>OZ010667.1:33494408-34941908 GCA_963932185.1 Troglohyphantes excavatus
TTTCCCCTTCATTACTTGGTTTGTGGTCAAATGACAGTTGTTGAACCGCTCCTGCAACGCTAGCCACAGAACGAGAATCTCCAACATTTCCCTATGAAAGATAATATCTCAATAAACAACATGACTATCGAACTTTCTCAAGAGCAAAATACAAATAGTACAAGCCAAATTAAAAATTCAATAATCTAGACAATCAATAAAAAAATCTCAAATACAGGGTTTGTATATAATTTCTGAAAATGAAAATAAGGAGTTTCTAAGAAATTTAAAAGCAATTTATAAGGACATTATTTTATGCAAACAACTCAATTATATTAATAACAAAAAGTTACTCTAATTTTGCAAATAGGCTACTTAGTAATATTTTTTTTAATTAATATAAAACACGAAAATAGGTCAAACAGCAAAAAATTATTAGGTCCAAAGAAGCCATGTTTTTTTAAAAATTCAGATACAAAATTGTGTCTAATGCACATTAACATCAAACCTTTTTAATAGAGATTTAGTAAAATTATTTAAATTATAGTCGTTTCAATGACTTTTTAAGAGCTTTCTGTAGCTTGAAGCTGTCTAAGAAATTTGTGAATAAAAATAAGGAGTTTATAAGTACTTTATACAGACCTTATGGACATGTAATAAAAATAAAGAGTTTTTAGGGACCATACGAATCTTGGAATACGGTAAATTGACAAATACTGTAGCTCACAATATTACATAAAAGTAATCTTACGCAATAAATCTTTCCATTTTTAATGAGGACGACTACCGCTGTTGTTCCAGCCAATTCATCTCTCATATTTTCATCTAAAAATTTACAACAAAAAATTAGTGGAAAGTTATATTGAAAGATTTCAAAACAAAAATAGGTTTTTGCAATACCTTTTAACATATCAGAATCCACTTCTAGAAAACTAGATTTCATAGCATCAACAATGTCCCCTTTTTCTAAATGAAAACATATATTATTATTAGAAATATGTTATTCACAATGATTTTAAAATTGAAAAACAAACAAAAAAAGGATATTTTTACTACAAAAATATATATATTTTTTAAAAATGACCGAGGAAAAAGGTTAAGCTAAGTTGCGCAACTTTGTAAGTGGTAGTAGTAGTATCCTGGACTGCCACACAATTTGTCCGGGTTCGAATCTCGGCTTAGACATGAATATAAAATGTCATATAATTGGATGAAAGTCTTTGGTGATGAAATAATGTGAATAAAGTTTTAAAAAAATAGCAGTAAATTGCAAGTTTTATTAAATATTTCCTCTAACTTTTTTTCTATAATTTTTAAGTAGATATTAAATGTTACTCAAACAAGAAAGAAGCATTATAACATGTTTATTTTAAAAGTTATTTCTAAACAAACAAATAATAAAAAAAAACACTATAAGCTAAAATTCCTGAAAAATCAACAATAAGAAAAGGAAAAAAAATAGTTTAGCTAGTTGTAAAGCAGTACAAAGCAATTGAAATCTGCACCTTATTCATGCAATCTACAAAAGTTAGCAAATATGAAATACAAGTCATATTGTAAAAATTTTAATTTTCATTTGAAGCAAATTATAAATAATTTTTTTTTAAAAAATCATTAAACACTCACTGTATGACGAATGTGAAACAATCTTCTTATGCAAATTAATTCCAGCATATTCTGCTACTTTCGCACCTCCATGCCCATCATACACTGCGAAAAAGCAAGCTTCTTTGTCTTCAGCTAGCGATAATAAATGGGTATGTGCATCTTCCATGTCTGACAAAAAATTAAGGACTACAAAGAATCGAAAAGTTAAAACACATCTTCATTCTCAAGACTGGTTTTTGTTACAGTAAATACCCAAAATCAAAGTCCATGGGAATTAGCATATATTAATTTCAAAGAAAAAATTATTTAAAATCTACTATTTCAAATGTATTTCCTGAAACAGAAGTCTGATATCTTCAAATTACATAAAATTGAGAATTCTGTAGAATGTTGTTGTAGTTTCAACCATTTTATAGAACCTAAATTACAAGGAAGAATGAATCTCTATAATTAAGTTCAGTATTAAAAAACATCACACATTTAACTAATATGCATGAAAATAAAAATTAATTGGTTATCTCTTGCATACCAAATTGCTCAAAATTTCATATAAACCAGTATATTTGCAATTGAATTGTTTAAAAAATATATCTGTAATTTTACAGCTGTATAAAACCAATACTAAAAACTATATATATATATATATATATATATATATATGTGTGTGTGTGTGTGTATTGACAAATGCATTGTGTATTTAAGACTAAATTTACGAATAACGTTGCATAATTTTGGCTACATTCAAAAATATTGTTTTAGCATCTTTTTAAGAGCAAGAAATATTAAACTGAAGAATATCAAATTACACTTATTTATGTGTTTTTCGATGACTCAAATTAATTATGATAATGCTCTAAATATTTGATATAATTGAAACTAAAAGTTTTAAATGTAACTTTTCATTCATTAACTCAAATTTATTGTGAATCATCAAAAATACTCCAGTCTCCAAGAATAGTTTTCTAATACCTTTATATAAACCATGCAGAAAATTAAGAATAAAATGGGTTTTAATAACTACTTCCAAAATAATTTTTTTTTCATGTGGATGACAGAATGTATTGATGAACTTTTCTAGTTATAAGTTATTCAACATTTCTAATTTGAAAGGATACTTATACGCCAACCTTGCATACAAGATGCACCAACTTTAACAAATTCATTGGCACAACTTGAAGTTTCTTTGGCTGTCACAGGTTCTGATAATGTCTGTCCCATATTTCCTAAAAAATAACAAAATTCTGTGAATTTGTAATTTTTTAAAAATTATAATCATGTATCAAATAAGACAAAATCATATATTGATGTACATTTCTTAAAGTATAGAATACTATCTAAAAGAGTTCAAAAGCATTCCAACATTGGCGATAATTTTTTCTTCTTTTGGATTCAGAGCTCAAATTTTTGTTTTAATAGCTAATTTTTTTCTTTACTTATTCTTATCTCATCTATTTGATAATCAACAATCAATGGTGCAAGTTTCTCAAAAAGTCGACTATTTGAGGTCGCGATTACTCCGATTTTGGTGCCTAAAAATGCATTTCTTTTGCAGATTTATTCCATTTTGTCTAGCATTAATATGGTTTTCTGAATTTTTTATTGAGTTTGTTAGGAATTTGATTCAACTAACCACAGTTGCCGATTTTATCTGAAATGGGTGTTTTAGCCCGGTGGCTTTTCCGAGTATCAAGACAGAGAACTTGTTTTACTACATGTTTAAAGCCAGTTTTTACGTTTTGAAAGACATTTCTTTAGTTTTAATTTATTTTTATAATTGTGTTTTTTACTATTGCAAACTGAATACTTATACCAAGTTTGTCAAAAATCGGACTTCGCTAATTTCTCCATCTTTATAAATAAGAATATTCCTGAGGATGTTGTGTGAATTCTAGTCTTTTAAAATAAGCTTATATCGCAAAATATTTGATTTTTCTATGTCTTGATTCTTTTACATGTAAAATGGCAGTTTGAACATTAGTTTACAGTTAGTTGGTTTGACAGTTTTAATTAGATTCCATTCACTATGCCAATTTTCAATGAAAAGTAAAGCATGATTTATCAGACTTGCATGTTATGAAACTTATATAAATGTTCATAATAAATAATAATTTAAATTGCTTTAGAAATTAATTATTGCCATTTTGAGACTTGCATATTAAAGTACTAGCAGCATTTTGAAATAAGGAGCAGAAGAATCCGGTGGCGACTCGTGCACTACAGGAAGTACAGACGTGCTGCACCTAATTTTATTAGCGTATTTTAAAACTAAAATTATATATTTTACTAATTTCCTTAAATGAAGATTAGAATTAGAAATGAAGACGAAATTTCTACTATAAGTAAAAAAATAGCAAGACTGTTGCCATAATGAACAGTCAGGAGAGGAAAAACTTCATTCAATCAAAACTGCAGCCCAAAAGCGAAGTTAGAAATCGGCTGCATCGTTGTCATGACAACCTTACGTAGCATGACTTCCCCTACAAGCTCAAATGGAGGATGTGATGACATAAATGCAGCCAAAAAGGATTTTTTCAACTCTGCCGTACTTGGGATTTCAATTAAATGACTGGTTCGCGCGTGAATCGGTGGGCGAAAAACAAGAATTTCGAAGAATCTCTCCAAACGGAAATAGTTTTTGATATGTTTACACATGTGTTGTTGTTTATTTACTTAAATTTATATTAAAATAGACCGATTCGCAAGTTTAAAAGAAAAGAGGATCGATTTAATTTTCAAAAAATAAGTACGTGTTTTCTAATTTTTTCACATGTTATCTTTCATAAAAGTTGAAAAGAAACTTTGATTTGAATTTGAGTAGTAAATTTTAAAGAATGTCCGTTCATTTACGGTTGTGGAAAGAGAGAAGGGGGGGGGGGGAGGGGGAGTTACATGATATCGGCTGCACTAACATTTTCGACCACCGGCCGAAACTGGAAGAATCCATATTATATTGTTAAAGAAGGGAAGAGGCAATACCGCTTTGGGTTGGAGGGGCATTGTCGATTATTTGCAAAGCACTAAATGTATTTCATTAGTTTCTATGCTGCATTTTAAATAAACACATGTATGAAACAGGTCTTTTTGCAAGTTTTAAACAAAAGAAATTCGGTTTGTTTGCTTCAACTTATGTTTAGATGCCAATTTAGATAAATCTGACATTCTATTTTAAGAAAATAAAAGTCAGTTGAAAATTCCAATTTAATTCCTAAAAATAAAGTTTTGTTTACAATACATAATTATTAAGTTCACATTTTTTTATAAGGACAAATTAGGAAATCTTCAAAGAAAATAGCCTAATTTGAATACAAAGTTAATTTTTAGCTAGTTTTATTGTCTAAGTTAAAATTAGTATTGTCAAATAAGTAACGGTTTGAAATGGGAAGGTACCTTACATGCACAATTAACAGAGCGCAAGATATATTCTCTCAAAACGAAATTAGTTACGTAAATAATCAATAATACGACTTGATCCTCAGATTATTCAATTATGAAATCGCAATTGCGAATCAGCAATTGAAGGTGAACCCAAATTGTGATATGGGCGATTGATGAAAAACTAAATGTTTAAAAAATATTTCAAAATAAGCAACAATTAAGAATTTATACTTTTGTTTCTCATTATAAAATTAATACTAATTCAACTGAAGAAATGAAACTCATAAAGTAAACAAATGAGTTCTAACATAAAGAGTGTTGAGAATAGAAAACATTTCACCAGCTAGAAATGTACATTCACCGAGTTGTAATTGACACAAAATAGAGTAAACATACCTGGCAAATTTTTTATTTCCCTAAAATTTCAAAGTTTTACTTTGATATAGAATAGATGAACGAGAAATACGACGTAATTGAATGAATGGGAATGTTGCAAAAAAAATCAAAAATTTCCGTAACTTTCAAATGAATGAATCAAAATAAAATTGCAGAAATCAAAATGTATTATGAAGATAATGAAGCATAAAACGACAGTTAAAAACATGTACAAGAACTTTCATTCTTCTTCCACTACATAAATATGGCGCTTTACATGAATTTTATCAGTGTTTGGACAGTATAAAATTTTAAAGTACATATTAATTTGAGGAAAACAATTCGATTGCATTTAAATAAACAAAACATTAGTTTTAAATCGTAAATTTAAATTTACTAACTATTTCAGTGATATCGTGACGTCATATTCCTTAAAAAAAAATGTATTATGTGATAAAAATACAAAATATTTAAAATTCGGAAAAAAAATTTAAGGATTTTTATACGAATTTCAATTTAAATAAATTGTTACTTTTGATTATTTTTCATGAACTAATAACTTTTATTAAAACAGGATTGAATTAGACAATTTTTTAACTGAATCCGTAGAAAGAGCCAAAACAAAACAAATCGTTTTTGATTGGCCTTCCCATTCTTCCGCTTGAAATAAGCTGCACTACAGATTTCTTTATCTGTGATAAAATGGATTTAAAATAAACACCATTTTTTTAATATTTCCAATATGGGGGCTCCAGTTAAACTTAAGGGCGTTCGAGCTTTCGCATTTTTTGGTGGCATTGCAGGACTAATTGTAGCAGCACTGTATCCTACAGTTATTTATCCATATTTTCACATAGATGAATATAGTAAGGTTCTTTTGAAACAATAAAAAAAATAAGTGATTTGTTTCAACGTTGTATTTCAAAAGCAAATAATTGTATTAATCTTTCAGAGGAAATACAAAGGAGAACCCGTGCTGGGATTAATCAAGAAGCTATACAACCAGGAGGTAATATTAATACTTACAATGTTGTCGATTTGCTTCAATTAAGGATTAATGAGTGAACTGCCAAGTAGTATGAATTTGCTGTACATGTACAATAAATTTCCACCAATTTACCTGATTCTCATGAACTAATATCCGACTTGTAGTTTATATATTGGCGGAGAGTATTTGAAATTTGGTTTTACAATATTAATACAACTAATTAATTTACCAAAGATAATCTTGGTTAAATATTCATTACAGTGAAGTAGAAATTCAAAAATTTAGGATGGTGGGAGCCGCAACTAGTTGTTGGTATGAGTTGTGCTTAAAACTGCTGATCAATAATTAAACATCAGGAAAGTTTAAATATAGCTTCTGTTCTATAAAATTTAATTCCAAAATTTCGTTCACCCAAATCAGAATACTGTTTTGATCAGGGTTCTCAAAACGCACAAAATATCTTGCATCTTAGCTATACTCGGGGACAACCTACGTTGAACCTGAAGTGGAAGCTATGATATGTATAAATATTCAATTGCTTTAGGGTCAACTTAGGTTGTCCCCGAGTATAGGATTTAATTTTAGGCTCTTGTGCTCTGTATCACACAACATGAGCTACTTCTGATTCATTTTATACTTTTCACTTTATAAAAAAAATTAAAGACCTATTCTAAGCTAAATTTAAGAATATCTAGCATACGAAGCAGTCTCTTCGGAGGATTGCTAGTTCAACCCTGTACGGTGGACTGGACAAAGAAAAGTACAAAAGTAGTTATCTTCGGAATGGAGGGTTGACAGTGTTGTTACAAAAATACTAGAAAGTTGTCCAGAACATCCGATAAATGATACTGGAGTGTATACAGAACTGGTGCACCAAACATCTGATTTGGGTCCATTGTCCTGATGCCTATTGAGGTTGCGTCGGTTGTCAGCTCAGTCCTCGTCATCTGACCATATACGAGGCATTGTTCCCAGGTCTTTCCTTCGAGATGGACCCCGAACCGTCACGAATAGCTCACTGTGCAGATCTAGTGTGACATTAGTTAACGAAAACTAAATCATGATTATCTGTCGCAATCGAAATTGAATCTGATGAAAATTTCATGCTTAACCCTCTGATGCATGACTTTTCAATGTGTATTTGAATGTACTGTGCCCAAGATGGACACGTTCATTGGGGGGTTATATAACTATGTAATGGATGAATTTACTTCCATATATATTGGAATGTAGTATGCCATTAGGCGTACACATGCATTAAAAGGTTAAATGATCAATTTCGTCATTTTTAAAAATTATATTTTGAAAGCACTATGTGTTAATGCTATATATACACTAGACATGTGTTAATGCTATAGAAATTCAATTGGAATGCTTCGTTATGGAGACATTTCCGACTCTTATATATAGATATATATAATGAATCGTATGTAAAATTGATATGTACGTTTACCGACCCTGCAATAAAACGCTAATGATAATCCCAATAAAAAATCCTTGGGAATTAAAGAGTTAGACACACACCCTCGCTCTGCAGTTATATATTAAAATACATCTCAAATGTTAAGGTTAATTACGTTGTCTCATTTTTAAGCATACTTACAATTGAAGAAATCAAATATTTTTATTTAAAATTGTCGAAAGAAAACTCAAAACATTGCTTGTGGCAAATCGAGTTTAAAATTGTATACATTTAAAGTGAAAGATTGCGATTCCTAATTTGGTAAAAATGCTTTTTGAGACATAGGTAGTAAGAATGCTGTTATGTGTATATAAATTTTTTACTAATTATAATAATAAGTTTAATATATCCTTAATAAAAAATCTTTAATTAAATAAATTAATAAATTTCATATAGTAAACATATCTTTTAGGGATGAAAGTGTGGACTGATCCTTTTGATAGAAGAAAGAGTGAATAGAGCAGGGAAAAAAATAATGTATGATAGTTCTTTTGTAGTAACATTTTCTCCGAGTTGAAATTGTAATCAGAAATAAAACTTATATTTGTTTTTATTGACAAAATGTTTTTAATGACTATTAATAATTATAGTGATTTTTTCTGACCTCCATTGTTCGTAGTTTTTTAATATCTAGTTTGATACATTATACCAGTACTTTTCTGGTTTTTACATTTCACATACTTTTTAAATGACTATGCACAAATTTATACTTCTGTGAGATGTTGCTCTCGCGGAGTGGCGCGGGTGTACTGGAAGTGACGGAATGCGTGGGAGAGAGTGTTCGGTTGTTTTGGAGGGAGAAAAAGAAGAAAAACGAAAGGACCGAAGGTGAGTGTCGGGTGTTCGGAATAGTCCGGTGATTTCAGGACTGGTGTCCGGTGAGTTCAAGACTGGCGTCCGGTGATTTCAGGACTGGTGTCCGGTGATTTCAGGACTGGTGTCCGGTGTTATCAAGTGTCCGGTGTTTTCAAGTGTCCGGTGTTATCGAGTGTCCGGTGTTGTTCTGAATTGTCCGGGGGTTTCAAGAGTATCAACGAACCAAGACTTTGCGCTGGGACAAAGTTTACAACTTCCTTTGTATTTTACTCTTAACACAGATATAATTAAAAACTTTAGTGCTAAAACTTTCAAGACTATTTCGGCATTGTTTAAATATTAAACACACAAAAATAGAGTATGGGTGTGTAACTTTGCCTCAAAAATGCAAATATATATATATAACAACCAATATTTGTTTAGTATTATTTTCAACCAATATAAGATGCTGTTCTACCATGCCAATAATTTTTTTTTGTTTTAAATACTGCGTCTACAGTCTTTAGTTTGTTGTGACAATCAGTATCCATATAACATAAAATCAATTGCTCATAAAATGTACCTGTTCTGTTTATGCGATTTATAAAATATATATGTATTCTTTATTTCAAGGTTGTAAAAAAATTCTCAAATTTGACAATTTATTTCCACAGCTTTTTCACTAAACTACATTTCATACTTAATGAAAGTATCATTGTTCAGCTAAAAATTAATACACCGATATTAAAATGATTTTTTAAAAACTTTTCTCGATTTTAACCATTATTATATTCGAAAATAATTTATACACACATTTAACCATTGAAAGAAAAGAAATTTAATGATAGTTTGAAGAGAAAAACATCTAAAAAAATTATAAGTTGTATTGCTTTTTCAGAATTTGAAATAAAGTTAATTTTTTTAATACTTCCAGATAGGTACCCTGGAGTATACATTACCAAATTAGTATGACAGTTTTACAAAAATTGCTGTTTTGACCTTAGAGTGAATCTTCAGAACCCAAAAAACTAAGCCCTCCAAAGATCGGTCGCTAGTCTTGATTTTCGGTTTTGTTAAAATGGCATTCTTAGTTATAGGCAAGTTGGCATAAAACTACAAACATTCATGACGTTGCACAAGATAATTAGATAAAATTTATATATTTATTAGGGAATTTTAAACGCTACTAATAAGGATGTTTATCTGTACTTTTGAATCTGTATCAGGAGTAACAATACAGAAGTTGGCTAATTTTTGGAACCTCATGAAAACTTAAGTCTAACATTTGTCAAAACAGTGTCTGCTTTGTAATTTAAGTCATTAAAATACATGATAAATAGTTAGGTATGATCATAAACTGCATGGTACCATTCAATACAAATAAACATCCGAGCCCATTGCACAGTTTAGTCCGACATTAATTAAACCAACCAATAAAAAGAATATATAATGTTTTCACCATCCTCTGAAAGATTACTACACAATTTTCATTGGTTTGCTCACTCTTTATGCACAAATACTTAAAATTTTGAACAAAGCAAATAGTAATATTTTCAGTGCTTTAATGAAAAAAAAAAAAAAAATTCAAGTGTTTTATTAAAATAATTATTTACAAACAATGTAAATATTGTCATAAAATTATTACTGAATCATGAATTAGGAACAAAATGATTATTTACAAATGTATCACAGATTCAGGCTTCTTTCAGAAGCTTAACATATAACATGAAGTAAACACAACAAATTATGTTTTTGCAGTCATTATAGGCATGTTATTCGATTGATAACAGGGAGCATAAGCTGTAGGTATGCTCAAGTTCAGTTTGTCCTCCCCAATAAAAAATGATGGTTTTCTGCTGTCATGGAGTGAATTTTTCTTGGAAGGAAAAGGGGGAATAAGGTCTAAATAACAGGAAGTAAAAGAAGAATGATATTTAGTTTTCAATAGTTTGTTAGTAGGTAATTGAGGAACTGAAGAAGAAACATGAATATTGGGCCTTCTCTCTCCCAGTTTCAAGGATGATACTTTGAATTCGAATAAATCTTTGAGATCTGAAAAGAGAAAGAAAAATAATTATCCAAGCTATTGCTTCAAAAGTTTATTTATATATTAATTACCACCTCATCCAAAACAAGGGCTCAATACTTAAATTAATAAGTACTAATATTGCAATTATCAAATTAATGATATTGCAATCCTCAAATTAATGAATACTAATGTTGAAATCCTCAAATTAATGAATACTGACATTGCAATTCTCAAATTAATGAAGACTGATATTGCAATCCTCAAATTAATGATTACTGATATTTCAATGCTCAAATTAAGGAATACTAATATTGCAGCTCAAATTAATGAATTACTAACAATACAAGATAAAATAAATTACAATTTTAAATAAAAGAAATTTTAATACCAAATGATAAAATAAGTTCATCTATACTAATTTTATCATTACTATAGTTAAAGATTTAAAGTAGCATTTGCAGATGGATCTACATTATATCATGTAATTTTTTGTTTGTGCTCAATCTTTGTCTCAAAACAGGAAACAATTCACCTATGACCATAAAGGATGCTTACATAAGTTTTCTTTTTTGATTTGTAGCCTTTGTAAGGCTTTCTTTCCTTCTTCATCATTTTGGTCAACCAGAATTTGGCATAAGGCTTCAGCAAAATCCAAGTCAGGTTCACAACCTAAGAAGATTAAAAAATTATTTTAGCATAGGAACATACATTGTATTGGTTTTACAATCCAACCAAAGTATTTAAAATGTAATGCTTATTTCTATATCCAAACATCAATGTTAATTTTAGGCATATTTTAAAGGGGCAACTCTGCCCCTTTTCACCGACCCTTCTCGTTTTTCTCTACCCGAACTATTATAATAATTAGTTTGTTTCCCTTGTGATTCCTTGCTTTCAAAATGAAGAATCTGTGATAATTTTTATTTAAATTATCCTTTTCATTACTCACTTCATTTGTTTATAAATGGAAACTATTTAAAATTTTGCAAAATTGGTATTTTAACAGATGTGATTTTAGTATTATTTTTAAAAATCATATTTATCTGCTGGCTTATCATTCTTATTGGATACCCATAACAAAAAGGGGTGATCTTTTTCTGAAAACAGTGCACTGCTTCTTTTCATTTCTAAAAGGAACTTGGCAAACAGTTATTTAATAGCGTAAATAAAAAATATTTCAACACAGTTTGTAATATAACAGAACTTACTTCCAAATCCTTCTTCATAACATTTGCTGAGCTTCAAAATAGATTTAGAATGTCCTACAGCAGCTGCTTGTGAAAATATTTCAGCAGCAATTTTTACATCTTGGTTGACACCCCATCCATTTGAATAGCATAAGCCGAGATAGTATTTACCATCAAGAATCTAAAATAATACAAATTAATATATAACAAATGTTACAAAATTTTCTTATACATTGTATTACCATACAGATTTAACTTTGTGCATGTATCAGCTATGGATTAAAAAAACAATACTTACATTTTTTTGGGCTAAATTGTCAAATACTTGAAATGCCTCAGACCACTTCTTTTCTTCCAAACATTCTAGTCCCATGAATATTTGAGCCTAAACAAGGAAATAAAGTGTCATCAAAAATATACTAGTATACAGTGTTCACTCTAGGCGTTTTTTGAAGGGCGGTCCGCCCTGCCCGCCTTTTTTTCATCTCAATAGCGCCCTCATGCCCCTTTTTACAAAAATGCCACCCTCTTTTTAAAAACTTCCGCCCTTCTTGCTTTTTTCAGTCAGGCATAAGAGTCTTTGCTTCCCTAGCCGTCTTTAAAAAAGGCATCGATTTAAAAAAAAAATTGTGTGTAAATTGCAATTAAGTTAATTATGACAGTAGAAAAACAAACTCCTTTTTAACTATGCATGCTATGCAATCGCGATGATTCCGTAGTTATTTCGAGCACGGGACATTCCACGAATCCTATTGGTTTCATATGTGCCCGCATATGAAATGAATTTTGATTTAAGTAACCTTTTTATTAGTTTTGTATAGGGGTCTGATTAGGGTTACTTAAATGTTTGGGTTTTAGGGAAAACTTTCAGTTTAAAATGTCATATATTAGATTTTAAGGTAATATCTTCATAGAGAGACATCAATTTTGTACGGATCTTTCCTTTGAGATAGGCCCCGAACCATCAACTATAGCCCAATATGCAGCTCTAGCGCAATGTCAACCAACAAATCGGAACTTTTTTTGTTTGGTCAAGGGTCCGATGTGTAAATGTGTGGCCACACCCACCCCATAATTTTTTTTTAATGTGTCCTTTTAAAAACAAGAAGTGCCTTTCTTAAAAACGGGGTGCCCTTTTATTGCCAACAGCGCCCTGCCCCTTTTTATTTCTAGAGTGAACACTGTAGTATAAATAGAAATAAACACCAATTTTCAATTATTATGTTTAAGAATTTAAACATACATAGACAAAACATGCACCTGAGTACTTTATGAATCCAGAAACTTCAGCTTAAGCTTACTTCTTTTTTTAAATTTTCAGTTACAGCTTTGAAATTTTTTACTTAGTAACAGTATATTGTTCGCAACAAAACCTCGTGATTTTTTAAAAACAATTTAAACTTTTAGAGAAAAAAATACGTTTGACATTAGCAAAATTTTGCAGTAAATTGGACATTAAAAAAAAACCTCCACAATGTGTTGGTTAGCAGAATGTTGCAAGTGTATTACAAAAAAAATATATATAAATCAGCATTTAAAGAATAAATATATCTAAAATCAAATAAATTTTTTTAAACATTTAAATTACTTCTACTTATTATGGTTAATAGTTTAATTATAACATTGCACAATATTTCTTTTATATATAGATATATAAATTCTTTTATATATTTACAATTCAGACAAATTAATGAGTTATTTTACAATAAAAAAATTTAATTATGAGCATTCTAGCGTCCATAAACAATAGCAACCAGTAAAATAATTGGGGCATTATAACTTTTTTCTTATTAAATCAACTAAAAATGTCCACTGCAGTAACTAACTTTTTTAACAACTAAATCTACTATCTAACTAAAATTCTGTAAAAAGAAAATTGAAATAATGTTAATTTCCAATAATTTCAATTAAGAGGACAACACTGATTCCCCTAATAACCTGTATGCACATGCTGTATTTATTAATGAATTAGAAAAGGAAACACTCACCTCAGGAACGTCTTTATCAGCTGCTTCGGCTAATAAAAGTTTAGCAGTATGAGAATCAACTGGTAGACCACCCAAGCCTTTTAAGAAAAAAATGGCAAGATTGAAAGATGCTAAACCATGACCTTTTAATGCAGCTTTCCTATAGCAAAATGCAGCCTGAAAAAAAAAATCAATTGTTAAATAAAACAAAAATGTGTACTGAATTTTTATTGTATAATATGGAAAAATATTAAATCGTTAATGATGCAAATGTGTATAAGTATCAAAGCTAGATTGAGATTCACAAAAATGTAAGAATACTCAATTTATAACAAATTATCAGATTACATTAATTATAAGATAATTTCATATTGAAATCATAGTTAATTCTCAATTGAGTAGCACAGATGCAAAACAGACTATTGGCACTTTTAACAGTTTTGAGAAAATCACAAATAATCATCAAACCTTAATACTAGTTTTACTTCTGTGGGACTTTTTTCTTGAGATGTTATCAGTAAACAATAATTTGTGTTCTTGTATTATATGTTCAAAATCAAAACTAAAGCCATAAAGTAGAAAAATGAAATCAAAATTAACTTTTCAAAATAGCACAGTTTACATCTAGGCTACTTTATTTACAGCAATGCTGAATTCATATTGTTGCACTGGTACTATATAACTCCATAGAAAGATTAAGGTATTACATGCAATTACATGTATACCTTATATGTTATTGCATATGATACCTTAACCTTTCTATGGAGTTATCTATTTGTAGTACTAGTGTAACCATATAAAAATATTAAAAAATCTTAATTTTAGATTGTTAATAAATAAATTATTAATTACCCTGTTTAAATTGACTTTAGTTCCTTTTCCTAATTCATAACAAAGACCTAAATTATAGAGACCTTGACTGGAACCAAGGCGTGCAGCAGTTTGAAAATGACGAAAAGCCTTCTTGCTATTGCTATCTAAACAAGTGACACCAGCTGAATTTTGGAGAGCAGCCATGTACTGCCTTGTATTAATTTGCAAATCATCCAAGAAATGGGGTTCAGAAACTGCCTATATAAATTTATTAATGAGGCATTGTTAGTCAAAATATCAAAACATTTAGTTATAATTGAAAGATTTTTCAAATATTTTTTTTATATAAAAATGTGACATCTTGAATTGGAAATAAAACTAAAACATTACATAGAAATATCATTTGTTTGAAAAGATTACTTTCAAAACAGCTAATACAATAATTTTCACCAGTAATGTTAAGGCATACGAGGGGATGAGAAGACAAGGGACTTCATTTTAATAATAGAGTTAAGTGCAGTTATGGATAGTTAATACATATGAATTGTTGGTGGCAAAGGGATACAAGTAAATATCTGCCATGTGCTGAGATCTAGCAGCGTGAGAATCTACTGCAAGAATTAAATGTTTTATTTTAATTTTAAACTGCGTTTTCACAAAATCATGAAATTGTCACTTGTACCTCTTGGCTTCTCACCTCCTCATGTACACTTTTAAATAAGATTATGATTTTAAATAGAAGCTTATTCGGTGTTGTAAATACCACACATTTATAATAACAAATATGATTTTTATATTAAAAATCTAAAGCTTTCTGCTCTACATGGCAGACATTATTTTATAACTGAAAACAAAATTGTAAAAAATATTATTTAAAAATATCTGGTATGCAGGGCCGGATTTAGGCATAGGCTGCAGTTTAGTTGGTTGGTTGTATGGGGTTTAATGGCGCAAGGGCGGCTGCAGTTTAGAGGCAAGCACCACACACAACATTAAAAAAAAAAAATCCAATTTATTTTTATTTGGAAGGATGATAATCTAAATTGTAATAAAAATAGCATACTAAAATATTTTTATGATGGAGAAATATTTTATTTTATTAACAGATTTGTACAATGTAAATATGTAAATTGGACAATAAAAAATAACAATGTAAATTGATATACCGTCAAACCCCGTTATAACGAACCCTCAACGGACTGGTTCAGAAGTTCGCTATAGCCGAGGGTTCACTATATCCGAATTTTCAAATATTGACAATATAAAAACTTCCTAAAGTCCTTAAACACGTTTTGTGCGAAACAAATTACTTACACTGGAACACTGAATTGCAATTAGTAATGGGCAATAATAAAGTAAAAGAAATATTTGTTCTTAAAAAACAATTAAACTATTTTTACTACTAAAATTTATTTATCTAAAGTATGAAAAGAAGTTTTGATTTTTTGTTGAAAGCATCAAAAGAGTCCATTACATTCTTATCCACAGTTTCAGTTGCAAAGAAATTATGCAAAATGTTCACAGCTGCCTTACCCTTAGCATCAGAAATTGAAGGACCTGAACAAACACCCTTCGTATGCAATATCTGTAGGTAAACGATAATCACCGTTTTCTATTCTCTTAATAATTTTCGCTTTATCCTCAATGGAAAAGGCATTAGCAAACAGGAGCGATTTTAAACCTACGCGAAGTACACAAGTTAAACGATAATCTTCAGCAATAGAGTGAAAGGAATAGGCAAAGAATGTATGCTAAACCAGTTGAACAGGGGAAGGAGAGGAGCTGAGCAGGGAATTTTATTGTCACCTTTGAGGTACCTGGCTTCTATCAAAGGAACAAAGGGTAAGAATGTGGTCGGGCGAGTAAAATTTTTGGGAAAAACCTGAAACTAAACTGGAAAAGTGTGAATTTTAGTTCGCTACATCAGAATTCCTTACTTTTGAAGATCGTTATATGCATTTGAAAATACATTAGTGGCATAGGAGTTCGGTTGGGACCAATTGAAAAGTTCGTTACAACCAAGGGTTCGTTATACCGAGGTTTGACTGTACTTTTATGTTCTTCGTTTTTCGAAATCAGTTGTTTTTATTTTTCTTACATTTTTATTTTGCTTAGTGTCATTTGAGGGTAATAAAAAGATGATAACAATAATTTACTTTCATTTCCATAGATTCCAGAATGTCATTGCACCTTGAGATTCCTTGAAACTGTTGAAATTTTGTGGGAAATTTACAAAAAAAATAGTGTATTTCATTTGTACACTTAAAAATGATTTAATTTGCAATTCTGTAATATATATATATCTATATATATTTAATCCGCCCCACATATTTAGCCCAGGGTACCACTAACTCTAAACCCGGCTCTACTTGCATGAAATTTTTCAATAAGAGTTGTTAGAATATTAAAGTGAACTAGAATACTAAAGTGAAGAGTTACTAACCTCTGTATCCTTCAATTCTTCATTAAGAGGAAATGGCTTATGTGGGGACAGAATCTGTGATTGAATACTTCTCGACTCGACAATATTTTCAGGCATTGCAAAAACATTTCTTGAAAATATGCAGTGAAACTTCTTTCGATCATTTTCATAATGTGAATTAAAGTACTTAGCGTGAAAATTGAAGCACAAAACTGTCACTGCACCCTAGAACAAAGACAAGTATTTGCATATAAATTTTGCACAAATACAAATAAGTCTAGCAATTTTTTGCAGTAAATGTTTATAAGCCCAACACTTATAAAAAGAAAGTGCAACAAAACAGCTGAAATTTAAATATTATAATTTTTTTCTTTTACTTACCAACCAACCAGCAGTTTCAAAAAACAGTGGTTTGAAGAGATACTGGAATTGGTCACAATTCCAAAAGCGTTTACTGTCTTTACGAAAATTCTCCTTTTTTCCATGGCTCTCATCAGAATGCCTAATAAAGAAACATTTAGTCAATTTTTTGCAGTACATTTCTGTGAGAAAGGTGAGACAAGGGAAGATGTTGAAATTATATTTTTAAAAAAATTGGAATGGAATGCGTATTTTTGCAATGGGGACTTGTAGAATCAGCAGTGTTGTTAATGAATAGAAAAGGCAACTTAGAAGAAATGCTCAGGATTGGTGGGGCCTCGTTGAATTTTTCAAGGCATTACAAGATAAGTGAATGAATAATTATTTTTTCATTCACGCACCCAGTTCCAGTCCGACGCTCGTGAAGTGAGGTCGTGTTTTCAAGAGGCTCCTGTCCAGTTCCCGTGTTCGAGCTCCTGAGTGCCCCGCGCTCGGTCGTGTTCCCGCCGGCGATCCCGAGTTGGTTTATTGTATGACACTGGGTTGCAGCCTTTTTCAAGGCTAATCATTAGCGATCGGTGGTGCATTTAAACTAGCGAGAAGCAGAAGTTGCAGCGTGCAGCAGGTCAAGGTGTAAGATCTAATTCTTTTTAACAAACGTAAGTCCGAGGTCTCCGATGGTAGCGTAACTCTACAGAGCGGTTCCCCGTTTCTTAGGTGAAACTACCATTAGCTGCCAATTCCCCGAAGGGTGGTTTGGTACGCTTTCTGTTTGCCCGGCAGTAGTATATTTTTTCTATCTAGGCTTGGCTCTTGGTAAAAAGCCATGTCCTCTCCTCCTTCCACAACCACTTCGGATTCCTCTTTAAGGGTCCCTCAGGCTGAAGTGGTTGATTCCTTTCCAGTGGTAGGGATTGATAGGATAGGGATTTTCAGACATGGAGACGACTATCGGAGACGTAAGTTTAGCGGCCCCCAGTGGGAGCGCGCAGGTTGTAATTTCAGGCGGAAAGATGCCCAGCGGAGGCCCAGACGGCCATGTAAGTTCGGCGACTCCCGGTGGGAGCTCGCAGGTACCATTTTCAGCGGAAGGTCTACCAACGGAGCTACTCGACTGTTCTATACAGCGAGAGGCTATCAGAGTAAGTGAAAGGTATAACCACCTAATCAGGATTCAAAATAAGTCGATAGATCAGGGTACAGAACTAGTTAAATTATGGGCTGAGTGGCAGGAGCTGCAGGTGAGAGGAGCTCACCTAGCGCTTCAACCACACCTAGACAATCTAGAGAAACAGCAACTAATGGCTGAAACAAAAAATAGGGGAGAAAAGGAGTTCATTACTCCTAAGAGAACCTTCAAACGGACTCGGGATTGCGTCAGCCCTGAGCCCTTGGAGGTTACTAACAAATTCGCCGCCATTGCGGTCGATGACACCACAAACAACATGGACATTAGCGATCAAACACCCTTTACTGACGCCCCTAAGGCAAACCCTAATAAAATTCCCCCCATAGTTATTACAAATCCAAAGATAAATTGGAAGGAATTAGCCAAGACCCTGAAGACTGCTGGCTTAAGCAACTTCAGCGGTAAGGCCTCGGGTGAGACCTTAAACTTAAAGGTCTCAACCGCGATTGATTATAGGATTGCTACGAATGTTCTGGATGAACAGAACATTCCGTATCATACCTATAAGATGAAGGAAGATAGAACGCTAAAAGCTATCTTGAGAAATGTCCCAGCAGACATTAGCACCGATAGCATTAAGGAAGAGCTCATGGATCGGGGTTATGGCATAATAACCGTTTTCCAGTTTTCTAAAACGAAGGATGGCTACAAGGTACCCCTCCCTGTATTCTTCTTGGAACTACATAACACCCAAAACAACAAACGAATTTACAATGTAGATGAACTCATGAACTTAAAAGTTCGCGTGGACACCTACAGAAAGTCCAAACAACCTACGCAGTGTCACCGATGTCAGCGTTTTGGCCACGCCCAGTCGGGCTGTAGGAACCCGGTACGTTGTGTTAAATGTGCGGGTTCCCATCTCACAGCTGAGTGTCACACGAAGGGTCGCATTGATTCGCCCAAATGCGCCCTCTGTGAAGGACCTCATACTGCTAACTTTCGTGGATGCCCTAAGTATCCCAAGAAGCAAACTCAAAACGACGAATTCGTCGATGACAACACACACGAACAACATATCAGAGGCTCCGCCCTCAATGCTAGCCACACCCCCTCTGCAAACCCCGCCCCCTCCGTCGTGAGGCCAGGGGTCAGCTATTCAAACGCTGTTGCACCACCACCAGCACCCATTCCAATTACCTTTCCACAAGCGCCCTCAGCGCCCACCCAACAGACACAACAACAGCCAACACAGCAGGCCCAAGAAGAGGAGGAGAGCATTTTCGATTATATTAAACAATTTCAGAGTTTCATGAAATCGTTTAATCTAAAGGGTATCCTTACTATTTTAAAAAATACCGCAAATAAGTTTAAATCGGCAAAGGGTATCATGGCCAAATTAGAAGTAGGGTTTAGCGCCTTTGAGGAGTTAGTCAGCATGTTAAATTATGAATAATAAATTACACCACAAGGGAACTCACACTTTTACACCCACATTTTACACGGAAGTAGGCTTTGCAAATTTAAACGGGCTTAGGAAACAGCTAGTGGAACTTAAAGATTTCATAATGGAAAAGAATTTAGATATAATGATGGTAAACGAGACGCACCTTCGTCCTAGCGACAATGCGAAAATAGCTAACTACAAATTATTTAGGAAAGATAGGCTAATTAATAAAGGTGGAGGAGTGGCCATTTACATTAAAAGCAGCCTTAAATGCACAGAGTACATTCTCCCAACACTTAACACCATCGAGGCGTGTGCCGTAGTACTGGAAAACGAGAGCTTTGGAGAAATCCTCGTTATTTCGGTTTACAACCCACCAAACTCCAAAATTGGAGCAGACGACCTGACAGCCCTTTTAAACACTGGACTACCAACGATTCTAGCTGGCGACTTAAACGCCAAAAACACTATTTGGGGCTGTCGAGCTAACAACAGAAACGGCATCACACTTAGAAAATACATACTGGATCACGGCGTCTCTATCGCCGCCCCAGATGAACCCACACACTATCCAGGCACTCTCTCACACAGACCAGACATACTAGACATAATGCTCCTAAAGGGCATACCATCAAACCCAACACTTAAAGTACACAGCTGCTTAAATTCAGATCACAACCCTGTCACATTCACTTTTTATGGCCTCACCCAACCACCTGAAGCAACCAAATTTACAACTAACTGGGAAAGATTCCACTCTATTTCGGACGTAAACTTAACAGTAAACCCAAATATGAGAACAATAAATCAAATAGACGAAGCAATTGTAAATTTAACAGCCAAATTAAAAAGGGATATAGATAGCAGCTCAAAACCCATTAAACTAGAAAAAACCCTAAAACTCCCCCATGAGATTAAAGACGAGATCAGGGAAAAGAATAGACTTAGGAAGGTTTACCAGTCATCTAGGCACCCCCAGGATAAACGTAAATGGAATGAGGCATGCAAGAAAGTAAGTTCCCTCACAAAAGATTACAAACAGACTCAATGGGAAAACACAGTCATGAGGCTCTCACTACAGAACAACACAGTTTGGAAAATGGCAAAAGCCCTAAAAACCAAACGCCAAAACATAGGCCCTCTACAAGGACCGACCTCTATTGCTTACACTGAACATGATATGGCAGAGATTCTTGCCTCCAGTCTACACAGCCAATTTTCACCATATCTTACACCAATCAACTTAGAACTTGTTGTTGACACAATAAATGAAGTAGACAACTACTTAGCAGAAGAGCCACACAACATCATACGTTACACAACCCCAGAGGAACTCACCGACATAATAACCAAGCTAAATCCTAAACAAGCCTCTGGATATGACTTAATCTCAAATAAAGCACTTAAGAATATTGCCCATAAGGTAATAGTACACATCACCAACATCTTCAATGCATGCCTCAGGTTAAAATACTTCCCAAACCAATGGAAAAAAGCAATCGTAATTCTCTTTAAAAAACCGGGAAAAAGCCCCCTTCAACCCAGTAACTACCGACCTATCAGTCTTTTGCCCTGTTTGGCAAAAGTCTTTGAGAAAGTCATTAACATCAGACTGCAAACTTTTTTGGATTTAAACAACGTAATTAATACTAATCAATACGGATTTAAAAAGGGACATTCAACTACTCATCAGGTCCATAGGATAGTGGAAAAGATTGGAGAAGCATTTAATAATAAGGAAATGATAGGAGCCGTTTTTCTTAACGTAGAGAAAGCCTTCGATAGTCTATGGCACAAAGGCCTAATTAAAAAACTAATCAATCAAAACATCCCCAAAGAAATGGTACATATGGTAAACTCATTTATTTCAGAGCGATCTTTTCAGGTCAGAGTTAACAACACACTTTCATCACTCACAAACATTAAAGCTGGAGTACCACAAGGAAGCATTCTAGGACCAGTCTTATTTAACTTGTATATAAACGATTTCCCTACCTTCGATAACTGCATCACGGCCCAATTTGCCGATGACACAGCAATACTAGCAAAATCTAAGCACGGTGACATAGCCTTTGGGAAGCTACAAGCCGCTTTAAACACAGTTGAAACATGGTGCGAAGACTGGCGCATCAAAATTTGTTAGGAAAAAGGTCCAAATAATCACTTGCCTTTGCCTGTTTTCCATTTGTTGAGTATTTTCCCTATGAAGTCCGTAATGTTTCGTTTGGTTTTGCCGGTGCTTCTCTGTTGACGTTCTAGTCCAGAGAAGTACTTCACTTCACTTTAAAATAAATCTCTTTCCGTACGATCTTTTAAAGATCGGGAATAGAATTTATTATTCTCTGATCTTATATATAAAATGTAATCAGATCTGAAGTAATGTTTATGTTTTTACGTAGAATAATTAAATGTATTTTCTTTATAAATACTTGTATATATTCTTTCCCTCGAAACTGTATGCAAATGACCATATCAGTTGTAACCGTGCCTATTATGTAAATGAAGTCGGACTATATAAGTCAACTTCATTTTGCACCTGATGTTCTGTGTTTCTGTGTTCTGCAGTCTGATTATGTTCTGCATTATGTAGTTTCTCGAGTCCCTGACCTACGTGTCATATCGAGCCACATGTCGTGGGCTTTTCTTTTCCTTAAGTTAGTAAGTTTTTAAACTGTTAATATGCTGGATTTTAAATAAATACTTTAGTGGAAAATGAGTTCTAGTTATTTTTATCTTCGTTAATTTATTAGTAGTTGTTTTAAATATTTTACTCAGTTATCACTGCAATTCTGCTAAAAGGATGGGACAATTTTTGAACATTGATAGGGTTTGAGATATAACCCTATCAAGGGTTATGGGCCACCAGTCCCATACGACGTAAAAATTAAATCTTCTTATAAAAACCCGAAAACTGGAACGAAGAAATTTTTAACGTCAAAGCCGAGTTTTTAAAAATCTACAAATAACTTTTATCTTTTACAACGCGTCTTGTGACGGCGGGCCAGCATGGAATCAACTATTGAGAAACTGGATCCCGACAACTACGGCACTTGGGAAGCCGACATCAGAGTCGTCATGATGGACAGAAACTGTTGGCGTATTGTATGCGGTACTGAAACTAAACCTCCGAAAGAAAACCTAAAAGAAACTAAGGATTTCTTGATGAGAACAGATAGAGCATACAGCACCATCTACCTCAACATTTCTAAAGAGTACCGGACCCTGATCGCGGATATCCAAGACCCAACTGATGCCTGGAATATATTACGGGACCATTTCCGACCAGATTCGAGAGCCCGAGCCATTGGTCTAACAGACGATTTCTTCACATGTAAGATCAATCCAGATGAAGAAGTCGGGCTGTATGCTGCAAGACTCAAAAAGATTTCTGCTGACCTGGAGAACGTGAAGAAGCCTATCCCTTCATGGTACCGGAGTTTCCAGCTAATACGTTTCCTGCCACACGAGTTCGACTCAATTGTGCAATCTATCTATCGTTGGTCAGACGAAGATTTTACATTTGACAGAATACTCCGTGAATTACTGGCAGAGGAATCCCGGCTGAAGCAAAGCCATAAAGACCATGATGTTGCTGCTTATCACCTTACCCGTCAGCAACCACAGACCAGCACAACAACTAACCCCGAAAAGAATCAACCAAGAACATCCAACAGTCGTGCAAGACAGAACCAAAGAAACCCTACAACAAGAAGACCACGACGAACATCACACTCCACCAGAGGTAGACGAAACCCGGAAACAAGCTTTATAGTGGAGGCACTCACCAGCGAGCCGCAACAACAAACCGAATGGATTTTCGACACGGCCGCAAGTGCACACTTCTGCTGTAACAAGAACATTATCAAGGACTTTCAACCTCTGGAAAACACCTCTATGAATGTTGCAATCGGAGGAGTGACGTGTCCCGTCGAGGGTAAAGGAACAGTTCGCCTAGAGTTCCGGAACAGGGGTGAGTCAGAAATTGTAATTCTTAAAAATGTACTGTACTCCCCGAAACTAAGGCAAAATTTGATCTCGGGATCTCTAATAGATGACTCTAAAGCTTCTTTTGTTGGTAAAAATAAAAAGATTACTATTTATCATAATGACGGCCGAAAACTGTTCGAGGCCTATAAACGTAGAGGGTTATATTTTGTAAAACCCCATTATGGTAAAAATGTAAAACCCCATTATGGTAAAAATGTAAAACCCCATTATGGTAAAAATGTAAATGTAAAATATAAAAATAGTAGAAATCCTAAGATTAACTTTTCTATTTCTAGTGTTGACAAACTAGATGTTTGGCATAAACGATTTTGTCACATTAATACAAAATTTATCGTCCAAACCAGTAATAATGATAATGTTAGAGGTTTACCTAATTTTAAGAATCAAACTATCAATTGTGAACCCTGCAAATTATCAAAGACCCGGCGTAAAACTTTCAAACATTTGGGAAGTATACGGTCCAATAAACCTTTACAATTAATCCATATGGATTTGTGTGGACCTCTACCCAATTTGGCTATTGGAGGCTACCGTTACTTTCTAACCATAATCGATGATTACTCTAGAAAGGTAACAACATACCCGCTAAAAGAAAAACGGGATGTATTTAAATGTTTCACCAGCTTCCAAAAACGCGTTGAACGTTTTCTAAATACCAAAATATTAAGTGTCAGAACTGACAACGGTTTAGAATTTTGTTCATCTGAGTTTGAAAATTTCTTAGACGACCAGGGTATCAAAGTTGAACGTACAAATACGTATACTCCTGAACAAAACGGCGTATCAGAACGTTTTAATTATACTGCCGTTGATGCTGTCAAAGCAGTTTTAAATGATAGCGGTTTAGGAAACAACTTTTGGGCGGAAGCCTTATTTTGCTTTACCTATGTATGGAATCGTATTTGTCACAGCAATCAAAAACAAACACCTTTTGAGTTGTTTGGAGGTAACAAACCTTCCGTAAAACATTTACGAGCTTTCGGAACCCCTGTTTACCTAGGCATCCCAAAGCAACAACGCAAAAAGTTAGACATGAGAACTAAGAAAGGCATAATGGTAGGATATGCTCAACGGACCCGTGGATATAGGATCTGGCTCCCTAATGAAAGAAAAATTGTCGAATCTATTAATGTAACTTTCGAAGATGAGGCAATTGGCAGTGGAGCTGTACTGGACCCTTCCCATAATTTAAGAGTATTATCTGACCAGTCTGATTCTGACTCAAATTCTGACATTCAGAGTGATATCGAATCATTAGCCGAACCTTCTACGACATCCGAGCATCCAGATCCTGTACCGGGCACCAGTGAGCATATACCTCCGGCCCCTATTAAAAAGGTTACATGGTCTCGTGAAGCTGTACCTAGAAATGACGGTACACGTACCGATATTTATTATCGTATTGAAGGATCAAATGCCAGGTTAAGATCTCATAATGATGTGGAGAAATTTTGCACTGCAAATAACATCCCCTATGACAAAACCCTTTTTAACTTTAGTGGTAAAAATACCTTTTCTGGTAAAGTTAATAACAATGAATCTAATATAATTAATACATGACTAGATGTAACTATCCCTTCCAGTTATAATACTGCTATTAGAACCCCTGAAGCTGACTTTTGGCATAAAGCCATGTCTGAAGAAATCTCCGTAATGATCGAACGTAATGTTTGGAAACTTGTCCCCAAACCTCCTAACAGTAAAGTAATAGGCTGTAGGTGGGTTTTCAATATTAAATATGACGACAAGGGTAATATTGCTCGTTATAAAGCCAGACTTGTTGCCCAAGGTTTCCTACAATTAAAAGGTGTCCATTACGACGAGGTCTTTAGCCCTGTAGTCAATTTTTCAATCATAAGAATGTGTTTTTCTATCTTTATATGTAAACTTGAATGGGTACATTGCCAAATTGATATTAAATGTGCTTACCTTTATGCAAGTCTTGATGAAACCATTCTAATGTATCAACCACAGGGATTTGAAGATAAAATAAAACCGGACTTTGTATGTAAACTGGACAAAGCCATATATGGTCTTCACCAGTCAGGAAGGGAATGGTTTTGTGAAATACACAACGTATTAATTGAGATCGGATTTATAAATCTAAAATGGACTAACTGTGTGTATATTTTTCAAAATAGTGTAATTTTACTGTTGTACGTTGATGATATTGTTCTTTTTGCCAAAACAAATGATTTAATCAAAATTATTATCAACAAACTCAAAGATCATTTCGACCTCAAAGTTTTAGGAGAAACACGTCGACTTTTAGGTGTCGAGTTTGAGCAGATTGGCAATAGGATCCATATTCATCAATCTACCTACATTGATAAAATTTGTAAAACCTATTGTAAATTTAATATACCCAATGTTTCTCTTCCAATTGCAGTTGGAACGATCATGTCCAAGACCCAATGTCCAAATTCTGTAGAAGAAACATCTAATATGACCAAATTACCTTTCAGAAACGTTTTGGGTTGCTTAGCTTTTATCGCGGGCAGAACTCGTCCAGATATTAGTTACGCTGTAAATATTCTTTCCCAGTTTCAGTCTAACCCAGGTATTTGTCATTGGAATACTCTACTTAAACTTTTTGGATATATTAAACATACGAAAAATTATAAATTGAATCTTTCACAAATTTCGAATCTTAATATCAATTGCTATAGCGATGCTGATTTTGCTGCTAATAGAGACGACCGTATTTCAATTGGCGGTTTAATTTTGTTTATTGATAGCTCCCCCATAGTTTGGAGAACCTTCAAACAGAAAGCGGTAAGTTTATCTACGTTGGAAGCAGAGTACATTTCGTTGTCAGAAGCTGCCAAAGAGTTAACATGGATCATTAACGTATTGACTGAACTCGTAGACTCTAACTTACTAAATCTGAAATTTAATAGTTTTCTTTACTGTGACAATGAGGCGGCTATTAGTTTTTCAAAATCCTCAATTGAGAACAATCGGACGAAGCACATAGATATTAAATATCATTTTATCAGAAATTTGGTACTTGAAAATATCTTCAATTTAAGCTATGTTAATACTAAAAGCAATCTAGCTGACCTTTTTACCAAACCTTTACCTAAGATAGGTTTAAAAACTTTTATTGATAAAATTTTCACCTAGATTTGTATATTCACAACTTTAATTTTTTCTCAAACTATAAATACTTTTGATGAAAATGTGAATGTTTTCATAAGGCGAATTTTATATTTTTTGAAATTTTCATGTTCTTTCTCTTTCATGTATATCTGATGTGTATCCTGTTGTGGAGGAGTAACGGTCCCCGCGGAGATGTCGGATTCCCTTTCGGAGGGTGTCACGGACCGTACGAGCGGCCTCCAATACCGTCTCGGAGGAGGTGAAATTGTAATCGCCTGAGTGCGGCTCCGTTGATATCGCCGGGAGGGGGTTCACATCAAAGCCCCTTATTAGGAGACATTTGTTTTCTTTAATTTCGTAAGTCCCTTACCTGAAGATAACTCCTCTACTCCCACCTCCACAGCGGGATGCAGTTCATCTATACGCCACCGGAATAATTTTTCCGTATTTTTCAAGAGTTATGATCATTTATATTTCGATATAAAATCCATTTTTCTATTTTTCAACAAGTTGGTTGTATTATAAATTTTTGATGTGTTGTTTTTTGTAAATGCATTGAAAAGTACAGGTATTTTTTTGTAAAAACTTTTATTAAACTTTTGGCTATAAAACCTCTTTTTTTGAACTTACGTAGATTTTCTCACTCCATAGGAAAAAGGCGGGCCATTGTTAGGAAAAAGGTCCAAATAATCACTTGCCTTTGCCTGTTTTCCATTTGTTGAGTATTTTCCCTATGAAGTCCGTAATGTTTCGTTTGGTTTTGCCGGTGCTTCTCTGTTGACGTTCTAGTCCAGAGAAGTACTTCACTTCACTTTAAAATAAATCTCTTTCCGTACGATCTTTTAAAGATCGGGAATAGAATTTATTATTCTCTGATCTTATATATAAAATGTAATCAGATCTGAAGTAATGTTTATGTTTTTACGTAGAATAATTAAATGTATTTTCTTTATAAATACTTGTATATATTCTTTCCCTCGAAACTGTATGCAAATGACCATATCAGTTGTAACCGTGCCTATTATGTAAATGAAGTCGGACTATATAAGTCAACTTCATTTTGCACCTGATGTTCTGTGTTTCTGTGTTCTGCAGTCTGATTATGTTCTGCATTATGTAGTTTCTCGAGTCCCTGACCTACGTGTCATATCGAGCCACATGTCGTGGGCTTTTCTTTTCCTTAAGTTAGTAAGTTTTTAAACTGTTAATATGCTGGATTTTAAATAAATACTTTAGTGGAAAATGAGTTCTAGTTATTTTTATCTTCGTTAATTTATTAGTAGTTGTTTTAAATATTTTACTCAGTTATCACTGCAATTCTGCTAAAAGGATGGGACAATTTTTGAACATTGATAGGGTTTGAGATATAACCCTATCAAAATTAATGCTCAAAAGAGTGTATCGGTACTCTTCCGCAAACACGACACACTAATTGATTACAACACCGATCTTGAGATCTTTAACACAGAGATCAAGAGAGAACACCACACTAAATACTTAGGAGTACACCTAGACAGTAAACTTAGCTTTAAAGAACACATTAAACAAACTCTCGCAAAAGCGACTGGTGCAAGTATAAGCTTAAATCCCCTCATTGGGAAGAACTCAAAAATGACACTTAGAAACAAAGTAATTCTTTACAAAACTATGATCAGACCAGTTCTGCTTTATGCCTGTCCGGCCTGGGCTGCAGTTCGAAGAACACATAGAAAGAAACTTCAAACATTTCAGAACAAAGCCCTTAGAAGGCTAACAGATGCACCAAGGTATGTCAGGAATACAATCTTACATAGGGACCTTAAAATTGACACTATTGACACAGCAATACTGACTATCTCACACAACTATAACATGGCAATCGAAAACTCAGACATACAACACCTTAAAGAAATCACACAGTATGATCACGAGGTAAACCAAAAACATAAAAGACCAAGAACCATCCACCACATCCCCACCTGGTAAGCGTTTCTAGACTTGCTTGTCACATTGACATGTCAAAATTCCGACAGCTGCTCCTTAGCTAGTAGCCAGGTTATGTGATTGTCTTCAATGTTGTGTATTTTGCATCTTATAATAATAAAACATGTACTACAAATCACTTGTTGTCTCTACTTATTTCTAACACACACCATCTACTGATGTTATTTTTCAGGTTTTTTCTAACGAACTCGCGTTTAGCCTTAGGGCCCCAAACCCCCACCAATTAATTAGTAACTTCTTAGTTAAACTTAAATCCCGCTAACGTTATTCTATTTATTAGACTTAATTCGATGAAGGTGTAAGGACCTCCGGTCGACACACCGTAAGGTTAATTCCGATTTCCGATAATTATTTTTTAAATGGATATCTTCGTAGTTTGCACAACAAAGCTCCCAGAAGTGGACAATCATCAGCAAGTAGGGGGTAGAGCCCCCAGTTAAATAAACTCTTTTAAAATTTTGAATAGGAACTAATTATTTTTAATCTCTTACTTTCTAAAAATAATCAGTACTGTTATTACAATATAAATGCAAATAGTTAATAATTAGTAATAAAGGCTTTTAAAAACTTACCTTTTCTTTTCAAAAGTGAAAGGAGCTAATGCTTTAGAACAAACAGACTTTTTAGGTTTTGCCTCCACAGGAGTTTGCTTATTAACATGCCATCGAGGAAAAACTATAAGTAATCAATGAATAAAATTGACGTTAGGAATTAAAAAATAAATTGTATAACACATTTTTACAATTAAATACTCAAATTGTTGTCTACTGCATTTATGTCAACAATTATTTTTAGTTATAAGAAATTCAGTTTGTGCAGATCAACAAAATTTTGTAACATTATCCAAATGCAATGGCAACTGCAGATGAATTCTTCATTGGCTGATATCTACAAACATAACAACCTCAAAACTTTAAAACATTCTATATAATATAGTAAGTCAATCGCCTTGGAGGGAAATCAGCAAAACAATAAACATCCCATCATTATTTTCTAATGAAAGCTTTCGATTTTGCATATATATAAAGAAACTTAAAGTGCATTTATCACAAAACTATAAGCACAATTTATAATTTTTTTTTTAAATTTAAACAAATTTGCCAAGTTTCCATTTAATGCATTTGAATGACACAAAATTCAAAAATACATTTATCCTAACAAGTAACTGATACATACATCATTCATAATTATAAAATTTAATAAAACCATTGGGTGTAGAATTTAAAAAAAAAAAAAACTAAATATCAAATAGACGAAAGTGTTTTATATGCAGTTATATATATATTAGTTGTACTGGACGTTTACTTACTAATATGCATACTACACACAACACGTAAATAGCACATTATCAAGTAATACAATGTTGTCACAGAAAAATATCTGCATGAATAGTTAACTTTAACAGAAGTAAAACTTATTAGTAGATACAAATTTAAACCGAAAAACGCATTCTAACATGAAAGAACAAGTAAGGGCATATATAAATTTTTACAAACTGGCAAGCTTGAAATTATTTTAAATATAACCCATTAATATTGTGTGAGTTTTATAAAGAATTAAAACTTACTTAAATTTCTACTAATTTTCCACATTTTGACGATCTAATGTGTAAAACTTTGTCTTCAATTTTTTCTGGAAATTTAACTTTTATTTTGTTTTAGTTAAGTTTTCGTAAGATGTATTGTTTGCCTGCTGTTTCTCCGATGAAGTTGATTTTTTTTTCTAATAAATAAAACTACTTTGTTTTTTCTAATAAATAAAACTACTTTATTTATAAACTAATATTAAATTCCATAATAATTTAATCGTCGTCAATTGCCTAATGTGCAACTCAAGTGCGACGTTCGTTAACCAAACCACAGTAATGCAGTAGTTGAAGTGCTTTACAGTAATGGTTTCTTTGGTAAACAAACATTAAACATACACACACGTGACGATCACTGGAGACGATACATGGTGACTTTCGTTTTAAAATTATCATTTTGTCAGCATTTTTTTACAATCTAATTGGAATTTTAGTATAATAATATCTCTTTATTCTAAAACATAAGAATTTAAATAAATACATTTTTTTTACATTTAATAATAATTTGTTTTTGAAAATCATGAATAGCTGCTTTTTCCGAAAAACGTCTCTAACATTAGCAAAATTTCACCTATCTCCTTTTAGGTAAGTGAATCGTATGGTTCCACTTTAACGTCAAGCAGTAAATACACTTCAAAATATGATACACTTGTAATTTTTTTTTACTTTTTACAATTTTTTTTTCTTTTTTTTTTTAAACTTCAATCCCGATAACTGGACTTTTTTTCTTCTGGAAAAATAAATCCTTTCAATGTTAGAAATCTGGATATTTTAAATAAGATTCTGTAATTTTGTTAACTGAACAATAAATACTTATATTAATTTTTTGTATAACATATTAAAAGTTTAAGTTTTTTCTTTAAAATATGTTCAAATGAGACTTATTTTTTTAGGTGCATTAGTGGTGTTCAACAAAAAATTAGGAATAGCTATTATTTTATGCATGGAGATTTCAATCTTTCAAGTACTACAGTGGGAGGAATTTTAAATGAAACTGCTGATAGATGTGGAGATAATATTGCCTTCATTTCTGCCCACCAAGGAATATCAAAGAACTATTCAGAATTTAGGAATGAGGTTACTTAAATTTAACTAATTTTATATTTGTAATCTTTAAAAAATCTAGAATACTTAACTCTCCTAAGCAATATAAGCTTGTGCATATGTGTTTGATACTTTATTCTGATAAATGCTCCTAATATTTTTTAATGTGCAGATTGTATTACACGTATTACAAATATATACTTAAGTTGTGTGTGTGATACAAAAAGATAAACAAATACACATTCAAAAGAATACCTTAACATACAAAAAACAGCTTTTTTCTATATACATGTGAATATAAAGCCGAGTGTGTGTATGTTTGTTTATTTGTTTTTTTACAATTCTACAGTTTTATGTCAAGCTTGATGAAATTTTACACCTTGACCTTCAAAAAAAAAAGGGGGGAAATGTCTACGTGAGATTTTGAAAAACCACCCCCACCCCTTACAGCAGAAATAAATTGTTAACTAAAACCGCCAGATGGTACCACAGTGAAGAAATCTGCTGGCAGCCTATGTAAAGCCCAGGAAATGCCAGGCACTTCAGCTAGTTTTATCAGGAAAAGGGCAAAATATTTTTTTTTAATTACAGGCTGCTGAGTATAGATGCTGGAAAAAGTACAGTGCACCTTTTTCACTTCTGAAAAGGGCAGGGGGCAGCGCCCTTTGAAAAGCATCTAACATGAACACTTTTATCTTTTTTTTAAATCTGAATCTTAGTGTACAATGTGTTGAATTGTGTTTCACTTTGTGGAACATCCACTTCAGTAACACTTTGAATTTAGAATTTACATATCTGCTTTAAACAGGGAAAACATTCTTTTTTTTTTATTGCAATTGCTGTTCCTTCTAAAAAAACTCAATTATCCCTGCACAGTACTGAGAAGAATGTTTTGACTTGTTAAAAAATGTGAACATACATATTTTAGTAGTGTAATACTTGCAGCTGGTGGATAAGGCCAGCCACACAATGTCAACTATCAGACATGCAACTAAACTATTTAGTTGCATGCAACTGGAAAACTTTAATTGTATCCTCTCACTAACCAACTTTTAATTGCATGAAATATCCTTTTGGGCACTTTGTTGCAATGCAACTGTTGCTAGTGTGTGGCTAACCTAAAATTTCTATTCTTCCAATTCATCCAACATTTGTTGTTCTAATGAATTATTCCTTAATATTAACCATTTCTCTGCTTCTACCTTGATTTTTAAGAATTTCAACAACTTGTTCGTTCATTCACCAGATTTCTTTGTCAAGGTGTTTATGTTTACTCAATGTCTTATAGGCTGAACAACTGGCATCTGGACTTATTTCACATGGTTTGAAGAAAGGTGATAGAATTGCATTGTGTACCCCAAACTGTTATGAATGGCCGCTAGTTCAATTTGCTGCTGCAAAAGCTGGATTAGTGTTAGTATGTATCTATTTTAAAATGTTATTAAAAATGAAAAAGTAATATATTTCAAACATAGTAGCAATTAAGAGTATGTAATGAATTTTGAGATATTTTCAATTGCCTGTATTTTTAACTTCCTCAGTCCTAATGTAAATGGATAGTATTGAAGAAATTAGTTTGGGTTTTTGTATTCATCCAGATAATAAATCACACAATTTGTTTTGAAATTAATACCAAAATGTATTAATTTTAAGATTGAGCAAGCTCGGGACTGAAAAAATTAATTTTAAAAAATTCAGCACTATTTTTATTTATGCTTTAAAAGACTCCTATCTTACTTCTCATCTAACGTTTGAAAACACATGAAAAATTATACTTGTTTTTATAACACATGTGTTGCCTAATATTTTCCCAATTGTATTGTTTAACAATTCAATCGATTTCAATCCATTGTATCGTTACAAAATACACTTAGTATTACATGACTTTGATAATTTTTTGTTATTTGTAGTTTATTTAATAATAATTATTAAGCTATTATATTATTTGAACAGGTAAATCTCAATCCTGCACTTAGGCCTAAAGAAATAGAATACTGCTTGAAGAAGGTAATATCAAACTTTAAAAATTCTTAAATTTATGTTAAGACAAAAAAACATATTATTTTTATATTTTCTATACTATATGTATGTGTATGAATAAGTATGATATGCAGATAATGTGCATTGTCATCAAATTCTGAGAAGTCATTATCAAAATATCACCTTTAAGACAATGAAAGTTTTATATCTCCGGCATAATCTTAGGAGTGGATGACTGTGCATTGATAAAAAATATATTCAAAACTACTTGAAAAAGAATTTATTTTCTCAAAAATCTTGTTGCCTTATATAACATAAAAAATTCTTAAGTTAATTTTTTCATTAAAAAATATTAATATTTTAAATAATGTTAATTTTTTTAATTATTCAAATTTATAATGATTTATAGGTTGGCTGTAAAGCTCTTGTAGCATGGGATGTTCTAAAAACCCAAAACTTTTATGAGATTTTTTGTGAGCTCATTCCTGAATTGTCACTTTCTAATCCCAACAAATTACAAAGTAGCAAGTAAGTATTTTTTTAATATATTTATTTTCATCAAAGTTAGTGTTTGTGAGAACTATTTTTAATTCAGATTCTTATTTTAGTTTACCAAACTTGGAAAAAATAATAATGATTACTGAACATCAAAAAAAGTAAGTATAAATGTGTGTGTTAGAATTGATATAGTTTTTAGTTTGGTAACAGTTACAATTATTGATATTTTAATAAATACTCTATCATTTTAATGTTATTACTCAAAAAATATCAAAAGTAAACATACAACCCATTTACTTAATGTTATAACATTCTAAATGAAAAATATATTAAGAATTCTTAAAATTTAATAATTTTGCTTTTAAAAGCTTGCATTATATTTATTAAAGTTTTGGTATATCTGTTTATTTTTTAAATTCCTTTTTTTTCTGTGTAGTTTGTTTTTTGTATGCAGTCTTATGCATTTTTACATCATTTTACAGTATGTGTGTAAAGACTCTAATCAAATCTTGTAGAAAAATATTTCTTTATTATGTAGACATTACCCAAACAGCACACACAAATATACAGTCCCATGTACAGTACATGTACCTCCATTTTTAACACATACTTTTTTTTTTTTTTTTTTTTTTGAAGAACAAAAGTGGACAATTTTTGTTTTTAGGATTTTAAAGCAAATCTACAAAATTTTATGTACATCTGAATCCTTTGCCAACTTCTCTCACCCCATGCATTCAATTTCTCTGTTTCAGGTAAGGCTACACAGTTTGTTGGGTAAAACTAGTTCATGGCACCATCTAAATCCAGTTAATAAAACTAAAAAATATATATGGATTTTCTTGGTGACGTTACAGTGAAGCATTGTGTACTGTTATATTGTATTATTTCTCCTTATGTTTCCTTTCTTTACTTTATTATATTTATATTTTACAGCAAAATTTTGTTACAGGGGAACATTAAACTTTAAAGAAATATACGAATCAGCAAACAAGGAAAGTGATCAAATGCTGTCATTAATAGAAAACTCAATTCAGTTTGATGATCCAGTTAATATTCAGTTTACCTCAGTAAGAAATAAAAATTTACTCTATATTAAACTAATAAAACCCTTAGTCATAATGATTATTAGAGTATCTCTTTCAACTCGAAGCAATGAAATATTTTCAATTCTTATATATTTAAATTCATTGAATACTGGAAGGCACTTTGTATCACAAACAATTAATTTTCTAAATAAAATTTAGCTATTTAATTTTATTTTTCATAAAATGTTTTCAAATGCATTTAATATTTTTATTGATCCTTTGCAAATTTCAAAATTGATTTGAGACATAGTGCACACACACATAAAATGTTAATATATAATTTCTCTTTAAATATTTTTGAGATTTTTATATAACTATCCTTGAATTGTTTGTGCTTTTCATAATCAATTTAGCTATAAAAAAGTCATTAGCTTTGTGTTTATGAAATAAATTTAGTTTTTTTTTTTACTGGATTGTTACCATGGCAATAATTATTAATAATCAAGTTACTTTTAAAAGCAGAAACTTTCTATTAAAGATCCTTAATTCCAAATTAATAGTTCAAAATTTAGATTAAATATATTATTACTAATTTTCACTTAAATTACTTTATATTAGGATTTTTTTAATTAGTAATGATAATTTTTATAATAAAGTCTACTACTACTTTACATATATTAAAAACAAAATAAACTTTTACAGTAATATTTAACAGTTTTACACTTTTTTTATCATACTTGTGATTTATTTATTAATAAGTTGTAATACTTGGAACCTTTTATATCTTAAAAGTTAATGGAATATAATGTACATCAAATTCCATATATATATTCTTTCATCACCAAGTATATATTTTTTATTGAAAATATATAATTTTCATTAAATATATATATATATATATATATATATATATATATATATATATATATTGATAAATCAACCTTACAAAAGGACTATAATTGTACGATCGCCATTGTAAAACACTATTTATATAAATAAAATTCAAAAGTCATTAATAATGTAATGCTAATAAAATATATTTGATATATAATATACTTGAATGCTGCATATGTTATTTTTTTTAATGTTAGACAAATACTACTATGATTATTTTCATTTTTATTGATTTTGTTTAGTTTATGTAATTTGCTCTGACTCTTAATTTTTCAAGGGAACAACTGGTACACCAAAAGGAGCCCTTCTGTCACATCATAATATTGTGAACAATGCTTTAATTGCTGGAAGAAGGCTTGGTTACAATTTAATGGTAACTAAATCTTTAAATTAATTGTTTTGCAAATTCTAATATAAAACACTTCCATTTATTGTACAAGCATTAACTTAAGATTGCTGTATTATTATGTTTTACTGTAAGATTACTTTGTAGGTTACATTTCTGATTATTGTTTAAATTCCAACATTTACTTATTTCATTACAACATACAGCTGTTATCCCCAATCCCACCTGTGCAGCTAAAATTATACTTTAATCTTTTTATGAGCAAGAAAAAATATACCATTAACTTTTTAAACAAAATTTAGGAAGTAATGATTTTTCTTCGTCAGGTTTTTAATGTGATGATCAATTATTGATTTTTTTTTCTGAATTTATAAGATACATGAATTAAAAAAAAAGAAGAGGGAATTAAATTTTTTAGCCGTCAAGACTATTAATGTAAAAGTTTAAGGTTGCAATAGCTAACATATTAGTGTTATCTTATTGAAATTATTTGCCAAGAAAATGTAAAAAAATTATTTATAAAAAAATATTTTTGATTTTAATTTAATAATCACGCCATTATCATTATTTTAAATTAACATTACTGTGGACAAAATATTTTCCCAAACATAGAATTTGGATAAATATTAACAATCATTTATTTATACTAATATAATACTAATTATTTACACATGGTACAGGTTAACTATATAAATTAATATTATGTATTTTTTTTTATCCACAATGGTCTAGTATCACATATTACTTTCGAATTTTATCTTTGAGGTATCATTAAATATTTTTTAATTAAATTTAACCATGCTTTTTGAAAACTAAATTATAACTTAAGGTATAAAAATTCTTTTTCATAAATGTTATTTTCATATTGGTTCCCAAAATTTTGATAATTTTCGAATACCTTATAAGTTAATAATCAGAAGGCAAGTTAATCACTAACAAAATACCTTTTAAAGCAAAGACATTTTTTTTATGCTTTTAAACAAAGATACAATAATAACTCAATTATAAATATAAAAAGCTTCAACAGAAATAATTAACAGGGATTATATTTGTGCCCTCATATTTAATGATAAGATTACATCATTTTAATTAAAAATCTATACTTTTTTTATTTTAAAAACTATATATAAAGTAAACTAAGTATTTGTAGAAAAACATTACATGAACTTTTGTTATGAAATTTTCATTACTAACTAAACTATTATATAGGTAAATACTGTTTTTATATATTAATATTACAATATTATCAACAAAATTGCTGGAAAATAATCAAAGCTAGTACTAAAGGGGATTGGAATACTTTCATATGCTATTTTGTAGTTTTCTTTAACAAATACAAAAACTTAGATATTTTTTTTTTTAATTTTCAATAACTAAAGTAAAAAGAAAGCTTTAAACACACAATAAAAAGATAAAATAAATTTCCATATTTTAATTATTTTCTTAAAATAAAGAGTGAATTGTTTGAACTCAAACGTTGTTCTTCCACAGAAACCAACTCTTTGCTGCCAGGTTCCCTTATTCCATTGTTTTGGATGTGTGCTAGGAACCCTAACCACTGTAATGTATCAAGGAACATGTATTTTTCCACAAGTTGGTTATGATTCGAATGCAAGTTTGAAAACGATTGAGCAACATAGGTAAATTTAATATAATTTTCCCTCATAAATAGGAAGTAAACTATTGAAATTTAATATTTTAAAGTATGAGCGTATACAAAAGAAAAAAAATTAAACATACTTTTATTAAATGCCCAAAAAAGTAAAAAGTAAACTAGTGTTCTTAATTAACTAAAAAATAAAGGGGACACATAATATTATATCCTAAAGTGTTTTATTTGGAAACCATACATTTTTTTATGCATATTAATAACAATAGTTTATTTTTAACTATACACCAAAATGTTAAATACTCCATGTGATATTACAACAATTAATTATATTATTTCTTCAATTGACATTTGCAAAGCGAGTAAAATAAATAGTCTTTGGATTAAAAAAAATAATAAAATGCATTGTGAAATGTTTTATGAATGTGCTCTTAAGAAATTAAATTTTCATTCTATTTATAGCATTTTAAATTTATTTTAGATGCACTGTTGTTTATGGAACTCCAACTATGTATGTAGACCTTCTTAATAATTGCAAATCTCAACAACATGATATTACGTCATTAAAGCAAGGTTTGTTTTTCTTTCTTTTTTTTTATCTGAAAACTGATTTTAATCCTTAAATGCATACTTTTAAAAATATTTTTTTATTCTTTACTATTTTTCAGCCTAAAGGTATAAGGGGAAAAAATTAATTATATTGACTTTTAAAGAAACATTGGAAATAATGTGTTTTTATATAATATAGAATCCAACATAAAAAAATGAAATCTAAAAATTATTATAAGTAATAATATTAACTATAAATTATTAATAACTTAAGAAATGCAAAGTGCTATTATACCACAGAATCGTATAACAAAAACTTAAAAACAAAAATCTCAATCTTTGATGCTATTTTTCATTTTTCAAAATCACTTCTTAAAATATCATTTTTTCAGTCTTAAAATGAGGAATTGGTAGTCAAAGTAGTGTCCATTGTATTCAAAACAAAGCATTATTGCATTAAAAACCTTTATGTTGCTTTTCAATGTTTTTATTCTTGTAGTCCTGTAAGATGATTTTGATTGTATAGTGACTAATGTGAAATGGTTTACTTAAATGAGATTCTTTTTTAAAAGCTGTTGTAGGAGGAGCTCCAGCTACAGAACCACTTGTGAAAGAAGTACGAGATGTGTTAAAAGTGTCATCTGTTCATGTAATTTTTTTATTTACTTATCTTAAACAAATTTGTATGCAAATATATTATTATCATACACTTACAGTTAAATCACATTATTATTACCCCCATCTACTTTTGTATAGAGAGACTTTAGAAAACCATGTGATAAGTTTTTGAAAACAAACATTCCTCAACCATTGTGGAGCAAACACAAAGCCCAACAGCTTTTTTAACTAGCATTCTATAATATGTTAAACGTTTTCTTGGCATTGTTTAAGTTTCCTCATAAATTTTAGATTGTTCTAAACCGATTTGGATTATAATTTATTTATATGTCTTCTTAGCATTATTTGGGCGCATAAAATGTCTTTGACAGATGTTCTAAACCAATTTGGTTATCAATCCATTATTGTAAACCCACACCAATTTATTGTCTTCCATGCTAGTATTGGTCTTGATTAGTTGTGGGAAAACATAGAGAAGGCTCTCACTTTTCTGCCCTCTCATTCCTCCAAACATGAACATAATTGAGTTTTTTGCGATTAACTTGATTGTCTAGTTCGCTGTCTGGATCATCTGCTACATACTATTCAACAGCTGTTAATTTCACAACAGATCCCTGTAAACTTTCAAACAGCTTTTTTATTTGCTACCATGCCATCTAGTTGTTGTTTATGCTCCACTCTTTTTCTATTCTGAATAATAAATGGTGATCATAATAATGTGACTTGACCCTAAACATAATAAAAGTTAATTTAATCAACCTTTTCTCTCTAAACTCTTTTGCATTTTTTTTAATTAACAATTTACCTGACTTAATAAAATTAATGAATACTCTGTAAAATTATAATTGACAATAATTTATAAAACTAAAGTCTATGATTTTGTATAGGCAGCGTATGGTTCAACAGAAAATAGTCCTGTAGTTGCAATGAATGGATTGAACGATTCCTTTGAAAATGTTCTCAAAGAAACTTTACAACCTCTGGAATATGTCGAAGTAATCAAACTTATTTTATCTTTTAAACTCTTTTTCTTCTTCCCATGATACAAATTTTGTAATATTTCTAGTTTTTATTATTATTAACTAAGTAAAACTTTACTTTTTAGAACTTTTAAGCTTAAAACCTTTTTAATAATTTATATTTAGTAATTAAGAATTTTTTAGAAGAACCTCGACATAGAAAAAATTATTATTATAATTGTACACAATCAATTTTCGAAATTCATTACTTTATCATTGATAGCAAAATAAGAAAAAAGTCATTGAAAAAAATTTAAAATGTAACACGACTGGTTTGAAGAAATTATGTTTAAGGTTTATATTATATTAAGGAATAACTTGTTTAATCAACGGTTTGAGAAACCTAACATATCCAATAGAAATCTGTTAGACATGTTGAATGACTGATTAATAAATAAATAAACTTATCCTATATTATTTTCAAATGTATACAAAAAATAATTATACAGTACCTTTCACTAAATTTTTTACGTATATGTGAAAAGTTCCTAAATGTGTAGGAGAAGCATCTATACATTGTTGTTATAGGATTTTATACCTGAATATATGTATCAAAATATATTTTCCGATTTGATATAGTAACTTATGTCTTGACACCAAGGTTTATTGTTGTTGTATTGTATAACCATTTCCGCTTTAGTTTAGTTGAGATAAATAAAAACACAACTGAACATGGAAAAAAATTATATTTACAAAAAGGTTTCTGTTTGAAATCTAATCTTCGGACTTAATGTTTACTAAGAGATGCCTGATATACAAGTTATTCACTATCTCAACTAGATATATTTTTAAACAAACAACATTTTGCACATTGATCTTATGAACAATGTACAGATTATTATCATTTACTTTTTACTACTGGGACAACAAATCAATAGTAGGATTTTTTTTAATCATCTCACTAATGGCATTGTTAAATAATGGCTTTGCATTTTCCTTAAAACTTGTCTTAAATAAACAAGAGACTAAATTTATAATTTTTTTTATCAGCTATTAGATCTAAAGAGAAATTCAATGTTGGCTCTAAATGAAAATAGAAGTTATAAACTAAACACCAACACTTTGAAATTTTTAGGTTCAAAGGTGTAACACTATGTTACACATTTATCCTAATGACTTAAAGATAAATTAACCCAGAAATAACAATGACATATTATATGTAAAATTTGCATTTGTGTGTTCTATATACTTTTCATTTCTTGTGATATATTTCATAAAAATTATTATATTCTTAATTACAATATATAGCTGTAACAAAATAAAATGACAACAAATTTTGTTCCTATATTGTAGTTGAAAATTGTAGATGACCAGCAACGCTTACTTCCAATAAATACAGAAGGAGAACTTTGTGTACGAGGACATGGCTTATTCCTTGGCTATTGGGATGATGAAAAGAAAACTGGAGAAGCTGTTGATGAAAATACTTTTTGGTATCACACTGGGTATTAAAAAATATTTTATTTTAACACTTAAGACAATTTAATAATGGAAGGGTAAGTGGATGAAGGATTGTCCACTATTTGCATATCTTAATAATTTTCCCCATAAAAATTCTTTATTTTGCCTTGGGTGTTAATTATGAACTTAAATTCTTAAATCCACTGTGTAATGACTATATACAAGCGCGGATGCAGGTGGGGGGTAAAGGGGAAATTACCCCCCCTAACATCTAAGATTTTATTTTCAAAAGTCACTTTAGGCAATGAAAAATTTCGAACTAAGTATTTTTTTTGCGAATCGTGATATATATGCATTGCTTGACGCTCTTTAAAACTTCTCAATACTCCCCCCCCCCCCCTTAATTTGTTTTCATGATAACAATATAACCGCGTCAAATTTGGTGTTCATGATAATATACTGCATTACCCCCCCTAACAATAATCTCTGGATCCGCCCTTGACTATATACTATTACTAAATGCATTTTTAAACTGTAATATGGAATGTATTAGATCTAAAGGAACTTCTATCCTTGGTATTCAGTCCATTAACAAGTTTGAAAACCTTTACATTGTCGAAACTTTTTTCCAGTTTATGTGTTTTGAATAAGTTGGAAAATATTAATCATTTTAAAAGTTATTTTTCAAAACAAATTAATTCAATAGTTAGAACAACTTTTATAGATAATTATCAGAAAGTAAATTCATTATTCTGATTATATACATATTGCTTTTTGAATTACTTTACTTCCCTACTTATTTCAATTATTTAAAAAATTCTCTTTTACAAAATACTTTTTATTTTTAATTAGGTACACACACAAAGTTGTTTCTTAGCTTAATAGATAGCCCCACTTTATTATATTTAGCATGAAAATATAAAATCAATTTCATGTTAACAAAGTATGACTGTATTGTATACATTTATAAAAGTATTAACAAGCATAATTAAAATAAAACATAATTTTACCTTAATGTAAGTATTTTAAGGTAATATAAGTGTGTTTTTAAAGTATGGCTTCCAGACAATTTAAAGTATAAATGGTTTTGTAGGTTTTTTTAATTATGTATTTGTTTTTAAAATAATATATTTACTTTTCCTTTCTGCTAAATTTATATTCTTATTTATATATATATTTTTTGTTGTAAAATATTTTATAAGTATTGCTTATTATCTTTCTATTACAGAGACCTTTGTGTGATGAACGAGTATGGCTTTGTGAAAATATCTGGCAGAAAAAAAGATTTAATTCTTCGTGGTGGAGAAAATATCTATCCTCTTGAAATTGAAAACTTTTTAAATTCACACCCTGCTGTTCTAGAAGCTCATGTAAATTTTAATGAATATTCCAAAATATTTCTTAATTTTAAAGTAATATTTATGTTATGTTTCGAAAAATTACTTTACATTAAAAACGCAATTAGCCTTGGAGGCCCTATATTTGTAATGACCTGACTATATATAAATTCTGTCCTTGTGACTAATGCAACTTAAAAGTCCCAATCTGTTTATTAGTTTGTATGTTAATAACTTTTTAAGTGGTTACAATGTTTTGTTATACCGACCGTCTTGTATTGGTCACATGAATACTTGTTGTATTGAGGGGCTACTGCACTACACTTTCTGTATCCAAATTAAATACTGCAAAATTTCAATATATATGAATGAATTTAAAGAAATGAAATTATTCAATTGAATTAATTTATTCAGAAATCAGGTATTTATTATATACAAATATGATAAAAATTATTATTATCTTTAAGTGTTGTTTTATAGATTATTTTTAATTGTCTAACAACTTTACCAATTTAGATTTTTATGAGTTTGATTCTTAATTAAAGTTTCCAAAGTTTGGCAGTGGAAAAACTAATTATAGCTGTAACTCGTCCAAAAATTTAAATTGTATTCAACACATTTTAAAAAACTCAAAAGGCAGAAAATAAGATATATGAGAATCAGTAAATCTTTCATCTGAACTTCCTAATTGTTACTCATAGCATTGTAAGTTATATATATATATATATATATATATATATATATATATATATATATATATATATATATATATATATATATATATATATATATATATATATATATATATATACATTTTCACAGTTTATAAAATTATGGAGAAGCCACTGAACTGATTTTGATAAATGATGATTTGCATGAAAAAATTGGGTTATATTAAATAAAATTGATTTAAAAAATTTAAGGTTTATTATGCCATGAAGAGAAAGATGGCCTAAAATATTTTTTTTAATTAATCATATTGTGCACAAAAATACTTTTAGAGGTTGTTGCATCTGCATTGTGACTTGATTTAACTATGATCTAGTATAATTAATTATACATATTGGTGTATTTGTGTGCAGTTTGTTAATTATACTTTATTCTCATAAAATTTAGGTTGTTGGGGTACCCGATAAAAGAATGGGAGAAGAAATATGTGCTTGGATTTCTGTAAAAGAAGACATAAATCTAACAGAAGAAGAAGTAAAAAACTATTGTAAAGGAAAGGTAAAACATTTATTTTTAAAAATCACTATTAATGCAAAACTGACTATATAGTAAAATGTAATTTGTTAAATAAAGTTTGATATAGGCTTAGGCATTAGCTATTTTTTCTGGTCCTTTTAATATAATTTTTTTTGCCAAAATAATTTTTCAAAAATTGCATTATCAGTATGTTTTTTTTCTTTTGTATGCTGCAACATCTCAGTAAATAGTGAAGTCTTTAGTTTCTATTAAAAGTCTTCTAACTCAAAAATTGTAGAAAATATTCAAGTATAGGAAATCACACATAAGACACAATGCCAATTGTCTTTGTAGTTTAGTTATGAAAAATATTTATATTATTTAGTTTCTAGTTCAGAAATTCATAGAGAACTGTGTCTTATAAAGCGGAATTTCATTAGTTAGAAATGAAAAAAAGGAGCAAAACATACTTGTTGCTGATAAGATACTTTTTAAACTGAATTTATATTTGAAAATTTTTTATGTGAAATTTCTTTATTTTATCAGATAGTTGACACAGTATTTCCTCCTTATTTAATGATTCAGAAATTAAATATTGAATATTTTTAAATGTGACATGACTTTAATTTAAAATGTTACCCATTACATTTGAAAACTAACAAAGCTAAATTTATATTAATAGTTTTAAAAAATATATCCTGGCTATGCTACCACTGTTTATCATCAGGAAATATTAATTCTATTTTATAAAGAAATATTATGTGCATGAAATGTTTAGTATAAACTTTAAGTTGATGTAGCTTTAGATAGTAAAATCATAATTAAAAAAAGCATAAGGCAGTGTGTTAAAATTATCAGTCTACCGTGTTACACACAAACTGTTTTAGAAGCAGCTGAAATTATTCCAAATTGAATTTCTTAACTTCATTAACTATGTAAATTACTATTAGGTTGTTATTTTACTATAAGATATAGAAAGTGATTTAATATTATATCTATACTATTATGTCTATTTACTTGTCTACTTCTATTGTGCTATGTAAATATCGTTTTTAATAAAACTTTCTTATTTATATATATTATATACATTTGTTTTTCCCTTTTCAGATAAGTCACTTCAAAATTCCGCGGTACATCATGTTTGTAAAAGATTTTCCTAGAACTACATCAGGGAAGATTAAAAAATTTGAAGTGGTAAAAATAGCTATTGAAAAATTGAAATTATGAGTTTTTAGAATGTAGCGATGTATTTTATATATAGTTTTGCACATGTGAATAATGTAATTTGGTGTTTATTTCATATATGAAGTTTTTAAAAACTTGAAAGCAATCTTAAATACTGTGATATCATTATGGCATGAAAAAATGCACATATAAATGGACTATACTTAAAAAACTTTATACAAGAGCTTTATATAAGCAACAACAAAAATAATGAAGTATTCTTTAAATATTTTATTTATTTTCTTAATGTATCAGTATTATGTTTTAAAATGCAATTTGAGAAATGTAAATTATTATATCTTTATTTTTGTATTAAAATCATTGTTTATAACTGGTGGTTTTTTTTCATTGTAGTTTCTTCTCAAATTTCCTTTATAATTCACATAAATATAATTTTAGGACTTTGAATATTGGAATAGTTGTTCCATTTCGAAATAATGGATTTCATGAACATAAACATGTGTATTCATATTTAGTCTGTTGAAATAAAGACATAAAAATCTTATCAAAATGGAAACAGTGATACAGTAACAGTGACAAAATTAACAAAAAGTTCTTGCATAAAACATAATGGAAGAATCAAAACACAACTTTCTATCTTCCAAAATGAATGACACTATACTTCGAAATCACTTGGAAGGGTATCTTAAATGCCAATGTACTTGTAAAAACCCATACTATAAACCCATGATGTTAACATTTATAATTAACATGTTCCCTATTCTTGCTATACTTACTGATGATTAAAATTGCTTGTGTATAGCCAGCCATAAATGAAGGCTATACACAAGCGATTTGAAGCAAGCCATCTTGAAGATGAATAATGATTATATATACATTTTCAGCCTTATGCAGGGAAAATGGGTGTTTAGCGATTCACAGACATACAACTTTCTTTTATTATTATAGATAACTGTAATATATAAATAGGATGACTTAAAAAGTTTAACGCACAATTAGGAATATATAATACTATTGAATGTGTTCCGGGTCTTTCTTTCGAGATAGACCCCAATCATCTGTCGCCAATAGCCCACTGTGCAGCTCTAGTGCGACGTTAATTAACCAAAACCAAACCTAATATTATTGATGCCAATGTATAACAAAATACTGCGATTAAAATTTAGTATGAGGCACATGTTTTTAACCACTTAACAGTTTCTTTTTTGGTGAACTTGGGAGTTTCCCTATAGAAATATGAATAAGAAAGAATACCACACTAATAAGAGAAGGGGGAGGGGGGATTAGTTTTTGGGTGTAGAAGAAACGTTTGCCCGAGCAGTAATCAAACAAAATTTGTATGCAGTTATAATTCCTAGCTTGTAGTCCATGAATCAAAGATTTATTCCATAACAAAATCAAAAGTTGTCTATGTACTCGAAAAGATAAATAAAACTACAACAAATAATCGAGTTTGATTCATTAATAGATAGCAAGATTATATATATATACAGCAAATTTGTTCATGCCTCAATATCGGTGGCTTGGAACAAAAAATAACCAATGTCGTAATTGACAGTTTTTAGAAAAATATTTTCAAAGTATGATAAGTCCAACCGACACAAAATTATTTGATTTGAAGGGTTAGAGAGCCCTGACGTCAACTGTTTCTATTTCATTTAGTTTGAAATTGATATATTCAAAATAGTTTTTTTTTTTTAAAAATAAAATTGACATTGGTTCTTGTTCCAAAGCACAGATATTATACACATAAATGCAAAATTGCGATTTAGTTATTTCAACCATTATTTTTTTTTTTAAAAATGCCACTAAAAATAAGATTAAAATTCTCTGATTTTCCCTTGTTTACCGGGTATTTTTACACAATTCCGAGTCTACAAATTGTGAAAATAAAGGATATTTTCGCCTATTAATATTAAAACTTATTAAAGCGCAGTGCCTGCAAATACTTATCAAGGATCAAATGATAAAAAAAAAACTACAATTTATGTTTAATTTATATTTCCAAAAGAAAATGGTGATGATGATAATAATAGTAGACTATCACATTACATGCAAATATTTTTTTTAATTGAATTTGTCAGAACATTTTAAGCAATGTTCATCACACAGGTTCCCGAACCCCCTCCCCCCCCCTCGTCCAAGCGGGACATCATTTATGGACGGCCCCTTATTGAAGATTCAGTAATAGCTGCATAAGTTGTAATCCTCCACAGAATTACATCAGGTGAGTTTTCCAATCTAAATCTCCCGGTTACATACAGCCATACCCACTTGTTTATGGGACATCGGTTTCTCGATTTTGGAAATTTAGAAACCCTAGGCTTTTCACACGAAAATTACGGATAAGGTTTATTTGAGGGACTGCCCACTTATTATATTTACTTTTTCCATATTCCATGTGTTCCTTTTTCTCAAAAGCATGAAAAACAATTTTAATTAATTAGAAATTCATGAAATCAAAATTATTTTACTAAAATAAATTGCACTGAGTGAAGTTATTTACTTGACTTATAAAATGGGCGGCAATATTTTAACATCTACCATAAAGACTTAACGATCCAAAAATCTCTCGTCATTCAGGACATAGAGATGACAAGATAACTGTCTCAAACTTCCTTCAAAGATAGCGCAACTACTGAAATATTAACAAATACATAAAAATTTCGAGCCACATTTAAAACAACGTCATTTTTAAAAAAAAATTTTAACTTCCAGAATTAATTACTATTTAAGTATATATTTATGATAAAGAAATTACAAATAAAATACATTTATATTAAGTGACCAGGAATGATTTAATTATCAAGAGGTTTGTATTATTTTTTTTAATCTCATCTACATATAGACGTGAACTTAGAACCTGATTTTTTTAATTTTTCGAAAAGTGGTGACCATTTTACTTGCTGGTTTGGAATTTTATTTCTGATTTAAATTAACAACGGTTACTTTAAGAACCTAGTTCGTGATTAATATTATGACGGATTAACAAAAGCACATCGTTCAATAGGTGCATGTCACATCTGTTAATAAACAACATGGTCATTATCAACCAATTACATATGCGCATGACCTCTCCATTGTAGCCCAAACTAACGTCATCGTGCATGGTGTTGACTTCGAAAGTTTTCCCTGTAGAAGAATAAGGCATGGCCAACTAGATAAGGATGTGGTAAACGAACGGTCGTTAGATTAGTGCAATATAAATAATCCGTCGTGCAGAAGGGACTAATGTTCGTTAAATCTGTCATAGCATAATGTTCTCATACTTAGGAAAGGTCGTATAGGGCACCTGCTCAGGTGTTGAACTCATCAACTGACCATGTTTTAAATTACGAGCGCATATTGGCTGTGTTAAGACTTTAATATTAGGTCAGAATGAATTAGACAGCAAAAAAATCTCAAACAAATTTGATTAAAATCAATGAGCAAGCAAAAAAAAAAAGCAAGGTAGTTTAAATGTAGATAAAGCATCATGTATATGTAAGAAGGAAATTGCGTTTAAAATTAAGTTCGAAACATACTACTCGTCTGGTTCAATTGACTAGTTGTAAATTATATTCCATTATATTTTCCTAAAGCATTTTGCAATCTTTAAGATGAATTGCATTAAGAAAGGCTCAATTATTAGTTTATTAAAATTTCGCTTCTCGCATTTCAGGTTTGTATTTTTTTTTTTTCTACATATAAAATGTCTAGAACGTATAAAGCTTGTATTTTTTTTCTTCAATTTTATATCTTGCACTGAAAAGTTTTGTAAAAGTATAGTATTGAAATGATGTTTCACATAAAACCCTTCTGACTGTATCCTCTGACAGCCATGTTCAATTTTTTTTCTACCATTATTTTGTTCATCACAAAACTTTTATTTTCTATTTTTCTTAAATGACATCAATTTGTATAACTTTAATCTTATAAAATAACCTTTATTAAAGGGCTTTTAAAGATTATAAATATTTTTTTTAAGGTGTATGAGCATAGCACATCAGAAAATCAAGAACAGCTATTTTTCTATGCCTGGAAATACTCTTCTATTATCGTCAACACTTGGTCAAGTATTAGATGAGAGTGCTGATAAATGTGGCGACCAAGCTGCTATCATTTCTGATTTCCAGGGAATCTCAAAAACATATTCACAGCTTAGACACGAGGTTTATAATGTTTTTTTAATAACAAGATAATAATTTGTACCATCCATTGCAAATCTGTCATTGATTTTACACTAGAACTGATAGTTAATTCTAAAAAGAGCGTGCACACAAGTGCATTTTTATCTTTTTCTTAACACAGAGCTTATTCTATCGGACATTGGGTAGTCGTATACACTCAAGAACTAGAGGAGACCTTATTCAGTTATTAAAATCTTTCAAATTACGTAATGTTGAAGGCATAAGATTTCATACGGTAAATTCCTAGTGTACGGTGCCTCCTTGGCGCGATTCTGAAAATTGGGGACACGGCCTTTGCAAAACAACGTGAAACGGTGCGAGAAAAAAAAAAAGTAGGGTTGCCGTACATCATGATATTGCTAAAAACGTTATGAAATAGGGTTACCAAACTATAAAATTTATCGGCCACCAATTGTTGCTAAATCACATTTGGCGGGGGCACCGTACACTAGGAATTAACCTTTCATACAGCTAATGGAACTAGAAATCATGGGGTATAAATTACAAATCACAACTTAATGGGGAAGGTTGAGAGTATTATATTTATAATGGAGTAACAGACAAAGGGAATAGATTGCATGATTCCTCAAAAGTATTGAGTATTAAAGGATAATTTAATTGGCATTTGAGGATTGTTAAGATTCCTTAAATAGAATCAAGTTTTCTGGGCTTAGAGCCTGCTGTTTGTCATTATTATGTATATGTATGCTTTATGGTTTTTATTAATTAACAAACTTTCATGTTCATTGATGAAGTTAAGTTTTCTTTTGCACATAAAAGTTGCAATCAAGCTTTTGTAATAATATTGCAAGCAAAGAACACAAATTTTTAAATGTATTTGAAATATATCACTGATAAAAATACATTTTATTTAAAATATGCTCCTACAGACTGAAAGGTTGGCTTCTGGATTTATTTCTCTTGGATTAAAGAAAGGAGACAGAATAGCTATTTGCAGTCCAAACTGTTATGAATGGCCATTGACACAATACGCTGCTGCAAAAGCTGGTTTGATTTTGGTAATTTTTCTAAATTAGTTTAGCCAAATTAACCCACAAATGACCCAAAATTAGTGTTATATTATTGTATATTAATTTTTATATGTTTAAAGATATTTTAGATTTATTCAGATTACTTATATATTTATAATTTCTTACTTAAAACATAATTTTATGTACATAAAAATTTGGTATTTACATATGCCTCGTATAATAAAAAATGTCTTTCAGGAATTAAACTTTTCACACTCATTTAATATAGAGAAATTATATGACCACAATATTTTTGTTTATTCTTATTTTAGTTGATAAATTTATATATTTTGATAAAATATTCAATTTGGAGAATAAATTTGTCAATTAATGTAGCATTAAATATCCAATTCTAAAGTTCCAAAGCGTTTCATGACTTTGTGATTGAAAATTACAAATATAGGCGAGTCTTAAACCATTATTAAGTAAATAATTTCAACCATCATTATCATTATTGGCAACCCTTTATGGCCCTGACTTCCTTCAAGAGCTTTTTCTGTCTCTGACAATAGTGTTCCAGTTTCTGGTCTTCAGGATCTTAAAATTGACATTGATGCTGTCGATCCATCACATTTTAGGACATTCTCTAAGTCAACTGCTCATTGGTCTGGCAGAAGCCGATTGCCCAGCTGTGTCATCAATAGCCCAATCAAATGGCGTCTCCAATCGAGTCGATCCAGGCCCCAATATTCCCCAGGCATGTTCACAAAATTCCCCATCACTAGGGCACTAGTGAATGATTTTGAATATTTCTTTTAATGATTATTAAAATAATAAATTTTTATAAATTAATCTAAAAGAAGAAGGAGTGTAAATATTTATATGAATTGACATGTGTTTGGTTGATTCGTAACAACATAAAAAACAGTAAAGAATTTAAAAAAATCACATGTGCGATCTTGCCTATCTATTAACTACTATTCATAAAATATTATATATTCTCTTCAGGTGAACATAAATCCTGCTTCCCAACCTATGGAAATAGAATATTGTTTGAAAAAGGTAAAATATGCATAATTCCATTACTTATTAAAAGAAAAGAATTTTTCAGTACTTATTTTTGACCCCGTATAACATCTAGGTTTATTTTAAAGTTATGCATTTCGTAATCCCCTTTCTTTTAAAATATATTTTTGTAATGCATTAATTATTTAAACTTACTCATTCAAAGGGGATATTTAACTTATAATTGAACCAATCTTTGCTAATAATTTATGAAACTTGATTGATCACTGAATAGTATTTTTTAAAAACATCAATTTATTACTTATTAGACATTTTCTAAGATTTATCAGACAACAATTTCTGCATTTCTTTGAATATAACTATCTGTATTAATTATTTTTTATTTTCTAAATTAGCAAACAGTTTTTTTTAAGTAAACAATTTACAGTTTTACATTAAGCTCCAAAATTAATGTATTTGGTAACAAATATTATCTTAGTTGTTTACTCATATTTATAAATTTTTAAACCACAATGCCAGTTGCTTTATAGAATTTTTGTTTTTAAAAAACTAGGTTTTTGTTTTTAAAAAACTAGGTTTTTGTTTTAGCATTATTATTTATTATTTTTTTTTAATTAGAAAAAAAAAATTAGCTTTGTAAATGGTCCAACCCTAATTTCCAGTACAACATATTAGTAGTGTCTATACAATATGCTAATGAGCTGCAATTCCTAATATATTAAACTTTTAATTTTGGCTATACTGTAAAATTCTGAGTTGGTAAAGTTTTATATATATCTTATAAGTACATGTTCTCAGTTTATTTTTACTATATTATTTTAAAATAGTTCAAACCTACTTAAAGAAATATGCTAATAACACTTTTGATTCCAGGTTGATTGCAAGACACTTGTAATCTGGGATCAATTAAAGAGCCGAAACTTTTATGAAATGCTTTGTGAAATTATACCTCATTTGCCAACCAGCAATGCCAGAAAAATTCAACATAAAAAGTAAATGTATTAAAATGTATAAATTACTAAGTTTTAAACTATTCAAGTTCCTGAATTCAAATGGGTGCAATTTATATTTTCTAGTTTACCGTATTTGGAAAATATAATCATGATTTCTGAAGATCAAAAGGAGTAAGTATATATTTCAATATTTATATATGTAATCATCACTTTATTGCCTAGTTACTTTCGTGCGTTTATACATATTAACAAAGATATCAATTACCACATTTAATGACCTGTGAAAATATTTCTTCTGTCAATTCACAATTTTATATCTGGTTACATAATTTATTTTCTATTGTACTTGGTTTTAGTAACCTTATTTTTCATCAATATTCAACTATTAAAGGACATATCTACACCCTTGACTATGATTTATATTTGACCAATGTTTACTGTGATAGTGGAATCCAATATGAATATTCTTGGAGAAGATACTTAAATTGGTATTGATTTACACTTTCCAAAAATGTAAGAGTTTTGTGAGAAAAGATGCATTGAGCAAGGGATTGTTGAGATTCTAAAAGCAATAGGTAACATCTACGCCGTTCAATGAATTTTAACCTGTGCTGTTAGCAATCAGTAGAGTACTTTATTAATTACATATTTTTTGCAATTAAGAATAATGCAGACACTAACAAATATTCTTTTAGGTTATATAGATATAATAGATAAATTGAGCATTAATTATAAATATAAACACAATGTTTCTCGAAAAATTTTATTAACTAATTTGTAGGTTATTTATCTATTGTAATATTATGCAAGATCTATGATCTAATTATAATGTCAAAAAAATAATTCCTTGTAAATAATTTTTTTTTTTGCCTGTTTGACCTAACCTCCATGAATCTTGAATTTATTCAGACAATGAATAGCACTGAACTGCATTACATAAAATCCCAATTTGTTTATTAATTACTTAATTTTACAAGTTATAATAATATAACTTCAATTAATTGTATTTGGGCTGTTTCTTAAGTTTATATTCCCTCTGTTAAAAATCCCAGATTTTTAATTTATATATTTTAATTTTGTACAATGTTCTTGTGATTGTTCATTTACCTGACTTCCAGGTAGCGGTTTATTGTAAGTATAAATGCTTTGTAATTTAAATTTTGTTGTTCTTGTGAGCTATTTATTTCTCTTTAACATAAAGTTGTACATTGTTTAACGGAATAAGAACCACATTTGTTCATAATATAGACTTATATTTAACTTAAGAGTTGGTATTATATCCTGTATTTTAGAACCTGAAATAGCCATTGTTCAGTAATAGTTAATAAGTTATAATTAAAATTCTGATTTCAAAATTCTTTTCACTATACCTCTTCCTTTAAACCAGTGACATTTTTTAATATTTATTCTTTCTATACATAAAAAGAAATTTAAATAGGGAATCAATGTTTATATACTTACAATAAAAATTACTCAATAATAAAGCTGTCTTTTATTGAAAAAGTTTAAAGAAAAAAGTACTAAATTTGCCAATTAGCTCATATACTTTTTGAACTTGTGAAAAGAATAAATATAGTAAGTTTAATTCTTCCATTAAGTGTTATTTTAATTTCTTCCTTTTTTTTATACACATATTTTCATACTTCTACTAAAACATACAGAAGATGCTGAAAAAATACTAACTGAAATATCACCTTAGTTATAACTTGTGAAATGGCAATAATTTCTCTCTAACGTTAATACGTAAGTAACTACAATGTATTAAATTATATAATACATTTTTATTAATAAATTAATTTGCAAGATTACACCTGAACTAATTTTAATGTCAAAATAATACAAATAATATAGATGTCAAAATAATATTTGACACCTGAATTTTATTTAGTACCTTAAAAAAAGGTGGTTCATGCTTATTACTAATTAACTTTTAATTTGGTGGTTCATAGCCATATAAAGGTTAATAACCACTGTTTTAATCTAAAATTTTATTAATAATAGAAATATTTTGTATAAGATAAGACTAACATTGTTGGTATAAAAAAAGGCTTGTAATAGTAGTGTAAATGCCACCAAAGATAATAGTAGTCCATTCATATGGTAAGGATGTTACATTTAAAAATTATTATTATAAGATGCTGGTTTAATGGGTATTGTAACAATTGTCTAATAAAATTCATAATTGTTATGTAATATTATTACTGAATTAATTTTTATAAAATTCAATATATCATATAAGGAAATGTATTTATTTGTAGATTTATTTTAAGTTTGTATATTTCACCTAAAACAGTTTTTTTCTCTTAACTACCTATTCTCCAACCCCTTAAGAATATTTTATATTTGCATAAATTTGGTAAACAAATATTTATCTTATTTAAAATGATTATCACTATTATTTTACAATTAACGTTAACTCATTTAAAAAAAAACCTTGTTTTTCTTCAAATTGCTTGCAATTGCTGAGCTTAGAGATTTGTATTAGATAGATAGTACACTCAATTGGTAAAGTCTGGTTCATGTTCATCATATTTTATTTCACATGTTACAGATACCATTTTCCTTTTGCTGCATACTTTTTGCATGTAAAGTTAGGTTTAAATTTCTTAACCTTTTATAACCAAACCTATCTTGATTTGTTTTTTAACTCTCCGATAGCTGAGAAAAATATTAAAAATTTTAGTATAATTTATTATTATAATATATATAATTATTATTACATTAATTATTTATTATATATAATATATTATTAGGATAATTTATATTTCCAACATATGTCTTTATTATTTTAATATAATTAGCTTTTAAGAAAACACCAAAATACTTTTATTTAAAAACGTTAATAACATCAAGTATTTTTATGAATTAAAAGAATTTTATGAATTAGTTAAAACACAGTTATTCTATGCCCTCACAATTATAAATAAACTAGATTAAAAAAATTAAACTATTAAGTTTTTTGTTCAATATTTTATATATGATTTTCTTCAGTATTTATACTTCTCGATTCACATTTTGTTAATATATTTTACCCCTGGCGTAATAACCCCTGTCTATTATTACTTAATTATTAATGTGTTTACTTAAATATTAATGTGTTTAAAGTATATTAATATACCAAAAATTGCTTATTTCTAACAAAATATTTTTTTATTTTCTGGTTTAGTGGTGTCTTTAAACTTAAAGATGTTTTGGAATTTGGAAATAAAGAAAGTGACGAAAAGCTATCTGCTATCAAGAAATCAATGCAATTTGATGATCCATTAAATATTCAATACACATCTGTAAGTTCAAATATCATTTAAAATCCCTAAAATAAGTAATTTTATTATATTTAGTATATAGTTGTAACTTTTTTAATTAATACTTATTGCAGGCTATTAAAGTAGGTTATCACGAATGTTTATTTTCATGTCTTTTCCTCACAAAAATACATTCAAGATAAATTAATTGACAAATTATGATTAAAACATTTAAATTAATTGATAATCCAGTTTAACTATTTTTGTTTTATGTTATTGGTTTCCTTAATTTAAAAGAAAATAAATTCTAATTTATATCAAACTGCCTAGGAACACTTGCTTATACAATTATATTTTTAAAAAGTAGAGCAGCTGAATACAAAATGCCTCAGCACTCTTGAGCCTCATATTTTTGGAAAATAAATCTGTGAAAATATATTATTAATTTAAGTATTAAATGAAGTAGGCCAAAGCATTTAAATGCAGAATATATGTACTTAAGATGTGGTGAAATAAATGAAACCTTTTGAGACATCAAAAGTTATTAAATTTTTAGCTGGAAATATAGTTTGTAATTCGATTATCCTTCGGGTTCTATCAGACACACTTATTATTGCATTAGTAATTTAATTTAGTTTCAAAACAAATCGATCATGCAATGAAACCTGTTCAGAGCTTTAAAATTTAAATTATTTCTTTTGTTTTATATTGATTCATATTTTCAAATAATCAAATCCTTTTTTTTTATGATTATTTATCATTGAGTATATAATTAAAGCTTTAAATATTTTGAACTACATGTAAAACTTAGTTATGTGTTTATTTTTTTTTATATATAATTGTTTTTATTTTGTATAGGGAACTACAGGTGTACCAAAGGGCGCACTCCTTACTCATCATAATCTTGTAAATAATGGTCTATTGGGAGCCAAACGATTTGGATTTGATATTGCTGTAAGTTAAGTTAACAGCTATGTTTGTTAAACTAAACTAATATTTTTATATTCCAGGGATCAATCTTTAAATATTGGTTCAGACGAAACTTTTCTTTCTATATCAGATTTATTTTATTATTGTCGAGAAATTCTCATCGCCAAACCAGAGCTTAAGAGGGAATTTATTTTGCCAGTATCAGTAATCTATATATATTATTGTTTTTTTTTAATAAAAACTTTATATAGTGTTTTTTTTTTGTGGTTTTAAGTGATTTGATTTCCTTGGAAATTTGGATTTTTTAAGAACTACCATAAACAGCCCAAACCATTATTTACAAAGCTAAGTTCTCTTATAATTTGTGTACATAAAATCTGTGTACACATTACCTAAGGGAAACAATTTTATTCTAATTATCTAATATTTATTCCCCAATGTCACATTAAAATTCATGCAAAGAAACATTGATTACGAATCAGATACAGTTCATTTCAGTAGTTTTAGAGGTAACAGTGCATAGTGGAAGGTTGTTGTTTTAAAAATGAAATTTGACAACACATGTGAAACAAGACAACACATTTCTTTGAACAGAAGCACAGAGAGCTGCTCATTGCAATCTTTTGAAGCTGAAAATTTTTACTACCAAACCGTTAATTATCCTCACTGTAGCAAGATGTATTTTATACTACTCTCTTTATCTTCTATATTTCTGTTGTGTGTTATATGAATTTTGAATAATCTAAAGATTGCCAAATTTCCTACCAAACTACAAAATTTCTTGATTGCATTCACACATACTTAATTTCATTCTACAGAATAAAAACCTTCTAAAAACCAAATTTCAGTGTGAGTTATAATTTGTGTATTTGTTTTCTTCAGAAACCGATAGCTTGTTGCCACCTTCCATTATTCCATTCTTTCGGATGTGTGCTGGGATCTATTTCCACTTTGATGTTTCAAGGAACATGTATTTTCCCTTCATTTGGATTTGATGCTGTTGCTAGCTTAAAAGTTATTGAAAAATACAAGTAAGCCCTTCTATAATACTTAAATAATATTTTAGTTTTTGTATTTTCAATTTTAATTTACTATTTAATATAATATTTGATTTACACTTCTGTACAATAGTTAAGCATAATTCTTAAAATATACAAAATCACAATTGTGCTTCTATGTTATTAGTCGGAGGTTTATACTAGAGCATTATGTTCTTTTTTAGTAATGGGTGATATAAAGGAAGGGCAATGCACAGAATCACCATTCTTAGTAATTTCCTTAAAAACAATAATATCCAGACAATCAAGGTAACTGAATATAAATTCCATAAAGCATGTGCAGTGTGTTATGGGGTGGAGGTGTGGATCTCATGACGTCTCTGCCATTCCTCTCTGTTGCAGAAATAATGGGAGGGTTTTATCCACTTAGTTTATATAGAAATTGCACAAAAGCTTTCAAAATCCTTTGCAGAACTTGCGTCTCAGGTGACCACATTCTTCATTAAATTTGTAGTTGTTTGCAAGAATAATTTAATGCCTTTTTTTTTAATTAATTTTTTCTTTATAATTTGACAAAAACTTCTTTTAAAAGTAATCAGTCATACAAAAAAAAATTATTTTGCTTGTTAAATTTTTTTTTAATTGTAGACTAATTAGTTACTGATAATACTTTTTTTTTATTTTCATTGTAGTAATAAAAGTAAACAACTAAACTTATTCTGTCACATAGTATTCTAAATAGATAAGGCAAGTTGTTTACGAGACAGTTTATTCCATTGTCATAAAGTTTCAGTTGTTCTGGAAATATTAAAAAAAATAATGTAAACATTTTTTAAATGTATTATTTTACAAAAAATATTTATTCAAAAAAAAATACTGTTCTTCTAGATTACTACACAGTCTGTAATTTACACAATTATTGTGTTTCTATTGTTATTAGCATGAATTTTCGAAAAATAAATAGCATACATGAGTTTAGCTTTGTCTAATTTAAAATTGTATGCATTTTTTAGATGTACACATGTGTTTGGAACGCCTACCATGTATGTTGATATGATACATAATTATAAACAACAGAAATTTGATACTGGTTCCTTGCAACAAGGTTAGTGGTGTATTAGCATTATATATTTAACCCACCAAATAAATTTATACAACTTGTAGTACATTTTCACAAGTTGAGAGTAAGACAGTGCAACCCCAAACAAAGATTTTGCGAGTTTAGAAGACTAATTCTTGTTAAATCTGTTGCCGATAGTCCCATATGGAAACTCTTTAAATTTTAACACTACACTCGTTGTAGTATAAAATTTTGGATTGTGATGGCAGTGTACCTGGATTTTTTTAAATGATTCTATCTTCGACATGATCTGGTTATTCAAACCTTAAAATTCTGTACTGCTTTTAAACTGCTAATTTTTTTAGGTTTTGACCTCCTTGAGTGTGCATACCTTTTCTATAACCAGTCAAAGGTCATGCTATAAATTAGCCCATTTAAAATTATGATGTCATGGAACCTAAATTGAAATTTCAGAAAATATGCTCACTTTTCTTTATTTCTATAATCTGACAAAACTTTATCTGATTCGTAGCAAACTAACTATTATTACTAATTGGAATATATTCAAGTGTTCAAACACATACTAAGATGTAAAACTCCTAATTGGGACACTTATACTTTTTGCAATTAAATTTATTCTTAAAACTAATTAGATTCACTACTATGTGAAAAATAAAATAGGCAACGAAAGAACTATTTAATATTTCAATATTCAATCTATCCAATTTTAAGCTGTACTTATAAGACCAATCAGACTTTACACCATACCTCTGTTTCTTATTCTTTTTCAGCTATCATAGGCGGAGCAGCGTCTACTGAGAATCTGATAAACGATGTGTTTAATATATTAAATGTACCTAATGTTCTAGTAAGTTCTTATTTTAATAATTCACACATTATTAATTACTAGATTCATTATTTATATATTGTTTTTAAAAATTGAAGTTTACTTTTTACCTTAAATATATTTGCATTAAAAGGGGATTTTATTTTTATATCTTTCAATGTATAGAAACTCTTCAATAGGCTAAGAGGAATAAAAAAACTTGAATTGTATTTAAATTATAACTTCTATTTTGCATTGTTCTTGAAACTATTAATACTTCTTAATGCAAAAAAACATAAGTAATTTATTTAATTAACATAATTTGTTTAATTTTCTAACTTTTAACACACTTTTTCATACATAAAAAAACTAGCTTTTAAAATATTTTTGCTAACATTAAATTTTAATTTAACGCTATTAGGTAATACTTATTAATGAGAGTGATTTACTAGATGATTGTAAATTCTTTTGTTAACTATACTAAAATAATTTGATTTTGCAACATTGTAAGCTATGTTTTTATTGCAAATTGATATCGAACTCATTTGTATTTTTTTTATTAAAAAATCTGTACCAAACGTTGAATGAGAATTAAACACTAAAAATGCCAACCAACAAGATAATGTTTAAATAATGTATAGGTCTTTAGTATTCAAATATATTAAAACTTTTTTCATCAACTTGGATACATTTGTTTTCGTTTTACTTCCTGTTAGTTTATAGATTTTAAAAATAATTTTTCCCAATTTCTTTTGTGTTCTTCTTATTTTCTACTACTTTAAAAAATGAGGCAGTGTCATTTTTATAGATTTATCTGAATTCTTTTAGGTTGGCTATGGTGCAACTGAGCTTAGCCCTGCAGTTTCCGCAAATGAAGTGGGTGAGCCTAAGGGAAATGTTATTAAAGGCATTATGAAACCCTTTGAATATGTTGAAGTATGCTAATTTTTATTATATTGAGATAAAATTTATGTGTCACAAATATAAGAAACAGTTTTAAGTATTTTCTATATTATATTAAAAAAATATAATTACCAAGCTTTTAAAATTTTTTAACAAAATAAAAACATATGGTTAAATAAATTGAGTTTAGTGACACAGAAGCTTCCTCGTCCATGCTAAATTAAACAAAGGATATACTACAAATAGAATTTTAAATACACCAATTTGTAATTAATAAAAATACAAACTGATAAGTCGTAATATATTACCAATTAACAACTAATATTGGTAATCGCAATTACCATATAAGTTTATATATACTTGATAATTTTATTTTCATTTCAATGAATGTGTTATCATAACAAACACAGTAATAAAATGCAATACTTTTCAAGCATGTTAATTTTTATTACATTATTCTTTCCAAATGGTGGTTGGTCCGCTGACCCCTGGGGGTCTCCGGGTCAATGTTAGGGATTCTGCAAGATCCAAAGAATAAAATGGTTATAATGCATAGAACAGTCGCCATTGGCGACTTTTCTGAAAAAGCTTTTTTTTTTTTTTTTAAAGATAAACTAATTGAATTTTGGTTAACTGTCTAAAGTGCCCAAAACCAACTAGCCAAGAAAACTTTAAGGTATTTGAACCTTTGATGCACAACTTATAGATGTGAACAGTCTTTTTCACCTACAGTTACATAAAAAACAGTTATTGTAACAGATAATATTCTCGCTAATTTAAGAGTGAAAATATCGACCTTGCAGCCAAATTTGAACGAGATTATGAACCAAAAGGAAATATTTCTCTCATCTCGTACATTTTGAAAATCGATGTAACTAATTTAAGTGACTAAAAGTAATTAAACTTCTGATTGTGGTTTTATATTTTTTACATATTTGTTGGGTAAAATTGTGACTATTTTTGGTAAAACTGTGTAAAATGAAAAAAAATTATAAAATTATATTCAGAATTTCTTTCCCCTTAATTTTCGTGTTCAAACGTAATTGAAATGTATACATGCCCGGGGGAAAATATATATGAAAAAGGGGCCACGGTCATATACGAGTTGTAGCTAGGATTTTTCCAGTTTAATGCTAATTTGGGAATCTCTGTTCGGGACCACATGCCCATCTGAATAAGCAATATTTTGAACTTTTCTTTGCTCTATATTGAATTGCTTGCACAGCATTCATGCTGCAACCATTATTTCCATTTCAGTTCAAGATTACAGATGATAAAGGGCATTTGGTACCCGTCGGTAATGAAGGAGAACTCTGTGTTAGAGGTCATTATACATTTATGGGCTACTGGAATGAAGAAGAGAAAACTGCAGAAGTTTTGGATAAAACGCATTGGTATCACACAGGGTAAAACTAACCAAAATCTGTAATGTATGTAGATGTTGAATTTTTTTTATTTTTACAATTAAAAGTGAATAAATAATTAGTATGAGGCCACTGGTTAAATTAGGTTTATTTTAACAGGCATATATGAGTAACAAAATTCGATTTTCGTTCTTTTTAAATTTTTGTTTTAAATTAATTCTTTTATCTGTTTTTTAACATAAATGTTCAGATATATTGTTGAAATCGTAGCTTTTCTATTGACAATGTTTTTTTTTTAATGTAATATCAGAATTCTGAAATAATAAGGTTTCTTGATTCGAAAATCTCTAGACAAATTTTTTACTTAAAATTTGTCTTTGCTAAAGTGTGTTTCTGCTATTTAAAGCCACCATCACCCAAACCTAAAGAATTAAAAAAGTAACACTCTATAATAATGCTTCAATAAAAATAAATATTTCATTTCTTTAAGATATTAACAAAACATTTATATTTGAACTGAGTGTTTTTAAGACATAATTCAACATAGTAAGTTTGAAAGAAATTCGCATTTAAATGTTATAGTTATTGAGATTCCATATAAATTATTAGAAATGAATTTTCATTTACCATCTCGATGCACTTTATAAAACCAATTTGTTTTATTAATCGTATGCTCTTACATTAAACTTTGTTGAAATTATGATTTATGAAAAAATGTCTCTCTCTGTGAACATTTATGTAATTGCAGCATGTATCAAAATGTGAATTAATATCTAATAAAGTGTTTTTATTTTGTTATTGCCGCAAAGTTAAAAATACAATTATAATTTTCAATGAAATAATTATTTCTTCGAAAGAAACAAAGAGCAAAAAAAAATTATATATATTTGTAGAAAACATGCAGGTTTATTACAGCATAAACTTTAAAATTTAAGATTAGTAATGATTGTTATTGTTTTCAGAGATATTTCTGTCATGAATGGAGATGGTTATATAAGAATTGTTGGTAGGAAAAAGGATATGATCATCCGAGGTGGAGAAAATTTATATCCTCAAGAAATTGAAAACTTCATAAACACACACCCTGCAGTGTGTGATGTTTATGTAAGATAAGCATTTTCTGTGATTTAAAAATATAGTCATACCAATTCTCAAACATAGATAGTTGAATTTTAAAACTTGAAATATATGTTTATGTGTTTGAAAAACAAATTATTTAGATAAATAGTTGGTGTTATAATATATATACTATTTATAAAATATCTTCAAGGTTTTTTTTTAAAGGGACAAAAGTAGAAATAAGACAAGGCTAATATAAGTTAAATTGTTAGTTCCCTAAAATGAATTCTTCCAGTTAAATAAGTATAAAAGTCAACATGTTAGTTTTTTATTAGGAATAAAATATTAATCTAAACAACTTAACTTATCTAGAAAAAGAATGATGATGTGTAAGCATCTTATGATGCTTGCTAATTAATTTCTAAAAATCTCTAATTTAAAACATATATAGATCATAAATATGGGGAAAATTATAATTTCTGTTTAATTTGAAACATAGATTTGACAGGATTGTGTACATAATAAGATGTACATTCTAGTATGTAAGTGTTTAATATTAAATCCATTTCTTTTGTTAACGTTTCACAAAATAAAAATATGGTTTAATTTGTCTTTTACTTAAAAATATTTATGCAGTTGATCTTGCAAATATTATGCTTCAATATGAAACCTTATTACAATATTTTTAGTCCGATTATTGATTTTTTTTTCTCTTTTAAGGTTTGTGGAGTACCTGATGAGAGAATGGGCGAAGAAGCATGTGCATGGATTTTAATTAATAAAGACATGAACCTCACTGAAGAAGAAGTAACAAAATTTTGTACAGGAAAAGTAAGTAGTTTGTTGCTTTTACAATGTCAATTCTTAACATATAATGTGTGCTCACAGTTAGTTGACATATCTTCGAATTTCATTATAAGAGTTAATGTGTTTTAATATTACCCAATATGAAGTATAAGTTAAAAGAAAGTGTTGCTTTTAAATTTGTATGTAAAGTTTTCTCTGTTCTTGCTTATTATGAAAGTTACTGAAACGAATCCTTTCTTCAAAGATCATGAATTCATAACAAGTTCAGTAAAAGCTCATCTCAACTTTTAAGGCACCTATCTTTCCAACTAACAAATAATTAGATTCACATTTATTTACATTGCTTTAATAAAATTAATTAAAATTTGTTTGAAGTTTCAATTTTAAAACACAGTGCACAAAGGATAAACATTCATTTAATGAAATATACCTAAATTACTTTTAATTAGCACAAATTTGGGTGAATTGTGTTTACCTTGTTGGAATCTCACAATATTGACTGGTGTGTCTGATCACATGACACTGCAAAGTTAAGTTTTTTAAGACTAAGTTTTAAAACCATGATGGGTATTCGTCTTGTGTTAAAATAATTTATTGTTGTTGCTTTGTACATTAAATTTTCGCAAATTTTTATATCTTTTAAAAATACTGTGCCTCTATTGAACCATATAATAAAGTATTTTATTTTGGAGCAAATTTGGAATATATTACTTTTAGTAAACATATTTTGCACTTCAAAAAAATGCCATACACTTTATCAGTTTATATACTTAGCAATAGTGAAGTGAAACAAAATTTTAAAACATAATTACTAACTTTAGTTTGCCTTACTCATAGTACTTATTTACTTATATTTCACTGATTTTTTAACATATCAAACCTTACAAGTGTATAGAATTTCCAGCTATTCATTGTTTTAAATATAAAATGTCTTTTGTAATTTATCTTGTTTTTTATATCTTTTGGTAAGTTTTACTTTCTTCCTTGTTAAATCTACTAATGTTAAATGTACTATTTTTCCTGCTATTGTTAAATATTCGAATCTTGATTTTAAAACTTGTTTTGGTAGTTGCGCCCATTTAAAAGGTTACTTTTTTCTCCTAGATAAGCCACTTCAAGATACCTCGCTACATTATGTTTGTAGAAGATTTTCCTAAAACTCCAACCGGAAAAGTTAAGAAATATGAGATGAGGAAAATGTCTATTGAAAAATTGAAATTATGATGACATTTCAAAATTATATATAATTATTTTTTTAATGTTGCAAATTGATTCTAGTCGACTTAAATTCTTATTTTTTCAGTATAATATTTTTTTGACAAAAATTTTATTGTATACACGGTTATAAGTGAATTAGTTTTAAAAAGAAATTTTATTTTTTGTTATTCATAATCTGTAAAACAACGACTTGCTTTTAAATATTTTATTTTTTCAGTATTATATTACTATCTTTTGTGCTTTATATTGTGATAAATGAATTATAAAAAAAACTGTTGCTTGTTTTAAAAATTTAGTATTATGTAAATATTGAACTAATTGTTTTTAAATTGAATTATATTTTATAATTGAACTATATTTTGTTTTATAAGTTTATAAATGATTAATAAAACATTTTAAAGTCTAGTTTTTTATAATGTATTACAAAACGGTACTTAACATTATATTTAAACTCAAATTTATTTAGTTTACAAACTTTTTTTTTTAAAGTTCTTATATAAAAAAAATTACTATTAAATACAAACTTATTATATTAAAAATTCTTGTTATTGTAGAATATTCAGAAATATTATTGTAAAAGAAGTACACACTATCTAAAATAGAAAAAATCCTATGAGTAAGTTAATATTTAAATTTTAACAAGTATTCTAAAAGAAGGTCAACTTTTTAAAAAATAATTTTATCCTTTCCTCATACATATCGAAAAGAGATTTCAACATTTATTTTTATAATTGATTAATAACGTTTCTGACAATTTCTGTATGCTTTTTGTTTTCTTACTATTAAAATCATTGTGAGTTTTAATATTATAGTGAAATCGAGATGAAAACATTCATTATTTGGCCGACATTTCCCTATTTTTTTACCTTCCACTTTATTTAGTCGGAGTCAGCACTGTGAAAGAGTATCCCCATCTCATCCGCCATGCATTGTCCTGCATCACATTCCCAATTACATACGTGTGACTTTTTAATAAATTCTGGGATACGAAACTTGAATTTTCGTGTGGCCGCCTCTCCAGATGGGCATCAGGACTTTATCCACGTTCCAGACGGAGACTTGACAATTGTCACACGCTTGCACATCGACCGGGAACTCCATGTTGATGACGTCTCAGATCTTTGCAGACCGATTCGGGGAGCTTGTTGTATTCTTTGGAACTCAAAAAAGTCTGCAAGGCATGGGTGTTCGATCATTAATATCTTTATTATTACAACGAACGATACGATCACTACGACAAAGACAAACACAAACATTGAACAACAGTTACAATCACAGTTAGAGTTCTTACTTAGAGTTAGATTACTTTAATTATATCTTACATATATACTTATATTTTACTTATTACATATATACTTATATTATACATACTTATATTATACATACTTATATTTTATATATTACTTACTTATTCGGGGAATGCTGCGTGCTCGAAATTACCGCGGAATCTACGCGATTTTTCAACAGGCGTAGTTAAAAATGTGTCGACGATATTAAAAAAAATTAATAATTTTTTTTAATCAATGCCTTTTTTTTAAAGACAATTAGAGAAGGAATGACACATGTGCTTGACTGAAAAGGACAAAAGGAGCGAAATTTTTTCAAAAGAGGGCAGCATTTTTTAAATTGGGGTATGAGGGCGCTATCATGATGAAAAAAGGGCAGGGACCTCGCACCGGGGGGGGGGGGGGGTGTTTGTAGCAATGTTTTCAGATTTCCAGACAGATAGTGTTATCCATTGGTGCCCAAATAAATGCTCGCATCTGCTGAAATAGGGGGATCCGCCCCCTGCTCCGCTGACGCTTCGCCAAACCCCGGAGGATTGCTACGCAATCCTCTTTAGTTTGCTTCGCAATCCTCTTTAGTTTGCTTCGCAAATCAATACCGTCTTCATACACTGTAGACAATGACAATGTGTCCTAACAACAGTACTTTTTTCAGTTATATAAATTATTACTGGCAGTCACACAAATTTTTTGGGGGGATGTTGAGACAAGAAATTTCTTAACTTAACGATCCGAAATTCCGAACTTGAACGATTCAAAATTCCCAACTTAATGGCGTCTGGTACCAGCTCAAGTGTTGTCCTCGTTATCTGATATTGTTAAAAATATGAGGCATCGTTCCAGGGTCTTTTCTTCGAGAAAGGCCTCAAACCAAAGCGTCCTTGATGTAGTAAGTAAATACGTACCAATAACCAATCAATGACGCTTTGCTCGAACCGACGCCAGTAGTTCAATGTGCAGCTCTAATGCGACGTAAATTAGCCAAACCACACTTAACGATTCAAAATTCACAACGCAACAGTGCTAAAAAAATTCCCAGTTCCAACTTATAGACATTTGTCAGCTTTTTTATAGGTAATATTAAACAATTCTCTCGAAAGTATTGATTTGTTGCACGCATTTTCCAATGCAGTGTTCCGTTTTGAGGTCTAATTTAAGTTTCATATTAATACACAAGTTGGGCAATTTCTAGTCTTCCGTCGCTTTCATTTGCTAATAATATTAATTTTCCTGAGGCATAAATTTTCCCAACTCAGGGATTTTTAAAACTCGAAATTCCCAAATTTTAAGGTTTCAAGTTTACTGTGGGGGGTGGGGCAACACCACCTAGACTGAGAAGGCCTGGGCGCCGATTCGTGACGTCACTACTAGTAGGGAAACTCGCGGAGCAAAGTAACGTTTAAGCAAAAAGGTTTTCTTTCTAACTAAACGTCAACTATTAACAATTCCTTCAAAAAGCCGTTAAAAACTTTTTTTTATTACATATTTGCTAGAGAAAATAAATTTTCTTATGGTGTATTAGGTACAGAATTCTGTAAAAAAATCAGTTTTGATTGAATATTTTTCATATTAAATTACATAACGCATTACATTGTTTATGTGTTTGTTTACATAATCAATCAATGCACACATCGTTTTAAACACTGTTTAATTCAGCAACAACGCACCAAATATTGATGAAACTTCATTGAATAAATATGAAAGCTATTATCAATAAATTAATTCGCCTAATTAAAATGGATTAAACATGTATGCGATTTTAAAATATATTCGACACGTAACATACAACAACGTGCAGTGAAAAACGTGCACAACTATGCATTTTTAAAGTATATTAACAGGCTCTACACAAGAAAACATGCATGAATACATTCAAGAAATAATAATATAATTATATCCTACCTTTATTTCTTGTTTTAATCGTCATTCAGTTGCTGAAGGTGGATGTATTCCTTGGAGGTGGACACTTTTTCGCATTGTTCTTTTTTTTGGAGGGCGGCTTGCTTGCCAATGATGATGGCTTGCTGGACCCGTCGCTGATGCTCCGGTTCGTGGTTTGGTGTAGGGGGTAGCGAAGTGTAGGTCTCTTGCTCGAGACACTTATGTGTCTCGAAATGCTGTGTACGAGGAATGATTTTATCTTTGTGCACCGAAAAGAGAGGTTTCTGGACAGCCATCACTAGATATCGCGATCCAGCTGGAATGGTGTAGGTTTTACAGGGACGAAACACATACTTGTCATATCAAATTTGATCGCACGGATTGAAAACTCCTTCGGAGGGTGCAAGAATCTTCCGGACTTTGTCGGGCAACCGGTAGCATAGCAAAGGGACGTGCGTCATTTGAAAAATATGTTGTGTCCCCGTATCCCCTCTCAAAAGACCGAATGTAAATCCGGGTTTTACCAGGAACAAGTTGTCCCATCTAAAATTCATACGCATGTCTGCGTTTTTCAGTCTTTAATTAAGTATCCAAGGTTGTTTGACTTTTATAGTTCTGAATCGGGAAGTGGGTGACTTTGATATCTTATTCAAGGTTATTTGTCCACAGGAACACTTGCTTACTGAAATACAAAACACATCGTCACGAAAACACTCTTTCTGAAATATAAACAATCTATTTCCTTCATACGTATACGACAATTTAATGTACAATTTATATATATTTTAAAAAAGACTAAAGTAACCTCGATATTAAAAATCAAATACAAAAAGTCTAAACCCAATGCATTCCTAAGAATAAAATTGACATCCAATCCAGTATCTTAAGATATACAGTTTAGTATGCCAAATATATTTCTAAAGATCTAAAATGTACCCAAAGAATAAGAGGTAACAACAGTTTTAGATTTGTCAAGTTTGGAAAAAAATCATTTAAGTGAGTTCAAGAGAAATTCGAATTTCACTATGAATTTAGCAAGTTTTAAACATTTGAAAGATCTATTTATAAAATTGAGTGGGTGGACAAGTATTTAGTTATAGATAGTTAATTGATTTGCAATTTTTTGGAAACATTCACATTTCAATGCAATTTCTACGACCTTAAAAGAATTTTTTTTACTTTTACACTCTTTTAAAATCCCATTCCTCATTTCTCCCTTTTTAATTCATTTAGAAAGTATTTGAATATTTACAACTAATCAACAATATTTCACAACCAGAATTGAACTAGAAACTATATTTTTTGACAAAATCCCTGGGTGAGGAACCAGACGCTGCTACCAATGCAGCACGCCCGCGATCCCCAACAATATTTATTAAGATAAAGTGTTAGTAATACAAAGCCTTGTATGAAAATTTTTACACTAGTCATGAACGAGATTTGAACACAGACTCAGGGCTAGGTTAAATATTTAATTTATTAATTCATAGCAGACGATACATCTCGAAGGAAATGTAGTAACTGGGTAGGAATTCAAAGTGTTTAATAATTATTCTAAAAATATACTTTTTACTTATAGGTACACTTTGGAGTTTCAGATGGTGAAGACGTCTCATTCTTTCGTGTCCTACAACAGTTTCGAAGAAAAGGTGGCTCTTGTGCTATAAAATTCCAACTAACCAACCCCTCTTCCCACCTGGTGAATTAGCCACGGTTTGTCGTTCATCGCCTCCGTCTCGACTGAGCCAACACCTCCTAAAACTAGTTGTAGGAGGTGTTGACTGAGCCCGTATCCAGCACCAAGATCCACCGGCGATATGTCCTAAACATCGCATCGGTCTTCCCTCGGGTCCAGTTTCATCAGGTGATGGGGGGGGGGGCTTCGCACTCGCTTTTCGAAGGGCCCCGAAATAACCGTTGGGTGCAAGGACAGTGTATTTTTTTTGAAACTTTGAACAATATGGACTTAACTGAAGTGTGCAATTTAGACTTTTAACATGAAGTTTTATGAGAAATATTTAAAATAAATTAATATTTGCAATTATTATTGTCTGTGCTCTTTTCAGTCTGTCTGGAAGCATTCGTTAGGTGTGCTATTAGTAATTGTGTAAAAAGGATTATCTGGTGAATATATATAGTGTAAATTTTTCCTTCAATATGATTTTATGTAATTCACAAGTGTCACAAACTTTATTTTTAAAGGATACTTAGGGTGAATGCACCAGTTATCGACCATTTTGGGGAAAACCTTTAAAAACTTCTTTTAGAAATTCCTTCAATCAATGTTTCTAGAAGGAATTTAGATCAATTTCATTTTACAGTCTAATGTGAATTCAGTAGTCACAGGGTTTGGTAAATGGAAAATGATCTTAACTGGTATATTCGCCTGAAGTGTAACAAAAACAAATAACTTTCTATTAGTTTTACCACATTTTGTATAGCTATTTATACCTTTCAGCGAGGGTCATGATCTGTTTTATTTATATCATACACACTTTTGGTCGGATCGCACTATATACCAACACATTTTTATTGACAAGTCATGTGAAATATAAATAAATTTTAAACATGTACCCTTTAGTTTACCATATGTGTATGACACTATTTAACGCATTGCGTTCCATATTTACACACTATATTTAATTAAACACTATTTCTTTGTCTTTTGTTCCATGGCCACTAAGAGGTCATAAAGACTAGCCACGCATTTCATTTTACCTTGGAGTATCGCCTCATTAAGTGAAGCCTTTTTCACCTTTTCATGCGTACTATTGATGCTTTTTTAAATAAATAGTAAATAAAGTTTCCCGCGTTTTTACTTTCGTATTCAATAACTATTTTAAAATTTTAGCCGAGTATTATCATTTAAATAAAACTCAGATTCGAGTTCAGGTTCTTTTCGATCTAATTGCAAAATTCCTGCTGTGGTAATCAAACTCATTGAGAAGGCACTTTTGAGACATCACAATATTTAATATTAAAGACGCATTTAAGTAATAAATTACATTAAATGTTAACAGGACAACTAACAAATACATCCATACTCTTTCACAGTAGAGCTTATTCTAATACAGTTCTTACAAGGGAAATAACCCCCGTCTTTTCTCCGTCGTCGCCAATGGTTGGCGGCAGATCGCCCTATTGGCGAGCGAACATTACATAGTACAAGGAAGTATCATTGAGAACATTTAAATTTGCATATATATATATATATATATATATATGTGTGTTTTTAATTTGAAACATCACATTGAGTCGGACAAAAATGCGAAGGGAAAATAAACCCTTCTGAAGACACTAATACATTGGAAGGATAATTTTTTTGGGGTCATAAATGTAAGAAAGAGCTTGAATCTCTCAGGGAAGGGGTGAATGGCTGATGTAAAGGTTTGAACAACAGGGTGCTCACTCGAGGAAAATGGCAGGCGTAACGCCTGGTTTACTAGGTACAGTCACCGGCCGTATTCTCCTCCCAAAACAGTTACAGCCTTCCTGACAGTCATGGAAGGCGTTGAGAATATTGAGTACTTCGTATTTCATCTCTTTGCTGCTCCATGGTATGCCATAATCTCGACACAGAGTATTCATACATTGGAATTCCCCCATCCTAGATTGAGCGCATTTTCATCCGGCTGGCCGTAGTCCTGTATTATCCAATGCTTCAGTTGTTTTCGTATTGGTTTAGAAAACTGAACCCAGAACATCGTCCACTCCAGGCTTGCTCTCATCGCTTTCCATACTCCCTGCATTTTCACTTTATACATGTGAACCTTACCGCGTTTCGAGATTTTGCCGCTACAGAGTGCACTCTGTTTTTGCAGAGTTCCACCCTCTGTATAAACACTCGGCATGAATCCAATGTCCACATTTGATGAGAGGATATTCAATTCCTTCGACGGGTTTTCTGCATGACTGGCATAGACCTGCATTCCCCATGTGCTGAAATATGCTCTCCACTATTTCTTCTCTGTATTCTGTGAATTTTGGTTCATTTTAATATATATTTTTGGCTATATTTGATTAAATATGTTTAAACTTTTAGAATTAGTCAAGCATTTGCAGATACAAGTACTGTTAATTAATGTAAGGACTAATTAGTTTGTTTCGGACGTAACAAATTGTTACGGACATAACAGCTTCTGATTTAGTACATACTATGCAAGAAGTATTTTCAATAACAAGGGTACTACATTTAATATTGGTCGAAAAAAAATTAAATAAAGAAACTAAAGCTTTATGGATTAAAAGATAATTTTATAGGTATGTTTTTTAAACATGTAAACAATAATAGCATAATACACAAAGAAATATTTTCATTGTAATTCAGAAATTTATTTGTGAATCAGTGGAAGGTTCAGATTAGAACTTTACTTAGTTGACTTATATCTACATTTTCAATGTCTATTTATGTCTAGACTTCTTAAAAATTTATCTATGGTGGGCTATTATCATTTGTTTGACCTACAAATTGAAGTGCACTTCCGCGATGGGTAGTTAATTCCACAAGCACCCATTTTTTAAACTGAATACATTGTACATTCTGATCAGCTATTGTAATACTGCTGGTTTCAGAGAATGCATCTAAAAAAAATTTTCTAAATGAAGAAAAACCTTTCTTTCAGTGTTTGATGTCATAGAATTCTTACTATATTCGTGTTTTTTGATAGAGCTCAATGTGTCTCACGTGTTTTTGGCAAAACTGAATTATCATCTAATTGTTTCACTAATTTAGCAAATAGGCTTTTGACTTGTACATCAGGCGTATACATAACAGTTACCTTTTTTTATATAGATGCTGCAATGCTAAAAGGACAAACCAACTGCAACAAAACTTTTTCTGATGTTTACTTTTTGTATATTATTTTAACATGTTTATACCCCATAGCTCCTTTGCCAATATGGCAAAATTGTTAGTAGTAGGGGAAAAGATAGGGATGTTTTGGATGGATACAGGGGAAAGTTAAAAGAGCAGCATAGAGACAGGATGATTCCTAAAATGAAGGTTGCGTTTGAAATAACGTTGCACTAGGAAAAATTCCATGATGGTGTCACAAAAATTTCCCTGATTTTACAATTACATTAAAAAATGTTGCAATACATGCTTTGTATAGAAGCAAAGCATTCCCGTTACAAAAATACTATAAATATATTGCATTATATATGAAAAATTATATGCAATACTTATTGACAGTTAAAATAATAATTTATGGATACAACACAAATTAAGCAATTGCGGCAGTCATAATAATAATTAAACATGTTTTCTGGAAGCAGAGAATGCAAAAAAAGTTTTTTCAAATTATTTCTTTGTTATTATTTTAAATGTTTTATATGCTTCATATTTTCTATTTCAATCTTCAATAAATCACATATTCATTAGCCCCTCATCTGTTGCTTACAGTTTAAGGTCCAACGCACTTTGCTTTTGCTTCTCCATCCAGCAGTGGTTCACATTTTTACAAAAATAAAAATATTAAAATGCGCATAACCAAGTTTTTTTTCAATTCTTTTTCAGAGCTAAAAGGAAATATTGACAACTAAATTACCCCGAATGGAAGGCATAACAGACGATAATTGTCATTTTAATGATCCAAATTTGAAAAATTTCCTGACTTTTTGTGAAATTTTGAAAATACTCCTGACTCTTTCCTGATATTTCCAGAATTAAAAATGTCCATGATAATTCGCTGATTTCCAGGTTATGTTGCTATCCTGTTATCGGACATGTAACTATTGGACAAAATATACTTTCGCTCTGTTTCGCGCTAGCAACTTTGTCAAATAATCAACAATTTGGCAATTTTGTATGGATTGTAAAAATAAGAGTTTGAGCGATTTTTCATCTTTACTTTGACGATTTCGAAATCTGAAACGTGGCAGCACTGAGTTGAATGCAATTAAAATAATTGGCGGACAGTTTCTGGGTGATTCTTTAGTCACTCAGCTGATTAAAAGTTGCAGTGCAATTATTCCTTGTGCCAGGCAAATAATTTATAATCAGATATTTGATTACATCCGTCACAAGTCCCCGACTTTTCCCTTACCAAATTCAAGAGTTTAATAACTATTGGTTAAAATAGTGTACAGGTTGCATTAAACATCCCTATTTCTAAATCATATTAACATAAACACCAGCTTTCTACAAAAATGTATCATTTCATTTCCAGTTTTATAACATCAATTCCATTCAAAATTATTTGAAGGCTGCATATATTGAGATGGTCTTCTATTGAGTATAACTCTTCCCAAGTCGTTTTAAATAAATGCGTAAATATTTTTTTTCTTGTGATTCAATGTATCATAAGCTTTTGTTACTTTTGGCAGAAATAGACATATCATAAAAATCAGTGAATGAACATATAACGGATAACACATGCGTTTTGTTGCAACAATAAAACTGTTTAAGTACACATATTGAATCATTTCGACTGCTTTCACTCGTTAAATTTGAAGAAAAAAACACAATTTGAGTTTTCTTTTAAATTGTAGCATTCTACTATTTCAAGCATTATTCCAAATAAATTTTTAAAGAAAATCGGATCATTAATAAGAAAGTTAATAAATTTGTGTGAAAATACTTTAACATTTCTGTAATAATCTCATGTTTTTTTGTAACTTTTTAAATTAGTCCGAATTGAAATTTAGCAGGGATGCCACTTACTGCAGAATATGTCTATTTTACAAATAAAATATAAATCAAACTGTATTTTTCTAAATACAATATTATATATTGGGAATATATATAATTAAAATTTACACTTTCACCTGGTATTTATAATATTTCCCCTGAACAAGGTCTTTATTTACATTTTATTTTTGATACAATGCATAAACCAGATCCGTTGGTCCTGGAAGGACAGAAATTGTTTACTCATATGCCTACTTCTACCCCAATGTGATTAATTACATTTGTAACTACAAAAACAGCAAACCTTCTAGTTTAATGATATTTCGAGAGTTGCAACACTTTATTAGCAGAGTCAACATAAATGGTGATTTTTGTAATGGCCATTACAAAATAAATAAAAATTAATTTTTGTTTAAATACGGGAGGGAAAGGGGTCAGAAATGTGTTATCACCCACCGGCCAATAGGATTCTAGCAACTTTGGCAGCAGCCAATCAGACATGTACGCGAATTAATTTTAACTTTTTTTTTTTTTTTTTTTTTTTTATCGTTCGTCCTGTTTTGTCCTTAGTTGCCAAGTGCGAGTCATTCAAAATTTAATTCTCATCGTCATGTTTTCAAATATTAATAGTCATACAGGAGGTTAAGGGAGCTTCGCTCCCATGGTACTCCGCACGCTTCGCTCAACTTAGGCATAAAGAGAAAAAAATATTTTTACTAAAATAAAGGGAAAAGGGACCATATTCTGAAAAAAAAGGACTTTTAAGTACTTCAAGTAACAAAAAGGACTTTTAGGGAAAAAAAGGGACCTGTTGCGAGGCCTGTTTTTATAGTAGGGCTAAACTTAATATACCATTTTGTATGGAATAAAGTCTACTATACATTGATATACAAAATTTGCATAGGGGACTGACTATCTTCGTCTCTATTTTTGGAACTAAAACACCAATGGCAGGAATATAACTGTACTCGGATTGTGAAAGTCAGTGTTCTTCACCACGGAGAGTTAGTATATGTTATGTAAAAAATTTAGGAGCCTTTTAAATCCAGAGGCAAAATAAATATGTATTAAAGTTTTAAACACAGTAATATAAAAAGGAATAAAATAGCAATTCATATACAAATAATTTTCATTATCAATTGAATTTTTGATCTAAAAGATGTGTGAAGACAGATTATGGAATGTGTCAATGTGATGTTAATGACTTCAATACTACTACTTTGCTAAATAATAAAATTAATTGACACAGTTCTTAATAAGTTAATAATATGAACAAGACAATTGTAGGTGGTACACTATGACATGTAGCTATAGTTAACCCTTTAACGGCCAGATATCAATGTATTTTCGTTGGCTTATCTGTCACCATAACTCATGGAAAAGTTAAGGGCCACAATGAGAATTACCCCTTGAAAGTTTTTGCAGTTACTATAGGGTAGTGGAAAGAAACACTTTAAAAAAATTCCTCTCTATATATATGAAATGTGATAAATAAACGAGGGGTGGTTATGAAAAATATGAGTGAAAGGGACGGAATATAAATTGAAGGGAAATCCTTATAGGTGAATTAAAAAGGGTTTTACAAGGGGGTAGAACATATCTTTCATAGATATGTTTTTTTTTTGTATTTTTTTACATTACATGTAGAATGGATATTTAGAAATTTATTGAGATCACTTTAAATATGGTCAACTCACAATGAATACAAAAAAAGGCAGTTTAAATATATATGAAATATTTGGATTTAAGATTGTTGAATTCAAAGTTAAGTGCAGTTATCAAACGGACTTAAAAAAAGGTCCGGTAAGTTGTTTACAAATTTTTATTAACTGCAGTCTCTAGAGCCCATTGGAAAGTAAGTCTTGACTGCAAGGCAAAAAGAGACGGAATCTTCGCCGTTAGTGGGACTTCAGGTACAACACAGGGAATTGTATAGGTGGTAGGGATTTGTCAAGGCGAGAACACATACATGCATGAGTGGTTGAAGTTTTTGGTGCAGTTCCAAAAGGGAATTATAAGAGTAGGAACACTGCCTCATATTTTTTAAATATGGTCAGAAGACTAAGACAACGACTGAGCTGGCACCCACGCTTTTAATATGCGTCAGGCTTTGGACCACAATCAGATTTATCGTGCACCAGCCCCATAAACATGCCGGTATAATTTGTTGGATGTTCTGGACAACTTTCTAGTATTTTTGTAGTGAAGCTGGCAACCTTCCGATCATAAGATCACTACTTTTTTACTTTCTTTGTTAAGTCCATCGCACAGGTTCGAACTAGCAATCCTCGGATTACCAGATGAACGCCTTTATCCACTGTGCTACCCTAGTAGCACACGAACATCGTACGACTACCACACGATATCGCTACGACACAGTCAAGTCGGTAGTATATCGTTCATCGTATAAACGACATTAGAAGATATCGTAACGACATCATCAGTACGACATTATGAATGTAAATATCTGTAACGTTCTGTATTTGCTTCCTTATTACTATTAAACTTGCATTTCTTCATGAATTTTAAGTAAAATTACAGAAATAACAAATTTTATTAAATTTATAATTTTACTATTTTTGAATGTCAATTTAACGATATTATCCGATGTCGCCACTGTATCGTATCAGCGATATTAATATTGAAAGGGATCTGGCAACGTGTGGGACTGTTGTTTTCTTCTCTTTAATGGCGGATGTTTACAGCGCACGCCGCACGTTGTAAGAATTCAATCATGAAAAAATATAAGCAACACGTTTCAGCTAAGATAAAGACACTGTGATTATGGATGTGCATAAGTAAAATGAGGTAAGTTTATTTTTAATATTAAATCTATAGTTAATTTGATAGTGTAGCTACATTGTCTATTGTGTTGACTGCGCATTCAACACGAGTTAAGTTATTTGTGTTAAATTGTTAGAAGTTATAGCTGTTAGTAAAGAAGGGGGAATGTTTTTAAGCAGAAATTTGGTTTTGTAAAATAAATTTACCTTTGGAAATTTGCATGCAATACTATTTTTATACTAATAATAATAATTATCGGAACAGATGTAGTATAGGACATTTGGCGCGTTTTTGTTTTTGGCGACGAAAAATTGCCGTTAAACAGCGCTATGACGTCATATTATCGTATGATACACTGAAGCATGTTCAGAATACTCAGCTATTTATAAGTTTACAAACAAGTTTCCTATTGTATTAAAGTTGAAGTATGATCAACAGTTTTGCTTTTTGTGGTTCAAAACTAACTGTAAACAGCTACAAGAACATGTAACAAATTTTGCAATTGAGTCCAGGATTTGTCAGCAATGGCTTGGTCGGAAGAGTGTTAGCTCATACTAGGAGAGTTGTGAGTTCGATCCTTGTGTAGTTTACAGCAGAGAGTTTGTAATTGCAAGGTACAAGTCTGATCTTCATCGTGCCCAAAACATCTTTGTGTTGATTGCCTTGTGCATGTTAAATGTGATATGACCTAAATGTCCTCGCGTCGGTCTGGGTGTGAAAGTTTAAAATAAATTGTCCTTATCATCTGACCAAATTTACGAGACAGGTCTTTCCTTTGGGATATATATTAAACATCTCCAATTGTGTAGAGCTATTATGTTGTATATTTAAACTGCAAATAATTAATTTTATTATCTAATTTTTTTTATCTATCACTAATAAGTTGCATTTAAAAGCGGCAATTTTAATCAGAATATCTAGAATTATTCATATTATTAAAATGAAAAAGTTGTGTACATATTAACTTTTGATAAAAAAATACGTAGTAATTCATTTTCATATATTTACCTTTCTACATGTAGTATAGAGCTGTTGCGGTTTTTGGAAATACAGCTACACATGTTGCATAATGATTAGCATTTAGCAGTGGCAAATCCGAAAAAAAAATAGTGGGGTGTACAACTTGAAAATTTTATGACTTCTTGAATTCGTCACCTTATTTTGGGTCTCTCAGTGCTGTTTTCTCTTACCTCATCAATGAGGATGCATGACCATGTTTGTCATAGAAATTCTGCACATTTTTTTTATATATCGTAAGTTAATTTTTACATGTTATTTTGAAGTTCGCACAGTGCTTTACCAGCAGAGAATGTTTTAATTGAGAATGCTGATTGTAAGTTATTAAACATTACCAGAACCATGCGCCTGGTGGTAATTTTTTTTAATAGCTATTTATCTTTTATAGAAAGACACCAGTATTTTTCTTTTCTACTCTACCTATATGAAATAATATTTAAAAAATTAATGCATATTTTTTTTTATACGTAGATGCTGCTAAGTAACGAGGTCACGATGAAAGAAAGATGTCTGCGCCAAAAGAATGTTCTCCTAGAAGCCTGACTTTTTTGCTTTTCAAGACTTTCCTATTTGAGTGCTTATCATCTTATAGAAACTCCATTTGAAGCAAACATACCGGTATGAATTAATCATCATATTAATAACTTAAGATGTTTTGTACCCAAAGCTTTTTGTTATGTACCATAATCTTGAATGAAAGGTTAATTTTATTACTGTAAACTTTTTATGATCTTATTGATATTTTGTCCTAAACATCACATTAGTGTCTGGATTATTGCTTGATACCAAAATTAGGTTTCAAAATACTTCTGATTTGCATTATTATCAATGGTGGATACTTAAAAGTATATAAACAAATACTTAATGAATACTATAATATTTTGTTTATAAGATTGAACGTAGTTTATGTATAATGTAGTGTTAAATTAAAGTTTGTGGTACATTTATGTATAAAGCAGGGTATCTTTGTTTAGACAACATTGCTGATTTTTCACTAAAAATTAAATACTAATTGATTTAAAAAAGAAAGAAAAAATCAAAAACATTGATTTAGAAATTGATTAAAATTCCATTTGGAAATAAAAATATCACTGATGATGCCTTTTGCGCCTCCAGCCCTTTCTTTTTTCCGTACTCTACAGTTAATGTGATAAGCTCATTTATAAATATATAATATGAGTTTGTTAAAAAAAACAAATGTTTAATAACAGTTTAAATTGTTGAATAAATATAAGTATATAATATATATATATTAAGGTGAATACACACACCAGTTACAGACCATTTGTAATAAAATAAAGTCCATTAAATCACTGTTACTTAAAATCTCTTAAAAAATTATATAAAATTCATTTAAGTTTAACGTAAGCTCATAACTCATAATTGTGCGTCTGTAACTGGTCGGATACGAGTATTACATTATCCCTATATATCTTAAATACCCGGATAAGTTTTTTCATAATGTCCGAAATATGTAAAAACTTGGATATTTTTAAATATGGGTACAAGATGGTCTCTAAAATATACTATTCTACAAAATACAATAGAATTTTAGACAGGAAACGTAAATAAATGTAATTATTTATATGAGACGGATGAGTCAATGCAAATTTTTATTTACCTTAGCCACTGGGTATATTTACCAAATTCGGTATCTGCATAGAGATTTTACTTTTATTGAGAAAAAATATTAAAATTTTAAAACGAAGATATGTGTCTTCCGTTATAACATCAGTTTCAAAGAAATTGCTGACCGAAGATCTGGCTTTTCAATATAGCAGAATTGGCAGAAAAGTTTCATGGTTTTAGAGGCATTGTATTGCACAGTTTTAGGCTAATAATGGTATTTTTAGAGTTATGCAAAAACCGTGCATTAAAAATTCTTTAATAATAAAATTGTGTAAATATATTTACACAATTTTATTATGCAAATTTCTAAAAGTTATTCTTAAGAAAGTATAAAGTTATTTTAAAACACTTCATACCTGTGCAAAATAATAAATAAAATTTAATAATATTTAATAAAATCAAAATAATACATTGTAGTTTTAAAGAAAATTCAAATTGGTAAAAAAATATATAGGTAAGCCTTAAAACAGTGATTTTTTTTCTTTCTAAAAAATATATATTAATATATGTTCTGCTATGTTTCTTTCATCAATATTGTTGTACCGATAAAAATTGAAAAGGAAATATCCTTTTTTTCTTTTGTTAGGTTATTTACAAACGCCTGGTAGCCGTGCACTGGCAAGTATCAAACATGCAACTAAATTCAAAATTGTATTTTTCGCTGAGCAGATTTTCTGTTGGATAAATATCCTTTCTCTTGCTACATAGTTAACAGCTTTGACAAATATTTAACAATTTGGCAATTGGGAAACCAGAGACCTGGCAGCCCTGAGTTGGATACAATTAAATAATCACCTGCAGTTGACGTTGTAATGCGATTGTTGCCGATATGCGGCTAGTCCTTAAGTGGGATATACAAGATTTTTTTTTATGTTAGGGGGTAATAAAGTTAAATTAATGACAAAGTAGCATTTTTATTTTCAAATTATATTCAGTTTATTATATATAACGTTTTTAGTCTTAATTTATAATACTTTTTCTTTAAATAAGAATAATTTATTTCCTTAAGAATAATTTCTTTTAAAACCCCTGGATTTTTGGTTTTATAAGTACTTGAATTGATAAGAAGTTTTGCTTATGTACATGTACAATTTTTTATCTTAGATATTGTTTTGTTTAATTTTGAAATTTATTTGATTTTAGCTGCTGTAATGATGCGATTTGATGTTGATATTGATAAAAAAATTGGAAAGGGCATTTGTATGCTGATTGGAACTGGAACATTCAACAGAAGCCAAGCTCTGAAATTAGGAATTTGTATCTTCAGTAAAAATCAATAAAATTGTTATATTTTACCATTGATTCTTGCTTGTAATAAACATTGAAATAATTATCTTAAACAGTAAAATACAGAGTGAAGAAATTAGTTTTGAAAAAAATTTATTCTTAAATTGTATGGAAGGATGGTGTGAGTTCAAATTAGTTTTATAGCAATGAACAGTTATATTATTATTATTCAATAGTAACAGCCATCAACTACACTGGCAACAACTAAATGTTAAGAAGTTGTACTAGAAGAGAGAAGGCTCGCTCTTGTGTATTTACAATGCATTAAGTGCTCATTATTTTTAAAGCCAAAATTAGTATTTCAATATAGGATAACTTTTGACTTCAATATATTCAATTTCAGCTTTATTATAGTAAGAATTCTTATCATTTTAAAATCTATATTAACGGTTCAAATATATATGTTTGAAATTTTTCATTTGTTTAAATTAAATCATTTGGTGTTTTAAAAAATTTTAATTTTCAAAATTACTACAAGCTAATGCATCTCATATTGACTACTACACAATAAAAATAAGATAAGGTGCAGGGCATTTTTATGATCAGCAAAGGAAATCTTTGCCTTGTTTTCCAAACAATAAATATTCATGTGTTTTAAAATTAGTGCTTTGGAATTAAAACAATTATTCCACTTATAATGGCCGTGAAAGTGTCACTCTTGCATGTAATTGTTGTAAATATGCAATTTCCCAATGTCCACCATGGATCTGAATTTTGCTCAACTTTCAGAATACAAGTACTAAATATTTGGAACTTGTATTAATGAAAAAGCGAGCAAAAATCCTCCATGTCTGAATTATTGATTGCAACGACTATATGCAAGACTATTTTCACGGCCAGGATTTAGATCTGCTTTTAAAGAAAATTTAATTTTCTGATATAGGAACGATATCATTTCCGATATCCACACGATGTCGTAAAAAACATCCATACGATATCGACACTACGTCGGAAAAAACGTACTTTCAACATCGGCGGGATATCGTTTCTCGTATCGTTTTATAATCGAAAAACGACATCGTCACGATACAGCGTGGTGTATGCCATTTCGATATCGTTTAGGTATCATGACATGATATTGATCCGATATCATTTTGGTGATTTTTCCGATATCGATTCGATAACGTGTGCTACTAGGGTACCGAAGCCCTGTCAAGTATGGGCTTCACATACATTCTAATGTATAAACTTAAAGCAAAGCAATGTTATAATTAGGGATGAACCGGATAGTGGTTTTGCCGGATACCGGATATCCGGGGCACATTACAAACCGTATACCGGATATCCGAACTGGATTTTGCCAGATATCCGGCAGCTTCTAATTTATGAAAATATCTTCTCTACACACTAGGAAAAACGAAAATCGACCAAAAATGACAAAATATTTTTTGGTTCTAAAATATTCCCCAATTCATTATTATCTTTTAAATGATACCAATATTGAATAAATATAACAAAAACTTTTATTTATGAAGGGTTATTCTGGCATACCGCTTGCAATGGGCGTATGTTTTGTAAACTTTACATTTAATTTGTGAAGAATTGTATTTTTACCATATGTCCCTTCATTCCAAACATGACAACTCAAGTTTTCTGAAACTTTTGAGAAATTTATTGTTTGATTCCACTTTATATTAGTTGTAGATGTTGATAACCCTCCATCATAATGATTCATTAAAAAAATAAATTTTAAAACAAATTTGAAAATTTGAAGACAAAAAGGTCTTGAATTAAAAAATACTTTAAATGCTATAAACGTTTTGGAGGTTCATAACGTTAAGAAAGTTATTTCAAGTAATTTCCAACAAAAATTATACTTCTATTTAATTACAACTTGCATAACCATGTTTAACAAAAAAACATGCTAATTAGCATTTGACTTTATTCAGGTTTTTTTTATAATGAATCATCATGATTTTTAAAGTGTTTTCATGCATGAAAAACACTAGTTTTAAATTTATAATTTAAAAAATAAATTTCAAGTGTTTATGTACACTTTAAAAGCTTTTTAATAAACTGTTCATATTTATACTGATTTTGAAATGGCCGGAGCTGTACTGTACAATGCATTTTAAAATGTAATTTTGAAATATTTCCAAATTGCTGATCTAAATTGTGCCATATTTAAATGGTAAAAATAGCTTTTACTACACTGTAGAATAAAACAATTTATAATGTACAATGGACAGAGATGTAACTATGCACCCTACATACCACTATCCAAGTGAATTAGAAGGTACTCCAAAATAGCTATAGTGGCTGGTTCCGAATGTCTGCAGCATATCTTTCCTTACTATCTATTCTTTGTGACCCACAGTGTTTGAAATGCACTTGGTCAGGCCTTAACGAGAAAGTTATCACTTCCCACCTGAATATCCCGTGAAAAATTCGAGGGAGAATCTGCACACTGCAGAATACATTGGCAATATTTTCAGGAAAATATTTAAAGCAAAAACAAAAAAAAATTGATTTCCACAAAAAAAAAAATCTGCGACGTTTTGTTCTTCCGGATATCCAGTATGGTAATCGGATATCCGGCAATTAAACAGGAAAATATAAAATCTCTCCAAGAAATATAGTGAAAAACAATAGCGAAGAAATTGAAAGAAAAAAATATATTACACTTTTATTGCATACAATTTCATTAAAAAAAATTTAAGTAAATAAAAAGTGGGAGGTATTTTTAATACAGCTTATAAACTTAAAATTACTTATAGTTTACTCATTATTAAATAATATGATTACTTCCTTTGTGAATTGGCATATTTACTGACGTGTGGAAACCTAACCTTAAATATATTCGTTTATAAGGTTTTAGATGATAAAAAATTTGATTGTTAAGGTAGTCAATGTCCTATGTCATTCAGAATAAAAGGTACTGTTTATAATTTTAATTTAAATTCGCACACATACTCAATCAAGCAAACATAGTTTATTTCTTACTTTCCATTAAATTCTATTAAACAAAACTTAACTTTACTTAATTGAATACATTGTGAAAAATCTTAATCTTATATATAAAGCTGAACATCCCAAAACCTGTCCGGATGTGTGTTTGTCAGTACATTATAGGTGGTTCCATAACTACAAAACGTAGAGCTTTGAAATTCACAGAATAGTTAGTTCAAAAAATAAGAATTTTAACGTGACTATTTTTGAGTCTCTACGATGTTCCATTCGAATGTTATGACATTTTTTGACTAGCGTCTGCAGCGAAAAAATCTTACAAATCGCTTCGACTCCTACCGGAAAGCGCGCATGTGCATTACTGAGAATCTAGGACTTAGAAGTTTTGCCACTCGGAAGGCAGTATTCTGACAAAGGGGGCCGGTTACAAATCATCGTGTGTATTTAAATGACTAGTGAATGAATTTTTGTTGGTTTCATTATTTACTTACTTCATTATTATGACTCTTCATTATTTATAAATGTTTTTATATAAATGTTTTGATATATTGCTAACAAACTGGGGGTAAAAAGTAAAATTTATTTCAAATTTGGTTAAGTTATTTAAATGAATTAATTTAGTTTAGAAATACATTTGGATTAATTTATAAATACTTCTTCATTAAATAATAAATTATATTAGGTAACATTTATTATTAACTCTGTGACATTTTATCACTAATTAATGTTTATATCACTAATGGACTGTTAATGAAATAAGTTAAGTGTATTATTTTTTCGTAAATACTCCTCCCTCAAACTAAAAGATATTCAAATGTACTCCATAATGGTTGTAACTTATCCTGATAAGTTATAAAATAATAACAAACAAATGACTAATTTATTAAAAAAATTGAATTTTATTATTTAATCTAAAATTTCTAAAGAAAAGCACAGTATTTGTTGTATCATGTAACGATATAATGCAATTATTAAGAACCATAATACAAATTAACAAAATTCAGATAATGTTTTCATAATTTGTATGAATAAATTAATAATTATAAATTACTTCAGAAGTAATAACGATAAAAAAAAATAATAATGGGTCAAAGGTTCATCACAACATATTAATTCACTGACATTTATACAACATTTCTTTGAAATATACGTATTAAAGTAGAATTAATTTATTTTAAAATATATTTTAGCATGATATTACAGATGGATCGAGAACAGATTATGAGAAGTCTAGTTGATATGAAGGACTTTAAGTTAAAATGATGAGTTATTAGAGAAAAATCGCACGTGTTCCTTTCTGTCGTAAATAACGTTAAAATTTTCCTGTTGCGAGAATTTTGATGGAGAGTAGTAGAATATGTTGTAATGTTGCATTTAAGATTTTTTATACATGAAAAATATTAGACATAATAAACGGATCACTGTTATTATAAATAAATTAAAGATTTAACAAAAAATAATAAACATGAACACTTTCTGCAATATTATGTAGTCAAGACATCTAGGGACCGCAAACAGCCCTTAAGCAAAACTCTTAGCAGTAGTTCTGGGAACAATAGACCTCGGAAACAAGAAATAAAAGAAAACATAATGCGGCGATTTTAATGACTTCAAGTAACATTAAGACCAAATTTAAAGAATATCGAACAACGCGTTTGGTCGTAAATGCGTAACAAACAAATTTACAGACTAACAGACGAAGTGCTGAAAAACAGAGTTAAAACAGGGACCTGCCTCGCTAACGCTCAGTAAAATATATTTTTTGTTTCAAAATGTATGAAATAATTATATTTTTCACAACAACCAGTTCTTTCTGTCTAAGTATCAATAACCAAGATCATTTCAATTATTTTTACACACTATTATTCTATGGAATGTATGTTAGTAGTTTTGGGAACGATAGACCTCGCGACCAAAAAGTAAATTAATAAAATAAAAAACATGCAAGTCGATTTTAACGACTTAAAGGAACATTCCTACCACATTTAAAGGAAATATAACAACGCGTTTGGTCGTGTCTGCGTATCAAACAATTTTACAAACAAATAGACTAAATGCCGATAGGTCGGGTTAAAACATTTCCTCGCTGACCCTCGTTCAAAAAATTAACACTCTTTATGTCTATTTAACCAATATCGATTTTTTAAAAAATCCAATTTCATTAATTTACAAATAAAATATGAAGATATGTTAGTTACATGAAAAATATATAACGCAGCAATTAAAAAAGCTATATTTCATTAAAAAATCTGCACAAGATTTTTCTAACATTACTTTCTTTTAAGTGGTATACCGTTAAAAGGAAACTATTCACATTACTGAATTTAGCTGAAAATTAGCCATTTGTGTTGTTTCACAAATATAAAATTTTTAAAATATTCAGGTTTTTTTCACATTTAAATTAAAAAAAATTCACATAAAAAAAATTCAAATGTGAACAATATATTTTCGAAATTAAAAAAAAAAATGCAAAAAGAAGAAGTCTGCAAAGATTTTCATATATGAGTTTTGAAATATCAAACTAATTGGTTTTCAAATGATATAGTAATTAAAAGAATGATTTAATAAAAAATTGTAAATTAACGAAATTTACTCAAATGTCGGTTCGAAAGTTTAATGTTAATCAAACAAAGCATTTATCACTAAAATGTATAATGTGTGTACAGTTGAATGTGTCCTTCAAAATATAAGTTATTAAAACATTATTACTATATTTTAATAACTGTCATGCAGCGTCACGTAAATAATAATAATAATAAAAAATAAAGTTGTAAGAAAAATATAAGGTAACTTACATTTGATTACATAAAAGTAAAGGAAAATATGAACTATTAAAATTACTGTTTGATTGTTTGCATAAGTCATGATATCATAGATTGATTTTGTTCAATTATTGCTTCTTTGCCAAGCGAGGTGTCTGTTTTAACTCGACCGATCGGCATATGTTTGTTACGCAGTTACGACCACACGCGTTGATCGATTTTCTTCAAGTTGGGCATGACTATTCCTTGAAGTAATTAAAATCGACGTATATGTTTATTATTTTTTTTTTTAGATTTTATTTTGGTCACGAAGTCTACTGTTCCCAGAATTACCAATTATGTATTTTAGTTTCAAAGCAAATAATCGAAATAACTTCATTACTTAATTTTCAGCATTTTGTCCAAAGAATAATTTCGATTTAATACTTTGGTTTAAAGAAAAAAAAACTTTATACTTCCTACTACATTCAATTACATTTGAAACAAGGAAAGTGCTTCTGTTCGGAAGCAATCCCTCTTGTACATCAAATCGACGTTTTCATTGCATGAAAACATTTCACTAAAAAGAATTGCAGTTTTCAAAGTATAACAACTATATTTAAATAACGAATATTAATAATTATCAGCATTAACTATGATTTTCTTTTTCATACTATTAAAATTAAAACAACAAATTACAAAAGTCCTATTAGTAACCCTACATCTTGCGTGTAATAATTTTTTAGTACAATTTTGTATTGTCGTTTTTTGAAGTGCTAATATAAAGGTAAGTTAAACAAAGAATTATGTAATGAAATTTTAATTATTTATGAATAATTTAATAATTTTTTTACTCTGTACTTGTTCATAGATGTACAGCCGCGGAAAAAAAAACGAACCACCGATGATTATTTCGTTATTTTTTATAGTAGAGCTAAACTTAATATACCATTTTGTAGGGAATAAAGTCTACTATACATTGATATACAAAAAATTTGCATAGGGGAGTATCTTCATACTCGAATCCGCACCAACTTTAAAATTTTCAATAGCAACACCTACTTTTGATAGCGCATAAATGTTCCCCGCCCTCAAAATAATCTAAATATAAATTTTCATTAAGTTTCTACATTTATATGCAGAGATATTAGACGATATGTATCTATCTTATTTGAGGGGCTACTTCCACATTGGACAAAGTATTAGTGATACTTCAAAATGAAGTACGCTGGTAGAAAATGTTTTGGCGTTAGCCGTGGATCTTCTTTCTCTGTGGTCATTCATTCCCCCACTCCCGTATACCCCTTGTCTTTATATAAGAATTTAGAATTTTATGCCAACGCGATCACAGCGCTCTTAATTCTCAAAATTAGTAGATTTCTGTTAAGTTCTGCAGATTTTAAATATGTGTATGACCCCTTAAATAATCATTTGATGCACATTTGAATATATCTTAAAAACTACAAAGAGGAAAATCACGAAATTTTAGATATGGATATAAAGCGTTTTTCTGAATCCATCACTATTAAAATATAGCATGGTTGCTATTCATAAATTTTATGAATATTAATATCCTAATTTAAATAAAATTAAAAAATATACATATAAGTAATGAAAGTTAGTGTATTTTATTTGGGTTGTTTAGAAGTAACACAGATAAAAATATCAGCTTAATAAAATTATTATTTCGAAAGATATGATTAAAAGTTTAAGAAATTCATTTAACATTACGAGTTCTAAACTTTCGATATTCATAATTAAAAAACTACTTAACCAAATGACTTGCAAATTGATATTCAACGATAAATTTTGTCGTAGATTCTAAATATTGAATCAAAATTGGGTATTGCTATTGGAAATTTTAAAGTTGGTGCGGATTTTAATATGAAGATAGTCCCCTATGCAAATTTTTTGTATATCAATGTGTAGTAGACTTTATTCCCTACAAAATGGTATATTAAGTTTAGCTCTACTATAAAAACTAACGAAATAATCATCGGTGGTTCGTTTTTTTTTTCCGCGGCTGTACATTTCTCTGTTTACAATTGCTCTACTAATTGTTTTTCACTGGGATAAATGGAAACAAAAAGCAAGAACTCATTCTTATCACTTCTTATTTATATAGAAAATCTTTCTTAATATCTATTTTTAAAGACGGCAACTGTAGAAGTTAGACTCAAGCGTTTTCTTTCTATTTCAGCTTGAAATGCCCCGAAATTAACTTAGTAAACGTTTCAGGTCTTCATACAACATTAAAGACCATTTCAGTACTGATTTGATGTTTTTATATAAATTTGACTTACAAAGAGGCTGAACAGCATTATGTATTTGATATTTTAAATATAGTAAAGAGGTGAAACATCAAAACTGAAACAAATGTCGGTTATCGGAGTCCGTTGGCTTACAGAATTTGTATGCGTTGCTGGTGACAATTTAACCAAATGCTTCGCTGCTAGCTTGCAGATGGGTTTTATTTGTGACAGAGACGAGCTTAATCGTTTTATGCAATAGTATATTGCTTTCTTCTAGATTTAAAGATAAACTTCTTGGAGACTGGTATCAGGGTTTTATGAAGAGGCATTAATGTTTATCAATGAAAAAGCGCAAAAAATTGCAGAAAGCCAAAAAAATAATAACAATATAATAATGTAAAAACTTTTTTAATGTATGATTTATATGAAAAAGTGAAGCAAGTTTGCGAGTTCGTAAGCTAATTCAAACGAACTTGCCTGTTTCCAAAAATCCCAGAAATCAAGCAATGGAAACAGTTGGCTACAAACATGCGATTAATTTGCACAAATTATTAAAAATTGGATCTGAAAAAATATGAAATGGGCACTTTAAAAAAATACAAGTCATTACAAATATTTGATATTCTATTAAGGAATAGAATATCAAATATTTGTAATTACGTTTAAATTACTTTAAATATTACCTTATTACGTTTAAATCATTAATCTAAGTCAGTGGTTCCTAACTTTTTTTTTAATCACCCATGTACCCCTTGATAAAACTTTTCATTTGAGTTCCCCCTTCTCTCATAACCAGGGTCGCCATCAGCAGATGCGGAACCCTGTATAAAGGAACCAAAGGGGCCCATTGAAACAGATTTTACGTTTTTTATAGCTGACAAGTTTTGCGCCATTCTTAGATGAAAATAACGCATCCATAGTTGACAAAAGCACATTGTATAAATTATCTATAGCAATAGAAGAACTTTTTCGTTTGCTTTTAAATGACTTTTTTTTTAAATATTATTTAAAATATATTTTTATTTTAAAACTCGTAGCAAAGCAGTATCTCTCTATTTAAAAAAAAAAGTAAGCCCTAGGGGGAAAAAGTCGGCCCTAGGGGGAATTTTCAGTTCTTTCAATGTTATTTAGATCGTATCTCAAAATATTAAAGTCCTAAAATTACGAAATTAAGTGAATTTGTTAAGAAATGTTTGATAAATAAGAAGAATATATTTTTGTTTCAATACTGTTATTAGTTTATAAGTTATTTAATATTAAAGTCGTCGTTGATAAAATTTCGCTTACAAGTAATTTTGTCCGTCGAGTTTCTGAAACACTATTAAGAGGAGAGATCCAATTTTTTTAGGGAGTGTACAAATAGGTTTGAACTGGAAATCCAAGTAAGCATTTTTTAAAATTCGAATTAGTTTTGGATTTATAAATTTTTTAAACCTTTGACACGCTCCACTTTTTGAAGTTTTTTCGCCCTCATTTTTGAAACGTGATTTCTAAATTGCTATAAGTCATTTCAAATTACATATTTTCTTATTAAAAAAATATATTAATGTTCGTTAAAACTTCATCTTTCCGATGTTATAAAGATTATAGTTCTATCTTTACAATTAAATTAGATGTGGTCAATTAAGATAGGTATAAAAAATAGTGAAGAAAGGAAAAATGTCGGATATTTCGAGAAAATTTTAATTTGCGAATTTTTGTCTCATTGTTCCGCTTGCATCTCAAAAAGTAAATGTCCTAAAATTATGAAATAATGCCAGTTTATTAAGAAATGTTTGGGTAATAAGATGAATATTTTTGTTTTTCAATACGATCAGTATATTAGACGTTATTTTATGTTAAATTCATGATTTTAGGGGCTGTAAACTTTTATACCTTAAAAGTTGGGAATTTCGAGTTTTAAAAATCCCTGAGTTGGGAAAATTTATGCCTCAGGAAAGTTAATATTATTCGCAAATGAAAGCGATGGAAGGCTAGAAATTGCCCAGCTTGTATTAAGATGAAACTTAAATTAGACCTCAAAACAGAACACTGCATTGGAACATGCGTGCAATAAATCAATACTTTCGAGATAACTGTTTAATATTTCCTATAAAAAAGCTGACAAATGTCTATAAGTTGGAACTGGGAATTTTTTAGCACTGTTGCGTTTTGAATTTCGAATCGTTAAGTGTGGTCTGGTTAATTAACGTCGCACTAGAGCTGCACATTGAACTACTGGCGTTGGTTCGAACAAAGCGTCCTTGATTGGTTATTGGTACGTATTTACTTACTACATCAAGGACGCTTTGGTTCGAGTCCTTTCTTGAAGAATAGACCCGGGAACGATGTCTCATATTTTTAACAATGGTCAGATAACGAGGACAACACTAGAGTTGGTACCTGACGTCCTTAAGTTGGGAATTTTGAATCGTTCACTTTCGGAATTTCGGATCGTTAAGTTGGGAAATTTCTTGTCTCAACATCCCAAAAATAAATTTGTGTGACGGCACTGCCAGTAATAATTTATATAACTAAAAAAAGTATTGTTGTTAGGACACATTGTCATTGTCTACAGTGTATGAAGCCGTTATTGTTTGCGAAGCAAACTAAAGAGGATTGCGTAGCAATCCTCCGGGGGTTGGCGAAGCGTTAGCGGAGCAGGGGGCGGAGCCCCCTAGTAATTTAAATAAAAGGAAATTATACATAAAAAACGAAAGGGGAGAGGTCGGAGCAAGGATGTCATTTCAGCAGATTGTATTGATATGAATTGTTCGCCATCAGAAGGAAGATAAACAAGCTATTTCGTATAACGTCGCGACTCCCCATTCACACCCTGTATATGCTTTGATTTATATCCTGATTTTTTACGCATGCACGTCTAATTGTCTATTGAACGGAGCCAAATCCATATCAATTGCGCTATTTGTCACGAAGTTAAGGCGGGATGGACACTATTGTAATATTTAGATCCTGATTTCCCATGTAAATGATTTAAAGATGTTTTATGTTAATAACCGGTTCGCCAATTTTTTTCAGAAGTTGTTTCCTTGTTAACGCCGGTTTCTTCCGGGGCCCTGTGCGACAGCACCTGTAGCACACCTCTAAGGGTGACCCTGCTCATAACGCTTCTCACTCATCCAACTACGCAAACAAAAGTTGGGTTTTGTTAGGCAGTAATCTTAAATTCGCTAACAAATTAATCAAACGACTCAAAAAAACTGTTATAAGTAAAATCAAAAATCAAAGTTTGTAAGTGTCATCAATTTGAATTGATGACACAAACTTTTATTTTGATTTTACTTATAACAGTTTTTTTAGAGGTTCTCTAACTTTTCTAATAATATTTTCGCGTACCCCGAACCGAACCACCAGGTACCCCCAGTTGTACGCAAGAAAAGGAATCCTATTACCTCTGCCGACACTAAATTGTTGCAAGTTTGGATTGTAAAGATAAAAATAATTTTATAATTAATAAAATCGACAAACTATTAACCAGGAGGAACTATGGAGGGGAACAATCTCCCCTCTTCCGAAAAGCTCAGAAGGTTTTTTCTCTGTCGCGACATTACCCCGAGGCACGAGAGGGGAAGGGTGACATCCGTCTGAAGGTCACCTTTTCAGTGGGGGATTGAGTTGGGGGGTTGAGATCACTCCGCCCTCCAATCGGTCAGTATCACATATCATGATTTTCAAACGCCGTCACGCCTAATTGAACAAAAAGAGGGCATTGTGAGTAACCCAACGCAGACCATAGATAAGTAGTACTATTCTACGGTCCTTGCCTGGCCTAGAAGCATTATAGCAAGTCCTTTTACAAAAATCGGTATACGCCCATATCCCCGGGGATATATCCCCATATGGATGGATGTAGGTAAATTCACTGCCTTCTATACTATAGCTGCCTGCCAGGTCGGGGGTCGGAGCTTTGATCTCCGGTTTCGTGAGAAGTTCCCTCCGTTCCCGCTAGAGGCGCTCGCTACTAACACATTTTTAGCATTGGTCTGGTAAAGAAATTTGTGGTTTTTTGATTCAGGGAATTACAATTTTCAACTTAAAATTTTTTTTTCGGTGGAGAAATGTTAGAATTTTAAAGTAGTTTTAGTGTGAATATTATATTTATTTTTATTTAGAATTTAAATAAAACAACTGCATTTTTTAAATATTTTTGGAAGTTTTATGATACTTATGGTACATTAAAAATATTAAAATATGCATGCAAAACTAAAGTTTACCCTTAACATAATAAATACCACAGCTGAAGCTGCTTTTTAAGTCGCAAAATTGATTTTTAAAAAATCGGTGTCTAATTGCAGTTTTTTTAATTGCCATTATTTTATGGTCTATTAAGAGCTATAATAATTTTTTTATAAATAACTGCAGAACCGAAATAAAGCCGAAGAAAAAACTTTAGTATAATACAATATTAGCATAATACAATTCGCGAATAATTTAAATCAGCCATCCCATCTGTCCAATTTTTAATTAGCGCTGATCCCATTCTCAAAAGAAAGAAATACAAAAAATTTATACTGAAGTGAAAAGGATGAGAACGAATATATTCGTAACATGATCCGGTGGATAGTGGGATTTCGGAAAGGGTGATTCGAGCATAAAAGGGCAGGAGGGCGCAATTTTCAAGAAAAAAGGGCGGACAAGGCGTACATCCCCTTAAAAAAACGCACAGCGTGAACACTGAAATTTGAAAACATTTAAAAGTTTCCAAGTAGCAGATGTGTGAAATCTTTGTCTCTTTGCTACTATATATGGAATATTAGTTGTGTATTGTGTGGCTCGCATTGATGGAACCGATGAAGCATATAAATCGCTATCTCCATTTAAAAAATTGAGTTATAGTACACTTGACCTCCATAGAAATTCCCAACTTGGCATTAAAAGGTCTGAAATTTTGTACTTATTAATTCATTTATATACTTTGCTTAGTCCTCAGCAAAGAGAAACACATATTAGATCTCTGCAATCACTGTATTCTCAAACTAAGTCTATCGGCAAAGTTTAGGTATTTTCCTTCAAAACTGCAGATTTCACTAGATGTCATGCCTACATGCATTTCTTTTTTAGTTTTTTATATAAATCGAAATTTCAAAAATGAATATATTCTTTGATGGAATTTTTATATATATAAAATCATTTTCTTAAAAACAATACAAAATAGTATATGTATTTCCCGCATTTTTAGACCATTAACTGCATTACTTTTTAAAATTTCAAACAACTTGCAAAAAAGTTTATACCAAAATATATAAATCAATATAAAAATAATTTACTTACTTTTTATTGTAGAAATTTGTTATTCAGATAGGAACAATAAAAGTGTGTTTCTTAATAAAACTCTAAAACGCTACATACGTTACACCATTATCTTATTATCTTTAATTTTTAAAAAAAATTGCGAGTTATCAGATTTTAGCATAACAACCCTCTAACAATTTAAGTCGGCCACCTTTGAAGGGGAGATCGTTTATAAACCATGTGGACTTGATGTATTCTGACCATGGTCAACCTTCCTGTAAAATGCAAGTTTAGACTCTTTGTTCAATCACCGTTTTTAAGTGGTTCCAAACCCATCCAATTACAGTAAAATACATCCATTCTGAAAATCTACTCTCATTGCAGGACCATAGAATAGATACAAGGGCTGGTTCACCCCCTTTGATCTATCGCAAAGCCGACGGCACCGAACGAGAGGGGGAAAAACCGGCTTGTGACGTACTTGCCCACACTCGGCGAATGCGCTGTATCCCAGAAATGAACGAGAAGTATTTGATTTATAAGCTCAAAACTCTATGCGTTAAACAATTAAATACATAATTTAATTACCAGGGCCAATTATTATTGGTTTATAAAGATTGATAATTTAAAATGCTTTTAATTTTGATATACAATGGTTTTTATATACAATGGTTTGGCGACTGCAAGGTTTATCTGGCCTTTCATCTGTGAAAAATTAAATATGCCGATTAAAATCAATTTTATCCGCATTTTATAAATTTTCAATCAGTTATACTGCAGCCTAGAATCAGCACACAAAATAAGGTGTTGGATGTTTTACATGGCATGAACATTACATTGTTTTACATGACATTCATAGGACAAATGCAACAAATTAAATTTTTGATAGCTGTATTTAAAAAATATATATAACCAGGTTGCATTATATGCAGGAACTAAGAAGGCAATCATTAAGTGAAGGTAGAATATATATATTTTTTAATTTCGAAATTAAATTTAATTCTCAAACCTTTAAAAAAAATCAGTTTATTTGTATAGATCAATTTCAAAAAAATTTTCCCCTGAAATTCCATAAGGATGGAAAAAATCGTTTTACAAGTTTGGAAACTAAAGCTTTAATAAAATAGATTTCAACATTAATTATAAAAAATATGTTATATTTGCATTAAGTAACCCTGAATTTTCGTGAAAAAAAGAAGAAAAACTCTTGTGTTTTACGGCTAATATTTCGTTGTATAGTACTTCAAAAGCATAAATACCAAGCAGTTTCGCATGTATATGCTGAAATTATTGCAAAACAAAAAAAATTTCGTTCGTGTCAATGGGTATTTTTTAATAACTTCATGTTTGACGTAACTTAGTCATGTTATTCGTACGGATACATTTCTGAAGATAATTGCTACAGCTGTTTTCGTTTCATTTCGACTTTGACATGAACATTGCTGGCACATCCCATTTCCAAGGTATACCCTTCTTGTATACCTTGTAGACATGTTTAATGCTCTTGGGATATTTTGTCCAAATGTAAACACTCTGACTAATTTTAAAACCATTATCTTTTGTGGTGCTGCTTTCATTCGACTAAGTTAATTTACTTAAAAATATATTTCGGCTTTAAACTTGGATTTTTTTAGTGTAAAGAAACAGTTGTTTTATTTACAACTATTTTAAATATAATTTTTACTGATATTAGTGGTTCCCACGGAGCACCGAGTCGAAAGTAACACAAAACGCGGACCACCACCTTCTAAATAAAGTATTTTGTAAATAAAGTTATTAAAATGTTTTACTGTTTTTAACCTAAATTATTTAAATTAATATAAATCGATTGGATGACAGCTGACATCTCGAAGACAGCTGACATCCGTAATATAGAACTCGACACGAGCTGTGTTCGACTAAGTAATAAAACCGGGGCTCATGCTTTGATAGCGAATCGAGTCTGCGTGCTTTGTTTTGAACTTTTGAAATTGTCGGAACAACTAAAGAAGTTTGTGTTTGGTACGTTGTGATATGAAATCCTAGTTGTCTACTTACTGTATTTATATGGTTGTGTTTTGTCGGATCGCCTTCAAATAAAAACCCACTCGATTTATTTTTAATCATGCTATTACATCTCAGCAGTATTTAAAATAAGTTAAAATGTGTGTATCAATCTACTTTTAAATAAAACAGTTGATATGAGATTGCACGTGTCAACCATCTTAAATATTTTTACAAATAAATTATACTTTCTTCAATAAAATATAGAAAATTCCTTTCTGTCTCATAGCAATAAATAATAAAGCAAGCTTGAAAAAAGTACAATTTTTTTTTAAGTAGCAGAAAAGTTTGTTTCTTTATAGCTCATAAATGTTGATTCCTTATTTTTTCTAGAGAAAGAATATATCTAAAAAACCTGTTTTTAAAATAAAATTTAAAAAAAAAATCATATTGTCGTTTAGCTAATTACTCCATTGACCATTTGACCCGATTTTGGACCACCAATGGTCCGCGGACCAAGGGTAGGAAACCATTGATTTATATAGACGAAAAGTAGAGTCTCGACACCTGATATAAGGCTTCCAGATATCAGGAAAATTATTTCAATAAGTATTTAAAAATGTAAGAGATCAAACTATGAAGTATATTGACTTCTTGATAATATTATTGTGATGTTAATTATTTAAACAATTTTGGAATTCTGATCAATAAAACGCGAGTAATGGTAGGATTTCCAGTGTTCCGTGTCGCGGAACGAGGGGAAGTGTGCCGAGAGGTACGTCATCACTCGTTTCCCCACATGAGCGTCTTTCGCTCTCCGTGAACTAGCCCTTATCTCACTATTCTATGGTCCTGCTCTCATTGTAGAAGCAACAAGCACCAGAAGTTTTAACGATGGGAAATTTACTTTTCAACAGGGAATTGAATGGGTATTTTAGCTTTTAGTGTCTTTTCCATTCAAAGTGTTCAAACATCAGATAAGATTCAAGAATGAGAATACGTTTGTCCTTTGACAATCAACAGATGGGTGTGTAGGGAGGGAGGGGGGCATGCAGTTAATTCATCAAAAACTTCCCTCTCTTTGACAATTTTACGACTTGTATTCACTGCCCGAAGGGGAAAAGACCCTCCCCTCTCTTCTCCATAAATTCCTAAGGTAAATGCCCACTGTAGAATTGATTTATACGTTATTTCACAGCGACCAAAACACACTGACTTACATGAAATTTTGAGACGGGAGTTGGAGTTGACCAGCGCCTCTTGCAGACGAAACTGTCCCTACACCAAACTACCCTCCGAGCCCATCTGACAGGCAGCTAGTATAGAAGGCAGTGGTAAATTTGGCAACGGTAAATTTGGCGGAATCTTACGAGGGGTCGTCCATATATTGCATACACACATATATGGAATAAATTTTCTGTTCTGCGTGGTTTTATGTTGCTTTTAGTGGATTGCGAATGTATATTGATCGTACATGCCATGGGGGGGGGGGGGGGGGGGGGATGGAAAGTGTATTTCGGCTATTTTGTTCGTGATAATATTAGTCAGAAATTATTTAGTCGAGCCCATGGTTATAATTCTTTTATTATAAGGTGTGCTTTTAATAGCAAATTAAATCACTATTTACATCTTTTATCAAAGTATAATAATAAAAATTAGGGTGTAGCAATGCCGGGCCACGGACAGAAGAATTTTTCGTGAAACATCATTTTAGCAAATTATACACAGACAGAAGTAAGAATTGGTCGCCAACGTAAACCTCGTCATTAGTGATTTAATTTGCTATTAAAAGCAAATCTTATAACAAAATAAGAATTATAACCATGGGGTCGACTAAATAATTTCTGACCTATGTTACCACATACAAAATAAATACCTCCATTCTCCTCCGCTTTCCTTCCTTCTTGACACGCTATTACTTACCCCACCCCTCATGTCACGTACGATCAATTTACATCCACAATCCACTAAAAAGCAACATAAAACCACGCAGAACAGAAAATCTGTGTATTGCAATATATGGACGACCCCTCGAAAGATTCCGCCAAATTTACCGTCGCCAAATTTACTTTTGCCAAATTTACCGGCTCCCCACCCATATGGTTGTGATGTCAATTAGAAAAGACAAGACTAGATTAGACTGAAACTGTCTTCGTGTCATATGTTTCTTTTTTTCAAATAAAATATCCAAATAATTTCAAATAAATTATCCGAATAAAATTACTACCTTTAAATAAAAAAAGAATTCACTTGTAAGCAAATATTTTTAAAAGAAACTAAGGATCATTTGTAAAGGAACGTATAAAGTATTGAAACCTCGAGTTTTTTGCACAAATAAACTTTGTCCTTAGCTTAAAATGTTTTTAAAAAAATTTCAGTACAATTTTAATTGTCTCTAATTTTTAAAGCAATATTTTACAAGTTATCTATGTAATTAATCATAATAATTGTTTTAGTGTATACTTCTGTGTGTTAAATTTATGTTAAGTAGAAACGTTTTTTTAAACAATTTACTTTTTATACATTGTATAACAGAAAGTGTAAACTATAAATCCTGTGAGATAATATACTTCTTATTATAAAAATTATGCAAAAGTCATTCTAAAGTTAAAAAAATAACTTTTCCATTTTTCAGAATTATAGTTTGTCTTTGTTAGAGCCTTACCATCTTATAATTCACTTTTAACTTTTGATAAATATTACTTTATTCAAGCAAATGCTAATTTAATTTGATCTGTAAAGCACTACAAGAATATTGATGGCTAAAAACACAATCATATTTAGTCTACTTTTATAAGCTTTCAGAAAACGCAAAAAGATTTTAAATTTAGTAGCAATCTGTGGAAACTTTTTTCCCCACAGAATTATTATTTAGAAGGGACGTGAAATGTTTGTGTAAGAGGCAAGTGGCTCTCCAAATTCACATTGATACCACTATCACATTTGGGCCAATAAATTAGACATATATTAATTGTGCTTTTAGCCATCGATACTCTTTTCGGCAGTTTATGTGAGTATTCGAATTAATCTGGTCATTCGTAAATTTGAATTATTTAGAAAAGTATTTTACAAAAAAAAAAAAAAATTAACTCCTTAGATATATTTTAAATATATCTTCAAAATCAAAACAATTCAAACTCTTACCTCTTTTCATAAAATTAAGCAGAAAAATTGAATAATCAGTTTAAAATATTTAATTTTATGGATAATTCAACATAAAGATAGTATTATAGTTTTCTTTAAAGTAAAGGATCTAACCAAACTTTATAAAATTTTATAGAGTTATTAAATAGATAATATGAAATAACTTTTTTTTAAAAGAAAAAACACATATGGCCAAAATAACTTTAAATTGTATAAAGTATAACGAAAACTTTATTAAAAAATATTTTGAAAATTATAATTCCATCAGAAAATAGGAAAAGCCCTTTTGATAGGGTAACTTCATCAATTGTCGTTCAATGTAGAATGGCACCAATGATATAAGAAAAAAAGATAATGTGAATAAAATTGCATAACATTATGAAATAGTAAACTTAAGTGAGCCACTTTATATTTTATATCGTGGCTGATTATCCCCCCCCCCCCCTCAACAATTATTCATTAAACAATCTTCCGCATAAAATATCTTCGAGGTTGGCAGTTTTGTTTCTCATTTCTAAAAAAAAGCAGAAAATGAGGAAAAATACTTATTATAAAAAACCTTGATTATAGTTAGTTTATTTATAACGTAACTTGAAATAAAATATTTATTTTTTATCCCTAGTTTGTTCAAAATATATCAAAACATTTATATAAAATGCTTCCGTGTTCCACTCGATGATATGTAACCGGCCCCCTTTATCAGAACACTGCCTTGCGAATGGCAAAACTTCCAAGTCCTAGATTCTCAGTAATGCGCATGCGCGCTTTCCAGAGGAGTCAAAGCAGTTTGTAAGATTTTCTCGCTGCAGACGCTAGTCAAACACTTGACTAAATTTACAAGGCGGTAATTGCCTATGTTAAGGCTTTTAAATGAGGTCGGAAAAAGGCAGACAGCAGTGTGCTATACTCATATGAGGGTGGGGCTACATCATAGGAATACTGGGACGGAATCGGAAAGACCGGAAGTGTACCGGAAGCCTTCTTAATCCAAGCTTCAGTGACTCTGCATCGCATGCCTCTTGACTCCCTATCTGACCAATCAAATGTGAAAGACGCTTTTACTACAATCTCTCGCCAAATCTGACGCCAAAAATCTAAATTAGTATGTAAAACTTATTGCCACAAAAGTTATTATAAATATAATGTTATTTAAATTAAACTTCAATAATATTTTTCACTTGCGAATATATATACAGAGGACATATTGTAGATAAACCAGATATTTAAAAAGAGAATATTATATATATTAACAATAATATATTATTACTAGTAGTAGTAGTAGATTGGTTGTTTGGTTGGTTAAAAAACGTCGCACTAGAGCTTAACAGTGAGTTAAAAAAAATTGAGCGAAGCGTTCGGAGTTCCATAGGGGCGAAGCCCCTTTTACCTCCTATATGACTGTTAATAGTGAACACATGAGTTTATAAAATTGCTTTGCCTGGGATGTAAATTAATACACGTATTTGTATTTACAGGACAATGAAGGACGGACAAGACAACGACAGCATGTAAAAACAGTAAAAAGAGGAGGCATTAATGCCTACCTCTGAAAAGATGAAAAAGGTATCTCTGTGGATACTTGTGTCTGGGGACATTACAGTAAGAGTCAAAAATGTTGAGGTGGCATAAAAGCCATTCTGGCACAAAGGCCTATCTGGGGACAGTACAGCATATGAATAAACAATGGTGAAGAGGCTTTAGGCCTATCACTGGCAGAATAGTAATGTACACAACATGAAGACTTACGTCTGGGGACAATACAACATAAGTAAACAAAGTCTAGGGACAAAACAATTGACAAAGCGAAAATGACATGTCGGAATCAGCTGTTGCTTGAAAGATGGAGTATTATATACATAGGTTGAGGGAGGCTCTAGGCCGCCGCCTATTGATCATGAGGGTATGGTCGTAAACTTCAAGATTTTGAAGTTGAGAGTTGTCGATCGTTGGGAGTTTGGCGTAGAAATTCGTGGCCAGTTTACCCATAAATTCAGAGAGTGTGGGCATATTCAGGGACTCTAGAATGTCTGCAATACGAATGAACCATGGGGCTCTTACAACAAGGATTTTGATGATTCTAGACTGGGTGGACTCCAATCTTTTTATTCTAGTGTCGCATGCCGAGGCCCAGATCGGGGAGGCATAAGTTACAATGGGTCTTATCATTATTTTATATAGGAGTAGTTTATTACTGATGTTAAGGGGGGACTTTCTCCCTATGAGAGGACGGAGAGCAAATTGGACTTTTCTGAGTTTATCGTTAATGTATTTGATATGGTGCTCCCAAGTGAGTCTTTTATCGAGGACAACTCCTAGGTATTTAGTGGAGTCTTGCCATGGAATATGGGTACCAAACATCGTGATCTTAAGGTGCTCTGGGATTTTATGTTTGGTAGTGAACATCACTGCCGCACTCTTGTCTACATTAATTTGTATTTTCCAGTTGTTTAACCAGACTTCTAGGATTTTGATATGGTCTTGTAAATATTTTGTTACAAAGTTAAGTTTCTTGTCTCGGGCAAGGATCGCTGTATCATCAGCAAATAGGGCAATTACTGTTTTATAATACTGGGGGATGTCGTTAATGTAGATATTAAATAATAGGGGACCAAGGACAGAACCCTGGGGCGTTCCTGCATTGGCAGGTCTGATAGTGGAGAGAGATTGACGTACAGATACCGCAAAGGTTCTGTTTGAGAGATATGAGTTAATTAGATGGATAAGACCAGTGGGGACGGAGAGTGAGATGAGTTTGTGTATCAAGCCCTTGATCCAGACCCGATCAAAAGCCTTTGCCACATCAAGGAAAAGGGCGGCAGTGCTGTCTTTTCTGGCCAGGTTCTCTGAAATGAACTCAGTAACCCTTAGGAGTTGATGGGTGGTGGAGAGGTTTTTCATAAACCCAAATTGTTGGGGTATGAGTTTACTGTTTAACGTTAAGTAGTTGAGTAAGCGATCTCTGATTGCTCTTTCGGCAATTTTTCCCAGAACTGGGAGTAAGGAGATTGGACGATAAGACGTGGGTTCTTTCCGGTCTTTGCCAGGCTTAGGTATTGGGACTACTTTGGCATTCTTCCAAGCGGACGGGAAGTGATTGAGGCTGAGCATTGAATTTAGTAGGATGATGAAGTAGTTAATGAAATTAATTGGAAGATGTTTAACCATTTTATTGGTTACCCCTTCCTTTCCTGGGGCTTTCTTGATTTTTAGATTTTTAATGGAGTTAAGAATTTCGGTTGCTTGGATAGGTTCAAAGACTGTGGGGATATCAGGTAGGTCAGTGAGAAGGAATTTATCAACTGAGTTACAAATTTCAGCGTTGAAAGAGTGATTAATGGTAGGGTTTTCTTGGAATTGGTTCTCATAAGCGTTGGCTATGACTTCAGCCTTATCAATATCCGCAAGTGCCATTTGGTTTCCATTAGAAAGGGGTGGGATGGGCTTGGGTGCTTTTTTGAGATATTTGGTTTTTTTCCATAGAGAGCCGTCCTTTGCCTCGAGGGACAGTAGATGGTTGTTCCAATCTTCTTGGATTACCTTATTGGTAGCGGCTTTCAGCTCACTTTGGAGCTTTCTCATAAGGATTTTATCCCTGGGGTCTCTGTACCTTTGCCAAGTTCGTCTGGCCTTGTTTTTACGTTTAATCAAGTTAGTGATGTGAGAGGGAATATGGATGTCGTTGGTACGAGTGACTTCCTTTGAGGAAGTGGAATGGGCTTCTATGATAGAACTTGTGAAAGAATTAATTGCTGCATTAAGATCATTAGATGTGGTAGGACCATTTGTAGGGAGATCGTGATTGGCTAGATTATTCTGAAAGGAGTCCCAGTCAGTTTTTTTATATACTCCTGTATTAAGGGTTGGAATATTGACATTAAAATCAAGAAAAACAGGGTTGTGGTCGGAGCTGAGTTCCGCCACTGAGGTGATTTTATAATGGTAGGGCATGTCTCTGATAAGTGCCAAGTCGATTGTTGAATAAGACCTTTCGTCAAATCTGGTGGGAGTTTCAGGGGCCGCGATTTCAAAGAGATTATTGTCTGCAAAATTTGTGACCATTTTTCCAGCGAGATTATCACAATGGTTCCAACGATGAGATTTGGCATTAAGATCGCCAAATAAGATAATAGAGTTATTGATTTTCTGAAGTATGTTCAGTTCTTTGTGGAGAGCGTTGGACGGGCTGTTACGAATGTAAATGGAAGCGACTGTGAATTTAGGAAAACCCTTTGGATTAACTGTGACGATGGTTGACTCGATATTATCCAGGGTTGGAGATGGGACCCTGTAGGCATTAATATTAGATTTAACAAATATGGCGGTGCCTATTTTATGAATAGGTACCGTGGGAGTTGCCTCAATTTTATCATCCCTAGCACAAAAATAATTTGGGATGCTAATTTTGTTGGTAGGATAAAGTTTAGTTTCTTGGAGCAAAATTATATCAGGGTGTTTTCTGGAGACTAGTTCTCTTAGTTCCCCAATTTTATTCGAGATTCCATTCGAATTCCACGAAAGGATAGAGAAGTTTGGAGGTGGTGTACACATTAAAGTTTGATTTGCTGGCTTAGATTTGTCACACTCTCAGTGAGAGAAGCGACTTGGGCAGCAAGCGCCATCATCTGGTTCATTAAGGACGTGAACATTTCGTTGGTTACCTCCAAAGGGGGGGTAACTGCGTTTACATTTGAATTTATATTAATATTTACATTGGAGTCGTCAGGGACGATATTTTGGCCGCTAGATGCCGCCTCTGCATATGAAAAATTAGGTCGGACCGAGTTGGAGTTGGGAACTTGAGTTGGACGGAAGGTGCGTTGAGATTGGTTGGTGGGTCTGAATGAGCTCGGGTTCAGATTGACCCTCGGTCGAGGGGCACCTTGATAGCGCTTTTTGGATAACTTGGGGAACTCCTTACAGCCTCTGTAAGAAGCGGGATGGTTTTCCCCGCAGTTGCAGCACGTAGCTGGCAAATCTCTGGGTTTCAAACATTCTTTCGAAGAATGTTCGTTAGATGCGCACTTAACACATCGGGCTTGAATATTGCAATTATCACTTCCGTGGTTAAAACCCTGACATTTGTAGCACTGGTTTACTCGCCATGGGCGGAGAAACCTGGTGACTTCAACGGTCAGATATAGGAATTCAGTAATTTTGTAGATTTCATTCTGCATGCCGTTGTTGTGCAGCTGAATTTGAAATATGGGGAGAGGCCTACGATCTCTGTTGCTCGTTAATCGAGCAACTTTTTCAACAGAGAACCCCATTTCTGTTAGTTTATCTGATATTTTGGTGGGGCTTGTGTAATGGGGAATGCCCTTCATAACCACTTTGAGTGGGTGCTTCGATCGGGGGGTTATGATGAAGAAGTCAATATGCGCATTTTTGAGCGCTGTTGTCAGGGCTCTATGATCATTCTCTGAGTGCACAAACACCTTTACATATTCACCGCCTAGTTTGAAGTTAGGTTTATCTGAACCTGGTAAAAAAGCAATAATTTGCTCACAGGTTTTATCGAAATTGGCCGTCAGTTTTACGTGTATTGGCGGGATTTTAGGTTTGGCCTGTGCAATAGGTATAGATTGTGCATCATCCAAGGGGAGTGCCGCAAATGGATTGTCATTAAAAACTGGCGTTGGGCCAGGATTTAGTATGAGCTTAGCGCTCGCTATGATTTGTCGTTTATTTGGTTGCGACCACCCGTCCATCTCATTTTGGTCATTTTGTTTGACCGGGCTTATAACGGAATCATGGTTCCTTTTACTGCCCTTTGTTGCCGTAGGTGCAACATAATCGGGACATCCTTCAATAAGGCATGGTCCCATCTCATTTAGATCATATATTTTATTTTGCAAGTCTTCTCGCATATATCTGTGTTTGGCTTCTGCCATGTGCCGGTTTACAATACCCAGATCAACGTCTCTTCTGAGATCGCTTATGGTGTTATTCATGATTACTTGAGATTCATGAATTCCCATTTGTTTGACTTTGATGTCAAAACATCTTTTGTATTTTTCTTGTGAAAAATCAATTTGGTCGGTAACCGGGGTTACCTCCATTTCTACTGCTTCAGCAGTGTTTACACTTACAGCCGACAGAACGGCGTTCTTCTCCATATCGGAGGTAATATTGGCTTTCGGTTCGGACATTGCCTACCAAAGTCTAACCAAGGGTGAAAGAATCAGATTTGGAAGTTTGAGTGACTGCTAACAGTTTCTACTCCCAAGGAGTTTGGCTGTTAATCAGAAACTGACAACAGTTTGTCCTAGGTAGTGCAGAACACACCTTAGAGACGCACTGTTATCGGAAAATCTGATGAAAACTGACAATTTGTAAATCAATGAAAAAATGGAAATTCGATGTAACACGTGTAACCAGGGGTCAGCGCGCGCAACAAAGAAAAGTATGAAAAATATGCAAAATAAATGGAAAAAATTTGGTTCAGTAATGAGCCATCTTGATCGGGATCATGTTGGCAAAGTTGAAAATCAAAAATATAAATAATTTAAGTAAAATTACAAATCACCTCGGAGCTCATCAACAGGTCACCTAACATCACGGCGTCCAGGCTCCGAATGAACAGTGAGTTATTAGCGACGGTTCGGGGTATATCAAGAAGGAAAGATTCGGATTTGGTTCGGTTAACTAAATAACATCGCACTAGAGCTACACAGTGAGCTATTGGCGACAGTTTGGGACCTATCTTGAAGTCTCTTTTATTTTTGAACATGGTCAGATGACGAGAACAAGACCTGAGCGGGGTATCAAGGTAGGATATCTAAGATAACATGATATGGAACCCCACGAAGTTTCATATTTACATGGCAGATTGTTGGTATACATGGCAGGGATTGATCGGGGTCCAAAGTCTCGACATCTATTGAAGGCGTTGGGTGCCAGTTCAGGTGTTTCCTCGTCATCTGACCATGGTTCTAAAATAACGAGGTGCATGTCTGAATGTGTATGTGTTCCCGGGTCTTTCCTTCGAGATGGACCCCGAACCGTCGCCAATAGCCCACTGTGCAGCTCTAGTGCGACGTTAATTAACAAAAAAAAAATTACTATCCCCCAATGAAAATCTAAATCCGTCCGTACTTTTTCTTAAAATCCGTTACTCCTGTACAATTAACAATATATCATTGGATAAATATAGTGTTTTTTTCCCTTTTCGATTATAATGGGAATTGTTTAATTAAAACCCATAACCTCTCGTTCTATCACTCATATTAAAATCTAAACCCTCCTCATCCCCGTGTTTGATAAATTTAAACAGTTGAATCAAATCTTCCCTAATTTCTCTCTTCCACAGTATACATATTCAAATTTCTTAATCTATCTTCCTATTTCATGCTTGAAAACCCTTGGACCATTTTAGTAGTCCTATGCTAAATTTTCTCTAACAAATCAATATCTTTTTTATGGTGACCAAAACTGTACAGCATACTTAAGATGTGGCTTTACCAAACCGCATGACAGATTGTTAGTATAAATGTACCGTTTAAGTTTCGAAAACCGTTACTCAGCACATTACCTAGTTTTTTCGCAGATTACCTGATTTGCTACGTTAAGTGCATAACTATGTACAAGGGCCTATTCTAGTGAAAAGTCATGGCTTATGCGCTGTCGCAAATAAAAAATAAGTAGTGAATTCGAAATGAGCGAGAATAACCCCTTTTTAGTACATATATGCAAACATAAAACAACTGAGTATTAATCCGATTTTAAACAAATAATTGAAAATAAAAATAATAGATAAAAAAAAAGAAGAAAGAACCAAAAATTTAATTGAAAAAAAATGGATAGCGAACAAAAATCGAGAAAAAATATTGCAAAAAAGTTAATTTAAGTAGCAAATTAATATTTTTGAATAAAATCGTATCTCCCTTCTTAAAATGAAAATTTTCGATGAAAATTAAAAAAAAATTTAATGCATGTTTGAATCTCTCTCTCTCTCTCTCTCTCTCTCTCTCTATATATATATATATATATATATATATATATATATATATATATATATATATAAATGCGGAAGTCCTACCAACTCATTCGCTCATCCTACAACCTTACGTCTACCCAGGAAGATGAAATTTGACAGACTTGTTAATTCTTACATAGGAAAAGTAAGTTATTTTTGTCTGGGTCGAATCTTTTTCATTTTCTTTGGTAAAACATTCTATGTTAGTTTTGGATACTTCAAATTTTCCTAGAATTGTGAAACTTGTATAGGTATAGGGTTTACCAACCAACAAAGGAAATAATATGAAAATCTAGATTTTAATACGTGTACTTTTTAAAAATTGGCTGCGAATTTTTTATAATAGAACATTAGTTTTCGATACTTCCGAATTTTTTGGAATTGTAAAAGTTTGCGCACTGATAGGATTTACTATACCAACAAGGGAAAAAATCTGAAAATCTAGAATTTTTTAAGTGAGCATTTAAAAATCGTTTTCGTTTTTTTCTTCTGAATATTCTTGCCAATTTATAAAACTTAACGACAAATGTTGACATAGATGTCTAATAAAAGTTTTCGGAGATATAGTCATTATTAACAATTAGAACGGGTATTTCAGCTAGTGTCCATATATTTATACAAAACTTTGTTTTTACAGTGGATTAATTACGACGGAAGTTTTCGTTAGTTATGTTAATTTCAATACATTACAATTGTAGTTAAATTAAAACACAAGTAGGATTATGAAACTAAAACTAAAACGAGGAACAGGTTTGTAGTTTTGTTTTTAGTGTATTTTTTAAGTTAAATGATCACTTCTTAAACAGTGCAAGTTTTTAAAATTACACAAGAATGTTAATTAAACTGTTTTGAAGGCAATGAACTAAAGATTTTGTTTTACACTGAATACTTTCTAAATTTTAGCTGTTTAGGTAAACTATTACAATCAATTTTATCAAAATTCACTCGTTATAATCAATCGCAATAACTTTTTTAATTTTCAACATGTCATTTAGCTATTAATTCAATATCTTTATCTATGTCATAAATACACTTAGTAAAGGTAAAATTCAATTATTTTAGTAGAATTCATTATAGAGTGTTTTGCGTCATACTGTACTATATTTTCCCAAACATTTACCAATTTAAAAAAAAAAACTTTATATATTATTTTTAAAACAATTCCAAATAAAAAATATATTACTTAAATATTTCTTTAGAACAGGTTCCTGCGTCACAGCTAACACAAAAAACAATACAAATGTGTCAATTTCATTCAATTATGTATATTATTTAAAAAAAAAAATTATCAAAATTATCACCAAAACAAATGTTTTATTTATACTATTTTAATAAAATTCAAGTATGACAATTAAAAATATGAATTACTAACTAAAATATTAATGTATTTTTTTTCAATTAGATTAAGAACTATTAAAACAATTTTTATAGTTAGATATCGATATTATTTTGTTTTCAAATTATGGGCTTCTTATTTCATCAAAAACAAACACCAGTTTTAATTATTTTTTTGCAGAAATATATCTATTTTCAAATAATAATTTTAAGAATAGTTAAAAATAGTATGAATTTTCATAGTTATGTTTTATTTCAGAATTTAGTAATTATATTCATATTTTGCAAAGAAATGTTATGGTATTGAAAATAAGGTTTTGTAGGAATTAATTAAGGTTAAATTACTTAACAGGTTTTTAAGTTCCATTGGAATTAAATTACTTTCCATACTTGCATCTTAAAAGTTGATATATTTTTTTTTTAAAGATTGTTCCTTACTTTTTAATATTCACACCTTAGCTGTATGATTAAAAAAAAATATTTTCTCAGATATAGTGTATTTGCATAAATTATTAAACAAAATGGTTTATCATTATATCTGAAAATGGCAAAGAATCAAGCAATGTAATAATTACAAAATAACCACAAAGGATGTTTCTTTATTATTTTATTTTCAAAACAAAATATAGAACAGAAAAAAAATTATGATTTCATAATTAACAAATTACAATAAAACAGGCATCTTTTTGTTACATTTATTTTCTGGGTTAAGAATATACTTGAGAAAACTATTTTGAAAGGGAAAAAAAATTGATTAGTAAACATAAAAAATACATTCTAATTGTCTTAAAACAAATTACATGTCAGAAACAAAATAGGCTTTTGACCGCATTGCTGCCTGACACCTGGAGATTAAGATATTGCATAAGTATGGACATTTTTTGTTTTGTAGGTGCCAGCACCTCTGTACCTTATGCCAATACATTACAATTGTGGAAGAAAATCAAAAGCACATTTTTTGAAGATGCCTCTGGGATTGGTGAACAGTTTTAGCAGACACAGTTTTATGCACTCATCAATCCATAGTTTTTATGCACTCATCAATCCATAGTTTTTATGCACTCATCAATTCATAGTTTTTATGCACTATTCAAGGAAATGCTATGGTCTTGCATAGAATTTATTATATGTGATACATAATTTTTTTAGTTGTTTTCTTCTAGTGGCAATACTATAGGCGATAATTTGCTATTTAAATGATCGAACTAAGCCTGTACTATGCATGTTTCTAGGTATGTAAAACTTTCCTAAAATAAAATCATTAAGGAAATATGAAAGGACCTCAGCGTGTGTCGACACAAATGTTTTTACACCTCCATTGAATTTAGCCTAGTAATAAGAGAACTTTAATGAGGTATGAATTAAACTATTGACGTTAACATTAATTAGATGGAGGCGAGAAGAATGCCTGGGGGCTGAGTAATGAGCTTGTATTAACAAAATCCTGAAACGGAATTACATGATTGGTAAATATATATTACATTAAAATACAGAACAAACACAATTTTTTTTCTCCAAAATGTTATTTTATGCACAAACATGTATGAAAATCTGACCACTTGCTAAGTAAAGTTTTAAGCTGTGGAATATTTCAATTAAGAATCATTTGTTATTGCATAATTTTTTTCCTACAGTCTTCTGTATTAAATTTTTGTGTTAAGGATTTATTTAGTCAGTGTTCACTCTAGAAATAAAAAGGGGCAGGGCGCTGTTGGCAGTAAAAGGGCACCCCATTTTTGAAAAGGCACGTCTTGTTTTTAAAAGGGCACTTTAAAAAAAAATGTGGTGTGGGCGTGGCCACACATTGACACATCGGACCCGTGACAAAACAAAAAAAGTTCCGATTTGTTTGTTGAAATTGCGCTAGAGCTAAATATTGGGCTATTGTTAACGGTTCTTGGCCTATCTCGAAGGAAAGACCCGTACAAAATTGGTGTCTCTTTATAAAAATATTATTTAAAAATTGACATTCTAAAATTGTTTTCCCTAAAAACCAAATTTCTAAGTAGGAGTCAAACCCCTTGCAAAACCGATAAAAAGGCTAATTAAATCCAAAATTTGGTAATAAGATGCTTGTCTTGCAAACCAATCCCAACCTAGTCCCAAACCAACTTCTCTTTTAAAAAAAAAAAACACAGAAAAAAACTTAGAATTTCATATGCAGGCACAGGCAACCAATAGTTATAAAGGAGTTTGTTTTTCTACTGTCATAATTCACTTAATTCCAATTTACACAAAAATCTTTTTTAATCGATGCCTTTTTTAAAGACAACTAGGGAAGATGATGCTTGTGCTTGACTGAAAAGGGCGGAAATTTTTCTAAAGATGGCGGCATTTTGGAAAAAAGGGGCATGAGGGCGCTATCGAGATGAAAAAAGGGCGGGCAGGGGGGACCGCCCTACAAAAAACGCCTAGAGTGAACACTGATTTAGTATTCTTTTTGTCACATGGTAGCATTTATATACTCCAAAATTAAAGTTATTTTTTGAACAGATGGAGTAATTTGAATCAGCCATAGTTTCAGTTTTACCTTACAGTTACATATTTAAAAATAATCCACTTTCCCATAATTTAATATGCACAAAAAAATTATATTAACCAGCATTTAAATTTATACTATACCAATATATATGTATAAATAGTATTACAACACACATTTACTTAATATATTTCTTCATGTTAGCATGTACTCAGTCGTCTTGCATTGGTTACTTTGGCTCTGAGTTGTGAACTTAAAAACACTTGTGATTGATACCAGTAATATAATAAACATGGATTCAAAAGCAGGTGTCATTTAGTTATGTCGTCAGAAGCTTCCACAAGATGACTTGCCAACTAGAAGACTTTTCTGGGCATAGGCTTAATTAAATCATATATACATTATAATAAGTATTTATACAATAAATTAGAAAAAGGACAACACAGTTTACAGGAACAGATCAATTATAGTATTCAAAGCAATAATAACATTTAATTTTTTTAGCACAGAGATTCACATTAAAATATTTACAAAGCAATGGTTTGTTTCTTCATGCTTGCCAAATGCAATTAAAAGTAGTATACAAATCAAAATTATACTCGTCTTTTTTAAAGCAAATTGAATTAAGTTATCTAAATTTGTTTGAAAACATTAGTTACCAATGAATAGTTTCTAAGTTTTTCACAATAATATTTAAGACTGTAAAAATTAAAATGCTTGTAAATAACTTAGCAATGTGCACAAAATCAAGAATTTGTGAGTTTTATGACAAAAATAGGGATGGAATAATATTTGGCCCATATACCAAATATCTGTATAGACAGAATATTTTTGATATTCGGCCAATCGTCAGCCGAATAGCCGTAATAGAAGCAGGGTGTAAAAACGGGATTTGGGATAAAATGTACAATTTTTTAATCACTTTCAGAAATGTGCAGCTTTTTTAATCAGCAATTAAAATATCTTATTTATTAGTATCTTAGTATTAGGAATCAAATCTGGTACCAACTTAGATATTGTGGTCAAGTCAGAACGGAGGAAAATAAATGCTTGACTGGTTAAGTAACGTGGCACTAGTGCTGCACAACCGGCTCAGATTCGATAAGGCTGGTTGGTTAAATAAAGACACACAAGAGCTGTCTATAATGGGATACTGGCGACAGTTCGGATTGGTGAACGATAAAATTTACATTTTTGTAACACTAAAATTATTTTTGTGTGGTTAGAAATTGTTTGGTCATTTAACGTACGGCATTTGACTATTGTTGTTGTGTTTTAGATTGAGTTATGGATGTGTTTGTTGCAGATGTTTACCTCAATAGAGGTAACCATTGGACCAGTGCCAACTTATTTGTGGAAATTGGGAGGCACGAAGCACACATTGTTGAACGTGTTGAAGCAGTTGGTTTTGACCGGTACTTTTATTATTTTGGATTGCTGGTAGTGTCGCTACTGCTTGAAGTGCGGGGATAAGGCCACTTCACGGTGGACCAGTGCCAACTTAAAAGATCCCATCACTGGTGCACACAATACTGGATTGAGGGTACATACCATATACTAAGAATTACATTTTTTATTAATTGTATACACCATAATCAACTGCTCAAAAAAGGTACCAGATTTGATTTCGAATAAGTTGGTAGCCATTGGCTAATATTGCCCGGTTCAATGAATCGAGGTAAGAATCTGTGACGGATGTACGGTATGAGTGTGTGCTTTGCCATATTGTTATTGACTAATTGCAAAATTGTCACATGCAACTCCAGTGTGATGTTATTTAACTAACCAACCTTGTGGAATCTGTATTGTCATCAATAGCCTATTGTGCAGTTCTAGTGCACCCTTATTTAACCAACCATTATGGTCCACTATTTTGATGTGGCGACCACTGAAAAACTCATCATTTTGGCAACAATTTCTCATAATCTCGCCATGCGGGCAATACAAACTAGGAATTTACCAAAGAAAGATTTAATTAGCCAAATCACTATTCATCACATGCTTAGAAGAAAAATAAATGTCATCAATGATGATAAGGCATATATTCATTTAAAATATTTTAGAAAATTCTTTTACTTTATAGAACTTTCTCTTCATTATGTTCATTTTCGCTGAGATTTCCAGGTGCATGGCAACCCTGTTGAAGGGTCCACCACAGTATTCCCCTTCCAGCGAGTGCGACAGAGGAGAAAATGAACAGTACTTGCGAAGCATATTACTTCTGGGAAAATAAGCAGGTCACTGTGAATAATGTGGTAGTCAAAACTGTGTTCAAGCCAAATCACAATGTGCTTAACAGACATGTGGAACAACAACACTTGGTAACTTTATAGAAATTGTATTAATGCGCTAATCGTTCTCCGATTAGATGATGGATAAAGAACAAAAGGACCTTTTTCTTCAGTAACATACCTCAAAGGAAGGAATCAGGAAACTGCACCTACTGGAGTTTGTGGGACAACCGAATTCTGATAGGATGCAAGAACAGACCACGAGCTGTAAAACATTAATTTAAAAGAAGGAATTACTCAAGAGAAGAGTTAACATCACCAACCCTATTGTTTATTTTCATTTGGAGTATTCATCTTTGTACAAGAACTGCCTTCATAATGGTTGACTTAATCTGAAAAAGAAAAAAAGATATTCGAATAAAACTTCATCCGCAGTATTTTCAAATGAGCTTTTAAGTAATCAATCTGGTAAATTTCCAAGAACCCCCTCCCATCGGGCAACGTGGGAATACCGCAGAAATAAGAACCTGGACCTACGGATTAAATCGCGTAACATAATTAAATTATTCCCATCCATTATATGAACATTCTTAGCCATAATAAGTTAAACAATGAAAAAACAATATCAAAATAAACACTTACGCAGAAACAAATACACGTGATATTCTTTAACAAAGCAACGAGAATGACAGCCAAACCTTCGCCAGATAGGATGCTTTGAAATAATTTTATCGCCAATGGTAAATAATTCCAATGCTCCGAATTTCCGAAAATGCTCTTTTGGTGAGAGGAACATGCGCACGCAAAGTACACTTTCTAGAGAATATGCGCGCGCATGGTACACATTTGACGTCACACATGTCACCTTTTACTAAGATGTGTAAAAATCCTCATATGAGTCAGTGGCAGACATGTCTTAATTTTGTTTGTTAGCTATCAGATAAGCTGTCAGAGGCATTTTATTTCCACTTTCAATTTAGACTGCAAAGATTGAGAGTTATCCAAATAGTGGAAAACTGAGATTTTGGGTACACAACTGATTCAAAAATTATCGGAATATTGAAAATGAATTATTTAACAGTTCAAAAGACAGTAATCAATATACTGAAACAAAATCGAATACAATACAGGTTAGTTCGTTAACGTTTTTATAATACTAAGCATATTCTAGAGAGGAAGAACAAGAATTGTTTCAGAAAAGAAAAACTACTAGTACATCTGCATGATAAGCACTTTTCGGGAAACTTTTTACTAATTTTTATTTATTCTTTTGGTTACAGTTATAAGAATAATTTCAAAATAATTGAACCATCATTTGGAGCCTAAAGTTTTCTGAATATCGCCAAGTGCTTATTATGTGGTTGCATTAAATGTTAAATTTTCTTTTCTATTTAATTAAAAAAAATATTTATGTTCAATTGCTTTAACATAAGATTGCAGTGATGACCCTAGAACATTTTCTTGGTGATGCAAGTTCACTTAGTTGTGCCCCTTCACCATGAATTTCAGAGTAGCTTCTATATGTAATCTTAGTCTAACTGATTACAATTGACATATAGGCTACATTTTATCCACTATTGAAAACTTACCTATGCAGTCAATCCCACAAAGGAAAGAAGAAGGTATAGGTGTGATCAAGTCCAAAACAGGTTTGCAATGTGAAGTAAGCAATCTCTTAAAAAGTAGGTATTGGCGAAGTATTTAGCACTATTCCTAAGTACTACTTTGTACCAGTACTTGTCGATAATTTAATTTACCTATGAAGTGGAAATAATAGCATTCTTTATCGATTTAGAATTAATAATTAATTAAATTTCGTGTTTTAAATAACACAGTCTACTTTTAAACGCACTGCCAGCTGGATTTGCTTGTACCTACTTTAAGGTTGCTAACTTACTTCCAGTGAAATCTCGCCAAATCACCTCCACCTTTTTCTTTACTCCATGAGTCAAACCTCCCTAGGACTGTCACTGCAAGATTGTTTTGTTGTATTTTAATAAGTTTTTTTCCCAACTTTTTTTCACAGATCCATCAGTGATCTGCAGCAGAAAATTAAAAACAGTTATTATTTTATGAATGGAGATTTACAACTATCATGTTCTACACTTGGACAGGTTTTAGACCACAGTGCTGATCGAGCTGGAGATAGCACTGCCATTGTATCGGATTTTCAAGGAATATCCAAGAACTATTTCCAATTTAGATATGAGGTGAACAACTATATCTATTTAGCAATTATATGTCATATAAATTATACATGTTTATTCTGTTTAATAGTTATACAACAGACTGTTATTAGTTAAATCACTAAAAAAAGATAATAAATGTTTAGTATTAATAAATCACTACATTTGAATACTATTTAAGACCCTCTGCTATTGGTTGCTTTTATTGTGATGCATCAATATTCAAAACAAGCCTCAGCACACTTGTATAAAGTATTCTCGTAAGTTTCCAACATTAACCTTGTTGTAGGGTTTGATTGTTGACAATAATGCAAATTTGACATGTGTTATGCTTATAATACAAATAAATTTTTACTAAATGTTGCATATTCCAATATATTTAATATTCATTCCCATACTATTCTTTATATAATTTGTACCAAATGCACATAATTATGTATGGATGATATGCATTTGATTTTATTTATGCAATATATTAATATATTAAAAATTTGGTATTAGTTTATAATAAAAAGGTACTCTTTTGCAGGCTGAAAAACTGGCATCTGGCCTTATTTCTCAAGGTTTGAGAAAAGGAGACAGAATCGCTATTTGCAGTCCAAATTGCTATGAATGGTCTTTGACTCAATTTGCGGCTGCTAAGGCTGGTTTAATATTGGTATAAATATTGTTCTCTTTGTTCTCAGTAATTTAGTTTTTTTGTATAGTATTATTAAATTATTATTTTTATTAGATTCTGCATCTAATTTAATTTACAGATTTTGGATGCTATTTTGAATAAGAACTACTCATAACTTTTCACATGCTAATACATCAACACTCAAGTTAATTTTGTGATTTTTAAATTTATTCTTATGCACTTTACCAGAAAGACATTGAATGCCTTTACTAAAGATTTGTTAAAATGTTGTTTTTTTCACAATTTCTTAAAAAAATAAAATTATATTAAATGTTTTTTTTAATTTGAAAACTTATTAAAATGCTATAAATTAACCTAAAATCAATACAATTTATAGGTGAATATAAATCCTGCTTCACAGGCCAAGGAGTTGGAATATTTTTTGAAAAAGGTACATTTTTTAATGTCATTTATATATATATATATATATATATATATATATATATATATATATATATATATATATATATATATATATATATATATATATATATATATATATATATATATACCTATAGTATTACCTAATTCTTGTGTAATTTTTTTTGTAATTTTATTCTGAAAAGAGTTAATTTTTTTAGGTTGAGAGTAAAGCCATTGTGTCATGGGATGTTTTGAAAACCCAAAATTTTTATAAAATACTATGTGAAATTATTCCAGAGTTGCCCAATTGTAAATATGGTAAACTTCAAAGTAAAAGGTAAACATCTAGAAATGATTTAATATTATTATTATTTAAATTTTGAATTGGAATCTTATTATTAATTCTCTGTTTAGAGTACCAAGTCTGGAAAATGTGATAATGATTTCGGAACAAACACATGAGTAAGTGATATTTAATGTTATGTTATTTACGTTTGTAATATTATCAGAAAATTTGTGTGTCTTAAAATGTAATCCAATGCTACTAGATATGCATGCTTCAGACTTAGACTAAAAGAAATGTTAAGTAATTACATTTGTTCAATCGATAGCTATTCTTCTTTGATATGTTTATATTAGTATAGATGTATTATAAGACATTTGGTGCAAGTTTTTTTTTGGCATGTTTTTTGGGCGATAAATTCATATTATGGAAACCCACCTGGCTTTATTGGTATTTTCTGATTCTTGCTATGTCTTTCAATCTGACAACCCTATGATGTCATCGCTTAAGAGCGTTGGTCAATAATTATAACACCAGGAAAGTCTGATAACCGCTTCTGTTGTATAAAACTTGATACTAATTCTAAAATTCATCGATGCCAATCAAAAAATTGTTTTGGCGACTGCGCCAAATGACCTATAATTGTTCCATTTTTTTTATATGATTGTGAAAGTGTCTTATAGTGTGGACAGGTTGGGAGGGGAGAAAACTTTTAATTTTAGGATATTGAGTTCTATGCTTGTCATTCAACTGAACATCACCCAGTAGAAATTGGATGGTGCTTAAATATGCCATAACCCAAATGTTCTAACTTTGGTCATGGTGTGGGAGTTTGGAGATTTAAGAGCCAACTCAAGTGTTGTCCTCTGACCACGGTTAAAACTTATGAGGCGTTGTTTCTGGTTAAACTGTATTGAATTAGCAATTTTTGTTGTTTTAGTTAGAAAATTTAGTTGTTTGTTTCTGCATTGATATGTTAAAATCTAACATAAATTAATTTTTAAACTTCAAAAAATTTTGTGTTCCTTTCAACTAATGACAAGTTTTATATTTTAAATATATTTTTTATTCTTTTGGTGTTTTTCTAATCAAAAAAGTTAACTTATATTCTGAAGTTATAGTATATGTATAAAAGGTTGTATTTTCTTTTTTAATACAGGGACTTTAAAATAGTGTTAAATTTTTAATCAGCTCTTTCATCTAACAATGTAGTAAAAAAACATTCTCTTTCCAACGTGGGCATTAAATTCCTAGATATACTGCCTTAACTTTTCCAGTGCTTTTAATAAAGACATACATTAATTTGATAGTCAGTCTATTATTTTTTATTAATGGTTTGTTAATAATAATAATTGTTAATAACTGCATTACTACTTTAAAAAAAAAAAAATGATAGTATGTATTTTGTAATAATTTATAAAGTTCTTTATCTAGTGGTGTGCTAAATTTTAAAGATTTGGCTGATTCACACAATAAAGAGAGTGACGAAAAATTGTCGGCAATTGAAAAAACTTTGCAGTTTGATGACCCAGTGAATATTATATTCACTTCAGTGAGTAAATATTTTTTTCCATCAAATTAAATAGGTGTTGTATACATGCAACTGATATTCTAAAAAGAATGAACTTTACTAAATATCTAATTATCCTAAAAAAATAGCAATTATTTTCTACATTTTTCACATTTGCACATTATATAAAAACCATGTTAATAATTCTTTCAGTTTTCACAAACATTTATTTTGTGTACATAATTTCTCAATTTCCCAAAATTTCAGAACTTATAAGAATTTGCCAAAAAATAATAACTGGTAATAACTCTAACTGCTAACTTCTTCTGGTAATAACTTCTTTGTATCTGGAAGAACTTTACTTAAAAATAATGTGCTATAAAAAAATTTTAAATATTTTTTGACAAATTCTTATAAAAGTTCTGAAATTTTGGGAAATTGAGAAATTATGTACACAAAATAAATTTAGCAGTTCTTACTATAAACCTTATTTCAAATGAAACACTTTAGGTGATTCTTCTCACACAGCATTAAATTATTAGTATTATTATTTATTTTTAATTCTGAAACTTTCAAGTTGAAATGTTTTAAAGATACATGCTACACATTATGGTGATAAACTAGGTTGGTCTAGTTGGACACCTCAAAAGATGCAGGTACAAATGTTTCTTAAAACTACCTACTTCTGTACAATTAACATAATCAAGCAATTCATTCCATTATAAAGTTAGTGCTTTTATCATTTCTAATTAAGTTACTATGTGGATCTCTGATATCTAGTTCTATCACATGTATTAAATTCTAAGCCCTCAACATCGCCCAGTTTGATAGATTTGTATAGTTAAATAAGTTTCCCTCTTATGCTCCAGTTTAGAAAATGTTGTGGGGGTCACTTCATATACCCGATACTCCCGCTTAGTCATGAGTGATCACTGGTAGAGTATCGGCGTAGCAAGCAGAAGTTCCTCGGTTCGATACCGAGTGGCAGCAAAAAAGTGCACAGTGCTGCAATGTATATGTGTTATTTATCTCTTACACTCTCAGAACATCTTTGACATTTACGTTCTGTATATGGAACAGTTATTACTCTTTTTGTTCTTTTTCCAGGAATTTTTTATGCACATAGAGGGGAGAAGCAATTATTATCATATTTGGATCTGCAAGAGAACAAATTGAAAAAAAATCCATGCTTTTTTAAAACACAAGATCATGTTGTTCTCGTTTATTTCAAAGAACAGGGAACTAAAAGAACTGGTTGTTATGTTGTCGCATGATAGGAGACAGCAGAATGCAAAGGGTTACACTTAAATATATTTTTAATTTGTAATTAAATGTCATTAATGTACTTTGAAAAGTAATTTTAAATATGGGAATTAGTTTTCTAATTTTTTTTCTCCATATTTTCAATAATATTTACTTTTTAAATCTATTTAATTTTAGTTTTTGCAAAAATAAATTAATATTTACATAATTTATGGTAGTTTTCAGATAAATTGAAAGATTATACATTTTTTAGCAATTTTTTAGCATCAATATTTAAATTTTAAATGAATGTTATCAGCTTTACAATATGAATTTAAACATATCTACAACTATACCAACTAAATGGATATATTTTTAAAAAGGTCTATTTTAAACATTAAAGTTTTATATCTACAATCACCTTAAACTTCTATTGATTAATTTTTTAAAATTTCTTTGCTAGAAAAATTTTAGGTAACATCCTTTTTTCATGTATAATTTAATAAAAATAATTTGCTTTAATGTCTTTTCTATTATAAAACTACTGTTTTCAATTCCTTAATAGAATAAGCCTTCAATTTAATGGCTTGATTGCCTATAGTTTTAGTGTTACACATTTTATAGTTTTAATTTTTATTATCTGTATAGGGAACTACTGGTGCACCCAAAGGTGCTACACTGTCTCATCACAATGTTGTTAACAATTCATTGGTTTTGGGTCGAAGACTTGGTTTTAATTTACTGGTAAGTAATTTTGCTACTTAATATAAGTGTTTGCTATTTAATATAAAAAATCCACTTGCAATGTCCACACCATTAATTGTCTTGGTCTGGTTTGAAAATTGACTAAAATTGTTTTATTCTTATTATGTATTATTGAATGTTTCATTGAGTTTGAGATAAATGATTGTTAAAACAAGTAATTAATAGTTATTGATTACATATAATTGATTTACTTTTATGTATTTTTTAGAATATATCTTATTCTGTAATGTACTACCAACTACATAAAATAAGTGTTTTTTCTGTAGAATTTATAAAATTTAAAAATACTGTTCAAAATACATGAAATGGTTCCTATTTTTGCTGTAGTAGGTATTGAGATTTTGTATATCTGATTAGCTATATCAAAAGTTTAAATCTATGTCACTGGACTTTCCCGGTTTTCAACAATTACAGTTATAAAAGAACATGTAAGGTTTTTAAAATATGTATATCTAAAAATCATTTGTAGCCATATTTTTCTATCACCCTACCCTATCTTATTACATGAAATGTAAGCAATATTTAAGTTATATATAACTTTTTAATGCATGACAGTGATTTCTAATGAATGCAGTAAGTGTTTATTAAATTAGAACTTGAAATAAATTCATCGAAACTTAAAAATACAAAGAATTCATAATGTGTTATTTAAAAAGAACGAATACTTTTTAAGCATTTTTTTTCCTTTGTATATTTAGAAGCCAGTAGTTTGCTGTCATATTCCATTGTTCCATTCATTTGGATGTGTGCATGGATCTATAGCTACAGTATTTTTCCAAGGAACTTGTGTTTTCCCTTCACTGGGATATGATGGCATTTCTAGTTTGAAAGCAATCGAGAAGCACAAGTAAGTTATACCAATCTTCTCTAGATACTCAAGCATATAATTTATATATATGTATATGTATATATGTGTGTGCGCACGTGCGTGTAACAGAAACTCTGAAACACAGACACCACATTCTTTGATAGTGTTTTGGAGAGCTTTTTATTTAAAAATGTTTAGTTACTACATAAATCTATCTCTTTGTAAAAACTATATGTAATTAAAACTAAATATTTTCTAGTTGTATACCTAAATATTAATATATTTTTTCCTCACAGACAGTCACACATTAGCAAACAATACAAAAATACATATTTAAATTGATAACCAGAAATTACATAGCATGTAAATAACAATAATTTAATATGGAAGTTAAAAAAAGAAGTTTATTTTAAGCTGTTTAAACATATCTACACATTGTTTTCAAAATAAATAGGTATTGATTTTATGTGCATTGGATGTGGTATAGTTCCCTGAGATTTCTTTAAATTTTGTAATATTGTATAATATAAAAGTTGTCTGGATATAGTTTGTATTTTATTTTAGATGTACAGTTGTGTATGGATCTCCTACTTTATTTGTTGATTTAATAAGGAATTATGAAGCCCAAAACTTCAATATAGGTTCTATAAAACAAGGTACTTGATTTTTATTACTGACATTTTATATCGTTGGAGTTTTACAGTGTTATTTTTTCTTTTTCTAATCTATACCTTTTTACAGAGTAAATGTAATAATTTACAGGATTCTTAGGAATTTATTTTCTGTACTAACTTTTTTTAAAATCAACAATATGTGATCCTAATATCTAAATGCAAATTTTACTATTATTAGTGTTATTTCTGCATAATTTTAATAGTTTAGATCATTATAAAATTGATTATGAATAGCCTGCTTATGGGTTCCAAGTTACTTATGACCAATTATTATTACTGTATGTTGCAAATTATTTGGTATTACGTAACCAGATCAGAATTATTTACTGTAATCATGAACCTATTACATAAAAATGTATTATTTTGTAAATAAGTGTGCAAATAAATTCCATGTTCTTTGCTGATGTGTGTCATTTTGCAGCTTGTTTAGGAGGTGCTCCAGCTAATGAAACACTTATAAATGATATTCAGCAAGTGCTAAAAGTTCCCCAAATTCATGTAAGTAGTATGTTATTTATTAAAATAATGAGTTTATGTATGTGAATCTTTGCTACTTTTTATATTTATAATCACTACATTCGATAAAAAAATTGTGTAGTTTGTATGTTAATGAGTGTTTATGTTATTTAGTTTATATGTTAATTAACAAATTAGGAGCTAACACAATTTATAGAAACTTTGTATAGGATATTTTTACAAATATCACAAATTAATTTTGCTAATGCCATACAAATTTGCTTTCAATTACTAATTTTTTTTTTACATTGAAAATATTTTTATATATTTTGATTTGAAACAAAATTACTACTAACAGTGTTACAAACACATTTCTATGCTGAAAATGTGTCTGTGTATGAACAAAATTAACTTTTTGTTTAAAGTTAATGATTCACCTTTTTAAATACAAATCTTAAGAATTTTTTCTTTATATCAATGCAAATTAAATTTTTAAAATTAAGTTCAAACAGGGCAATCCAAAACTCATTATTAACACAACTTCGTTTCTTAAGAAATTAGGTAACTTGCTTATTATTAATTTTTACTTGCCAATTCTATAGTTAAATTTACTTGCTTAATTTTTTAGCGATGTCTTAATGTACAGATTGTTATTTGAATGTGTGTTTGCTATTTACTTGTACATCTGTACTCTAAGACATATTTGAATTCTAGAGGAAAATTATAAAATAAGGAGAGCTTTTGTTTCTAGGACAAATTTATGTCATAAAATAGCATTAAATTACATTATCATGGAATAAATTATAAAAAATTATAGACATTTTAGCAGATTAAGAAAAGCATCAGTTTTAAAAGCTGAACGATTTACAAGTGTCTGTTTTTTTTATCAAGCTAAAAATCATTAACAAGATTATTATCACAATAAAGTCATTAATACATATCATTAACAAATGTAATATTTCTATAGACAAATTTATTTTATTCTTACAGTTAATAAACATTGAATATTCCTTAATTCCTTATGTTAACGGAAATATTTTATTTTTGCATTTTCAACATTGCAGGTTGGATATGGTATTACTGAAACTAGTCCTGCTGTTGCAGTAAATGGACTAAATGAGGAGTTTGAAAACGTTGTTAAAGGAAACTTAAAGCCAGTTGAATATGTTGAAGTATGACTTTATTTGGTGGTTTTTTTACTAATGTATCATTTGTAATTATTTGTGTATCAGTTTTATTACCTATAAAAAATAATGCTTGTACTGAATCATAAATAATGGGATGCAATGAATTAATTTCTATCATTAACTATTTTCTATAGAATTCCCTAATATTTATGGGAAAGAAGATACCTTCTGCTTAACATTAAAAATATTTCCTGAAGTAGCATAAACTTCTTACAATTTTGCATGAATGTGTCTGTTGTTTTTAATATGCTATGTTTCAAAAGATTTTTTTTTAAAAATAAATTTTAAATTTTACCCATTCTATTTTGAAGCATTTTTTTTTGTTGTCTCTTCCTGAATTGGTCAATCCATTAACTTGAAATCTACTTCAGTCCTCTCCAAGCTGTTCATTTTGTATATATAAAAAATATAATGTATAAGACAAACCTTAAAAATTAGTTTATTTATCCAAAATTAGTCTAAAAACCAATCTCATCCTCTTTTGAAGAATAAAGGAGTGTCTCTGAAGAATAAGGTTCACAACCAGTTCTCCCATACACGAGATGAATGAACAACTTCGGTTAATTTTTGAACAATAAAATTTTATCCCAATCCTCAACGAAAAACCATATTAAGCAGGATATTTTAGAACTTAGTGTTACTGAATCCATAATAATATTCAGTGTAGGATATTCTCGGGCTGGGGTTAACGAAAAATTATGTAAAAAGTGTGTTAAAATCCGAAATGCAAAATCAGTTTTATTCTGTAGATAATTTAAATTGTTGAAATTAAAGTTGATTTTTTTACAAAGAAATTTTATTATTTAGAAAAAATGTTGATCAAAATTAAACTTTTAATATATTCTACAAAGTTTAATCTTTTGTTATAGGTAAAAATTGTAGATGACAAAAACCATCTAGTTCCAGTTAATACTGATGGTGAATTATGTGTTCGAGGGCATAATGTCTTTAGGGGCTATTGGAATGATGAAGAGCAAACTTCAAAAGCCTTGGACAAAGCTCGATGGTATCACACTGGGTAATAAATTATTTTGTTACCAAGAATTAATAGTAAACGTTGTATGTAAGTTATTTAAAAAATGTAAAGTAGTTACATTTCAAATATCCATTACTTAAAACATGTTGATTTGTAATTTATACTAATTGTGGAATATGAATGCATAAACCAATTAACTTTTTTCTTCATAACTTATAAAAATTAATTAAAATTCTTAATACTGCTTGCCACAGGAACTCTAAACATTTGTAGGCTACATATTGTAATTTGAAAGCAATTGTTGATAATTGTAAATGATAATTTTTAGAAACAACATATATAACTGAAGATAATTGTATGTAGCCAGCCATATATATATTAGACTGATATATAGATTGTTGAGTAGACCTATACTACTCATAAAAGTTATGGTAATGTCTGATACCTTGTTTGTCAAAATGGTTGAGTAAAAATAGGCTTTATTTAAGAACAAATAAAGTACACACTACCACACAATTATATATACCCTCCTATTGCTGCAGGTGGTTGAAAAACTGTATATGTATGCAAACTAGAAACTAAACTTGGCTAGTTTGAAAACAACAGTTTAGTTCTATACCTGAAAAATATTTCTAATGATTCTCTCAAGATCAGTTGCAACTTAAATTAGTTTGAGTGTTTTCAATTCACTGTTGTTTGTTTCTGTGTTTTTCTTTTGCAACTCCATCAACTCTATACCCTTTGAATCAGCAACAAGATATAGGGACAAATGAAAGAAATCTTTACTTAGTATGACGCAATTGTTGGTAAAACAGTTAAAATCCTTATCCTCAAAATACAAATCCATTTACCTAGAAACGTTTATTTTGAAAGCATCCTTTTGGCTCATTTTGGCTGTATTTAAAGGAGTGGCATTTGAACATCCCCCCCCCCCCCCTCCAAAAAAAAACACCTCAGGACATCTGTAATAGTTTAGAACATCTGTAATAGTCTTAATATCGCTAAAAATATTTAAAAATATCTTTTAATTCGTTGTTTATTACCTATTTTACAAGAACACATATTAGCATTACTAAATTAAATTAAATTAAAAATTACTTTATAAAAAATTTCCTTTCATAATTTTCCGACCAAAGTAATGTGTTACCCATTGCAAATATAAAAATTGTTAAAGTAAAACAACTTTCAATTAGCTTATACTACTTTCACTAAATTTTGTATAAAATTTATAATCATCATTTATAATTATTTTATTATAATTATCGTCAATATATTTCCTCCTTTAGTGATATTTGTGTTATGAATGAACAAGGCTTGGTGAAAATTGTTGGAAGAAAAAGTGATCTGATTATTCGTGGTGGAGTCAACATTTATCCTCTGGAAATTGAAAACTTTTTAAATACTCACCCTTCTATTCTTGAAGTACACGTAAGTGTGTAATAACTATTATGTGCCATTTTTAAGTTATAATTACTGTCATTATTTAACACATTATTCCGGGGGATCAATGATCAACGTTTGATTACTTCAGAGGCATCATTGTGACTATTAAAGACGGCATATATCTTTTAGCTATCGTTCAAACGCTGCTGATAAACCTTTCTGTGTATTTCACTATGTGAAGCGACTGGTGTGGCTATTCTGTATTTTTTCTATTGATTGAGAGTCAGTGTAGTTATTTTTTGTATAAATAGTTGTTCTATAAAGCAAAGTTTGAGAGATTTTCGCCTTTACATTAAGTACATAATGCCCTACCTAGTTTTTAAATCCAATAAGAATACAAGAACGTATGTTTAAAAGTTTTTCTCACACTAGCATAGAGATTTCGATGAAACAAGTTTTTTAAATCTATTCTAGGCATGTGGAGTCCCTGATGAGAGAATGGGTGAAGAAATATGTGTTTGGATTTCTGTTAAAAAAGACATGACACTCACAGAAGAAGAAATTAGAAATTTCTGCAAGGGGCAGGTAAATATATGACTACTACTACTTTTAAAGCTACTTTATTAGAGACTTTGTTTTTGCAAATAAAGAAGACTTTTTTTTGCATTATAAGTACTTTACACTATTACCCTAATAAATTACAAATCGTAGTTGATTTCCTGTAAATTGATTTTTAGGCAACACCAAATGCTCTTCCTAACTCTGATTTTTTATAATCATAAGAGGTTGTATGCTAGCCTAATGTATATATTCTAGGATTTGGAATATATGAAGTAAAATCATTGCCTAGGAAATATATAAAATATATTTTAAACTCTTTCGATAAATTTAATGTTAAAATTATAGAATATTAATCAAGTTACTGTAAAACAATCTAATATATACTAATGCAGAACAAGCTTTTTAACAATGAATAATTGAACTGCATTTTTTTATTTAAATGGTGGATCCTCCAAGAATTTATTTTGTAATAATTTCATATGTGATGATGTGTGAATAACTCACTTTGTTAATTACAATTAGAATTCTAGGATGAAAACCAAGAAAAGATTAAAAATTTAATTACACAGAGGGCATTCATAACATAGTATAGAAATTTTGTATGGTTTTTATAAAGTTTTGGTTAGTTAGATATCTTGAGTTATATTGGTTATGAATGTTTTCATTTGAATATTGTAAATGCATACAATAATCTCTATATATTTTTTAATTATACAATGGTGATGTGATACTATTTATTCCTCTTCAAAGTATGTAATTAAAACACTTCACAATTTCAAATATCTTTTTTAACTTTTCAGATCAGCCATTACAAAGTGCCAAGGTATATTATGTTTGTGGAGGATTTTCCGAAGACACAGTCTGGAAAAATACAGAAATTTGAAATGTCTAAAATATCCATTGAAAAGTTGACATTGTAAATCAGTGCAAATTCTGTTTGGGATTTTTCTTTTGGGGCTTTTACGTTGCTTTAAAACACAAGTGTGATTACTTCTTGTGTTATATTTATCCTGCTAAGACTAAAAATGAAGCTTTCTTGTCTGCTTGGATAATTGGAAAATCTTTTACATCAGGGTAAAAAGCTCAAAACATATTCTTTATTTGCAAGAGTTTTTTGTTCGCTTTTTTTGTTATATGATAACCTACTTTCTAATTTAGAACAATTTTATATAAAATTATACTATTTTGTTGTGATGATTTAGTTATTAAAATGTTATAAAATCAATCCATTATAAAAGTTATTAAATGTGATAAATTATTTGTTCAGTGTGATGCATATTTTACGACCTCTATACAGTATACATATTGTCTTTGAAAATGTTAAGATGATTTTGAGTTTTGAATGATTGTACTATTTTTGTAATTGATCAACAACACTTAATAATATTTTAGACAACCATGAGTTTTTCCAAACTTTATTTGAATTAAAAAAGAAATTGGGAAGGTTTATTGAAATTTTAAAGTGATTGTTTAATTTCAGAGTTAACTGTGATAAAATTTGCAATAAATATCTTTAGAATAAATTTGTAATGTTTGTATTTTGCAAATATTTTATTGTACTATATGTATTGTATAAAAACACTGTAATCTTTGAAACCTTGTCTCTTGTTAAACTGCTTATATTGTTTATTGTAAATTTTTATCACAATTTCAAATATTGTAATTGAGTGACATCTAGCGAATGAGAGTTAATTGTTCCTGTTTAATTAATGTTCTGATTCTAATGTTATTTGTTGCCTTCACTCTAATAAATTATTCTCTTATGAAAGAAAACTATTTTTTAAATAAATATTATAATGCTTCATGTGATTTATGATTATTTTATTTCATATAAAAGTTTCACTTCCAACTTATTTATATAACTCCAGATATGTTTTCTAAGAACACTACTTTTTGGTAAATTTGTATTACTTATACACTGGTTTTATTTTTAATTAAAGTTTTTTCTTGCATCAAAAACTTATTTTTAAAATTAATTTCTGTGTTAATTTTAATTTGTTCTTATATAACTTTGAAATTTTCCCCACGGTAACATAATTAAAATGACAACTGTCCACTTCAACAGGATATTATGAGGGTACAGCAGTTTGCCCTAACAATGTGCTTGTATGTTCTTTTCACCCTATGAGTTCTTCAATGGAGATCTTGGGTGTAGCCTGGTTGGAACGAGTTCTATCTCCATCGCACCTTGGTAAGGACTGGAGCATGTTAAATTTGTCAGGGTTGTCCTCGCACTGGTCGTAGTGTGGATGTTTGGGGAGTTGGGTGTGAGCTCAGGTAATGTCTTCATGATCTGACTATGATTTAAAATTACGAGGCATGTTCTCATTTCATCCGTGTAACGAAAAAGACCACTCAACTACTGCCAATAGCCCATTATGTGGCCATGGGCAGCGTTAGAAGGCCCAAACATCTTTGGGGAACTGGACGTAGGAGAACACCAAATTTACGTAAAAAGGGAAAATGTAATTTATTTGAAGTCTACATTTAACATGTTCTATGTTTATCTTTTAATTAAATAATAAATACTTTAATAATAATTTACTTTAAAAAAAATAACTTCGTGAGACATTTATTAAAATATGTCCATTAGTATAGGAACTATTATTTTTATTTTGCCTAAGAAACATAATCATCAAAAAAATTCACTTGTGCAAGTTAGAACGCAAAAACCATGTTCGCTTGTTTCATAAAGATTCCATAAACTGTCCCAGTATGAAACTGTGGGGCGACTTCGACCAACCAAGGGATATTTTAATAGATGGAATAAAAGTTTAATCACTAGCTTGATAGATATTACTATTTCTTCGGTACCCTGTAGAAGTTGTTTCCCTGAGAGCGTTCTGTTAATGCTAGAAAAACAACATTCTCTACTTTTCCCCGATAGAATCCGCGCGTCGGTGTGAGGTTTATGAGGGTGGACGAAAAATAATACATGTATGTATATATATTGAATACGTATATATGAATACGTAAAATTTCTCGAAGTATCTTTCTTAATGTTATGAACCTCCAAAAAGTTTATAGCATTTAACGATTTTTTTAAAAAAAATAATTTTTTACCTCAAGAGTTCAAAAATACCCCACTTTTTATTTCGAACATTAAAATTCTACTAAAAATTATTTTTTAACGAATCTTTAAATGATGCAGGTTCTTAACATCTCACAAATAATATAGTTGAATGAAAAGTAATATTCTCAAAAAGATTAAGCGAACTTGAGTTATCATGTTTGGAATGAAGGAATATATGGTGAAAATACAATTCTTCAGAAATTGAATGTTAAAGTTTGCAAAACATATTCCCATTGCAACGGGGCCTCTATTAATAAAGAAGTTTTTGAATATTTATTCAATCTTGGCATCATTTGAAAGATAATTAAAAATTGAATATTATAGAACAAATATAAAAATAGTTAGTAATTTTTGATTAATTTTCGTTTTTCTATGTGTACCTTAAGAAAATTTAAAAAGCACAATCTGAAAAAATTATAAAAATTTAGGTCACCAATATCAATGTCGAGTTCATACTGAATACCGGGTGATATATCATATTCTAAAGATGTACACTTATCAGTGAAATTGTCCAATTTACTACTTCATTTGGGGGAATAGAATTGAGGGAAAAGAACAAACTGTAAAGTATTCATTAATTTCGGTTATTTCTGTAATGAAATCGACATTTACCATAATAATTTATTAAAATAAGCTTTTCTAATCGTACACAATAAACGTATAGACATAATCAAATTAAGAAATATAGTGAGCAAGATCAAACAACGTTCCATGTATACTACCTTATTATAGCAAAATATTCTAATATAAAGTATAAAAAGGTCAAAAACGTAAAATTACAGCTATCATAGGCGTAAATTTGTATTGGGCCCACGGACCCGAGCCCTACCAATATTTTGAGAAACTGGCCCAATTTCCTTAAATTTAATGCGTTTTAGTAAAAATTAGAGCCCCCACCCCCTAATAATTTGGAAAACTTTACGCCTTTGACGGTCGTATTTATCTATAGAGGGTAGAATTTATTTTAATTCATTCATTCAGTTAATCGGCGCGTGGTACATTGTTTTAAAGATAATTGAGAAAAAAGAGATAGTTATGCAAGGATAGTGGAGACTATATATAAAAGGTGTGCAGGTACTCGCTCTTGCTGATGGAGGGCGGGGAAAAGTATTCTTTTGACGTCATAGTGACGCCTTCCTCCGCCTTCAACCGTCTGTGGGCGTGTCTAATGCTCTCAACAGTCGTTTTAAGAGTAATTGTTGCTATTGTCAAGGAGTACTTAATTTAACAAGAATTCTTGTTTTTAACTAATCATAAATTTATTTAAAAGAAAACAGTTAAAATTTGCTTCAAAAACCTAAGTAGCAATGCTTGAAACATACAGCCAATGAGAATGATCAAAAACTCATAGTAAGGCGGAGCTAAAATGACGTCAAAAGAATTCTTTCCTTGCCCCTTTCAAAAAGCGAAACACGAGCACACCTTATATATATATATATGGTCTTCACTATCCTTGATAGTTATGTACATTGTAACTTTAAAAAGCATAATGGAAATAAATTCATTAACCCATAAAACAAATTAAATAATAGAATAAAGTTAGAATGACGAGTCCTTTAAAATATTTTCTAAGTGTAAAGGGTGGTGGGGAGATTTTTCTCTAGCTCCCAAAAGTCCAACACCACGCATTTACCTGTTGCAAATATATGTTTGCATTTTAGTCGACCAGCTATTTAGTTACACCTTCCACAGACAGATGGCGCCAGAAAGCTGAAACAATCCCAAAACCACCAAACCAGCAACACTTGCGATTACCTGGGTCAGGTAGCGTGTTTCCAGATGATCGAGGTGTACAGAAGCGTAGACGAGAGAGGTGTGGCAGAGGCATAGGACTTTTTATTTACGCGCGTCTCTCATGGGATCGTCAAATTAACCACGTACAATTGGTCGAATTGAACATGGTTTAAGGTGCTCGGATTATATTTACTGCCAGAAAAGTCAACTTCATTAGAATCAATCATGGGTAAGTGGCATTGTTTGAGTTATAACGTTTTCCTCGTTTTGCTGATAACCTTGTTTACATTGGAGTGGCGATCGACCACTTGCTTTGCTGAGATAACTGTAATGCAATACAGCTATATGAATATAATATAGTCGTAAAAAATAATTTTGTGTGTTTCCAGCAAAAAAAATTCATCGTAAAAACTTTATCAGAGTTGTAAAATTAAAAGTTTTGTGCAAGAAAACTGCAGTTTTTTTTTATTCTGTTGAAATTAAAAAAAAAAGTGTAGTGGTTTTTGTTCCAAATTCCTTTATAAAACCTCTAAAACTCCCCCCAAAACTTCCAATATTGAAGCACTGAAATTGTTGAAAAGGAAAATGCAGATTTTTTAAAGGTTTTATGCAGGAAAATTAATTTAACATATTTGAGCAATTAATTTAAAAAAAAAAAATTGTTCCAAATGCCTTTATAAAATATTTTTTAAATAACATCAATTTTACAACTTTGATGAGATTTTTAGGCTGGATTGAGTTTAATACATTTAAAAACTGTTAAACTATGAAGAATAACGCGTTTTTGTTAAGTTTACATATTTTTGGGCTTATCCAGACGAAAATGAAAATAAAGCAATTTTTTTTAAAGTAGTACAAAAATTATTTAACTTATAGTAAATTAATAATTAAAATTTCGCTTTTAGAATAATGAGATCATCTAGATATATCCATTATTCATATCCATTATATATTCTCCGAAAGTGTATATTTTAATGTCGTTTATTTTTTAATTAAAACGCATTTAATCCTACTTTGCTATTAAAGTATAAGAGTGACAATTTAAGTAAATAAAACATTTACTTTTTGTAAGAATTTTATGTTAAGTGGGCGATGACAAAATATTTTTTGATTAAAGCTATTTCAATCATTGTATCGTAAATGTATTATATCGCTATATATTTTAAAATTTGTCAGTAAACTAAAACTGACAAATTAAATTAATTAATAAAAACAGGTATTAAAGCGATTGTTCTGCAATCCCAGAAAAAGTTTAAAGGAGGATGCATGGGACACAAAATCATCAAAAATTATTTTATTGCTTTAAAACAGTTAATTTTATTTTGAATTTAACCAAAATTATATTTCTACGTTACGTACAACTAATTATTTTTTGCAAATCAATATTAAACTTTGGTATAAAATTGCCTGACTATGCAACATTGATCTCATTTTTCTCAGTGATGACTTTATCTTTAATCAAGTTTACATTGGTAATAAGTTCAGCTCTATTTGAAGAAACTACTACGATTTTTTTACAGTATATTGTCAAACATATCCTTTTAATTTGTCTATAGGGATTAATAATACATAGATTATATTTGTTTTAGTATTTTTTTAAAAATAGTTGCTATAGATTCGGCATAGGAGAATTGGTCTACGCTTATTAAATCTCATTAAAATTAATAAAAGGTTAACCTAACTTGTGAAATAGTGATTATAAAATTATCATGGTTGATAGAAAGATAGAGGAGATGAAAATAGATACATTATATGTATTTCAAAATGGATTTATACTCATAACGATCTTCGATAAAAGTGCTATATTCTTAAAAAAAATATTATTCCGAAGCCAATAAACGAACAGAATTAGCTACAATATGTTTAACACTGTTTATATGTTAAGATAATTAGGTTACATACTTGTATTTAAAAAAAAATAACTGTGACAAGAACTCACTTTGATCACTAAAAAAAAACCCGCCATTTTCTGGTTTTGTTAGAACATAAACAAAAAGTTTTAAATGAATTAAAAAATCGTTTATGGAACAAATTGAAAATAACGTAAGTGCAGCAAATATTCTAAAATCAATATAAACAAAAAAAATTATAACAGCAGATGTTTTATTTTGAAGATAATAAATAATAAAAAGTCGATTTTTCAAAATGGGCGGAATACAACTTCTTTTTAGGCAGACTTGTTACAAAAAAAGTTCTTTAATAAGCAAATATATTGAGTTTTTAAAAGTTGATGATTGTTACTAATTCTATTTTATTCAAGTTACTAACTTAACTGAAAAAAATTGTTTGAATAATGTCTTTTTACATGAAATATTTCACGATTCCCACAGGTTAGCCATTTTACCCCATCTGTGAATCAAAGTAGGTTACCTCAGAAAAACAAATATTAGACATATTTATGAACCTCAGAATTAAATAAAATTAAAGGAGTGTGTTTCTAATGAAAAAGTTAACATTTTTATAATTTTTTCCACAGAAAAATAGAACTTTGAATGTAATAAATCAAGTTTTAATAGCCATTATCCTTCACCTTATCCTCATGTAAACATTGATTTGAATCCGAAACTACAAAAAAAACGACTCATCAAATTTCTTTCAGGCAGGCTACTTATATAGTTTCCCAAAATCCATTCCAGTGTTTCCCACAAAGATCTACTAGAATAAAAAAAAAATTATCAGATGACCCACTATCTTTTCTCATCAGCAATTATTTGCAAATAAAGGATAATGCAAATCAGAAATGCATTTTGGTGGATGAAAAATGATTAAAATATTTGACCATGAGTCCGCGATTTTCAAGCAATTTCTCTGTTTTCTCCAACAACAATCGCCAATGTTATTCGTCTGACCTTTCACGATTCATTCGAAATGTTCTACCAAATCCACGCTGGTTGACTGCCTCAAAGAAGCAAAATTAATTCCGAGGGAGGAGGGTAATTGCGCGTGCCGTATTGTCTACTGTTCCGTAATTACTTATAGTGGGCGACGCAGTACGAAACCACTCTCAATGAAGTATTGTAATTGGGGAGAGCATTGAAAGGAACTTGTGTGCGTTTTTTCATTATCTTCAATGGAACCTTCTGTTCCTGCAACGATCATATTTCATTCGAGAAGTTGTTGGGCTGAATTGCGAGGAAAGAACGTTGGCATTCCCTTTGCCTTTCTTTCTTCAATATTTGCTTTTGAATCTCCAAGAATAATAAACGTTTTCGAAACTATGTAAAATGGGTATAATACTAATAACCAATTTATAAAATGATCGTATTTTGTACTAAATATTGTTTTTAAAATATTTGAAATTGAAAATTAACTCAGACCACAAAAAAAGAAAAAAAATAGCTTTGTTCGAATTCGAAGCATTTTATACTCTAGTACAGCGTTTCTTGCTTACCATTTAGCCGTGGACCCCAGCTAAAACTAAAAAAGGACTGAGGACCTCTTTTTTCATATATGCTCATGAAAATCCCCCGCGTTCTGAGCATGTATATCATTAAAATCTTTGATAATTTATTACCTTCGTGCAAATTTGAGTCAATATATAAATTAACTGTAAATTCGAAGTCAATTGAGGAAAAAAAAAACTCACGCATTTCCAACAATACACTAGACCCAGAGGTTCCTATGAGGAAAGTTGACCTTTCGCAAATCCTCTTAATGCCCATTTCATTATTTTTTTCTCCATACGTTCCGCATCCTCACACAGCTTTTGTACACGAACTGCTATTTCGATGTCCTTTTCGATGTTTGGATTCTGATGGTATCTGACCATCCTTTTGTACGTAATCGTATTTGGCTTCGCTCACAAACCATTCAACAACGCACTGACATTGTTTTGAGATATATAGTGCATTTCTTGCTGCTTTCGAATTTTTGTGATGTCTTTCTTAACGTCCACAGTCTTGAGAAGGGGAGAGAGTATTTTTACACTCTTAAATAGAAATTAATGTTTTGTAAAACTTTGTAATCAATTAGGAAGCTGGTTTTAAAAACCTAAAAGCATTTTTAAATGTCCAGGCAGTATTTTGAAACAACTTTTTCGGTGTCCTAAAATAATTGTGGAGCCTTCGATTTATCGCAAATACTTATATGATTTAAAAAAATAATTGAGCTTTGCCTCTGTCATATACATTTTCTGTATACTCCTTTAAAATTGTAATTATTCATTAAACACTACCAAGTAAGGACATATGCAGTTTTCATTACATTAAATAATAAGCCAGCACAAACTTTCTAAACTTATGGATTCTTTCTTCTTCTAAAATTAAATATGTATTTGACGCGCTATGACGCAAGTAGGTATTTCCTTTCGGTACGGGTACATACTTGCACGGAATCGCATGGTAAAAAACATTTGTAAAATCCTTGTAACTCTATGTGGAATCGGCTTATGGGAATAAATGACATACAATCGTGTAAAGGAAGGTGAAACGTTTAAAAAAAGCAGAATATTTAAGCATTCCACCTTTTATTCTTTGCACCACGTGAGGTTGTCGTCTCGACCAACTGCGGTATACGATTGCGCCCCATAACTCCACGCGGAATCATCTTATAGGGATAAATGACAAACCATCGTGTAGAGGAAGGCCGCATCGATTAGTCAGATTATTAATCAATTCTGTTCTCTGACCTTTGTACCATGTGGGAGGAATGCTGCCCTTGGCTGCAGTATCGCTGTCGCCCACATAACTCCACGTAGAATAGTTGTATGAGAATAAATGACATATCATTTTGCAAAGGAGGATAGGCCGCATCGACCAGGCCAAATATTAACCCATTCCAACTTTTACATTTGTACCACGTAGGGGGGGGGGGTGGGGGGGTGTCCCAATTGGCCGCAGTGTCGCTTTCGCCCACATAACTGAACGTGGTATCAGCCTATATGAATGAATGGCATACCATAGTGTAGACAAAAGTACTGTTCGACCAGGTTATTTGTTAACCCATTCCCCCTCTCATCTTTGTTTTCGTTCGATAACAGATTCAACTTGTAGCGAAATTTCCCTTGCGCTTTGCCGCAGCAATATTTGTTATCAGGAACGTTTCAAACCTTGCAAAATATAATCGATCAAATAACACTTTTTTCCCGAGTGAATTTTCAATTACTTACCTAATCAGCGTCCAAATCGAGATTGACTTAATAACTTTTTATAATATAAGTGAATAAGTCTATAATTAAAATAATGAAACATACATTTTAAGAGATTTTCAGTAAGGGTATGTTATTGCCTGAGCTACTTTTTATTACTTTACACCGGCTAATAAAAAGGTTAACTGCACATTATAGAAGCTATGGGACTTCCAATAACTGCTTTGGCCAAAGAATGACTGGAAATTTCATTCACGTTTGTTTTCTGACGCAACAATCGCAACGGTGACATTCCGAGAACCGGATATTACGGGATTGATTTTATACTTCTAAAAAACAAACATTGCATTCCTATTTAAGATTGATAGAGTTTAATGAGAAAATAATGCGGGTCTGTTAAGAATGGATAATCATAAGTGTAGAACATTAGGGAAAAATAATTAGTATAAAAAATATTCTATTTCGTGATATTTGAGTTTTAAAAAGTTTTATATTATTATTTAGCAAATTAAAAACCAACTAAAATACTTTAAAAACATACACATCAGTCTGGCGTATCAGGAATGGCAATTGTAGGGGGTTTGAAGAGTGCAATAAAGTTGTATTATTAATTTATTAGTGATATTTATTTCAGTCCATTTCGAAACACAGCCTGGAATGTTGTTTAAGAAGTAAACAGTTATTTTTGATACACACTGATTTTCGTAGTTTTTCGTTTGGAAGTGTACCAATATTAGATTGCTTTAAATTTCAGTTTCTCAGCAGGGCCGTCCTTAGGGGTGTACGACGCGTGCCACCGCACAGGGCCCGTATTTCTGGAAGGTCCCCGCGCATATCAAAGAAAAACGCTCAAAATAAGAATGTTACAGATAAATGAATTTTTTCTTACTTTTGACATGAAATGTCTTGAAAATCACCTACATAAAATATCATGTTAATGATAGAACATACAATGTCCTTCTGGAAGTTCATAGAGTACTGTAGGTAGGATTTATCTTTACGATTATATAGAGATTTTTTTTCTCCTTCTGTCAGGACGGCAGGTACTACCACCAAAAAAGCTGAGTTGGCGAAAAAGAACAGTTTAAAAATTGTAAAATTTGTTATGTACAAACGGGCATCTGGAAGAACTTTAGCCTGTACTTTCTAGAATTAATATCTTAGAGGGATCCATTCCGCGATACATATCATGACTGAAGTAAATTTGATTGAGAATTAGGCTTATATAGATAATCATTATATAGAATTAGAATATATAGAATTAGGCTTATATAGATAAAAATAATTTTTAAAAAAATACAGATTTTTTATGTAATGAAGTTCTCAAATAAATATTCCATTAAAATTAAATATAGCCTTATCAAATATTAGCAGTTAATAAATAAATCCGATTGGCTTTTCAAAACAAATCTGAAAACTTATTCATAAATTTATGTGGATAAAAAAGGGGTCCGCTACTAAGTTCGCCCCGGGCCCCGCGTCTTCTAAGAGCGGCCCTGTTCTTCAGTGTTATTTTGTTGTTGTAATACTAAAATTTATTACTCCACTTAAAATAAGGCTGCATCGTCCCTAAAATCGAATTAAGCGCTCTAAATGCTGATTAAGAAAAAACTAAATAAAGAAAAACATGTGTGGTGTAAACACCAGGTTTTCTTTTATCCACTTCAGAGAGTTACGTAAACATAAACTTGTGATGTGTTTTCTTTAAATTTAGTTTTTTTTTTAGTTTGGAATAGTCGTCCGGTTTTTTATCGTTTGCGACTTGAATTGATTGTTTACAAGGAAATGAATGAGTCACTGATTGTTAGACCGCAATTCAATAGCTGAAGTTTAGGATATTGTTGAAGCAAAGCGTAAAGGGTTGTTTTTTGTTTAAATGAAACCTATTAAGAATCGTAAATAAGGAAAAATCAAACAGTGCATTTCGCCTTCGAAAGTAGGCGACATTCGCTAATCAATTTTTCTGAACTTCTATACTTCTTATCCGGTTGAATTTTTTTTTTTTTAAAGTGAGCGACATAAAATTCTAAAAAGATTTTAGACTCCTTTTAACTTTTTCTATAATTCTGTATATGATTAAGGTATTTTTTATGAATTCAAATTTATGTTTATTTGACAGTGATACTTTAGAAGCTTTTTTTTAATACAAAAGTATTTAAAAATGTAATAGCAAATATGTTAAGTATTCATTTGCTTAAAAAATTTACAAATGCTTCTGAATTTTTTAAAAAGGGAATTGCGTTTGTGATTATTAATTACTTTTATATATTAGTAAAATTTTTTAAGGCGTAAATATATTTCTTATTAACGCCAAAGTCTGGAAATATTTTCCATTTATAAAATATCGTAATTTTTTTTCGTTCCGGAACATTACAAGTCTTGGTTGTAATTGTCGATATTTATTGAAAGTGAATTATAAAAGCAGCCTATGTAGGCAAGCTACTGCCCTTTTTATTAATTTTACTGATTTTTGGGTACATGTCTTTTTCAAAAATGAAACATGTATTCGGTGCTACGATAAGTATCGAATGTAATAAAAATGAGTACATTTTACTTATTTTTGAGTACCTATTTTTAACAGTGTGGCGAGTCAAGTGCCCGCTCAATATTGTCATCGTCATGTGACCATGATTTAGAATTACAAGGTTAGATTTTGGGGTGATTCCTACGGCAAACCCATTGTGTAGCTCATGTGCAGCGTTTGATCAGCCGACCATGAATACGAGAAAGTTTGAAAAGCATAAGATCACTGTTTTGGATTAACGGAGATTCTCTTCTTCTTTTCTCACCACAAGAGAAAAAAAGGGATATACTGCTTCGAACCGTATTATTAGCATCGCAGAAAAAGGATGCTATCATAAAGAGTTCCGAGTTCAAAAAAACCTGTTCGATGAGAAAAAAGAAGTTGCATCCGAATTGTGTCCTTGACATTGAGCAGGGCACAGAGTAACGAAAAAAAGGTATCAATTTGTGACTAGCATTTGTTATATTTTCCTGTATAAAATTAAAATTAACATTAAATTGCATTCATTTACAAGTTGATGATTGTCTTAAAGTTGTTGTCTCAAAAGAACCTATATTTTTTTTAGAAGAAAAACAGACAATTGAACCATGGCCGAATGCCCTGACGTCGGAAGTGTGACAATAATGTTAAAAAAATTATGTTTTTGAAACAAATTGTTAAGCAACTATCAAAAAGAGCAATCGCAAAATAGTTTAAATAATAGAAAACATGTTTTGATACCTGAGGAGGAATCGAATATAAATCTTTTAGAGAACTTAAACAGATCTAAATATAAATAAGTTGTTTTTCTTAAGGTTAGCTTGATTCTAAATTCCTATCAACATAAATAAATTTCATGCATCGACAAGTTCAAATTTTAGATGTACTTTGAACTAGAATAACATGAGTTTTGTTGTTTTCTCCAGTTTTTTTAATGCTGGAATTTGGGAGTACATTTTTATAAATTTTTTTCACACAGAAAAATTAAATTTATATTTTGTATACAAAACTCGACTTTTAGCACCGACGTACTAATCTAAGTCGTATTAATTATTTAAAATAATAACGTTGCAAAAACTTCGCTTTTAAAAACATGAACGTAACGGAATTCCCAATGAAATTATAAATATTGCCCGATGAGGAGGAAAGGGGTTGCTGCTTTACCCAAAAGGGGGACAATAGTCCCCCTAAACTTTTAAATCGTTATGGTTTTCATATAAAATTTCAATAATTCCACGTATCCAAAAACGTTGTTCTTGAAGTCACAAAGTGAGACCACTTTCTCACTTCTTAAAACCGGTTTGTGTATTTCCCCCTTCTCTTGTCCCATGGGCGGATCTAAAAATGTATTTTTGATTCACTTTTTTTATTTCAAGAGCAAAAAGTACTTTGTTTAATGCAAGGAAGCGTGACAAATGGAGGCAATATCCAGTGCCTCGCAACAATCGCACCGGGAAAGGTGGGTTCAATTGCTTTCGAACGCCCTCACCTACCATCAAATCTCTAGATGCCGTGGCAAAAAAAGGTATTTTGAATTTTTAAATGGACCGACCGGATATTGTGTTGCAGTTATCGCAAAGTTTTCGAGAGGTGTTGTTACGGTTCGTTCAATTTCCTCAGATAAGATTAGAAAAAAAGAAGAAAGAAAAAAATCGCATTGCTGATTTTTTCCCACTTTCTGAATCCAGTTCAGGACGGCAGTGACCTTAATGTTTTATTGTTCTTCAAGAAAATTATAGTTTAGGTCAGTTGATTATAGATTTATACAGGCTTCTTTATTTTTGTAACTGAAAAAAAATGCATTAAAACTGTAAAACTTTTTTCCTAACTCCTTATAACTTATTCGAAAATTTGACTGATGCTTTGAGCTAATAAGAAGTTCATTATGTAATTTCCAGTGCTTCCAGTTGATAAAGAACTGTGTGGGTGAAGAAAAGAAGACGTTTATATATTGGAAAAAAATTTATGTAAAGGAAAAGTATTAGTAATAACTTAGTTATAGTAATATATCCGTTATTCACAAAATTAGTTCATATACAAGGTACATACAAAATAAAGTAGTTCTTTTCAAACGCTTGAAACATTTCTGAACATAATAATTTCCGTAATTAACGGGCCAGTCGATGAAATTTTAATTCGTTTATTTCTAGTAGCTTTTTTTAAAAGAAAATCAATAATCATATAAAGTTAAAAATGATTCAAACGTTTTTAAATGAATTAGGATAGACTGGCACTAGCTGCAATTGCATTGTAACTTTGAATCAACTGAACAGTTATAAAATCACACTGCAGATTCTGTTGATTATTCCAAGTGCAGGGCTACCAGGACTCGGATTTCGTGGTCGCTTAAGCGGAAGTTAAAAATCGCCAAACTCATATTAAAACAATTCCTACAAAATTGTTAAATTGTCGATTATTTGCCAAAGCTGTCAGTATCGAGCAAAATGATATTGTGACCAATTAAAAAGGTGCTCAATGAGCGGATACAATTCTAGTTTTCCAATTGTATTCAACTAAACAGTAAATACTTTAGATACATGTCCAAAGTTACATTCTTTACAGAACGATTACCTACGAATGCATAATTAACATGTTAGCGTTGCGCAATTACGTCCTTTCTGGAATTCAAAAGGTTCTTGTATCAAGGTGTAATAATATCCATCCAATAATCTTCTCTGAGTTGATTTTCAACCCATATCAAACATTACACTGTAAAAAATAAGTACTTAAAAATGAGCACCTGAACTTACTCGTTTTTCTTTGAGTACAATTGCATCGAACATGAGCGATGACGTACACAAATGTAAGTAAGCGTACTACTTTCTCAAAAATGAGCAGTGTGATTTAAGATTGCTAATTTCAGCTTCTATTCAAACCATCTTAACAAAGCGACCTGACACACTTAAAAAATTTGTTCAGAAGATGGTTTTCCACAGCATTTGATATCGATTGCTTAAATGGAAACTGAGTTATTACAACTCAATTATCTTACTTCCCATTCGTTTGGCACACCTTTTTAACATTTCTTCTGTTTATAACTTCTTCAAGTCGCTCTGGTAGTTTAACAGATAAAGCTCTGCATTGCGGGGCCTGAGGATCTGGGTTCTATTTTCGTTAAGTCTTGGTTGTAATTGTAGATATTTCTATGCAGGTAAGCATCTGGTTTTTAAAAAAATTATATTCACTCATTGTACTCATTTTTGAGTATATATCTTTTTCAAAATTGAAACTTTTTGTATTCGAAGCCATGACAAGCATCGAATGCACTCAAAAATGAGTACATCTACGTGATGATCGAAAAATGCCGTTTTTCTCTAAGCGGAAAGGCAACATCAGTTTGTTTACAAAAATCTGTTGCGTCTGCATTTGTATTTTGCCATTTTGACGATTAACCCCTTCAATTCATTGGTGAATAATTATTTTAAAGATGTCAGCTTAAATTAGGAAGAATATAAGCCTTATTATTATATTTAAAATTTTCGTTTTAAAATAGTTGATCACCTTTCAATTTGATGAGTCAACCTTAAGATTGAGTGAAATTAAATTTCTATCCCTCAACAATGAAAGATCTCTAATCTCATTTGCTTCTTAACATCAGAGATATTTCTGCTGTACACCTCCTTCATCCAATAATCCGATTTCTAAAAACAAGCAGAGCATAAAGATCCCACGATAAAAGGATCTTAAAGAAAGTCATTAACCATAAAGATAGGTCATTTACATCAGAGAAGAATGAGAAGGAGCGACCCTTTTCAAATTAGTCACAGTCGTGAGACCTGGCTGCTCCGTTTGGCTGTGACCTTTCTCAGGTGAAAGCCGCTAGTCGAGTAGAGAAGGTCCAAAATACCTTCTTTTTTTACCTTCCAGTCTCCTATCCCCAATTAACGGCCAAGGAATGTTTTGTCCTTTGTAATTAATTTTGATCTTCCTGTTAAGGTGTCGGCTGTAGCTGTGCAATAGTTCTTTAAACTCTGGTCGGACAAATGGTTAAACCTATTTTTGTAGGGAAACGTCTTTCAAATCAGCTGCATCAAGTATCAGGATTGAAACACTATGTTTCGTTTGGAGAAGGCGATTCACACTATTATAAATAAGTACTCGAAATTAAGTAAAATTTACTCATTTTTGAGTACATTCGATGCTTATCATGGCTCCGAAAACAATCGACATCAAATAGTGTGGAAAGCCATCTCCTGAACAACTATTTTAAGTTTGTCAGGTCGCTTTGTTGAGGTGGATTGGACAGAAGCTGAGATTAGCAATGTTAAATCACTCTGCTCAATTCTAAGAAGTACGGTACTTAAATTTGAGTGCGTCATCGCTCATTTGTGATGCAATTGCACTAAAAAAATGAGTAGGTCCAGGTACTCATATTAAAGTACCTTTTTTTTTATTTACGGTGCATTATGACGATTCCGACACTATAACTCCCAGTTCGATTGACAAATATACATAGATAGTTGAAGCTAGGCCAGAACGATTACTATAAATTTGGTTTTGTTCGACGTGAAATTATGCGAAGAGAATTTCTCTAAACTTTCTGAACACTAATTACTCAATACTTTTTAGCCGAAATATCATGTTTTCTGTTATTCACGTCAAATCTTTCTAACTTAGAGTATGATTACAATTATTTTTCTGAAGAATACTTGTATATTTACTTTTTTTTTAAATTATCTAAAAAAATGGCTAATTAAATTTTAGCAACTTAAAAGTGAGTGTTTTTTATATTGTTTCAAAGTGTTATAGCATGTCTAATGAACCCACTATTCTAATAAGACACATTTTCTAGTTTTGCGCATTCACAATCTCTCAGATATTCCCTAGTATATGCTTTGTCTGGTCTGCCACAAAACAACGGTTAGAGATTTTCCTTTGTTCGAAATCATCAATTCTATATTTGAGATTGTGTCAAGGAGGCACAATTGAGTTCATCTACCAATCAAAAGGTCGGTTTAAAAGAATGCGCTCATAAATCCATCAAATAGTATTTTAGTTGTGTGGAATACAATCCGAATTCCTTGTTTACAAGAATCAATTGTGTTAGAAGTTTATTTACTGCATTAAACTTATTTTAGTAGAATTTTCATTCGTAAAAGTTTGAATCTAAGAGAAAGTTGTTAACTATACCATCATCATGTTTTCATTATTCATAATTCCAACTTTTAACTATACCATCATCATGTTTTCATTATTCATAATTCCAACTTATCGGATTTTTTTTTTTTTATAGATTAGATACGATTGAAGGCTTAATATAAATAGCATCAAAATAAATCGTGTATCAGGATAATTTTTGCGTCATATTGACAGCAAGTGTGTAGTGAACTCCAAAACTCGAACTTTGAAATTTAAGTTTAATTTTACAAGTTGAGAAAAGTTAAGCACTTTTTAATCTTCCCTCGATAACCTTTGGGCTTGGTATTTTCGCTTTCATTTTCTAAAAATATTAATTTTTCTTCAGATTGTAATGATTTAGAATACGTACAATGTCAAGGTTTTTGGCGTCTTTAAAATGGGTTCCATGTAAAAGGTACATGCAGGGCGAAGTGGACTGTAACGGAAGTACTAACGAAATCACGAATATATTTGCGTCATACGGCATTAAGTGAGCGCGCAGAAAACTTGTGGATGGTGCGTTTTGAGAGTAGAGTAAAATGAGCCTTTTTACAAATAAAAGTAAACTTATTTTTAGTTAACTTATATTAATGTTTTTTTTTTGGCGTCGTATTTCAATTTAGTTATACTAATAACGTTTTAGAAGAAATTAATCGTTAAAATATCGTTTTATTAATGTAGACGCATTTGTGTGTAATATTGTGGCGTTTCAAAACTTTTGTTAAACAAACAGAAAAAAGTTCGAATGTACATTGTAAAACAATACCTATCCACGCTAATAAATGCCGGGTCAAAGAAATGTGATTCCCTTGTACAATCTTTATTTAACAACGAAAGTATTTTGAAATCAGAGTAATTGTTTAAAAAAAAAGTCCGATTAATTGATATTTCCGTATAACAGACTTAAAAAAAATTGCAAAAGTAGATTTTTCTTTATTTAACAACAACAAAATTTTAATCGGACAATATTTTGATAATTATTGATCAAATATATTGATAATTCCGGATAAAGTTAAATGCCGGATAACTGGATATTTTTGTCAAAAGTTGCCTAAGTAAGACATCCCCTATCCAACAAAAAAATAATTTTCCAAATATCTGAATTAGAACAGAAATCTGGCGCGAACATACTTAAAAAAATACATTTCGAATTGATAACGGCTCTCCTTTTGGCGGTTTTGGTTGGCGCTCTTTTTAGTCGGTTAAAAAGAGTACAATTGTTTTGGTGAAGTCCACGGGTGAAGTCACCTTCTAAATAAAAACTCAAAAGGTGAAAAAATGACTGTTTTAAAAGAATGAAAACCTACTTAAAAGAGAAAAAAAAGTGATAAAAAGTATATATATATTTTTTAATTTTAAGAAGTTGAAAAAATTTAAATATTAATTTTATACTACTTAATACTTATTACAACTTTTAGAAGTGGTGTCAATTTAAAAAAATAACTAAATTTTGGCGCCGATTACAAAAAGTTGTAATAAGTATAAAATGAATATTAAATAATTTAACTTGTTTAACTTTTTCGTAATTTTTTAAAAAAATACTTTTTATCGCCATAATTTTCTTAAAATAAATTTTTCTTTTTAAAAATATTATTTTATATTAAAAATAAAATCGTAAAAGCACCATATGCAGAAATAAAAAAAAAATTGACAGCAAGGTTTCTAAATTTTTCTTTTTAAAAATATTATTTTATATTAAAAATAAAATCGTAAAAGCACCATATGCAGAAATAAAAAAAAAATTGACAGCAAGGATAAATTTAAAAAAAAAATGATTTTTTAAATATCTAATACATTTATATATATAAATGCGAAATCCCCACTCATTCACTCATCACTAATTCTCCAACTTCCCGTATACCTATGAAGATGAAATTTGGCAAATTTGTTACTTATACCTTAAATAGGAAAAGTAAACTATTTTTGTCCCGATCGAACGTATTTAAGGGGTTGTACAACCCCTTTTTCGATGTTTGTAGAGACGTTAGTTTGGATATCTACAGATCTAAAAGACCTAGTGTGCTGAAATTTGGAGCACAGATTCATCTTGGGCCGTAGAGATGCACTACGAAAGGATTTTTAAAAATTCAAACTCGAAATGCCAAAATAACGATTTTTTAGAAACCTTCCCATAGGATTAACATGGAGAACATGTAACAATGTAAAATATAAAATTGAAACAATGGAAAATTTTAATATTATGTAACCAGGAGCATTCTGATTGGCTGATGACTAAATATCGCCAAATTAATAACAACATCGCCAAATAAATTAAAATTTCACCGAATGAATAAAAAATTTCGCCAAATGATTCAAATATCGCCAACTGAACTAAAATATGATCATATTTGTAAAAATGGCGAATTTAGTGTCAAAAAATGATAAAATGTCAAAATGGTGAAAATATGATTGGATAACGGAATATTCCGTACTACAACAACTAGGAAAATTAAATTTGGCATGAAAAAAATCCTTTTTAAAAATTCCATTCCATTTAAAAATCCTTTCTTAGTGCACCCCTAGGGCCCAAGATGAATCTGTGTTCCAAATTTCAGCACTCTAGGTCTTTCGGATCTGTAGATACCCAAACTAACGTCGCTACAAACATCGAAAGCAGCCTACCTTCTTCTACTCCATGTTATGTCATTTATCCACGAAATCTGATTTCCCATAGAATTATTGGAGTAGAAGGGTATACTGCCTGTCACCAAGGGTGATATTTTCCTTCATGCGGTATAAAGATCAAAGGGTAAAATGGATTAACAAACGACCTGATCGACGCGACTCACTTTCCTATAATACGGTAGGTCATTTATCGTCCATACCACGATTCCCCGGGAAGTAATGTGAAAGAAATCGTCTGCAGTTAAGTGTAACATTCCCTTCACGGAGTACAAAGGTCAGCGGGCGAAATGGGTTAATAATCGGCTTGATCGATGCGGCCTACCTTTCTTTATATGATGGTATGCCTATATGAGGAGTTATGTGGCGGAATCGAAAACTGTTGTTGTTGACTCCTCCCCCACGTGGTACAAGTGTCAGAGGGGGGATGGGTTTGCGTCCATCATCTGTAGTAGTGGTTAGGGGACAGGGTACGATTTTTTTTTTTTTAAATTTGATTTGGCAATGAAGTAAAAAATATGACTTATTTTTATTTAAGTTAAATATTTAAAAAGTGCGGGGGAAAAATCTAAAAAAAAGTGCTGGGGGACCATCCGTCCTCGCATATTGATAGAGTTTACCGTACAAAAGAAAAATATGAAAATATTGAATTTGGCAAATAAACCTTTTAAAATTCGTTTTCGTTTGTTTTTTTCGTCTTATATCCTTACCAATTTGTGAAACTTAACGACAAATGTTGACATAGGTGTCCAATAAAAGTTTTTCAAATAATTATTATTAACAATTATATGAGTTCTTCCTCTTTAAATCTTTGGGATGTTACTAAAGGTTAAAATATGGATGGTAATCAGCGGGAATAACGTTTATATATCCACGTTATTGTATAGACAACTTCTCCATATTATCAATCTTTCCAGTTCTTACAGGACCTTCCAAATAAAATTTCGTTACAAATTAGTTCCTTTAATACTGTGGTACCCCCTGATGGGTGACAAATTCAGAATATTGTTTATTTCGCTATAAATATTGTGTTTGTATCAATTTTGTAACTTATCTCCTTCCCGTGCATAGAACGGGTATTTCAGCTAGTATTATATAAATGAACTTAAATAAATAATTGTACCGCGATAAAATAACTGATATTTCGAAAGTTGTATTAAAATAAAAGTACAACGTGTACATTTTGATTAAGTAAAAGAGTTGGTTTAATTAAAACTTAACTTTTAAGACACTGAAATTGTCTATGATACGTGAATCCATTAACGCGCGTGCATACAAAACCTTTTACGATTTTTGATGAATGTTTAAGTGTTACGTGTTCAGTTGAAAACAAATTTTTAATTCCACTAATATAACAAAAACCGAGAAAATATTTGTAATTTTACTAATATTTTTAAGTATGCATTTTATTTACTATTTAATATAAAAAAATAGCATACAAGGGTCGAACTTTTTTCTAATATTTTATATATGTCAAAGTTAATATATGCTTTGTGTTTAAATATTTTATAAATGGATATTATGAATGGTTATTTTTATGTTTATGGCAACATTAGAATATATGTTGCATTAGTAAACACAAGATTATATTGGTTCTTGTGTGCATACTTTGTCAATTGCTTGGTAATGTATCAATGGGTAACCGTTTTATTAAATGTTGCTTGTTTGCTTCATGAAGTGTTTTCTAAAAGCATATTTAACCACAACATTAAAACTTATGAAATAGTCGATTGTCATTCATCCATTTCTGAAAAACTTGACTCCTCGTCTACCTACGAATTCTCTGCAGACAGTAGGTTGCAATACGAAGCTGACGCAGAAGTCTACTTTCGAGCATTCAACAGGAGCTTTCATTTACTTCTATATGAAGATTTAGACTTCCGAGATTTAAAAAAGTACCATTTTAATGCTTCAATGCAACCCAAATCAAGATTTTATGAGGGAATCATAAAAGAAAATTCGTTAAAATCGATAGTTGTAGGATATTTGTATGATAATGTTTTTTCCGGCAGCATCGAAGAATATGAAACCATGTACTTTGTTGAGCCAGCAACTTTGTTCTTTTCTGAACCCAATTATTCTCCAAAAGTGGTAGTATATCGAAGTAAAGATATAATAGCTGGGGATCACAGAACTCATAGTAAAAACTCTTCTGCAGATTCAATGAATAAAATTAGTTACCCTTACCCTGTTTTATTAGAATTTTTAAACCCTCAGTACTATTTTCCCCGTGGCATAAATAAAACTTCTAATACATCAAATGCACATTATGCTTGTCAAATCGAAATGGTGGCCGATCATACTTTATACCAATACTTTAAAAAGGACACAGATGCACTGAGTGCCTTTTTGTATTTACATGGAAAATATGCAGACTTTATCTTTCGGAGGACAGACTTCGACGGAGATGGTTTTCCAGATAACATCAGAATAATAGTGAAAAAGATATCCATTTATAAGACTGTTAATGATCCAAACTATCCCATGGTGTATGCAAAAGATTTAGTCACATTTCTAGATATGTTTACTCGTCGAAGCCAAAACTACTGCATATCTTTATGCTTATGCTACCGAACTTACAAATCCACTGCAGTTGGACAAGCGTACAGACCGGATCCAGCACCAAATGCATCCCCAGGGGGCATCTGTCAATTCCCGGTCAAACGCGGAATTGTCGAGCGATACCTTAATACAGGAGTGGTGACAATTCTGAACTCAAGAAAGAAGGTTATTCCTCTTATCACAACTCTGTTAGCAGTCACCCACGAAATAGGACACTTGTTTGGAAGTGACCACGATCCTCTGGATGACTTGTATTGCAGTCCAGGGGAAGATATGGGATACTACCTGATGTACCCCAAAACGAATAAGGTGTTCAAACCCATGAATAGCCATTTCTCTCCGTGCAGCCGTAAATCCATCCATCGGATTATACTGGAGAGAGGGGAGTGCCTTAAAGTTCACCAAGCGATTTGCGGTAACGGCGTCCGAGAAGGGGACGAGGAATGCGACTGCGGTTGGGAGAAGTCTTGTCGTCATTTGGACAGTTGCTGCACCCCATCGGACGCGAAGCCTCCAGAGAAAAGTTGCACGTTTCGAAAGAAGACCGGATCGCACTGCAGTCCCAAGGAAAGCAAATGTTGCAGTAGAGACTGCACAGTGAACAAAAACAATGACACCGAGTGCTACAAGAGTGACACCAAGTGCATTGTTAGCCTCTGTGATGGAGTGACCGCGACATGTCCAGAACCGAAGCAATCGCCAGATATGTATCCGTGTCTCAAAAAATCAAAGACTTGCAGTCGAGGTTATTGCAATAGTTCTATATGTCTGGACAACAATTTGAAAGAATGCACATGTGATAATTCGCTTTTCAGATGTTACGTGTGCTGCTTAAAAGATAATGAATGCCACCCGGCTCACAAGTTAAATCTACATTCTCCTTACAGTTCTGTTTTCATGGCTTTAGAAGGGACAACTTGTAAACCTGGGAACTTCCAGTGCGACGGCTCTGGAAGTTGCATTGACGTTAGTTCCCGAAAACTCCAAGGGAATGATGACCAACACACAGTAGTTTGGTGGATGTTGGTTATTCTCTCAGTGATGTTATTTATATTGTGTCTTATATTTTGCTACTTATTAAGAAAACACTACACTTAATTGTATAAAATTAAAGGGTTGCCAAAAAGTATAAATTGTCATGTTCTCAATGTCCATTCGTTCTTATACTGTACAAACTACGTTAAACAATGTTACTTATGTTAGTATGAAAAAGAAAATACTATTCTGCCAATTTATATTAAGATTCTACTGGTTCCCACTTATAAGTCAAATAAATAATTATCATCAGTATTAAGATACAAGAAATAAAAAAGTGTTAAATTACTAATATTTTTTAAGGGATACGTTTTCATGGCACACATAGATAGGTCATAAACTCAATTAGTAGATTGGATGTCAATAGCGAGAAGGACAAAAGTAAGAAAGGAAATGCCAGATTTCTGTGCAATTTTTATGAGCATTTGTAAAAATGTTAGTAAAGTGGGTGGATCACTTTCCTTTATTTTCCAATACTGTATAACCTATTTTGATAAGTGAGTGTATCTGTATCATGCCCATATTTGGGGTAACTTCTCAATGACTGCATAAGTCTGCGACTTCGTTTAGTTCTCTAAATATATCCAAAATACAGGCCAGTTTAAATAAATTAGAATTTTGAGAAAGCATTTAATTTTTTTAAAAATAAAGGGGCGTTTTGATTTCTAAAAATGAAAATACGCATTTGAGCATAATTTAAACAATTCGGATATTATTTTCACCATAGAGACCCTTCAACGTAACACCAACTTAATTACCAATAGCCAGCGATCCCAAAATATCAAACTTTCAGGCCTTTTGTTTTAATTAGGCAAATCAATTTCTCTCCAGATTTTCTAGCAAAAGGAAAATCGATTTCTGTTTTTAGAGTGTTGGTTGAACAGCGTTTCTAAAAACAAACTGAATAAAATTGTCGACACATTTCGACGGGTCGTTATTCATGCAATCTATTTATACTGCTTGGTTGATTTCTGGGAAAAAAAAAACTCTTAAAAAAAGGGGTTTCTTCTGGTCACCGACTGGTTTCACGCCACTGATTAGTCGCACGCTAGAACAGTGGTTCCCAAACCGTGGTCTGCTTGTGGTCCACGTGAGGGTTCAAAGTGATCCGTTGAGCTATTATTTTTTTAATGTTAGTTTTTCACACAAAAAAAAGCATTTTTGAAATGTTTACCTTTTATAAAAAAAAAATATTAATAAAAATCTATTAGCTACAAAAGAAAAATAATATATTTTGGAAGCTCTACTTAATACTCCCATATATTGTCCTTGATAATGTAATCAAACGCATATGTTTGATTACATTATCAAAGACAATTAACCCGAAATTAGTTCATTATGAATTTTGTCAGAGAACGCGATTTTTCTTTCTGATGATGCCATTGTCAACCTATAGTCTAGCGATATACGTTATAAAATGCTTTATGAAAAATAAAAATGTAAATCGAATCTTTAAGTTTTCTGTAATTTTCAGGCACTTCTTAATTTAAAAACGGTATATATATATATATAATAAATATATTTTAAATCAATATAATTACAGAAAATTAAGTTATTTAATATCCAAGTTACATATCTATTTTTAGTATCTGAATTTAATTATATATTTGTAGTACACGCCATGTCGAATTTTTGACTCAGTTGTTCATACTGATCTAAAAGTTGGGAAGCACTGGGCTAGAACATTAGCATCTTTTCGTGTTTTGCTAATTCTTTTTGAGGTCAATAGGGCGAATAGCCGCTTATTTAACGATGAGTGTAAATCCGAAAAAACAGAATTGACATTCAACAAGAAGCGTAGCTATAATTAAATATAGTTATTTAAGCCTTCCTGACCACGGTCCACTTATAGCACGGTCACTGCCTCTCATTCGAACTTCTAGGTACCAGGTCACAATCCTGCCGAAAAAAAAAGGGATTGGGACCCCTTACCAGTTGCATAAATTCACCTAATCTATCCTGGAACTATTAGGTTGGACGACGATTTAATCTTCCAGTTATATGTTAATATTGAATCGGTTTAGAACATACTTATACAACTCAATATATTAAACTATATAATTTAATACCCACATCAAGCTTGTCCAGTGGCGGCGATTCGGGGGGGCAAGGGGGGGCGGTTGCCCCCGCACTTTTTTCGGATGTTGCCCCCGCACTTTTTTGTATGTTGCCCCCGCAACTTTTTTTATATTGGACTTTTTAAAACTAAATTACAAGTCAATTGTTTTACTGCATTGACTAACAAAGGAAATTTTTTGAACCACAACTTCCTCACACTACCATGGGAACGTAAATAATGGAGGGGGGGGGGGGAGGTTTCAGGAGGTTCAAACCCCTCTCATCGACAGATTTAATGTGCACTAGTCGCCTCCACACGTCAAACGTTTGGACGATGGGAGATTGGGCTTGCAACCTCCCGGTAAGGAACTTGGCGCTTTAAAGAGTGCCAAATTGCGAGTTCAAATATAAAATAAAATAGTATATTTTAATAAATTTTGCTTCTAAAGTACCAGTAATTGTTAAATTAAATCAAAACAAAACATACATTTGCAAAGTCTAATCAAAGCGATTAACTTTTTTAGCCATATAATTTCTATAGTTTTTCTGAATGAAATAGTTTATAATAATTTTACTTATGATTACTTATTAAATAGTTTGGTTTTGCAATAGTTTATTTTAGTCAGAAAATCTCCGATTTTAACATTTTTAAAACGCAATCCACAAAAGTATATTTGTTTACTTTACTTATCAGCGAATGTTCTCAAAGATGATGGCAGAAAATATTTAATAGCTTTTTTTTTAATTCTCAATGCTTTGATTTCGAAAACATCAATAAATAGTTTATTGTAACTACGTATTAAATCTACAAAATACCCTCTGGCTCTCAGCAGAATGACTCATTCCCACGTTTTCTCAGTTTTACATATAAGCAGTAGTGAAAAAAAGCGAAAACGGCGCCGAATATGACTTATGACTCTCGTTTGTACATCCATTTTGGAGTCTACAGAGCAAACTGTATATGACTTATGACTACTCCGCTAGATATTTATTTGTTTTTAAATCAGCCATTGATTTTTTTTATTCAATCAGGGCCATAGCTCAGTCTTTTTACACATCGTAGCCTTCGCTTAAGGGTCTAGTTAAATTGTTTTCGACTATAGCTAAAATAGCCAAGTGATATAAAGGTGTTTTGAACAGTTCATACTTTTTATACTCCTGAAAATTGGACTTTAGTTTTTGTGGCCCTTTTATATAGTATTTCTGAAAGTTATCGTGCTTTGTTTTGCCTTTTTAAGTCAGAATAACGAAAAATGAAAGCTTTTAACTTGTCTCCAATCAGCTTTATGGTATGAAAACTTCTTTTTTAAAATTTATGTTATTAAATTTTTTTTACTGTGTATTTTAAGTTGGTATACTTCAAATAACACAAAATAGTGAGTAAATACAAGTGTGCAATACCATAGCTTTTTTATAGCAATATAATAGCACATTTTTTTATAGTCCCCCCCACCCTCACCCTCCCATTTGGGGGACTTCTTGTTTCCCCTTTATCTTGCCCCCCCACTTTCAGCACCCAATCGCCGCCACTGAGCTTGTCCAAGTATTTTTAATCATGCGACATCAGAATATATACATATCCATACATTGTATACCTGCTTAAAAAGATAAAACTACTTCGATTTGAAAGAGACGGACAAAATTAGATAACATTGAACGGTTTAATCATATAGATACGACGGTTTTTATCTCTAATAAGATAAATTCGGCAATAATTCCTGTTATATGTCGCATAGTTTTTTTTTAAATATTCGATTACTCTCATAATTTAACTTCATCATATTTGCTTTCAAACCCAATAATCAGTACCATATATAATATTTAAAAAAAATAATTATAATGTTTCACCTTGAAATGACATTTCTAATACATTACAGCACAGCATAACCTTATAAGCAGACATACCAATTATCCCGCCTTTTATGCGGGAGTCTCCCGAATTCGAACATCTTCTCATGCTCACCCGCATAAAAGATAAAATCTCCCGTATATTGCCAAGCCGGATCAAAAGTTGGGAATGTGGGGGAATTGTGTCTATATAAATGTCTAGCAATTTGTAATAAAAATGCAATAGATTACCAAAAATAAAAACAATAAAATGGCTTGTAATTAGTGATTAACAATTCTGACTAATATGCAGTGTAATAAATTTATTTTTCATTCAACAAAATTCCATGCCCCTAGAATCTTTCTTATATTTAACAACAAAAAATGTCAAAATCGGACAATTACTTTTTTTTTTCAAACGGTCCAGTTAATTGAGAATTCCGGATAGAGTTAAGGTCCAGATAACCGGATATTTTTTTTCAAAAGGTACCCAAGTGAGAATCCCTTAACAACAACAAAAATTCCAAATATCTGAATTGGAGCAGAAATCTTGCGCGAGCATACATAAGTCGAATTGGCAGTCATCTCTCCTTTTGGCGTTTTTGGTTGGGGCACTTTTCAGTCGGTTAAAAAAAAGGTTCTTGCAAACTTCACATTTTTTATGTATTGTTTATAATAATCATATTTTTTATGTGCAGATTTTAATCTTTATCATATTTTTTAAAATGAAATTTTTATTCCAATTTTAGGCAGCTGCGCGAGGTGCATGACGAGAGTTCCTTATGGAACTTTGATCGCTACAATTCTGTGTTGTGCTGGTGTTTTGGCATTCCTGATTAGTCTCTATCCCGCAGTACGCCTCACTTTACGGATGTTCGAAGACCTCTTCACATACAACTTAGAATGGTACGGAATCATTATGGAAGGAAAAAATATGATATTCTATTTCTCTATGAACATTATATTCAAAACAAAATATCTCGTACCAGCTGGTTTAACAGCTTACTCATTTTTTTTTACCCTATCGGATTATACTGGATAATATTTTTAAATATTGAGATTACTGACGAATAACTTTACTTTTGTAATTTATTCCTATAGCAGATAGAAAATAATTGTTAAATGAACAGTTATAATTTAAAACATTGGTAATAGTATAATTTTTATCCATTCAATACCCGATTTTGCGTGACTTTCCAAACTTGTACTGTACATAATAAATGGTATATTTAAATATATTAAACGAATTAGGGCTATTTTAAGTTGAATATAATTCAAAACAATCATTGTGTTATGAATATTTTGAGATAAGTTTATATTCGCACATTTAATTCATATAAATGCAAATTAAATTTGTATATTGAAATATGTCAATTGCTTATAATGCTCGTATCTCTTTCTAATACGCTATTTTGTTTTTTAAAAAAAACCTTGAACTGTTAATAACGTTTGAATGAAATATTGATTTTATTTTCCCCCATAATACTGTAGGCTAAACGACATCCAGCTTATATTCATTATTGCTGGTGCTTTCATGGGATTTCTGGCCATTACCCTTCTAGTGGTAGGAATATTTTCTACTGGAGCTACAAGGACAAAAATCTACCGAGGCTGGAAATCCCGTGTGGGTGGAAGGATTTCTTCAGCTATAGTAAGAATTTTTTTTCCCTCAAAAGTATTAATATTAAATTGAAGAATCTCGCAAATTTTTCAGCATGAATATAACTGAATGTTTAACATTTTTCATAAAACTGCATGTTTTTCAAATATGTTTATACAATGTGCCTTTTTAAAATGTATGTTTTTTATTGTTAATATATTAAAAAATATATATTATTAATAATACATTTAAATGTCAGTTTAGTAGTTTGAAAAATATATTTAAAAGCTGTGAAATATCAGATGATCTTGAATTAAGATTATCATAAAAATCCTTTTTAAAAGTAATTCCAAGTAAACAAGTTTTATGCACAAGTCTTTAAAATTGCTTTGAAGATATAGGGGTAAACTCACAGAGTACGGAACAAGTTCTATTTGGTTCGAGATGCACCCCCTACAATATTTTTGAAAACTTTATTCCTGTGTATGTACAGACACTTAAAATATAGACAGTTTGTCTAAATCAAAGAAATTAGTTCACTAGAATATATTTTAATTGAATGAAATAAGACAGATGAACGCTGTCATTTTTACCTACTTCTCAAGCATTTTATTTTGAAATTCGTGAACTCAATTATGTTATTAGTTACCGCCTCACATTTTTCGAGTTTATTTTCTCGGAAACGAATAGCACGATTTTACTAAAAAAATATCGCTTTCTTTGTGATACACATACATCGCGTTTCGGCTCAGAAATGGACACCCTTCAAATGATATTATATAAAAAAAAAGTATACCTTGATTTAATTATTTTGCAATTTTCTTTTTCAGTGTATGACCATTCTCTACATTCTTAATCTGATATGGCTGGGGATAGCTTGCTGCCTTGTAGTTGTGGTTTTCATTTTTCACATATGGAAGAAGCTTTGTGAAGCTCAAACTGAATGCATCGACCTAAAGCAATTTCGTAAGTATCGTTTAGTTTCAGTATCCGAGTATGTGTCTTGATCATTAATCCATTATCAATGAGTGATAGTAAATATATTTATAGTTGTCTTTTTTAATTTGTAGATTTTCTATTTCCCAATGGGACTGACGTTAATGCACTTAACATTTGCGAAAAGCGGAAAATATTTTGCACGGATACAGTAAGTTAATATTTGTTTGGAATAACAGTCAAGTTGTTAATAACTAATTTTATTTCATAAAACTTTTTTTAATGGCATTTGTTTATTTTAACCACCAGCAATCAAATAAACTATTTGTGGCCTCAAATAAATAGTTTATTAGGGTTTAATGTACGATGGAAGCACTATTCTACGAATAGAGTTGGCTGGTTAATAAAGACTATGTTCACCTCTAACTGTAAATACAGGCCTGACGTCGGCAATGTCAATTCGTACTAATAATTGAGGTGTTCATTCATGCAAAAACCATGTTCCGAACATGGTAAAACTTTCTAATAGTTAAACTGGCTAATAGTTAATTGTCTATATGGAACAGTATTTCAAATTGTTCAAACTACAATGCAATAAGCCCCATGAACTATTAGGTTTTCGTCCCTATACAACGCACACACAGAAGAATGTATGAATATACCGATCATATATGCAGACTGCATGTTTTATGCTAAACTTTTGAGCAGCAGTGAAGAACATACAAATGTAGATCAAGAAATTTCTTTTACAAGAAGTTTCAAAGCAATTGCATTTTCACACATCAACAGAATTGTTTTCTTTTTAAATATTAACACAAAAGAACTTATATTTACTCTTAAAATAGTATTATAAATTTTAACTAGTAAAGTTTAAAAATCAAATTAAAATTAACTCCGAGAAGTATAAGACATCTCAAAAAGCATTACATGATAGAATATCTATTTAAAAATAAAATTTCAAGATTCTACTAAAACAGCAGAAACATTACATTTCAAAAAGTAAACAAAAAATATCTTTTATGCAAATAATTTTTTTAATTTATGATCTTATGTTAACTTGCTATGCTTTTATTAAATTACAAATATTAATTGTATTTTAGGTTCAGTACGCAGGACCTTACTTTATATTATCTTTTGCTGCTTCAATCCTGGTGATTATAAGTTTGGTAAGTTTATACATGCCTCATGTCAAATGAATTTTTTTGAGTTCTTTCAAAAGAAGCTGAAGTTCATATAACAATACATTTTGCACAATGTCTAGCTCTTCAGCACAATATAAACTAATAACATAAAAATGTGCAACTTAGTATATAATTACAAGGTAAAATGAATACTTACAATATATAAGGTTTAAAGATTTTCATCGAATAGAAATAGCTCGGTGAAAAGTAGTCATCTCTTCAAGTAATAGAATTCAATTGATTAACTGCTCCAGGTGTCTTTTTGCATAACCTCATAAAGTAAATACTGTGATTATAAGCACCTAGGATAATTTAATGAAATAAAAAAACATATTCTGTGCGGTAGGGGGTCGATTAACCCAGTGAATTCACTGGGTTATAATTTTCCTTCCATAATGATGTGGATAAATATGGATTTGACTGCCCACACTAAACATAGTAAGTGTGCACTGAACATAGCATGCCACACTGAAAAAGTATTAAATAAGCTTAAAATACATTACAGGGTGGCAACAACGTTCTAGGAAAAAAGTTCCCTGATTTCCATGATGGTGTCACAAAAATATCCCTGATTTTACAATTACGTTAAGAAATGTTGCAACACATGCTTTGTATAGAAACAAAGTATCCACAATACAATACTATAAATATATTGCATTATAAATGAAAAATTATACGCAATACTTATTGACAGTTAAAAGAATAGTTTATGGATACAACACAAATAATAATAGTAATTAAACATGTTCTCTGGAGGCAGATAATGCAAAAATAGCAAGTTTTTTCAAATTATTTCTTTTGTAGATAATTTTAAATGCTTTATATTTCCTATTCCAATCTTAAATCTGAGTAAATCACATATTCATTAGTCCCTTACATGTTGCTTACAATTCAAGGTCCAATGCACTTTGTTTTTGCTGCTCCCTCCAGCAGTGGTTCACATTTTTACAACAATAAAACTGAAAATATGCATAACCATGCTTTTTTTTATTATTCTTTTTCAGAATTAAAAGGAAATATTGACAACTAAATCACATAGAACGGAGGGCATAACAGACGATAATCGATAAATGCCGTTTTAATGATCCAAATTTAAAAATTTTCCTGATTTTTTAGGAAATTAAAATTTTTTCCGACATTTCCAAAATAACAAATTTCCATGATAATTCCCTGATTTCCCGGTTATGTTACCACCCTGCATTACTATATAATGTGCCTATATACACTATATAATTACTACATTTGTATATTTTTAGCTCCACTATATAATGTGCCTGGCAGCTAACTACACAAGAATCAAAGACCATGAGAAATTCAAGGATTTACAGGAACTCCAGTATTTGCAAGATTCCGAGATGGGAACGTTGCCAAAAGATCGCTTCTAGGACATAAGCCAAGGGATTTTTAAGGAGGAAAAGTTCTATGGAAAAAGATAAAGGTTTTCAAGACTGCTCTCCACATATCAGAGGCAAAATACTTTCCCCATTTTGCATGTCTAAAGATCGAGTTTATTACAAAACTTGGTTAATTCAAACTACAGGAACACTTGGGTGAATTTTCCGTCTTGAGAATTTCTTGGCACTTTGTTGACTCTATATTTTCTTTTTTTACTCTAGCTAGTTTATTTAGATTTATATACAATATTTTTTAAGGTTGTGGGGATATTTACCCACTGGCATTTTACTATTGTATATAATTTTTTAATTTTTCAAATTGGATTTTCTTGAAACATCATCAAGTACTGTTATCATTATTTATAATATAAACATGCCATAATCTTGCTTTTTAAGATATTTTTCTACTCTTATGAAATGTTACATTTCCAATCATATACATTTAACAATTCATCGGAAAAGATTTTAAATTGTTGGTTTCAGCATTTGTTATATGATAAATTTTAAAATGTAAATATTTTATTCAATTGATGTATTTTTATATAACTATGCATAGCACTTATATTTAAAGAAAAATATCACAGTTATTTGCAACCAGATGTCACGCTAACAAAACCCATTAAAATATATTCACAATATAGCTCAATATTTGTCTATGAATATTTCTCAAGTCTGTACAATAATGAGAAACTTTTTTAACATTGTACATAAAATAATTTATTGAACTTCTTACAAGAATCCTTTTGCTACACTCTATTACATTACCCTTTTTTTATATATCTAATTCTTTACCCTATATTTTTTAGTTACATTTCGGTATTTCTTTACTTTGTTTTATTATGTATAAGGATAAGGGAGTTAATATAATTTATAATAAACCCTTTTTTATGTTATTGTCCCTTTGACTGCACTTTAAATTTATTTCCAAGTTTATTTTGTGCTCTTTAACAATGTGTTATATATGTCATGCATAGATGTCTTGGTACACAGATGCATTAAGTGTATGTGTTTTCTCTATGTGCTTAATATATATGTTCGCTAAGGCATTGTTATGTAGAATAATGATTTTCCCAGTAATGTCTGAGATATATAGAGAGGGAAGACTGAACTATTTAGAGACTGAAATATATTTATAAGAAACTGCCTATTTTATTTTTATTTTAATCTAGACTGGTGAAGCTATTTATGTTTTAAATAAAGATATTAAATTATTTGGTTTTGATATTTTTTAAATTTTTTTACTATAGCTATGAGTTTATATTACCGTATTTGGAAACCTATTTTGAAGTTGATTAGATATAATAATTGTTGTTTGAATAACATAAAAGAGCAAGTTAGGTAAAAATAACAACATATAAACTCCCCTGAGTCTTAAAATAAAATAGTTTATAAATAGGAAACAAAAATCAACACACAACTGTAAAAGTAATGAATTTCAAAGCTTTCTCTATTCCTACTAAAATAGCCATTTAATGGTCAGGCCGATGTACTGAATTAAACTGGTTCCCTTCAAAAATATATACAAAATAATGTAAAAATTATCGATAACACAAGTTTTGGTTTTAACATAATATATAGTTTATTTTATGTTAATCATAAGGAAGACACAATATTGCATTTCAACAGTTCATTTATCAAACATTTTTATTTGATAATAAATAGTTAAATATAATGAATTCATTCTAAGAAAAAATATAAAATTATGAAAGTTTTTTGTTGAAACCATGCCTGACTTCATATATACACTAAAAAAGTCATCTAATGAGTATAAATATATAACATTTATATAATGTTCAGATGATAATGAAAACAAAACTTTTTAGTGGTTCATACAATGGTGAGTGGAAGCAAATAAAATTATATAATGAGTTTAAGGCAAAGCTTAAGTAAAATGACAAAAAACTATTGCTATTGTAAACATAAGTTTTTGGAATTTTCTTCCATAATTTTACAATACAATATGTATTCATAGTCTGTGATAAGAGAAAATGAGTCATTAGGTGAAAAATGAAAACACAAATAACAAATTTTAATAACTTTTCTATAAAATTGAAAAAGCCAAGTAAAGAGCAGTTCCAAAATTCCATTTATCTATTCAAAATCATTCACATTGAGAGAGTCAAAAAGCATATCAAGTCACAGGTCTTGCAATGGTACTATACACAGCTACAGACACTATACATGGTAAATCTTGAAGAACCATATCAATCAATTTAGAATATGATTCATTTCTATAAAGAAAATCATAAAAAAATATTAAATTACACAATAACAATATTAATTGTGTAGAAGCTGTAAACAGTAGTGGAGAATAATGTTAAAAAAATGTATACATTGTGAAAGAGTTTATAAACATGGTACACCACTAATTTTGGTACATTTTAAAAACATAGCTGGTTTATTTTAAAAACAATCAACAAGAAAAATTAAATACACAGATATATACAGATAAACAGCAAAAAGAAAACAAAAATAAAGGACAAAAATATTAATAAAGAGGAATATTAAGCTGTCAAATCTAAAAAGATCATGTTATGACCTTTTTAGATTACAACACCAAAAAAAAGTATAGACAAAAATAAGAACAATAATAAAGGACAAGCAGGTTATATTTATTTTGTAACATGCCTAGAAAAATGTGCTGTTTTGACATTGTCACTGGCTTTGCTCTCTAATGAAGTTGGCAGTGACATTGTTCTTTACTACTGCTTTTATTTTAGTATATATTAATTTTCGTTCTTTTTCATGTGGTACATATATAAAATATGTAATCAATTTAAATATCTAAGCATTCTACACAAAAAAAAAATGGATCTACACCATTGAAAATTGATTTAGGCACAATATTTTGCATTTGTATTTATGGGAAAATCAAATTGTATTAAAACTTCTGTACTTCAGATAATTTGACGATCAAGTAATAATGCTTTTTATTAAAATTATTATTTCAATATAGAGCTAATAGATAGACATTTTTAAGATGTGACTGATCTTAATTTTTAATGTAGTGCATTTCAGCAAAAGATATACTGGTCTTTAAGCTTCTAAATATTATAATTTTGTGTAAAAAATAAAATTGTGATAATGCACATAAACTTAATAATTATGAAAATAAAATATAAGAAACGTTGTGTCTAACCTGCTTTTAATCCGTGAGTCATAAATGCAATTGTTTCTGGAGTTATAAATTTTGACTTCTTTTTCATCTTTGGAACAACATACTACACATCCATCTATGTACTCAATACGGACTTCTCCATTAATCAACTATAAAAAAAATATTAATATATTTTACATATATACTAGAAACAGTCTGAAAACTGATATCACTGAAAAATATAATGTTATGTATTAGATATATTCAGAGGTAAAATTTCTTCTTTGGTTAAAATATTGAGATTTTTTTTTAAAACTCCAAACTTAAAATGTAGCAGACCATTTTACAACCATCAATGAAATTCCAATAAGTTTATTAGATTCTACGCAAACGTTTAATTGACTACTTATAATAACTATTTGTTATTACTCCTGAGGCGTTAACATATCAAGGATTTATTGAATATTAATTATTCACTAATGATCACAGTGGCCATTGACAACCTGTAAACATGCCCCAGTGAACTAGGGGCACAATGCTGAAATATGCTTGTTATTTTTTTAAAAGCCCACTTAGGCCATTCCGGTGTTTAATGTCCAGAAGGTTAAACAAGGCTAGTTAATTCTTGCATAATAAATATGTTAAATGATCCTTTCAGGGCTCGCAACACTTTTTGCATTTGTCCCCAGGGAAAAAGGGACCAAATATCTTTAAAAAAAGGGACAAAAAGGGACCTACAAAATTTAAGACGAGGGGGACCGTTTCACGTGTGCGAAACCGTGGGTAATAACTAGTATAACATAAATCAGTGAATGAATCGATGCTTTTTGTTGTAGCAACGAAACTATGTTTAAGAACATACATTGAATTGTTTTGACTTTCTTTCACACTTTTTTCCAGTACCCCTAGTAAAAACGTGAAAAAATAATTTAAGTTTTTTTTAACTACATAGCATTCTACTATTCAAGCATTATTCCAACCAAATTTTAAGAAAATCGGAGCAATATTATAAAAGTTAGTAAATTTGTGCGAGAATGTTTTTTAAAAATTCATTTCGTAATAATCTCAAGTTATTTGTAACTTTTTAAATTTCGGTCAAATTTCTTGAAATTTAGCAGGGATACTACTTACGACAGGAAAAGTCTATTTTCAAATCAAAAGTAAATCGAACAGTATTTGCTTAAATAGAATATGAGGAACTGAGAAATCGTGTAATTCCAATTTACACTTTCACCTGCATCATTTACAATTGTTTTTGATGCAAACAAGATCCAGTGGTCCTGGGAGAACAGTTTACATTTAGGCCCACATTCCACACTAATGTGATTAATTACATCTGTAAACACAAAACAGCGAGCCTTTTTCTGGTTTTATGATATTCGTGAGTTGCAACACCCTAGCAGCAGATTCAGCACATATACGAACATCATTGTAATGACCATTAGGGCCATTCCACGGATTTTGAAACCAAGGGGGAAATTATTTTTTTTCACATTATTATGATTATGGCACATATTGTTTTTGAAAAACATATGATCTTTCTTGTAGTGAACTTTTTTTTTATTTTTTTTTAATTAGATCTCATCGTAAATTGCATATTTTAAGACATATGCCAAGAATTGTAGATGGCCTGTATTATAATGCATATTTCTTTAAGGCTTCTACAATTCCTTCACTTTTAATATAGATACCAAACATACTCTAATTTTCAATTACTAATATGTTTTTAGTAATAATATATAAAAAATAACAAAATAATCTCTATTTTTTTAATCTTTGAACAATTACAGCTTAACAAGTTTTTGAGGTGTCACATACATGACCATTAACAGATGTTTTTTAGTTTTTATAGCATTAAATTTATAGAAAAATTCTGAAACTTTATTTACAAAATACAATTATACTATTTGACAAAATTACATTAAAATTTAAAAAAAAAATTATATTTAAATTATAATTTTCAATGGTCAGGTATGTGACATTGTGATTAGGCATGACTTCAAGCAGTCATGTATGTGACATGAAATCAGGAAATGCAAGCAGCTGTTTTAAATTAATCTCAATAACTTGAACCAGATGGCAGTGTTTCTTGTTACTCCTCTAACTGTAACACCTGCTGTTTGTTTTAAAGCAAGGGTTCAGAGCACATTGTGTTTAAAGTATGCAGCAAGTGAGTTTTTATAAAACATCATTGCCTAATTTTGTTATTTGAAGCATAAAATATGGATGATGAACAAAGAGCAAAGAATAATGCTAAACAGAAGAGGTATTATGAGAAAAAAATAAATGATCCTAATTTTAAAGAGAAAGAAAGACTGAGGCAAAAAAAGTTAAGAGATGCAAAAGCAACAGCTATGACAAAAAAAGAGAAAAAGAAACAAATGGAAGCTGTTAGAGAAAGGCAAAGGAAATGCAGAGCAGTCAAGAAGATAAATAATTCTATTACATTTTCAAGTTTGAATTCTTCTACTGTGACTATCCCAAAAGATTCTCCTTACAGAATTCCCCAAACACTTGGCAAAGCAGTAAAAAAACCTTGGAATGCCTTACCAACCTCACCTCGAAAGCGAATGGTTGTTGTGAGCAATTTAGTGAAAAAGGTGGGTTTGAAACTACAAAAGGAAAGCGAGTCCAATGTTAGTGATGAAAATCAAAACAAAGAACTTGTGGTAGAATTTTTATGTCAAACAAATATAGTCTATACTGCTCCAGGAATGCATGACGAAATGACAATTTGGGAAAATGGTATTAAAAAACGTGTTTGTAAACTTTATCTTACAATGTATATGAAAGAAGCACATGCTTTGTTTAAAGAAGAAAATCCGAGCATTAATATTGGATATTCGAAGTTTTGCAGTTTAAGGCCAAAAAATGTTCTTCTTGTTAAAGACACTCCTAGAGATCAGTGTAAATGCTTGAGTCATGAGAATTTTATTCTGTTGTTAAAGGGATTGAATATTGACTACAACAATGATTTTTGGAAAGAAATACTCTGCAATTCAAACTCGGAATCAGAGTGTTGGGAAACAAAATGTGATAAGTGGAATGCTGGAGAATTGCTTTTAGGTTTTATTGGTAAAAACGGATTAAATAATGACTCTAGTGTTCAGTGGCATCAATGGGTTAAATCAGAAAATAAGCGTTTCTTTAAAGAAACCAATGAAGGTTGCGTAGCTGAATTGACTGATAATATTTTAGCAAACTTTGAAAGTTTCAAACAACATGTAAAAATTAAACGGATCCAAGCTGCCGCCTTTCAATCTGATATAAAACAAAGCAATACTGTTGTATTGCAAGTAGACTTTGCTATGAGTTATTCGTGTGAGTGGCAAAGCGAAATACAGTCTACAATTTGGAGCAGGGAAAATGTAACTTTGTTTACATCTGCATTATTTGAAAACAATCAAAAACCAGATTGCTACCTTATTGTAAGTGATACTAAAGATAAATCTAAACTGTCTGTGTCTGCTTTCATTTTAAAGCTTCTTGAAATTATTAAATTTCAGGCAACTAAACCAAAATTGATCATTTGGAGTGATGGCCCGTCCAGCGAGTTTAAAAACAAATTTATTTGTTATTTTCTTTTTATCTTATCCAAAATACAAAAACGCTTTTCTGGTTTTGAATGGAAATATTCAGCAACTTCCCATGGAAAGGGAGTTGTTGATGGTATAGGTTGTACCGCTAAGTCCCGAGTATATGCAGAAGTGAAGGCAAGAAGAGCCATAGTACAGAATGCAATCGACTTTACAACAGTTGCCTCAAAAGTTTTACCAAACATTTCTGTCATTTCTATGTTGCAGAATGACATAAATAAAACACAGATTGATTGGAATTTAGCCAAGGATGTTCCGGGAATTAAAAAAGCACATATCGTTAAATGTTCTGACGAGCACATTTGTTTGTTTACTAGCCAGCAAAATTTGGATACTCCTATACAAGAGTTATGCTATTGTGAAAATACAGAACAATGTTCCAAAAGTACCCAAGCACATGCAGAAGATCACATTTCATCCATAAATATTTCACTTGGCATGTTTGTACTAGTAAAAGTGTTTGGGAAAAGGTCATGGAAGCCCTATGTTACATAAGTATCTGCTTTAGACGAAACGGATATTAATGTGGTTTTCTTAAAGCAAGTGTCTTTACTTAATTTCATTTATCAAGAAAATGATACAGGACTTATTCAACGTGATGATATAATTAAAGTGTTGTCAACACCCATAATTAACAGTCACAATATTGTAATATTTCCAAATTCAGTTATGTAAAATTGAACAATGTCACATACATGACTACATGTCACATACATGACCTGCAATATTTTATTTTGTTAGAAATTGAAAAATTCAAAATTATTTTAAATAATTATTAGTTTGTCTTTGTCAATCCTTTTCCTAATGTAAATTTTTTTTAAATGTATTTCATGCATATAATTCACTGAATTTACAAAAATAAGTTAGTGTTGTCAAAACACACTTCTGTTTTTTGTCACATACATGACTAACTAAAAATAATGTAAAAATACTATCAAAATTTAAATATAAATATGGTTTTCATTACTATTTACAATAAATCCTTTTTAAACTGTTAACAAAATAGATTTTTTGTCTTTTCGCTACATTTGTACAAACATTTGTCAGATATTTATACATGTCTTATAGAGTGATTGTCACATACATGACCGTGGAATCAGCCATTACACAATAAAAAAAAATGGTTAAATAAGGAGGAGAAACAGCCAGAAATGTGTTATTATAGTCATAATGGGTGGAAAAATTATTTTTGATAAAATAAGGGAAAAAGGGACCATATTCTGAAAAAAAAGGACTTTTAAGTACCTGAAGTGACAAAAAGTTCTTTTAGGGAAAAAAGGGACCTGTTGCGAGGCCTGTCCTTTGAAAAAATAATGATTTTACATTTAGAAAAAAAGGTGGATTTTAATGCTTTGTGTTAAATAATAATAGTGGAGAAGAAGACTACAACAAATTAAGTTATAATACAAGAGGAGTCAAAGTAGTGGCAATAACACTAAAATATTTATAATGCTAATACAACTGCAAAAACATTAATTAGGCAAACAAATTATCCCAAAAATCTTTACAAGCTGGTATAAAAAAATAATGATCTAAAGTAATATACCTTGGGTTTAGATTTGAGCTTCCTGAAGATTGCTTCTATGTTGCTAACAGGCTTTGAAGAAGGAAGTGTCATATGCTGTTCTGAATTGTATAGGTACTTAGAAGATGAGTCGCTAACATATCTTTTTATTTCTTCATATGATTTAGACTAAATGAAAATAGTGAAGCCATTAAAACATTCATCATAAACAGATGACAGCAAAAGTAAAATTACATTGTGGCAAAAATAGACACTTTACATGAAAATTAAAAGGTAAAAACGAAGTTTTTGTGATTATTGGAGCAAAAATAAACACACGTAGTTTTCATGCATAAACACATAGAATTTTTTTTACTTACATTTCTTGGCTTATGTGCGAGTATATACATTCAAGATTATTTTAAATCATAAGAGGAATACTTTTCACTGAGAAAATTTGAACAATATTATATTTTATATAATTTTTTCTCACTTTTTAAAATGATTTCTGACTTTTTAATTTGGAATTCTGAATAACAAAAAATTCATTTAAGGCAGCCCCTACTCTTAAACTTCTGCATTAAGGCTGAATATTTAAACCCTGATAGATGACTCCAAAACCCTCCAGATGACTACAATAGCCTCCTTAAATGATTTTACCTATAAGACTAAGGTAACCAACTACATTTCACTAAAAGACCACTTATAAAATGCTGGAAAAGGCACACCATTGCATACACCTGGACTGTTAGCGAAACAACATCTGAGGAATGTAACATTGAGGTAAAATAAAAATTTTTAAAATTAGATTACTTTTTTTAATCTAAAAGTTAACAAGGTTTCCATTTAAAAAAATGGATAAAATTTCTCCAACTTTTGATGATGATTAAAAAAAAAACTTACTAAGAAATATGTTGGAGAAAATAAATTATATTCTCTTACATTAAAAAAAAAATATTGAAATAAATTCGCATTGAATCCTGTTAAAATATATATAGAAATGTTATTTTATTTAATAATCTTTCGATGACACTTTAATTTTGAAGGGGGAGAAAAACATGTTATACCTAGTTCCTATTTTTTTAATGATTAATATGAAATATGTTGATTTATTCAATTGATTTAATGCTTTCATACAATACTGTGTTTATGAAAGTCATTATAAATGTAAAAAGTTTTAAATTGAATAAATTAAAAAACAGTTAGACCATTTTTAAAATTTTTTAATTTAAAAAACAATTATTTACCCTCATCAATTTGTTTATTATATTTATCTAAAATAGCAAAAATCAGTTCATAAATCAATTTGTTCATTATATTTATCTAAAATACCAAAAATCAGTTCATAAATCAATTTGTTCATTATATTTATCTAAAATACCAAAAATCAGTTCATAAATCGATTTATTCAGTTTCAAAACAAATAAATATTTTAATATGTATTTCACCACTTAATTAACATTAATTTGAAAAATCCATTTAAAATATCCCATTTGAAAATACAAACAATTTCACTACTTACTTTGCGATTGGTTTTACTTATCATAGAAGGTCCTGCAGAATGATGGGGATTATTTTCTTTGAAGTTATCTTTTGCAGAACTAAGCTTCTTTTCCAGTGGTGGACTACAATTAAAATTGAGCACTTATCAATTCAAAGTCGTATTGGAGAGAAAAGTATGTAACAAATTAAGAATTTAATTAACATTAAGATCTATAAGTTTGAACATTTTATTTAAAAATTATTGTCAAGTGCGAGTAAGGTTCACACACAGAGGGTACCATACCGTTAGTACTATAAAGCTAAGAACAAAGGCTGAAAATAAGATTTAGGCTAGCTCTGCATACAATTGCACTGCAACTATTGTTCGCCGATAATAAACCGAGTGACTAAAAATCACTTAGTAACTGCCCGGCAATTATTTTAATTGTATTTGTCGGGCGACTATCCTTTTTGGTTCGTTGTTTGATAATGAGTTTCATTGAATGGGTAGATAATCATAAGATACGCAATTTTAAACTACATACATTTATTACACACAAGACAGACAATCACATCTAACTAAAGCACAACTTACAAACTAACATATAATAAAGAAAAATAGTAAAATAGCTACCCCAATGCTCAAAGACGTGCCTATCACACAACCATCCTCTTCGAGGGTCTGTGCCCGTCTGTCTCACTTACTGCTCTGCGCAGATACTCCTGCGCAGCTCAAAACTAAACTATGCGTTCCTTGCCTGGGAATAATTCCAAACACTACACCCCCCACGTAAGATAAGTGTTAGGGGTCTCAACAATACACATGACACTTATATGAATTTAATTGTTGAAATATTCCCTAACGCATGACCATACCTGTCACATCATCAACCTAAACCTCTAACTTTAAATCTCTTCAAAAGAAAACTTTAGCACAATTCTACAATTATCACATTTCTTACCCTACACAAAATATATATATATAAAATATATTATTACAATATCCAATATATGGTACGTTATTTGTAGAAAAATATTTAAAAAGCATATATCAAAATTATTTCAAATATGACAAATGAAAATTCACAATATATAATATGAAAGAAAATGATAAGTAAACGCAGTGCCAATACAGATGTAAAGATGCTTGTTACCATTCCGGAACACTACATGTAATTCACTTAATAATACTTAAAAATCATACTAAACGAGAAAGTGCATCAGCATGTGGCATTTTGGCACCAGGGCAGTGTCTCAAAGTTATATTGTATCTTTGAATGGCAAAAGCCCAACGTTGCAATCGCGAAGATTGCGGAGCACATTTCGTCAGATATGGCAAGGGATTATGGTCTGTGAAGAACTCAATTTCCGCACCGAAGATCCACGATTCAAATTTCTTGAGACTCCACACAATCGCGTAAGCTTCCCTCTCTATGGTTGACCATGCCTGTTGAGCCTTACTTAGCTTCTGACTGACGAATGCAATGGGATAAATTTTATCCTCGTGTTTTTGCGAGAGACATGCCCCGACGCCTATTTGAGAAGCATCTGAGTGAATCACAAAAGGAAATCCTAATTGAGGTGTGTATAGAGACTGCGCATTTGCAAGAGCTCCTTTCAACTCCGCAAAAGCCAGATCGTGCTCTTCTAACCACGGTATCTTCTCAGCAACACACTTTTTAGTTAGTTGAGTTAATGGATATGCCAATTCAGCATATTTCGGAATATAGTCACGATAATAATTACATAGGCCAAGCGCGCTACGTAACTCCTTTTTGGTTTCTGGTCGTCTCAGCGATGTCACAACGTCTATCTTCTCACGATCAGGTTGATGTCTTCCTGATCCGATGACATGGCCCAGATATTTTATCTGTGCTTTCACAAAGAAACACTTTTCAATGTTGACTGTGAAGTTCAGCTCCTTAAGTTTATTGAAGACTATGTCCAGATGTTCCAAGTGTTCCTCCCAGCTTTCAGAGAAAATGGCAATGTCGTCAATGTACGCACGTGCAAACTCTCTGTAAGGGGCCAGGACTCTGTTCATTTCTCGTTGAAACGTTGCTGAAGCATTCTTTAATCCGAAACTCATGACTTTGAAACGGTACTGTTGACGGTGAGTCTTGAATGATGTCAGATCTCTGCTTTCATACTCCATAGGAATCGCCCAGTATCCCTTCAGCAAGTCAAGTGTAGTGATCACTTTGGCTCTTCCAATTGTATGTAGAAGCTCCTTTGCGTCTTCCATTGGAAAATCATCTGTCAAACAAGCCTCATTTAGCGATCTGTAATCCACACACAGGCGTATCCCTCCACATTTCTTCGCAACACATACCACAGGATACGCGATTTCAGCACTGCTCTCCTCTATCAAATCCAAATCAAGAAGTTCTTGGATTTGTTCGTCTACCTTGTATTTCAAAGTTTCGGGGATTTTGTAGACATATGGCTTCTTTCTTTCCACATCTGGTTTCAATCTAATCCTGTGTTCACCGACCTTTGCGATCTTTACATTCCCTGTAAATAATTCACTATATTTTTGCACTATACGCAATAACTGTCCCTTCTTCTTATCGTTCAAGTGATCAAGATCAAGTTCATCTAGAACTTCCCGTACACCTCGTGTCATTTCTTTTGGTGTCTCTTGTATTTCCCCGAATTCTTCCTCATCTTCAAAAATCACCCCCACAGCATTCAGACGTGGATGGTATTTTCTAATTTTGTTCACATGTACATGCTTGACGCTATTATCATCTAATTTTACCATGTAGGAATTTGGTGGACAGAACTTTACAATTTCTGCGGGTCCAGTCCACCTGGCATACACCTTGTTAGAGGAATCTGGAATCAGCAGATAAACCTGTTCACCCACATCGAACTTCCTAGTTGACGAGCGTTTATTAAAGTAATCCGCATACGACTTTTGTCTTTCTGCTGTCACAACTTTTGCCTTTTCAGCTGCCATCTCCATTTGATGTTTCATATCTTGAAGATACTCGATGACAGTTTTTGAAGTTCCAGTTGGTAGAGGAACCTCTCCTGCCCACGTGGATTTCAGTATGGCAAGCGGACCTCTTGGTTCCCTTCCATACAATAATTTGAATGGCGATTCACCCGTCGTTGCATTCGGCACTTCGCGATAAGCAAAAAGAAGATATGGAATCTGGCGATCCCAGTTACTTTGATCTTCTCTAATCACGTGATGAAGCATATCTTTAAGAGTTTTATTCCACCTTTCAACTAGTCCGTTACTCGCTGCATACCCTGGACATGAGAATCTGGGTGAGGATCCGATGCGCGTCAAAAACTCCTGCGTCAATGCAGCGGTGAAGTTGGTACCTTGGTCACTTGCGACCACATTAGGAATTCCCGTCCTCAGGAATATGTATAGTAGTGCATCGCATGCTGATCTTGCTGTTAGACTTCTCATTGGAATGGCTTCCGGCCATCTCGAGTGCTGATCCATCAGAGTTAGGACATATTTGTGTCCTCTTCCAGAAGCAGGTTCTATAGGCCCGATCACATCAATGTTCACAACTTCGAATGGCAGTTCTGGTCGCAAAACAGGTGTAATTGGAGCTCTATCCGAAATCTTTTCTGGACTCCTTAGTTGACATTTTGAACAGGTGCGACAAAAATTTGCAACGTCTTGAGCTAAGCCAGGCCAATAAAAACTTAACCTAATTCTTTCCTTCGTTTTCCTAATACCCATATGTGCCCCAAAAACAGACTCGTGTGCTAACTCTAACACCTTTGTCCTACGATTTAACGGCAATACCAACTGAGATACCGACTGACCTAGAACTTTGTCTTTATGATACAACAAATCATCAATCTTCATAACATTTCCCTTCCCTAATCTTACATCTTCGCGAACCTTTCCAAGAGTTTTGCAATTGCCCTGTTCTTCCTTTAACCTGCAGACTTCTGAAACCTGATCAACGCCTATCCCATTACAGTTAACAGCATCACAATTAATCTCCCGCTCAGCAAATAAATTTTCCAGACACAAAGAATTGTCCCTATCCAACGATAAATCGATGACCACGCCTTCCCTTTCATTTGCAACATATTCTTCACCAACTCCCTCAACGCCCCTTAGACTCAAACATTCCTCCTTCAACTTCTCATAAACATTTGGTGGAAGTAAACAGTCTGCGCTATTCAACCTATCCGTCAGTGCAGCCTCAACATCAATTGTACGATTTATAAAACTTCCCGATTCCCTCAAACCAAGTTTTATTATTGCAAGTTTCGCCTCAACTTGTTCCCCAAATGCAGAAGTCAGTTTTACGATCCCATGACCTGGAATTTGTTTTGATCTTAAAGCATTCGGGTTGAGGACCAAAATTTCAGCACCCGAATCAATCAATGCGTCCAATTCACATCCCTCAATGAATACTTTAACTCGCGTTAATGGATGTAGAGTTTTAGCCCTATTACCTGACTCAAAACAATTCGTTTCCACCTTTGCCACAATGGCATCGCTATTCGCATCGTTTCTTGAGTTAAATGCCTTACCCCTATTATTTCTAACATCCTTCCTACCAGAAAATCTTTTAAAACAATCCTTGGTCAAATGATTACGAAGCCCGCACACATAGCACTCCCCATTGGGTTTATTCCTATTCGTATTATCCCTTCTCAAATGAGGCGCTATATATTTTTGCGCAACTTCGTCTCTGCCCAAACGTGGTGAGTTTTCCTGAACCTGCGGTTTTAACCCATTGCCTTGAGGTTTCGAGAAAGATTTATTTTTGGAGTCATAATAAATATCACACTCTTTAGCCATTGATATAGGTTCCAACCATCCTTCACCCTGTTTAATCCCGATATGACAAGCTGTTTCACTGTCTAACGTTTTATACAAGTGATCTGACACTATTAGTTTCTTAAGGGATTCCAAACTATCTACTTTTCTGAGTTTGCAATAGTATTCGAAATTTGAAATTAATCTCGATGTAAATTGAATATGCGTTTCATCTGAGTTACGTTTTGAATTTCTAAAATTTTCAAGACAGATTTTTGGAGTTGGTTCAAATTCTCTAAGAACAATTTCCTTAACCTTTTCATAACTTTTAAATGTTTCCTCGTCAATAAACGCAAGTAAATTTGCCACTTTATCCCCCAGTAAGTTTATTAAAACTTCTGATTTTAAATCTACATGCACTTGTTTTGTGTTAAATGCCCTTTCCAAAGATTGGAAAAATACATGCCAACCCTCCGCATTACAAGGAACTGGAATGGTTAATGTTTTTATGCATTTAACTACGCTCTCAATTGATTGGTTACAATTATTTGACTCATTATTTTGATTAATAGATACGTCCGACTGTCTATTTGACTGTCTTAATCTCTCCAAATCAAGTTCAAGTTTTAATTTCTCTATTTCTAGCTTATGCAACTCTAAGTCGTGAGTACGCTTACGCTCCGCCTCTAATTCAATTTCATCCTGCCTTTGTTTAGCTTTCCTAGAACTCATTATGAAATTTTCCCCCAACAGTAACTTCAAAATATATCAACAATATACTATCGCACATTTATCTTCCCACAATCCCAAATAAACCACACTTAAATTTACCAACTTCAACAAAGAACAAACGCTAAAACACCACATTACTTCCATAAAAGATACCCCCAAAAGCAAAACATTCGCAATGCAACACTTTTTCTTTTATACACACTAAATCTCAAACCGAAACTCTTACCCATAGAGCTTTCCTCTCCAATCCAAAACCAAAACAAACTCTCCCGTCTTTTTTTCCACGTGATCTCCACTCGAATTGAATAATGACCTCGAACCCAATGCGCACTTACTTCTACCGTCTACCCACGCACTCAATATTAATACTATCCTGTCGGGTGCGCCAATGTCGGGCGACTATCCTTTTTGGTTCGTTGTTTGATAATGAGTTTCATTGAATGGGTAGATAATCATAAGATACGCAATTTTAAACTACATACATTTATTACACACAAGACAGACAATCACATCTAACTAAAGCACAACTTACAAACTAACATATAATAAAGAAAAATAGTAAAATAGCTACCCCAATGCTCAAAGACGTGCCTATCACACAACCATCCTCTTCGAGGGTCTGTGCCCGTCTGTCTCACTTACTGCTCTGCGCAGATACTCCTGCGCAGCTCAAAACTAAACTATGCGTTCCTTGCCTGGGAATAATTCCAAACACTACAGTATTCGATTCAAAGCTGCCCCATTTCAGATTTTGAAATCGCCTAAGTAAAGTACAAATATCGCCAAACTCGTATTATCAGACACAATTGCCAAATTCGTTGATTATTTGCCTAAGTTGTTCGCGCAGTATCGGAAGAAAGGATATTTTGTCTGATAATTGCTGAGTGCGAGGATAGAATTTGAGGTTTTCAATTGTATGCAACTAAATAGTTCAGCTGCATGTCCGATAGTTGCCAGTGCACGACTAGCCTTAATGCTATAATTTACAAACGCTTCAAATACCAAGTGCTAGTTGTTAATTACAAAGTGTATACAATATTAGTTAAAAACTTCAGATTTTAAAGTAGCATAGATTTTAAGATAAAGCCTAAACAAAAATGTCTTAACATTCTTGAATGATAAATCCTAATGCCTATATTTGAACTAAATTAAAATTTAAAATATTCAGTCTTCAACTTAATGGGTTGGAAACATTTAAGACCCATATATTCAATCTATTTTCCAAAGTTACCACACGGTTTTTTAACTCGGACAATCGAAATCTATATATATAAATGCGAAATCCCCACTCATTCACTCATCACTAATTCTCCAACTTACCGTATACCTATGAAGATGAAATTTGGCAAATTTGTTACTTATACCTTAAATAGGAAAAGTAAGCTATTTTTGTTCAAATCGAACGTATTTAAGGGGTTGTAAAACCCCTTTTTCGATGTTTGTAGTGACGTTAGTTTGGGTATCTACAGATCTAAAAGACCTAGAGTGCTGAAATTTGGAGCACAGATTCATCTTGGGCCGTAGAGATGCACTACGAAAGGATTTTTAAAAATTCGAACTCGAAATGCCAAAATAACGATTTTTTAGAAACCTTCTCATAGGATTAACATGGAGAACATGTAACAATGTAAAATATAAAAATGAAACAATGGAAAATTTTAATATTATGTAATCAGGAGCATTCTGATTGGCTGATGACTAAATATCGCCAAATAAATAAAACCTACGCCAAGTTAATAAAAACATCGCCAAATAAATTAAAATTTCACCGAATGAATAAAAATTTCCTCAAAATGAATCAAATATCGCCAAATGAACTAAAATATTATCATATTTGTAAAAATAACATAAAAATGGCGAAATTAGTGTCAAAAAAAATTATAAAATATATGTCAAAATAGTGAAAATATGATTGGATAACGGGATATTCCGTACTACAACAACTATGAAAATTAAATTTGGCATGGAGCATGGCATTTTAAACCAAAATTGATCACTAAGAAAGGATGTTCATTTTCAAAAATTCAAACTCTAACTGCCAAAAGTAAAAATCTTTTCCACTTATCCACTGACTCATCACTAATTTTCTAACTTTCTGTATGCCCAGGAAGATGAATTTAGACAGAGTTGTTACTTATATCTTACACAGAAAAGTAATCTATCTGGTAGGTAGAAGCCACTCTGAAACGTAATAATTGGTTCATGAATACTTTGGACCCGGTAGAAGGTCAGAAGGAGAGTGTATAAATGGTCAATCTGATTGATGCGACCTACCTTCCTCTACTCCATGTTATGTCATTTATCCACGAAGGCTGATTTTCCATAGAATTATTGGAGTGGAAGTGTATACTGCCTGTCATCAAGGGTGACATTTTCCTTCATGCGGTATAAAGATCAGAGGGTAAAATGGGTTAACAAACGACCTGATCGACGCGACTCACTTTCCTATACCATGGTAGGTCATTTATAGCCCATAACACGATTCCCCTGGGAGTAATGTGAACGAAATAGCCTGCAGTTCAGGGCGACATTCCCTTCACGGTCAGCGGCGGAATGGGTTAATAATCGGCTTGATCGATGCGGCCTACCTTTCTTTATATGAAGGTATGCCTATACGAGTAGTTATGTGGCGGAATCGAAAACTGTTGTTATAGACTCCGCCCCCACGTGGTACAAGTGTCAGAGGGGGATTGGGTTTGCGTAAATCTTCTGTAGTAGTGGGTAGGGGATTGATACGATTTTTTAAAAAAATTGATTTGAAGTTCAATGAAGTAAAAAATATGATTTATTTTTTATTTAAAAAAGTTAAATATTTAAAAAGTGCTGGGACAAAATCTAAAAAAAGTGCTGGGGAACCATCCCCCCTCGCATATTGATAAGGTTTACCGTCCAAAAGAAAAAATATGAAAATCTTGAATTTGGCAAATGAACCTTTTAAAATACTTTTTCGTTTTTTTTCTTTCTTCTTATATTTTCACCAATTTGTGAAACTTAACGACAAATGTTGACATAGGTGTCTAATAAAACTTTTTCAGATAATTTTTATTAACATTTATAAGAGTTCTTCCAGTTTAAATCTTTGAGATGTTACTAAAGGTTAAAATATGGATGGTGATCAACGGGAGTAATGCATATATATCCACGTTATTGTGTAGACAACTTCATATTAGCAATCTTTCCAGTTCTTGCAGGACCTTGCCAATAAAATTTCGTTGCTAATTAGTACTTTTAATACTGTGGTTCCCCCTTGTGGGTGACAAATTAAGAATATTGTTTATTTCGCTATAAATATTGTATTTGTATCAATTTTGTAATTTATTTCCTTCCTGTGCGTAGAACGGGTATTTCAGCTAGTACATAATATATGTACATTTGAAATCAGTAACCCTTTTTCTTTTTGGCATGAAGTGGTGACAGCCAGACAAACACAAAAGCATTGAGAGTTCTGTAGTCTTTGTATGGAATCGAAATAAGCACTGAATTACAGGGTTGTCACTCAACCTTAAGATAAAATTCCCTGCTATCTCCAGGTTTTCCAGAGGATTTAAAAAAAAATCCCAGAATGATAAATACATAAAATTAGCATTTTTTTAAAAAAAAAGACTAATGTAGAGACCTATAAAAATTAAGTGCTTGCAAACAATAACCTTTCAAAGTATAAAAAAATGAGAAATTATAATTTTTTACAAATTAAAGTTTTTATTACAAAAAGAAAATTTTATCGATAGCAAGGAATTGAACATGACAGGGCACTTTCAGCTAAAACTTTTATAAAAAATTCCCTGGCTTTTTCAGAAAAGTTGAGATATTGTTAATTTTCACTGACAATTCCCTGAATTTAGCTCATTTCCACTTTCCTTGATAATTCCAGGTTTTCCCTGTTTTCCAGGTGCTTGGCAACCCTGAATTATTAAAACTAAGTATTACAAAAAATAAAGTACTAAACTTTTCAAATTAATATATACAAATAAGCATTAATAGAAAATAAAACTGTAAACAAAAACTATATATTTTTTTTTTTTCAAACAGTATGCCAATAGAATTTGGTAAGTCGACATTTATTCAATAGTTACGAAATGCATTTTAATGTAATGAGTAATAATTGATAGAATTGTGACAGATCAATGTGAAAAATGTATATATTTTTGAAATAATCTAAATGAATAAAAAAAAATGTTAGTAATAAATTAAAAAGCATTGAACCGTTATTTCTCTATTTGACTTAACATTAAGACATTAAAAGATGGCACCATTAGTAACATTTACTTAATTTTTTTTTTAAATGGCATTTACAAACGATTAAAAATAGCAAATACATTTCTTGCTTATTTTATCATTGCTTATTTTAGCATATAAATTTAGCCTTACTTTCCAAACATGACAGGATAAGGCTTTGTTTCAAATATCTTCAGAGCTTCTAGCTGTGCCTCCATATTCTTACACCAATCTTTCATCTATAAAAGAAATTTACTTCATCAAATGTCAAAAATTTATTAATTTATATAGAGTATATTTCAAGAAATATAATGCAACATATTTATTTTAATTGCATAATTTAGTTCTTTAATTTTTTAGTCAGTTTCATATTTTTCTTTTTAATATTTTAGAACATAAATTAGTTTTGTGTTTTTAGCATATGTAAATAAATTTATACAGAAAGATTAAATTTAATCATGTAGCACAATTTGAAATAGGATATTTAAATTGATACATAACTTTAATTGAATCTGATATTTTTGAAGTTCAATTGTTTGTTACATAAATTTACCACTTTATGTACCAAACATAAAACTTGTAAAATATTCATTTTTCAATTTTTTTTGCAAGGTTATAAAATTGCAAAAGTAGCATATATCCTTCTCAGACTTTAGTAAGAAGCAAGGGCAACTCTCACTGTACTATGTCATGCTGATTTTGAGTTTATTAGTAACTAAACCACAAACACACTTTCATTTCAATAATTATAATTTTTTTTAACTTAGCACTCCAAAATTGAATCTATTAAATTAAAAAAAAAATCTTATTTATTCATTATATTTATTAGGGAAAAAGTTAACACAAGAAGTTTAAAATATATAAAATGTAAAGTTAATTTTAGAGGCATTTAAGAAAAATAGATTTTTTTTAAGAAACTTACTTCACAAAATTTTTCCCACATTGCTGTAAAATATGTATCTAAATTGTTTACTTCTGTGAGAAGAATAGATTTACCCCATTCATCAGTTAGGGTCACTTTGTTTGATTTCTGTGTAATGCTTCCACCTGAATAATAAAACTAATTTTAGATATCTTTCATTTTTAATTTAGACAATACATTTTTCATCAGAATTGTACACATGCAAGGAAAAACAGTATAAATAACAAAATTAGTATAAACACACTTTGATTGTATTGCTGCATTTGAATTGTGAAAGTACAATTTATAATTTTATTAATTACTAGCAAAAGTACACTTGTCTATGCACATGTTTAATTAAAACGATGCATTACTGAAAAAATAAACCCAAGCTCAAATTAACTGAAAAAAAATAATAGCAGTTTTTCAAATTTTTAAGTTTCATGGAAACTAAATTTCATGACAAATTTATGAGATAAACTATCATGGGATCAGCAATTAGTATAAAAAATACATATAAGAAATGCCTACAGAAAAAAAAGGCAGAACAAACCTAACATTTTTTTATTATAGAATGGGAAGCAAGTGTTGACACAAAAAAAAAAAATTGGAAAACTTTGTTCTGAACTACTATTTTTAGCCTATAAAATTTCCTTAAGATCTATCCAACAGATGTTGAGATTAGTATAAAGAAATTTGACTTCGATATCAATTGGAAAAATACACAAGAAAAACATTTTTATAGATAGCTATCTCATTTTCTAATTGAAAAATCAACAACTTTTTTCCACATGGAAATTATAACTTTACTAAGTCATATGAAAATTGCATCATTAGGTTTGGAGATATGAACAATCAAATACAGAAGATTCCCCTTTTTGTAATTTTATTAATATAGATTGATACTTTTAAACTCTTAATTAATACAGACAAAAGCAATATTTAAAAAATAAATTTACAATTAAATATTCATTATATCATATTACAAATAAGCGAATTAACATAATTGAATAATTTTTTTACCATCGAAAAATTCCAATTCAAAATCAGGATCTGGATAATTTTCCATCATAACACACTTAGAATTCTTGTCATAATAGGTAATTTTTGGTGTGGTAGCACGCACGAAATCTACTAGAACTTTAGCTTTCCGATACATCTTCCAATAGGTTTTGTCGAGATTATCGTAACTGAAGTCCTTTATGTCATTATGATTTTCTGGTATAGGTGGGGGTGTATCTCCAACAAGACAATTACGAGGTTTATATATAGAAATCTAAAAGATATAGATAAATTAAATACAGATATTAACAAATTAGTACGTTTACTCTTTTATTAACTTTATTTTAGTATAAAGTAGTTTGAAAATAAAACAACAGTTTAATTAAAATCCAAAGTCCTTTAACATATATAACTAATTTAATTTTATAATAAATAATGCAATGTTTGAGTTACCTATTTGATAGATTTATTCATCTGAAAAAATGCAGATATTGAGGTTTAATTAGAAATTGAAACGCTAAATTTAAAAAAATGTGCTATAAACAAACCCTTGAAATTGTCATTTTATTTTGTTTCAACATCTTGTGAGAATGCTGAATAAGAGGATAAGACAAAACACAAAATTTCAGACATATTTTTAGAAGTAAAAAGTAAAGTTGACCTAAGTAAACACAAGGCACAATATTGTAATTTTGATTGTAATATTTCCAAAGTTTTTGCAAGATAGCAAAAAAGGGTATTATTCAACTTAACAATTTGGTCTTAACTCTCGATGTTTTTTTGAAATTTCAGGGGGTATTTATTTTAAAAAATTCAAAGTCATTACAATCGAAATAACAGTTAAAATGTTATTTAAAAAAAGTAGGCATCATTTTGGTGCCGCTAAAAATATTAAAAATTAACATTTTAAAAGTGAGTAATACACTTATATTCCCAGTTTTGTTCTGAATACAGATCAGCTAATAAGAGTGTTTTTATATACAAAATTAAATTTCTATAACATACTTGGAAATCAAATAGAGCAATAAAAATAAATCTGGAGTATGGTGGAAGTGTGGTTAAATTCCAAGATTGTAAAGTAATAGAATTGGATGGGCATCTTATAAATATAATGAAGTGACATATTTTAATGCCCTGCAATATTTCTGTGTTATTTAAGAACTAGCAGAAGGCTTTAAATATTGTGGGAAAAGCAATAGTTCTCAGAAATGCACCCGTTTCCAATTCAAATTAATATGAATAAAATAATAAAAGTGTCATTACCCATTCGCCATGATCAGATATCATTAATACATCCGAAACATACTGTATTCCTTTTTTAGTTTTTAACCATTCAACACACACTTTTTCTTTTTCTAAAATCGATACCTAAAGATTAAATAAAAAAAAGCATATAGTAACACTTTGTAAAAGGAAAATTGCAAAATGAACTGAAGTTATCCGTAATCTGGTAGAAAATGGAATGAGAATTTACAGTGTTGTTGGCCGTGAAATTGATTCAAGTTCAAAACAAAAATAATGTAAATTAGGCACAAATTAATATTGTAAAGCTTAAGTTTTGGTTGGAAATAATAGTTCAAGTTGTAATGCTCTTTACAAGTAAGGTTGATAATTTATACTTAAACTTACAAGAATAATTTAATTAAGCAATATTTGAGTATATAATAATTGTAAGTATCAAATTTGTAACATAATATTCACTAATACATGATCACTAATACGTAATGTTGCATGTTTTTTTAATGCTATTAACTTCCTAGATGAAAAGTATATTTTCCCATAAGCTGCATATTTTTTTTATGCTTAGTAGCAATATATCTATGAATAAAATATTTGTAGGATGAAGATGAAAATCAGCTTATTAGTCTATATAATACACAATAAATCAATATAAAGCATGCCATTTCCATTACAATTTACTTTTAACTTTATAAATTATGCTAATACTATTTTTTTTAATTAAAGAATAGATAAAATAAGTCAACTTACAACTGCAATTTTTTTCATTGGATATCTGCAAGGTCTAAGACGCTCTGCATTTAATGGTAGAGGCTTTTTTTCTAAGGTGCTTGTTTCCCGTTGGATCTTTTTTGATTGCAAATTCTTTCTACTTAGAGAATTAAGTTCATCATTGGAAATGTGCAAACAATGGCCAGGTAAATTTTGTTGATGCAGACTACACTTTTCTTGAGACATGTGTTTTTCAGAAGAAGCATGCAAGAATTGACTTGACTGATTATCACATTTGTCTTCAAATAAAGAACTGGAATAAAATGGAAAATATTAGGAAAAAAAATATTATAATATTTTGTTATTTATTTGATATTTAACAGGGGAACACTACTTCAACCGGCAAAATGCAATTTATTTTTTATTAACTGTAGTGCTATAGGCATAATAAAAAATTTCACAATGAAAACACATTCAAAATAAGAACTCAACTTAAACATTATGCAAATCCTAAGGAATTAAAAAAAAATGGCTAAAGTTTATGGAGCTTAAAAGACACCCTTTTGATGATAGGCAATATCAAAATACTGGAAAAATTAATTTCTATTAAGGCTATAACATCTATGCAAACAAATTTCTAAAACCATACAACTTCACAAAGTTAATCAAACATCATTTCTAAAAGAGTATATATGTATTTGATAATAAATTAACATATTATATATTAATGAATTTACAATATACATAAATCAATAGTAATAATAAAATAGCACAATGTAGCACATGAATATATTTTGCATAGATAAAAACTTACTGATTAAATCTACAGGAATCAATTTCACACTTGTCAGTTGGCATATTACTTCTACTGTGGTGTGAATAATTGGAAGAATGACTTTTATGCTTATGAGGTGAACAGTGCTGAGATCTTCTTTCGTTACTTTTTTTTCGAGATCTTTTCAATTTATCTCTAAAAGTGAGGAAAATGCAATAAATATCCCATACACAATATTACTTAAGCAGATTATTAAAAATATTGTTGATAACCCTTCCTATATGATACAATAATTCTTAAAATGGCAAATAAATTAAGCTTCTTTATAGTTTTGTGTAATAAGTGTGTATTTCGAAAAAATAAACGTTTAAAACTGAAATTTTAAAAACATTGTAAATAAATATATACATAATTTTTCTTTCAACCATGCAAATATTCTTAAAACTGTCCGATTTTGCTTTTGATACCCAGTAAAAAAGTCATATAATAATGTAGGTTTGTTTAGTTTTAATATTGCCATTATATGAATAAAAATATAACCCATTGTAATAGATAATATAAATATACAAGACAACAGAATATAATATTTTATGTAAGAAATTCATTAATGTCCTATCAATTTTCTATGGTCAACTTGCAAATTTTAGATGAAATGCACACCGACACCATTTCTATTACTTGAAAAAAATATCATGTAAATTATTAAAAAATATATTTTTAATTACATGTTTTGATGAGAAGTATATTCTTCCTCCAGGGATTGTATTCTTCGATTTTCTTGTTTTCTCCTTTCTTCAGACACACTACGTTCTCGTTTGTCAGAGTAGTAAGCAATAGGCAAGGGGTAATGTTGATTGGTTGCTTCAGACAAACACTTTTCTTCAGGTGGGACTTTACAGACAGGAAATCCGATATGATCAATTTCTTCATAAGGCGAAACTCTGTCAAAAGGACTTTGTCGAGAAGGTAAGGCTTGGATATGATTTTTTAACTTTAGTGATCTATACTTTTCCGAGCTATACATTGAAATGGATGAGGAAATTTCATTATAGTTAAAAGGGTCAACATGATACAATGCTTTAGATGCATACAGTTGGGCAAATATATACAATCATGGTTAAAAAGTCAGGAGCAAAGTTTTTAGACTTTACGTAAAGAATTTTTTTAAATATTTTAATGTACAAAATCATTTAATGTTTTAAATATTTTATAATTAGTATTAAATACCATTAAAAAATTAATACACAATACTTAAATGTGTTACACTACAGTTATTAAAACAATGAAGTAACAATTTTACAAATTATATATGACGTGTGTAGCATTCATAATAGAATAAATGATTATTTTAAAAATTTTATAAATATACTATTTTAAAATTGTATGCTAATGACCTTTTTAATTGTTTTAAAATACATAAAGGGTTTAAAACAGAAACATATGCATTTTTCTAACAATTTTTAAATATCTCACCATTCCTTTGACTTTTGAGATACATTTTCATCATGAATTCCTGAAGAAGGTTTCAGACCTCTCTTAAAACCATGTTTACTCCTGGATTTACTATCACTGTTTTGATATGAGTGTCCAGATGATTGAATAGTGTCCAAATGAGTGGTATTATAAATGTCACGACATCTCATTAATTCATTAAAACCAGAATTGGAAGAGTCTAAACCACTGTCCAAATTTTTAAGAGACCGATATTTATATGTTGCAGAGGAGTTATTTGTTGATCCCAATCCGCTATCTCCATATCCATATGAACCGTTCTGCAAAAAAAAAACATTTGTTAAAATTTTAAATGCAAGAGAAAAGGGAATATGTAATACTATGATAAATGACAAATCTTAAATTTATATAATGCTATAGCATTATATAGTTAATTTAGTAGTGAATAGTATACAATTTGTACACACAGTAGACAACTCCGCCTGAAGCCGGTCCCAAGCCCGGTTGCGAAAGGAGGAGGGTGTCACAAAGTCCTGTGACATACCTTGGTAGAGCGGGAGGAGGTTTTTGGTCTGGCGACCTAACTGACTGCTTTACCTTGGGAAAAACTGGCATGGGGGAGGATTTGTAACCCTGAGGATCTTTGGGCTTGTATGGTAGGGTCCTGGAGAAGGCAGTTGGTTGAGGATACAGGAGAAAAACTGAGTTTTGCGTCTCAGGCCGCCAGATAGTACAGGAGCCCGGGGCAGCCTAACCAGCATGTCCTGGCTGTTTCACCAGCTGGTGTATAATCTCGACTGTCTTGTAGCTCCAGGTGGTGCCTGGGTGGGGTCCTGCATGGCGGAGCGGGGGGCTCTTTCGAGGTCCCTCTAGCTGCCAACTCTGGGGTTAGCCCTGCTGTACTGCTCTATGAAAATCGGGGTGAATCTTCCTCCTCCTTTCTTCGTCTTCAAAAATGGATCAAAAAGGTAAGTATAAAAATAAAAACGCATCACGGAAAATCCCCATTCCGGAATCTGGCTCATCCTCGGATGTTGCCAATTCAACGGACCCTTCCCTCACGGTTATGGGTCCACAACAGGAGGAAAACCTGACTCAAACTGCCAGTGGAAGTGGAGTTGTTAGCATTAGCGAGCAGCACACGGAAACTGTCGGTGGGGAAAGGGAAGTACTCACCAAAAATCAAAGGCGCAATATAAGAAGGCGCCAAAAGGCTGAGGAGGACACTGAGAAGAAGAGTGGTGGCGGAACCAAAAGACTTTTGTCTGCTGGTAACACACCATCTCCGGGACTCATGACCACTCAAAAGAGACCACGTACTGATATTGGACCTCAATCTTTTGCCAGTGATGTAAAGGGGGTGAAGCTCGCCATAGTTAAGGACGCTTTTCCCAAAGAGAAAATCACCAAGGAGGAGGTTGATTTGATTCAAGTAGCGATACTGAAGAAAATTGATCGAATCTGTGATGGTGATCATCTTCCCAGGATACAGGGCTCTGTTTTCAACTCTGGCGCCCTTGTTATCCAGTGTGTCGATGCTGATACCGTGGTTTGGGTTAACCAATCCTTCCACGAGTGTCAGCTCACGATTCCAGGTGTGACTCTAAAAGTCATCAGTGCCAGCGAACTACCTAAACCGGTAAAGGTGGCCTTCAAGACTAAAGATGTCTTTACTAAGGAGGCTCGCGACCTGCTGAAGCGGATGAATCGCTACAACCCTAATTTGAAGTCGATGGATTGGCGTGTTCTGCATAGATTTGTAGAACCACATTCCGTTCGATGGATCTTTGAGGTTGAGCTGGAGTCCGCTGAAGCTATCAAAGCAGCCGACTTCGCAGCTTACACTGGTTTGGATCGTGGGTCTTTCAAGATCCTCTCTGACCCTAATCCACAACCTAAAGAGACGACCGAGGCCAGACAAACATCCACTCCCCAGGATATGGAGGCGGAGAGTTTGTCGGATACTCAAGCATCCTCTACTCAGGTAAGTGTATCAACTAACCTTGCTGGGGAGGTTAACTTTTCTGAAAGTGACCTTCTCAGGCTTGGTGGGTTGGATATCGACACCTGCTCAGAGGGCACTTTGCAACCCTCGTCACCCACTTCAGTTGGCGATACGGATAGTCTACTTTTGGACGATTCTGAGGGAGCTGAATTTACAGCTCCATCAACAGATACCCAATTCTCAAAACATGGGTAAAGGTATCAATGTAGGTCAAATTAACCTTCACCATAGTCGTTCAGCTTCTGCTATTCTTAACAGAAAGATGACTAGAGGTGAAATTGACATTGCCCTCATTCAGGAACCCTGGATCCGTAATGGTAAAATCATGGGTCTGGGGGTTAAAGGTTACAATATTTTCTTTGATAATACCCGTGACAAACCGAGAACCTGCATTTTAGTTAACTCTAAGATCAACGTTCTTAACTTGCTCAATTACCTCACTGGAGACTGTGTTGCTGTTAAGGCAATGTACAGTTCCTCCCAAGGATTTAAGGATGAGGTCATTCTTGTATCGGCCTATCTCCCCTATGAGGAGTCCGATCCTTTCTCCAACACCATCTTTGCCATTTTGGATTATAGTGTTGCTAAACACTGTAAAATAATTCTAGGCCTAGATGCTAACTCGCACCACATTCTTTGGGGCAGCAGTGACTGCAACAAACGTGGTGAAGTACTCATTGAACATCTGTTGAGATATAACTTGTCTATTCTTAATACTGGCAATGAACCCACTTTTGTGAATGTTAACCGAAGGGAAGTCATTGATATCAGTTTGTGTAACAACCCTTGCCATGCACTAGTTCATAATTGGAAAGTATCAGATGAAACCACTTTATCTGATCACAGACTAATTATGTTTTCAGTTTTAGGTCCGTCAAGGATCTTTACTGAGGGTAGGAACCCAAAGAAAACAAACTGGAGTTCCTACAAGGATGAATTGGCTAGGTTGTTAGAGACCGACAACCAATTTGGTAAGCTGTCCTCTGTTAATAACTTGGAGATGGCTGTTGATCAGCTTCAGCATGCCATTATCCAATCTTATTATCATAACTGTGATATTACACGCACTGCCTCACGCAGGATCGTTCCATGGTGGAACACAGAACTTAGTGCATTACGTAACAAATGCAGAAAACTGTTTAATAGAGCTAAGAAGAGCTGTGACTGGCTAGCCTATCGCACTGCTCTCACTGTCTATAATAAGGCTGTCAGAGATGCTAAAAGGAAATCCTGGCAAGCATATTGTAGCAGTATTGAAGATCTCTCTGCTACATCTAAGCTTGTCAAAATCATGTCGAAAGACAAGAGCTGTAGCTTAAACACTATAAAGCTTCCTAATGGTAAGTATGCTTCCTCTGGGAATGCAATCCTGAAAGAGATGTTTCGGGTTCATTTCCTGGGCTCCCTTGAAGTGTGCACAGCAGCTACCCCTATTCTAACCACGATCTCGTGCGGTAAGAACAATTGGGATGCTGCAAAGATGGTTGTGTCCCATGACAAAGTTGTCTGGGCAATTAATACCCTCAAACCCTTCAAATCTCCTGGTATGGATGAAGTGGTCCCGGCCCTTCTTAAAGAAGGGCTTTTTATTTTGGCACCTATTCTCTGCAGAATCTATAGAGCCTGCATTGCTTATGAATATGTTCCAACTTCCTGGATGCAAACTAAGGTAATATTCATTCAAAAAATAGGAAAAGATAATTACTATGAGGCTAAGTCCTTTCGACCTATCAGCCTTACATCTTTCTTGCTCAAAACGCTTGAAAAACTTATTGATAGGCATATCAGGGAGACTGTCTTGGTTTCCAAGCCACTCTCTGTCTCTCAACATGCCTATCAGCCTGGTAAATCCACTGACAGTGCCCTATACAATCTTTCCTTTATTTTGGAAAAAAATATCAGGGCTAAGGAGATTGCTCTGGCTGTCTTTCTCGACATTGAGGGGGCCTTTGATAAGGTTCCTGTTGAATCTATGATTCGTGCTCTTACTCAAAGAGGAGTCAACAATGTTGTTGTTAACTTCATAAATAATCTGCTTTCATCAAGATATGTCTGTGCCTCACTTCTTGGTGACGACTTGATGGTGCAGTAGCTGGGTGCCCCCAGGGAGGTGTTCTTTCACCCATCCTGTGGTGCCTGGTTGTTGATTCACTTCTAGAGACTTTTTCTCTCTCAGGTGTGTCCTGCATTGGCTATGCTGATGATGTTGTAATTATCACTAGGGGTAAATTCATTGACACCATTTGTGATGTCATGAATAAGGCACTTCGCGATGTCGAAAAATGGTGCCACAACGAGGGTCTCTCAGTAAATCCTCAGAAAACCAACTTGATTGCTTTCACTAGAAAGACATCCACTCTTGATGTAAACATCAAGTTCTTTGGTCAGTCCCTTATTTGTACTAATGAAGTCAAATTTTTGGGAGTTTTCTTTGACAAAAAACTTAATTGGATTAGGCACTCTGAGTTCTGCATTGGTAAAGCCAAGAGGATCTTTTGGAGCTGCAAAAATGCCATTGGGAAAACTTGGGGGTTAAATCCTAAGGTCCTTCATTGGGTATATACAATGATCATTTGTCCTATACTAACCTATGGCTCTGTTGTATGGTGGTCTAGGACCAAGATACTTAACTGCAGACTTGATCTTGGAAAAATTCAAAGGATGGTCTGTGTTGCAATCTCTGGGTGTCTTAAAACCACCCCTTCAGCCACCTTGGAGCTTCTCCTTGGGCTACACCCTCTTCATATGCGAATTGAGGCTGAGGCTCTTATTTGTGTAAGAAGACTGAAATATTTAGGTCACTGGCATGATTATTCAAAATATCTGTCATGGAAAGATCTTAATTCTAAGGTAACCATGGCCTGCGACATAACGCTTGCAAGATTCGGCTTCAATAAGCCTTTTAAAGTCCATTTCCCTTCACGGTCGGATTGGACTGAAGCTCCAACAAGTGAACATAACCGTATTGTTTGGTACACAGACGGTTATAAACTTGATTACTCCACTGGGGCAGGTGTCTTCTGCCATGCTGACAATACCAAACTATCTTATCCTCTTGGTCAATTCACCACAGTTTTCCAAGCTGAGGTCTACGCTATCCTTATGTGTTGTAGAATATGCATAGACAGAAACTATCATGGCAAACATATTTATATATGTTCAGATAGCCAGGCTGCCCTCCTGGCTCTTCAGAAACCTAGTTTCACCTCGCTACTGGTTTGGGACTGTTATTCTAATCTATGTAAACTGGTTGTGAATAATAAAGTCTCCTTATTTTGGGTTCCTGGACACTCGGGCATTCCGGGTAATGAAATGGCAGATGAATTGGCCAGACTAGGCTCTCGTTCTCCCTTTATTGGTCCTGAGCCAGCATTAGGTATCTCTAATGAAGTTATCAGAGGTACTGTCTTCTCTATTTTTAGGAAGTTACAGTACGAGGACTGGCGCAGCGCATCAGACCAGAGACAAGCTAGAGAACTAAATAGTGGATGTCCTAGCTCTCGTCATAAGGAGCTGTTAAAGCTCCATCGCTCTGGTATTCGTAGGGCAATTGGATTACTAACTGGGCATTGTACTCTCAGTAGGCATCTTACTATTATGAGGGTTAAGGATGACCCTTTGTGTAGGGGATGTAAGGATAATGAAGAAACCGTTGTACACATTCTCTGTGAATGTGACTTCTTCTCCGACCAGAGGTTTGAGCACTTGGGACGTCACTTGAGCCTTGGGAGCTTCAGGATATTCCTGTTAGATCATTGCTGAATTTTGCTTCAGCCACGGATCTCTTTTCTTAAGTGATTAAAGATTTATTTCAGGGGAAAGTACAATAGACCTCTGGTCGCAGTGCTTGCTCCAATTTGGAGCCCCCATCCATAAGTCATACACACAGTAGACCCTTTTTAAAAGGACTCCTACACTATACTAACTACCCTGAAAGTTTCAATCAGTTTATTATAATAACAATGTAATTTTTTTATAACAAATACATTTTAAGTTTAATCGATACAACAACCATACAATTTAAGAAACACTTTTTTCATAAGTCAAAGTAGGAATGTTCTTTTCTGCCAGAAAGTGTTTTTTTTTGTTCATAAAAAGTTGATATGATCCATAAGTGGTTTTGAAACCACTCCAATAACTCGGATTGAAGTCGATTCCAAACACGGGTGAAATTTGATAAAAATCGTAGAACGGGAATTCAATATTTCAGTTATATTCCCAAATGTACAATATTTTTAAATTGGAAGAGGCGGTATTAGCATTGCAAGCTCTCTGCCAATGTCTCAATGTTCCAGAACTGAAGTAATTATTTTTGCTTTATAAACAACTATTGCAATTTTTATTAATTACTTAAAATTTTGGCTAATTGTCAAAATTCAGGCACGAAAATATGCCACATTACCATCTTATTCAAAAGTTCTTCAAATTAAAAATTATAATAAGATGCACTTTATGATTCCTTCACTTAAAAATGCAACTACTATATGTCTCTTTGGACCGCAATCTTGATTGGATAGTGGGGAAACATATTAATTCATAAATACGTGACAACACTGTCTAACATTCAACAACAGAATAAATTGTTTAGTTCTGTGTAATTTTCCTCTTATTGGCTTTGATAAATTGTCAGCCACATAGAGCATTAATTATATAATTTTTTTCCATCCCATTCTGTTTTGGACAAAAAATCGCCTTAGTACAGAAAACTTCCAACCATAAACTCCAATAACAATGGGATAAAGGTAGAGTTTCAGAAATTTGAACCTAATCCCGAAGAGCAAGACCATTTGCTTCTCCACTGTACAGAGCAGAGACAAAATTGAGGAAATTCATTTCTTTCTACGAGTTTCATAGATGTGAAGAATTTTTTTCCATGACCAAAAGCTAGTTGTACGAATACTATAAAACAAATTTCTAATCAATGGTGTTGATTAAAGGTTAAGTAGAATCTTTTGATAGTTGTTCTGAAAGGCAAAATATGCAACCCATCTGCCCATATAGTTTGTTTACAAGTGCCCCCAAGTCTAACTTGGACAAATTAAGTACAGTAGAGCCTCTGTAATAGACTAATAGGAGCTAAACGTTGTCCTTATAATGAAAGTTGGGTATAAATCAACGAAAGTACAGTAGTTAGCTATAAAAAGAGTTTATCATATAACAAATAAAAAAAGCCTTTAACATAGGTTAAATTGAAAAATATGTGTATATATATATATTTAATACTGCTAATCTTTAGAACAAGAAGGTTCTGCTTCATGTTGATAATAGTTGGTCTTGGGTCATGTTCAGTAATTAAAAAAAATAATTATTTCCAACTGATTTTGTTTGCTGCTTATTTCTTCAGTTAATACATTCAATCATCATATTTTATAGCGACCTAGGATTTTTGCTGTTATTGATGATAACGATTTTAAGAAAATCGCTACCATTTGCATTTGCAAAGCAAACACAGGTTTCTTGCATATTTTTCTTCCAGCCATAGTTTTTTCAGCTTTTGAAACTTGTGTATTGTTAGGTAGATATCTAAAATTCAAACTAGTCTTGTCAAAATTATAAATTTGGCTCAACTGATAACTCTCATTTTTAATTACATCATTCAGTTTTTTTCTAAATAGTTCAACCTGCTTCAAAATCTGCACTCAAACTGTTCAATAATTAATCTCTTACTTGGAAATTTAAAACACGTCAGATAATAATAAGCATACTTCAACATTATTAAATTTTTTCTAACTGTCCATTATAAACGATGTCTGTTAGAATGAGACTCTACTGTACTCTTAGCAACTTTTTATTTTCTTAGCTTTTTAATGCCACTATACCTGGCAAAAAATTATATTCTATTTGAAAAATATTTAGAACTTGTTTTTACTTAAAAAGGATGGACCACTAATGTTAAATACATGTTCTAAAACTAATAATTTTGTAAAGCATTCATAGTATCCGATTGCTTTGTAAGTTTTATAAAGATATAACAGCTAGTATTACTATTTATTGGTAACTTTTAATTTTTTTTAATTAAGGTATTAATTGGGTAAAATGTACATTGTTCAAATGTGTCATCCTCTCCTATACTTTATATAAAATATATTTTATGATAATAAGCACAAAAACATGTCATAATAGTCAATATCAGAATTTTCACTATAATAAACATTTATTCAAATTATTATTAAAATGGATTTTGTTAAAAATGCTTAACATTAAAAAAATAGTTATAAATTCACAAATTATTATAAAAAATACTGATATGAAAATAATATATTATTCATATCAGTATTTTTTGAAAAGTAGTGATTAAAACTTAAATTGAAAAGTAAAAGTTTTTAGATATGGTATGCAAATATTTGTAAATGAAGTCTTTAAATAATATTCTTTTAAGGCCATAATAACAATAAAAACAAAACAAATATGTACTTTTGTCCTGGAAAGGCTATATTCACTGCCATTAATCCTAGTAACTTCCTTCTTATCGCTATCATACTTTTTAAAAAATGAGGATTCCAGTACCCCTGCAATAAAACAATAAAGTGAGCATTTACAACTTCACATCTTAAGTTTCATAAGCATATCCGAGTAAATAATATTTTTCAAAAGATAAGAATATAAGTTATTTTAAATAAAAATAGAGCTACCTGCAACACTAATTCTTTTCGAATCATCCTGTTTCAATAGATCAATCACCAATTTCTTTGCTTCAGGCTTAAAATATTTGGGGATTATTTTTTGTATGTCTGATGTAAGAGTAGCTGTAATCACATCTTCAACATGCTTTCTATCAAAAGGAAGTTTGCCACCAAGGACAGCAAATACTACACAACCCAAACTCCAGGAATCTGTTTTAAATCCATACTTTGCACGTTTATGTATTTCTCTGAAATGTAATTTAAAACTTGTGAGTATTTAATAAGCATATAGGGTGAATTCCGGCGGTAATGGAAGGCCAGTTTGTACAACAACTTATGGTTATAATTTAAACAATATATTTTATTTCAAATAACTGATAGGTAGACTTTTATACACTTTACTGCATTTTATTAAAATTGCAAAATCTAGAATTTAGCACTTTATAACTTTTTTTTAAATTTAAATTTTAGTAATGGTAACGGAAGGACGTTTTTTGGAAGTGGTACACCACATTTACACCTTTTTATTAAAAATTCAGCTAATCCGTAAAAAAAAAAAATCTAGAAAAATTAGAACACTTAGGAGAGTTCAATTATTATAAATTGCAGTGCAGTTTTTAGAAATTATTATATTATGCCCAAAAATATGATGTTTTTTAAGGTAACGGAAGGACGGTAACGGAAGGACAAAAATTCCAAGTGTGTAAAATTGGATTGTTTTACAACAATTTACTCATAAATATTTTTAAAAAGAATAATAGGTGTTAAATTTTGCTTATTCAGCTGTTTTTAAATCTAATTCTACAATAAATTCTTTTACCAGACCAATTTGTTAAAATTTTTGGCTTATCCAATTTTTGGTTATTTTGTTTGAGTCAATTCCAGCAGTGGTAAATTCCTTGTGTACGGTGGTCCCGTTGTCGCCAAGTCCAAAAATTGGGGCCAAGGCCGAAAATAACGTATTTTTTTGTTGCTAAATCAAAATGGCGGACATTGCATTGGTCGCATTGAGCTCTACAATGGGCTAATGGCGACGGTTTACAATTGATTTAGAAGCTTTGCTTTGGTTAATTAACATTGCACTAGAGCTTTATATTGGGCTGTTGGCGGCATTTCGGCGCCTATCTCGAAGGTAACAATGTCCCTCCGGGCAGTCGACCATGGTGCTTACAAGCAATCCCTCGGGCAGTCGTTTGGGGTCTTTCGACAGCACTTTTAAGCGCACACGCGTACCGCGCGCTTAAAGTCACAGACTCCTTACGTCGATTTTATGGTCTCCAGCTTTCGGCCTACGACTACTCATGATCACATCCATGACCCACTCCGGCAGTCGATCATGGTGCTTAGGTGCTTACAGGCAATCCTTCGTGCAGTCGTTTGGGACATTTCGACAGCTCTCTTTCGCACGCGCATTAAAATCACAGACACTGCTTCAATGTAGCCATGATGTTATACTGATCAAACATGAATGTTAAGTTGGTTTTTGAATGTTAAATCAACTTGTACAACTACAATTTTCACCTCTTCTTTGAATTTTTCAAAGAATTTGTGTTGATGTCTTTTAATAAAAATATGCTTTAAAAATGTGCAGATTTGTTTTCAAGAACATAAAGGCACTTTTTAAATAAACTCTTGTATCTTTTTTTTTTATGGCTTTCTGTCTTGGTTCCATTACTCTTATTTTAAATGTGCTAAATTTTGTTCATTAGTATTTATATATTTGGTAACAAAACAATTTAGACAAACTTTAAGTAGTAGGTATATTTGTAACAAAACAAACTGGGGTCTAAGCTTGCGAACTTTTTATAGTGATACATTAATATCGATATTTTCTTGCTGAAATTCTGCATGCTTTACTTAACGTCATCGTAAGAAATCGCTTTTAAACTTTCTTCTTTTTCAGATTTTATGGCTTTATTGTAGAAACAACCCATATAGTGAATAAATAGAAAAGAAGTACCAGTTTTAATTGAAACTCAATGTATTTGTGACATACTTATTAAATTAGCGGGGAGGGTATTAAGAAAGAAAATACGGTTAATATGTATATATAATATTTATATGTGTTTGAATTTCAATAATAACTGAAAATTAGTTTGTTTAATTGTGGAAAGTTCAGTCAAAATCAGCTCATACAAAAATGTCCTTCCGTTACCACATTGATGTCCTTCCGTTACCATGTTTTATGTCCTTCCGTTACCATTAAAAAACATCTAAATTAAAAACAAAATAAAATTGTTGCTATTTCTTATTAATAAGTGTCATAAGTCTGCTTTGTACAAAAATTCATTAAGTTGTAGACCCAATGGTTTCTTAGTGAGGTGGTTGAAATATAGTATTTTGGTAACGGAAGGACATTTATGGTTTGACTTAATAAGTTATTGATTTCAAGGTTAAAAAATATTTGTTTGCAAAAAAAATTAATAGAAAGATTAACTACTTGAATAAAGTATAAAAGTTAATCTATTTATTTTATTTTGGTAAGGGATTTTAGTCAAGTTATAGTATGAAACAAAATGTAGATATTCCGTGTTGCAAAAACATATAGTAAAGAAGTGACTTTGACCTTGATTTTATAAAAGTCATTGTGTTAATTTAAAAAAAATATGTTAAGATACAAAAAGTTCATATCTTTCTGAAAAAAATGGTATATGACAAATGACCCAACATAAAGTTTAAAATTTTAAGTGCCATGGCAACATTTTCCCGGAATTCACCATAGGATACACAAAATCCAAGATAAATTTGACATTCATTCAAATAAATTTATATGTTTTATACTAATGCAATAGTAGCAAAGTCAAAACAGATTTGTAGAAAAATCATAAAAAAACTTTTGATTATATATTTAAAATATATAAATTTATATATTTGTGAAATTTTTTCAATATTTATTCAAATCAGCCATCAAAACTACTATATTATAACAAATATATACTGAATGCACTACACTAATTGTAATTGAGTAAAATGAAATAATTTTTTTAGAAGCTTTTTTGTAGTACTGTGCAAATTCAAGGAAACTTACATTTTTTTTGTTGTTATATTATGTGAATTAGGATTTTTCTTTTCACATTTAATCAATATTACCAAAAAGTAAGAAAACTTCTATCAAAATCTTTGATGTTTAATTTTAAGACATAGTATGACTACAGTAGAACCTCATTATGCCAGATGTTGCTTATAACGAACAGTTACAAATAATAATAAAGGATTTTATCTGACGAGTTTTACATTTCCATGAAAGAGATTAAACATCGAACAGTTTGAGTGCAGATTTCGAAGCTGTGAAACATTTAGAAAAAAAATCTGAAAAGTTTGATTAAATATAAAGGTTATTAATTGAACCAAATTTTAAATTTTTATGAAACTCGTTTGTTTTAGAGAAATCTACCTGGCAATGCATAAGCAGACATGAGATTGACTAAAAAGCAAAAGAGCTGAAAACACAAATCCGAATAAATTATACAAAAGATGTGCAAAGTAGCTTAAAATAAAAATCAGAGACAATTATTCAACAAAGACATTTCAAGTAATAAAATTTAAGAGTTTTCATATACAAATATTTTTCAATTCAGCCTATGTTAGAGAATGTTTTTATTTGATATATAAAATAAACACTTTATACAGCTAACTAATGTACTTTCATTAATGTATTACACCACATTGTATTACACCTGTATAAGATTTTTTTATAAATTGGACTTTCATTAACATGGACAACTTTTAGCCGCTATTAATTCGTTATAAAGAGGTTCTACTGTATATACTAATGCATAAAATCTGTTTTTAAACTTAAGGAAAGGAACCACATCATCAATTTTATTACTCACAAAGTTTTTAGGCTAAATAATATAATGCTGAGACCAAAGAGAAGAAATGAAAGGAACAACTCTTATCCAATGTAAAAAAAAAGTATATTTTTTACTGAGAAGCTACTTATACAGGATTTGCCTTTCTAATATACAATTTAAACATACTTACGGACTCTGAAAGTTAGGTGTCCCCAATACTGAGCATTTCAAATCCTTTTTATGTGAAAGTTTTGTGGCAAAACCGAAATCTGATATTTTCTGCAAAAGAATTAAATTAAATAGAGTTTCAGAATAAAATAACTACTAAGCATAGATTTAACAGAAATTAGTACAAATGTGTTTCTTACGACTTCATTTGTCCCTTTAAGCAAAATATTTCTAAGAGACAGGTCTCTATGTATGATGAGCTTGTCATGTAAGTACACCATACCTTCGACTACTTGCTTAATGATATCATGAGCTAAAAATAAAATACAGAATATTAGAATGATAAGATATTTGAAAAGAAGTTTTAATCCTTTAGTTATAATATAAGTTAAAAACATTAGTTTATTACTGACCTACAACCTCAAGAAGTGGACCTTTCTTTTTCCCTTCATCTTCGATAAGTTGACCTTTCTTTCTTTTCTCAGTCTGAATAAGTAGACCTTTTTGTCTTTCCTCTTTTATATATTCATCAAGAGTACATTTGCATAATTCCAGGACTAAGTATATGTAATTTTCATCTTTAAATGTTGTGTAGCACTGATAAAGAAGATAGTATTAGTGTTTATTTTGACAATTTTATGTTTTAGATGCAGGATTTTTAGATGAGATATCAGTTTATATTTAGAATTTCAAATCATATATTCCAATATCATGGTTGTCATTCAATATTGCAATTAAAATTAGTTGATTTCTTTTCCCACATGATTAAAAAAAAATTCCAGTCTATGAATTATGTGTAAAAATAACTGGATCTATTTATGAAATTAATATTGAAGACTGTGATGACGAAGTGTTTTACAAAAACTTAAATGGTAATAACTTATTTTTAAAATAAAAATTCCATGACTTTTCAAGAATTTTTTTTGTTCTTATAAACAATAAACTAGCAAATATTGAAAATCAATAAAATTTAAATTTTTACAAATTTATATTTTCACAATAAGAAGAAATTTACGATGCACATACAAATTTTTTAAGGAAGTTCCCTGACTCTCCAGACAGTTCCACTTTTTTCTGATTTGCACTTATTTTTTATTTATTTTTAAAAATCATCTATCGATTGGTGCAAGAACCATACAGCTCTAGAAGCAATGGCTATAGGTTATAAAAGAAAATTACCCATAATTTTATATTGTGCAATATAAAAAACATTCAATGTTTTTCATTCTGCTAGAATTTTTTTTAAAAAACTGGAGATTTCTGGTTCTTACACCCACGTCTTCAATCCCAGATTTTCCAAGTATGTGGCAACCCTGAATTAATAACATTAAAAAAATGCCAATATCTTTTAAGTATATACATTTGCAGCAACAAAAAAAAAATGATGTTTAGTGGAGTTTATCCAATTTGAATTATTAAGAAATATTTCCAGACTTTTCCAAAAAGTTTGAATATTGTTAATTTTTATTGGACATTTTAATTCTAATTTTTCTTTACAATTTCAAGTTTATTCTTGTTTTCCAGATATGTGCTACCTCGTAGTATTATCTTCTTCATCACTAAGGTCTTAGTAGTTTACTAATTATTAAGAAATAAAAGAATTAGCATAAAAAATGGTTTACCTGAACAATGTTTTCATGTTTAAGCTCTTTATGAATGCAAATTTCTTGGTTCACACGATCTTCAAGTTTTTTTCTTCTTACAAAATCTCTGTCGATCTGTATAAAAGTAAAATGTGGTTATAATTTAATTTACAAATAGTTAACTGTGTTATGAAAATTGATGTTTAAGTTATAACAAATATTGAAAAAATAAGAAACATAGTCAACAAAATCTCCAAAAATTAGCATGGTTGGAACAGGAAACATGAATTTTTTTCCCATGAGTATATTGCTGAATATTCAAGGGCAGTAGAACCATAATATAAGCATTATACAGACTTAAATGTTTCAGGGACTATTTAAAACGATTTAACTTTAAACTGCGGTTTCACAAAATGAGGAAATTGTCATGTACACTTTCATACGTTATTCCCTCCTCATATGTTATTTGCCCAAATAAGTCGTGAATTAATTCAATAATTTTCATAAAAAGCCTTATAAATACAGTAATAAACAAGTAGTACTCTAATAAACAACTCTATACTAATAAACAAGTTAGTACTCTTTAACACTGTGTCTAAACTCATTTTTATTAAGAATTGGTACAAGTTAAAAATATACTTCAAAATGTTGTGATTTAGTTTTCATGTTATTAAATATGAGGATATGGTATTTATTAAAACCGTGAATGTTCACCTGAATTGTTAATCAAATCAATTTCTTACATCATATTATATACTAGTCAACTTACATGAGACTTTTTTCCATGATATGCATAAAAAGAGATATTCATTTTTTAAAATAAAGACACAGATTCATCATGAAAACATCATATTTATCTCGCATCATATTTTATACTCAACTTGCATGAGACTTTTGCCCATGACATGCATTAAAAGAGATTCAATTTTTTTATATATATAGACACTAACAATTCATCATGAAAACATTTGCATATTTTTAACATATTCTTTACGTTTTATTACTTAATAAATTCATTTGAAAATAGTATAAGAAGGAAAACACACTAAATACAAAGTTCATAGAAGAAAAATTACCTTTTTAATAGCAACATCATGTCCCTTTGAACACTTTGCACGGTAAACAGTAGCAAATCCTCCTGAACCGATTTCTTCCTCTAGTTTATAATCCTTTAAACATAAAAAATATATGCTGTTAGATGTTTTTGTGTAGAATTGATTTAAAAACGTTATAAAAATGTGTAAACTAAATCTATACATATAAAGAAGAAAGTCGGTAGGTTTGTTTTTTATATAAATCAAGTTTAATTCTGAGCTTGGTGAAATTTTGCACACTTCCCCTATAAAACAATAGAAAGGTAGATTAATTCCTAGTGTCCGGTTCCCTCGCCAAATGGGATTTGGCGATAAGTTTATATTTTGGCAACCCTACTTGATGTGTGCGATAATATCATGTTATATGGCAACCCTAAATTTTTTATCTCTAGCTTGGTTCCACGTATTAGCGCCATTTTCGATTCGACATTACATTCGACGTTTGCGTTTCGCTCGCGTGCGCTTTTTCTTAGCTATGGATGTTTACGCGGACGACGTTTATTTGAATAGCAGGTATTTTTGGGAATTGGAGATGAAAGGCAAACGTGCCGTGATTGAGTGGTGCATGGATGCCGGATTGTTATGCAGCAAATGCGCCAAGGGAAACAGACAGTCACTGACTAGATGATATTATATCAGGTGGTATGTATGGAGTGGTTCATTCATAATCCTCTCCCTATCGGTGGAGAGCATGTCGTCGTTGAGATGGACGAGTCGAAGTTCAGCAAACGCAAGTACAACCGGGGCAAGCGTGTAAAAGGCCAGTGCATGTTTGGAGGGATTCAATACGGTACCAACAAGTGCTTCATGGTTGCCGTGGACGATCGGAAATCTTAAACTTTACTCAACGTTTTTCAGCAGTTCGTTTTGCCTGGATCCGTTATTGTTTCCGATTTTCATATAAAATGTTGATTTAACGATCAACGACTGCACGAAGGATTGCCCGTAAGCACCATGATCGACGGCCCGGAGTGGGTCATGGATGTAATAATGAGTAGTCGGAGGTCAAAGGCCAGACCACAAAATCGACGGGAGGAGTCTGTGGCTTTAAGCGTGCGGTACTCGTGTGCACTTAAGAGTGCCATCGAAATGCCCCAAACGACTGCCCGAAGGATCGCCTGTAAGCACCATCATCGACTGCCCGGACCAACGCAATGTCCGCCATCTGACCATGGTTCAAAAATACGAGGCATCGTTCCCAGGTCTTTCCTTCGAGATAGGCCCGAACCGTCGCCAATAGCCCACTGTGCAACGTTAATTAACCAAACCAAACCGCCATTTTGATTTGGCGACAAAAAACTACCAGCATCACTAGCTGCAATTTCAAACAATCAGTTAAAAAGATTGAAGCGGCTTATGCTGTCAATAAACTTAAACCTGTAAGGAAAAGGATTAGGAATGACAGTTGCCCTTTTAGTGTGGATAACTTCATTTGCTGTTTCATTTGCTTCATTTTCTTTAGATTTAAAGAGCTCCATGAAAAAAGAAGCGGGTGTAGATATGAACAGAGTGAATTCATGTTTCAGGGGGAAAATGCAATAAAGATAACTGTTATAAACTGCTAATCAGAAATCTGAAACAAAAATCAATTACAGACTTTTTTTTTTAAATGACTGGCATGTATGGATTAAAATTTTTCTTTTGTCTATAACTTGTTTAATTTTTGCACTAACTATAATTTTTACTATTATACATATTTTGTTAAGAATAGTTGTATTTAGGGATGAACCGGATAGTGGTTTTGCCGGATATCGGATATCCGAACTGGATTTTGCCAGATATCTGGCAGTTTCTTTTTAATAAAAATATCTTCTCATACACACTAGAAAATACAGAAATCGGCCAAAAATTACGAAATATTTTTTTATTCTATAACATTCCCTTATAGTGATACCAAGATTGAATAAACATTCAAAAAACTTTTTTATTTACAAAGGGTTAGTCTAGGGTGCTGCTAGCAATGGGTGTATGTTTGTACACTTTAAACTCAATTTCTGAATAATTGTATTTTTACCATATGCCCTTTCATTCCAAACATAAAAACTCAAGTTTGCTTAAACTTTTGAGAAATTTATTTTTATTTTAACTTTATATTAGTTGTGAGATGTTATGACCCTCCACCTTAACGATTCATTAAAAAAAATTAATAGAATTTTAAAGTTAAAAACGAGAAAAATTCAAGGGAGAATCTGCACACTGTATACATTGGTAGAATTTTCAGGAAAATACTTAAATACCATATTTTTAGCAAAGATAATTGACCACCACAAAAAAAAATCTTCGATGTTTTATTCATACGGATATCCGGCTTGGAAAATCGGATATCCGGCACTTTACTTCCGGATATCGGATTGTTAAAAATCAGCCGGATAGGCCGGATATCCGTTTCATCCCTAGTTGTATTTCTTTATATGTATACAACTATTTTGTTTTTTTTTAAATACTAGGGGGCTCCGCCCCCTGCTCCGCTAACGCTCCACCAACCCCCGGAGAATTGCTACGCAATCCTCTTTAGTTTGCTTCGCAAACCAATACCGGCTTCATACACTGTAGGCAATGACAATGTGTCCTAACAACAATACTTTTTTTAGTTATATAAATTATTACTGGCAGTGCCGTCACACAAATTTATTTTTAGTATGTTGAGACAAGAAATTTCCCAACTTAACGATCCGAAATTCCGAACTTGAACGATTCAAAATTCCCAACCTAAGGACATCGGGTACCAGCTGAAGTGTTATCCTCGTTATCTGACCACTGTTAACAATATGAGGCATCGTTCCCGGGTCTTTTCTTTGAGAAAGGCCTCGAACCAAAGCGTCCTTGATGTAGTAAGTAAATACGTACCAATAACAAATCAAGGGCACTTTGCTCGAACCAACGCCAGTAGTTCAATGTGCAGCTCTAGTGTGACGTTATTTAACCAGACCACACCTACCTATTCGAAATTGCACAACACAACAGTGCTAAAAAAATTCCCAGTTCCAACTTATAAGACATTTTCAGCTTTTTTATAGGTAATATTAAACAGTTCTTTCGAAAGTATTGATTTGTCGCACGCATGTTCCAATGCAGTGGTTCGTTTTGAGGTCTAATTTAAGTTTCATCTTAATAAAAGTTGGGCAATTTCTAGTAGTCCGTCGCTTTCCTTTGCTAATAATATTAATTTGCCTGAGGCATAAATTTTCCCAACTCAAGAGATTTTTAAAACTCGAAATTCCCAACTTTTAAGGTTTCAAGTTTACAGAGGGGGGGGGGGGGGCATGCTTCCCCCCAATCCCCCCCCCCCCCATAACTGGAAAAACTCAACTGTAGAACTGCTTCAACGCAATTGTGCTCATTGAAAAGCGAAACATGTGTAAACAAACAACAGCATAAACGCGCCAAGAATAAATAGGCTTCATCGCCAACTTATATTTATATAAAGTAAGATAATTGAGAATTGGCGCTAATAATAATTCGCCGTTGGCAGCCAAATACACGTTGGCATTTCCTTCCGGAGTATCTTTTAATAATATTTATAGTACTTCACATAAATAGTTACATCTAATTTATTTTTTAAGATAGAATTTCAGTATTGATACCATTCAAGAAAGAAAGATTTTACGAACATAACTATATCTTTTTAACGGGAAAAAAGTATACTTTTGAACTATTTAGAGCAGTTTTAATTTATCACTTAAAATTTTACCCGTATAATTGACGATTATTTCAGACATTTCGTCAATTATTTAAAAATTTATAACTACAAAACTAAATCGAAATTTCACAAACGCTCTGGATCATTTGTAGCCAATAGTTTAATCTATATCCCTAATTTTTTATTTATTTTTTTGTTGAAAATTGGAAGACAAGTATCCAAAAATGTATGAATTGTTTTCAAAATTTTCTAATATCATGACTTTAACATAAAATAACGTCTAATATACTGATCATATTGAAAAAAGAAAATATTCATCTTATTACCCAAATATTTCTTAATAAACTGGCATAATTTCATAATTTTAGGACATTTACTTTTTGAGATGCAAGCGGAACAATGCGACAAAAAGTCGCAAATTAAAATTTTCTCGAAATATCCGACATTTTTATCATTCTTCGCTATTTTTTATACCTATCTTAATTGACCATATCTAATTTAATTGTAAAGATAGAAATATAATCTTTATAACATCAGAAAGAAGAAGTTTTAACGAACATTAATATATTTTTTTGAATAAGAGAATATGTAATTTTAAATGACTTATAGCAATTTAGAAATCACGTTTCAAAAATGAGGGTGAAAAAACTTCAAAAAGTGGAGCGTGTTTAAATGTTTCAAAAATTTATAAATCCAAAACTAATTCGAATTTAAAAAAATGCTTACTTGGATTTCCAGTTCAAACCTATTTCTACACTCCCTAAAAAAATTGGATCTCTCCTCTTAATAGTGTTTCAGAAACTCGACGGACAAAATTAGTTGTAAGCGAAATTTTATCAACGACGACTTTAATATTAAATAACTTATAAACTAATAACAGTATTGAAACAAAAATATATTCTTCTTATTTAACAAACATTTCTTAACAAATTCACTTAATTTCGTAATTTTAGGACTTTTACATTTTGAGATACGATCTGAATAACATTGAAAGAACGGAAAATTCCCCCTAGTACTTACTTTTTCCCCCTAGGGCTTACTTTTTTTTAAAATAGAGAGATTTACTAAATAGAAAAAAAAGTTTCTGGATGGTTGATGCAAAATTCTGTTAATAAGAATAATTTTGCTGGGACCCATTTACTTCGAGTGAACGAGTCTTGACTGCACTGCAAAAATTGCTTTTGTCCTTTTTTAGATCCCATCAATAAGTAACAAAAACACAATAATCCGACTTTTTACACAGTAAAAAAATTACATTTCCGTTAAATAATACATTTCTTTTTCATCTTACATAAGAAGAATATAATCAGGGTGGCAACAAAATCCTGGAAAAAGAGTTCCCCGATATTTCCCTGAAGGCGTCATAAAAATTTCCCTGATATTGCAATTACATATTTTGTTGCAATAAATGCTTCGTATAGAAACCAAGTATCCACGCTACAGTAATACAATAAATATATTGCATTATAAATGAAAAATAATGAGCAATACTCATATTCAGTTAAAATAATAATTTATGGATACAACCCAAAATTATACATGTGAGACAGGCATAATAGTAATTAAGCATGTTCCCTGGAAGCAGAGAATGCGAAAAAGCAGTGGAATTCATTTCATCTAAAATTGGCGATTTTAAGCAAATTTTTCAAAATTATTTCTTTTGTAGATAATTTTAATGTTTTTATATGTTTCCTATTTCACTTTAAACTAAATTGCACATTTATTAGCCACACATGTTGTTCACTATCAGAAGTGATTTGCTTTCGTTTCATCCTTCAGCAGTGGTTAACGTTTCTATCAACAACAAAACTACACTGTACATTCCTTTAACTTTTTTTTATTATTATTAGGGATGAAACGGATATCCGGTATCCGGCTGATTTTTAACTATCCGGTATCCGGAAGTAAAGTGCCGGATATCCGATTTTCCAAGCCGGATATCCGGATGAATAAAACATCGAAGATTTTTTTTGTGGCGGTCAATTATCTTTGATAAGAATATGGTATTAAAGTATTTTCCTAGAAATTCTACCAATGTATTAACAGTGTGCAGATTCTCCCTTGAATTTTTCTCGTTTTTAACTTTAAAATTCTATTAATTTTTTTTAACGAATCATTAACATCTCACAACTAATGTAAAGTTAAAATAAAAATAATTTTCTCAAAAGTTTAAGCAAACTTGAGTTTTTATGTTTGAAATGAAAGAGCATATGGTAAAAATACAATTATTCAGAAATTGAGTTTAAAGTGTCAAAAACATACGCCCATTGCTAGCAGCACCCTAGTCTAACCCTTTGTAAATAAAAAAGTTTTTTGAATGTTTATTCAATCTTGGTATCCCCTTAAGGGTAAATAATTGGGGAGTATTATAGAATAAAAAAATATTTCGTAATTTTTGACCGATTTCCATATTTTCTAGTGTGTATGAAAAGATATTTTCATAAAAAAGAAACTGTCGGATATCCGGCAAAATCCAGTTCGGATATCCGATATCCGGTTTGTAATGTGCGCCGGATATCCGGCAAAACCACTATCCGGTTCATTCCTAATTATTATTCTTTCTTAGAATCAAATGGAAATGTGTATCAACAACTACAGAATAGAAAATAATAATGCGGTTTTAGTAATCCAAATTTTAAACTTTTCCCGATTTTTTTTAAAATTTGGAAATATTCCCCGATATTTCTAGAATAAAAAAATTCCATGATAATTTCCTGATTTCTCGGTTACGTTGCCACTCTGATAATGCACATCATAGAAAATATTATTTTAACGTGAGAAAATTGAGGTTAAATTTAAGTATAGGAGGGCACTCTGCCAAGCCGTCTAAATCAATGTCGCCAAAGAAGATTTCAGTTTTATTTTCGGTTAGAGTACGGAATGGCCACAGTTTCACGCCAAATAAAAACAATGCCAAGCAGAAGAGCACACAATAATTTCATATACAGGGTAAATTTTACATGAATATTTATTTATAGTATCTGATTGGTTAGAGCTAGCAAATGATTCCATTCACAAATTTAAATATAAAGCCAGACTTTTTATAAACAAAGTTGATGAATACATCTTTGAAGAAATGCCCTCTTATAATGTCTTACCGAAATTGAAGGGTGTTAACAAATTTTATTGTTAGGGAACACACAACTATTATATTTTATTTTAGAGATCTATAATGCGAGCGATAGGGAAAAAAATACCTTTATGCTGGAACCACAGAGAAAATTACAACCATTCGAATCCTCCATTATTCAGTTGTTAACAATAATTTTTAAAAAAGTCGAAATTTTATCAACAATTTTCCCAAAAGGAAAACTCTGTCCCTGATGTATCAAGCTGCATATTATATCAAAATGTAAAACTTGCTTAAGTGTGAATATTCGTATTTTCTTTCTAAACAAAATATATATTTAAATTATCTTTTGTATACCGCATGTAAGTTTTTCGTTTCGTGATCTTTTCTACATACAACTATGCAATTATAAATATGAATCAAATAGTTTACTCGAATTAGCGCCACAATTATTTGTTTTTAAAACGACTTTTCGAAAAGTTGCCATTTTCAAATACAGTTTATCTTCTATTAAAAGGTAGAAATGTGTTTAAAGAAATTTAAAATAAATGTTTTATGATTAGTGTAATTATAAATCATGATTAAAAATGTAAAAATATTTCTTTTTAAATTACCTCATTCATTTTAAGAATTTATTTAATTATTTTTATTTTCCTCTTACGAAGGAGAAAGAACGGAAATGAAGACACAAGTAAAAAAATAAAAACAAAATTTATTAATTTTGTGTGCCGATTACTTTCATTACCGATTATGCACATGAAACCGAAGTTTTAACTTTTAACTCCTAAATATAGTTTGTCATTTAGTAAAAATAATACTTGTTTTCAATATGTCGGCAGTTGGGATTGATTTTGGAAATGAAACGTGTTATGTTGCTGTGGCTAGAGCCGGAGGATTAGAAACTGTAACAAATGATTATAGTCAGCGCGCAACTCCGTAAGTATACCAAACAATCTTAATAAAGTTTAATTTTTGATGGTACCCTCTTTCAAATGATTGCTGACTTTTGGATGTCCATTGATCTTTTCGTGCTCGTGTAATTTCTATTGAAAAAGAAACTCGTGTGTGATGTGCAATATATTAAATATTTAACGTGCTTTTAAATGCTTTATTTAAAAGTCTTAACTTGTTATTTTAAACAGTGGTACAGTGGAGTAATGATTCTGATCATCCGCTTCCTTATATACAAAAATAATTGGTTTCCTTCTCCCCCGACGCAAAAAAACAACACATATATGAATGGGAACTTTTACAATTGCATTAAGGAATCGTGTTTGATAAACATAAAAGGCATGTTAATATCAGTGTTCATTCTAGAAATGAAAACGGGCAAGGCACTATCATTAGAAAAAATTGCACCTTTTCTTTCGTAAGGACATTTTAATGAGAACTCTAGTCGATTTTTGTTAAAATCGGCTATCTGCTTAGCTAATGACAATTAAATACTTAATAAACCCTATTACAACTGAAGAAAAAGGGTATGTAAACCTTGAGAAATTGCATTGCATCTGCTACGTTATCAGACATTTATGTTACTAATAAATGGAATTGTAGTTTTTTAAATTGCAGTTTTTATTGGCATAACTCTTTGGCTGTTATATGTAGTCAAATATCTGCATAACCGAATTAAAACCAAAGCTTTTAAAATGAGAAAAATTATTTTAAATAGGTAAAAAATCTTGAATTTTCCAACTTTAATTTAAAATCAGTAAAATTGCCGTGCTAAAATTCTGATTTTTGCAATTGCTAGATGACTGATTGGCAAAACAAAACTTCCATGGTAGGCATATTTGTGTTTTGTGCTAAGTAAAAAAAAATATCTTTTATACATATTTCACAATTTAAATGGTATTATATTTTAAAACCTTAATATTTTTATTTTCAGAACCTCAATTTTATAAATGCATAATTTAAGAGTAAATAATGCCTTGTTAGAGAAGGATTAATGGATTTTTTAATTTGTTCCATTCATATTCTGATATAGTGTCTACAAGTTACGTTTTTTTTGCTTTTCTTCCTGTTTAAAAAAAAACATGATAATTAGCATTTGACTTAATTCAGGGTTTTTTTTATAATGCATTGTGATTTTTAAAGTGTTTTCATACATGAAAAAACTAGATTTTTAAATTTATAATTAAAATTTTTTTTTCAAGTGTTGTACACCTTAACAGTTTTTTAATAAACTGTTCATATTTATACAGATTTTAAAACTGCCAGATCTGTATTGTACAATGCGTTTAAAAATGTAATTTTGAAATATTTTCGAATTGCTGATCTAAATTGCGCCATAATTAAATGTTGAAACTAACTTTTAGACTGGAGAATAAAACAAATTCTAATATACAACGAACAGAGATGTAGCTATGCACTGTACACACCACCACCTATGTGAATTGTTCAAACTTGAAGATACTCTACTATAATAGCGTGTTTCGAATGTCTGCAGCATATCTTCCTTGCTATTTATTATCTGTGACTCACCGCATCCGAGTCCGAAACACACTCCTTGCCCACCTGAATAGCCCGAGAAAATTCAAGGGAGAATCTGCACACTGTGATTACATTGGTAGAATGTTCAGGAAAATACTTAAAGCAAGAACCAAGATAATTGATCGCCACAAAAAAAATCTTCGTTATTTTATTCATCTGGATATCCGGCTTGGTAAATCGGATATCCGGAACTTTACTTCCGGATATCGGATAGTTACCGGAAAAATCAGCTGGATAGGCCGGATATCCATTTCATCCCAAATTGTAATATATAAATCGGATATCCGGCACTTTACTTCCGGATATCGGATAGTTACCGGAAAAATCAGCTGGATAGGCCGGATATCCATTTCATCCCTAATTGTAATTCTATTTTGTGTCTCTTGTTCAGCCCCCCCCCCCTCCATCTCCCCCCAAATCCTCCTTTTCCTACATTGCTATCCATTATTCTGCTGCATTATGTCACTTTCAGTTTAAATTATATCTAATTTATGTTCAATTTTAGGTCATATGTTGCATTTGGCCCTACATGTAGAGATCTGGGAACTTCAGCCAAAAATAAAGTTATTACAAATCTAAAAAACACTGTTTCCAGCGTCAAACGTTTAGTTGGTAAAAAGTTTCAAGAGCGTTCATTACAACATGAACTGTCATACTTGCCATATTCTGTTCTTGATTTACCAAATGGAGGTATTGGAGTTAAGGTATGAAATGTTTTTTTAATCTTAAAAAAAAATTAGATTAATTGCATTGTTTTCAAATGTACTTTTTAAAATGTCTTCAAATGTACTTTTTCCAAACAAAAATGTTGTGTCAGTTACTGAGTTTAAGGAACTGTCCCTGGTAATGAAGTACTGCACTAATGGTCACTTTATTCTAGGTAATAAGACAATACTATTTTTGAAACCAATTATATTTATGATGTCAAAGTTACAGTGTAAAATAAAATTTTAACATGAACATTTTGTTTGTTTTACTACCATGTACTAAATAATGCCAATTAATAAACATTAAAAATTTTATTTGCAGATGCTAAGATAGCCTACAATTTTAAACTTGCACAGAACTTTAATTTATATTGATAAATATAATTTGGTGTTTAATTAGTATAAATAACTGTTTCACAAGTGAAATTTATTGATAATTTTTTTCATAAAAGAAAAATTGTTATTGAAAATTATTTGAAAACTTTTTTTTATATATATATTTCCATTGAATATTTTTTTTAAGGTTTAATTTTTTGTTCCATATATTTGAAAAATTTATTACTTTTACGTAATACGAAAACAAATATTTTCATTAATTGATTTATAATTAAATCATGCTTTAAACAATGCTTAATTTCATAGTTTCAAGCTTTTAATCTTTTTTTTATAAATAACTGCAACGTTAAAGTGACCTTTGATGTTGATGTATGGTTTTTTATATTGAATTTTAGGTGTCATACTTGGAAAAAGATGCTATCTTTACTGTTCAACAAATAGCTGCTATGCTATTGACAAAATTGAAAGATATTACTGAAACTGCTTGTCGAAGCAAAGTGATAGATTGTGTGATCTCAGTATGTATTTACCTTTCTATTAGATGTTTTATTAAATTAACTCAATCATATTAAAGGTTTCAGCCTTTAAAAATGTACTTGTAATTAATCAGCACTCAATTAGCATGGACCACAAAATATAACTAAGTATATTTGGTACTTTGGGATTATCCCGTCGACCTGCCAACTCGCCAAATCCTTTGGCGCTAGTTTTTCCATGAAATTTTTTTTCAAAATAAACATTGTAAACACAATAAATTTATCAAATCATAATAATCAACAAATAATAAATAAATAACTAGGAGGCTCCGCCCCCTGCTTCGCTAATGCTCCGCCAATCCCCGGAAGATTGCTACGCAATCCTCATAGGTTTGCTCCACAAACCACTTCTCGCTTCGCTCGATAAAAGGTAGAACACAATAACAATGTGTCCTAGTAACAATACTTTTTTTTAATTATATTTACCAAAAACTTTAAACGTTGAAACTAAATTTAAATTATAATTCATCTTGGCATCTATAAATTTTTTCACCTTGTAAATCAATATAAAATCATTTAATTTCTTTTAAACTACAAATGAAAACAATGGAACCACTGGCAAGCCATTATTTATTATTTTATTTTTACCGTTATTTATTATTTTCCACGTTATTTTCACACCTTTTCTGCGTTTTAGTTTAATTTTTAACATTATTGGTAGTTTGTTTTGGCATAATTGACGTTAAGCTTACCATACTCTTGCCTACCAGAAGTGTGTACGCGTAACTAAGTTCATAAAAATTAAGGTAATAGAAATCTAGTTTTCAAAATTGCCAACAGATGGCGCCACGTCAATGTTCCGCTCATGTAAAGTTTAAAAGCGTTTTTCAAAATTTCTATTTTTAATGTAATAGGGTTTATATTCTTTCTAATTTAAGCTGACATCAACAAAATAATTATTTACTAATGAATTGAAGGGGCTAATCGTCAAAATGGCTTACATAATGGCAAAATAAAAATACGGGCACAACAGAATTTCGTAAACAAACTAACTGTTGCCACTCAGCATACAGAAAAACAGTGTTTTTCAATCACCGCGTAAGATAAATATATATAAAGATAATAACCATGTATATTATTATATTAATAATTTCGGCGGCCAAAAATTCGTTTAAATACGAATCCAAGTGTTTTCGGGTAGTTCCGCAGTGTTTCTTGTTCCGCCATTTTGCCGAAGTACATTTTCTTAGAAGAAATAACTCCATATTCTTGAAAATATGCCACTGCACTCTCTTCGGTGCTAGGCAAATCCCAAATTCGAATAATTTTGCAGCGGAGTGAAAAAAAACACACAGAATATTTCAACAATCTAAAGAAAACTAAATCGCGTAGTCAAGGTCGCATGATGTCGACTAGATACGTCACGGTTATTGGTGCAGAAGCTACCTTTTGGCGATAATATCGTGTTTGGCGATAATATTGGGTTTGGCGAAAATGGTTGACTGGATAATCCCAAAGTACCGTATATTTTTAGTTAAAATACGTTAAAATTTTTCTTTGTATGTATAAAATTTATTTATCATTATAATTCTATAAAAATATTTATAATTTAAATGATTTTTTTTAAAAATTATACGTAAAACATCTGAATTTGATGTTTGGTAACGTTTGCTCTAAATTGAATATAGTGCATTAAAAAAAATCATACGGATAAAATGCACATATCTGTTCTACCTGAAATTAAATTTTGTATTAATTTTCTGTTTAAAAATGCTTTAATTTTAGGTTCCTATCTTTTTTACTGATGCAGAAAGAAGGGCTATGTTAGATGTATGTCGCATTGCTAATTTAAATGTACTTAGACTTTTAAATGAAACTACTGCAGGTATTTGACCTTTTTTTTTAATCTCTTAATTGTATAATAATATATCTTGGAATATTCTTTTGCTTTACAAGAAAACCATTAAAAGTTCCCAGAATTTTTCTAATATTGAAATTAAATGCTCTTAAAAGCAATAAAAAAATATGGAATTTTTTATAAGTAATTGTATTTATCTTTTTAAAGCTATATTTTACATTATTTTTATTAGCTTTTAAAGTCATATATACACAAACTTATCTGTTCTATAAAGTTCTTTTTAGTAAGCAAACACACAAGACAAAATTTCTGAGGTCCATTCTACACCAAAGAGTGAAACGCTTGCGAACTTCTCGAAAATTCGTATCACATAGTATGAATTCTCGAATCCCCGAAAAGTTCACGCTCGTTTTACTCGTTTGTGTAGAACTGGTCTAAGGACTATTGTTTGGCTTCTATACAATACAATTAATGCTTCAGAAACAAAATTTCCCCAAAAAATATTCTATGCATCAACATGAGTTCATGAGCTGTTTTATTATTTGTAGAAAATTACATAGATAAATAATTAAACATTTTATATATTTATTCATAAAAAATCTTAATTTTGTTTGCTTTTTAAACATTAATATATTTTTTTAATATATATTCATTAATTTATAATAATATAATTTTTATTAATTCTTTATTTCAGTTGCTCTTGCATATGGATTCTACAGGCAAGATTTAAATGAGAGCAAACCCAAAAAAGTTGTGTTTATTGATATGGGGCACTCTGCCATTCAAGCTTCAGTCTGTGACTTTTTGCAAGGGAAATCGAGAGTGAGTTAATTGTGACATAACATTTTAAATTGTAGTAATATACTGGTTGAGAATTAATATTAATTGTAAAATTCCAAAAAAAATTCAATATTTATACATTTGGTAATGGTAAGTTAATTTAAATAAAAATTTTGATTTTTGAATAATATTTCTATTTGTTGTATGTCATTGAGAATTGTAACAATTATAAAATTAAGAAATGAGTTTGTAAAAGTAATAATTTATTCACATAACCCATAATGATTTTGAAAAGAAATTGCAGTCTGCTATGAAAATTCAATTCTGTTCTTTCTTCATATACATAGTGAATGAAAAAGGATGGAATACACATAAGGAACTAATTAATTCCTTATGTGTATTTCCAGCTTTTGCCATTTGCAGTTTAATTAATTTAAAAGATGTACATAACACTATTAATTTTGAAAAAAAAGTAAAGTTTTAAGCTTTTATTTTTAAATATTAATCACCAATTTAAAAGTATGATATTTAGAAAGAAAAATTTATTTTGCACTTTGTTAGAAATAGCTTTTTCTGTATATTTTTATTATCATAAAACAGTTTTTATAGGTATTAAACAATTTCAAATGGCATAGCACTTACTTTGTTTATTTTTTTACTTGCTCATTTTTTTTTTAAGAAATGTTAGTTCGCAAAATGTGTAAATGATTAAAATATAAATTGTACAAATGTTTGATCATTTCACCTCATTCCAAATTCTATTCCTTAATTTTTATTTTTAGGTTGTATGCAGCACTTGGGATTTTTGTGTTGGAGGACGTGATATAGATAACTGTATGGTGCGATATTTTAGTCAAGAGTTTAAAACAAAGTACAATTTGAATGTTCTTTCTAACCAACGTGCTATTGTGCGCTTGCTTCAAGAATGTGAAAAATTGAAGAAGCAACTGAGTGCTAATCCACAGGTGTTGCCATTAAATATTGAGTGTTTCATGGAAGATAAGGATGTTTGTAGTAGTATGGGAAGGTAATTTGTTCACTTTTAACTTTTGTCTTTCCTTCCTCTCTTACTTTAACTTAATTTGGAGTTTAAATGTTTATATAAAATCTATCAATAACTTTTGATAGATTAAATGAAATATGGAAAAATCAGGTACATGAATTTGGTTTTCCCTTAATTTAATATATTTAGAACTCAACTTTATAATCTTTGAAATGTAAGAGAAAATATAAGAAACAAACTTGTATGCGTAGTTTTCATGAAGAATTTTGACTTTTTCCAATGACTTGCTGCCACACTCGTTGTGATGATTTGGTGCCCTTCTATTTTTGATCCTGATTGAATAAGATAAATTGAAAGCGTTTGATAATTTAAGAAAGCTTATTCAAGTTATACTCACAAACAACTTTGCCCCGCCCCCCTAACATGGTTCACACAGTCCTTAAGAACTACTTAATTTGGGTAGGTCCTTAATTAAGGGCCCTTAAAGTCCTTAATTTTTGTCAAACATGAATTTTTTTTTACTAATTCACATGGTGATATTTTTTCATGTCTAACTCGAAAATCCAAGTTTTTAAAATTTTCCGAACCGAGAATTCCGGGTGTATTAAAAATATCGGAATGCAGAATTCCGGATTTTACTTTAATCGTGTCACACTTTTGACCGTTATACGCAAGTGTAAATCGGCAAGGCAAGAAGATAGACGGATTTAGTGACAGAAAAAAGTGCACTTTTGATCTCTTTTGTCCGATTTTTTCATCAATGGTATTTCATTATCATACACGACACTTCATCGTTAGAAAATTTCAGCTCGTTTGTTGTTTTGTGAAGAATCGATACTCACTCTAGAATCACTATCTCTCAATTTGCATTCATCAACTCCATAGGCTAGAATTTTTTTTAAGTGGTGCGAGATCTCCTAGTTGCACTCCCACAATGTAAATTTATGTGCACCACCTTCTGTAGTCGGTTAATGAATTAAGGACATATTAGGCTATATTTTGTTTATCGGTACGAATTATGATAATTGTTTTGGTTAACAAAACTACCTTTATTAGATTTTTATATTAAACAGCAGATCTCAATTACATGAAAGAAATTCAACATGGAAATCTTTTTAGCACTGACTAATTTCTGTATTAGGTTGAAGTAATTCATACTTTGTGTAATATCGTTTTTAATGGAAATAATTGCAAGATCCAAAAGCCTGTCCTAACCCATGGTTGAACATAAAGTAAGTTTTTATTTACTAAAACTTTGTTCACCTCTAACACATTCATTAGACAATGTCACTGGACTGGGGTAACAGATGCGTAAAGGAGAATAAGCATATTATTTATAGAAAGCTATAAAAAAAATATAAATCGGGTTGTTAACCGTGCAAAGTTTACTTAAAATACTGCCTAAAGTGCTAGCTAATTCAGCCAATTACATTTTGTATTTAAATCTAACGAGGACTCGAAAGTTAAAAACGTATAACAGACATATAGTCTGGTAGCACTGAAGAATTAAGTTATTAAACTATAAACCTATGTTGAACCTGAAGCGGAATATACTACAATAAGTATAAATATTCAATTGCTTTAGACTCAACTTGGAATTGCTTTACTCGACTTTAAAATGGACCATAATTCAAAGAAGTGTTACTTTATTTTTTTTGGTAATCCAGTTTAAATTTTGCCCCCAGGCTTGTGCTCATAAATGAGTATTCTTCTATCAATCTCTTTCCTTTTCAGTTAAAGTTTTATTTAGTAAAGTATATACTTTATTTCCATTTTCTTTTTAATTGTTTAATTATAATTTTTATGAATTATTTTATTTTTTATGAATATTTTCTGGAAACCAATTAATATTTTTTTAAATTAACTTTTTCTTTTACAGAGACAAGTTGGAAGAACTGTGCTCTGACTTATTTAAACGAATTGAAGTTGTTTTGAAGAACTTGCTAATTGAAGCCAGTGAGTAAAAACAGTCTTCTTTTATGTTTCATTACAAAACTCGTAGTAAAATAGTTAATGAGATGTGAATGTTCATTCTTTTTTTATAACAGTTTACTATAATTTTAAATTTCCAGATTTATCTTTGAGTGATATAAATGCGGTCGAACTTGTTGGTGGATCAACAAGAATTCCTGCAGTTAAAAACATAATAAAAAAGGTTTTTGGTATGGAACCCAGCACAACTTTAAATCTCGATGAAGCTGTTGCGCGTGGATGTGCACTTCAAGTAAGATTTTCTTTCTGAATTAGAACGTTTGTCAACATAACTTGCAAACTATAGCCTAGCCTTACTTTAAAAAATAATTGATGTACAAGAGTTATTTTATTGCAAATATATATAAAATTAATTTTGAAAATTATTGTTAGGGATGTCATTTGTTTACATTATTAACATACTAAAAAAATATATGCAGTGGAATTTTTTATAATTAATGAAATTACATTGAAAAGTCTATTTTAAATTCATTGAAACCATAACATAATCATTGTAAAATAATAAGTCCAAGTGTATATAATTTTTAGAATTTGCTGAATTTATTTTAGTTTCTGTTTGGCCAAAATTGATAATATGGCACCAAACACTAAATTATCTTGCATAATTTCTTATAACAATTAAGCTATTTTTTTTAACCTACTACTATTAGAATTTTATTACAACAGTGTTATAATTTAGTGAATTATTTTTAGAATTTAAAGCTTTTTTTTAACTGACGCAATAATGTACTTGTTCAGACAGGGAACATAAAATATATATGTTACTTTTTCCCCTTGCTTATAAATCATTTCATTGTAGGCTGCCATGTTGTCTCCAGCAGTTAAAGTGAAAGATTTTAGCATAATGGATGTTCAACCCTTCCCTATAAAATTAGTTTGGATTATATCAAAAACTGAGAGAGGGTATGTAATACGACAGTTGTATTTTTTTTTTAGAAACATTAAATCTGTTTAATATGAGAGCCTCTTTTAAAACATTGCAAAAGCTTTCAACAAGATTTCTGTTATTTTTGCAAAGTATTTGGAATTTTTTACATTTTGGTAAAGCTTACCGTTATAATTTTAAGCACTGGAATAGATGAACAGTTCTTATATTGCATATAATAAGTTTTGAAATATCGTTTGTTAAGAACTGAGCTGTTCTAATGATCTTATGGTATGATGCGAAAGAGCAATTTAAAAATATCTTTCTCTTACAATTTTTAATGAGCCCTTTTGGACCTTGAGATTAGGGTTGACACATTAACAAAGGGTTTGCACAAAACTTCCAAGTTTTTATGCAAAATGTTGAAAGTAATATAAATTCATTCTTGAGGTTATTCATTGTAAAGGAAATTAAATCCTTTATACTTTGTTATATTTTAAGAGACTCTTGTGTTAATTTAAAATGATTTAGTTTAACTTTAATAAATGCAAGTGAAAAAATTCTTATCAGCATAAAATTATTGAAATTTCTTAATATGTTAATCAATATATACTTTTTAAAATGTCTTTCTAGTACAATTTTCAATTGACTTTTAATTAATTGAACTCAATTTTTAAATAATTTCATATAATACTGCTCTTGTATGTATGCAAATTGTTAAATTATTTTTTTCTTCTTCAGGGATATTGAAGCTTTCAAAAGAAATCATCCTGTTCCATTTTCTAAACTCCTAACCTTCTTCAGAAAAGAAGACTTTACTTTAGATGCATACTATGCTTCAGCAAAGGAAAGCGATTATTTTATTGGTTAGTATTTAAATTGTTTAAAATTGAAGAGGTGAGTGAATGTCCATGCTAAGTAAGAATTTTGTGAAATGATAGGTTGTAACACTGCTAAAACGGCAATAAAACAGCAAAAAAGTTATTTTTTGTCATCCAAATTGGAATAAGTGTTGCATGAAATTGCTGATTTTTCAAAAACTTTGCGCAAAAGTTTGGTAACGGCCAAATAAAAAAATTTATGTGCACTGTGCACCCGTCAATTTCGAACCCTGACCTAGAGCAGACATGTTCTTTCACCAGGAAATTAATATTCTTTTCAAAAATAACAGTTAACATGTTCATCCATTTAACTTTTCAATTATTGTGTGCAATTATAATTAAAAAAGCATTGTATAAAAACTCAACCTTCTTTTAATTATTATAAAAGTTTTTTTACTACCACACTTGTGGGCCAGCAGAATTATAAATTAAAATGTGTTTTTTTATATAATTTTTAAGCATGCAGTTATTCAATTTTTTGTAATTGGCTAGATATAACATGTTAAAAAAAATTAACAATTACTGTCAAACTAGAAAACTGTGTTCTTGAAACATTTTGGTCAGCATAGTTGTTTGCAGCATTGTTTCAAGTTTAGCTGCAAATGAAAACTTCCTGAAAAGAAATATTCTTACCTAAATTCAACTTGTCAAATTTTAACTTTTGTATTTATAAACATTCTTCCAATTACAGGTTCATTTACTGTTAAGAATGTGAACCAGGTGCCTTCGGGGGAAAGCGCCAAAGTAGTTGTCAAACTGCGTGTTAACATCCATGGGATTTTTAGCGTCTGCTCTGCTGTTATTGCCGACAAAGATGCCAAGGAAAATATTAATCTGGATCAAAAATCGGAAGATCTTATGGATCTGAAAGTGAAAAATTTGGATGGACCATCTGAGCCAATCGTTAACGAGGTTTGGAAGAGTTTAGTTTTAGATTCTTGAATTTCTTCTTTACAGTCTATTTATTTGATGTATTGTGTATTCTCCTCAGGAAAAGAAAACCTTCTTTTCATTGAAGAAGCACAAGAAAATACCCCAAGAAATTGAGCTTCAAATCGAGCCCAAAGTGCCTCAGTTATCAGAAAGTGAGCTGAAAACATTTACGGAGTCTGAAGTAAGACCAACATTTTACTATCAGTCTTTATTTTTGTTATGAAAGTGAGACTGTATTTTTAAAACTATTGTCCTACCTTGTAAACTACTCTTTATACATATAAAGTTTTTACATGTATAGTAATTTCACTATATCATTCCACTAGTACTACAACTAAGTTACATTGGAAGATTAAGGTTTACATGCAATTGCATATATACCTTTAATCTTCCTTGTAGTTACCTAGTTGTAGAACTAGTGTGATGATATAATCATGTTATTATGAGGCCTTATTATAAGATGTCAATCTGCAAATTTTATTATTTCATATTAAACAAATATATAATAACTCGGTTTAAAATAGCTCCTTTCTGAAATTATGCGTAACAGATTGTTTTAATTATTTCAAGATATATAATCATAGCCTTGCATCACATCAGTACTTAATGACAAGTTTGCAAGAATGTGTAATGTTTGAAATCATTTTAAATCCATATAACTTTTTTAATTATAGAAATTTGTAAATGTTGTTATATAAATTTCTTTTGTAAAAGTATTTGCTTAATTAACTGCTGCAGAAGTAAAAATTTAAGATCAAGATAGAATAAAAGTAATTTATAATTTCAGAATAATTACTTGTGGAGTATTGCTATTTAATTTTTTTAATAATACAAACAGCATTTTAATTTCAGAAATAGCTTTAAAAGTAAATGTGTAATGTTATGTTACATACCAATCATCCTATATAAAATATTTCTCACATATTGGTTATTCTTACAAATTTTTTGTAATGTTTATTTAGCTAAAAATGATTAATCAAGACAGCTGTGAAGAAAAAAGAATCAATGCCAAGAACTCTCTGGAAGAATATGTATATGAGTTACGTAGTCGCTTATCAGAAGAACTCAAACAATATTTGGATGAACAAGTAAGAGTTTTGAATGTGTTGTTTAAATTATTTTTTTAAAGGTTTTAGGTATTTATACCTATTAGGTACTTATACCTATTAAAGAAAGTTAAAACTTGTTAGATTAACATAAAATTTTTATTTATCACAACTGATAATTTGAATTCTTTTGTAAATATTTTTTTTGTTTGTAGGAATATGAAAACTTTCTTCATAAGTTGAATCAGACTGAAGAATGGATTTATGAGGAAGATCAGAATGAAACAATATATAAAGAAAGGCTTTCAGAGCTAAAGGTAATTTTTTTTTAATCACATCACTTTATAGAGTCCTGTGAAGTGAAATCAAATGAAGCAAATTACAAAATAAAATGCCTTTATCGTTTTCTTCTTAAAAAGCATTAGAAACCAGTTTTCATAATTTATAAAATATTTTTTACTTTAATTTATTTAAATGTAACTGGAAATTTCACTTTGTTATTATTTTTTTACTACGCAGTATCTTTTGCTAGTATTAAATGAAACAAAGCTTATACAAAGGATTGTGTCGCCGCGGTTCTAGAAGAATCCGTTAAATTCACTTCTCTCTTTTTCCCATTTTAGGCAAATTACATTATAGATTTTACTAACCCGCATATAAGCCGAGCCCCCTACTTTTTTGGAAAAATGTTTACTTAAATTTCTAGGCTTATAAGCGAGTATATACGGTAGTCATTCATTTCTTTTTATTTAAAATTTTTTTAAAAAGTTGTTTTTTTGTACTTGATAAGAATTAAATGTAAATTAACATTAAGCATAATGTTTTAAAGAATAATTTGTGTAGGATTGTTGTGGAATTTTTTTTAATGTATTTGTTGTTTGAAATGTCGCCAGGTATGCTATTTATAAAATATCTAATTTTAATTTACTATTGCATATTTGCTAAATATGTAACCACTATTGTACGATTACAAAATTGAAAAAAAATATATATTATTACTTTACTTAAAAATACTTCTTTTTAACTATATTTTTCAAAAATGAGTATAGTTAATTTAATTCCTTTAAAATACTACCTTTAAACTTTCAGCTACATTACATAACGTTTATTATATTTTAATGCTTTTTATATTTTAATAGTCAATGGCAGATCCAGTTCTCAACCGGAAGTATGAACATGAGCAAAGACTGTCAGTAATAGCAGAGTTTCAGAACATAATTATTGAAGTAAAAAATATCTTATCTTCGTATTTAGCTGGAGATCAACAATACGCTCACATAGTTGCTAAAGACATGGAACAGGTAATTGGAACCTAAAATAACAGTGCATATTTTATTTCAAACTTTTATAAACCTATTGAGTTGCAGTTAAATGTTATTTTAACTTGAAATCAAAATCTCTAAATATGCATAAATAATATAAGTCACAAAGTCAATTTTCTATTGCGCAGGTACAGAGGATTCTAGATGAAAAAGAAGGCTGGTTACTGCAACAGATTAAAGATTTTGGAGAGCTTAAAATACATCTTAGTCCACCAAATTTAAGTGAAACTTTATTCAATCAAAAAGAGGTAAACTGTTTGGATATTGTCTTTTAACATCATGAGTAAATTTAATAAGGTTCAACTTAGAAAGTATAGACTATGTATAATGTTACTTCCATATTTTAAGTATTAAATATTGATGACATATGTAAAATAAATTGCACGAAATTTATGTCGTGACTTCTGTGTAAGCTTCTTAAACCTCAATATTGTTTTTTAGAAAATTAAACCCAACTTTTGACTTAGTTTTTTAAAAAATCGTACTTGTTTATAAAACAAGCTATAAAAGGATATTATGAGATATGAAATTTTACTGTATGATTTTACTAGTAGACAAAAGAAAATTTTAAATAAATGCATAAAAACTTGTCCCTCAACTTGTCTTTTTTTTTTCCTCAAATAAAAATTGACTTATATAAAAAAACAGAAAACACATTAATTTTACCCTTTGATGCTCGTATCTAGTCTTTCCAGCAATGCACAAAATTTAAAAGTTTGATGTACGACATTACAAACTATCACTTTATAATTATTTAAAAATAACATAAAAAACTATGCATGGATAGAATAATTTAAATATACAAGAAAAGAAAACTTTATAATTGTAAAAATCATGTATTAATAAGTTTTCAGTAATAATAATTTTCTTACACTTGGACACATTAATCATTCCTAGATAAATTTCCTAATGGAATGGAGTACAAAATAGAGCATAAGATGGTGTCTTGCTCTAAATAACTTATTTGTACATTAAATTATGGCTGCTATCAAATTTTAATACTGTGGTTTTTGCAGAGCAGATTTAGAACACCATACTTAATAATTAATTTAAAAAAACATTGTTCAAATTTTATGCATAATAAAGATTATTTTCATATCTGCCTTCTTTTAACTAATGCTTATGATTTATATTCTAATTAGAAGTTGAAAGAAGAAATATTCCCAATACTGAACCAACCGAAGCCCCAGGTCGAAGAACCCCCGAACAGCACAACGGAAATGCCACAAAGTGATATACAGTGTTGATTTGGTGAGATGTACATAAACTGTTAAATTATTTATTTCATGGATCCTGCAAAGCTGTAATCGGTGATTCCTTGCAACAGCCTTCGCATAATGCAGTCAACTTGTAAAGTGTTTATTATTGTTGTGCTATAAGCATTTTATATGTTTATGTTTTTTTAATTTTATGACGAGGCTTGCATTAAAAACAACAGCTATTTTAAGTTTTCAGCAGTAGTTTTAGTTTCAATGTCTGTCACTAGCAATAATCCCGGGATATGCACCTTGTTTTAATCTAACATCGAACCTCCAATGATAAATCGGAGGTTAAATGTGCTATTTGCATCTTAATTTTCTTAATAAATAGTTGCACCCTTTCACTCCTGCCCCATTTATTAATTTAAATGCAAAAGTTACATACAATACAGTGAAATCTCAATTACAATCATCCTTTTCCTGTTTAAATATTAATTGTCGTTTTTACAATCCCCGAATTTAAGAAGAAAAACTAAATTACTTCTATTTAAAATTCAGTAGTGAAGCCTTGACTTCGAATAGAAAAAGGTACTTTCAAAAGATACAATTGTGTTTTTTTTAAAACTTGGATTTTCTAATGCAGATTTCTCCCATATGTCGATATTAGAGGATAATCCACTGTAATATACCAAAGTACATTGATAAGAGAAACAAAATCATAATTTGAATTAAACGTGATAATATCAGGGTTGAACATGATCCATTTTTCACTTGATGTACCTTCTTATAAAGTACTTATTCAAACTCCTTATTTCTGCTTAATAAATCTTAAGGACATTGATGTGCTCTAGATGGTCGTTGAGATTACAACCAACAAAGTTTTTCCATGTATCCTGGATAAACATATTCATACTACAGGTCGAAACTGTTGAATTTATCTGATCAGGGTTCCCACTGGTCCTTAAAAGTCCTTAAGAACTCCTTATTTTTGGTTTTCATTTTTAAGAACCCTTTCAAGTCCTTAATTTTGACTAAGAGTCCTTAGAAACTCCTTATTTTTTTCTCCTGCCAAAGAAACATTAATTTTTTTTTAGTAGTTCTTTTAAAATTTCTTGCCCTCAGTTTATTTCACTTACATTTTCAATCTATTACTTGTGGCTGTTTTTCACATGAGATGCTCGAATGTTATTTATTTTCTAGCTTCATTAATAAGTTAGGGCATTGCATTTATTATTCTTTGCAAATGCATATTTAACAGTCGATGAAGAAATCAAACAAGATTATGAACGAATTAAAAAAGTAATAACTTGAAGTCAAAGAATGAGGTTCTATTAAGATACCTTTTAAACATAGCATTGCCTTTAAAAAGTCATTTTTAAGTTAATATGAAAGTTGATTGTTGTCATAATTTGTTTAATTTTTCTTACTTCAGAAACAGCGCAATAAAAAATTGGTCCTTAGGAACTTGTTTTTGTCCTTAGAAAGTCCTTAAAAACTCCATTTTTTTTTTTTAAACGAGTGGGAACCCTGCTGATGGTTGTTATGTATCACTTTCACATTGTGTTTATTTATTAAGAATTTTTTAAATTTGTCTTTCCATTGCTCAGTTCGTTTCAAAAGTAGCAGGCCACTATGAAATACAGTGCAATATATAGTTTTTAAATGGTTTTTTTATAACACTTATATTTAATGATTTTCACTGCAATACTTTATGTTAACCCACAGGAAATATTGTATTGATATTCATTGTTTCAAGTGTCTCTACTTTTGATTTTTTAATGTTTTATTACATTTTTAAATTGTTTATTGTTTTTTAAGTGTTAAACTAAGCACAAATCAATATTTTTCTGTTTTGTTTGCTTTTTTGCATTAATTGCCAAATATTTGTAACACTCTTGCTAATTTTTTTTAACAATGGCAAACTTTAGATTTTATAGTGATTTTTTTTCTTGTAATTTTTTTGTGCTTAGTTAAACTGATTTGTTTTACTGTTTGTATTATTGTTTTATGCTGACAAAATTATCCAATTAAAATATTCTTGTCAAACTAAAAAAAAAAGCTTTGTTAACAGTACTAGGTGATTTTTAAAATATTTTAATACTTTCTTTAATTTAGTATTGTTTTGAATTAATTGATAACAGTAAATTTTTTGCACAATGCAATAAGGGATAACTTTAGTAACTTTTATAAAAATGTCATGTAGAAATAAAAAACCCTATTAATTGTATTAATAATATTCTATCAAATTTTTGACAAAATATTTGTAATTTAATCCTTAAATTGACTTAATTTTGTTTTCCAATTAAAAGTATTTTTTAAAAACTTGTGTATTTGTCTTTTTTACTATTCTTTAAATTTTTTTTATAAAATATAGTTGACCTTTTTATAGCTATTGAAATATATAGATGATCTTTTTTATAGTTATAGAATATAGTATTACCTTTTTAAAGCTATTGAAGTTAATACATATCCAAAATTGATTTTTTTAAATAGTTTTTATCATAACACACAGCCTGTTTTTTTTAAGCATGGTTCTTGGTTTACAAACTTCAAATTTTGGTCCCTATCTTTTATTCAACTTAATATACATTTTATTTACATTAATTAGAATAATATTCTTATTTAGCTTTGAATAGTCTTAATATAATCATATTGACACAATTAGCCACAGATGTTTTTATGACTTATAAAAGAAATACAGAATTTAAAAAGTTGATGTTTTAGAAATTTCTGCACATACACTCACAATTCTCAATAACCGCATCTCATAACTGAAATCAGGCCAGTTGAAGTCCATAACTTTTGACAGAAAAACAGCTTTTATTTTTATATATATGTATAATGCTCATTCTTTGCACAGTTTCAATTTAAAAGGTGCACATTATAAATAAATAATGCATGCTCTTATTAAATAAAAAAAACTTATAGGATTTATTTTCAAATTAAAAAAAAAAGAAGAGATTTTTATAAAAATCTGAATAGGTGCATTTAGCAAAATATTTTCTCCAGCTAAACTTAAAAATAGTGTGTCAAAGATTATATAGTAAAAATAGTAAGTTAAAGTTATAATATATTTAAGTTATATATTTAAGTGGTTAAGGTAATCACATTATAAATAAGTAATGCATGCTCTTATTAAATAAAAAAAACTTATAGGATTTATTTTCAAATTAAAAAAAAAAAAAAGAGATTTTTATAAAAATCTGAATAGGTGCATTTAGCAAAATATTTTCTCCAGCTCACTAATATCTGCATTTGTTCTAACTACCTTAATGAAACTAGACATTCTAAAAATAATAGTTCAGAAGAGGGTTTTTAATTTTATTTTGTGTGGATATGTCAAAAAGGAAACTTGCTTATTATAACTTGATTTTTTTAAATAGTTTTTATCATAACACACAGCCTGGTTTTTTTTTAAGCATGGTTCTTGGTTTACAAACTTCAAATTTTGGTCCCTATCTTTTATTCAACTTAATATACATTTTATTTACATTAATTAGAATAATATTCTTATTTAGCTTTGAATAGTCTTAATATAATCATATTGACACAATTAGCCACAGATGTTTTTATGACTTATAAAAGAAATACAGAATTTAAAAAGTTGATGTTTTAGAAATTTCTGCACATACACTCACAATTCTCAATAACCGCATCTCATAACTGAAATCAGGCCAGTTGAAGTCCATAACTTTTGACAGAAAAACAGCTTTTATTTTTATATATATGTATAATGCTCATTCTTTGCACAGTTTCAATTTAAAAGGTGCACATTATAAATAAGTAATGCATGCTCTTATTAAATAAAAAAAACTTATAGGATTTATTTTCAAATTAAAAAAAAAAAAAGATTTTTATAAAAATCTGAATAGGTGCATTTAGCAAAATATTTTCTCCAGCTAAACTTAAAAATAGTGTGTCAAAGATTATATAGTAAAAATAGTAAGTTAAAGTTATAATATATTAAGTTATATATTTAAGTGCCTTATACTTTTTAGCTTTTTGATACAAATATTAATTCAAGTGAATTGGGATTTTGATATGTTCTAATAAACTAGATTCCCCTCAACAAAGTTTATTCCGACGATCAGTAATTGAAAGTGATTCGAATTGTGTCTTGAAAATTCGCGGTTATGCTACATTCGAAAAATCTATATTTCCGTATTAAAAACAATATTTTATATAGATGAATTTTGAATAAGACTAGCATAATTTTCTTAAATAATAAAGAATCTTGTTGCATCTTAAGTTTATGAGAAAAGATTTTAACAGTTCAAAAGTTTTAGTATTGGTGTTAAAAAAGTAAATGCAACATTATATTCTACATTTGCACTCATTTATTGTTAAAATGATATTTTAATAATACTAGTAAAAAGTCAATACTCACAAAACAAATCTTTAATATTTATATACACATTTTAACAGCTTACACAAAGGCACTTGATCTTTGGTTTGTTTAATAATATTTTTTACAATGCAAAAACAAAATTTAATTGCTAATAAAATTCTTACACTGTATACTAAACGATAGATATTTGTAAAATTCTATTTTGTAAAAATGGATCTTTTACATTTGATTAAAAAAATACGTAATGTGAAAAGACAACTTCTGATAATTTATTGTTCGCATCAGATTGATAGCTGCTTTAAATTTATACATATACAACAGCGATACTAAAATACATTGTAAGTCATTATATGAATAAAAGCTGATGTATGTCACGAGTAAAAAAAGCGTATCTAGAACATGCTTCATCAGCAGTATGTACGCATTTTGCAATATAGTTTCTAAAAAAAATAGTTTTTTTTATTTTATAAAAAATATTAATTTTTTAATATACAATTCTGTATTTGAAGTTCATTTTGTTAGCAAGATCCATCCAAGATATATCTTATTTGAGTTGCCCTATCCTAAAACGTCTCTTGTCCACTTTGTGAAACTTATGGTAAATCAAACTTTTTTCGTATCATATATATTATATCTGTAATAAAGATCCCCTTTGCGACCCTTAGATGCAAAGAATCTTAACACATGCGGTGTCAAAAAAAACAACAACAAAATTCATCTCATAAATATCAACGTTTTTTTTTTAATGCGGTTAAAATAATAAACTTTAACGAGTTTTCTTTAAACAAACCGTATATAGTTCTAAGCAGACCGTTAAACATTTTTTTTTTTGCTTATATCTTTCACCCTTATACAATGCGGGGGGGGGGGGGGGGGGGGGGGTCATACGATAATTATTGCACGGGCATGCTAGTTAAATTTTATTTATACACCTGGAGTTTTATGCAAAATATGTTGTTTTACTCATTAAACGAAATACATTGTTCACTCTAAGCATTTTTTATAGGGCGGTCCGCCCTTTTTTCTTCTTGATAGCACCCTCATGCCCCACTCCTTTTAAGTACGCGTGTTGTACAATCGCGATGATTCCGTGGTTATTTCGAGCACGGGGCATTCCACGAATCCTATTGGTTGCCCTGTATCAGCATATGAAATGCAATGTTTTTTTTTAAAAGTGAAGTTGGTGTGTGTGGTTACAATATTAGGCCTTTTATTACCAAATTTTAGATTTAAGTAGCCTTTTCATCAGTTGTCTGATTAGGGCTACTTACAGATTTGGTTTTTAGCGAAAACATTAATTTTTAAGTGTCAAATTTTGGATTTTAAGTAGTATCTTCATAGAGAGATATCAATTTGGAAAGGGGCTTTCTTTCAAAATAAGCCCCGAATTGTCACCCATAGCCCAATATGCAGCTCTAGCGCAATACCAATCAACAAATCGGAACTTTTTATGTTTGGTCAACGGGTTCAATATATCAACGGGTGGCCACGCTCATCTCAGACTTTTTTTTTAAAAAAATGCCCTTTTAAAAACAAGAAGTGCCTTTTAAAAAACGGGGTGCCCTTTTACAGCCAACTGCACCCTGTCCTTTTTTTTATTTCTAGAGTGAACACTGCGAAATACTTTAATTCCAGGTGTAGAAATAAAATTTAATACGAAAAAAATTATACTATTACTATTTTCTGTAAGTTTTACAAAGTGGACGAGGGACGTTTTGGAATTCGGCGACCTATTTTAGGATAAAGTACACTAAATATGCTTTATGTGTTCACATGTACGCAAGTATATACTAAATAACGAGGAATTCTCTTTTAGTACTTAGTAAGTATCTATTATATCTTTTACATTGATGATAACTAAAGTTTAATCCAGCATTTTATGTTCTGATTCTATTTATTTTTTATTCTGATGTGAAAATATTCTTGCAATAACAAAAATAATTTGACAGCTTTTTTTACATTCTGTGAAACTCTTACCAAATTCGAAACTCTTAATATTTATTTACATTAGATAAATGCCCTTTTCTTCAACGTAGCATTGTTTTTCTCGCTTTTAGATGTTGCATTAGAATTTGAATTATTTAACACATTCTCTCTTTGTGATGTTCTGTTAGACGCACTGCCTTCTTTACTAAATCTGACACTTCCATTGTGGTTGATAGTAATTTTTTTCGTGTTGGTCGGATTGTATGGCTTACCATTCGAAACCTTTTCATTTTTAATTAGTTTAACGTTTGTACTTAGTGAAATACTAGAGGACGGACTTCCTTTTCCATTCCTAAAACTTTCAGTTTTGCCATTTTTCAAATTAGTACTCGATTTCTGTTCATTGTTCGCAGACTGGACTTTTTTGGCCATCGTCGGTGAAGCTGCCGACGAGTTAGGAACACTGCTTTTGACTTGAGACGGGACATTTCGTTTGCTGTTTACCTCAGCCTTCTGAAACACTGTTTTGCCATTTGTTTGCGACTGTCTATGAATTGTTTGCTGAACTTTGACATTTTGAGTAGTTTTTATGACACTTGGAATGCTAGTCGTTTTTTGCGCAGTAATTTGAGATTTTGAAGAAGACGTACTAGCTCTGGAAATTTGACGGTTCATGAGATTTAACTTTGGAAGAATGACTTTACTCTTCGTTTCAGTACTTACAGTTACTTTCTGGGATATTCTTCCGTTAACTTTCGGAATACTCTGTTGAGTTGTCTTTGGCGTATTTTCTTTTGGGGCCTTTTCAAACCCATTAGTTTTAGTCGAATCTTCGAGAACCGTTTTTTCCGATAAATCGATGCCCGATTTATCTGGTTTCTTGGTGTCACTTTGTTGTTGATTTTCTCTCTTAAAGTCTTGGTACAATTGCTCTTTTCCGTTTGTTTCCCTGCCATTTTCTGGTAAATTGATAATGGGTGCTTCATAACCATTCTTCGCCGCTTCTTCAGAAACAGATTTTTTACGTTCTAGTATTGACGAATTGGTTTCATTCAATTCTGGAGAGTTTACTGATGTGGATAAAGAATTTATTCTCCTGGCAAGTCTTGATTGGCGGGACCTAAGAGAAGTATTTCTTTGTCTGTTGAACCCACTTGCAACTTGGTGCGATGGTAAACTACCATTAGGTGTTTTCTCGGAACTGCTGCCATTAACAAGAGTGTGTATTGGCTCTTCAGTACTAGATTGTTCATTTTTATTAACTAATATTGCACCAAAGCATTCGTCTTCAGTTTGAGGGGAATTGATTTCACTTGCCACTGATAAACTACTCTCATCAGTAGTGGGATTACTTGGTGAAAGTGCCGGACTATCTCCATTGTATGTAGCGGAACTTTTATCTTTTTTCACTGTCTTAATTGCATTTTCTGCTTCAAGTCGCATTTCTCGAAGTTTTAGACGTCTTTGCGTTTTACGCGTCACTGCAAACCGATCAAAGTTGCATTCCGCGTCAGGGGATTTCTCTTCGATTTCTTTTGAGCTTTCATCCGAATTTGACAAAGAATTTCTCTGGTATGGCAAATAGTTCTGTACAGGTTTCTGCGCTTCGTTGGAATTGCAAATCTGCGAATCGTCTTTCGACTTTTCCTCCACCTCTTCTTTTGTGCTTTTTTTCTCCCTCGTACTGTGATACAGACGCGTTTTGGCAAAGTGCGTCGATTCATGCGAAGAAGCCGAATCAAGAAGTCCAATAAGTTTTTGGGTGAAGCTTTCGCTCTGACGGGATTGGGCGCTCTTAGTTATTTGCAAAGTATCACGAGATCCCTGTTTGACATCTATCTCTTTAATTTCTTCCAGAATGCCATTCTCTGCCTTCGGAATATCTCCATTTGTTGAAATGTACCCATTCATCTGCCTTTTCTTACGTTCCTCAAGTAACTTTGCCTGCAATATCCTATCTCTTTTCTGTTCTCTCTCATTTTGAAGCATCCATTCATTAATCTTGGATTTGAGTTTTAGTTTCGTATTATCTTCTATTGCAGAATCTGTAACAGCAGTTGAGATCGGAGGCGGCGGAGAGGAACATGAACGTTCTCTGCATGTGGTTTCGCCGTTCAAATGCTCTATTCTTTTTCTTCTGCCGGAACGTCTGAAAGAAGAACGTTCCAAATTGTCATCAAAACTTCCGAATGATCGTCTATCTTTCATTTCTGTGTCTGGAAGACTCGGATTCTGCAAGTAGTCTATGATTTCTTCCCCATTCGTCTCTTCCAAGAATCTGGCTCTTCGACTTTTGAAGGTGCTGCTTTTGTCATCTTGGTACTGGCTGCCGGTGCACTTCTCCAACATTGCTGGATCGCTGTGACGTTTCAAAGCGCTTTTGTCTATTCCGTTGCTTCCTAGGTTGTCTTCCGGATCGTAGCTTCGTCTACTTCTCCTGAAAACGTCTCCCAATCGCCTTTCGGGAAATCCGCTGCGAATATCTCCGAGTAATTGGTCCATAATGTGGTCAGCATCGACACCAGAGCGGTAATCAGAAACTAAAATAAAGAACAAAATCGTTTCAATTACATTATCAACAAAAACATATTACAGCAATTTTTTAGTCGACAATTTAAAGCAAATTTCATAATAGACATCTAAATTAAAGGGTTTTTTTTATTCATAAATTACCATTTAATTTGATGATAATGTTTTAAATATCGTCAAGACATGCGTTTTACTTTATATACGTTTTCAAAAATTATTACATGCAAAAGTATATGACTTACGTTCGAGGCTTCTTCTTTTCAAAGCTATCTGTTGCTCTCTTTGTTTCCGTCGAGCCTCTGCAAGTTTTTCTTGTTTTTGCCGCTTTTCGTTTTCCTAAAAGATATTGAGATATCATTTATAATCACACTTATGTCAGAAACTTAAAAAGGAGATTTTAAGAAATTTTCAATTCTACAATTATTTTTAAAGTAATACTTTTGATTGATAAAAAACCCATAAATTTAATATTTAATTCTGAGAACTTTTAATTTAATAGTTACTTTAAGGTATTTAATCGTTAATAACCGATAATTAAACATTCGTGTATGTAAGTAATTAAGAAAATTTACTTGGAAAGCTTGCTATACTGGCTTTTTTAGTTTGAGTGTTTGAGAACCCTCAAAAGCCAGTGGTTGAAATATATATGTCTTTATTTTATGAAACCTAACTAATATTAAAGGAACACTAAAAATTAGAGGTGATAAAATTTTTTAAGGGGTTATCAAATAGTAATTTTTGGTTTTAAAAAATACAATTTTGACAGATAGTTTTTTAGGTTTAGAGAAATAACATTAATACAAACCAAAAGTAATTTTAAATATATTCTGATTTTAAAATAAGCCCTAATTACTGATTTACCTGTAGGGCAGATTTGAATCTGGAACAAAAATTCTGAAAGACTTTAAAGCAATCCTCTAACTTGAAGGAGCTAGTATCTTCACATAGAAAATCACCAAGTCGTTGCCTTATGCCTTCCATGTTGTTTATTTCGTTCTGAATCGTTTCTACTTTACTTTCAGCAAACTAAAATGTATTAAAATTTCGCATTAGAAAAATGTATGTAAAAATATTTACAATAAATGAAGGAATCAAAGGAAAACAAAGCTTTCAAACCTCTAAAAAATCCTGCATTTGAGATCTTATTTGCTCTTCGGAATCAGATACTTGAGTTGAAACTTTAGAGACTCTTTGACAAAGAGATGATACATCGGCTTTGAGAGTTTCCATGGAAATTCTACAAAAGAGCAAATTACTTTATAATTCACACTTTAATTTAATTATTATAATATCTAAATTTTTATAAAACATTTGTATTAATACACACCACCAGCTACGGATTTAAGATTTTTGCGGACGAAAATTTCAGAGCGCCCCTTTTCCGTCTATGATTTTGAAGTAATATATGCACTTCAGAAGTCACTTCATGTCAGATTAGTATTATCAAATTTAATTTGGATTCAAAACATTATTGTCCAATAAAATTCCTATATAATCATCCACATGGAAAAAATCAGTGAGTACCAGGTTCTATAATCCTCTACATTTGAGTTATTTTACAAGTATGAAACTTCTGTAAAAAAAAAAAAATCTGTAGCTTGCTGCTTAGTCTGCCTAGTGGTAAATCCGGCACTGTGGACCACTGGTGGTCCATGAGAGGGTTTGAAGTGGTCCATAGAGCTATTGTGTAATTAACATATTTTTTTAGAGTCTTTTAAATGCATTTCTTAATGTGTATTTTTTTATACAAAAGTGAATCTAAATAGGGAATCAACATTTATTTGTTTAAACTGAAATTAATTATATGCATTGGAAACCCATTTTCCAACTTTCAGATGCTTGCTTGTATTAATATTGAAAGTACTTGATAAAGAAAAGCATTTGTATTTTGTTATAAAATAATTTTTGTGCTGAATTAATCTGCTGATATATCATATCGTATTTCCAAGAATATCATATTTAATTCCTGAATTATATTTAGTGCCAAAATAATATTTGATGCGTGGATTTTATTTAGTACTTTTAGAAAGTAGTGTTTCGCGCTTTGTCTAATTTTTAATTTAGTGGTTCGTAGTCCATATAAAGGTTGATAACCACAGTTCTAGATAGTTCGCTTCTGTGTAAATATTTTCAAAAAACATAAATAAAAATATATACTGTTATACGAGTGATATAAAATCATTCCTCTTTTGTACTATTTGCACCATCAGTGTTCACTCTAGAAATAAAAAAAGGACAGGGCGCTGTGGGCTGTAAAAGGGCACCCTGTTTTTGAAAAAACCCTTCTTGTTTTTAAAAGGGCACTTTAAAAAAAAAAAAGTTTGAGATGGGCGTGGCCACCCGTTGATATATCGTAATATCGATCCCTTGACCAAACAAAAAAAGTTCCGATTTGTTGATTGATATTGCGCTAGAGCTGCATATTGGGCTATTAGTGACGATTCGTGGCTTATTTTGAAGGAAAGACCCGTACAAAATTGATGTCTCATTATGAAGATACTACTTAAAATCCAAAATTTGACACTTAAAAATTAACGTTTTTGCTAAAACCAAATCTGTAAGTAGTCCAAATCAGGCCCCTTACAAAACTGATGAAAAGGCTAATTAAATCTAAAATTTGGTAATAAAAGACCAATATTGTTACCAAACTATCTTTACTTTAAAAAAAAAACATAGCATTTCATATGCGGGTAAAGACAACCAATAGGATTCGTGGAATGCCCCGTGCTCGAAATAACCCCGGAATCATCGCAATTGTACAACACGCGTAGTTAAAAAGCATTTTGTTTTTCTACAGTCATAATTCACTTAATTCCAATTTACACACACATTTTTTTTAAATCGATGCCTTTTTTAAAGACAGCTAGGGAAGCAAGGACACTTGTGCTTGACTGAAAAGGGCAAGAGGGGCGGAATTTTTTCAAAAAAGGGCGGCATTTTTGAAAAAAGGGGCATGTGGGCGCTATCGAAATGAAAAAAAGGCGGGCAGGGCGGACCGCCCTTCAAAAAACGCTTAGAGTAAACACTGGTCACCATAATTATATGATTAATTCAATAGGTCTGCTTTAATTAAGGGTAAGAATTAATTATTAAATCGAAATAATTGAATTGAAGAATTATCAAGAATTGCCCCTCCCAATCCAGGATCCGTACCTGATCTCATTACCAGTCCATTAATTATAATAAAATCATAATAACCCCACCCTGAAACGTTTGTGTTATTGATGCCAAATAGTTACATACCGTCTAAAAAAATAATGACCTGCTGTCAACTGGGACAACTGTGGCCATTTTTTAAAAATATATATTATGTTTGGTATCCTGCTAAGTTCTTGAACCATCCAATAGAGGCACGAACACAAACAAATGCCATTGAATGATTGGTTCAGGAACTGGAAGGACACCAAACATAATTAAAAAAAACAAAAACGCCAAAGTTGTCCCGGTTGGCGGTTGCTAATGTCGCATTGTATTCAGTTCCGGTCTAGCTAATGTTTCCTCGAAGAATCAAATCGGTTTGATTTAACACTGATATTTTAAATAAAAAGAATCCCGAAATAAAGTGCATCATCTTACTTAGAAGCTTCCTCTAGATTTTGAATTTCTTCCAAAAAGGCAATAAGATCCGGACGTTTTTTGAAAACTTGCTAAAATAAAAGAATAAAAAAAACCATAAGTATGTGAAAAGTTAATATTATTTTAAACATTTTAACGTAAATTTATTCACTCACCTCTGCAACGTAATGTATCAAAGTAATGCTGGGTTTATTTGCTCGGATATCAGTCAGTTTAAGAAGGGATAGCATTTTGAAACCAGCTGCATTTCCTGCATAGCCACCCTAAACACATGGATATTGTTTTATAATTATATATTTTTGTTTTGATTTTAACATAAAAAGTTCAATGATTTCTTATAATATATCTTTGGAAATGAATTCTTACCGCATTCAAGAAATTACCAGCAACTAACACCATGTATAAAATTTCATGCAATTTTCTACACTCTTCTAATTCTGTGAAAAGAAGAATACAAATTCAATAAAAATGTGAAAACATTTTGGGATAGAATATTGGCAAATAAGATTTTTAAAAAAAATCTAGTATATTTTAGGAATTATAAGTGAGTTTCTCATGTTGATTTACTAAAGTGATTGATTAAGAATTTTAAATATTAGATTTGTATGTGTTTTTTAAAATGAAGTATAAATCTTATAATGAAACAAAAATCATATTTTTAATGTTGAGATTTATTTTCTATTAAACCAATCCCACAATATATTTTATATCAAATAGATAACCCTGATTGAAAAATAAAAGTAAAGATTATTAAAATATATACCTTGAGCTGCACAACGAATTGTCTCGATGCTGTTTTCTAAGAACTCCTGATTGACCATGAATTCTTCTTTTAAAAGCATGCTTTCGATGCGAAGTTTATAACTAAAAGAGATATACAGTTCTAATTGGAATATTTAATTTTCAGTAGGAACATTAAACAAGGAAAAGTATTTTAAAGTACTAAACACCTACCAAATAGTATAAGAACAGTATAATTATTACAATAACTACACAAAAAGCATCTGAGAAAATATTTGAAAAATGGATCTTTCTATTTCTGCTATAATTTTTATTTAGTTTTTTTAGTCCAATTTTGTAACTGTTAGGTACTTATCAAAATATTAGAATTCCTAAATATGACTATGATGTTGTAAATTTGCTCCGGATTTTCCTTTTAATAATTACTTAATACTTGTTTTGCCATTTGATTACAAATCCACTAATAATCACAAGTCGTATCAATATACGTATTCTCAAACAGTAATACAAGTTAAAAGGAAAAAAAAATAAATGACGAAATTCCTAATGTGAATAGTTAAGTCACATTCGGTTATATTTCAGTGCCCGAAAAAGCGTAGTAATTAATTTAGTTACCTGGGAACTTCTATTAATTTCAGTAAGAATCTTTCAGCATTCCCCAACTTAGCTTTATCCCCGTCGAAGTTTTTCAGCAGGTCAACCTATAAAATAAAACTCTATTATTTCTAAACCAGTGTAAGATTCCAAATGCTATTAGAGACAATACTTACAGTAAGATGCCTACTTTATATAAAATATTAAAAACATTAAATTTTAAATGGAATTTTTCATAATATTTTTATAAAATATTATAAACACAAGCATAAAAAAAACTTTACTTTATGAAAGATATATTATGTTCATAGTGATCATTTGTATCATTATAAATTATTAACCTTGTATAATTAAACAAGAAAAATTACTGTTTTTTTTTACAACAAAAAGTACAGTTAGAAGCTTTACTCATTTTAACCCTTAACTGGAGTCGTGCAGTCTCAGAGACTTTCGTTAGCATGTTTCAGGCACATATGTGTAGATTTTTCATTGGGGCGGTTCAGTGACTGAGCAATGGATTTCTTTAGGCAACTTTTCCCCCTCAACCAGATGGAAGGAATTCTTCACCAAAATAAAAAAAAAACTCCCAAACTCCCCAACCCTTTTCCCAAAATCAAAAACTCCTAACTCCCCCCTTTATTTAAACCTATTAATTTTCATTAAATAAACAGGAATACATTGGCAGATAAATATCGAAACAGCATCATTTATTTTTCATGAAATCGTTATTTATGTTAGTCATTACCAATTTTTAAATTTAGTAAATATCACTCTCTAATTACGAAATAAATTTTGAGAGTCATTGTTTAGAATAATATATGGATGGGAGCATCTTGTTTATACGGCCCCGTATGACGATTTTTTTCTCTTTGTCGCCGAAATCCAAATGTTAGGTAATGAAACACGATGACGTCATGTTACTGAGTTTAATACAAAAATGACCTCAAAGTATGCCTTTTGAAAACTATTTTCCGATGTAGGAAATCAGGAAAATACCAGATTTTCCCTTATGCAACTCAACAAGGAGTATTATACGAAAAATTGAAATTTTTCTAGATTTTTAAAGTATTTTTATGATTTTTTCAGTAATTCGATTTTTAATTTTTTTTCATTGACTTTCAATGGGAGGGGTTTGAACCCCCTTACCTGCGTGCGTGGCATGTTCCATTTACCGCACATCACCACTTGAGGGTTAAAGTAAATTTTGCTGAGCTGTGTAGTAATCGGGTGTTTTACGAAATGAATAGTTATTTACTCGTATCGTAAGAACTCTGTTATCGTGTCATTCTTTCTCTTACACCATGCAATATTTTTTTTTGTTGGACTGTGAAAACCTGACGAAAGCATCATAATGAATGCGAACATAAAATAATAGAACGGGGTATGAAAACAAAAGGCTTAATCGTTTATAGAGAAATGAGGTTATGACAATACATCTTTTTTTTCTGATGAAAAACACCGCTTTGTATTTTTTTTTTACATCTGCAGTTAATTTAAGAGAGATGGTTTCGATCCTTGGACCACTGGTGGTCTACCAGTGCTGGTCCAAAGTGGTCCGTTATGAGGAACCTTTGAAATATATTCATTAGAAATAAATATTGTTTGTCTATTAAAGCACAATTTTATGTTTTTGGGTATGTGTACACTTTTTATACGTTTGTTTTTATTATTGAAATGATGGAATTTTTTAATATTTCATTGAAGAGTGCTTCAATTGTGTCTTTCTGTGATGATTTCTCCGTCAATGCGGCCGTGTGTTTTACAATTGACTATAATGGACGATTCTTGCTAAGGCCAGGTAACGATATTTATAAGCTTATTAGTTCAATTTAAAAGTGAATAGAAAAATCCCGCAATTCATATATTTTTTTTATAGGAAATAACAATAGATTACCTCGTCAGTCTCTGGAAGTATTTTTAATAGTCCTCTGAGTCTCTCTGCACCGAGGTCTTCATGAGCTCCGTCTTCAAGTATCCTCGCGATGCTCTCGTGCGTACTTAAAATAATGATAAAAAAGTTCTGATAAAGGTATCAAGGAAAATTCACTATTTACACAAGCCTTAAATTTGTCAAGTCAAATATGGGTTTTTACCAAATTTTTTAAATTCATATTACCAACTTTTTTTAGAGTCTGGTAATTTACCTGCTTTTTTCCTGTTTTGATGGAGAAAAATAGTTTTTGATGGGAAATCACCAACCCGACCAGAAGTAAAATTTATTAACATTTTGCATTTTTTTTTACAATGATTTCCCCAACATTTTTCATTGACTGCGTGGGCCGTCAGAATGTCGGTGTGCAAAATCATAAACCTAGTTGACAAACTTGTGAAACATTTGGCTTTTTCAAAAGTAAAACTTCGTAGCTTCATTAAAAAAAAAGTGTTTCACAAGTTTGCCAACTAGATGAGAAATTGCTAACATGACCAAAAGTAAAATTTATTAAAATTTTGCAGTTTTTTTTACGATGATTTCCCCACCGTTTTTCATGACTACGCTGGCCGTAAAAATGTTGATAAATTCATAACTAACTAGATTTTCCGCTAAAGCGGAAATTGCCAACCCAACCAGAAATAAAATTTATTAATATATTGCAGTTTTTTACAATGATTTCCCCAACATTTTTCATGCTAAAATGGGACGTAAGAATGTTAGTAAATTTCTGTTAGCTTGGCAAAATTACAAAACTAGTTGGCAAACTTGCGAAACATTTGGCTTTTTTAAAAGTGACACCTCTTATAAAAAAAGCCAAATGTTTCACAAATTTAAATTTGCCAACTTGGTTTCTGGTTTTGCCAAGTTAACAGAAATTTGCCAACTTTAGGGGGGGGGGGGGTAAGGGTTAAAGAGAGCCCTGCACAAAATGTTGTTTATTAATAAAATAAGTGGTAATGCTGCCTATAATGGCAATTTAGATTTTGGCTAATATAAAATTTAAATATATAATACACATTTATCAAAAATGATTTGTTTGCCAATAAACAGTATTTCCTTTATAACTGTTAACCTGTATTAATTGATAAGCATTGATTAAATACCACAGTTCACAAATATTAATTATTTTAACCAGTTTCTTCCAATTTAGAAATAATTTTTTTTATACGGTACATGCATTTTATTTTATTTGTATTTTTTTTTAAAGAAGGAGGTTTATCGTAGTAAATTTTTTGAATTATGACTGATCGCGAATAATTTGATACCGAAACAAACCATAAATGCTTTCTTTTCATTTTTTTTATTGAAAAAAAAAATAGGGTCGGAAAACTTGAAAAGGAAGTCACAAACGAAAGCAAGAGGTCGGTCGGATATAACAAAAATCCTTTCAATTGAAAAATAGACCTTGACCTATCTTCTGTTCAATACTTTTCCCGCGTCTGCTGAAAGGCTGAGTCACCGCATGCCGCAGAGAAACAAAAAAAAAGAAGAGTAGGCGGAATTCGAATGTTAGCCAGATGATTGATGGATGCCATTTATCACTTGTCAAATTGGACTTAACAAGATACGAGATAGAAGTGAAGTGGTGAAATATAAGTTTGGGCGGTAAACATGAATCATGGAATTGATCTTGAGTTGCAAGTAAGGTAAAAAGAATGGTTTGAGGCATTTGTAATGTTACACATGGTAACAATACCTTGAGAATAATTGATGTTTTAAATGCTAGGTTGGAAAGATACACTTCCAAGAATTGAGATTCATTTTGGCGAAACTTATTTGCTGTATCTCTCAAATTGTGCGCCACGGATAGCTGAAACCATGAAAAGGCTACAAAGTATCCTTTATTATGCATCACGATTATACTGTTAAAAAGTTATAATGTTAAAAAAATAATGTTTTAAGTGCAGCATTTATAAATAATTCAACCCACACAACTTAGCATTTGAATATGTTTGTAATTGTTTCTTGTTAAAAAATAATTACTGTTATTTTGAAAGAGGATATGTAGGAAGAATACATTATCATAAAGAACAGAAGCATGTATGTTATTGAAAGGAAAGTTGCTAACCAAGATAGTAGAATTATTTGAACTTCTTCAAATAATTAGTTTTATTTAAATTTTTACACGTTACATTTCCTAAACAACAATTAACAGTAAAGACTTTTACTCAGAAATAAAATATTTCCAGTGAATTCTCAATATTGTTTATTGTTATGCCATTTTTAATTAATTAGGTTATATGAATCAGCGGTTCCCAATTAGCATTAAGCCACGAACCCCTAGCTAAAACTAAATTAAAGCCGTGGTCTCTTTTGTTTATATGTGCTTTAAGAAGTCCCCCAGATTTCTGGACATGTATGTGTACGCTTCAATTTGGTTTAATCATAAGAAATGACGGGAAGAAAAAATTTTGAATTTAATTTTATGTTTTATTTTCATTTTACACAGCTCTTACTAAGAATATGAACACAAATGGTTGTTCAATGCATTTTAATCATTTTTGACCCCACGGATCGCCTTGTTACTATTATTTAATACTGCAAAATTTTGTGACTTGTTATTTTTATTCAAAAATTATCATTATTGTTCAAAAAATGTGCATAAATTCGTACCACTTCTACCGATTATTTTTAGACGATAAATTGCGATGATTTGAGAACCAGTTAGAATAATAGCTTCAAAATCTTCCAAGTTCAAAGATTTGATATAAAACTTTCATTACTATAGACATATAATTATCGAGGGAAGCCCTTATCATAAAAAAATTAAATTTTTAGATTTAAATATCCTAGTTTTACAAGTATTATTCATCTAAAAATATTATCATAAAAATGTTCTAGGAGTCAACATTAGTTTTTAACAATCAACATTTTTTTTAAAAAAAAGGCCAGTTATGAAATAAAATATTTGAAATTAAATTTGGTCCTCGATTACCGCAGGCCTTAAGGTACAGGCGTAACGTGCATAAATGAAAATCATGCCTTACCAAGATGACTAGGCATTAATGTCAGCCGGATTTGCTTGTTATCCCACTTCACTGCAGAGATCGCAAGGAAAAGTAAAAGAGAGTTCGGCAGAAAAAGTAACTATGTCATGCACCCTTAAGGAGAAGAGGAGGGGGTCTGTAATGCGTAAATGAAGCGTGACATGGGAATAAAGGTATCTGCAGTGCGAAATAAGGGAGGGGTGTGTACAAAATGATAAAGAATAGCGCTGTGGCAAGTAAAGAAATAGAAGACGGAGACATAAATTTTGACTAAATTAGTCATGTCCATGTTCATAATATTTTGTAGAATACATACATTACATTCTTTCTAGCTGTATTTTCTGCAGAGATTTTTTTTGTGATAAGCATCTTCTGTCTCATGTTAAGAACTACATAATATAGTTCATACATTAAACATCAAATCGGAACAATTCTTCAATAATATATAACAAAGGTAGTTTTTTTTATAATATTTAAATATCCTTTCAAGGAATATTCAACTATAAAGATTATAATCAAAAATGTAATAATAAATGTAATAATAAAATTTGCAAAAAGTAAAATTGTCTCACCTACGAAATTGTTTTAAAAATATATTGATATTTAAACTTCGTTTGCCATCCAGTAGATTGATCTAAAAAATAAATCAAAACAAATATTGCAAAATACTGTGTACTATAGTGAATGTATGCGTGACATTTAAAGACACTTCAATTACGATGTATTTACAAATATTTTAATTCGGTATGCAAGTATATATTACATAGACATATTCATTATAATTTTTATGTGATTAATATTGGGCATTTCTGATTCTACTTTTAACGAAAGACCCTGCATAATACCAGGCATTGATTGCATATAGTTCAAAAGCATTAAATGTTAAACTACGTTTGATAAGTTTAGCTCTATGAAAAAATACAGATAAAACAGAAACAACAGGCTTTATACATTTTCTGCACTACCTTTACAAATACAAATATTGACAACCAAAAACAGGTTCGAGGTCCAACAAGGTCGGTCCAGTCTAGTATCTCCTAAATGGATCCCAATGAATATCTAACTTCTTAAAATCAATTACTCTTGTAGAATTAATAATATTCAATGGCAAGTTGTTCCATTTGTCAATTACCTTATTATAAAAATATAGCTTTATCTCTTATATTAAAATGTGATTTGCTTAATTTAAATCTATGGTCTCTCGTTCTATCACTCATATTAAAATCCAAACCCTCGACACCCCCCTAGTTTAATAAATTTGAACAGTTGAATCAAATCTCCCCTAACACTTCTTTCTTCCAAAGTATACATTTTCGAATTTCACAAATTTCTCAATCTATGCCTGAAATACATTGAATCATTTTAGTACCCTTGTACTGAACTTTCTCTAACAAATCAACGCTTTTTTAAGGATATGGAGACCAAAACTGAACAGTACACTCTAGATGAACCCTTACCAAACCATGGCAAAATTATATCCTTAGATTTTTATGAAGCACTTTTTCTTATGTAACATAACAATCTATTAGTGTTTTTTGCTAGCTACTCTACATTGAGGACCAATATAAAATCCTCATACCCCCAGATCACTGACTATATCACTGACTTCATCACTATCTCGGATTTTAGATTCTTGTAAAAAAAATAGGCAGACTTTCTATTTTTGATAACCATGTGTAAAACCTGACATTTACTGACATTAAAAGATATCCCCATTAATAGTCCATTCTGATATTTTTTGTTAAATCACCTTGCAATTGATCTATATGCTCCTCAAAATTCACAATCCCCAGAATTTTTAAATCATCTGCAAAGAAAGAAACCTTTCCCCTAATCTCTCCAGTAATATAATCAATAAAAATAATAAATAAGATTGAACTTAAGACAGAACCTAGCGGCACTCCATTCTTAACTTCTGTCCACTGAAAGTAATTACCTTGGATCTGTACCCGCCGTCTAATACCAATTAACAAATTTATTTTTCGTTGTAATATTGCACTTCCAATCCCTAATCTTTCTAATTTGTATAGCAAGGCCTCGTGAGGAACTGTATAAAAGGCCTTCTGGAAATAAATGTAGACTACCTGTACACTGTTCCTTTTATCTAATTCTTTAACAACCGTATTGTAGAATTTGAAAAATTCGTTGTGCAAGATCTTCATTTTTTTAAATCCATTAGTTAATTGCAGATACATTAATTACAGCAAAGAAAGCACGTATATTTATATCGTTTAGTTTCCTACAAAAGCATTGCAATAATTATTTGAAGTCCCCGTAAGCAACCTCTTGGTTCTTTGAAATTATAAAGGAAGTATAAACTGACCTCCTGTATTTCTTTTTTACGCTTGTCAACACCTTCCGTTGAATCCCCAAACTTTGGAGACACATGCCCGTTGGTAAGAGCCTGCTGACAGAAAAGTCTTTCCATTGCATCGAAATCAAGGTCATTGGGACTACCTGTATGATCCTTAGCAACTCTGGACCACAAATTGTCTTTTCCGATCACTTTCGAAGTAGGTATCTTGCTCCAATTGAACGACTTCATCTTTGTTTTTGGCTTTGGCGTGTCTTGCTGAGGCAATGTTGTGATCACTGGACACTTTTTGGCTTCAATAGGAATGCGAAGAGATGTAGGCGGAGGGGGAGGTGGGGGCGGGGGAGGAGGGCCGCCACCAATCACAGGTGGTGGTGGCGGAGGAGGAGGTGGGGGAGGTACATTGCTGTTATGATTAAGGATATCTTCAGAAACTTCATTTCTTGAGCAGCTATCAGATACAATTTGGTCACGCTTAATTGTTTCAGAGATATCACATTTTCTATGATTGGACTTGTCACTGTCAGGCATAACGTTACTGGAAGTTATATGTTTATCACATTGCACAGAGGAAATCCGTTTATTTTCAGACGAGGCACTTGATGAAGCAGTCTGTGAGACCTGAACTGGACTGTAACCACGGATCGTTGCTGATCTGTCTTTGGCTGGCACTTCTTCTATTTCAATCGATGACTTTTGGAAGGGTCCTTTACATTGAGGCCTGACGACAGCATCGCTAGCGTTGCTGAACGGACCTGGACTAGAAGCTACATCGTATGGTGTCGGAGGAGGTTGTTGCTGGTTTGGTGACAGAATCAAGGAAGGGGTCCGAGTTCCATCAGGGGAACAAAAGGACAGCTGGTTCGGCCTGTTCTTCTTTCCAGGTGTGGTTTCGCAGTCTTCGGTGGTCGCCTGCCGATAGTGGCATGAGCAATGGCAACGCATCAGGCCACCAAGGTTGGAAGCTCTAAGAAGACGATCCGCCTCCTGCCTGCTTTCCAAGAGCGTGGCACGGTGGACCAGAGTCTCTGCACTCTCCCACACTATCTCGGACAGGGGCTGGTTGAGATCGGTTCGAAGCAAGTGTTGGAGAATGCTCAGGAATGGCATCTCTTGTGGGGTTTCGGCCACCTGCATATAAAACAAACAAACCAAAAATAAGCTTAGATTCTAAAAAAAATTGTTATGAACTAAATAAAATTCTGCTTCATATTTTAGATATTATTAAACGAGTTTGCATAGATTAAAGGAGTTGTTTTTGATCTAATCAGCAAAAGTTAAGATATGTCGAGAATAGTTCCTTTGTCATCCATTTTAAGCCACTGAGAACTAACATTTCTGTTTATTTGTGTTTGAAATAAGTGTTGGACTTACACAAATAACAAAAAAATTATTTAAATTAATATTTTCTCATTTTAGGTAAGAGTTTTAGTAACGTTTATGTTTTTATTTTTACCTTATCACGCCTTGTATCTTTGTTTAATAACATATTTTTTCGGGTGAAATAATATTGCTAAATTACACTAATATTTCAGATACGTTAGTAATAATTGTACTTAACTCATATATGGGCGGATCGGCTGCCATTTGGTGTGAATATCAAAAATTCGAAACAGACTAACACCGTTTTTCATTACTAGGCAGCTACATCTATCATTTTGACAAGTAGTGTGGGAACTAAGTTGAATGTTATTTCGCTGAACCGTATAACCGAGCTAAGTTGCAAACTTTAAATGCTCTTTTGAAGGAACTTTGCTTTTGGACTTACACTAATTGGCAGCCAACCTCCCATATAATAGTAGTTTAATGGATTCCATGAGACCATCTGTTTTTACTGTACCTACCGATTACCGATCTTGCGTGTATCTAGATTATATTTGTAAGACAGATAAATGCCATGCATTTTTTTTATTATTCATATTAGTGAGATTATTAAATTTTTATTCCTTAGTAGATAAAATTATTATGTGTATAAAATAAAAGTTAACACGTTCTTTGCTAGATTCTTTTGTTAGATTCCTCATAATGCTCAAGTTTCAGTACACATTCGAATAACCTTTTAAAGTAGTTACTCACTTTACTCTTTCTACTTCAAATATTGTTCAACAATGCATGCTCTACCTGACGAAGAATAGCGAAGAAAACGTCCATGTGTGAGCTAAGATCAACACCATCTGGACCCGAGAATTGCCCCTCATCTGTCGATCTCTGCTCATCGAAAACATCCAATTGAACAGCTAAGTCGGAGTTCGAACCTTCCTTACACTGCTTCCTTAAAAATCGAGAAGAAACAACTTTTAAGTACTCGTAAAAATTTTAAAAAACAAAAACATTTATTTATAAATTTTTCTAAAATCAATAATTTGTACTTATTATTATTATTATCTAGTACCTTATTTAAAATATAATAAAATAAAATATTGTTTCAGGGTTAAAATTTCGATATCGAGTTGTTTGTTAGTGCATGTTTTGAGGTATCCTGTGTCCGAAGTGGGATAGTTTTAAAAATTGACCCGTGTATGTTTTTTTTTTATAAGATATTTTATTAAGGCAAATACATTTTAAGAATTTATTATTTGTCTTTTTGTAATTCATTAATATTTGCAAACCGTAACACATTTTAGACTATGTAAACAATCTAACCAGTAGTTCTGGAAACAGTAGACCCCACGACCATAAAAAACATTATTTCGATATTAATGACTTTAAACAATATTAAGGTCAAATTTGAAGAAAATCGAACATCGCGTTTGGTCGTAAATGTGTAACAAAGAAATTTACAGACAACCAATATAGACCAACCATGTATCAATAACGTGGCAATGTAGCAATAACGATGTAGTTCAAATGTTTCATCAATACTTTGAATCTGAAAAGTTTTAGCACAGATTATTTTTCTGAATTTAATGTTATTTGCATTGCATGAAAAACCGGCAATAAAAGAATGTGTACGTACATATATAGGGATATATATGTACATATATACTATATATAAGGATAACTCAAATGAAAACTATCAAACATTTGTAGCTATGAATTCCGTGATAATGTACTAATTAAGTATCCAAATGTCCACCTGAAACAAAAATGTGAAGAATTTTTTATTACACCTACTTTACCCTTGATAATAATCAATTAATTTAACAATAAGTTTTCGAAAATATAAATTAAAAATTTCCATAATATTTAATAGTTTATAGAGAAATTTGAGTTTCTAATAAGGTTTTAATATTAATATATTTGAAATAATTGATAATTAAGTTTGTGATATTTTTAACTGCATAATCGTCAGTTCATTATTTATGGGGGGAAATATAATGATTTTTCCAGAGAATATGTCAATTTTTAAAAATACTAAAATACTCATTATCTAGTTTTTAACTAAAGTATGATATAATTTCCGATATCATCAACAACACACAAACATATTTTTCTCGTTGTTATAAATATCTTAGGCCTACGTCGTTCCCTAAACATTTCATTTGTAGCAGCGTCACGTTTTGATAAATGAAACACATTTTCCCTTTGCAGGAAGTTACACGTTTTTCGTGATCTTTTATGCGCCATGTCCATCAGAATCAATTAAGATCACATTGTGAAACACTTTTCTACTCTTTAACCAGTTCTTACCTAACCTCTCGTCTGCAGGAATGCACAGAAAAGAACCGAGCAGGGTGGATTGTAAACAAGGCATAAAATATTATTGATGCTTTCTCAATGTAAATAAATCATTGGGATTAAATAGCAATTGTTTACCAGCAGGGGGAAAACGCGGACGATTTCAGCAATAAATTAGACTCTTAAGCGTACTGACCTTTCAAAGAAACAATGTAAGAGAAAAGCATTCACAAATGCGCAGTTTAAAATTCATCAGAGAATTTAATGCAGTGATCAGTTTTGTTCTTTTAGTTATAAATCCTGATCGACGACTAGTATGTGAACGTAGCTTTAGTTCAGTGGTTCTTAAACAGTGGTCCTCGAACAACTGGTGGTCCGTGAGAGGGTCCGAAGTGGTCCTTGGAAATTTTAAACAATCAGAATGTTTTTAAAACAAAACAAGTCGGGCATTGATCTATAATATTTCCTTTTTTTATATACCAAACAATATGAGAAAATCCCAGCTCTTTACTATAAAATAAATAAAATTTTGTGCAATGGTAATTCCTATAATTTTTTAACCAGGAATGTACAATTTTCCATAGTTTGTTGAAGAAAATACAAATTTTTTTTTTGGTGTCACTGTTGTGGATCTGCTAATGTATTGTATTTATTAAACATTTATCATGTGCCATCAAAGAAAGTTATAAAAAGTTTAATAAACACAACTGCACAACATGAAACCTAGTAGCGTGATAATTATAACTCCAACTAACAAAAATAAAGTTTATGAACTTTAAATTTACAGCTAATTTCATTACAATTGACATAAAGTTCTGTGTATTACTTAAAAATATCAAATGTATGATTTCTTCTTTCAACATTTCCATGATTTTGTAATTTTATTTAACAATAAGGTTCGTGGCTATTTAATGTTAAAACATAACAATTTATCGAATATTTTAACCTAAATATATAAAGATTTTTAAATATGTACCTGAATTTGTCCAGCACCTCCAGTATTTTTAAACCTAAAAAGAAAAGCAGAATATTACAATAAATAGATTGGTAAAAATTGACAACTGTAATAAGAAGAAAAGCTAGGTAAAAAATAATTAAAAATCGATTGATATCTTCAGGTTGCGCATCACACTAAAAGTTTACAAAAATTGTCAAAATTGAATAATTTTTGACGATTTTTTTTTCTCGTAAAACTATTATTATAGACGACCAATGTTATAAATATGTGTATAAGCAATACTTTTTATGGTATATAAACGTTGTAATGCGATTATCTGTAAGATGGTGGTAAAGCGGAAAACATTGAAATATTAAGGATGTTTTAATTTATTTAACTTTTTTGAACCATAAAATAAGTATAACAAACTATAGTGTTTCGGACGTAGAATTTTAAGTAGTATTAATAATTTTACGAAAAATATTTATTTTCTCCATTTTTATTCATTTCTATAAACTTTTAATTAGAGGCTCAACCGGAAGATGTCAATCGATTTTTAATTTTTTTATGTCGTTTTCTTATTATTATTATACAAGGCAACTTTTCCGCCTTAAAGGGTTTCGAAAAAAAAAATGTAAATATATAAAACCCACCCTAATAAATATATAAAATTATTATCGCCAAACACCACACGAAAATGAATAAGTTCCATAATTTTCCCCTTAATGTTTACAGTTTTTTTAAATGTATATATATAGGTACTTTGCGAAAAAGTATCCTCTGAGTTTAAAATCAATTTCGATGGTCTTTTTTATTAAACATAAATGCTTAATTAAATTTATGTTATATATTAAATTATTTTTCTTTTTATAAAATAAAACTTTTGCAAAAAGTATGTTTTCATATTTAATTTTATTATAACAAAATTCCTAAAATTTACAAATCCGTAATTCTCCACACAAATTCATAGTACGCACTGAAGCTGCAGTCAATAATAGATTGTGTCCACATAATACAGAATTTGAATATGAAAATTTAAAAAAGTATTTTATATATAAGAATATTGTAAACAAGCCAACCATCGAAATTTTAAATAGGATAAAGTGAACAAGATTTAAATTACAAATAAAAGAAAGCAAGGAGAGCCAATTAATTTTTTTTCAAGGTGTGTCAATAAGCTGGAACTCCTAGCTGGGATTTTTCTGAATGATCTGTAGGTATTAAACCTTAAACAGGTCATGATAAATATTCACTACGAAAAGAATTCACGTTTGTGAGAGCTTCATTCAGTAACGCTCTTAGTAGACCCGGGGCAAGGTGCGAACTTAGTAAAACATCCATACAAATTTATGAATACGTTTTTGTATTTTTGAAAAGCCAACCGGAATTTTTTATTAACTACAAATATTTGATGCGACTACATATCATTTGAATGGAATATTTATTCGGGAACTTCGTTACATAAAAATCCGTATTATTTGGATTTTTTTAAAAATTATTTGTATCTAATTCTCTATCGAATGAGCCCAAATTTATGTCAGTCGCGATATTTGTCAAGGAATGCATCCCTCTAAGATATTAATGATAGAAAGTACAGGCCAACGTCCTTCTGAAAGCCCTTTCGTACATAACAAGTTTTACAATGGGAATTTTTAAACTGTTTTTTTCCGCCAACTCAAGAGTTTCCTGAATTTTTGTGTGGTAGTACCAGCCGTCCTGCCAGAAGGAAGAAAAAAACCTCTATAAGATGGTAAAGATGAATGCTATCGGCAGTACTCTCCGAGCTTCACGTTTCATCAAACTAATTTTTGAACTATGTATAAATAAAAAATATGTTAAGACCTTGGATATCAATAAATGGTTTTGTTTAACGAAGAAACACAATCTCAAAAATGATTTGACAAATATGGAGTGAAACTAATTTTCGTCGTTTTCCCAACTCAAGGTTGAAATAGTAATCTGCGCACGTGGATGTGTGTATCAGTGTCCGACAGCATTGGCCAATCACGTGGCGCGGAAAATAGACTAAACAACTATCCAATTAGTATTCCTCCTCATTCATCATTTCAGCCATGGTATTTGCAGAAGCATCGTGGTTTTCCTGAAATAGCTCAATTATTCTTATTTTCTTTTGATCGTTATAAATGTTTTATTAAGATAAATTGCATATAAGTTACGCCCTCCTCAATGGCACAATTCATTCGAATAACTTAATCTTCTAAAAAATTTCATAGAAATAAACACGTCGAAAGGGGTAATCCTCTCATATACAACTCAAAGTTTCTTTTGATTAACTCTTCAGGAACCTTGAGCAGTCAATTTCATGAAAATGAAAAAAATATATATAACAGGATAGTGAAATTGAAGGAACCATTAATCTTCTCTGTCATTGAATAATTGTACACCACGTTCCTTTCACGGTACCAACTAAAAAGCTAAACATTACATCCAGCGTAAGTTTTAAATGAGGAAGTATGGTAAAAAAAAAAAGTGCAAGCGCGGGATTTCTCTAAAGCAGTGGCAGTCGGATATTCTTCTGAACTTCGGATTGCTACCACTAGAGTTCATTGACATTTAACTCTGATTTATAAGATTTTCAATTCTTTTATGGTATTTTATAATTATAATAAAGATAATTAGTAATGGCGTTTCTTGTTTTCGTGGTTCTTAAAGTGAATCCACGGATGAAAATTTATGGTTTCTCATTTCAATTCTGATTGTTTCAAGTCGTGTTTACAACGTATACATCATAGATAGGATTCGAAGTTTATTTGTGAGAGCTTCGTGGCTCATTGCTCATTATAGTAGTATGAAAGGATCATTCGAAGGGGGAAAAAATCGAAACATTTAGAATTTAATGAGCACTATTCGGAATGAGTGGATTTCGTTCCAAAGAATAATTAGTGTCCAGCGACAACTTACTAGCTAGCTGAGTTGCGTCCCATGTCCGTATTTCCTTCCACCTTTAATTATCGCCTTAATATCGTGTTACACTTCTTGTTCAACCCATTAGTTTTACCACGTAGACACCACGAGGTGGTTGGCTGTTTATACTGACAGGATATTACTGATTAGTATTCATTTAGGTTGAATTCCAGATAAAAAAATCAACATGGTGGGATATTCTCAAAACGGCTAGACAAGAGAGTTGAGATGACAAAACCGAATGCTGGGAGGATATGAGATACCCCAAACGATTGCTTCAAAGGGGTTCCAGCTGTTTTTGAAATGCAATGCGCCATTGCCCGGTGCCAAAATCGACTTCTCGGAGGAGATGAAAAGCCAAAAACGACTGTTTCAAGGGGTCTTTGTTTCATGATCAATGTTAGGCACATTGGCCACTGTTTTCCTTTGAGTGTATACGCTGTTACGATTTTTTTCATTATTTGATATGTATTGGTATAAAAGTTATAACCTGTATTTACACCTTGTAAAATAAGTCGATAAAAAAAATCAATAAATCGCGCGGTTATTTCACTTGTTAAGTAATTGGGAATCGCTTTGTTTGTTCAAAATGACAACCTAAATTTTTTAATTTGCACAATACTTCTACGACTAATTTAATTTAATGACAAACAATTACAGATTTTTTATTTCATGATCATTTTAAAAAGGGTAACGATATATAAAAGGGGAATGTTAGCTAAGGCTGTAAAGGTACACAAAAAATAATGGGAATATTTCAGTCGCGGCTCACTGAACGGATGTGCATTTGAATACATAGTGGCTGAATGTTCCTCTCGCTAAAATGCTCACTCAATTTAAACTAAACACCACACTCAAAAATGAAAGAAAGGGTGTGTGGAGAGAACCACCCACAGGAAATATAAAAAGTTTTCGGCCGCAGTGGTCATTACATGACAGTCAAACAAAGCGGGCTCATGTAAATGCCACACCTGACATTTCGCCCCGGCAGAAGGTAAAAAGAAAGTCAAACAAGTTAATTGCCGCTGAAGCCACCCACCAAGAAATTCGTTCCTGATGCGTATCCTGTCGTTGAGGGAGGCCGGAGAGATGATGACGCAATTGACGAAGGCCACCAAGGCTGTCGTGTACTCGACAACTTTCGAGCACCGCATCTCGTCCGCCACCAGTTGGAACCGGTACCGGTGCTTCTTGGAAATCTGAAAAAAAGACGTCATTTTTTTATTGCCTATATGGAATGAGCCGTTAAAACCAGTTAGATGAGCATTTTTTACAAAACCGTTATTTTATATTTTTTATAAGTTATCAAAGCACTAGATCACATTGCAAGATGTATTAACTAAAAGAGTCTGAATGCAGTCTAAAAATGCATTCAAAATCATGGGTTGAGTTCCAAAAGTGAGTGGCTGTCAATCGCTTTTGTCGTGCCCATAAAATTTATGAAAATGGTTCTATCTTGTTTTGAAACTAGACATCTCAAATATAGGGCGATGAAAGACAGCGGTGTTAAATATCATGGGGATCTTCAACTAGTCCCATTTGCAACATATACAAATATAAAAATAAATTATAAGTAGTCGTCATGGTAATTAGTAATTAGCCATTAATTATCCATTAGTCGTTAATTAGCAATTGTAATTTACCATTTTTTTTCATTATCTAGTTAACTGCATACATTTCTGAAGAAATTAACAATTTTGTTATTGTTTAAAATTAAGAATTAATATAATTTAATAAATTGTAGGAATTTTTTTGTGCGTCAAATATTTTATTTGGTATATTAGTAAAAAAATTTTACTTGAAATTCTATAGAAGCGGGAGGGAGGAAATAGGGTTTCAGCCCTAATTCCAAAAATTCAAAAAAAAAAGTCTAGAACGTTCTGAAAAGCACTTCTGTTTTAAGAGGGAACAATATTGGTAAAGCCGAAATTTCATCTCGATAATAATAATAAAAAAAAAAGATAAAACCAGCAAAAGATAAAGTAAAAATAAAAAACAATAACTTTGACTTAGTAGACTCAATTTTATCAGTGTAATGGCGTATAATGGAGAATGCATGTCTTGTATTTATCTTATTATCTGTTGTATTAAAAAAAAGCTTCTTATTTACAAAGAAATTATCAACTTCAAAAACAGCGTTAAAAATATATTTTTTTCTTTTGTAAAATAATAATCGCAGTGTAAAATCGGAGCTTTTGACTTATTTCAATGAATTATTCGAAAATATTTAAAAAATAAACCTATTTGTCTAATGATATAACTAATTTATTTACTTTTACCGAGCAGGGTATGTATTTCAAAAACCATACCGGATAGTATTATACATTTTCACATTATTCATATTGTATTTTCTCAGATATAATGACGTGTTTTTTCAAGTTTCTTTCATACCAACCAATGTGAAACTTTTTTTTTTTCGTCTAAGCATACTTCGGATAGAAAAAAAAAAGTTTAATGGGTACATTGCACTTGGTTAACAAGACGAAACGATGAAAGTGGAAAAAATTGCTTGTTTGAATTGAGCTTAATATTGATTGTGCTGATCAGTATACAACACACACACTGTGTAAATCATTATAGTAAATACAATATTTATTTTGTTTGCTTATATTTTGGTATATTTTATATTTGGGTTATTTTATAAAAAAAAATTGTATTACACCAATTTAATATGGATGTCCTTTTATAAAGAGTTGCGCTCCCTCAAGATGTATATATATATATATATATATATATATATATATATAACCGTTATTTTAGCATCACTTAAACGTGGACAAACTGCCTGCTGTATATATTATTATTTTGAGCATTAACTTTTTTTACAAAAAATCCTCCAAGCATCTTATAGCGTAAATGTAGGTAAATGTTAATTAATAAATAAATGTAGGTAAATGTAACAAAGGGAAAAATACATTTTTAAACTTAAATTTCACTTTCATATGTGACCTTTTTCAAGCGATTTCTTTAAAACAAATTTTTTGAAAAATTATGTTGCGTACCTGAAAGAGTACTTGATAAACTATGGACGTATCTCTCAATGCATAAAGTATATAAAATAAATCAAATTCAATTAAACAAGAAAAATAGTTCTTTAAACAGGTAATTTAACGTTTTTAAACTTCCTCGCAACAACGCACAAAAAACAAACAGTTACAATGTGTATTTACTTTGGTATTACACTTAGGGGGCAACCTAAATTGGGCCTAAAGTAAAGGCTATAATTTGTAAAAAAGTTAACATCAGTTTAGCATGTCCTGAACTTTCATTTTCCAAAAATCAATAATTGACTTTAAGTATTTAACTTCATATTGTCTCGTGGATTACTTGCATAATTTGAAGAAACTGGATGAAACCAGTTCGTCATCCCCATTACTTTCCCACCAGAAGGGGACAAAGGTCGATAACTGTTGTTTTGTGTTTTCTTCTTTTTTTTTTTAAAGAAGCACTTGTGACCCATGTAATCTCTACAATAGGGTCACTCTCATTCCATAACGACTTAATTGGAAATTGCGAAACATTCGTCGCTTCGAACGTTAAGTAATAAGCAAAATAAGAAAGATAAGCGGCAAAATAGTTCTTTTTCTTCGCACAAGTAGAATGACTTGTAAATTTTAGTGTTTCTCACACCAAAGGCGAAAACATAATATTCAGAAATCATTTTCTTGTGAATCAGCCTGAAGAATAAAAATTGAATAACTTATAGAATTTAATTGAACATTTGTAATGGAATTTGGCATTATATAAAAAGTTAAAAACCAGATGCAGTTTTAAAAGTACAAGTTAAAATATATTGTTACGAAATATGACATATGCATATACTAATATGTATGAGATAAAAAAAAAACAAATAAGTAATATTATTATTTCCTGTAATCAGCTTAAAGTTAAATTTTTTCTTTAAAAAATGTAATTTAGTGCAAGCCACTTGAATGTGTTATTTTCGTAATTTGTAAAGATATATTTGTTTAGTGTTTTTTTTTTGTTACGAATTGGCAATTATATTTTCTGCTGTAAACATTTTTTATAGTAATTTGAAACAAGTTAGCATAATTAAGTCAAGTAATTTACATGCTCATTTAACTATTTTATTACACTAAATTAATATATTGATCACTATGCTAAACAATGCAAAAATATATACAAAAATTTGTTTCAGTGATATATATATATACGAGTAACTTCATAGTGTTTTGCATGCCACAGATACATAGACAGAATCTTTCTTTATCGTTTCGAGTTACAACTCGAAATCTGTTCGAAACAACTATAATAATATTTTTTTATATATTTTATCGCAACAAACAATTTTTAAATAACGTAAAATTTAAAATATATTTAAAAATCTTTTTATCCAGATTAATGCACTCAATACAAGTATATTCTAATAAATATAATAGGAGTTATAATTGGATACACCGACATTTATAAGTAAAAAAGGAAGTCTTATGATGCTTTTTATAAATGTAATAATATATTTTATAACTCGTTATTAACTTTTGAATTCCAGCGTGTGTTGTTCTTATATTTTGTTTACTTGGCTTGAATTGTTTACTTCTTTTCCATGTACACTGTTAAAAGTTTCAGGTCACCGGTGTACCATATCTTGGTGCAAAACAGAGGTCTGCAGCAAATTACACCATATTATGGTGGAATCTAGGTTGAACCGAAAATCCTTCATCGGAAAAAAAGTGGAGGTTTCACCGATAATTGGTTCAACTTCTTTAACTGCAACCGAACTTCTCGCTGTTGATACATCAACAAGCCGAGGAATCTCCTCCAAGAAAGACAACGACGAACAAGGGCCTCCGTGGCCCAGTGGATAAAAGGCGTTCGGAGGATTCCTAGTTTGAGCCCGATTGATAGACTTGACAAAGAAAAGTAAAAAAGTTGTGAGTGTGCAGTTCGGAGAGTTGCCAGCTTCGCTACAAAAATACTAAGAAAACTCGAATTTTGAGTTTTATGCAACGTTATGAGTTTTGGTGCAACATTTCATCACTAAATGGTATCCGTGGTAGCACCGTAAAATGGTGAAACTAAGCACCGAATGTTGGTTGCAGCTAAATGGGTACCAAATTTTGGTGCACGATCGTAATAATTTTTAATAGTGGTAGCACCTTAAAATGGTGAAACTAAGCAAAAAATGTTGGTTATAGCAAAATAGGTACCAAATTTTGGTGCAAGATCGTAATAGTTTGTAACAGCGTAGATACAATGCCATTATTGAGAAAAAGTACGATTTTCTTACATAAATAATATTTTGTTAAATCCCTAAGACACATTCTGTTGCTTTGTGCCTTTTATCTGTCAGCGTGTTTAAATAAGAAGGAAAAAAATCGGCAGCCTCCCATTCTTCAGAGCGATCTTTGACCTCATGCCATATCACAGGTCAAATTCCCTTCTGCGCGCGTTTTTTTCTTTCTTTTTTGGAAAAGAACAATTATACCACTTAGTGATTACTTCATATGTCACGCAATTTTTTTTCCTTCAATATCCTCCTCAGTCATTTCTTACACAAATTCTAATTACAGTTAAGATAAATTAGTCTCGGGAAAGGCTGTCGCGGATCGCTGGAAAAAGATTTATTGCTGTAGAGGAGACAGGCAGCAATTTTGAGTGAAGTTAGAGGAATTTCTAAAACAAAACTTAATTTGAAAAAGAACATATTTTTTTTTGAAATGCACCTATATACTTCCTAAGTTTATTACATGAAATTCCTGAGTTTGAAAAATCTTCTTTTTCGAAACAAAACAGATTAAAAGCAAATGAAATGAAAATACATATTTATTCCCAACATAGCATACATGTTGCAAATATCATTTGAATTTTTGGAATATTTTGTATCATAGCCTCGCAGTAATTGCTCATTAATTTTTTTTTCATTATAGTTTGGTGGTCTTTGTTAATGAGTTTTAGAGTTAAATCGAAAATTCCCATGGGATTATGTTACGTATTTAAATTTCTGAAATTGCGAATTCTTTATTTGTAAAACGCTTTAATTGTCTTTGTTATTTCTGTTTTATCTTATTTTATAAACTTTTCTTTAAAATCACGATCTTTCCTACATTTACCAACGATTCACAAACTAAAAAGCAAAGTTCTAAATTATTTTTTAAAGCACCTATTTCTTTCCTACAAAGAAAGTGTCTTTGTCACATAAAACGGCAATAGCCCAATTGCGGCCGAAGGGTGCCGGGTTACAATATTCTCAAAGAAGAAAGCAATTGTTTATCGCCCAGACAAAAGGTTGCAATAGGCCGCAATTGGAACTTTCCGCATAAAACAATGTCTTTCACTGTTCCGACATATCTGAAAATTTATATATAAATACTATTCAACCGCTAATTTTGAACCTGAAGCTTGGAATTTTAAAATTCCGTTTAGTTTTCCATTTCTAACGGTTTTAGAAACCATTCTTTTAAATATCCACTTAAAAATAAATAGCATCCACATTGTTAACATAATACATTAAATCTACATTAAATCATAAGATGTTGACAACAACGAAATACTTTAAAATAAATTAATATTTATATATTGTTTTAAACAATTGAAAGTTGGCGATTAAAAATTGCTTTGGCGAAATAAATCTTTCGGGCAATTATGCTTCAACGGGAAATCTACTGGATGTAAGTGACCTATGAAGTAAATTTTTTTAACACGTGTGAAACCGCGGGCAACAGCTAGTGTAAAATATAAACAAGAAACTTTTATGCTTGAAAGATTCTTAATTTCACTAACGTGTTATTTTACATAAGATACAATAGGTGGTGTTAATTATAAAGTTGTTTTGGTCTGTAATTTTAAAAATAATCCGATTTTTCAAAGCCGAATGAATAAACATCTCTACCAGGGTCCAAGATGGCACACGTTCACATAAGACAGATGGTTTTCTCCCCACTTATTTGGAAATGCAAAGGGAAGGGGGGTGGGGGGGGGGGAGAACAAGGTGCAAAGGAAGTTAAACTATAGCTGCGGAAGATACTTTAGGGCTGCTGTTGCGGATGCAGATGATATTCATAACAATACTCGGGCAAAAAATGACGTAAAACAGAGAGAGCGTCAATGGGGGGTAAAGGAACGTCTAAATTTTTAACTAACAGCAATTTGAACTAGGTGACCCTGAACCAAAATTTATTAGGAAAAATAGATTTCTAGATTTATATTGTTTCAATAGCTATTTATCCGATGTTTAAAATGATACATTCCATTTTATCAATGTTATAGTATGTATTTATAAGCATTTGATCCCCCACCCCTGTGGTATATATTATATTAGTGGCCTGACTAATTAATTACTATAAAGTTATATGTCTCAAAGATAAATTAGGTAATGTTAAATGTACATTTTCTAGGAAACCACGGAAGCTTCAAGCATAAACAGAGATGAAGCCCTGTCATAAGCGTTAATAAATTGCACATTGTTCAGTATGATTTAAAAGAAATTCTAAATTACTTTTTGATAAAACTCGAATTACCCAGACATTCGGGAATTTTTGGAAAAAATTAACTTTTTTTAAAACTAGACACATAGGCTTAAAAACCCACGTTAAAGTAATAAAATACGTTTGATTTATAACAACTATAAATATATTTAATTAGAGAGCTGTTACCTCAGAAAAATAAGTTGTTGTATATAATTGCTACATTAAATGTGAAGTTACCCCCCAAAACTTTATTTCTATGTATAGAAAATTAGAGAGCTGTTACCTCAGAAAAATAAGTTGTTGTATATAATTGCTACATTAAATGTGAAGTTACCCCCCAAAACTTTATTTCTATGTATAGAAACTGAATGCAGAAACTGTATTTAGAGTTTTTTTTTAAATTTTAGAATCTACCACTACATATTCATTAGACAAAGATTTAATCCATAAACGTTTGTAAACATTAATTTGTTTCACAAGAGTTTAGAATTTTATTTTTACAGACGAGCGGTTATATGTGGGCAAATAGAACATCTGGTGATCTGGTTACTTGAATAAATTCCAGACTGCTAACTTTACACGGCCATTACAATGACTCAGTTTCAAATACACACCGCCTTTCGCAAGGTCGTACTAAAATCGACGTATTCCGTGATACTAGACATCGTATGTGAGCACCTGCAGACACTAAACTCCGTAAAATTGAACAAAAATATATCAAAATGGCGTTTATACCTTGTAATGTTCGAGCGTCTCCAAAGCTCTGGTATAGCCATCTGGCCTGTACACGCACACAGCGGACAGGAGTTCGAAAACTTGTTTTTTCACTGGGATATCATCTGTGTCCAACGCTGAAACAAAGAAATAAAATTAAAAACTAAACGAAGAAATGAAAAGATAGAAAGAGAACAGTTCTGATAAAAATTAAATAAATCAAATAGAGTGCTTTAATTAAAAAAATGTCAACGATATCGAAAGTAACTTGCACATTCTAACTTCCATTAATATGTAAAATTATTTAAATTTTCCCTTAGCCGGTCGTAAGTTTCGAAGAAGATAATTTACACACAACATATAAGTTTTTATTCAATTTTTTTAGTATACTGTTTAAATATTCTTCTCACATTTTTTTCAAACTTTAAACCTTAATTTATATACAAACACGTTTAATACAAATGCATTATGATATCAGAATTTTATACCAAAATATATTAGTTTTTATAATTCGTATTGGAGTTACTAATAATATTTTATGATTGTTTGAGGCAGTGCTTGATTTCCAGAAATAGAGGTGCCGGAACGGTAACCTTCTGTGGGGTGTGGGAGTGCAATGCATCAGCCATCAAACCAAAGCCTGGAATCGTAATTTCCCCCCCCTAAAGACAGGTATCAGAACGCCATTCCGGTGCGTTCCAAATTTGATATTCGTGAGAGTTTGGTTGTTTAAAAATATTTTATTTAAATTCAGCAACACATTTTTCCATGTAAATTTCTTTTCGAACTAGCAATGGAGATACCGATAAAAACGCAGTTAAATGATAATTGATTTAAGTGTATATGAACAAATTAAAAAAAATATACGTTTTGGAATGTTTTTCCTTCATATCTAATTTAAATACATGCTAATGATAATAAAAACACACGTAAAAGGAAAGAAAATCCATTTAAAGCAACGCCGCTTCACAAAAGGCCACTCGACATTAAACATCATTAATTTTCAGCCTTGACAAAACCCTGAAAACATTAACGATACCTTTCCTATTTTATAACATTCCCCCCAAGGCGTTCAACACGAAACGCCCACACTTTCCCAAACGATTCCCTTTCCTGAAACAAATAAAATCAATTACAACAACCGGAACTGAACATTTAATGTAATACGCTTATTACTTAACTCCTACCAGCGAATCAAACAGGGAACCTCTAGTTAAAAAAATATCCAAAAAAAGACCAATCCCACAAAGCAAGGGTGAGAAAACATTCACTTATATCGGCATCAAAGCCCATTAACGGACAAATCCATTTCCCCTTTAACAAGTGGGCGCGTGACTCGTGATAATTGCTATGGGCCTAATGGGCCCATAGGTATGGAAAAAATGACCCAATTCTAAATGACCACATGTCGGATCTCTCTCTCTCAACAATGCTTTTTAACATGGAGGCGGTGGGATAGGTATTCGAAGGCTGGGCTGCATTATTAAATCCTACTGAGTGACCTCGCTGTAAACAATACCACACGGCGGGAAAGCAAGGTTTGGGAATTTAAAGAGAGGATTTTACAAGCTTAAGTGGAAAAGGTGATAAAATATGAATTAAGCAGTTTAGCATATTAGATGGCTGGATATCTGTGTAAACTGTTTTAAGGTGAAAGCAAGAAGTTTGTTGAATAGATTATAGTTTTTAGTATTACAAAAGATAATTTTATTTTATACCTTCTTTTTAATGGGCGGGTTTGGCTGTCGAGCGGGTTTTGTACAAAACTTCGAAAATGGACTAACATGTGGGTTCGAAAATAGCGGTCGTTAGTCGTATTTTGCACCTAAAATTTCAGTTTGACGACCGTAATTTTACACGCAGTCGTCAATTTTTACATTGTTCCGAATGATGTAGAAAGTGGCCGAAAAAGGTGGCCAGACTTAAAAAAATAATGTATTTTATTAATAATTTTTTTTCTCTGTAAATTATAAAATAAGTTTGTTTTACTAATTATCACTATAAGTCTTTAAAGTATCTGTTTGTATGTATACACTTAAGTAAAGCTGCGAATTTCTCAAAAGTTTTTAATATAAAAATTTATTTTCGATAGTTGCTCTCACACTTTTTAGTAGTTTTGTCAGTAAGACGCGGACGTTTTTAGAGTACAAATGGAAACATGCTTCTAATTTTATGCAAAAGAAGATTTAACTATACCAAAATATCGTAACAAGTGTCAGCTCTGATTAAGCACTTTTATTTTATAGTTAAGCCTAAACAGAAAATAGAACATTTTGCCAATTAAAAAAAATTGCTAGGCGCCAATGACGCCAAACTTTTATCTCCTAACTCCGAACCCTGACTAACACACTAGTTTCCATTACACGGCAGTTACATCAATTATTTGGCTAAGTGGTGTGAACCCTAGTTCAATAGGTTGTCCGATAATGAGATGAATGTCATTCCATTGAACGTTATAGCTAAAACGAGTTGCAAACTTCAAACGCTCTTATATCAAAACTCTGATTTTAGACTTATATCACTTGGAACACAAGCCGCACAGTTAATAATTGTTTTTCAGTGCCTGTAAATTTAAATGTTTGCTTTCAAACTTCCTTCTTCTTATGTTACGATTTTTTTTGACAGAGTCATACTATTCATTCGCTATACTTTTTGTGAAGACTTCTTTTCTGAAAACGGACATCCGTAGCGAACGGGGTTATAATATTCCGCAAGTTTCGAACTCGCAGCTTTCAAATTTTTCAATAACAAATGAAACCCATTAACGTATTATTGTATAGTATAATTTATTAATTACTATTAGAGAGAGTTGTAAAATTTCGAATTACAAAAAATATATGTTTAATTTTAAATAGCAGCCATTTCATGAAACTGTACTTATACAGTTCCATTCCTGGACAACTCAGTTTTTTTAGCCAGTTTTTATTATTATCCTAATCAACTTTTCTCATGTTGAAATATTAAAACTGATTAAATTTTTTTTTTAATTACTATTGATTTCATTTTCAAATTAGTAGCATATAATCTTATAAGAAATAGTTTATTGTAAACAACATATTCCGTTTCAAAAATACTTCAATTTTTTTAAATGGTACAAATTAATTTTCTTTAATAATTATTTTTATAATTTTAAAATTTCTATATTATAATCATAATAAATATTTATGTTATAATCTGTTAATTATTTAAAAAAAAAATCCGGAAATATTACTGAAAATTTGACATTTTAAATATTTTTTTTACTTTATTTAAATAAAGAAATAAGAATAACTTTAAATTTTTTCTCAAACATTTTACTTTATATTTTCATTCTCAACTTCAGCTTTTGGAAATGTATCTAAAATAATCTTTCAGAAATTTGTTATGGGTTACTTATTGAAGATAAAAAAACATTTTTTTCAGTACAAATACATCACGAAGTATATTAGAGTAAACATTATTATTTTATTGCGCATTAATATGGTAATAAGATTCGCAAAATTTAAATAATATGATTCAGTATTAAATAACTTTAAAAAGCTAGAGTTTTAAGATTAATGAATTTCAAAAGTTAGTATGTATAAATAATATTTAAATAAAATTAGATATATAATATAATAAGAAAAAATTAATTTTATATCATTATTAAAAATAACATTTATTAAAATTTACACCTTTAAGTTTTGATTAAGACAATCTTTAATTTGAAATCAAAATTCATGAAAATTAAACTGATTTCTTAAAAATATTTTTAATAATTCTTTTCGAGTTAGATTCTGTTTTATTTTCTATTCTCCATTTGAAATGATCCAAATATGGATGCGTGATACGCATATCAATAAAAGGAGATGACAGATGATTTAAAAAAAAAGCTTGTTCAAGTCGTCGAAGACTTGACCTGAATACGTCAACAGACGTCAATAAACACGTTTAGTATTCAATGTCGAGTCTTGGAAAACTCTTTTTCGCACGCGCACGCCCTTGAATATAAATATTCAGCTTGGATCATAGAGAAATCAGCATATTTGGGTTTACCATGTAACTCATTAGACTATCAGTTGTGTACTGAATAATTGGTCAACGTATCCTAAACCGTGTGTTGACATTCTATAAAATAATATTATGAGATTGGAGGATTCCCTAAAATTAAAATTTAATAAGTTTTAAAGGGGAGATAATAATTTTGAACTTTCAAAAAATTCCTTTAAAAAAATTATATTAGTTATTAGGATCTATTTTAAACAAACTGCATCGAAATTGGACAAAAATTAAACGCATGGCCTGTGCTGGATTTAGGCATTGGCTACATAGGCTGTAGCCTAGGGGCCTGTACCACACAAATAATAATAACAGAATTGTCGCGAAAAATTGTTTGGTTCGTGTACCAGATAGCAGTAGAAATTATTGTATGCGAGAACTTAAAACGGAATGTTTATTGTATGAAAATTGTTTATTGTATTAAACGAAATGATGAATACGAAAAAATATTTAGTTTTCTTACATTTATATTTTGCTTAGGGCCATTCAGTATGAGTATAATACTCAATACACGTATTGAATATTTTACTCATAATTATAATAGTCGATTGAGTATAATACGATAGCAATAATTGATTATCATTTTTATAGATTCATTGAGTACATTGAGATTCCTTAAAAACCGTTCAAATTGTTTAATATAGAATTGGAGTTTAAAAAAAAAAGTGTACTCCAAACACATTTGTACACTTAAAAATGGTTTAATGTGCATTTTTGGAATATATATGTATTTAAAATTCAGAACCAGTCATACTAGGGGGTATTCTGTAGATAGTTGAGGGGCCAGCACCACATATTCAGGTTAGGGGTCCACAAACTCTAAATCAGGCTCTGCACACAGCTATGAAAAATGCATTTGCATACTCTGGGATTTTCTCGAGTTTTCGTTTCAAATTTCCGCGTTAGATCTACAGAAATGAAAGGAAAACCAGGCACGTAAGAGGACCCGACCAGCCCGACGAGCCAACAGAATGAGAAAAAAGGCTGCTTATAAGTGGTTTCAGGAAGTAGAAGGTGTATTTTATGAGATAGGAGGCAATTATAGTTACTTTTGTAAAGAAATTTATGTATTAATACATACACAGTTATTATTTTACACCTATTTTTCTCAGTTTAATATTTTTATGTTGATTTGATTAATTACAAAAAAGTTTTCTTCCTATTCACCTGACATTTATTATACTTGTTCAAATATTAAATATGCATGCGCTAAACACAATAAAAGAGTTTTTAAACATACAATTTTTTAGAAAAAAAATATTTTTAAATCATTTAAAAAAATTCAAAAATTTAAAGTTTTGATTTCAAAAAAAAATTCATTAAATATTTAATTTATTTGGTTTGGAGTATAGATGCAATTATATAGCTTCGCTTTTAAAAAATAAATTTGTTTCTAGTGTGTTAGTAACAAGTAATAAATTAGTAATAAGTAAACTCCATCCACGATCTATTTTTTTTAGCAAGACTTGTATTTAAAAATATTTTTTTAAATGCAATCCAGCAATGGATTTAATCTATAGTAATATTTTAATAAATTCAACATTCAATAGATTCCAAAAATTTCATTTATACAAATGCAAAGCCTATTTTTTATTCAAGTTCGAAATATTTGTAAAATACCTGACAATTTGACCGTCGAAAACTACTGTCTTCCCTTATTAATTAAACCAATCTTCATAAAAATGTGAGCTGATTCGGATTAATGACACTGTTGAAATAACAATAAAATAAAAGTTTTTAAAATACTTTTTTCCCCTCATGAGGCGATTTTTGTTCTCTGGCCATCAGAATAAAGAGCAACTCTCTACATTATTGAATTTCATAAAATTGGATGCACTTAAATTTGATTACACATTGGTATAGACATTTGTAGATACACCCTGTCGGTTTTATATTAAATTTAAATTAATGGGTAATTTAAAGTAAATGATCTTACTTAGTTTTGGATTTGAAATCTCTCTAATAATCTACAAACTATTATTTGCACTTTACTCTTTTACTTATCTAAATTTATCAATAAAAGTATTGAATTATTATTAATTATTACACTGTAAAAAAAGGAACTTAAAAATGAGTACATGAACGTACTCGTTTTTCTTTGCGTACAATTGCATCGTAAATGAGCGATGATGTACTCAAATTTAAGTAATCGTACTTTCACAAAAATGAGCAGTGTAATTTAATATTACTAATCTCAGCTTCTGTTCAAGCAATCTGAATAAAGCGACCTGACACACTTAAAATAGTTTATCAGAAGATGGTTTTCCACATAATTTGATGTCGATTGCTTAAATGGAAACTGAGTTACAACTCAATTATCTTACTTCCCATTCTTTTGGTACACCTTTTTAACATTTCTTCTATTCTTCATGTCGCCCTGGTAGTACAACGGATAAGCACTGGAATTCATTGCCTGAGGATGTGGGTTTGATTCCCGGTACGTTTTGATCGTAATTGTTGATATATATTGAAAGTGATTTATGAAGGCAGCCTACGTAAGCAAGCAACTGTTCTTCTTTTTCATTTTAATTTATTGTACTCATTTTTGAGTACATATCTTTTTCAAAATTGAAACTTATGTATTCGGAGATATGATAAGCATCGAATGAACTATAAAATGAGCCCATTTTCCTTAGTTTTGAGTACCTATTTTTAACAGTGCATTTATTCTCAAAAAGTATGAATATTGTAGAGATTTCAAATCCGAAACTAAGTAAGATAATTTACTTCAGATTACCCATTAATCTACAAACTATTATCTGCACTTCACTTGTCTACAATAAAAGTCGAAAGCAAGTCCCAGCTCAGCATCATTGTCTTTTTTGGGTAAATCTTGAAATATGGCACTTATACGACCCTGCTACATTATTCCAGTAGTAGACATTTTAAAACAAGATCGAGTGGCAGGAAGCATTTACCATGGCTCCTTATCTCAAAGCCACGAAACAAACAATATCCTCATGTGGCATTCCCTGCACGTAGGACAACCCCGATATTTATAGTTTCCATCGGACATATTTTCCCCTGAGACAACACAGAATCTCCCACTTATGAATTACGAGCAGATCTTAATACTCTTTGCAGTATGTGCGATTTAGTGTTATAGATAAGGTGACACGGTGACAATTCGCGATAACCTTTGCATACCTGCCGCTTTCCTAGTTTGAAATTCGATGGGTGACGCGCTCTTATCAAGGGGGGGATTTTCACTTGAGGTAGGTCCAGGCAACTCGGTGATAAGATCTCGATTAGGCCAAAAACTTCTTTGCCGATTATCATCGAGCGGCGCGTCATAAAAAGGGAAAGGTTAATCGAACTAATCGATATGATGAATGGTTCTCGGTTATTTCATTCAAAAGGGAGAATGTGACACAGTAATTGCAGTTTCCTGTTTTATCTAATGCAATTTATGTGATACATTTATAGAATCATTGTATGCTGATTAGTGCTATTTACTCGCCTGAGATAAGAACTTAAATTTCAATGTTTCTGGCGCCTGAGTGTTGATAATTGCAGAGTCCCTTTGTCTATTTTGTTTTGATTACAAGTAATTAAACGCATTAGTTGCGTCGTGAGCGTGTTTCATAGATCGAAGTTTTTGCGTTCTTTATTGTCGAAGGTACGTTCAGAGCCGGATTTAGAGTTAGTGGGCTCCTAGGCTGAATATGTGATGCGACCCACCCAACTATAGTGGGGGGTCGTATTTTTTAAAATAAAATATATATCCCAGAACTGCAAATTAAATCATTTTTAAGGGTATAAATTAAATTGGGATAAATTGTTTTTTTTTCTAAATTTCCAATACCATATTACAAAATTTCAACGGTTTCAAGGATTCCTTGAGTATGGTGCAATGGCATTTTGGAATCTATGAAAATATTATACTCGTCTTTGTATTACCCTCAAATGGCTGTAAGTAAAATAAAAATAACTAATTTAAAAAAAAAACACTGTCATTGTAATTATCACAAATTAAACATTATTTACATTGCATCTGTTAAGAAAGTAGAATTTTTCTCTATCATAAAAATATTCTAATATACTATTTTCATTAGGATTTTGATTATCATCCTTACAAATAATTTTTTCCACTAGTTGACTTTTTTGTGTGTGGTGCGGGCCCATTTGTAGTGCAGGCCTCCTAGGCTTCAGCCTATGCTTAAATCCGGCCCTGGGCTCAAATGCCACTAGTGATAATTGGAAAGATTTAACAAGCTTATATTACGTTAATTTTAAAAATAATTCAATGCATTCCGTACGAAACCCTTAAGACTTGCTTTAGGGAATACCTGTGTTATAAAATTTGGTATATAGACTTGAGAATAGGAATGTTTATTTTGCGTTATTTTTCAAACAGTTCAATAAACATATATCAATTTTTATTTTAACTTTTTAAACCGAGAATAACGAATAGCACTCGCGATTATATAGCGGTTACAAGACCGTCAGTAACTTTCCACACAAGTAATTGATTCTAAAGTCAAGCAACCTTTTATGGAATCAATTTACAATTTCCATTTTATATTCAGTACGAAATTAAATAAGTCTGTTTTCAAAAACGACGTATCAGATTTTGGCGTTAAAAAACCCATTATACTGCGAATATTATTTTAAAGTCTAAAACAAATAACGATTTCTTTCGAAATGGGTTCTCGATTTTTACGAGTTAATTTTTTACGATATCAATTGCAAGTAAACAACAAACGTTTTAGTTTTAAGACGCGAAAAATAAACAATATTAATTCACTTTATCAGAAAAGGCTTGTAGAATCTATAAATTCAAAGTAGACCATATTTTAGTGACAAAAACAGAATTTTTTTTAACAAAAGAATGTGCGACGTGGGAAGAACTCTGTCGAAAAAAACGAAAGTCGAGTAAGAGCAGAAGTTTTATACTTTACGACTTCACTGACAAGACCCTCTTAAAATATGGCCTAATCCCACAGCAGGGGGAGCTTGAAATTTGAGTTGATACCGGATTTTTATAGCTGTTGTCACCGCTCGACAGTCACATTCGAAGGGTAAAAATTACTCCTTAGTCCTCTTGGAGATGAATGGTCCTGTGAGTGCCTTAGAATTAACTATTGTTCTGACAGGCTAACGTTACACATGGGTACCAGAAGTATAAATAACAGACCCTGCTGATGGTGAAAAATGGCTGCGAATAAATAAAAACATGTTGTTTTCTTAGTGACTTAAGTCGACAATTGTGTGTTGTTTTTTGGTGATGTACCTCATAAGAGAATGGATAATTTTTAATTTGTGGGGGCTTATTAAGTATATTTTGTAGATTATCGTTGTTGTGTGAATATTATAATGTGTGTTTGGGAGGAAAAATGGGATGCTTGTAAAAAATGTTCAACTTTCTATTTTCTTTCAATTTAGTGGAACTAATTAGGATTGGCCGCTCGTTGGCAACTATCGGTTCTATATTCTCACTCAGCAATTAACAGACAAGCAACTATCGGACAAAATATGATTTCCCTCGATATCCCGCTAACAACTTTGGCAAATAATCGACAATTTGGCGATGTTGTATGGATGGCGATTATACGAGTTTGAGGAGTTTTCATCTTTACTTTGGCGATTTCGAAATCTGAAATTTGGCAGCTCCGAATCAATAGCAATTAAAATAATCCGTTGACAGTCGTTGAGTGATTTTTTAGTCACTCAGTTGACTGTACCTCAGAGCCAGACGAGCCTGAGTTACATTCGGGAAACTTTACAGGAGAGGAAAAAAACTGAATCCTACTCTCACCTAAAGTTTTGGACTTAGGCTTTTTTATCTCTCTCTAAATGCTTTAAAAAAATGCAAGTGAATTTTGATGGTATATAGTTTGATAGAAAACGAATTTTTAATACATAATCTGCAATAAAATAAAAATCGCCAAATTTGGACTTGGGGCTTGTCTGGCTCTGAGTTACAGAATTTATTATTAAGTGAAAAATTAAGTTAGTCAAATTGCCAGAAGAGGAATTAGTCTCTCAACGCTTAACGATAATTTTATTTTTTAAATTTTAATTAATGTCCCAATTTAATTTTGATATTTCTTCGTTTTAGAAATTAATAATTCTACAAATCATTGCATTTATACTTTATGCTTAAGAACTTCTTACCATTTACGTTTAGATTTTACATCAATTTGAAAACAGTTTTAAACCAATATTTTTTAGAAATGTATTTTTCATGAATTTTTATATGTTCTGAGTTTTATATAATATTTTTACACAAAAACTATTTTTATTATTATAAATCCGATCACATAAACTCAGATGCTAATAATATGCAATTTTCTGCAGCAAATAGATTGTTCAAAAATTTCAGCTTCTCACAAATGATTGATGTCTCATAAACGAAGGTTAACCGCTGTTATTGTTGAGAGATTCAATTGAAAAACTTATTAAAAATACGTTTTAGAACTTGTAAAACCATGCTTCTACCTCTCGTTAATCACACAAATTTTACGTACAACGTGTAATCCCTGAGTATTTGGTGGTTGGACTGACATTGAGATTCAACAACATCATCCGACAAATTAGAGAGGCACGGCCGAAGGAGACGGATTTTCCACAGGAATAAAAAGAACAAGGCTCCCATATCCTTACTTGAATTTTACCAAGAAACTTAAGGTTAAAACACACCTGCTTGGCCTTGTACAAAAACCACTAGACTAGACAATGTAAGGACCTTTATTTGTTCCTCTCCCCCACCGCCCCGTACCCCACGACGCAGATCTCTTTTAAGAATGGAAGGCTGCGGTTATTAAACCTTTTCGGTTTCTTGGAACGCGTAAAATAACAAGGTGGATATAGATGTGACAAATTACAGATTATCCGGGGTGAGGTGATTGAAAAGAAGACAACTGTATAGGAAGAGAATTTCGATCGAATAAGATTTTTGTAGTGGCTTCTTTATATATAAATACCGAAATGTTGATTATTGATTTTTTTTCCTTCACGCTCTTTAAAATATTGTTAGCTTCAAATATGAAGTCGCAACAAAAAAAAATTTAGTTTATTAGAGTTAGAGTTAAATAGAAATGGATAAATATTAAATTTAAAAATTACAGTTAAATAGAAATAGATAAATATTAAATTTAAAAATTACAGTTAAATAGAAATAGATAAATATTAAATTTAAAAATTACAGTTAAATAGAAATAGATAAATATTAAATTTCAAAATTACAGTTAAATAGAAATAGATAAATATTATAAGTATTAAATTTAAAAATGGATAAATATTAAATTTAAAAATTACAGTTAAATAGAAATAGATAAATATTAAATTTAAAAATTACAGTTAAATAGAAATAGATAAATATTAAATTTAAAAATTACAGTTAAATAGAAATAGATAAATATTAAATTTAAAAATGGATAAATATTATTTTTTGGTGTTAAATATTTTAAACAAAACTGATTCAAAAACAGTGGGGTCACAAATTGTCGGACGATGGTCATTGTTTGGCTGTTTAGATTAATTATTCTCTCTCTCTCCCCCCCCCCCCCCCCCCCTTAACTACTGCGGTTGTTAGTACTACACTAAGTAATTGGGGGGAAAATGTTTTATTATTTCAATGCAGGTAAATGTTACACAGGGTGCCCCGGTCCTATTTTAGTTTCAGCTAGGGTCCGCGGCTTAATGCTAATTGGGAACGGCTGTTTTAGAGTTCGGATTTTGGGTCTAATAATTTTACTATGCGATTCACATTCGAGACAAATTTTAAGCCAGATTTTGTGTTATGGGAACTATTTATATATCAATCTATATACGTTTTTGAAAACTTTCTACGCTTCTGTTATATATAAAAACCAAAGGTGAGCTGAGGTTGGAAAAATTATGAAGCTTGTTTTTGTGTAAGACAAACCGATCCTCTTTCATACGATTTCGGGTATATCCCAACTTTGTTCTTCAGTTCGGTTCAGGGTCATGTTCTTCACGCAAAGCAGGTGCTTTTCGTTGAGTGCGTGCATCTCTCACGTTCGAAGCCCAGTCACGGGGTGGAAAGTACGTTTTCCCCAAATCGAAAAGGATGCTTGCTTTATTTAAGAGTTGTAAGAGCTGTTCAGATATTTGGTCATAAACTTAATAATTGAACATATCAACGTCGGCTTGGTGGGTCTATTTTTTATTTTTCAAATGTGCTTACATACAGGCCCGTCGCACCGGGGGGAGCACGACCTCCCCCCCCCCCCCCTAATAATCTGGAAACCCTAAAAGTTGGGAATTTTAAGTTTTAAAAATCGTAGAGTTTGGAAAATTTATACTTGAAGAAAATTAATATTATTAACAAATGAAAACTAGAGAAGATTAAAAATTGCCCAATTAGTAATATACATTTAAATGAGACTTCAGAACGAATATTACATTGGAACATGGGTGCAGCAATGCTTGTGAGAGAATTGTAATAATATTTATCTAATATGTAAACTATAATATTAAAATATAAATAAAATACTAATATATAAATTTAATATTATCTAATATATGAAAAAGCTGATGAAAAATACCAATAAGTTAGAACTGGAATATTTCAGCACTGTCGAGTTGGGAATTTCGATTCGTTAAGCTGAAAAATTCGAATCTTTTTTAACGTTTCTTGAACGGGATGAAGATGCTTTAACATTACCAAGTTAAATATGGGTTTTTACCAACTTTTTTAGAGTCAAATTAGCAAATTTTTTTTCACAGGCTGGTAGTTTACCTGTTTTTTCCGACTTGAATGGAAAAAAATTGGTATTAGGTAGGAAATTCTCAACCCGATCAGAAGAAAAATTCCTTAATATTTTGATTGATTCACCAAATATTAATAAAAATGGCATGTACTTTGCATTCTGACGTCTTAAATTTTTTTTCACTTCAGCAAACTGTGTGTGTGTTACGAAAGAGGGTCGTTGTATTATAATTTTATACTGTACTTTGACCCCCGCCCCTTACAGAAAAAAAAATTCCAAAGTCATTAACGAGTGTAGTTAAGACATAAAATCTTGTTACATACAGTCTTCTATGGATCCTAGTATTTCACAAAACAGCCTTTTGTGTTTTAGTGATTTGTTCCACTAAGCCAAATATAATATGCGTGAAAAATGGCTTCTTATATCATTATTGGAAATAAATTTATTATTACGTATGGTGCTAAATAAAACAAACACAACTTTTTCATTAAATAAAACATCGAACCAATCACAAGTTTCAACAAATGATCTATAAAATTGGCGTTTATAAAATCGACATTCGGTGTCAAACAAATGCGCAGAAAATGTGAACAAATGCGTAGTTTAAGAATTGTTATTAAACAATTAAATGTATAAAACCCGCCTGAAGTTAGGGGGGAATATTATGAGCCGAGGTCATTTATATCTTCTTTATTTTTATTTAATGTATTCATTCTGAATTCTAAAGATTCATTCTGATTTCTCCAGATTCATTCTGAATTTTAGAGGAAAGTTTTCAAAAGGAAGTTTACATTAAGTGCTGCTTATTTATATAGATTAATTGAATTTTTGAACTTGTTCTGGTATATACAAATAAATATATACAAATAAATAAATTTGCATTTTACTTAAACATTTTGATATTTGAATTATAGTATAGGCTGGACTGTCAAAGATAATTGAAAAATATTGTATAACTATTCTATTAATAAAAGCAACACTATTACAGAAAAACTAATCATACCTAAAAGACACCGGAATTGTATATTTTCACCTGAAATTCAATTTAATGATCAGTTGGTTCTACAAATGTCATCAATTCGTATTATAACTAATAAACGAGTTATCTTGTATCAATATTGTTAAGGTCAAGTCAGTTGTATATAGTAATATGAAAAATTTAATCTGAATCAGCTGTCATGGGCCTGTGTGTTTTAAAAATCAAAACAAAACCTCATTGGCATTGCAGAAAACCAACAATATAAATCACATTTGAATATATAAATAGGAAATATTAACATTAACTTTATTTTATTTGATAATCGCATTTATGATTTCAGTATTATAAAATCCATCTTTTTATTACATTTAAACGTCGTTCAACTTTTGTCTCATTCTAAACAAGAATATAATTATATTGTATTGTATAGCCATTAGGCTTTTTTGTGAAAAACAGATGTAACGAATCATAAATCGTAGTTAAATGCCCTCTTCATGACCCAATTATATCTTTCTTTATGACGATATAAAAGAAGATTTTTTTTCTTCTCCAAATTACGTAGAACTTGCGTTTAGAATGCATCTTACGATGCCTGGTTATCATTCTTAAAGAGCATAATGGTTATCATTCTTAAAGTGCATAATAAGCACAATAAATAACAATAATTCAAAAGATTTAACTTTTCCTTGTTAATGGGAAACACCACCTCTAAGTTTCCTGAACAATTTGTGAAAATTACAATTAAAGTGAAATATCGGACCTAAAAAGGGTTATTATTTATAGAAAGCATATTAGATTTCATTGAGTTTTGTCTTCTATTTAAGGATATTACTATATAATTATGTTAAAGATGTGTTTTTTTTTGTTGTGGATTGCTTTCATATGAACTTTAAATTGTATAATTCGTGAATTGAAATATATGTTTAATTTATATTTAAACTGAAAAGTCTTGTTACTTAAATTTATTAGTTAAATGTTTTTTTTTTATTTATCATATGCTACGAAGTTTATTAGTTTAAAATAATAGCTCGTAATAGTTTAGTGAAATAGTCATTTAATTTCTTTTGAAGAAGAAGAGGTTTGTCATAGAGGTTTGCCATAATTAGATATAGAAGAGAGGTTTATCGTAATTATATGCAAGAAAAGAAGTTCTCATGAAGAAAATTTTGTGATTTTAACAAAATCATATTTAGGGTCAGTTGCAGTACAGATGGTCCATCGAGAAAGATTTTTCGGAAAACGTAAAATAAAATTTCATATCCCACCGGCATACACATAATTATGATAATTTAACATTTTTAAAGGACTGCCATCGTTCTTACCGTTTGCATCTTATAGGCAGATGCTTAGTACAGTGAAAGTACTGAACTGTAAATAACCCCCCCCCCCCCCCCCCAAAAAAAAAAAAAACTTTAGACAAGTAAAAAACGCTAAGCCCGAACCCTAAAAAAAAATCTTGAAATTTTGGCTAAAAAAGTTGTGATACAAAATCACCAAGCCAACTGCACTAGGGGGCTCAACCATGCACACCTTCTCGCTGTCCCTATCCATATTTAAGACCGTTAGATTTGCCATGTGGGGTTTGTGAATAATTGTATCCCAGCGCCTTGTGCTAATTTGAAGAAATTTTATCAGTAATTCCATAAATCTTCAGATGTTTGCTAATACATGGTCCAAAATGAGTGTCGCTTTTCTTGGACGCACTGCAATTAATTACAAGAGAGGCGACAACGAAATTAACTTTTGTGGTTACATTATAAGTTACTAACTTAATTATGTCCACTAGTTTTTTTAAGATAATTGTATCCAAAATGTCTTGGCCCCCTCCCCGTATTTTACTTTGATTTCTGAAACATAAAACTGAAATTAATCCAACAGATTCTTTATTACAAACAGCTTTTGAATGTCTTTATTAACGGTAACACTTACTTATATGGATGTCGAGTGATATACAATCCCAGATACGATCAGACCTTCTGTTTCACTTAAAACAAAAGAAAGTGGCAATGTCGTGATCTTTTAGAACATGTTACCTGTTGTTTTTTAAAAAACAAGTTCGCGAACCTTGACACCAATGGTGAAGTGAACTGATTGATGAAAGAACAAAGTGAACTTTCATTTCTTGTGCAAAAAGAAACAAGAGTTCTTCCCAGGGAAGCAAAAATAATCATTGTCTTGTAATTTAAAGCAGCAACTGGATTGTCCCTTGATAAGCATGGTGTTATGCTGTTAAACCCAGTCAAAGCAATTGTGTTCTGAAATGGCATGTAACTAATGTTAGATAGATGGTTAACTGAGGGGAGCCGAATAGTAAACTCATAGGGTTATAAGAAGTGAGGTTATCTTTGTTTAGTATCCACTTTGTCATGGTACACTGGAGAACAGACGCTTATGAAAAATGGTAGAGAATGGCTGGGCATAATAAAGTGAGACATATAGATAGCAAGGTTAAAAGCATTATAAACATCCAATTGATAATTTTAGAATGACAAGGGAAGAAATCGTATTAGTGTGGAATGCCGAGCATTTCAAACGAGTGCATGGTAATAAAAAAGATACATATAGAAGTATTCTATTTTTTATGTATTAAATTTGGTTTAAAAATAGCAATTGAACTTTTTGTCTTGTCAAAAACGTATGAACTAACAAGACACAGAATATTTAGTAAGTGTGGAACGTCTAATTAACAGCACATTTAATTGATAGGCAACTCTACAGAATAATAATGTTTCATTAAGTCTAACAATACTCATCTTGGTAAATAAAGGCTGATGTTTAAAACGATCGATTTTGTGCACTCTTTTTCAAAATAAAAACATTTAAAAGATAAATAGTGTGTTATAATTAATCATTTATTTGAGTTGGAAGAAATGCTAATTCTTTTTAGATATCGGCACTTTTACTACCCATGCATGGTTATAGTTTTAAAGTTATGATTTAGAGTTAATAAAAGAACGATTTTTAAACACTAATTTTTTTATTCAAATTGTGGTCAATAAATAATTAATACTGAAGGACATTGGTGTCTGAAACTACGTCATTATTACTTCAACTTTAAAAAAATAAATAGTGAATAACAGTTTAGAAAGTCTGTTTTAAAAAGTTTATAATGATTCGATGTATTTGTCACGAAAATGTCCCTTCACTACCAACTTAAAAAGTTACAGAATTTCAGTTTTAGTAAGTTGATCTACGAAAAATAAAGATCCAAGCATCAAATTACTCATGAAATGATATCTTGAGTTACTACAATTTAAAACATAGAGCTTTATTGAGTAAAAACACATTTCGATATTCTTTACTACTTAAGAACTCTCTCCCATTGAATTATTCATTATTATGCAGTTCTTTCTGAAAGTATTGGCAACAGTGTACCTCCCATTCAGTGTATAAACTCTACCACACGTAAAACTCTTTTCTTTTTCGAAGCGTTTTCAGTGGCTCGCGTAATACCTGTCATACCAATCATGCATTAAAATATGGACATTCGATTTGATAAATGGCTCTCAGTTGAACTATAGACATTAATCAATTAAACGTGTCTAGACTTCTTAATTGACAGTAATTAATCAGCGCAAGAGGAAATCAGTTTGGAAAAAAAATAAGCAAGCCGAAGAAGGAAGTTATGCGAGCAGTAGAAATGGTGGGAATTTTTTTTAAATGAGAAACATGGTAGTTTTTAGATTAAGAGGATTTTTAATTATGGTATTTAATTGCCAAACATCATGATAATAAACACAAAGTTAAAATTAACTGCTGCTTTGTATTTGTTTTTTAACATAAAATACACCTTCATGGATAATATTCCATTCACATGTTCCTAATTTTCTTTTTGTTGAATATGTCATTTATTACTTCTTTGTTCCTCAATCAATATGCTACTTTCCAATCGCATTAGAATTATTAAAAAATAATCGTCGACCTAATAGCTTTTTATTATAAAAGCAATAAAAAAATCCAGTTTACATGATTAAGCGGCATTAATCTTAATTTAATTATACGCAAAACGGTAAAATTGACTTTATAGTATTTATGACAAATGCACTTTGGTAAATTCTTTAAGCAATAAATTTCAACATGCTATTTCCCATTATTGCTAATTCAAAGTTTTAACGCCTTTAGCAGTGGCAAACTTGACTTTATAGAATTTACAACAAATGCAGTTTGGAAAATTTTTAAGCAATACATTTCAACATATTCTTTTCCATAATTGCTATATTCAAAGTTATAAGCCTTTAGCAGTTGAGGGACCAAGTGCGAATCTGGATGCGGGGTCCATTTAGTTAGGAGTGGAAATGTACTACATCGCAGCATCCAAATTTTTGAAGTACCCCCGACCCCCTAAAGACAATTTAAAATGTTCATACACCAATGTTATTTTGTATAAGAGCTTGCTTTTAAATAACTCTACAGTGTAATTTTTATGGAAAATTGTATGTAATATATGCGTTATATAAATGAAACAGTTTTTATTTTAAAAAAAATTCTACTTTTTATTTAATTTAAAAACGTTTGAATAATTTTGACAATTTAATGGTTTAACATTGACGAAATTAAACGACATGTGGGAAGAACTCATAAATTAAAAAAAAAATCAAATAAAGTTTCGAAAAAGTAAGAAATGTTTTCTCTGTAATAATCTTAATTTTATCATTTTGTGTGTGTGCGCAAAGCCCTGTGCGGTGGAACTTGTCGCACACCCCTAAAGGAGTCCCTAGCTTTAAGTAACAACCATTGATATTCCAATGTTCTCTTGCTATAATTTCACATGATTTAATGTAATTTAAATACAAATATACACATAAACTTGAATGACATAACTGTCGAAACCTCCATGAATTTAAATTGAAGGGAGAGCGGTCGAATGAAAAAGGTTCGCATATAAATTCAACGACTACTTCCTCCATCGTGTGTTCCGAAATACGTTCTCGGCTTCTTTAGCATCCCCAAAAGCGGGTTGGTAAGTCAGAGCACGTTGTACTCATCGGGAGTAGAATGGAGCAATTTCGTTTCCTTGATGAGGGTTTCCTGATAGGGGAGCTTAATGGAGATGTTCTAATTTGTTAGTGTCACAGGAATGTTTTTTTTCTTGCCCAGAAATACGTTTCAATTCCAGAGTCCGATGAGTGTCAAATCGTGAAATGTGACCAGGAAGAAAATATTCAAAGGAATTTCAGAACCTCATGCAAATACTCTGGTGTACAGCTTCAAATTGGGATGGATGGGTGAATGCGACGATTACATTCAACATAAGTCTCCGTTTTGATAACTAATGGGGCTTAAGTCTTTCTTGTTTACAATAATTAAATTTAGATAAAATTGAAAGTCATGAACGATTTTTTTTTTAATTCTATAAAAATTAAAGGTAAATGATACAGACATGAAATATCTAGTGTCAGTGTATTATAGAAGTAATTTATTGCTTCATATTTGAAAAATGACCCAATTTAAGTTGTTTGCTTTTTGTGGTACAACTAAGCAATTTAAATTTATTAAGATCCACAATGACGATAATAATATGAAATAAACTAGATTTTCTAATCCTTATAAAAAAATCGGAAGTGGTTGACTTTAACAGTACAATGAATGGCTTCTGCATGTGAATCGTCTCTTTTCAAAGCCGATAGATCCATTTTCATAAATTTTACAAGAAACACCGAAAACGATCGACTTTTGGATCTAAACCTTTTAGACTAGATTCAGACACCCCCTACCCCTTAGCAAGCCCCTTAGCAAGGTGATGTAGTGGATTGAGAATTTGTGAAACGATTTTGCGAAAAATTTAAATCTATCTGGTTTGGTAACTTAGACGGTTCATGTAATATTTCATTCTTTAAAAATACTACAGGAGAATTTTTTTAATGTTTAGAAGATAAAAAACTGTTTTGAAGGTTATGTCTATCAATATTTATATAATAATTCATCTATCATATTTTGGTGAAAAATGCCTAGTAGCAGGTTCCGAAATAACTTCCTAGCATTGGACCATTACTTTTTTAACTAGTTACTAGTGGATAATTTAATCCTCAAGGCTCCTAAAAATGAAAGTAACTATACTCGAGGGCAACCTCAGTTGGACCTGAAGAGGAAGCTATGATATATATAAAATATTCAATTGCTTTTGCTCAACTTAAGTTGTCCCCGAGTATAGAACTAACATTTGACTACATTTATTGTTCTTATTGAAAATTTTGGTGTGATTAATGTTGGCATTTAATTAATTTTTTTTGCGCCAACTTAGAATTTTCTGGTGGTAGTACCGGTCGTCCTGCCAGTAGGATAGATAAACGCTATACAATCTTAAAAGTGAGTTCTTCCGCAGTACGCTTCGTTCTTCTGGGAAGGACGTTGTACGTCCTATCACAATGCTATATGCATTTGAGGATCCATAACTTATTCTCGAGAAGGGGTAATTATTGGTAAAAAAATCTACTATTGGGAAGTTAGGTACTAAATTTTTATTTGTAAGTTTTATACATAACTGTTATTAATAAAAACCTCATAAAATTTTAATAATTTTTTTTTATAATTAATTAACGCAGGTCTATTAAATAACTCCTATTTTAAGTATATAATAATTGTGCAAATAATACAAAAGGAATGATTTTTAAGTCTTTCTAAAACGAAAAATAGGAAGTGTAAGTTAATAATTCTTGGAGTGGCAATTGCCCCTAATGCCCTAAAGCTAAATTCGCCAATATCTAACATTTTTCCTTCTTCTACAATAAAGCTCTTTAGTGCCAGAATGGGGAGAATAAGAAACATCGGCTTCCGAAATTTATTTGTTTATGACTTTTATGATAAAAAAATTGAATGAATCTCACCTGCTGCCAACTTCTGCGTGTATTCGGCATTCTCCATAATATAATCCAGCCCCACTCTCGAATCCATGACGAGCCTCAAGCAGTGTCCGCACTCCACCTTCAACTGCAACTCCTCGAAGTTCCGCCCCTGCAGGGACCGGAGGGTTTCGAGCAGAGTCTCGAACCCGTTTTCTTTCAAGAAGTCCCGGGCCCAGTCCGGATCCTTCAGACACTTGCGCAGTTCCGCGTAAAGGGACGGGGTCGGGGTGCTGCGCAGTTGGCTGACCAGGTGGCTCGGCTTGCTATCCGGACGGCTGAAGACTGACCGCAGGACGGTCCATCGGGTGGAATCAGTGGGGATGTTTTCGCCATTTGGGGAGGGGCGGGATGAGTTACATACTTGACCTGTGAAATTAAAATATAATAAATACACTGCTAATTATTACGACCTTGCACCAAAATATGGTACCCATTTAGCTGCAACCAACATTTGGAGCTTAATTTCACCATTTTACGGTGCTACCACGGATACCATTTAGTGGTGAAACGTTGCACCAAAACTCATACCGTTGCATAAAACTCAAAATTCGAGTTTTTTTAGTATTTTGGTATCGAAGCTGGAAACCATAGATCACAACTTCTTTACTTTTCTTTGTCAAGTCCATCGTTCAGAATCGAACCAGGAATCTTGATTCATAGATGAATGCCTTTGTCCACTGTGCCACGGAGGCCATTGTTTGCCGGTGTCTTTAATGGATATGATTCCTCGGCTTGTTGATGTAGTGACAACGAAAATTTCGATTGCAGTTAAAGAGGTTGAACCAATTATCGGTGAAACCTCCGATTTTTTTACCGATAAAGGATTTTTGGTTCGACCTAGATTCCACCATAATATGGTGTAATTTGATGCAGACCTCTGTTTTGCACCAAGATATGGTACATCGTCGAACTGAAATTGTTAACAGTGTAGGGGATATGTGAAGCAACACACATATGTCAGTTGGTCTTCAATTAAATCAAAGTCGTTGTTATTTAATTTTGATAAAAAGGCAAAGGTCTGTAACTTTAACAGTGACAGGATTTTACTAAAACTACTGTGTCAATGTCCAAAATTTAGTTACATAAAAAAATGTTTTAACATATTCGCTGCCGTATGAGACGTATTTAACTCACGCCATGTTTGCCCAATAGGTTCCGTGACTAAAATACAATTCCTAGCAAATAATTTGGGCTACCATCGTTCATATTAGATTTGACGTTCCGTCAGTTTCATGCAACTCATGCACGAAAATCGTAGAATTGTTATTCTTATTTTCAAAATGTCCATAAATGTTGATAAACTTGAATCATTTTAAAAGTAAACCAAGAATAAAAGATATGGCCGCATGGTCACCATGTTATTTTCTAATGTGGCAGCTACTGTGTTAAAACAATCCCCCCCCCCATGGGCAATTTCTTCACTAATCACATACATTAAGAATTTTAAAAATACGTTGCTATGGTAACAGCTACAAACGGACAAATTTTTAAACCCAGGGAACCTAAAAAAAATTTAGAAACACCAAAATCGGATTGGAAATTTTGCATCGAAAACAATATTTTCATTATTCTATATATCATATAGAATATTAGAACCATATTATTTTAATTTTATTTAAATCGTTACTAACTAGAAGAGGCTGCTATTGATTATTACAACACTACAGTTTGTAATAAAAGATATATTTTAATTAGCGTTAAGCAGCATATGATTAATATTAAAAAAGTGGCATTAAACCTTGCTTTCATTGCGTTTTTATGCAATTTGTAAAAAATACTTAAAATTTTTTTTATTTAGTAATAAACAATCAATCTTTTGTTGGATTGGGCATACAAAAATTTAGAGTAAAATGTGTATTATTCCGAAAAGTTACATTTGAATATAATTGCACGTGAAATTTGAATATAATATCACATAAGTTTGACCTAAAATAAAAGGGGAAAACGGATTTGTTACAAAGATTGGGACAGCTTCTTATAACATGATCTAACCCAACTTAATTATAATAAACTACTTTGTATTGGCAACTTGGATTATTTTTGTTTACTACTAATGAGAGACTTGTGCAAATTTGAAGCCAATAGAAAAGCGGATACACTGCACCGAATGCTAAACTTGGACTCATTAAGAATGCATGAATTCAGACACCTTTTTCGTATGCATTAATAGTAAATAGTGACGAGTTCAATTGTGATGTCCATGACTATAGAATGAAGAATCTGCGCAAATATGTAACACATAACCCAATGAACTGATAAATTGAAACATATTATCAGATAACAAATGTTCAAAATGATCTTCGTAAAAAATAAAGTTTTTACAATAATCTCTTTATATTAAATTAGCAGAGTTTATGAAAAATTGGGAGAGAAAACAGTTCCGAAATTTTCTTCAGTTTGAGTTCAATTTTACTCAACTGTTGCAAAAATTCCGTATTGAAAATTATTAACAACCCCATTTTCTATTAAATTACAACTGAAAACTGTTCTCGTATGGATGCAAATATGGATATAGATGGCGGCTGTGACGTCACATTGTTTACAGGATTTAGATAAGCTCATTGGTCGAATCGTGTTTTTTGATTCACTGCCGCCATTTTCCTATTTTCAGGGGAGTTATCCAAACGTCAATTAATCAGAGCCACAATAATCGTTTTCCGAAGGTATATAAAAAGGTTCTGAATATAATTTTTAGCTCATAAAACATTTTTATTGGAATTTGAAATGGAATGTATGAATCTTTTTTGAACTTTTTAATTAATTCCATTTAAAGTTAATTCATTTTTAACGAAAAAGAAATAGAGTGCGCGTGATATGTTTTTCTTAGTAGAAAACTTTGAAATAAGAAATTAAAATTTATTACAAAGATTATTTTAATAGCCGTAAGAATTTAATATTCATACGTAGTATGTATGAACTGTAAAATAGAACCTATTGTGGAAGTCAAATTAATAACAAGAAAACTTTTTAGAGAGAATTCGAATCCTATTGCAATAAGATTATTGATTTACTTTTGTTTATACGATAACATTAATAAAAATTTTAAATAATAAACTTCATTATAAAAGTAACATTCATGCTTGTTTAAGTAGAAAAATAACCCTCAGAATAAAAGAGGCTTTAGAAAATACACCAAATGAAAATAAAAAGCTATTTAGAATATAAAAACTGTAGAAACCCTGTTGAAGAAACGGTATCAATGGCTTTTAAAAAAATATTTCGATCTTTTCTCATTATTAGGTTAAACGAAGCTTAAATTCATTTAATTTCCATATGAAAATATAAAAATATGAAAATGGGTTTCCACAAATATGTCAGCCTCAACGTTTAATTTTTAAAACAAAGTTATAATTAGATATCATACAAACATGTTCTAATACAAATATGTCAGCCTGGACGTTTAATTTTTAAAACGAAGTTCTAATTAGATATAATACAAATATGTCAGCCTGGACGTTTAATTTTTAGAAAACATTTTTAAAACAAAGATCAAATTAGCTTGACATTTAAACACCAGTTTGTTACCTTTTAAAATCTATAATTGTGCATATACGAGTTTGACTGATTATCATTAATAAATGCAAGTTTTTAAATAAATAAGTAAGATAAACTACAGCATGGAAAAATACATTTATTGCAAACTTTAATATATAGGTTACACTTAATAGTTTTTAAGAGTTTTTTAAAGACGGTAATTGAAAAAAAAAATCTTAATTTTTGAAAACATTCTGTTGGTGCTTATTAGTAAAATAACGTAATGAAGTATCTTAAAAAGTAGATTATTTATATATATTTAACTAACAAACCATAGTATATATTCTAGTCAGTAGAATCAATATTTTATACATGAAACTAAAGATCAAATTAAATCAGTACGTCAGAATTTGAAGGCGATACATAAACTTTTTTTTTCTGCGTGAAGAGTTCGAATGCAGTGAAAATAGTTTTACAGATGCTCTAAACTTTCTCGCTCAAAAAATTACGATTACATTTGTTAAATATTTATTTCCTAAATCTTAGAAATTAAAAAGATAGGAATCAATATGGTTAATATTTAACTTATAAGTAATTTATTTTATATTTAGTTAATTTTGCCCAATACTTTTTATGGCATTTTTTTAAAATGTACTTGTATACATAACAATGGAAATAAAATATAAATATTGATGGGGAGCGTCTTTAAAATCCGCTGTCGGGGTTGAAACACCATGTGATCCATTCCGACACTATAACTCCGTGGCGAATAGTACGATTGATATAAATTTGGTCTAGTTCGATACTACATTGGACACCGATCCGTGTAGGACTTTGGCGTAAATCAAATTAGGTAGCGGTTTCTGCTTTGCCAGACCGAATAGCTGGCGTATCTTACATTTGTTGGCAACACTAAAAAAAAAGGTACTTAAAAATGAGTACCTGAACTTACTCATTGTTCTTTGAGTACAATTGCACCGTAAATGAGTTATGACGTATTCAAATTTAAGTAATCGTACTTTCTCAAAAATGAGCAGTGTGATTTAATATTGGTAATCTCAGCTTCTGTTCAAGCTATCTCAACAAAGCGACAACAAAACTTAAAATAGTTTTTTAGAAGATGATTTCTTCATTATTTGATGTCGATATCTTAAATGAAAACCGAGTTATTACAACTTAAATGAAAAACGAGTTATTACAATTATCTTACTTCCCCTTCTTTTGGCACACCTTTTAACATTTCTTCTGTATATAATTTTTTCAAGTCGGACGGTAGTATAACGGATAAGGTACTGAACTGCGGTGCTTGAGGATCTGGATTCGATTCCCGGTACGTCGTGGTGGTAATTGTCGATTTTTATTGAAAGTGATTTATGAAGGCAGCCTATGTAGGCAAGCAACTGCTCTTTTTATTCATTTTTACTCATTGTACTCATTTTTGAGTACATGTCTTTTTCAAAAATGAAACTTACTTATTCGGAGCCATGATAAACATCGAATGTACTCAAAAACTAGTAAATTTTACTTGTGTTTGAGTACTTATTTTTAACAGTGATGGTTTACATTGGCGATCAATTCCTTTTCTTTATTGGTTTACATTAACGATCAATTCCTTTTCTTTATTATCTGTTGAAATGACGTTTTAAGCAGTACCATTGTCGAGGTGCTCCGACACAGCTACACAAGATTTTTTTTATACATTGCACTATAAAGTGTCTATTATTGTATACATAACTTATTCATGGAATGCCAAATTGATGAAAGTTATAAATGGGAATGGGAGTTTAGAAATCTATTTGTATATGTGTGCAAGAAATAGTCTATAGGGTGAGTGACTTATGCAAGACAAGTTTTATTGTAGAAATTAATGAAGTTTGATATGTTTGATTTAAAAAATAATTCGCAACTAAGAAGAGAAACTATCACTCCAAATTTGAAAAGCGAAAACAAAAACTGGGGAAAATTATACACGAGACGCACAAAATAGCTTAACACAACGATCGGTGGGAATTATTCACGAAAGACATTTCAAATAATAAAACATTCAAGGGTTTTATATACTTAACAAAAAGTACTACATTGGAGAAATAATGATTTAGTTCATAAAACAAACTTGGAAATTATGACTTTTCAATAATTTATTACATGTATGGTAACGTAAATTCTTGCTTAACCAACACATTTAGCATAGAAGTACGTGACAGAGCTCACACAATAAATTGCAAAATTGTTCAGCCTGTGAGTTACTGACATTTCGTAGCATATTCAACAATACAGAAGTATACGAGAGGATATAAAGTAGCTTCATAACGTTAGGTGCATTTGCTAAAATTAGTTGACAGTCTTCTATGTTTGAACATAGTATCAAATTTTAGTTTCCTGTGAAGATCCAAGTAAAGACTATTATCACTTTAATTAAAAATATATTAAATTTCTTCATTTCAATCTTAAAATACAAAAAAAAAATGTTTAAAGTAATTTTTCGTAAAAACAAAGATTGGAATATTTTAGGAAAGCAAAAAGGCAGAAGAATACCATCCCTGAAATTTTTAATGCGGCGTAAAAAGACTTAAAACAGGTTGAAAGAACAGTTCAAGACAAAGAATAGCAAGAAGTGTACAAGGTATTCCTGAATCAAACCTTACGGTGGTGTGCGATGGCGACCACACATACACGATTTCTTTTATTCATATGTGTGAAGCACGTATCTTTATATCATGAAGAATTAATTGTTCGGAGATATGAACAGAAACGTGTTTATTAACGTACTTTTCAGAACTGAAGACATCTGCGCCTTTTAAATAAACATTTGTTTATAGGCGGAAGTCACCAAGGACAAGCAACATAAAAAACGTTCAAATTTTATTGATATTTTGACTAGATATACAGTTTTAAATTGTAAGCACAACGAATTGACAAAGTTAAGTCTAACAGTATACTGAAAATCACAAAGAAATAAAAATAGTGGATACAAATATTTATAAGAGTGAAAATTGTTGAAATTTTAAGGTTTTAATCAGTTTAATTAGTAAGTATTCTAACTATTTCATCTAGGGACAAATTCTTAGTTGATGGGCTTAACTTAAAAATATCATCGTTTAATACATTCGATTTTCGGAAACAGCAACGAAACATTGCGTTCTCTCAAATACGCAGTAAATGCTTCTATTAATTCTGTTTAAGTATAAATCAAATTCAACGACAGGACTATTTTCATTTTGTACATTATTCAAATATTCTTTGTATTTATAATACTGAGAAATATTTTCCGTTAAGACATTAAGATTCATGGATTTATCAATAATTCTATACTTTTTTTAAATACGGGGTTATATTTTGAAAAATTTCCATAGGAAAAAAATATCATAATTGACAACAACTGCCACAAAAATTGATAATTTTTTATACATGATTCATTAATAGAACTTTGCAAAAGCTATCACGATTTACCCTAACTTCACGCAGTTAAACTTTTTAAATTAATAAACTATTTAAAAGGAACTTTTTGGAGAGATTTGAGTTATCACACAACTGCAAACCAAAACCAACTCATCCATCCCAATTTTTATATAGTTTTTTTTTACTGGTTTTTAATTTATATAAAATTGCATAGTTAATGGACAATATGCAAGTGACGTCATTAATCGGATAAACAAAAGTTCTTTTTTATTTTATTTCGTATCTTAACATTTAAAAATTATCGTCTGCTGAACAGTTAAACACGTACTTTGATCTTCGTTGTTTATCCTATTCCATTTAACCTCGGCACCATATTTTGTATAGTGTCCATTGCAACATGGAATCTATCTTCAATCAATTTATTTTCTTCTATAATTGCAAGTAGAAAGTATTTCTATTCTTTTTATAAAATTTAAACTTTCAAATAATAGTTTATAAATAGTGTAGATGAAAAATTTATTTTAAGATTAATTAAATAAAGAACGATTTATCACATTAAAATTAATTAATATTATCTCACCTTCCATTGTGCGTTTTCAACTGCTGTTTAAAAAAATCCTTAATATTTTGCAATGTGCTCTTCCATTCAGAACAGTAATTTTATTTTCCGAGATTTTGACCTTCAGCAATTAAGAAATTCCATTTTCATTTTCCACTTCAATGCCACAATGAAAAAATCAGTTTTCAGACGACGTATTCAGATGTGAAACTCGATCGCCCCATCTGTTCGATCTGCAAGAGAGAATATTCTGACACCCGTCTTCCATAATTTTCCAGGCCCAAAGTGTGTTGAAACAGTTGTCACTTGCGACACAGAATTAAGCTGTCACATGAGGTCGAGTTCGGAAGAAAACCACTGGACATCTTCATAGATGGCGGAATCGATTAAGAAAAGTTACGGTGTGCGTTTTCCGCATGAATCCTTTTTTCCTGTTATTTCGATAAAATCATCTGGACGCTTTGAAGGTCGTCTAACGCGTTTATTGCAGCTGTTCGTTTTCTTTCTCTATACCTAAGGTAATCTCTAACATTTAAAAACTATCTGTTACCCGCGGTTTCCCACTAGTTAAAAAAGTTTTATCTCATTGGTTCATTCTCCCTGTTTATTCATTCTATTTTATTTTCACGAATACAAAATAACTGGTCTATTGTTCAGACATCTCCTGGTACATCTCCGAATTTAGCTTTACCGTTAGTTTTCCCATTGAAGCATACTTGTTAGAAAGATTCCGCCAATGCAATTTTCGATATCCAATTTTCAATTGTTTAACGCAATAAATATATGTTTTCTTTGAAGATAATCTCCATGGTAACGAGAGCTATTTTAACGACTAATCTCAAGGATAGTGAAGACTATATATAGAAGGTGCGCCCGTTTTTCGCTTTTTGAAAGTGGGCAAGGAACGGCAACTAAATGACGTCATTTTAGCACCGCCTTACTATTGACGTCATGTTAGCTCCGCCTTATTATCGGTTTTTGATCATTCTCATTGGCTGTGTGTTTCGATGTAAGATTGCGTATTTCAGTAATTTTTTTTTTCGATAGCCATTTTGGCCATAACGGTAATTTCATTTTTGATTTAAAAATTAAACTTAATTGTTGGCTTTGAAACCACTTTTTTATTATTCAGAATTAGGTTTATAGCACTCGGCTAAATTTTTGCTTCATTCGGAGCATTTTTAGTGAGCTTTTTCAGTGATTTTGTTACCTTTTGGTGCTTTGTTTACATCCGGTGTTGCGTTTACAGTCACCTTTAAACCACTGTTTTTGAGGTTTTTTCTTTATAAATATTAATAATAATTGACCGGAACCTAGGTTTATATTGTTACATATACATTTTTAATGCTTTTAGCACTCTTTTAGTGCTTATTCCGCAAATTTGTGGCAAATTTTAACATTGGGCGCATTACGATTAGTGCTCTCATAGGATTAACATAGGGAAATTTTGGAATGTGACTTTTATTTAAATTTAATTTCTTGGGGACCAAACCTGGTTTTTATTGTTTATTAACTTGTTCTCAGTCACACCCTATCTTTTTGCTTCATTTGAAGCACTTTTACCTGTTTTATAAGAGTTTTCGTAAAGTTTTGGTTCTTTGTTGATATTTTGCGGAAATCTTGTAACTCTCAGTTAACTACTTTTAATGGATCTAGTTCAGCCTTGCCATTGGTTCAAACGAGAGCATTAGACACGCCCACAGTAGGCGAAGGAAGGCGTCACTATGACGTCAAATAGTTGCTCTCTCCGCCTACCGTCAGGCAGCTCGAGTACGAGCACACCTTATATATATATATATGGTCTTCACTATCCTTGGACTAATCTAGTATATAAATTTTTCGAATATTCGTCATTCGCATTGTTTTCTTTACTGTCTAATTGTTGAAGAGATCAAATTTTCTGAAAGGGCTTTGTAAAAGTAGAGAATAGTAACATTAGACTATCAACTGCATAAAGTTTGGAAATATAGTTAATTATTTAGGTTATTTGGTAATTGTTCACCATTATATGACAGGACACTTGCAAAGACAGCTTATTTAGAATTTCAACGATTCTAAATTCTATAGTGTCCATAGTTATTAGTGAGTTCTTAATGTGTAGTATAAATTTCCGTTAAACTCATAATAACATACGAATTGCTCGTAAGTTCTAAAAAAGTAATTGCATTTTGCATTTTTGAGTAAATAAAAAGAGAATATTCTGATAATTAAAACAAAATATTAAAAAACGCATAATTTATTAGAAATGGCAAAACCATATAATGAAAAATCATTAAAAGTACAACTAAGCATAAATTTTACAGTTACTTAGCAAAATGTTATGTCAATATGATTTTGAAAATATTTTTTAAAAAATAAGCCGCAAATTGCAACAAAATTGTATTAGCTGCATCTCATCCATGAAAAGACTCTCAACCAGAGCCGGATTTAGATTTAGTGGGCCCTAGCTGAATATGTGGTACGCCCCTCTCCCCCCCCCCCCCCACAACTGCTGGGAATGGAATACCCCTGCTGTAAAACGATTTGGGGGAGGGATCAGAAATATTTTAAAATTGGAATTTAGCAGAACTGCAAATTAAACATTTTTGTGGTCTGTGAAATTGGGATGCACTGCCTTTTTGTAAATCTTCTGACATACTAGTTCGATACCTATTTTTAATAAGTTTCGTCTTAGAAAATGACCTTTCATCACTTCTTTTGATAATCATCATTAACAATTATATTCAAAATGTCACTTTCACGTTGGAAACGGGACATTTCGAAAATGCAGCATTCTTCCAATAACAATACGCTCCAAGTGTAAATGAAGAGTGCGTGTTTCAGGAAAAAGTTGAACACAAAACGGTATACATGCCCATCACTTCACAATTACTAATTATCCTTCGAGCATGGATCCTTCACAGTAGAGAAAACATAATGTTATAATCTCGCTAACATTCAAGTGAGGCCAACATATATGGGCCTCAGACACGTGGTTAATTGCGTCATTCCATTCATAAATTTTCACTGTTACACATTTCCCAATTCATCAACCAATCGCGAGTATTTTTTAATTCATAATTTTGAAAATAAGTCACGAGTTTGAGGCCATTCGGTCTGAGATGTTGGGTTCACAATTATGACGTCATATTCGCTCTACTACAGTCCATTCATGCTCGAAGGAATTATCCAATCAAAAACACTTGTTTGGCGCTTATAAAAAAAATTGTCTTATTGTTTGAGTGATTTATTTTCGAACAAGTCGTTGTCACAATTTGAAGTGTTGAAGGACCTATTTTTTTCAGTGCCCATAGGCGGCAGTCAATGCCTAAATCTGGCCTTGCTCTTAACATCTCTAAAATCACCTCGACAACAAATAATGGTCGTAAACTTGATTTATAAGTTCCACAAGACCGAGTTCACGACCCGGTAGGAATGAAATAAAAATCAAAGCACTCTGCTCCAGAATGCATGTTTGAACGACCTTTGGTAACATTTTTACGAATGCACATAAAGACAGCGGAAAAGAGAACACCACGCAAAAAGATGCACGGCGCATCTCAAACAGGAATTTTGTTTAATCTTCAATATTTCTTTTTACAGAGTAAAGATCGTTAAAGAGGGGTGTTGTAAAATATCCGGGTACGCCTAAATACTACAAGTTACATTTCATATTAGCTTTTAAATGTCGCTTTTAAGTTAGAAGGAAGTAACGCTGACGTCACTTGAATAAAAACATAATTCATAAAGTGTTCCGAGAAAAAAATTTGGGTAAATTAAGTAATTATTACAAACGCCATTTTGAAGATTTTAATTCTGCAAACCTTTTCCTATGAAAACGATATCAAATAAGATTATTTTAGAACCTAAATAAAACTAAAACTATAGTAGATGATCCTCTATACATACATAGCAACGTGTTTTGTTTTATTTCAAAATTTTACACTCATATGTCCCTAATTTCTTAACAAACGAGAACAAATTTAAGTCAATCGTGCTATTTGCCAAGGAGTTGTAGGTCGAAAAAGGTCACCCTGAAAGGGTAACATAGTCTTTTTATCCGTTGACTAGTTAAAAAAAAATTATCCGAAACATTTATTATACTTATGTGTCCAAAAATGGCCGCATTCCTTCAAATCTTCAGAAAGGTGTAGAGAAATCCCACACTAGATCAGACCACCCTCCCCATAGGTGGACGCTTCAAGCACGTCCGATTCGAGCACTTCACCAATATAGCGACCTATAACGACCACCACTTAAAGTCCTAAACGTTATTCTATGTAATAATTTTGATTTCGTTACAACAACCTTTCGTTAACGAAATCTCGTATCAGTCCAATGATGGATTGTTATAGTGTATGTTTCAAATTATAACAATAAAATTAAAATCATAATATAAAATAATTTGAAAAAAATTTAATACCAAAAAACTTAAGAAAGTTCTGTATATTTTATTGCACATTTTTTAATCACAACATAAGTGTTGATGTGAAACGTTTTTAAAATCAACTACATGGGTTAAAAAAACATCAAGTTACACTTTTAGTGTAATCTATTCCGATACTAAAACTCCGTGATAAGATAGCACTATTGACATACATTTGGTCTCGTTCAATAAGAAAATAGGCGCTAACGCATGTAAAATCTTTTTTAAAAAAATCAAAGCGTGTATGCTGGTCGGCAGCGTTCGCTAGAACAACTTGTTTGGAACTTTTTGTTGGCGACCAATTCCTATATTTTTCAGAAATAACGTTTCGAGTAAAACACTTCTAATCGTGTTCCGACACGGCCACGCCCGATTCTCTTTCTGGAACGATTCTTTTTAAAAGTACAGTTTTCGCCGCTTCACTTCAATTCGACTGTAAATCATATTCGCAATTCGTACGACTGACAAGCGCAGCAAACACACGCATGTGCAGATAGATGACTCAGTCGTGGAGTGCAACTGTGCGATTGGAACGTGACTTTCGTGTCGAATCAGATAAAGACTCGAAACGTCGTTTCTTTCTATTGTTGAATGATTGTTATTGTTATTATTATCACTGTAGGTGAAAAATAACTTCATCGCTAAGGAAGGTTGTTAACAACCTGCGAAGCCACTTAACGGGATTACAGTTAAAAGCCGAATGGAGTTTTAAAACTCAATCATAATCAACTATTTGATCGTGTACACTCTCAGCTATATTGTACTAAAAGGAATTATTCATAACAATTATTTTATATATATATATATATATATTTATGTGATGTTTATGCTTTTGTACTGGGAAAAGAGGGCGATATACAAAGTTAAAGAAAGTTAGTTAAAGTAATGATATAATTAATGTTAAAGTGGGGAGAAACGTTATAAAATATATATTTTCTCTAAATTTTAAGTTTTATTCAAAATTGTTTGAATACGTGGTTTTTCATTGAGTTTCTCTTGGATGATAGTTTAAGACTATGATTGAAAATTCCAGTTTTTGTCACTGAGCTACATAAGAAGTGGAGAATAGACTAATCGTGCGCTTTTTGCCCTCTTGGCTAAAAAGAACAAGGGAGTAAACATACAGTTTCGGGAAGATTTGTACTTTTAAAATAAATGATTTGAAGGAATTTATGTTTGCAAATATGTCATTTATATCCAGTAATTCTTATTTAACGAATAACATTAAAATGCAATGATTCGAACGCCAAAGTACTCTTTATTTTCCACAGTATTCTTTTATTTTCCTTCAATGGAAGTCTTCTCTGCATTTTTTTTTATTTAGCTCAGTAGTTATTATTAAGAAATAATAGACGATGTAATAGGAATAGAATATTTCCTATACACTTACCAATAAAGTCGTTGTCACCGACACATTGCTGTTGTATATAATCAGAACCTTATAAAAGACGAAACAAAGTACATTGGAACTATTGGTATTACATTGGAATTTTAAATAAACGATAAATTAGTATTTTAATCTCATATGAGACCAAAATAAATATATATATATAGACTTTGACTAAAGCTTGTTAAATAGAAAATGCATTGCGTTTTTTTAAAAAAAAAAGATAATACATAGTTTAAAATTACGGTATCAGAGAACTTCCAAGTTATGGAATTTTTTTTATATTAAATAATCATGTATTTAAACGTTTCTATGGTAGACAGTGCTTTCTGGAAGTCCAAAGCAATTTGATAATTATACTTCTGTCCAATTCAATCATCATAAAAGTGAAACCAATCTATAGTTTTTTTGGTGTAAATAAAGTTAACGCAATTTCCCATGGAGCACTGTACTAGACTCATACAGTTTTTTTTTAATACATAAACATTTAAAACTGTCACATATTGAGAAGGTAAAACAGATTCGAATAAGGATTCTTTTTTTTTTTGTTTAATTAACGTCGCACTAGAGCTGCACAGTGGGCTATTGGCGACGGTTCGGGGCCTATCTCGAAGGAAAGACCCGGGAACGATGCCTCGTATTTTTGAACCATGGTCAGATGACAAGGACAACACCTGAGCTGGCACCCGATACAACCTCAATAGGCGTGAGGACATTGGACCCTTATCAGATTTATCGTGCACCATTCCCGTAAACACGCCAGTATAATTTGTTGGATGTTCTGGACGACTTTCTAGTATTTTTGTAGCGAAACTGGCAACCCTCCGATCGCAAGATCACTACTTTTTTACTTTTCTTTGTCAAGTCCATCGCACGGATTCGAACCACCAATCCTCTGATTAGTAGCTGAACGCCTTTATCCACTGATCAACTGGGGCTCCGAAATAGGATTCAAAAGGGCATTATAGCAAGTCTTAAAAACCGTAAAAGAAATTTAAGTAAACTTAAAAAATACGTTATGAAAATATCTCAATAAGTCATCGTGTCAACATATAAGAAATATTAACAAATTAAATGATTTTTTAATGGAAGTCTATAATTGTTTAAACAGCTATAACAGCTATTTTAAGAATAATCAAGCGTTTTCAAACATATAATTCCATTACAAAAAACAACAAATCCGTTCGAAGAGAACAAATGTTCTGCAACGCATCAGGTGGACGTGGCTCGAACTTAAAGAGCCCTCGTAATCATTTCGTTCCGCGTGACAGAACCGAAAGAACGTGTCACAGAATGAATTAGCGATCGAATGGATGGTCTGGTCGTTTTGACAGCAGTCCGGCAGTAACTGCAAACGATCAGGAAGGGAGGGGGACGACATGCCCATCCGTCGAGTTGTAATGAGTTGTTTGACCCGTGGCCTGACCCTAGAAAATAAGTTGCAAAGTGAAATAGACGCCCACGCCGCAAAGCTGTGGGAATCGGAAGAGATCGTCTGCTACCACTTAAAAAAAAAAGAACAAGTTTTTCCTCACCCTTTTTTTTTATGGAGTCTATGTCTATTTTTTGTTACTTATTCCATGGGGGGACGGGGGTGAAATATCTGTTTTTTCTCCGTTGAGACGTATCGTTTAAAGCGCTAAGTGAAAATCCGATGATCGCTTCTGTCTTATCTTTGTAAAATGGGTCTTCACATTTTTCGGGGAGAAATGGCGATGCCTAAGCATTTGAGATAAAATAATGGAAATTTCGAAGTGGTTTGTGAGTGAGATCGTGGGAACAAGTGGTGAATATTAGAATTTTTATAAATTATTTGTTATAGACAGTTGCTGTTCAATAAAGTATTATCCAATCGGCAATAATAAAAGAGTCTGTGTGACTGTGGCATGCAAAACACTATCTTCCACTCCTTGGATATGCCTGAAAATTTATATGTAGATACTATTCAACCACTAATTGTGCACTTGAGGTCTGACATTTTAAAATTCCGTTTATAATGGTTTAAAAAGCTAATTTTTTAAATGCCCATTTAAAACAAATATCATTGTTGTAAAATTATAAGATCCTTGACCACAATGAAATACTTTAAAATAAATTCATACAAATTTATTGTTTTAAACTATTGAAAATTGGCGATCAAAAATAGCTTTGGCGAAATAACTCTTTCGGACAATTATGCTTCAACCGGAAAAGCTAACATTTGGAGATGTCTGAACAATAGACCAGTCATCTTGTCTTCGAGGAAATAAAAAAGAAATAAAAAGAGAGAACGAACCAATGGGGTTAATTTTGTTTAAAGCGTGTGAAACCGCGGGTAACAGCGGTTTTTAACAATAACAGTAACAATAATATTTCGAAGGAAATAATATGAATAAAAAAATTCAATCTATTCATTATTCGAAGTGCAAACATTCAAAATTTGTTTTTTAGTTGTACAAAATGTTTTTTTAAAGAATAAAATCGTTTAGTTCCGATAGAAAATTCGAAGAAGAATTCAGCGACGTAATAATTTAATTTTTAGAAATTTTGGGCAAAACACGTTTTGAATGTCTGATCCTCATTGAAGGAATAATTCCATTTACATAAATTAACATTGCGATATTTTTATTTTCTGATATAGGTCTATTCTAAATAATAATAATAAAAAGACAGTAAGGAATTAAATATATATATTTTATAAATAGTTTAGCTTTATGCATAGACACTTAGGTCGTCATAATTTTTTTTTAAATCTATTTTCTAAAATTATAAATTTCTTTGAATTTTCCCAATTTTTTTTATTTAGTTTTCTTAAAGAATTTATTAATTAAATAATATAACGTTTTCGATATTAACTATTTTTTAAATAAAAAATTACCTTTATTTTGGAAAGTTGATATCAACACATTTTTTACATGTCCAGAGTTTCTTTATGTGTTACAGACAAAATAAATCCTTTTTATCTTTTTTAAACGTCCGAATGTCATTTTTAATTTAGTTTTCTGGGATTTTGAGTCCCATAAAACGGCTGTTAAGATATACAACCTGAATAGTAGTCTTTTACGATGTTTTATCAAATTTTATGCAGCATAATTTTCACTTGTTCTATAAAACACACAATAAGTTTTTATTGTTTCAAATTGTTCATTGTGACCGGAATTCCAGGGTACCCATTGAAGTTTATACATCTCACCTAAGCGCGGGAAACCATTACTAAAACTCACATTTATTTATATGTTTTACATGAAAGTTTAATTAAAATTAACACGTAGTTTTGAAATATTAACTCCGTGTTTTAACTAGAAAATTAGATAAAATTGACGTAATACATTTACTTAATTTTTAATTTTAGGAATGTATCACTCGATTTTTAAACACTAATTCCAAAAAATTGCACACCTTTAAAGGCATAATTGAGGTTCTCTAAAATTGTACGAATCCTTCTTATAAATACATACTACACTGTAAAAAAAAGTACTTAAACATGAGTCCTTGAACATATTCGTTTTTCGATGAGTACAATTGTATCGTAAATGAGCGATGATGTACTGAAATTTAAGTAATCGTACTTTCTCAAAAATAAGCAGTGTGATTTAATATTGCTAAGCTCAGCCTTTATTCAAGCCATAATAGCAAAGCGAACTGACAGACTTAAAAGACTTCAGAAGATGGTTTACCACTTTATTTGATGTCGATTGCTCAAATGGAAACTGAGTTATTACAACTCAATTATCTTACTTCCCATTCTTTTGGCACACCTTTTTAATATTTCTTTTGCTTATAATTTCTTCACATCGCCTTGGTAGTACAACAAATAAGGCACTGGACTGTTGAGCCTAAAGATCTGGGTTCGATTACCGGTAAGTCTTGATTGTAATTGGCGATATTTATTGAAAGTGATTAATGAAGGCAGCCTATGTAGGTAAGCAACGGCTTTTTTTATTCATTTTTACTCATTGTATTTATTTTTGAGTACATGTCTTTTTCAAAGATTAAACTTTTGTATCCGGAAGTATGATAAGCATCGAATGTAATCGAAAATGAGTACATTTTACTTATTTTTGAGGACCTATTTTTAACATTGTAGTTTAGTATTCCAATTAGTTATAATGCTGCTATATTTATCGAGTATACGGATATTGAAATAAAAAGTTCATTATATGAATCAAAGTTTTATTGTTTTACCCACGGATTAAAATTCTAATAGAGATATTGTAAGTTGTCTCAAGAATAAAAAAAGTCAACATGGAAACCATTGAGCTGAAGTTCCCCACGCTACATTTCCTACCACATAATAAATAGCGAAGTTCATTATTGTGCGAACGGAAGTTGGCAATACCAAACACACACGGCCCAAGTACTCCCAGATACCATCCCTGCCACAAAAGACCTTTTGAAGCCCTCCGCTCTCTTACGCAGAAAAGAGCTCTGATTTTTCCCCCCCTTCCCGGGCCGAGCTCTAACTCATCCCCTTGTGGTGGGCCCTCTCCTCGCATGAAAGGGGCCCCTTCAAGAAGTGAGCGTATCATCGGGTATTTGAGACGGGGGATCTGTTTACATTTCTCACTTCCATCATGTTGGCAGGAGGAGAAGGATGGAGGGGGTGGGGGAAAGGATCACAGAGAAGATTCTTTCTTAAGAAGAGGAGAGAGAGAGAAAGGGATGACTCCTTGTGTGTTGAAATGACGCAAGTCCTTGGATGAGATCGCGTGGCAAGGACGGGTCCGAGTTGGTGGTATATGGGATCTGGGGCCTCTTTCTTTGTTTAAATGAAAGGGCTGAATTTTTAAAATTTAAATGGCTTTATCCGTTGTTTGTGCGATACAGTAGAGTATATTGTTGGTTTGATTGAAAACCATCGGTTTCTCACCACCAGCATTTTGAATAGCATTGCATATATATGTAATATGTTTTCCTTCAATTACCATGTTTTTAAATATCCTTAATCTACCACCCCTTTTAATTCTCATAATTTTAATTGGGTCATAATAATCTTTTCTCGTGCCTAAAATAATATTTTTACCATCCTACATAATTTCTCTATCAGATTCTAAAAGAATATTTTTACCATCCTACATAATTTCTCTATCAGATTCGTGTTTATTTAATTAATGCGATATAGTTCCCATTAATATTTTGCAATTCCAAGCTTAATTTAGTAATCACAACCTCCAACGCGTATACTTAGGCAATAAGTTTCACACAAGAGCCATTTAGATTTTTTTTTTTTTTTTGAGTATCTAATAATGAAAAGTCCCTAGGACAAACCATTTCCAACCAATTAGCTGATTTCCCTAACAATTAATAAAAATCCTAAAAGTCCTTGTTTATATAAATAAAAAGTCCCTATGAGGGGACATAATCTTATTATTCAACTCATGTAACCCTGATCCTGTAACGTGTCGTGCTCAGGATGGAATAAAAATTTTGAACCTAACTTATCGGGTCTTATTTCTATTCTTTTTAGACTGACCCCTCTAAAAATCATGACGACTGCTCCCTAACTGTAGAAACACTGTGTTCATGCCGTACTAATCCAGTTTCACGAAAAATTTCATGCGGTATCGGTCAGGATTCCGCAGTTTGGGAAAGGGATATTTGATCTCCACATGCATTTTAGAGCAACAAGATAATATTTTCTACTCGCGTTAAAGAAATAACGATGGATTTGCGATGACTTTCAATGGATTTTTGTATAGACGTGGAACATTTTTATTTAATAAAATAATATTTTAATAAATTTTGAGGCAAGTTTTTCAGCGATTTTTCATCGAAGATCTTGACTGTCGAAAGTAGAACTTTTGAAGACGACCAGGTAAGGGTTAAAAGAAAGTGTACTCGGAATAACAATACAAAATAAATCCCTAATAAAACAACAATTTCAAGAAAAGCACATAATGTGAGAAAACTCCACATGAGACGAGTATCATGGAGGTCTAGTTTTAAAACCGGTCTTTTCTTCAATTGAATCGCCGTCCCGCAGCGCTGAGTGAGGGCGGCGCACGGTGCGTTGGGGCAACGGGGCAATATTTAAAAGATCGAGAAGATCCAGAATTTTCTTAATTTTTATTTAATGCAGCGAATTAAATCGTCGGCTCTTCTGAAGCTGCGGGAGTCCTTTTGATTGGTGGGGGTGATAAGAAGGCCGGATAACGACAGGCGAGTTGTTTTAGGGCTTTATTTAGACGCGCTTTAAAGTCTCGCACAGTTAAAGGTCATTGATTCTGCGGGAATGAAGGGAGCTATTAAAACAATTTAACGTTCAATTGAAAACTGTTGTGTAACAAACTAAAAAAAATTATTGTTTTATAGCCAACCAGCTGTGTGTCCCTGTGTTGGTTGCTGGGTACCCGGTAATAACATACATTTCGTTTAATATATAAATAAGAATTGTATCGCTAACCCTTTATACCAATCCTTTGGAAAAGTTAGAACTTATACTTATACTAACGATAAAATTTAGAACCTATACTTATATTAATAATAAAATTTAGAGCTTTTATACTTATATTTGACCCAGCGTAGCCCGGGATAGTGATGGACAATTTTTTCATCATGGCGCCATCTGTCGGTATTAGTATGAAGCCATTTCTGCTTTAAGGCGTGGGAAAGCAGATGGAAGTGTTTTTTGGAATATCATGTAGACAGTGACCTTTCTCTTGTTTTAAAGGTCAAATGTGCAAAACTTCATCAATCTCGGAATAAAACTGAAAATTTGTATAAAAAACATACAAAACCACGAGAGTACTCTTCTTATATATATATTGTGCAATAGAAGGTAAAAATTCCAGACTTTTTTGAGAGAAAGAAAAAGCTTTTAGAAAATTCTGTCCAATAGGAAGCCAAACATACTTTCCCCAGGTCAATAAAGAATATACAAAGTATGAAATTTAGACTCTGATATGTAGATTAAGTAGATGCTTTACGGGAAACACCCAAACTGTTTTCTCATTATTATAAATAATATTGAATACACTAACCATCAACCTCTCATTTTATATCGTGGTTGCACACTTCAGCCTAATTTTCTGGTGGAAAATTATATTTGCTCAAAAGATTTTAAGAAACAGAAAACTTTTCAAATTTTGAATACTGAACGTATAATACAAATTAAATAAAAGTAAACTCAAAATTAGATGCTATAACTATTAAATATTTTTTTTTAATTTATCTTATATTAACACGCCATGCGATAATTATCGCATGAACAACTCTCCCCTCCCACCCACACATATTCGTTCTAACTACTCATCGATGGCACTCCGTTCAACGAATTCTATCCATAGATGGCAGCACTACAAACGGCTCGTTTAAAAAGTGCTTGGAAACTAATTATTTTCAAATGAATTAAAAAAATCCATTAATATTCCATGAGACAAAAGTATGATTATTAAGTGCTTGGAAACTAATTATTTTTAAATTAATTAAAATTATGTATGATTATTCATTAAGTATGATTATTCGCTGCTAAGGGAAATTCATTTTTTTTGTTGATACACATGCTGAGATTCGTTATGCGTGAGACCCGCAAAAGGGATCTTTACTATTGAAATAATATACAATATGATTTTGAAAAGCAAACTTAAAAAAAAAATTATGGCATAAATAATTTGATGTGCAAGCTAAATATAAAAATAACTCGCTAATGAATCACTCAGTCAGGGTCTTTTCATATTTATGTTTATAAAGATAATTATAAGTTGTATAGATTCAGATTATCGCGCCCATGATATAAGTTCATAATAACAGTGAAATGTCGTATAGAGTTGATGTCATCACTTCATCGATGGCAAATTTGTTCTTAACGGCTACTGTGAGGGCCTTTTCAACACATTCCTCCGTATCTTCCCCATCATTTTACTTGTCTTTTAACGGTAAGGTTAACGATCCTTTTGGAGATAGATAGGGTGTATACATATTTCAAATTTATGTTTCCACTTTATCCCAAGTGGCACATTATAAGCAGATTACGTGTCTTCAGATTTTGAATTATATAGAAATCGCGAGAGAAAAAAGTTTCGTCAACGTATTTAATCCATGGGAAAAAAAAGATAATTTTTAACCGACTGCACAGCGCGCCAACCTAAACTTTAAATTAAAACCGCCAAAATTAAAACCGCCAAACCAAAGGAGAGAGAGGTTATCAATTCAAATGTTATATATTTTTTTTATGTATGTTCGCGCAAGGTTTCGATTCTAATTCAGATATTAAATAATTAAATATTTAATAATTAAATAGATTTATTTAATAATTAAATCTATTGATATTAAATAATTAAAAATTTTCAACTCCTTAGTAATGTTAAAAAAAAAATAATAATAATTAGCGCATTTTCCTTAAGTCGGTTTTCCTCATTTTTTTAAAAAAGATTTATTTTATTATTTTGAGTATTTTAATAAAAACTGTTTTTTGAATTTTTCTATTAATTTTCAGACCTTTTAAAATTTAAAAAGTACACCAGACCTTTTAAAATTTAAAAAGTACACCATCAAAGAATACCTTCAAATAAGGACAATTGTATTAATATTCCAAATTCATACAGTTTTGCTATTTGGAATATCAATACCATTCGAGAATACCACTACTTTGTTTTTTAGAGATAAGTATAAAGTTGATTTTGTAGAGCCACAAATAATATATATTTTTAATGAATTTATAACCTTTAGGGCAAGGATCAGGGCAAACAAAATTCTCAATAAAATGTAACTGATGTAATATTTATTTCTATCAACGGAACACAGGGTAAAGTATGCTAATATAGTGTTTAATAAGGACAAACGTAAGATTAGAACTATCACGGTATACGCTTGCATAAGTTTAAATTGTACAATATCTTACAAGTGACAGAAGTATTCTAACAAACTTTGAATGTGAAACACTTAAGTAATTAATTTAACTACTGCAAAAAAAATCATGTATGCTCTTAATCCTTCATTAGTGGTACGCCATGCCATTATAAATTATATAGCAAATATATAAGTAATAAGTATTCCTAATATTCTGTATGTTTTAATTTTTTTTAATATTCGAACAAATTTGACACAAGTGGCATGTTTTTTGCAAAGAATTTATTTTAATATAAATTTAGTAGCAAACTATGCAGGGGTGTTAAATATTTATATAAAATGTGTGATTTGGGTGCCCCTTAAAAATGTAAAGTGTAAGCCTGGGCTTCACGTGCCTGTTCGATAATCAGGCCTAGTGTATTAGAAATATAAATAGATCACAATTGCGGTTGCAAAAAAAACATTTTTAAAATTTCGGAATTTTCACGCTGCTCAGAAGATTAATTTATATGAATAATAGGTAGAACCGTGTATATGATTACAGAAAAAAAAAGTAATAAAATAAAAACATACTACTATATTAAAAATACTGGCTACAAAAGAAAATCAAAATAATTCATACACACAAAAAAAACTTTTGAAAAACAAAGAACAGATTATAAAGACAGAATTAATATCCGTCACTAAGTCAGAAAGCACGCTCACCTCTCAAACCGTGTCACATAATCCAAAGTGTCAACAAAACGGCAGATCAATCTCCCTCTGTTCCACGGCTAAAAGACCGACACACTATCGTTCTACCCAGACTCGTTTAAATCCCAAACATAAATGAAGATGAGGAGAAAAAAGAAACTTTTAAAACAGAACTTCTCCCTTCTCGGCACTCATTGGAGCAAGGCCGGCAACGTTCGGCCAATCGCGGGCGTTGTTTCGTCAGTTCTGTCGGAAAATTAACTGGTGGTTATTTGGTTCTCGAATGGAAGCTAATCTGTGTTTTTCTGAATGATTAATTGATTGTAAAGTGGAGAGAATATTTAATTTGTGGATGGAGTTCTATATTTTATTGAAGCGTGTTAACAACAGTAGCGTTTTTCAATTTGTAATTTTAATTCAGAAATTTCTTAGCAATTGAAAATATATGATTCCGAAATGCGCTTAGTTAGGCAAACTTTTGTCATTCGAAATAATCATCAGGAATAAAGGGCCCCCTTATGTATGTGCGAGTGCGACGAGTGCTTCCTTGCAGGGAGGGCCTAGTACATTTGGAAGGGCTACGCGCCAAGCTAAAATGATAAAATTAAGAGTTTTACAAGGAAATCAATTGCATTTTTTAAATAACTTTCAGATTATTTTTATTTTTTGTTTACTCATATATGTGGGGTATTTTCGTTCACCCATTATAAGTTATCTGGTGTTAGTTAATGAATATGGCTTTCGCATAATTCAATACTTGTAAACAAATAGTATGTATTTATAATTTTCAAATAACTTTACAAATAAATTATATTTATAATTTTCAAAATTATATTTATAATTTTCAAAATTATATTTATAATTTTCAAAATTATATTTATAATTTTCAAAATTATATTTATAATTTTCAAAATTATATTTATAATTTTCAAAATTATATTTATAATTTTCAAAATTATATTTATAATTTTCAAAATTTTATTTATAATTTTCAAAATTATATTTATAATTTTCAAAATTATATTTATAATTTTCAAAATTATATTTATATTTTTCAAAATTATATTTATAATTTTCAAAATTATATTTATAATTTTCAAAATTATATTTATAATTTTCAAAATTATATTTATAATTTTCAAAATTATATTTATAATTTTCAAAATTATATTTATAATTTTCAAAATTATATTTATAATTTTCAAAGTTATATGTATAATTTTCAAATATGTATTTAAAATTCTCAAAATTATATTTATAATTTTCAAAATTATATTTATAATTTTCAAAATTTTATTTATAATTTTCAAAATTATATTTATAATTTTCAAAATTATATGTATAATTTTCAAATATGTATTTAAAATTCTCAAAATTATATTTATAATTTTCAAAATTTTATTTATAATTTTCAAAATTATTTTTATAATTTTCAAAATTATATTTATAATTTTCAAAGTTATAGTTATAATTTTCAAAATTGTATTTATTGTTTTGAATCTATTTTTTATCAAAATTTTAAAGCAGCCCTGTGTAGGTATTAAATTACATTTAAAATGTTGTAGTTGGCAACATTTAAATAGTGGACCATCGAAACACATTACCCCTACACATTGGAACAATTTCGAAACTGAAATTCAAATTGTGCCATTACAATCATTCAGCTCTACTCCTAACATCAATGAAACACTTAAACCTGTGCTGATTATTGATAGGCAGTCTTTAATCGATGAGCGAGCCATCACAAACAACTTAACTTCACATCACTTATCCCAACCGTCCCTAATTTATGTTCTCCGAATCGGGTTAGTTTGACAAACAGTCTCGCAACGCTTTTTCGCCGCAGGTGACGTACGAAAAAAAAAGGGGATATGGCATGTTACGCAACTCCCTCAATGGACGCAGGTGACCCTCTCAATCACCTGTACGCACGTGGGGAGAGGGACATGCGTGCAAACAGTTTCGGGATTACAGGTGTTTTGATGAAGTGCTTTTCTTGCACTTCAGCTTCAGGGTTGAAGTTGATCCAACTTCATGAGGTGGGAATCGAGAAATTTCCGTAGAAATTAATTTTATATTAAAATAGCAAAAGTACCCGTTTTTTGCACGGAGTTAAATAAAAGATATATTATAGGAATAATAAAATAATTATTCCTCTAAACCAATATCTAGCAATCTATATATTAATTTAGATTTTCCTCTTCGTAGTTTCCTCAAGTCGCAATATTTGTATTAATAAATCAGAAATGCCATTTGTTTTGGTACTATTAGAACATTTCTTTCTGAACAGTAAACAATGGGAAAAAATAATATTAAAAAAAACACTACTCAATTTTTAATATTTAAAAAATATTTAGCTTGAATCTAGATATATACTACGGCCCTAGAAAGATATTTTTGCAAATTTGTATTTTATTTTTAAAAAAATATGTTTATAACCTAAAAATTATTCACATTTTCGTGTTAATTAATTCATAAAAATATTTTTAAAAACTTAATTCAAAAAGGCTTTTTCTACGTTTATAAAACAAATATTTAAGTTTCAAAAACTATTATCAGTTTAGGTACACTATTTACAAAGCCTTAGCATTTTAAACGTGACCAAATTTTCAAAAAATTATTTTATGTAAATGGCGAATGTTACGGACGAAAAGTAGGTAGATAGATGATGATAAATAGTATATAAACATGTATAAAAACGTATGTTCTCTTTCTTTTACTGCTTTGAAATTTTATACACATCTCCTTAAATATGCATAGCATCGGGTTATATATATAAAAAAATTAGCCATTTTTTTATAATTTGAGGCTTGGGTCTCCTTTAAGTATATTAAAATGTAATTATTATTACTAAAAAATAAATTTAAACATGTTCTTTCAATTTTATGACAATGTTTTTTTATATGAAAAAATAATGTGAATATATAAAACTTTAGATATATATAAAAAAACAATATCAGTTATTTTTGTGATTACAAGAACAAGTCGAGATTCGTTCGACAAAATAGTAACGATTGTAAAAGTCTGATATTCCATTTTTAAAACTTTAGTAAATATTTTGCTGATTGCATTTTTTCATTATTAATCAAAATGAAAACTATAAATATTTATAAATAAAAGTTAATTAAGTAAAAAATAAGTTTACATTTCTTTAATATAAAAAGAACATTTAGTTTCTCCAGAATGAACAATTCAGCATTCGACATACAGGAATCGCGTGAAGAAATTGAGGTTCTAAATTAAGAATTAGCGGACATTTAAAAAAAAATATTACTTAAACTTAACGAATTATGATAATGCTATTTTAGGAGAACGTGTCAGAAATAGAAAAATGCTTTGTTATTCAGGGACTTATAATTTATCATTCGCATATCGAAAAACACTTTTAGGTTTTTAGGCTTAGCCAAGTTCTTTATTTCCCCCTAGGACACAATACATTAACACAGAAAGCACGTTTAAAAAAACAAAAACTCGGATCATTTATTTACATACCGACAAGACAGAAATTCCGTTTTTATTTTCTTGTTCTAATTCTTCACACTCCGTGTATGGTAGACGGCTTGGCGGCACATTAATCGACAACAAGCTTTTTTTTTGTAGCAGACAGCCAAACGAGGCGCGCTCATAAAAACAACTAGGGAAATTGAATTGCGCTTTCATTAATGAGTTGCAATAAATACAGCTTAATGGAAGGGTTAATCCAGTTGAAACTGGTTCAATCAACGACACGGCTTCGATAAGGGTAATAGACTTTTGTGCGGATGCCTCATATCTTTCTCAACTTTTATGACTTAAAATGCAGTTTTAACTGTCGCGTTTTAAATATGTTACAAATTAAATTGGTCCTAAACCTGGGGAGATCGCTGGGAAAGCAACACTGTAGTAGAAATGTAGTGAATAAATTTAAAAGGAAAAGCTAGTTAGTCACAGATTTGTTACGTTATGACATTTGGTCTCCGCAGAGCCGGATTTAGAGTTAGTGGGCCCCTAGTCTTAGTGTCTGTCCACAGAGAAAAAATAATAATAGTAAACAAGTCTACATTAAACAAAATTATAGATTGTGGAGTCTTCACAGAATATATTGATACCCAGAACATAATTTTAGCTGCACTGCATGATACTCAAACACTTTACTAAATTTTTAAAATGCAAAATAATGGAATAAAATAAACCCTGTTCACGGTACTATCTCGCTTTACTGTTAACCCAGATAGCGGGCATTTTTATATTCATCAATACTGCCCAATAAAGTCATCCCGCTATCAAAGTTATGAAAGCATGGGACAGCTCATTCGAATAGCACTGGTGATAGTATTACAGCAGTGCTAATAGTAAATGCATGATTCAATTGTTATTTATAAAGTGCTGTTAAGTACGCCACTCTTCTGGCTTGTTGTTTTTCTTAATCGGACGCATTCCAGAGTATTGAATGCTCTAATGGCGGGACAGCGAATATGAATGAAATAGACACACCTGTTGCACCTGCATAGTAGTGGAGGTATAAATTTGAAACCATCGGTTCTAAATGATCCAAGGTTAGGTTTGTATTGATGAATGGGGGGGGGGGGGGGGGGGAAGTGTTTAACATATGTTTTGTGACGGCATAACTTGAAGCCTTGAAAAATAAACAAATTGTCATAAAAATCTAAATTAATAATAGATACCCCAACATTGTCGGTTTTAAGGGAGGCTTTGTTTGATGACGCTACGTAGTGGGCATAAAGAAAAGTCGTCTGCACCTTTTTGGAAGTTCTTGAGTGTTATTTAATCCGATTGTGTACCTTCTTGTTAAAATATTTTATAATTTTAACTTTTATTCTTAAGAATTGCCAAAATTAAAAAAGAATATAGCCCATTTGTAGACTTAGATAGACATCCCGTAGAGTTTAAAAAATAATCAACTCATATAATCGTAAAGTTAATTCCTAATTTGTTTTATTCATCGCTTCTTTTGATCTTAATATACTTAGATAAATTAAAACTTCATTTCGAATGAGAGAGCAATGATAGACGAACATACAGATCTTTTTAAAAAACAAAATACATTTTTAAAAATTATACACAAAGGAACTCTAAAATATTGAACACGGTTAGATATCAATGTATTTTTCACGTGAATCAATTGGTGTCTACGTTTTGCGATCTTTATAAATTTTAAATATGTTATCAATATACGAAATAATTTTCTATTATAAATGTTGAAGATAGTCGCTATATAAATTCTAAAATATAGTCTATAGCCGCAAACGATTGACAAATATTTACTTTTCCAACTCCATTTGGATGTTTTATTTATAAGAAGTGTCACTTTTATTTAATTAACTTGCCAAAAACTTAACTATGCCGATATTTATTTTTTTGCAAACTTGGTATTTTACAAATCAAATTTTTTTATAATCTTTAATGTAAAAGGTCCTGACTTCCTGGAATTTAACTTTGAAACATCGGCACGGTTATTATGCATAATATGATCGTTAAAAACCTAACGAACGAATGAGATATTTCTTTGCATGCAGTTACGTATAAATGTCCTCCTTGAAGATAGCATACACATGATTGTGAGAACCACTGACCCACACAATCACTATCTGCATAACTAAAAGATAATGGTAATAGAACTTCAGGAATGCGCTGTCGAGAAATGCCCAGAATATTTAATAATAATAATTTCCCACATACCGCTGTGTCTGGAGAAGTCAGACACAATCCAGAGTCGTCATCCGAAGCAACTATAATCGGCACTAAGCGGAAACCGCACCACAGTGAAATATGTTCGGTGAGAGTTCCCTTGCATTTTTAGGGACATAACGTTTACGTTATTTTCATGGAACGGTTACTTCATGTTCAGGTTCTCTTTTAAACAACTGTTTTCGACATTCTTTTTTTAAGAACCGTTAAATGCGAGGAATCAATCCGCGCTACGTGTCGTTTGGTGAAAATGTGTTCGAATAATTTTGATATTGTTTAGGGTTTGAATAACAGACCGTGGGGCATAACTACCAGTTCACAAGAGAAACGAGTGTAAAAGAAAGAAATCGGGTAAAAGTGTTGAAAAGAAGGTTAGAAAAGAACAATCCAACAAACTGCTCTTGATACAGTGCGATTATTATCACAGGCCGTATGTTTATAGGTTTACTTTAAGAGGGGGCGGGGGATTTACCCCACACTATGTCTTGACACGGAGATATTTTTACAGTTTTAGGCTTGATGTAATTTTTATGATCAAGCATATATAAACAGCATTAAACAAGGCTGAACCGTTGCATCAACTATCGTTTTTCATAGTCGAGTTTATAAACAATTCTTGTTATGAGCGCCACTAAATAGAAGGAAAGGAACCAAATTCTGTTTCTTGAGTGTCAAATTCTCAATACAATTTTATATTAGCATCAGCCCATTTCAACTGCGAGTGACATACAACCTATAAAAATGCATGTGATGACTTTTTCTCAACCCATCTCTATAAAAGAATTTAGTTAGTTTAATAAATTAACACAATTTCAGATTTCCCTAACAATTCAATTATACGTGTTTCCGTTTTTAATCTCAATTTGTGAAATTTTATGACTACCCATTTCTAATTTACCACTTCCCATTTAAATTTACGACTGATTGTTAGAATAGGTCTTGCATAGCGGGATACCTATCAGAAATTTATACTGACAGGTGCAGTTTAAGGCCCAAGAGACACAAGCGGTGGCTTAGGGAGCTAGTTTGAATAGGGCGCCAAATTTTGCCAAATGATAAAAAAAATATTAAAAATCCGTTTTTTCAGGCATGTCAGAAGTTTTAGTTTTATGGGGTTAGTTCTGAACGGAAAGTTCCAATTGCGGCTCACGGCAACCTTTTGTCTGGGCGATAAACAATTGTGTTCTTATTTGAGAATATGGTAACCCGGCTCCCTTCGGCCGCAATTGGGCTATTGTCGTTCTGGATTAAGGAACATATCAGTGTTTTAGTTGAATTGTATCTCCAGAGAATTGATATGTCTATACCAAAAAACGAAAAAGCTTATTTATCTTATTTATGTTGGAATTTGTTTTTATGTTGACCACCAATCCCTATTTCTATAATTTACTGAAATGACAGTTTACGTAAATATACATAAGTAGGTGAGCATTCAAAATTTAAGGTTTGCATTTTCAGATGTTTCACAAGAGAAATTAAATAACATGTGTCATTGACGCAGAATATTATCAAAATTTAAATAGCGGGAACTCCAAAATACATCTTGTCTCTAAAACTTCTTCTTAAATTACCTCTGTGTTCTGAGGCAGTAGCAGGCACGTAGGTATAGATTTTTCATGGGGGGTTACTGAGCAACGGGTTACTTTAGGTAGCTTATCCCCCCTCCCCATCCAAATTAACAAAATCTTCCTCCCCCCCCCCCCTTTTTTTTTTTAAACTTATGAATTTTTATTCCAGTAAACAAAAATACGTTGGCATATAATATAAATATTGAAACAGCAAAAGTTATCATTTATTTTTCTTGAAATCGTTACCAATTTACCAATATCGATCATTAAATAATTTTAAAATTAGTAAATATCACTCCCTAATTGCGAATTAAATTTAGAAAATAAATTTAACATTTAAGATTCCTTGTTTAGAATAATATATTACTTTGATTACAACTTGTTTATACGGCACCGTTTCGCGATCTTTTCCCTTTGTCACCGAAATTCAACCGCTATATAATGAAACCCTTTGACGTCATGTTACGCTTTGTTTGAGATAAAAATGCCCTCAAATCATATACCAGATTTTTCCTCATGCTACTCAACAAGAAGTGTTATACTAGAAATGTAAATGTTTCTAGTTTTTAAAGTTTTTTTTTTATCATTTTTACAGTAATTCGATTTTTTTTTTTTTTTTTTTTGACTTTCAATGGGAGGGGTTTGAACCCCCTGAACCACCCCCTTACCTAAGTGCCTGTGCAGTAGGCAAGCAAGAGGACAAGGTTGTCAACAAATTCAACAACAATCTGTTCTTGTCACATGAGAGAGAAAAAAAGGTAGCTTTTTTCACGTCCGTAGTGCATGCCATCAATTAAAATAATCCATTCAACAGAGAGACGTGTTTAAACATTGTGCCATCCACAGCTGACCATTTTTGATGGAGTTCCCTCACCCAGTGGTACATCGATCTTAATCTCGAAAGCCGGACCATTTATCATCAGCTCGGCACCGTGGGTACTTTTGCCCACTTTTAATAACTGACGACCTCTCCAGAATTTCTTAATAATCGCAGATCGTCAGGAGAACGAAACCGGTTTAAAACAAGAGACCCATCGTTGCATATTTACTGGGTCCTGTGCGAGGTAATTGACAAGGGAACGACGTTTTAATTGGCCGTAATTTCGAATTTATTAGCAGCCAATAAACGGTGAGGTTCGACCATCGAATCAGTGTTCGGCACACATCGAAGAAATGGGGAAGGGCGATTTAGAATTACGTTCCGCCATTAATTACTGGCTTTCGAAGTGACGCTTAATTACATTAATTAAGCTGTAATTAAGAGGCTGTTTCGTTTTGTAGCGAGTTACTTTTGAAGAGCGTATGAGCCCCGATTTCAAGCGTTGGTTCGAAGTTCCACTCGAAAATGGGTCAAAGTTTGAAACGGTCAAAAACTGAAGCATTAATCTTGAGTTCAGATCTGACTCATATAATTTATGTCTTATTTTTAATTCCATTGGGAATTCGAAATTTCCTTCGCCTTGGGGAATAGGAAGTTTTGTAGTAAAGCGATCGAACCAGACGACGGCATTATTCAGTTTTACAGCAGTTACACATATGGCTAATGAAAAATTATTACAACACCAAAGGCTCCTTTCCATAAAATACAAATAATGGTTTATTATCATAAATTTAATATTCCACTAACTATACTAAGAATCCAAATATATTTATGTTGAAGTATAAATCATAATGTCATCCAGGTTTAGTTATTTTCTGCTTTATAAATCAAACGCCATTACGCTCTTATATATTTAAGAGCCTCCATTTGAATTTTATGAAAAATTAAGTTGGTTATTAGGAAAATCAATGAATAATTAATGAGTTGTAATATTTCAGGAGAACACTAATAAAAAAGAATTGAAATTCGCGCAATTAACAAAAAATATGTGACAGGTATCGCAAAAAATGTATATTATCCCATTCCAAAAAAAAATTATAATTTTTTTTTAATATCCCATTTGATAAAAGTTATTTTAAGAAAAACAATTCGCTTAAAATGAATAGGAATAAATATATGTTAGATTTGCATTTTCTGAAGCATGGAGCCGTTTTTTGTTATATGACTAAAATCTATTTTGATTTCTTTCTAAATATATAAAAACGATTTATTCGAAAAATTACCGGCAAAATACGTAGGTTCAGGCACGTAGGTAAGGGGGGGGGGGGGTTCAGGCACGTAGGTAAGGGGGGGGGGGTTTAGGGGGTTGAAACCCCTCCCATTGTAAGTAAAATGAAAAAAAAAATTAAAAACCGAATTACTGTAAAAATCATAAAAATAGAGATTTTTTTGGCGGAGGGGGGAGGGGCAGGATAGGGCTAAAAAATCTCCTGTGTGCATGAGGAACTACAGGCACGTAGGTCAGGGGGGGGGGGGGGGGTTAGGGGGTTCAAACCCCTCCCATTGTAAGTAAAATAAAAAAAAATTAAAAACCGAATTACTGTAAAAATCATAAAAATAGAGATTTTAGTGGGGGGGGGGGGGGGGGCACACATTCTGATTGCGGCGAGAGCCCACGACGGTCATGTTGTCGAACTGCTCCGCTATTTAATGTAATTTCTCAAAACTAATCATGAGTTTCAACTTTTCAATGTTACCATGGCTGGATGAGCAAATGGGACCAAAGTTCCCGCTCATTAAAAAGTCAAAAACGGATGATGATCCGCTTTTCAAGGAATTCGTTTGTCTAACATCACATTTGATGTGTCAGATTGATTTATCTCCACAGGCAACTATTAAACTGGAGAATGAAATGCTCAACATTGCTATGTATCTCTCAGAACAAAGTCAGTATGCTTCACAATTTAACATGAAAGAGATACTTGGATGTGTGAACGCCGAAAGAGTGGAAAAGTACACCCTCATCGCGCGGACTCCCGTTCCTGTCATCTCTACTAATAAAACTGTCACATCTTCTGTTCCAAGTAAGAGGAAAAAGAAAAAGAAGGTAAAACCGACCGGTGGTCGGGAATCAAAGGAATGTTGCGTCGAAGTCGGCATTGATAGAGATGAATGTATCCCTACGCCAGCTCCGGTGGTGACTAATCCTGAGGTTTCGCTTTCGATTTCCTTGAACTCTGTTGAACATCAAAATTCTACTGAACACCAAGTGTCTACTGTTCCCATTCAACTCATTGCTAATGATGCTGAGAAAATGGAAGAAGACCCTTTGGACCCTATTTGTGAAAACACACCTGCCACTTCAAATTCCCCAAATCCGGGATCTATTTTCTTGACTGTTACCACCGAGTTTGAGATGATTCTGAAAAGTCTGAAAACCAAATTCGGTGAGTCATTTAAATCTTTATTACAAGGCAAAACTGTCAAAATCTCACCTACATGCGAGAGTACTCTTTTTGCCATTATGTCATACCTCCAATCTGAAAAGCATGATTTTTATATCTCACCTTCAGCAGACAAAATTCCCTTCAAAGTGGTTCTCAAAGGACTCCCACAATTTATTGACTGTGATCGTCTGCGTGAAGAACTTACCCAATTGGGTTTCCAAATTGATAAAATTTACCAGCTCAAAAGGCGTGCAAATTTGCATAGACCGATTTTTGTAATTGAAATGCCAAAAAGCCCTGGCTGCAACAAAATCCTTAAAGTCAAAGAGCTGATGCAACTCAACATTAGAATTGTACCCTTCAAAAGCAGAAGAGGGCCAATCCAATGTTATAACTGTAACCACTTCTTTCATAAAGCCGAATATTGTTTCATGCAAGTAAGATGCCTGAAATGTGGTTGTTCAGACCATCAAACCAGGGAATGTGAAATTGGAAGAATGGAAAATCCCAAGTGCATTAACTGTGGTGGTTTTGGGCACATGGCCTCTAACCGAAAATGTCCAGTTTTCCCGAAAGCTCAAAAACAGGAAAAGGTTTTGCCTTCCAAAAAAAGGAAACAAGTGATTCCAAGAATTGGTAAGAAGAAAACTTCTCCTATTGTTTGTAATAAACCCAACCAACCCACTGATGCAAGTGTTGTGAATTCTATGGGCGACATCGCCCTTCTCATGGAACTTTTTAAGGAACTTTCGCCAATCTTCTCCGGAAATCAAGGAATTAAGGAACTAATTCTCTCCATCCGTACGAAGACTGAGCCGATCGACAAACTGCAAATTCTCTTCGAGTTTTTTGCTAATATCCCAAAGGACGACCTTACGCCTGACCAATCAGATGCCAAGGCTGAATAGGCTCCGCCCCTTCAGATCCGGACATGGTGCTGTGTACTTTTCTTCGTTTAAACTAATGTGATTAACATTCTTAGATCATGCATCATTCACTGCTGTGACTTTTATTCTCATGTTCCACATTGATATCGGAGTAATGTCATTTAGTTGACGCACTTCGTTAACCTGCATAAACGAGAGGGGGGGGGGGGGGTGCCCCACTGTGGGCATGGGGCATTGAGACCGAAACACGATGACGTCATGTTAGGTTTAATTTGAAATAAAGATAACAAAGGGAATAGATCGTCAAACGGGGTCGTAAAATAAGACTTAAAAATTACAAGACTAAGATGCTCCAAGACCACATAATTTCGTTAATCTTAAAATACTTCAATAAAAGTTGCTAGTTTATTCTAAAACAAAACCATCTCCCATGTTTTCTATAACGGTTTTTAATTTATTGTTTTTGTTGGCCCGTGAAAATACCTGCTCTTTGAGTATTATCTAAATTTCGCGAAAAACAATCGAGCGTCTTTTTTCTTACTTTTTGTGCGAATCAACCCAGGACGCAGACCAGTCGGCTCGTATCGCCTTTTTTATTTAATTCTAAAAATAGATCAGACACTCTTTCTTTCATCAAATATGTATATGAAACTTTTTACATTAAAATGTAGTATTGCGTAATCCACACATATTATAAGGATTCTCAAACTTTAAATTTGTTCTCTAAATTTATTTCATAATTAAAGAGTGAGTTACTAATTTTAAAAGTACAGTTATTGACAACTGTTAAAAGTAGTTAATGACAGTGATAACTGTTGCTGCCTCGATATTCAAAAGCCAAGGTATTCCTTTTTACTAATGAAAATTTATAAATTTTTTTAAGAAAAAAAAATAGTGGGTGAGGGGGAGAAGTTTGTTGATGTTTTTTTTGGGGGGGGAGGGGGTTTAAGTATTCCCCCTCTAAGGGGGACCCCCCCAAAAAAACGGATTTCCTTAGGTAACTTACCCGATTAAGTAAAGAAATCCGTTGCTCAGTCAGTGAATCCCCCCCCCCCATGAAAAATTCTATACCTACGTGCCTGGGGGGGTTTAGGGGGTTCAAACCCCTCCCATTGTAAGTCAAATAAAAAAATAAAAAACGAATTACTGTAGTAAAAATCATAAAAATAGAGATTTTTGTGGGGGGGGGGGTGAAAGAATACCACTCTGAGCATGAGGTATTGAGACGAAACACGATGACGTCATGTTAGGTTTAATTTGAAGTAAAGATAACAAAGGGAAAAGATCGCCAAACGGGTCGTAAAAACAATATGATCCAAAACATGCTATGGAAACCATATTGTGGTATGGCTTTTCGAGCCAAGACCACATAATTTCGTTATTAATCTTAAAATACTTCAATATAAGTTGCCAGTTTATTCTAAAACAAAACCATCTCCCATGTTTTCTATAACGGTTTTTAATTTATTGTTTTTGTTGGCCCGCGAAAACACCTGCGAGCTTTTTTTTTCTTACTTTTTTGTACGAATCAACCCAGACCCAGGACGCAGACCAGTCGGCGCGTATCGCCCTTTTTATTTAATTCTAAAAATAGATCAGACACCCTTTCTTTCGTCAAATATGTAAATGAAACGTTTTACATTAAAAGACAGTATTGCGTCAGTATAGGCGCCGAATGTCTGAGCATTTTTACCGTTAACGTTACTTCTTAAATAAATCTTGTTTTATTACTCTTTGCGGTTTTGTTCCGGTCGACCCCCCCCCCCCTGGGGAAGTTTGGAATTGCGAATTTTAAAAATCCCTGATTTGGGAACATTTAAGCCCAAAGAAATAGCAAATGAAAGCGAGGAAAAATTAGATAGCCCAACTTGTAAGATTAAACTTAAATTAGACCTCCGAACGGACACTGCATTGTACGTCGCTGCATATTGAACTATTGGCGACGGTTCGGGGCCCATCTCGAAGGAAATACCCGGGAACAATGCCTCGTATGTTTGAACCATGATCAGATAACGAAAACAACAACTGGCGCCGTAAAGTTGGTAATTTTTTTGTTTCTTTGAATTAAAATGACCTTTACAATTTAACTTTAATTAATGGAAGTTAATATTTATTGTAAAAAGTAAATAATTTTCTCTGAATTAAATTATATATATTTAATGTTTAATTTAAAATTAGCTGTGGCGATTGGATTGCACAATACTATGCAATTTCGAATGTTTTTACTCCCACTATACTTTAGATCATGTAGCCTTTATAATTCATATTATTCTTTACCAGTTTTGGTCAACTAAAACGCTTATTAGATCTGTAAACTATCATAACTATAAATTATCTAACTAATTGTTACCACACATATATTATAAGGATTATCAAACTTTAAATTTGTTCTCTAAATTTATTTCATAATTAAGGAGTGGTTTAATAATATTAAAAGTGCAGTTATTGACAACTGTTAAAAGTAGTTAATGACAGTGATAACTGTTGTTGCCTCGAAATTCAAATGCCAACGTATTCCTTTTTACTAATGAAAATCAATAAATTTGTTTGAGAAAACAAAATTGTGGGGGGAGAAGTTTGTTGATGTTTTTTTGTGGGGGGGGGGGGGGCGGGCGGTAATGATTCCCCCTCCAAGAGGGACCCCCAAAAAAGAAACAGATTTCTTTAGGTACCTTATGCCCCCCCCCCCCATTCGAGAAAGGGGGGAGGATAAGTAAAGAAATCCGTTGCTCAGTCACTGAACCCCCCCCCCCCCCATGAAAAATCTCTACCTACGTGCCTGCAACAATTCGATGTAAATATTGCCAATTATACTTCGACTTCTAATTTTTATTACAACAATCTAAATTTTACATATATTTCAAAAAGTCTATATTCAAAATTCCTTATATATATTTTTTCTAAATTAAATTACAGTAGTAATCCGAAGAATTTTAAGCTCAAACCATACACAACCGCCCGCTTGGGGAGTCGAATTAAGGATCTGTATATTTTCTGGAATAAAGAGGTACATGTAAGTACTTTAAGCGAATTAATAATCTTAAAATTTTAATTTTAAAGTTTACATTTAAAAGTTTTCTATATTTATATGACACATTTAGAAAACCCAGATGTGACCCAGTTGACAAAATGCTTACAAATGAGGTTCAATTGGTTAAAATTATATTTTTTCAAATTGCGGAGCCAAAATTATGTTCATTTGTGTCATAAAAATAGGAGGAATAGATAGGAATACTAGCGTTAATTCTCCAATTGAAACTAAAGTGTTAATTTTAAAATCTTGCGAATTAGTAATCTTAAAAAAGTAATTGTCATAATTGAAATGGCGCAATTCCAATTATCTGGCAAACTATTTCACATATTGTTCTAGAATTATTATCACAGCACGTTCTTTAAATAAACATTTTATAAAACACCTAAACAAACATACCTGACGATATCAGATTTTCCATCTGGGAATATTTTCAAACTTGACAGCATATGTTTTGTTAAAATCGTCTGCACACTGCAACTATCCTGTGATGCTCTGAACAGATTTATTTAGTTCAAACTAAATTCCAAGCTTTGATTCGTCCTCAGGACGGAATTGGCCAATTTCATCGTGAATCATCAATGAGAGCTCACAGGGGGAAAAAATGACGGCAATATTTCCATTATCTGTCCATGGAACCTCAGATAAAAGGGAAGGACGTCTTTCCGATGGCTCCTAATGATTGTCATTATCTGGTTTTTGTACCTACGCATTCGAACGATTTTGTCACCGCACCTTTTTTTCATCGGGAGTTCGAAAATTACGAATTTTGTCAGTGGTATTTCCTCTGGTGCTTGTGGTAAATGTAACACTTCAAGGAAGTTTGTTTTAGCGTGATCCCTTTTACCCTTGTTTCTGTTTTTACTAACTGCGATCTTTTCCCATTTCGGGTGTTCTTTCATGTCAAACACTAGGCCTGAACGCTTTTGGGTACTAATATAAACTCTAGAGCGCCCTCCTCCCCCCCCCCTTCCCCTTCCTCCCCATAATATCAACATTGAATTATCATTGTGTGATCCTTCCCCCGCCACTCAGTAAGAAAATTTACTTGGCAATTTAATTCGAAAATCACCCAATTACTAAAATTTGAATTCTTAAATTAGAACCGATCCATTTTTAAAAGAAATATACATATTTCGTCCGAAGTAGGTTCCGGGTTAACATTTTCTCAAAGAAGAATAACCCTTTTATTCCCCCTAATTAGGGTTGCTAATAGGACGAAATCTACAAATCCCGGTATCCGACCTTTTACCTTAGTAAATGAAAATACACATCTCTTACGCCGCTGGACTTGGTGGTCTTAAAGTAGCCAGTATAAACTTGACCCTTTCAGTCCGTACAATTTTTATTCTGATGTTATTGTTACTAACCGCACGCTAAAGCTGCACATGCGTATTATTAATGAAGTTTTGAATCTATCTCAAATAAAAACAACACCCAAGAATACAGTTATCATAATTCTGGGAAATTGAAACTCTAGAAAATCATATAATTCGACCGCTCTTGGGGGGGGGGGGGGGGGGGCAAAATAATAATAATTTCCAGGACAGGCAATGGCCTCTGGCCTCTATCTAGATACAGGCATGTATGGAACAGTATAAGGAACATTCCGAATATTCAATTAATCTTTGACTTAAGGCTGCGGTTCTCAACCTGTGGCACGCGTATTCCTAGGGGGACGTAGCAGTTCGGTTGGGATACGGGAAAATAATTATGATGGAAATCACCTAAAAAAATGTAATACAGTATTATCAAAAATTAAAGCATATAAGTGTCACCAAATTTCATACCTTCAATTAATTTGCCAACTAACTTAAGTACATTACTGCTATAACAAAGAAAAACTTCTTTTGCGTAAAGAGATGGCGAGAAAGGTTATAAGAGAAGGAGGTACTCATAAATGAAAAGTTTTATCAAGGGGTACGCGAGAGAAAAAAAATTTGAGAACCACTGCAAGGCATCATTGTGGTCTGGATTAGACAGGTTATATTCAATTACACAAAAAAAAAGAGTAATGCTAGAATAAGAAATACCAGTCTAAATACTTGTCTTCAGTTGACAGGTCGACGGCCTACCCTTAGATAATAGTATATAACTAAATGTATAGATATTTCATGGGCCCTTTTTCACCAATGTGAATATGTACAACATTTTGTTTATACATTATATTTTTTTCAAATTATTTAATTATATATATAATTAAAACAAAATATATATATATAATTTCACTTACGTTAGGAGTTCTAAACCGCATCTCTAAGCACAAAATTAAGCATTTCGGACATCCAGTCTTGTTGTTGATTACGCTTCGAATACACACAAAATGATTTTTTTTCCTTTTCGTCCTCTCTTTCTCTGATGCCTTACTTTGACACTCACTATCAGAGTCCCATTATCGGAAGGGAACTGCGTGAGAACAAAGGGAGCGTTTGATGAGCGGCAACATGTTAACAGCGATGAAAGTGCAACGTTCCCTTCCCTTCCGCGACGGCATGCCCTTTAGATCTCCCTCGCACCCTCAAAGGATTCCTTTCAACTTACTTTGTACTCTTCTTGTTTTTTTCCCGAACCCGTTGAAACGTTGCATCAGTGAATGATTAAACACTGCGTGGAATTCTCATAATCGGGGCCTGATTTACCATTAGGCCCGGGCCTAGGGCCACCATCTGTAAGGGCTCCATACCATCTGTAGGGCCATGTTCATTTAGTCAATTGCGCATAATTTATAGAAAGGTTGTCTATGTTTTGAAATTTTCGTTGTTATTATTGCAATTGCTTGTAACTTTTCGACAATTTTTCCTAAAATTTAAATTTTTTGTTTTTAAAAAAGAATCAGTGGCGACTCGCCCACTACAGCAAGTACAGCTGGGCTGCACCTAAATTCATTAGTGTATTTTAAAACTAAAATCAGATATTTTACTAATTTTCTTAAATGAAGATTAGAATTGAAAATGAAATTTCTACGGTAGTAAACAAAATCTCAGATAAATAGGCAAATAGCAAGCATGTTACCGTAATGCACAATTCAGGAGGGTAAAAACCTCCATTTAATCAAAACTGCAGCTAAAAAGCGAAATTCGAAATCGGCTGCATCGTTGCCATGGCAACCTCTACGTAGAATGGAGATTTCCCCCATGCTAATGCACTGCATTTGTGAGAAGGCACAGCCGAAATGGATTTTCTTGTTTTAGCTGCACTTGAAGTTCGATATGCTGATTGGCTCGTGGATGAAACGAGAACTTACGAGAATATCTCACAACGGAAATGGTTTTCGTGATACATTTACTGTGGGCTGTTGTTTCGTTATGTAAATTAATATTAAAATTGACCGATTTGCAGGTTTAAAAGAAAGCAGGATTGCTTTAATTTTCAAAAATTAAGTAAGTGTTTTCTATTTTTTTCTCATGTTATCATTTCGTAAAAATTGAAAGGAAACTTTGATTTGAGTAGTGAATAATAAAGAATTTCCGTTCATGTATGGTTTTTGGAAAATAGGGGGGGGGGGGGGGGGGGGGGAGGGATTCACATGATTTCGGCTGCACTAATATTTTCGACCACGGGCCGCCACTGAAAAGAATAATTAACTTAGCAGGACTTTTCATTCTTTGAGACTAATATACTAAAATTTACGAGATTCCCCCCCCCCTCCCCCTTCTCCTCCCATTTCTCCCATTAGTTCTATTGTGCATATATATCGAAATTTCTAAATTAGGCCCTGCTCGTACTGAGCATTGTAAAAAAAATCTATTATATACAGTGGTGGCGAATCAGTTACAAATGTAGCATTGCTAAATATTTTTAATAAATTGAAAATTTAAGTATACTTTTTAATACAATATTGAAAGTGAATAGGAAGGCCGTAGTTTTCAATTTTTTTTATAGCATCGGTCATAGTTTTCAATTTATTTTTTATAATTACCGATAAAGTAGAGAGATAAGTGAGAATTTTCTGCGCTTATCTAGGGCTTCTAGTTCGCCAAAAAAAAAGTTGTTATATAAAAGAGCATTGGTATAAAAAAGAACCAGAAATAACCGCAATTGTTCCTCTAAACAGAACACAAATATTTTCTTCCTAATGTTCTCTGACAGCTGACTTTGGATATGATGCCTTTGTCTATCTAATGGCAGAAAAGATCACCTTACTACAGAGGTTCAACGAATTTTTGAGACACAAGTAAACGTAAGTTTGGCGCCCCAGTTTACAAAAATAATTTTTAAAGTAATTTTTGCAACTTGGGGGATATTTTTTAATATCGGAATTTTTTCACTTTATCAACTAAAAAACCTTTATTCGATACGCTAAGGAACAACAGTTTGAAGAAATCACTAGCCTGCTGGGTAAAGAGTGTTATTACTTATATTAAAAAAAAGTAAACAAATGTAACCTCTATATAAAATAATAAATGAATATCAACGTAAATAATTAATTTAATTTCAATATATAATATAATTAAAAATATAAACTAAATAAAATTTCCAATATTAATAACCAATTTTCAACTCAAATAATTTATATTTTCGCTTTATCACTAAAATTTTACACTCTCCTAGTCCGGCGTTCCAAGCAGCCGCTTGTGCCTTAAGCAGTACCTGCTACCAGAAATGTCACAAATTCTAACCGTACGACATTCTGAGCATGCGCACTGATGCTCCTTTAATCATTCTGGAGCTGATAAGATATTAGAGTGAGTACTAGCATGCCCACGCGTTAATTATCACGTGACCCCCCCCCCCCCCCCTCCACACACAAACACGCCACACGCCCATGAAGATTTTGGAGAATCTTTTATGGCCCCAAAAACAAAAAGTTTAACGGTCTGCTGTTTGATAGCAACATTATCAATGACTTGTTTAGAAGAACTCGTTAAAATAAATTATTTAAAATCCATTAAAAAAATCGTTAATATTTAATATATGAAAGTACGATTCATCACTGGTCCACGAAATTCTCTTTCTTTTGATACCTCATGTGCTAAGATTCGTTGCGTCTGAGTTGCGTAAAAGGGATCATTACTACAGAAGTAATATATATGATTTTTCTCCACGCATTTTAGAAAACAGAAAATAAAAATCGTCGTTCTCGCTTGCGTTAAAGCAAATTACTTGATTTGTGACTTTTCCTTTCTGAGACCCTTTTTGTCCAGATTTGGGAACATTTAATCACAAGATTATTATAAAAAAAATTGGAAGCAGCATATATAGGTGAAGCCCTACTGGTTAAATATCGATATAATAATTTCCATCATCCTCGTCAAAGCATCACCACAAAGAAACTTTTCTTTTGATTTTAGTTCTAGAGTCTCAACATTTCGAATTCAATCGCGTTGGAAGAATATTTCCTCAGAAGTAATACTGCATAATTTTTTTTTGATTGAATAATTATATATAATGTATCTCTTTAATGCAATATGGTAAACTTTTTTATTTTGAGTTCGAAAAAATGCAGTTTGTACAATAATTATTTTGTTTAAACTTTGTTATTGTTTTTCTATATAAAAAGGCAACAGTTTAATTTTCTTAACTTAAATGTGATTTGTTTTCAAGTAGCTCCTAAAAGCTCGAATATTAAAAATGATGGCTTTATTTTTCCATTCATTTTATATTTTTATATCAGATATTTTCTTATATATTAAAGAGGAAATTATATAATTCAAATGGAAAAAATATATAGCAGAGGGAAAAGCCCCTTATTGTAATATTAACAAACAAAAAAAAGGAGACCTTTTTATCTTGTCATATATTTGCTTATATACTTACTATTTACTTATATACTTACTATGTTACCCCACCTCATCCTAATAATTTATAAAACTTCTTCTTAAAATATTCATGTTTTTGTTAAAAGTGAATGAGATATCCGTCTACTAACTTTAGTTTAATTCGATAAATAATAGGTGGCAGCACGATCGAATTTGACACTGTCAGAGGAATGAAAATTTGGATGATACCTGAATTGGGACCCCACTTTTTAAATTTCCCATCGCGACCAATATCAAAATAGTTGAGCTATGCCATATTTTGTGTAATTTAATTTTTTATTTTATTCAGCGAATCTTTGGTTGAAAGGTCAGGATTAAAATTGATCTTTCAATCTCGGGTCATGCCACAACCATAGTATGACGTCCTTTGCGACAAATTATAACAGCAGTTAGTAATATAACTATAACTGTAATGGATTATAAATTTCAATTTTCAAACCATAATAAACATTGTCGCACTGTCCAGTAATGTTGTCTTGTAATTTATTTCTACACATTAATTTTATATACAAGAAAACGATTACGTGTACAATATATGATCTTTATAATAATAAAGAAAAATTGAACAAGCAAATTATATTTCCATATTGATATATATATATATATGAGTTAATGAAACTTAATAAAAATAATTTATTAATATAGGTCTTGCTACTTTAATAATAATCTCTCTTTTCTTCTGTTAAGTATTTCATGAAGGTGAGCATCTAGTTGTATAAATTAACTTTTACAAAATATTTAGATGTTAGAAAAAACGTAGAACTCTACGGTTTATGAAAAGGAGATTGTACAAAATGATATTGTGAACACATATTTTTTAAAATTACAAAACCAATTTTTTTTTAATATTAAATTTTTTTAACATTACGTACAAATTGATCTTGAGTTATAAATAAGCATGCAAAATAATTGCATTTTGTTTATTATAATAATATAATGCACACTAAATTCTAATTATGTTTTCCTATGCTATTTGAATTTAGGGTACAGATGCAGTATAGGACATTTTGTTGACGAGTTTTTTTTTTTGGAGGGTTTTATAGGGGCGATAAATTTATAGTATGGCAATCCCACCTGACTGTTGGTATTTTCCGATTCTTGTGGCGACTTTCAATCTGGCAACCCAATACTATATTTAACGGCAATTTTTCGTCGCCAAAAAAAAAACACCTCGCCGAATGTCCTATACTACATCTATTCCGAATTCAGTTCCCAAAACAATTGAGGCTGCAAAGTTACAAAATTTTCTATTGAGAAGTAAAATTTTGGGATTTTTTAAAGCTTTTGGACTCCAATATATAAATAATTGGTTTTTATGTTTCAGATGCTATGAGTTGGTTACTGAAGTTAACTTTTAGTCTGCAGCTGGCAAAAAGTGCAAAGCTGCAGCTGTCTATACTGTCCTCAGCTGTAAGGAACTACTCATGTTATTTAGGTAAATGGGAATCGCCGCAAGGACACCAGACTGGCATCAGTGTGTACAACTCTGCTGTCAACAGAAAAGTTCCTCTGGTTCTCAATAAGAAAGATGTGGCTACATGGTAAGGAAATAAATATGGATATTTTTAACATTTTATCTCAATTTTTTTCCGTGCCTGGAGTAATAAAATAAATTGTATAGGATTGTTGTTGATTCTAAGGACTAGAGATGCGCCAAATGTTTGATTAGTATTCAGCCAAACCGAATATTCAAAATGTTTGGTTTGGCTGAATAATTTACTATTTGACAAATGAACAATGACTCTTAGGATATTTGTAAAAAATAGTAAATCAAATTTTATGCAATAAATAAAAGTAAAAATTATTTATATAAAGAAAATAAAAGTGTATTTTAACAGTATTATAAAGGAGAAATTCTCTTATTAGAGAATATGCTGACAGCATGAACTAATTCAATTAGCCATTTATTAAACGTTAGGATGGTTTAGTTAAACTTATAATTTATTTTGAATGTAACATGTGAGAATCCTTTAAAATAATTAAAGATTTTTGATTTAAAGGCAATTATGATCATTTTAATTAAACTGAATGCTCGGTTGCCATTTTTAATTGAATGTTCAGAATTTGGCATTCTGTAAATTCTTACTATCTGAGATATATGATATTTTATGTAATCATATATTTTTTTAAATATAATCCTTAACTTAAAATTTACCAAAAGAATGTTGTACAGAGATATTTTCAAATAAGTGAGAGATATCAGCTGACCTCCGACTCTTCATATTAGCAATGGTCCATAATGTAGCTCTCTATATAGCAATGCATTCCTGTTTTATTTAAAACACTTATATGTAATTGGAACACTATAATGGCAGCTGATATAAATTAATGATATAATTCTATCTTTGTGATAAAAGTAATTTTTTTATTTTCAAACTGAATCAGCTTGTAATTAAAAATATATATTTATTACTTGATATTAGACAAATATATTTTAATTGATTAAATAAATTTTCTAGGTATGTGTGTGGACCAACTGTGTATGATGAATCTCACATTGGACATGCAAGGTGATTTTCTCATTTTTAATTACTTTTTTTTTCTCTATTTTTATTAAGAGTGTGTAAAAAATATATGTAAAATGAATGTTGACTGTTAAGCATTTCACTCAATTAAAACAAATTGGAAGTGTATATTACAGTATAAATTGATATATTTAGTTTTTTTTCTAATGTATATTTTATTATTAATTAGCATTTTTTGTTAATTATTAAATAATGTTTGCAGCTATTTAACTTTACTCTAATGTTTAGTATTTACATTTGTTTTAGCTGTTACATCAAGTTCGACATTATTAGAAGAATAATGGAAAATGTATTCAACATCGATGTTTTAATGCTAATGGGAATCACGGACATTGACGATAAAATAATTAAAAAATCTTGTGAGGTAATAATGAATATATTAATAATTGAGTATAAGAGTTGCAGTTTGTTAAAAATGATAGCTTAATTAATTTCTTGATTTGTATGAGAATATGTTTATACTCTTTACAATCTATCATATAATATTTGTTAAAATAGGCTGGTTTGACAGCGTCTGAAGTTTCCAAGAAGTATGAAATTGATTTTTTTGAGGATATGGCAAAGATAAGAGTAAATCCGCCTTCGTCAGTATCCCGTGTAACGGAAAATATTCCTCAAATTATTTCATTCTGCGAGAAGCTTATTAAGAAGGGCTATGCATATGTTACAAGTAAAGGTAGTGATATTTTCATTTGAAATAAATAAATGTTTTTATGTATGTAAACAATTTTGCTTAATGTGCACAAACTAATTGTAATTTTATTTTGGTGGTAGATAAAATTCCTTTTATTAATGTTAAAGTTAAGTATTGCTTTGAGTATTCCTTGTATAGTAAGGTCAGACTAAAATATACTTAACCTTCTGAACTGCTGCGTCAGAATTTTCTGTCAACCGTCAATGCACACCATTTTTAAACTTGTAAAAATATTTTTTTTCCAATTTTTTATTGGGATATAAATTTTAAACTATCTATTTCAAAATCAACTGGATTTTTAAAATAATTAACTTATTAAAAATTTATATATTAAACTTTCCTACAGAGATATCAACTCCACAATTTCGTTAAAAAAGGAGGAGGATTGAAGAGTCAGTGGAGCTTCCTATTGTAATTGATTTACCTTTATGCTAAATTTTGAGTCAGTGTTCACTCTAGGCGTTTTTTGAAGGGCGGTCCGCCCTGCCCGCCCTTTTTTCATCTCAATAGCACCCTCATGCCCCTTTTTTCAAAAATGCCGCCCTCTTTTGAAAAAATTCCGCCCCTCTTGTCCTTTTCAGTCACGTACAAGCGTCCTTGCATTCCTAGCAGTCTTTAAAAAAGGCACCGATTAAAAAAATGTGTGTGTAAATTGGAATTAAGTGAATTTTGACAGTAGAAGAACAAACTCCTTTTAACTGTGCGTGTTGTATAATCGCGATGATTCCGCTGTTATTTCGAGCACGGGGTATTCCACGAATCCTATTGGTTGCCTGTACACGCATATGAAATGCTATGTTTTTTTTAATGGGAAGATGGTTTGATTACAATATTAGGACTTTTATTACCAAATTTTAGATTTAAGTAGCCTTTTCATAAGTTTTGTAAGGGTTCTGATTAGGGCTACTTACAGATTTGGTTTTTAGGGAAAACATTAATTTTTAAGTGTCAAATTTTGGATTTTAAGTACTATTTTCATAAAGTTACATCAATTTTGTATGGGTCTTTCCTTCAAAATAAGCCTCGAATCGTCACCAATATGCAGCTCTTGCGCAATATCAATTAACAAATCGGAACTTTTTTTTTGGGGGGGGGGGGGGTCACGGGTGTGATATATCAACGGGTGGTCACTCCCACCTCAATTTTTTTTTTTTTAAAGTGCCCTTTTAAAAACAAGAAGTGCCTTTTTAAAAACGAGGTGCCCTTTTACAGCCAACAGCGCCCTGCCCTTTTTTATTTCTAGAGTGAACACTGATTGTATAGTTAAGAAATTACATGCCCAACTAAGAGGATAGTTATTTTATAAAGAACCAATAAATATAGTTATTCAATTTATTTGAAGACGTTCAATCAATTGGTCAGAATTTTTGTTATCTACGTTAAAGGTTCTGATGCTATAGCGTTTTTTCTTTGGTTCTATGATATTTATAGGTATATTTCAGATGTCAATTAATTTGTCGTTTGAATATTTTCTTTTTAATTTTTCAGGTAATGTTTACTTTATAGTGTCAAAAAGTGTTTCTTCCGATGTATTGAATGAAATGCCAGAAGAATCTCAAGTGACTATAGATCCTTTAAAACAAGATCAAAGAGACTTTGCTCTGTGGAAAGCCTGTAAAGAAAATGAGCCATACTGGTTGTCTCCTTGGGGCAAAGGTAGACCTGGTTGGCACATTGAATGTTCTGTAATGGCTAGGTAAATTTTAGTATATCATCATTGTTTTGTAGAATAAAAATAAATATTGCCTCATGCAAATAAATAACAGAATAAATAAAAAATTTGCTTCTCCATGTGCACAGGTTAACATTTTGTAGTAAATAGTATGAACTTTCCGACTCATATGTACAAAAGTTAAAGTTTTACAGCCAACCTCACAATTGTTTGTTTTTTTATTGTAGATAAAAATACTAAGAAAGTGAATAATGAAACTTTATTTTTATGACTTAAATACTTAAGTTGTATCATATGTTTATATTAATACTGTTGCCAATTCCACAATGAACTAGAATTATTCAAAATTTTGTGACAAATGATATATTTTCCGAATTTAACAATAAAAAACAATGATCTACAATTTGTTGAGTCATATGTACTTTATTTTTGAGTTTAGAGTTAAAATTATGCTATATTCTTTTTTTTTTTCTCAAATGTTCTTTTAATAAACAAAATGATCTACAGATAAATATATGGATACTACTATATAAACTAATTTTTTCTTCAAATTTTTTACAATATAAAGTTACTTTTTTTAAAATAAAAAAGCATTTGCTAGACTGTAAAAAAGTAAATCTGATTTTAGTAATGTTTTTGGACCTCAACTGGACCTCCATTCAGGCGGCTATGACCTTCTGTTTCCCCACCACTCTAATGAAAAGTCGCAGTCTGAAGCTTACCATGGGTGTTCACAGTGGGTTAACTACTGGTTGCATTCAGGTTAGCCACTATATTAGTCTCTTTGAATGTATTATAAAAAATTTATATCCTATTACAATAGACCTTTAATATATCAACCCCTCGCCTCACTCTACCAGTGTGATCTCGCCATTATTACAATAGACCTTTCATATATCAACCCCTCACCTCACTCTACCAGTGTGATCTCGCCATTATTACAAAAGACCATTATAACAAGTTAAAGTTTTTATAACATACAAATTAATCGACAGTTTTGGACTGTTGTTGCCATGTCATAAAGAAAAATGGTGCTTGTAAGAAGGGTATACTATATATAATATATTATTTTCTCTGATATTCATGTTTAAACAAGCAGACATTTTTTTTTTGTCGAAAATTTTCGTTTTTATAATAAACTATTTTTTACTGATTTTGCATCAAGATTCTTCTCTTTTGAGCCATTATTAATTCACCTGCAATTAAGCTTAATTTAAAATAATTAATTGAATTAGATGAAAGGATATAATTAATTTTATGAATTCTTTAAGTTTGTTTAAAGTAAAATGTCCAATACTACTTTCAGATAGTAGACTAATCATAAATGTATATTTAATTGTTTACGCAAATTCCACTTGTTATATTACTTTTGAATGAACTATTTTACATATTTCAGGTCTTTTACAAGCAGGAGATGATGTAAAAATGTCCAAATCCATTAAAAATACAATTTCTGTGAAAGAATTTTTAAAGCACAACAGTGTAAATGATTTTCGTATATTATGTTTGCAATCTTTATATCGTAAAAGTAAGTTATATGTTTGATCATTTTTTAATGGTGTTCAGTTTTACTATTTGTTTATTATGATTTTCCCCTTAAATTTACTATATTTATTTCTATACCATTGCAATAATTGACTTTTTCAATATATCCATTAATGAATCATGCTTTTAAAATCAACAACTGTTGTGCTAATAGAATATCTTAAATATGTTGAGCATAATTCACAATACTTATTTTATATTACTTGTGTTTGGCATTTCTGTCTTTATAATTTTTTTCCCCATTAATTCATGCTGCTCCTACACATTTTTGTGTGCAATTAACAAATTTCAGCTTTTATGTATTATTGTACAAATTGCTTATAAATTCTAATGGTTTAAAAAAAATCTTGCAACAATTTTTATTTTGGCAACTATCAACAAAAGTTTAAATAAAAACTAGGAAATCTAAAAACACGTAGACAATTAAAATGTTGAAGATTTTTAGTTTTCGTATATGATGACATTTGTTTGTTGAAATTGTAAACTTTTTTCACTAACAATGTCTATTTAATGTATTATATTTCTGTTTGTATTTTCAGACCAAATTAGGGGTAAAGCCAAATTCTTTTTTAAACGTATAAAGCACATTTTTGTAGTTATTTTTCACTTATTTGAATTACAAGTACTTTTTTGTACTATTACATATACAGAAAGAATTATGTAAATTTGTTCAATATAAAAGTTATTTAGTTTTGAATTTCAAAATGTTGACATGTATTCTGATTTTTAAAGTAATAAAATTCTGCTTCTTTAATTATTACTTTTTTCATAGATATTTGTTACAACTCTGAAACTTTATCTGGAGCTAAAGGATTGCATAAAAAGTTTCATAACTTCATCAATGAATCTGAAATGTATATCGAGGGACAATTAAACTTCTCCCTTGATGAAGACAAGTTGCTCTCAAAGTAAGTTGTACTACTTATCTCAACTAGAAAAAGATTTAAATAAATCTTAATTAAAATTATCAAGCTTTCTTTTAAATCTTAACAATGAAGTCGTAATTGTGAATGTGTTGATTAGAATCTAAACAGATTGTTATAATTACTAAAATTATTTTTAAATCTTTAAGAATATTTTATCAAAAATTATCTTTGCCTGAATTGTATCATGTCATTTTTCTTAAGCTCAGATTGAAAGTCACCAAGGAAGAAGTTGTCTCTTTATTTGCTGATGATTTTAATACTACCCAAGCTTTACTTTCCATAAGCGATTTAATTGATGAAATGAATTCAAGTTTACAAACATCTGTCACTACAGCACAAGGCACTGGCGCTGCAGTGATACAGGCCTACTGTGACTACATCGATGAAACTCTTATGATGTTAGGAGTAAACATTGTTTGCAAAAAGGTGTCTATCTTCTTGTAAATTTAGAAAACATTATATAATCTCATAACAATTTGTTAGTCATGTAATATTTAGTTCTTGCTTTTTATCTATTTATGTAATTTATGAATTGCTTCCATTTGGCTTCAGTAAATCAATATGAAAAATTCAAATCATTTCAATAAGAATTGGAGAAACTTCTGTATGTTCAAGAAACCATTATTGAAAAGGATTTAATTTAACTTGGTTAATATTGATGTTAACATGATGGTTGATGTTAGGAGTAAACATTGTTTGCAAAAAGGTGTTTATCTTCTTGTAAATTTATAAAACATTATATAATCTAAAAATAATTTTTTAGTCATATAATATTTAGTTCTTGCTTTTTTTCTATTTATTTAATATATGAATTGTTTGTTTCAATTTGGCTCCAGTAAATCAATATGAAAAATACTAACCATTTCAATAAGAATTGGAGAAACTTCCATATGTTTAAGAAAACGTTATTAAAAAGGATTAAATTTATCTTTAAAACTTTGTGAAGACATAAATAGAGATGTAAGGAAACATTATCAATGTTTACATGACAAGCCCAATGGTTATTGTTACTTATTTGTACTAGCATTCCGTGTGATAATTATTGTATGGAGGACCCCCCCCCCCCTCCACTATCAATAAATGGTCTGCTTATAGATGGCAGCATTATCAATGGCTTGTTTAAAAAATTCCTGTTAAAATAAATTATTAAAAAAATAATTATATTTATGGATGATAGTACGACTGGTCCATGGAATTATATTTCTTTTGATTTCTCATGTGTTAAAATTCGTTGCTTTTAAGGGATGTAAAAGGAATCTTTACTACAGAAATAATATATATGATTGTTACGTAATAATTAAGATATGACACCAATGCTATTTGCTTTGTTTTGCAAACTAATTTTGGCTATGCTTACTGTAAGGCGACTCGTAGTATTTCAGCATAATTCAGATCTTTAGTGTTTATGTTATCAATATACACAATAACATTTATGAAAACAGGTTATTGTGATTAAAAATTGTTTAATTATGTGGTAAAACTCTTAAAATTTAAATAATCAAAATGCAATTACAAATAATTGATTTAAATATTAAATTTCGCTTAGAATTTCTAATTAATCTTTTATTGTTCCAAACAAAAGAATCTGAAAATAAACCTATTGTGGCATTGCTAATGTAAAAATATTATCTCAAATATAAGTTCATTTTAGTGCTAATAAAATTAAAAAGAAAAAGTGCTAGAAAATTAAATTTTGAAGTACAAATTTGTACTATTTTATGTTTGTTTATCTGACTATAAATATAAAGCTTGCGATTTGAAAATGTATTTTTTATTTTCTCATCACTAATATATTTAAATGATTTTGGTGGTGCATTTAATATTTTGTAGTCAACTTCTGATAATCATGTAATAGATATTTTAAGAACATTATGAAATTTAACTGTAACTATATTTAAGGAGCAATTTTCAAAATATGTGGTATAGGAAAAATGTTATTGCTTAAAGAATTGTAAGACAATTTCACTTGCATTTTTAGTACTGAACAGCAAAACACTAGACATCTTGTTTATGCTGGAAAAAAAATATATAAAAAAGTATCCGATTAAATATTTAAAGTTATGTGTGCATCACCTACATTTATTAACAACATGTATAATATTTTATGGGGCAATTAACAATAAAATATCATAAATTTTGGGACTTGTTTAAGGCATCTGTTGTATATTATACTCAATGAATATATCCATTACGATTATTTGTAACCAATATATTAATTGAATATTGTGGAACATAAACTAATAAAAATCAAGTGCATTATTTATTCTTTCTTTAACTATTAGTGATTATAGATTTTGATTTCAAATTATTACTTTGATTATTTGATAATTACTTTGATTATTTGATAATTACTTTGATTATTTGATAATTACTTTGATTATTTGATAATTACTTTGATTATTTGATAATTACTTTGATTATTTGATAATTACTTTGATTATTTGATAATTACTTTGATTATTTGATAATTACTTTGATTATTTAATAATTACTTTGATTATTTGATAATTACTTTGATTATTTGATAATTACTTTGATTATTTGATAATTACTTTGATTATTTGATAATTACTTTGATTATTTGATAATTACTTTGATTATTTTGATTATTTGATAATTACTTTGATTATTTGATAATTACTTTGATTATTTGATAATTAATTATACTTTGATTATTTGATATTTTAACAGAAACTGAGGAAGGAGTTTATTGAAATAATTGATGCAGTTACAGAATTTCGAAACCAAATTAGGCTGTTAGCACTTTATCAGAATGATATAGGTAAGCATTTAAGTTGAAATCTGATTGACCTAATAAACATATCTTGGTTACTCATAATCTTTTTTTGCTATTTATTATGTCGATATGTTCAAATTATTTACACAATTTTACTATTGTATGCAAGTCTTTAAACTTATGTAAAAAATATAATTTTTCAGTGGACACATCAACAGCTTCAGAATATATTAATCGAGCTTACACCGATTGCAATGAGAAGCTACAGATGGCTTCATGTGCAGTGGTAAATGAATAACTTTAATTTTTTGAAACTTTGCTTCAGGATAAATTTTTGGTTTGGAATTAAATTGCACAACAAATATTTGTAGTCAAATGCTTTCATTGAAAATATTTCTTTAATGACCATCCATTATTGCTGTTATTTTTTGTTCGTAGATATGCTTATATTCTCTCTAAACAATTGGCAAATTAGGTTATTTTTATTTGTTTATATATTCTTAGTTGTTAAATATGTGCCATACACATTTTTTCACTATTACCACTATTTTCACTTATACCATTTTTTCACTATTGACAGTACAGTTTTCATATTAGATTAAAATAAAAAGCATCATACATTTTTAAGGTAAATGTTTTTTTCCACTCTTGTAACTAAAATTTGATTAATCATTCTTACCACTTTTTTTTTTAAATCTTATATGCAGTTTTGTTTTTGACAGAATAAGATTGTGATATAACTATTTAGCTTACATTGTGGTATCTAATTTTCCTGCTGATAAATTTTTATCATAGTAAGTTTAAATTAAAATGCGTTAGATTTTTTCTAGTAAATTTAGATTTATTGTTTTTGATAAGAAAATTTCAACAGAATTTTTTTACAGGAATCACCATCAAATATACCAGGTATTCTGAATGCCATGAATTTACTACACACGAAATCAACAGAATTTGTAGCTACTTTTTACAAATCAAACAGTAAGCTTTTATTACATATTCTGCTTTTTGATTTTAATTAAAGGCTGCTTTTAACATTACTTTTTAAAACTTATAGTTACCATGTAGTATATCTACATTTATTAGTTGCTTACACAATGTGCATTTCAACCCTCGTTATCAAAATGGAATAGAAACTAAGTGCAGTTGTATAAATTGAAAAGAAAGTGGTATATTTTTTTTCACATTTCATATTTTTTATTGCTATTATATGCTTATATTTTTTTTAAAATCCCACATTTTGTTAAAATTGTTACTGCAGTTAAATAGCAGATATAAATTGTTGTGTGATTAATGTTAGGAACTATTTTGCTTCTGAACATACATGGTTAAATCTTTTAAAAGTGATTTATTTAAATCAAAACTATTACAATCTTTTGTCAAAATAAATTGCAATTATTTTTAGTTTCATAAGTTTTGTATTTATGTACATTGAAAATTTTGGTGAAGCTTGATTATTTTAACTATTTGTAGATAATGTTAGATTTATTTTATAAATGTGAAAAAAAATTCCCTTAATCTTCAGTTTAAATATCTAAACATGCATATCTACTTGATCATTAATATATTTTCTATAAATGCAAATGTCCACAATTTCTTGAACAACAAAAAAATCCTATAGTATTTTATTAAAAAAACATAGTAAAATTTCAATATTTTTTTTCCCCTAGATGACACTAAAGTTCTCAAGAAACAGAAAATACCCCAACTTTTAAATTTATGTGATGAATTACGGAACTCGCTAGAAAACTATGGAATTGCTGTTAAGGTAAAGAAATACATTTTTTCCATATTCAAGCATCAACTTATGAAATGTATAATTAAAAATAATAATAATTAAATTTGTTATTTTTTCTTTTAATTCAGGATAGAAAACACATTTCAAACTGGTTGCCATTGACATCTTTACAAACTGAAGCCCTAAAATAAATGGTCTTTCATTCATTCTCAGCTAAAATATAGATATTCATTATTATATTAATGAAATTGTATATAGTTAATCTAATTGAATAATAAATGTTTGTTATTTGATTTTTCAATTTTATATGAAGTATTTACCAATAATACTAAGGTTCTACATACTAAATTACATATATACTTTAATAATTTGACGGTACTTTCAATACATGAAACTTTATAGTGTTCATAGACTAAATATTAAATAAATATAACACTAAAAGATATTATTTAATAATACTACATATATGCAAAGAAATATATTGAATAAAAATGACCAGATCCTAAAATCAAAACGGATTTAAGTTTCCTTTCTTAAATTAAAGATAATCTTGTTTTAAAAATAGATAATTTCAAAACAAAAAATATAATTCATATAAAATAACATGAAATATTTAAGTTTTAACTTTTATTGTTGCATACACTAAAAAAAATGACTTGCTGATAAATTTTAATTATTTGAGGAATACATGTAATTAAAGTTTTTGCAAACAAAATATATAAATGATGAAAAACAATTTCTTAAACCTTTTTGCTGGATTTGAATTTTAAAATTATATTCATAAATTCGGAATATAGCTACATTTTTTTTATAACTAAAATCATTTCTATTTTTAAAAATACATCTTCTATTTTTAAAATGAAAATAATTTAGTTAAATCAATTTTATTTCTAAACTAAGGGTCAGAAAATGAACTTTAATATATAAAGTGATAATGCATACTTTGTTTCAAGTAATGTTAAATGTGGTCTAAATTTATTAATAAGAAATAATACTCAAATAATGATTGGACTTTTATTTTATTAAATGCAATAATTGGAATTCACAAGCTGCTAAAAATGCAGAAATTTGAACTATGTTACAAATTTACATGTTTAATTTACTGAAGGTTATCATACATAGGTATGATAAGTTAATCTAAATTTTTACATGCATTAAAAAATGCTCCTTATATAAAACATCACCGGTTTATATATTGGTATAAGATACCTACAAATGTATGCAAAATACATCAAATAAGCTATTTGTAATACTGCTATATGGAAGGTACAGGATTTACATCTTATAAAAGTACAAGTTTCATATACTAATTTTTAATGTAGGTGTTACAATTGTAACACTCCTAGAATCTTTTTGTTCAGTTTCAATATTTAATATCTAAACATGTAGTTCAATTTACTAGTGCAGAATCAATTACGATAAATAGGATTTTTAATATGTCGAGAATTTAAATTGCATGTTTAGTTTCTTATGTGCTCAATTAAAAATACTGATCAAGCTCAAATTAAAAATACTGCTTTATTAAATTTTTAAAAAGTTATTTTCACTATCATACATGCAATCTAGCATGTCTTTTTTAAATTGTGCTCTGATTTTCTCCTGATTAGTAAAAAAAATTAATTTTATTTATTGTGTTAATATATTTGATTTTACTAGATACTAGATTTTACTAGACCCAGTAGTAGGGGGTCCTTTAAAGCATATATCTCCAAATGTAAAGAACTTTTTTTGTATTTTCAAAGCAGTAGATTCATAAAACCCAAGAAATGTTTCTTGCCATTTATCTTGCACTATTATTATTTATCATATCGTTATTATGGTGCTAAACTCTCGTAAATAAACTTGTTTCTAGATATATTAAATAATACAGTTCAAAGAAAATAAAAAATTGTCTCTGAGGTTTTGAATCATAACAGTTTCCTTGCGCATTTGGCCTTTTGATAATAAATTGAGAAACTATTTACTAAAAGACAATACAATAGCTTTTTGTTATAACGACTGCCACTTTAAGTCTGGATGGTTGATTAGTTTTTGTAATCCTTACAATAAACTTTTGTTATAACCACTGTTCATATTTGTTCTGTGAGTGGTCATTAACTACATCATTAGTACAGATATATGTCAATTGTACTCTTTCTGCTATTATCCAAAACAAGGTTGGTTGGAGTTTAATGGCACAAGAGCCAAATTGGCCAAGTCTGCGTCAAATGTTTGTTTAATTATGAGTACTATAATTTAAATTTGATTAATCAGCCCAGTGTGATAGAGAAAATCAAATACGTTAGGATGTGGTTCATCGCCTATTAAATCCTTTAATACAAGATTACAACCAAATAATTTATTCTCACAAAGTTAAAATTGGGACATGTACACATAAAATGATTAACTGATCAGACATTGTTACACAGAGAACAAGTCGGTGTTGGTTCAGAATCCGAAACAAGGTACATTTAAATAGATTTACAAACATTAGAAAAGGGTTGGCTGACAAAAGCTTTTTTTCACATTCTTTTTAAACCTATACTTCAGTAATGTGAAAAGTTATAGGATAAAATTTTGCCTAAAATCGGACACAATGGAAAACATTTTAAGATTTTTTTTTTTAATTCTGTGCAGTAGTATGATATTTTTATGGAATATACTTATAGTATCTAGAACGTAAAGTCAATCTTTAAAATTTTGTGTTCATATGTACACGTGACATAATTTTTTTTAAAAATCATAAAAGTATAAGCAGTAGAATTTTATAAATTATGTTCTAAAAAATTATTTTGACGCATGTAGGTTTATAATGAACCACAATAAGGTATACAAAATTTGATACTAGTAAACCTTGCACGATATTTGTTATAGATATAATCTTAATTTAAAATGATTGTTTTCAAAAATCAAAATATCTTAACATTACAAATAAAGAATTTGGATAGTGAAAATCCATAAAAAGCACTCTACACACAGTTAAATAGCATAAACATTTGTTCACAAAACAGAAACACTTTGAAATTACAGTGCATTTTCACAAAACCGAAATCAAGTGCTCATCATTACATAAACATTCAAACACTTCATGAAAGAATATAATCAGAAACAGTCTATTAATATTTTAGGACTGATGAGTATTTAAGTACTTCCTCAACGTATAGTAAATATCTGTTCCAACTTCTGGGTAGGTTATTAAATCATAACTTTGAAGGCTAACAAGGTGTAGACACTTTTAATTGTAAAAAAAATGTTATTTTCTTCAAGGGCATTTATGGCTAATCCTTTCCTATTTCTAAACATTTTACACGGTTTATCTTGAGCAAGTTAAAACATTTGGGTTGTGGTTAAAAAAATCATGATAAAATGAAAACTTTTGTACTTGGATAAATGCTATTTTACTTCGACATAAAAAAATCAATCTTATATATAAAAGCTAGGGTATTACTTATTCAAAGTTTATATTGTCTATTTAGGACTTTTTATAGTAGTAGCTAAAAATTTTCTTTCTCCTAAAAAAGCTTTTGAACACTTATATGGCTAAACATATAACTATTAAGATACCCATAAAGTTTAATAATTTTCTTTTAAAAATTCGAACAATTTTCCATTAATCGATTAGCATAGAAATGCAAACACACAACGTAAGACACAAGTAAGAATGTATTTATTAATTTGCAAATAGCAGGACAAAAAATTTGAATTGGATATTTTTTTGAAACACCTTACTTTAGAAGCACTTTTTTACAAACTATTAAGAAAATAAAGTTTTAACTAAAATAAATAGCCCTGGGAATTGTAAATATCCAACTTGTGAAGAAAAACTAATTCAAGGTTACATTTTATCTGTAAACGACGAGGAATGTGACCGAATTATTGGAGAATGGCACGATGTGTTAGAAGACTTGATGCTGATGGCACTGGAACGCCCCGAAGCAAGGGTTGATGTTCGGTGAGATGTCTGGGACGAAGTAGGGTATGACGACCTGGATGATGCTCTGGACAAAACACCCGAGGATCGTCTGTCGAAGTCGCGAAGTAAATGGGATCGGCTTAAGGTCTTGGAAGCTTTCGTGGACTCAAGTCTTCTCAGAAGTGCCTAAAATAGATTTTAAAATTCATTATAATGTAATTAGCTTTAAAAATGTATTTGAAATAAATTAATATATTTTAAAAATGACTTTAAACAAAAATGTCGCATTAGCCTGTAAAAATATATATTGGACTTGGAAGTTAATAAATGCAAGATATCCATGTAATTAAAGAAACTTATAAGAAACACTTTACAATGATGTAATATTTGGTAAATTCCTAGTGTACGGTGCCCCGTTGTCGCCAAGTCCAAAAATTGGCACCAAGGCCAAAAATGAAGTTTTTTTTTGTCGCCAAATCAAAATGGCGGACATTGCGTTGGTCGCATTGAGCTCTAAAATGGGCTAATGGCGACGGTTTACAATTGATTTCGAAGCTTTGTTTTGGTTAATAAACATCGCACTAGAGCTTTATATTGGGCTGTTGGCGGCATTTCGGCACCTATCTCGAAGGTAACAATGTCCCTCCGGGAAGTCGATCATGGTGTTTACAGGCAATCCCTCGGGCAGTCGTTTGGCAGCACTTTTAAGCGCAAGTTGGGCGCGCCTTACGCTGTAGCGTCAACGCGCGCGCATCTAGTTCAGCCTTGTTGCCATTTAGTTCATCTAGTTCATCTAGTTGCCAAAATATAAACTTTATCGCCCACTCATTTGTCGCCAAATTCCATTTGGCGAGGGCACCAGACTCTAGGAATTAACCTAATATTTATTTTACTTATCACATACATTAAAAGTAAATTATTATATGATTAGGTTTAAGTTTTTTTTAACACATTTGGTGCGTACGAGGTCAATTGTTCCCCAAACGAATTTGTGAATAGTTACTGCATGATGTTAATTGATTCTGGGTTGAACTTGCAGATAGTTACTTTACAGGATTAATAGACCCTGTGCCTTACTTGTGGATAAATATGGATTTGACCGTCTGCATGTTAACAAACTGAACAAGTTCACAAAAACAGCCTTCTCTTGACTATTTTGAAGAACACAAGGGGTAAAATAACATTGATATTTTGTCAGTTGAGGGGCAGGATGCCAGTGGAATGAATAGGGTTACATTTTCTACCTTAAACTTTGGAGATTCCAACTAGGCAAAATCCATAAGATTTATGCTAAACTCGGCATCTTTGATTGGCTAATGATAAACAATGTTACTGCCACAAATTGAAACTGAAAATAAAAAATCAAAATCTATGGAAATATAAATCAGAAGAAAAAAAAAATTGACTTTGAAGAAAAAAATTTACTTAAAGCTGTAATATATGCAACATTCCAAGAACTTATTGCAATGCTGCATACATTACATCTTTAATGCAGATTTTTTTGGCAGCATTTATTGTTTGCTAAATGGAAACAAGATTAATCAGTCATATGCGGTTACCCTTGGTGACTTTTGTAAAAATCTTATTTTGCAATACTAAAACGTTGCTTTGCGACAAAAAACGGTTTGGTTGCCAATCAAGGAACTCCATTTTTCCCCTGCATCAGTGTTTGGTGTAAAATCAGAGCGACTATAAAAAACAGATTAACTGGAAAAAAAATACTTTTTGATGCAATGAAAGCATAAAAGAACCATTCAAAATAAATTAGTTTGTAATATGAATTTTTCATAGTAGAAAATTGTATAATTTTTGCAAAAATCAGTTTTTGATTAATCACAGTTTCTATTTACAGGAGAGAACATTAAGGAAAGCCAAGATAACTTTAAAAGGCTCTTTATCAAAGATCCGGGTATTAGAACACATGTTATGTAAGATGGGCATAATTAATGGGGATTTCGGTGAAGAAACGTGATTTTGGATTGAAGGACAAAGAAGACACTATTTTTTAACCGACTGAAAAATACACTAACAAAAACTTTAAATTAAAGTACGTCAAAAGGAGAGAGGTTATCAATTCGACTATTATGTATTTTTTAAAAATAGAAACTTTAGAAAAATGTAATCTGCAATAAAATAAAGTATAAATTTAAAAATTATGCACCTACCAAATTTTCTAATTCAATTTGTCTTTGATGGCGCTGCCTGTTAACAGCTGAGGAAGGTCGAACATGAACAGTTGAAGCACCAGGAGTTTTTGCCCGATTTTGCTGAGCCACAATTTTTTTAAGCAGGACCTGATTATCACCATCAATTTTACGCACTTCCTCGTTACTGAAAGACAAGTTCTTGCGACTTCTAGCATTCTGAGTCAAAACAGGGCTTTTGCACTTTCCGGAGCAAGTGGAAACGGATCTCGCATTCTGCTTCATTTGGAGTCGGTTCATAGCACTCACAAGTTCATGAAAGTCAATTGTATCACATTTTTCACATCGTTTGTTACCAACCTCGTCGTTAAACTTAACTCCATCCTTTTTTGTTTCTTTTGCCTCATGTAAAGGAGATATTTCCTCGGATTTCTTGTTAATTTCACCAGCTGTTGGGGTGTAACAGGTGAAAGGGGATCGAAGTGGACTGACATCGGTCATTGAATCGCTTCCATCGTCCAGTTCGAAAGAATCTTCGCTTTCGGTCGAAAGGGAGGCCGAATCCGACATGCTGGAAATGGAACTATCGTCCGAAATCTCATTGTCATCCTTAAAGGCTTTGCTTTTCAAACGTGGGCTGTTGAGTGTTTTATTATTTAGTATGTGGTCTGATTGTAATAATTTACCACATTTATTATCTTTATAAGTAAAAGGAGTGGGTATAACTGTTTCGATTGTGGTCTTTTTCACAACTCCTGTAGCATCATCGCAAGACACTGTAATCATGGGTTTATTATATTTCGTTTCTGCAATATTCAGTGAATTAAGGTCACATCCAGTTGCATCAGACTCAACAATTTGTAATTCATTTTCCGAGTTTTCAGAAACAAATTTAGAACAATGTTCTTTGGACTCGATGGCTGTTGAGGGATCTTGAGATTTTGAGGAGCTTTCATTTGAATTATTAGTCCCATCACTTTCTTCAAAGAAATCAAAATCAATTTCACCTTGAACATCTAAATCCGCTTGGGATGCACCTAGCCCGACTCGGAGAGACATTTTTTCAAAAAATGATATAAAAGGTTATAATTACAACTGTTTAAAATAATTTAAATATAATAATAATATATTATGCGACCATTTTGAATAAAGAAAGGCTCATGACCTCAGTTGCAGTTCTACTTTTGTTATTGTTAGTGACCACTGGGATCTTCAGTTCAGTTGCGTATCAACTTTTATTCTCAAGAAAAGAAAGTTTTATTGATTAAAAAAATATATTGCATGTAGAATCATAATATATTATAATTTCCTAAATATAGTATAGAAATCTAATTAAGTGGAACTTCGTTTTTATTTTAATCTTTAGCATTAGTTTTTTTTTTCATAAATTTCATATAAAGTTTTGCAACTAAACTCGTGTCGGCTAAAAATTCGCTCCATTTACATTTAGGCTGCATTGGATTTGGAAATGTTTGGTTTTGAATCTAATTCTGCTTTTTTTCTAATACAGCAAGTTTGGTTTTTCATTCTGTAGAATGCATTTTTGAAGACTAACACAGGTGTATTTGATTTAATCTTTCAAACTGGTTTTATTAAACGAAAATGGCAGATAGTGCAAGTGAGAGCGATAGTAGTTCAGTGGATGGTTTATACAACATTCCTGTCTCTTTAACAAGAGAGCAGTTTCAAAAGCGCATAGAATCTCTCCAACAAGAGAATAAAGTCCTGAAACTGGAACTTGAAACATATAGGTTTAGAATAAAAACCCTTCAAGAGGAGAATAAGTACTTAAGACAAGTTAGCGTAAACATTGTACGTATGGTGTTGAATTCTTTTTAAACTAGAAATTGTTGTTATATTTTGTGCTATCAGTTCATTTTATAGAAATTTAAAGCGCAACCTGCTTTGAAAACCTACCTTTATGTTATTATTCATATGCCCACGCATGTTTCTTTCGTATAAAAGTAATGTGCAATACGAAACCAAGAGTGGTGATAAACACCATACTAACTTTCAAATGTTGTTGAATGTATTATTAATATTTTTGCTAATCGTACAACTTCATTTAAAAGCTTTGCACTAAATATATATTAAAAATTCTGTTAACATGCTCATTAAATACAAGAAAAAGCAGACAAATATTTTGAATGGACTAAAAGTGAAAGCGGGGAGCGCTAAAATGAACTTTCAGAATTTCAGACTGTGATTGCTCTATAATTTTAATTATAGTCTTATCGTAATTGTTTATTTTTTTATTGGTATTTGCAGTTAATAAACTTAATGTTTTTAAGTGTTACAATTGGCGTATTGATTTTATAAATGTAGAATGCTGGGCATGCAATCTTGAGAACGTATTAACTTGATGTCTAAGTCACTGAAGGTTTTTGTACTAGTTGTTTAAAGTATAAGATATTTTGCTTGTTAATTATATGTAATAGTATTCGTTTTTTATCTTCCTAACTATTAGCATATTCACTCCTTATAAAATTGATATAATTATAGATGTATATTAATCAAAATGGGAACAGATGTAGTATAGGAAATTTGGCGCCTTTTTTGTTTTTGTCGACGAAAAATTGCTGTTAAACAGCGCTATGACGTCATAGGTTTGTCAGATTGAAAGTCGCCACAAGAATCGGAACATACCAACAATGTCAGGTGGGGTTGCCATACTATAAATTTATCACCCCTATAAAACATGCCAAAAAAAGAGACTCCCGCGCCAAATGTCCTGTACTACATCTGTACTTTAAAATGTACAATTAGTAAAAATTCATTAATTGAACTTATTTTCAAACAGGAGTGTTGTTATGACTAGGCTTCACCAAGCCATGGCAAACCGAAAGTCGGTAGCGAACGCTGCTTATCGATGAAATTCAAGCAGTTCACTTCTATTGTCCCAATTCTACATTTAGAAGTTAGTCACTTGAATTTCGTAGTCAAACAGGTGTCACCCAGAAAATAAGTTTCTCATTTAATTATATCTATGCCCTACACAACTGGCTATGCTAACAACAAATAATTATCAGTAACATTGAGTTCTGGCATGTGATTTTTTCCCCAAATTTGCAGAAAGCTGCATTTTTATTTAAATTTTTAGGTGATGGACTTGCCCATTAAAAGTTAACAAATTAACAATCCAAATTAAATTTTGGTTAATTTTATTTAACCAATCACTTATCTGGGTAGGCTGTATATTTTTTATATTAATCAAAATCTCGTTTAATATGAAATAACTTTAAATGAGCTTTAACCAGGGTAGAAGCAGCATATTAAATTTTTAGGGTGATCTATTTTAACACTGTACAGTGGCAAATAGCATATTCGGTATAAATTTGGCTTATCATGGAAGTATATAGAGAAGGTAAGTATATAGGAAGTATAAGATAGGAAATTAGGACCTGATGCGATTAAAACCATGAAATATAGCACAGCCCTAATGAGGCGTTAATGGTGGCCCACGTCGTCGCACAAAATAGCTTGTTTTTCTTACTGCTGTTGACGACCAAGCCTATTTCTACAATTTGCTAGAAATAACTGTTCATGGGAAAACCTTGTCACAAATCTGACACAGCCAAACCCTATTTTTATAGATCCACTGGTCATAATGTACACTTTTTTTTTAAACCAAGAGATTGATTGATCTTGAACATCACTAATAGTTTATTTTTCCATTATATATATACTTCCATGATATATATTTTACAGTTTTGTTGATTTTGTATATGATTTTTATTGATAACAATGTTTTATATTTCCCTAGCAAGCAAAGGCAGAGCAAGAAGAAGAATACATTAGTAATACTCTTTTGAAAAAGATCCAAGCATTAAAGAAAGAGCAAGAAGCTTTAGCAATAAATTACGAGCAGGAAGAAGAATGTTTGACCAATGATCTCTTTAGGAAACTTTCACAGGTTGATATAAAAATTGTTTTTTTGCTTTTTTGTGTAAAATGAGAAGAACTACAAGATGTATAAATTAATAAGTGATAACTATAAATATATGCTCTACTAGTATTAGATAATAAAAAATGTCTTTACCCTTATCCTTACTTATCCTATAAAGAGAGTATCCAAAAATTATTGGATATGTTATAAAATGACACAAAATTATAAATAGTGAGATGGGATTAAAATGTCTTAATTTTAATCATATTGAGATTATTAATTAAATTCCAATGCCAGATTTGTTAGTTGCTAAAATTACGTTTAAACGATATTCAATTTCATTAAATTTTTCATGTGAGCACCACATGGTTGTGCAGAGTTTAATGGCATAAGGATAAACATTGCATGAAAAATTCTAAGAAGTTGAATTTGGAAAGCAAAGTGACTACACATTGGGACCATCATGACTAAATACGTCTGTCGGAGAAATGCTCGTTTAGGCAATTACGTTCATAATTTGACCAATGGGTACACTAAAAGTTTAGATATACAACAAAGTTGCGTTATAGATTTATAGTAATTTGTGATGTAGAAAAACAGCCACTCTTCATAGTTCTTTTTTTCGTACAATTTTGTAATGTGTCCGTTAATTCTCGGATAACTGGTAATTATAATTAAAATTTCAATTTTTAAGAAATTTTAGAGCTAGGCATTAAAAAGCTTAAAGTTTCACTTGTGGTTTGTTTCTGAAATCTGAAAAGAAAAACTTGTACAATATAATCGTTTCTTAAAACTGCTTTGTTATTTATGTTATTTTTATGAACACTCATTATCACTTGATTAAAACAAAAAAAAACTCATTTGTATATATTAATTTATCTCGTAAAATATGTTTTACCCTTTGCGCTCTAAGGAGGTCTTTGGCATTTATGTTCTCAGATAACTGGTAGTTATAATTAAAGTTTCAATCTTTTAGAAATTATAGAACTGGACTATTGAAGAGTTTCGAAAAGTTGGTAACTGGACATTTTCTTTTAATGGAATAGTTATCTGTTCTGGTCCCGAAAATCGTTGGTAGTCTTAGATGACGAAAAAAAAATAGATTGTTTCAGAGTTAATGAAAGAACAAGATCATGAAAAACTTTTAATTATTTTTAAAATTTAAGAACATGTTGTTCCATTTAATTTTTTCACCGAGAGGAGTGCAGAAAGCTAAAATATAAGATGTGAATTTTAGACTTTTAATTGCTTTCACTTATTGTCACTAAAAACGTAATACCTTCTAAATTAGCTTCGCCAAGAAAAAGTTCACCTAGAACAGACCCTTGAGCATGAGCAAGAGGCCCTGGTGAATAAACTGATGAGGAAAATTGAGAAGCTTGAAGCCCAAACTCAATCCAAGCAACATAATTTGGAGCAGTTGCGAAGAGAAAAGGTAGAGTTGGAAAATACCTTGGAACAAGAACAGGAGGCTCTAGTTAATAAATTGTGGAAACGTATGGATAAATTGGAATCTGAAAAGAGGTATTCAATTATGACTTTTTAGTTTATCTTCTAAATGTTATTATATAATTTTTTTTACATAAAAATAATACATATAGTATTCATAATATTGAAAGATTTTCTGTGTGTAGATTGCAAAACGCTAACGTCCTTTGTATATAAAAGGCTAAAAATTTATATATAACTACTATTTATCCAGAAACATTGCTCCCGTGACCTGTAATAATGATCTAAATTTTACAGTAAAAAGATAATTTGTATAGTTTGTTTTTTATGGTTTTTTAAAAATAGCATAGGGTTTTTTGTTAAAAATAAATATACCAGCTGTCTTGTATATTTTTTCTTTAGATCTTTTTAAAAAAAATTGTATTGTATTTGTTTCCTTTTTTTAAAAACCCTAATATTTATCACTAAGTAATGATACCTTTAATATTTATTAAAATTGAATTAGATACTTTTAACTATATATTTGTTAATATCTAAATCATGAAATTGAGTAATTTATTTCTCTTTGTGTATAGAAGTTTAAATTATCTGAAGTAATTGTTAAATACAGGAGACTCTCGATAACTCGAATTTTTCGATATCTCGAAAAAAATCGATTTCCCTGCACCTTCATTACTTATTTAATGTAATTTTATTTCTTTAATTCGAAGTTTTTCGTCGTTATTTTCGATAACTCGAAGTTTCCTCACAACTCAAAATTTTGTTTTCCTCTCAAAACCACAGATTTTGAAGAACCTTTACCATATATGTAATTGCCCCGTTCTTCTTTATCGGTTCTCTTTCTTATTGTGCGTTATTGAAAGGGTATATGTACAATGGATTCCTACCTGTGCCTCACTCTTTTGTTTGAATATCGCCAGACTGGATTCCCTGAGCTGTATCCCATCTTCTTTAACGCAGAGTCAGTCCAACAAGGAAGGTTAATGATTTATCGTCCCTCAAGCCAGCTGGCGTTTTCAGTAAAGTGCGAGTCACTTTCTTGGAACATTACCGACCGTCCAGAAATCAACTCACTTAAAATATGAAGACGATACTCGACCCCTTCTCATTTTTGTTTAGGCTTTCGTGTGGTGTTGATTTGTCGCTGCGAATAATAGCGACAAAACGATAATGCAATGCACTCTCTATAGCCCCATTTGATGAGAGATCGCTCTCAGAAGAAGAATGCTAACCTCCTCCAAAGATAACTTTGTAAGAGGCTCTATCTTTCATAAAAACTATGCATGCGTTCATTGAATCAAGTCCGGAAATGAAAACATCAGAGACATTTCAAGCAATCGTGCATTTGGAAAATATAATTGATTTCGAAAAAAATAGAAATACTCACCAAACTATTTTGGATAGATATGTTAAATAAAGTCGTGTAAGTATACTAGTATTTATTTTTACCAAAACACCTTTTTTATAGGATTTTCGATATCTCGAATTTTTATACACTTCCCTTCGAGTTCAAGATAACGAGAGTTGTCTGAATTAAGTTTGTTTCAACTCTCAATTAATTTATTTCTTGTATAGGATGCTGCAAGAGAAATTGGAACAACCAGTATCTGCTCCAGCATCACCCAGAGATATTAATAAGGGAGATACTGCTGCTAACTTGACGTTGCATGTCCAGCATTTACGAAGTGAAGTCGCAAAGTTAAAAATGCAGCTTTTGAATGCCCAACAAGAACGTGAGTAACTTGACTTATCATATAAAGTACCTATAAGAAACAGGTTAATTTAAACTATTAAAATCTAATGTGTATGGTAAAATCTCTTCATACAAACATTGAGTTAGGATTCTTAGAAACAATGTAAAATACACAATTAAAAGATTAAAAATGAATTTTAGGTGCAAAACAAGTCTGAATATTCCACTAAATATATACAGAACACTCGGCTCACACTTAAAACAAAAATGTAAAGTCCTTTATCATAAAACTTGATAAAAATGATCATAAGCTTATTTATTCTGACTTCAATCTTTCTCATTTTTCCAAGAGTACTTCACTTCTTGAAGGCCGTCCCTATATTTATAGCATTCTTTTTAGTCAATATACCTTTTGAACTTAAACTTTTCCCATCTGCAGGATCGGAACAGTTTAAACCACAATATCTAGTTTAGGAACAGATGTAGTATAGGACATTTGGCGCAAATTTTTTTTGCGACGAAAAATTGCCGTTAAACAGCGCTATGACGTTATAGGGTTGCCAGATTGAAAGTCTCTACAAGAATCGGAATATACCAACAATGTCAGGTGGGGTTGCCATACTATAAATTTATCGCCCCAATAAAACACGCCAAAAAAACTTCGCGCACCAAATGTCCTATACCAGTGTTCACTCTAGAAATAAAAAGGGGCAGGGCGCTGTTAACAGTAAAAGGGCACCCCGTTTTCGAAAAGGCACTTCTTGTCTTTAAAAGGGCGCTTTTAAAAAAAAGTTTGGGGTGGGTGTGGCTAAACAAAAACAAACCCGTGAACAACGTTGGTTGACATTGCGCTAAGGCTGCATATTGGGCTATTGGTAACGGTTCAGGGTTTATATCGAAGGAAAGACCCATACAAAATTGATGTCTCTTACTTTTAAATTACTGCAAATAGTACAAAACAATATTAAAAATAATTATTTTCACTTAACCAAATCGGTAAGTAGTCCTAATCAGACCCCTTACAAAACTGATGAAAAGGCTACTTAAATTCAAAATTTGGTAATAAAATGCCTAATCTTGTAAAATTACCTCAAACCATATTCTCTTTTAAAAAAACACAGAAAAAAAATTAGCATTTCATATGCGGCCACAGAACCCCGTGCTCAAAATTACCGTGGAATTATCGCGATTGCACAAAACGCGTAGTTAAAATGGATTTTGTTTTTCTAGTGTTATAATTCACTTCAATTTTTATTTACACAAAAAAAATTAATCAATGCCTTAAAAACAGCTAGGGAAGCAAGGACGCTTGTGCTCGACTGAAAAGGACAAGAGGGGCGGAATTTTTTCAAAAGAGGGCGGCATTTTTTAAAAAGGGACATGAGGGCGCTATCGAATTGAAAAAAGGGCGGGCAGGGCGGACCGCCCTTCATAAAACGTCTAGAGTGAACACTGTCCAATACTACATCTGTACCCTAGTTTATTGTGTAGGCAGTTATGTTCCCAAAGCCTGTTTTGTTCATGCATTTTTATATATTTGAAATATATATAGCTATTTTTGTAGGCTTTAATTTTATTGAAGATTGATATGGAATGATGTGAAAAGTGTATTTATGTGCTGTCTTTATTTCTTGTACATAGATTCTGAGAAAATGGTCCAATTCGTTATGGAAGAGAAAAACGTCCGTGACGAAAACATCCGTCTCCAGAGGCGATTACAAATGGAGGTAGATCGCAGGGAAGCTCTTTGTCGCCATCTCTCGGAGAGTGAATCTAGTCTTGAAATGGAGGAAGAAAGGTATTGCCTGGTCTTTGTTAATAGCCTGATAGGATTTGCAATAGTTTTGATATATTGGACATTCTTGAGAAATCAATGAAAATTGAGCCATTGTCACATGAAAATAAGTTTCTTGTAACAGGATTTTAAATTCAGTGGGGCTACTTGAGGAAGGTTTAGTTACCTACTCTGGCCAAACACAATTAAATTTGACTGCCATTTATCTGCTAATCGCTAAGAATTTTTTTATTTAATCAATGAAAGTATCAAACGTGTTTACGATATTCAGATCCAGTGCTATAATTTTTTTGATAACTCAAATTTATCAAAAGAACAGAAAATACTTTCAGGACTTTTAGTCTAAATTTTTAAATGAATTCTTCAATTTTTATTTTGTATGGTTTTGTTTATTGTCTGATGTGTTTGAGCAAATGGCTGACAAAATTCAATTCTATTTAATAAATTTCGGCAATTTTCGTTTTTCAATAACGTATATATGTACAAAATCTAAAAATTTGTATTTTAGTATTATATATAATTTTAATTATGAAAGTTCTTTTTTATATCAATTAACCAGGATTCTTTAGCCCCACAACTTTCATGGAATGATTCAAAGAGTGGTGGACTTGTATTTGGTGATTGGTTCAAAATTCTTTTAGTTCAATTGAACTTGTGTGAATTTCTCCAAGATCATCGTGTGTAGGTTGAGAGTGGGCTGCTCGGGTGTCATCAACCATGGTTTAAAATTACTGGGGCAGTGTTCACAAGTCTTTCTTTTAGGATATATTCTTAACTTTAACCAAAACATCATTGCACAGCTGTAGGGCAATGGTTATTCAATCAATAGTATATCATTAATTATAAGATATCCTATTAGTCCATTCTACTTTTTGATCTAAATATATTATAGTTGGTGTGAGGTAATCGATTAACAAAATGAGGTTAATAAAAGTTGCCAGGTAGGGTTGTTTTGGAAATGGTAGGTGATGGCAGTGGCGGCGATTGGGTGCTGAAAGGGGGGCAAGATAAAGGGGAAACAAGAAGTCCCCCAAACAAAAAAAATGTGCTATTATATTGCTACAAAAAAAGCTATGGTATTGCACACTTGTATTTACACACTATTTTGTGTTATTTGAAGTATACCAACTTAAAATACACAGTAAAAAAACTTAATAACATAAATTTAAAAAAAGAAGTTTACATACCATAAAGCTGATTTGAGACAAGTTAAAAGCTTTCTGTTTTCGTTATTCTGACTTAAAAGGGCAAAACAAAGCACGATAACTTTCAGAAATACAATATAAAAGGGCCACAAAAACTTAAGTCCAATTTTCAGGAGTATAAAAAGTATGAACTGTTCAAAACACCTTTATTTCATTTGGCTATTTTAGCTATGGTCGAAGACAATTTAACTAGACCCTTAAGCGAAGGCTACGATGTGTAAAAAGACTGAGCTATGGCCCTGATTGAATAAAAAAAATCAATGGCTGATTTAAAAACAAATAAATATCTATCGGAGTAGTCATAAGTCATATACAGTTTGCTCTGTAGACTCCAAAATGACTGTACAAACGAGAATCATAAGTCATATTCGGCGCCGTTTCGCGTTTTTTCACTACTGCTTATATGTAAAACTGAGAAAACTTGGGAATGAGTCATTCTGATAGATTCTGGGTATTTTGTAGATTTAGTACGTAGTTACAATAAACTATTTTCTTGATGTTTTCGAAATCAAATCATTGAGAATTAAAAAAAAAAGCTATTAAATCTTTTCTGCCATCATCTTTCAGAACATTCGCTGAGAAGTAAAGTAAACAAATATACTTTTGCGGATTGTGTTTTAAAAATGTTAAAATCGGAGATTTTCTGACTAAAATAAACTATTTCATAACCAAACTATTTAATAAGTAATCATAAGTAAAATTATTATAAACTATTTCTTTCAGAAAAACTATAGAAATCATATGGTTGGTTAAAAAAATTAATCGCTTTGATTAGACTTTGCAAATGTTTGTTTTGTTTTGATTTAATTTAACAATTACTGGTACTTTAGAAGCAAAATTTATTAAAATATACTACTTGATTTAATATTCGGACTCGCAATTTGACGCTCTTTAAAGCGCCAAGTTCCTTACCGGGAGGCAAGCCCGTTCTCCCATCGTCCAAACGTTTGGAGGCGACTAGTGCACATTAAATCTGTCAATGAGGGGGTTTTGAATCTCCTGAACCCCCCCCCCCCCTCCCTTATTTACGTTCCTATGGTAGTGTGAGGAAGTTGGAGTTCAAAATGTTTCCTTTGTTAAGCAATGCAGTAAAACAATTGACTTGTAATTTAGTTTTAAAAAGTCCAATATAAAAAAAGTTACGGGGGCAACATACAAAAAAGTGCGGGGGCAACATCCGAAAAAAGTGCGGGGGCAAACGCCCCCCCTTGCCCCCCCCCGAATCACCGCCACTGAGTGATGGTTTACATCTTACGTTGACCTATATAATTATTAGTACCCAAAATGACTATGTGGAATTCATATGACTGTAATTTTTTTTAATATCTAGAGTTTGAAATTAAAATACCTTCTAAGATAAATAGTCTTTTGTTTTATGCAGGATTTTGAAAAATGCTACATAATTTGATTAATCACCTAACATGTCTGTAAGAGATGTACACATTCATTAACATATGGGTGTTGCATATTTTTAATTTAATTTTGTTTCCATTTTTAGGCAATTCAATGAAATGTCATCTTTAGGCCACATTAACAGATCGGTGCCTAGTCCCGTTCCTTTATCTCATTCCTCTTTGTCTTCCAATCCTCATAGTCCAGGTAAGTGCAACCTATTCTTGTTATTACATATCAGTGTTTAAGATGAATTTCAAAACACTGTAAGCAATTTAGCTCTTCTTTTTTTAAAACGTCGGAGCATTTACAAAAAGTCACTTTTTTAAGTTACTTATATAGTTGTATCATTTATTTGCATTATTCTGCATATGTTATTAATTTTGTATATTGTAAATTTAATTTTTGCATATGGTTGAAGAAAATCTTAATATTTTAAGAGAAATGTAGTTATTGTTAGCATATTTCTAAAATTTCATATTTCAAATAATTTTAATAGCAGGCTTTTCAAAATTTTCACAAATGAAAGAGGTTAAAAAGCAGAATTTCCTGTTTTTGAAAGTTTGACTGCTTTTATAACTGAGAGTACCACAAATAGTGTTTTTTATCTGTTTATAAGTTCAACTTTCCATGTAAATTTATAGCGCTAAATACTTAGTCTGAAGTGCCTCAGTTCAACAGTAAACATATTGAAATTTTAAGAAAATAACTATATTTTAGCATGGAATGTTTTACAAGAACAAACAATAAAAAAAATTCCACGCCTTTGAAATGCTTCTTATAATTTTCAAGAGAAATTCAGCATATATTTCATTTCTGCCTATTATCTCTCTCTCTCTATATATATATGTAATATATATAAAGAAGTGTTGATTTTTTTTAATACAAATCTACAGTTTTATTCCGTGCTTGGTGAAAGAGGCTTCTATTGAAGGGCTGTTGTAGCAGGAGTAAGAAGTTAATATTTTTTTTTACGAAAGTTTTAATTTTCCACTTTTTTTCCCAGCAATGAGTGTTTCTGGAAGCAGGGAGTCCTTTGCTTCCAATTCAAGCAGTCGCTGCCATCATTGCAATCAAAGCTTCACTCAGATGAATGTTATGCCAAGTCCATCCCCACCTCCAATGTTTTCTTCTGTAAGTAGGCTACAAGTGTCATTTTTCTCAATTGAATAACTTTAATATATATAAAAGAATTAAAAGGTTTGATATTATATATTATTTAGAAATGCCAATAATAATTTGTATAAAATTGTTAATTTGAATCTCCTACATTAATAACTAAATAGAGTTTTTTCCTAAAATGTTTGGTTTTCCTTGATAAAAAAAACAATCACATTTGGAGCTAGTGCAAAAACAAGCCAAGTAAAGATTTTTTTTTTTAAAACTAAAGAAAAAAATTTGTTTTGAAGGATGGGAACAAAATAACTTATTGTTGTTTTTGTATACCTCAACATTTCAAAAATCAAAACCAGATAAATTTATTTCACAACTGCTTTTTGTGACATTATAAAAGTTTATAGTTAAATTTTTTGTCGCATATAATTTTTTTTAATTAAAATTTTTAACAATAAAAAATGCTGAAAGCATTTTTTTCATGAAATTATACAATTCAACAACTAAACAACATATATTTTGAACACTTGCCCGTTTTTATGGTTCCCAATTCTTTTGACTGTCAAAATAGCTCATATTTGTAAAAAGCTATGAATGATTAGAATTTTGCAAGACTGTTAAAATTTGTACATTGTACAGACAATGCGGGCTGGTATGTACTTTCCAGCATTATCGGTGGGGTGTAAAGAATTGTAACTTTCTTTATTAAAAAAATTAAATTTTGTAGATCTTCTGCTATTTAAGTTATTGTTTCCAACAGCAGATATTAAATTTTTATTGTTTTAATTTCAGAATTCTCAGGGTACAGGATCTTCAAGCCGGGGGAAGTCGCCATCACAGGAGCGCTTCTTAAAACCTGCCGCCCCTCCTCCCCCTTCATAAGAATTCCAAATTGGACTGTTAAAGTTTCTTAAAGGGTGCTTTGGTTGTGGAAGCTTGGCTGAACTCTTTTCGTTTGTCTTGTCAAAGCATTTCTTCACCGGAATCTGTTATAGCATTGACAAGTTGAAATACACTCCAAGTAGAATTAGGTTGTTCTCTGTTATTTATATCCCACAGTATCACTTTGCTTCATATACTATATAAATTCATTTAAAATCAATTAGAAATCTCCACATTTTGGTTGTAGTTGTAAAGTAACTTCTACTTCTTTTTGTAGTTGACTTGGTTTCTGATGTTATTTTAACTGCCTAAACAGAAGCAGCATATTTTTTCAGCTGACTGAATTAATGTATTGAGGATATCTCTTTATATATGCAATTTGACACCTATTTTAAGTGGTTTAAGCCTTTTCCTTGCTGCATTTTACAGTTCTAAGTAGTTCACTGTTTAAATAATTCTCTTTTATATGTATTTTTGAAATAAATTTTTATATGGAATTTGTGACTTTTTTTCCTTGAAAAACCCACTAATTAGACTACAAAAAAAAAAAAAAAAAAAAAAAGAGTAGAATGAAATTTGCTTTTTTTTTTATGGTTAGACTATACTAATGGTTCCCAATTAACATTAAGCCATGATCCATTCACCTGTTAAAACTAAAATAGGACCGGAAACCCCCCAGTATGTATATGTTTCAAATTTTGCTTGAGCATAAAAATGAAGGGAAAAAATATACTGAAATTTTATAATTTCTTTTAATTCTACATAGCTTTTAATAAGAATACCAATTTACCCAACAAATATATAGAGCAGATATTACCACAATCAGAAGTTTACTTTTAGTCTCACTTGTGCATTTAACAATCGTTAAAATATTGTAATAGGTTAAATTATTGTTCTAATTTTCGAACTCTATGGGATAGTGAAATCTTTTTTTGGGGGCCATTTTCTTTATGATCCACGGGTTCGCGGACCACTTTTTGAGAACCACTGGCTATACCGTAAATTAAGAAGCAAGTTAAATTGTCAGTTTGAAAGCCAATCCTTACTTTTTAATTCATTCCATAATAGTTTTGGAGGCCTCCGTGGCCGAGAGGATTAGGCGTCAGCTGGGAATCCAAAGGTCCCCGGTTCAAAACCTTGTGATGGACTATACTAAAGAATAGTAAAAAGTAGTTTTGTAGCAGAACAACTACAAAAAATAACGGCGGCGTGCACGATAAATCTGATCGGGGTCCAAAGTCCTGACGTCTATTGAAGGCGTTGGGTGCCAGCTCAGGTGTTGTCGTCGTCATCTGACCATGGTTCAAAAATACGAGGCATCGTTCCCGGGTCTTTCCTTCGAGATAGGCCCCGAACCGTCGCCAATAGCCCACTGTGCAGCTCTAGTGCGACGTTAATTAACCAAACCATAATAGTTTTGATTACTTGGAAAGTCTTAGATACAGACAATAGTAAGTTGCTAATTCATGGTTCATACAAATTTTCCAAAGTAAAAATTAAGTAGTTCTTAAGGACTTTTTAAGGACCTCTTATATTTTTTAACAATAGTGGATATAGAATTACCATCAAAGCAACGTTAAACAATAAAATAAATTATAAAATCAGAGGAGTTAAAATGAATAATAAAAAGTTTATGTTTGAACAAGATTGTAGGTTTTAAAAAAATAAAGCAAAAACCGTATATGAACCACTTGCGAAAACAACCCGATATAAACCAACATTGAATTTCCAATGTTATGCTCTAAAAATAACAGTACTACTAAGTACAACAAGATTGAATTACTTCGATCTACATTTAAGATCAAAATTACAATGAATTTCTAAAAGTATAATGTCCTTCAAATGTATGCAATCGATTTTAAGTATCCTGAGATTTCAGTGCAGCCAAAAATTATTTTTTTTACATTGTCCTTACATTAAAACCCAAGTTCAATGTACCCTAATAATTAATCTTAAGATCAATGATTCAAGAGTACCTTTAATTTCAAAATTCTAATCTACTTTTAGTATAATATTTAAATACACCCCAAAAAAATTCAATGTATTCTCAGCATAAAAATTGAATGCATCACCATAGGAAAAATTTAACCCCAAAAATATATTTTAATTTACATCTATTATCTATTTTAATTATTATCTATCTATTATCTATATTAATTTAATCCATTGCAAAAATAAAATTGAAAAGGCTAATGTGCCCTAAAATCCGAAAACAATGCATTCTAAAAATGTATTTTCAATATATAAAGGTAAAATTTTTTCAAGTGCACAGAATAGTAGAATACCAATGTACCCAAAGAGTAATAGCCTCATTGCAGATCCAGTGAGAATTACTAAAAGTGAAAGTTTAATGTGCCATAGATCACAATTAACCCCAAATAACAAAATTAATTACTTAACAAAATTGCAATGTACCCCGAAAAAAAATCCAATGATTCCAAAGGAATCTCTAAGTCAAGAGTATGAGAAATAAAAGTGCAATGTGCATTGAGTTGAAAATTTTCTAAACGATCAAAATCTCTATGCACCACTCAACATCCAATATATTCCCACCAAGTTATTCCCTTAAAAACTAGTTTAATAAGAAATTGGAAAAACTGTAAAAAAAAAAAAAATTATATTTTAGGGGGGGGGGGGGGGGGGGGGGTCAAATAAAAATAAACTAAATATAATAAAACTTTAAAACAAAATATAAACACATTAGAATATTTTAATGCCAGTCAAAGAAAAAAGCTTTAAAAAAAAAAAAAAAATTACTCAAAATAACTCAATACTCAAATATTCTAAACTTCAATTTCGTAAAATAAATTATATTTCCGATAAATTTAATGCAATTTTGTTAAGTAGCGCAAATTAAATCATGATAAAATAGGTAGTAGTGAAACATAAGCATTTATTTATCAGATGCAAAAGGATTGTAAGTCTTTCAATAGAGATCGCAGCAGATCGTGTTTCGTGAATTTCTACAACTTCAAGATTTTCATGAATGAAAAAAATTCTCAAAAGTGCGCCATTTGGAAGTTGCATTCGCCAACAGAAATTAGAGTTATAACCATCTCAATTTTCGAGTGATATTCCCCGTTTGATGAAGATCGCAAATATTTCTAAATGTTGAAGATGCCACATTCTTGTGAAATTCTCCGTTTTTCTAGAATGAATATCGATTCTTCACAAAACAACAAAAACGAACTGAGATTTCTAACAATGAAGTGTCCATATGATGAAATATCATTGACTAAAAAATCGGACAAAAGCGATCAAAAGTTCTCTACTCACGCTTTTCACTCTTTCTCTTCCGCATAACGGTCAAAGTAAAATCCGGAATTCTACATTCCGATATTTTTAATGCAACAGGGTACCGAAAATTTTAAATCCCTGGAATTTCGAGTTAGACTCACAAAAGTACCACCCTTGTGAATTATTAAAGAAAATCATGAGGGACAAAAAATAAGGACCTCAGTTGAAAATTAAGGACTTTAAGGGCCCTTAATTAAGGGCCCACCTAAATTAAGTAGTTCTTAAGGACTTTTAAGGACCGTGCGAACCATGTAATTTGTTATATTGAAAAAAATCAGTACATAAATCTTTTTTTACAAAGCTCTTTTGGATTGTAGGTTTAAATTATAGTAGCAATATTGTCCCTTTGATTTCTTGTAATTTACAATCTCGAGATTCATATATATTTTCAAAAGTTAGCTTTAAGGACCCCCCGAAATATTTAAGAACCCAAGAGATTTTGCAAGATTAATGTGACACCCCTGTGGAAGAAGTACAAAAATATAGTAACTTAATAAAAGCTCACTAAGATGATAATTTGAATAAATTTTTGAAAAACCAAAATACATTTCTTTGCATACAATAGTTATAACAATTTGATCTTCCTTTTGTATTGTGTTTATCTTATCACTTGCAATGAAATTACTGTCGTTTGTGATCAGGGCATTCACCTTGAGTTACCCTATATAACTAGACGCTATATTTAATCCCAAGTTTTGTGGAAAAATCAAAAACTGAAGCAAAGTAAAACGATAAATTGAAAGATTTGTTTATAGTACATTAAACTATTAACTAATGTCTAACTTCAATATGATGCAAGATAAAATAAAGCAAAATTATAAATAAAATTTATTTTATTTCCAGCTATTTTACATGACAAATATACAATTTTAAAGCTAGAACAGAAATGAGTTGAAATGAAATCCACACAAAAAATATTCTAAATTATTTATGATTGGAAAATAAGTCTATTTATATAAAGTTCTCAAATAAAAACAATATATTCAGATTAAGCAATATTTAAATCGTTAGTCATTTTCTAAAACTGAACTAACTGGGATTTCTATGGTAAATAATTATTATTAAAGTTCAAATAGGCAGACTTGACAGCAGATTTTGCAATTTTTCCAAAAGTGAGTCATCAACAGTCCAATGAATTTATTTACGCAGTCTATATTTTAAAATATCTGTTTTAATCTTTCTTTACTTGTCCATAAACAATATACAGATGTTAGACCAAATCCGATAGCACCACCTTTAAGACATGTCTTAAGTCCAGCTGCAAGAAAATCGAACACAAATTGATAACTTTAAAACAAATATAAATAATGTTTGTTATTGATTAACACAGTTTTCAAAACAGATGACTTGGAAGTTTTCTAATGTTCTTTTCAAGATATTTAAATTTATAATGCAAAGTCTTAAATTTAGGATTTTATGTTTTTATTTTCCCTTATAGTCACTATTCAACTAAAAAAGTACAATTAATTTAATTAACCATGCACATGGATTAAAAAAAAATGAAGAATCCAAGAACTAAAATATTTGTTCAAATTGTTCCATTCAACTGAAATTGTCATTCTCGCATATTAAAGAAAAATGAATTTGATTTTTAAACATTTAAGAATCAAAATGAGAATGATATCTCCTATCCAAAAAAAAAATATATATATATATATTTTCCAAATATTTGAATTAGAATAGAAACCTTCTGCGAAAATATATTTATAAAAACATAGGAATCAAATTGATAACCTCTCTCTTTTGGCACTTGTGGCTGCTTGTTTCTTAGACAAAGCATATTTCAAAATGGTTAAAATTTAAATATTGTACAGACAGTTTGTATAAGATGTCAGGAATGCTTTGAGTGCTATATTCCACAATAAATAACTTTCACAAAAGAGGTTGTTATTCTCCCGTTTCTTTTGAGCTAATTGCAGAATTGCTTAAAATAATTTTAAAAAGCTTTATTCTGGTACAACCAATCATGACTAGCTCTTTGATAATAATTTAGACATCAATTCTATCTTCAAGTAACACTGGTCAGAATAATGATAAATTTGCAGACAATTGCTTGCTGGGCAAAATAAGCATGTTCTCGATAAATAAATTGGTTATTTTTATAACTTTGATAATTCGGTTTTTAAATTGACCTTTAATATAATTTATTTTCTACAAATACAAAATTAGCACAATTGAATATAGAAGAAAAATTAATAGAAATCCAATAACAATTGTCATACCGGTTGATTTATACAATAAACCTGTTGCTGCACCAGCACCAACAGTATTAACCTCATCATCTACTCCACGGGCTAACTGTAAGAGGGCCCCAAATCCACTGTACATAACAGCTGAAAACAAACCAATGAGCTGTTTATTTCTTATGTTAAAATTAGTAAGTAATTGTTTGCATATACAATACTTTGTAAACATTAAAAAAAATTGCGATCATTTAGGAGACTTATTAAACAGTTGAAAATGCAGGTTGTGCAAAGACTAACACAATTTTCTTAAATTTTTTTTAATATAAAATGTCTTTTATTATATTCTAAACAATAAAGCACACATTGCATTATTCCTTAATAGTGTGACATAGAAAGGAAGAAACATACAGAAAAAAAAACAGTAAAGGAATACCACTTATAATTAATTCATAACAAATAATGAAAATAATTTCATATGACAATGTAAATCAAACCTCTACATACCAACAACTCCAAGAGTGTTAGCAGTCCCAGCTCCTCTCTTAGATATGTGATTTAGTAACCTATAAGATATAACTTTGATTATTATGAATACATTTGCAAAAAGAAATACTTGTAAACTTTAAAACTACAAATTGGCATTCAGAGAAAAGAAATTGATAATAATTCATCAAATTGTTTGAGTTGTTAGACAGAATTTTTTTAAACAAATAAAATATTATATGTGTACGGCCATTGAGTTACCCATTACAATAAAATAAGTACACCATATTTTATTTATAATGCATAGATTTAGCAATAAAAATATACACTGCTAATACAAAAATATTTACATAAATTGATGACCAGTAAATAGATAAAATAAAGGAATACCAAATGTTAAATATTAATTGATTTTTATAACATTCCACTGATTTGTTCTGAATTAATTTTTGTTTATAACCTTCACACACAATTTAAAGTTTAACAAACACATCTTAAATGTTTTTTTTTAAAGCATGTAAGTAATATAAATGAAAATTGTACAATTTTCATTTATAAAAATTTGAATACATAATGAATATTTTAGTTTGCATACAATAAGTTATTTTTTTGCAACCATTGAATATAATTAATGAAAACAGGATCAAAATAACAGCTTTTTCTATACATTTTCAACCCTTCACATAAGGAAAGGAAACAAATAATGGCGAATTAACTCCCTCTTCTATTGGATTATATTTTCAAGTGAGAACAAAATCGATAAATTAACTTCATATAATTAACTAGAAAAGTAATATATTACCGATAAAAGTTTTAATATTATATGGCCTTATTTAGCAGTTATTATGTATGACAATATGAAACTACTTGAGCCCTAATTCCTCATACTATTTAATTGGTATGTCTTGTATTCTCGATAACAATTGCACATAAAAAAAAACTATTATTGTCATTCAGGGGGAAAAACACATACTGAGTTCTCTTTATACTGGCTTTTTGCTCTGTAAAGGCCATTTGTTTGTATCCGCCATAGAAACCCTGAACACCACCAAGAAAGGCTCCTAAAAATAAAAAGCATTAATATAAGAATAGTCCCAACTTCAATAAATCTTAACAAAGGTGCAAATTAAAACTACTATAGAAGATTGCTTTTGATTAGTAACATAAGTGTACATGAATTTTAACACAGGCTTCATATTTTATTTAGTGAATCAATCAAAAGTTTACTTTAAAACCTAATTAACAAAAACCTGGCTAGTAAAGTATGAATCCACAAGTCAAGTATAATGTACATGTTCAACAAAAATATCTATTATTAAAATTATATAATAACACTACCTATTTATTTCGATAGAAGTGTCAACAGATTTGAACTTTTAAGATGCTTGCTAAAATACAAATATTTTCTTAAAAACTAGATAGTCAATTAAAAAAAATATTTTTTTATATCTTGCAAAAGGGATTTTAACTCAAAGTGTTGCAATACCTGCCATGACTGCACCTCCGATTTGACCGAATGCAAGTTCAAATCTGCCTCTTTGCCTAGATGCCCCTTCTGGAAATATCCACTGAGGTCCATCCTTTAAAATATAAAAGTAAAATATGTAAGTATTTTTTTAATCAGTGAGTATTGATATAAACTTAATAAACATTATCAAATACTTATTTAGAGAGGATAACAATAAAATTTTAATTTTGACTAGAATCCTAGGTTAAAATCAAATTCACGCCTGCTAAAGGTTAATACATTCTGTATTTGGATAAAATTCATAATATATATCCTTAACTGATTTTTAAGTCTTAAGCAAATGATAAAAAATTATGGCAAAATAAGCAAATGTTGTGTAATAAAAGAGTACAAGCTTCTCGGTGATTCGAGAATCCAAACCATGTGCTTTGTATTCTAGAATCACTGAGCTATTTGCAAAAGCTCACTCACGTTTTTCTCGTTCTTGTAGAATGAGCCAATTAATTTCAGGTGTTTCTACAATAAATTAAATCATTTGTGTTTCCAAGATTTTCTCTTGTTAAATTACAAGCAAAAACCTGAGATCTAAATCTTTATAGCCTTTTCATATACATTAAGCCCATTATACATGGGCATGATAAACGCACATTGCATTTTACAGTATAGCCCCTGTAATTTGAGCATTCATGCTCTAATGGTTTTTATGCACCAATCAGAGAAGCTTTTGCAAAACCCATTGCATGTTTATCACGTCCATGTAAAATGAGTCTTGGAGGCTCATATAATTTAGCTGGAACAAGGTTAAAAGTAAACTCTTAATTCTGTTTAATATCAATATCTTGTATGAATAGTATTTAATTACTGGGTAAATACTATTTTTATAAACTTCCATGCAAATATCATTTACCATAACAAGGTAATCTCAGTATTAGAATTCTGTACATACCTCATCTTTAATAAAACATACATTAACAATCAATAAGTGATAGAATATAGTGCCATCTCTCAGCCACTCTGTGGACAAATGGCTGTTTTGTGTACAATTATAGATAAATAGTATGGAATTTAACTGTAATGGTACACAAGACAGTTCAAAGTTCGAAATTGGAAGTGTTACATGTCGCCAAAAAATTAGGTCAAACATATCTTATAATTTAAATAAAGCTTTCAGAGGATGAGATAACAGAAAATTCTTAAAAGCAAAATGGGCATTTCAGATTTTTTTAAAAATTAGATGTTAAATTCATTAAACAATATACCTTAATTTTGTAAAACCATTGATCTTAATAGAGAAATATGCATGATATTATAAAATTCAGATATTTGTGGCAAAACGTGAAAAGGATATATTGGCTGCTTTTAATCACAATAATTTTACAGTTTGGCACTTTTAGTGTGCATAAAATAACTGCTATTTAATGTTTTATTTACATCAACAATGGAAATATCTAATAATACAGAGTTCTGAATATCGGAAGAACATTATCACTTACAATATTTAGAAATACATTCAAATGCACTAATTATAAACAAAGGCACTTTTCGGAGAAAAAGGTGATACCAAGTTATAAAAGAATAACAATGCCATAATTTGATATATGAAAATAATAAAAAAGTTAATTTCTTTTACCTGGTTTAGGTAAGACGGGTCAACATTTAAATAGGGTGACAAACTTTGTACTCCTGCACTTGGCCCATCTATAAAAAATATATACACAGTTTTAATGTTAAAATAAAAAAAGTTAAAATTTCGTAGACATGTGAGGAGCGTGCATGCAAAACCAAACATGTCAAAAAAATATAACAAGTGAGAAGAGCATTGAAATTTATTAAACAATTCTGATCTCCAATTTAAGAATTGAACAATTTCCTAAAAATTCAATTATTTTTTATTCACATTTTAAGAGTGATGAAAGAGAGAAGAAAGAGTGATGTAAACATGATTTACATTTAAGACAATATATTGATAGGTTTCTGACATTTCATATAAACCATAATAGAATATTTTATTACATCCTTCATAAAAAATACCTTGGCTTATGAAACAGCCACTAAACCTTTAAAAACAGTCATCCATAAGTGAACAAACATTTAGCTTAATTCATGAAAGTGCTGGTAGGAACCAAAAGCAACTAGATCGATATTTAAAAAAAACTAATTTTTAATTAGAAAAAAGTAGTGTAATCAACTTTTTTTCTTTCACATACCCCTTGACAAAGCTTTTTATTTATATTATCTCCTGGGGGGGGGGGGGGGGGGGGTCAGTGACCGAGCAACAGATTTTTTTAAGACACTTTAACACCCCCCACTAAGAGGGGGAATCCTTAATCTCCACAAAAATTAATAAGCCTCTCCCCTCTTTACCAATTTTTTTCTCAAAAAAGTTATTAATTTTCGTTTGTGTCCTTAATTATTTTTAACAGTTGTCAATATCTATTTTTAAAATTAGTAAATCACTCCCTAATTATGAACTAAATTTAGAGAGTGAATTTAAAGTTTGAGAATTCTTATAATATATTAACGATTACATGTGTTAACGTTTAGTTCGAGAATTTATAGGTATAACAAGCGTTTTAGATGAAACAAGAAATTTCACAACTTAACGATTCAAAATTTCCGACTTAACACCGTCACTGTCCTCGTTATCTGACCAGATGATGGAGAAGATTCGAGATGGGAACTGAACCTGAACCGACGCCAATAGCCCAATGTGCAGCTCTAGAGTGATGTAATTTACTGAACCAAATAGCAGTATCCGTTTAGAAGTCTAATTTTAGTTTAATCTCACAAGTTCAGCAATTTTTAATCTTTTCTCGTTATCATATGCTGAATCTTTTTCGAGCATCATTGTGTTTCTGGCTCAATACCCTTCCCTTACGGGGTATTCTCCCCCCTAAAAAAAATAGCTCAATTCTTATGATTTTTATAGTATTTAGGCTTTTAATTATTTTTTACTTGACTTCCAATGGCAGGGGTTTGAACCCCCCCACAGGACCAACACTTCTACCAGGGATATGCATACCACAGGTTGAGAAACGTTGCACTAGAGGGCAATATTGGTATCTTTTAACTGGAAACAAAGAACCAGCTACACATAACATTTTTAGGTAAATTCGTGTACGGTGCCTCCCTGACACGATTCTGAAAATTGGCGCCAAAGAGTTGGCAAACAACGTTAAACTGTGCGAGAAAAAAAAAGTATGGTTACTGTATATTATGGTATTGCTAAGAACGTCCTGAAATAGTGTTGTTAAAATATAAAATTTAACACCCACCAATTGTCGCCAAATCACATTTGGCGGGGGCACCGTATACCCAGAATGAACCCATTTTTAAGCCATGACGAGGATGACGTGTTTGGAACCCTACTCTACAAACTGTTATTATTATATGATTTATTCAAAATAACAGTGCACTGCTCTTAGGTGGTCACCAACAGTTTACAATAACTTCATTTAAATCTTCAATAAATAGTAGATTCCAGAACCCTTTTTTAAATATAAATGATTGATTTTATAATCGAGTTAAAAAATGACTTAATAGAATTTGATCAAATGATGAAGGAAATAATACAACTTTATGATATTTTGACTTTGATAAGGTCAAATTGAATCGTTCATAGTAAGAATCGTAGACATACATTACATAACTTAAAAATGAAGCTGATTAGACAAAGTGGCAAGTTGTATATATCTTTTTGGCAACAAACAAAATAAATCCCTTGGTTTAACAATGAAATATGAAAATACGCAATTGGTAAAGTTTACAGGGATTACTATCAAGATTGCACATAAGTCATTTGGTAAAAAAAAAGTAAAAACTAAAGATACAATAAAATTAAAGCACAATCATTTTATGTAAATAATTAACATTGAAATATTAGTTAGTAAAACAGTGCAGTCAATGACAAAAAATTATTATTACATTGCATCATCCCTGGGTCAGCAGATGAGAAAATGTTTAAGTACCCACTTTGCCGATCCATAATCATACAATTTCTGTTGTAAACTTAGAACGAGTTTAGAGACAAATAGTTTATATTTTAGTTTAATTAGTAAACATTTCACTTTACAACTTTTCCATTTTACGCACATGTACAAAAGAAATTGCCAGATTCAATAATAATTGTAATTGAATTTTTTTATTTTTGCATCTTCTTCATCAATATTATTTTAAAGTTATTTAAATCGTATAAAAATATTTTTCTACTCCTACAGAATATTTTAGGTACATTAATGAATCCAATTAAATTATAAATACTTTAAAATAAATATATATATGCTCTAGTGATGAGCTTTCATATCAGCCGTAATCTAAGTTTTATGGAATGAGTTGGCAATAAATTTGTAGCGTTGTTCTGCTTTTCTGACACAAAACTGGAACGAGATAAGCTTTTTGTTTGTGCGCGCGAAATTGTGTTCTGTATTTTAAATAAATTACAACACAACTCATAAAAATGGTTTGTTAATATCATTTTTTTATATCATTCATATTAATATACATATATTTACATTTTTTAATTCGTAATTCCTTTCGTATAGGCTGGAGGTAAAGCTGGAAAAGATTCAGGGAAAGCAAAAGCGAAGGCTGTTTCTAGGTCCGCAAGAGCTGGTTTGCAGGCAATTAAACAATTTTCTTTTTCTCCCATGATGATATGTAGCTATATTTCAAATTTATATATTAATTTTGTTTGTCATGTGTTTTCTAACTTCTTATTTCATTTTGAGATTTATTGCATCATCTCCAAAATTCTAAAAGTTTTAAATTAGTTTCGGAATAGTCATGAATGTTCTTTTACCTTGCATATGATGTTTTTGTTTTGAGTTTCTCGGTTTCTAAAAGTCTTATCAGATTTACTTTTATTTATATAAAGTACAACGCTTTTCAGTAATGTAATCGCCAATTAAGAAAACTATTTGTAAGCGCAAAAAATATTCAGATGTTTGTTTAAGGCGAAGATTTTCTAGCAAATTAACTACTATATTGATATTTCATTGTATTATTCATAAATTTCGATTTATTCTTCATAGGATATTTTTATATTTAATTGAATGATTAAAAAAATAAATAAATATCATCAATGTTATATATATTATTAGCTTATGCACAATTAAAAAGAAGTTTATATAAAAAATATTAAGGTTATTTAAAAGTTTATTTAATTTTTGGTACAGGTCTAGTATAAGACATTTGGTGCGCGAGTTTTTTTTTGGCGTGTTTTATTGAGGCGATAAATTTATAGTATGGCAACCCCACCTGACATTGTTGGTATATTCCGATCCGTGTAGCGATTTTCAATTTGGCAACCAATCTTCAATCTGGCATAGCGCTCTTTAACGTCAATTTTTCATCGCAAAAAAAATTGCACCAAATGTCCTATACTACATTTGTTCCTAATTTTTCTGTGAACTTTCCATAGTATTAATTTTTTTTTCGTTTGCCATTTTTTTAAATTCTTCAAAGTAAAATTAATTATATATTGTTAAATTCAAATGTTTTAACTCGGGACAGGTAGCCCTTTGTCGATGACTTAGTGTTCTTTGAAATGGTGAATTGCTATCTTTCCCAAGTTAATATAATTGTATTTTTGAAAGTTAACTTGCAGTAGTTTAAAACACAAGTTTTTATTAAATGTATTTTTAAATCCTTTTTAATTTGAAAATTATTGTGACTTATTTTCAAAAGAAAAACTTGGTTACCTTGGCAGCCGATTCGGGGGTCTCAAGTTCAATCCCAGACAATCGCAGGGCCCTTCAGTTGTTGCATGTAAATATTTTGTCCAACCAAAATGCTCTTGCATTGGTAATGGTTTGAAGACAATGGGTGACAGCTCTAATATAGAATTATTCTTCTAATCCAAGTTAATTTTGACCAATTTCTTCCATTTGTTGGGTTTCTGGGTAATTTCATTGAGATATGTGTTAAACCATTGCCAATCGTGCAGATCTCTCGCATTACACCACCAACCAAAGGTAGAAACTGGGATTATAAAATTTTATGGATAGATTTGCATTCCATTTACTCTTGATTGTAGAATCGAAAATATATAAAAAATGAATTTATTATTCAAATTCCTATCTGCCCATCATAAATACTTGGAGATATTTTTTCATTAAGTAACTTTTGACAAATATATTCTAGAAAATAAGATATAAACAATATCTATACTATATATAATTCCAGATGTGGTTTGTTATAATTTAAGTGCAAAGTTTCACTAATTTTTTTTCTTCTTTTTTGCTAATAATTGACATCTCTTAATGCCTAACACAACCTTTTATGCTTTGAACCTCAGTGTATTTATAACTTCTCAATCCTCTGTATTTTTTTTAAAATTTTAAATGGGCATTGGCATTATATTCACTTACCTTTGAAACCCTAATGACATATATTATAATTAATGACTTAACATACAACTTTTAGTTTCCTGTGGGGAGAATTCATCGCCACCTGAAGCACAGGACCACAAGTCATGGCCGTGTTGGTGCAACAGCAGCTGTCTACAGTGCTGCTATTCTAGAGTATCTAACAGCCGAGGTTAAATATTCAATTTATTTTTTGTATAATGTTCCAGAACTGCTGTTTAATTGAGAGATGTATGGCAATCTTTAGGCATCTTTTTTTTTTTTTTTAATACTGTAATAGAATTTTTAAACACTTAAGTTTAAAAAACATGTACGATTCCCATATAGTAATCGTCAAACGTAAATGAACAATTTTTTAAACTGTCATTTGTTTTTCATCTCCAGTCTGTAAAAGTAATTAAACTATACTTATTTTTAAGTAAAAATGTAATAAGATGAATGAATTTTTATGTAAATTTAATTATATTGCATATTTAATATACTAAACTATATTTAAAATAAATAATTTATGATCAATTTAATTACATTTGAATTTATGTATATTTATTAATTCAGGAAAGTTAAGGCACACAAGTGTAAATTATACCATTCTCGGTTCAATGAGAATTGTTTTAGTTACAAATGCTAAACTTCTTGTGACATTTCACATTTAAAACATTTCTTTTTCTTTTCTAGGTGTTAGAGTTGGCTGGAAATGCCAGTAAAGATTTAAAAGTAAAGAGAATTACACCAAGGCATTTACAGCTTGCTATTCGAGGGGATGAAGAACTTGATTCCTTAATAAAAGCTACAATCGCTGGTGGTGGTGAGTATAAATTTACATTTCAGACCTTTTATTTGCACAAACTCTTTCAGTTCATTTGATTTTTTAGAATGTTAGTAGTCAGATCCAAGATACCTTTAGCCCTTTCTGGATCGTTGATTTTATTAAAGTGCTAGAAGACAGAATACCTCTAAAAGAGTAGAGCAAAATAATATGATAATTGGAAATAATGGCGGCTCGTGGGGTGCAGCCGGGCTGCACCTAAATTTTTTAGTGTATTTTAAAACTAAAATAAGATATTTTACTAATTTTCTTAAGTAAAGATTACAATTAAAAATGAAATTTCTAAATGTTCTATTAAAAAAAAAACTGACGAAAAGTGAAAAAAAAGAGGGTATAAAAAACTCTATTCCATCAAAACTGCAGTCACAAAGCGAAGTCAGGAATCTGCTGCATCGTTGCCATGACAACCTCTACGTAGTAGGGAGACGGCGCTCCATGCTAATGCACTGCCTTTGTGGCAAGGTTCAGATGATTTCGGCTGCACTAACATTTTCGACCACAAGCCGCCACTGATGGGAACAATATATGTATATTATTACAAATATGCAGACAATTTATTTATTTACAATATAAATTTAACTTTTTTTTCAGGTGTAATTCCGCATATCCATAAGTCTTTAATTGGAAAGAAAGGAACTCAGAAGCCACAATAAGCATTTTTTACAAAGTCCCCGTCATTTTAATTCATTCATGTCACGCTGTGTGAAGCAGTCTATTTGCTTCAGTCAAAAATCTCATACTTCATATTTCATTGTTAACAAAGTTATTTATTTTATGATATCAGTCTAAAGTCAAAATGAATTATACTTCTTAAAGTGTATGTCCAGTCCTTTCATTTCAATAATTTAGGTTTTTTAAGATGTCTGTTTGCATTTTCGATGTCAATATGGATAAAATATCAGAACTTGTGATTTATCATATCCAAAGATAAAGTTGCACTGTACATTTTCGTACAAAGTATTCCTAATTTTGTGACTTTGAGTTTCATTTTCATGTTTTGCATTTTAACACTTGTAAGTTATTCATATACTTCTTTATTGATTTTCATGGATATTTTTAATTGTGTAGTTGCTGTTTTGATGTGAGCTGTTAGTTGTAATAAAATGTAGTTTATATACTTTGATTTATACTGATGGATAAATTGTTTGCAATAAACATATGAATTTTAGTTGTGCAGTTCCTTTAGATTTGTTTCAGCAATGATCAATAAGTTATCAACAAAGGCTTTTAATTTACTTAATTATTTGGTTTATAGGATTGCCTGGCAAAAGGAATATTTTTTTTTTGTTTAAATTCTACCTAAAAAATATGTGTCAAGTTTCGATACTTATTATTATGAAGGAATGCATTAGCAGGAAAATACTAAACCCAATTGTTTATGCCATTCAAAAACTTTTTGAAAAACGATGATTATAAGTAAATTTGAGCTATAAATAGATCAAGACATTTTTGTCTTTAATTGGTTATAAAATGGATCAAAGTGAACTAATGATATTTCAAAGAGAATTTTTCTTCAATTAAATGAACTTTTTAGTTAAATTCTTTATTTATTGACAATGGTCCGACTATTCTTAAGTTAGATTGGATATCTCTGGATACGTGGTCAAAGTGGATATGGTAAGCTATCGGAGAAAAACATAATTTGTAATGACAGTAAAATTTAAAAAAAGACGATTAAATACTGAATTGCATTTCTTAATTTTTAACACGTTTTGTTTAAAATCTTTTATCAAATTTATTTTCTTAACCTAGCAGTTTATAGAAATAACTATAATGGCAGTCCAATTTCCACATTGCGCTGGTTTTTAGAAATTTATATAATTGTTTATGAACCAAAGGTACTATTTATACATTAAAAAAATATTTTCTGAAAGCACATAGTTATGAATACAATGTACTAATTAAATTAATCCTCTCATTCAATCTAGGTATAGTAAACTGTATAGTAAACAGCGACTTATATTTCTTATACTAATATAACAATTAATGATTAAAAACTTTTCAGATAAATATTTTATTATATAACACTCGGGACTAGCATATATAAATATATTATTTAAAACATCAAACAGGTTTAATATTAACTTCTGTATAAACTTTGAGTTTTTCTTTATATTTTGAATAGGAATAGAGGATTCCTCCCATCATATTCAGACTTATGCCAAATATATTTAAGATATTAAATTTAACACCTCCAAAAGTAAAGAATCCTATCACAGTCTGCATAATACTTTTCAATACACCAACAAGGCTTGTGGTTAGAGCGGAGTTCTTTTCTGTACACAGAAAGAGTGAATAGTTAAGCAGAACTCCCATTGACACTTGGATTCCAAAACATAAGATGAATCCTAAATCTGAAACAAAAGGCCAATTTTAGCAATGAATAACTTAATATTGATATTAGTAATTTAGAAAGCATAAAATTGTAATTGCTGGCATTTTAGTGATCTGTCAATAGAACGTATGAAAGTTACAAAAATATTTTAAATTACCTAAAAAATTTTCATACTGAGATATTCCTTGGGTTTCGACAAGTAGACATACAATAGCATAAAATGGAGTTGTGTTATAGCTGCTTATGTAGAGGACTTGCAAAGCTGACATATGTTCCAAGCATTTTTGAGCTAATGTTAAATATAGACCTTGGACAAGTATGCTGATTGCTCCATATTTGTAAGCTTTGGAATCAAATTCTAGATCTCCTAAACCTGAAAGATAGAAAAAATATTATGTAATTTTTGTCTAACAGACAATTTTCATTAAAATATTTGCAATTTGGTAGAATAAAACAATCTTAAAAATTCAATTGAATTGTTGCAACATCTATCAATAATACAGTCAAACCTCATTAATACAAAATTGACAGTAATAAGCAATTTTATTTTGTCTTAAACATAAAAAAAAAGAAAAAAAAACTTTAATCAAAATCAGTTTAGAATCTAAAACTTAAACTTTTTTTTATATGTGTAAATAAATAAACATTATTGCTGGTTATAGATCTTCAATAATTAAGTGAAATTATTTTGCATCCTATAAAAAAAAAAAAACTTCAAAATTGTTTTTAATGTATGAGTGTTTAAATAATTTTACAGTATATGCATTAAAAACTTTTTTATACCACAAAACATTTAGGTTAAAAAAAAATGTGTAATAGTAGGTTTTTAACAGAATTCCAAATTGAGTAAATTTCTGAAAAATATTTAGATACTACCACTAACGGAAAGTGATGATACATTCATTGCAGTCAATGAAATCCATAGGCATAAACTTGTATTATGCCCAAGCAAGGGCGGATCCAGAAATTATTGTTAGGGGGGGAGGGTAATACAGTATATTGTTATCATGAACACCAAATTTGACACAAAAATGCCAAATTTGGGGGGGGGGGGGTAATTTCCCCTCTGCGCTTGTACCCAAGTGCCAGAAAATTTAATGCAGCTTAGTAAAAATTAGAGCTATGAGCCCCCGCAATAATTTTTAAAACTTTAAGCCTCTGAAGTAGATGAAAATTTAATAGAATAACAGTTAGAAGGAGGAAGACCTAATAATAAGCATGTTTTCTATATATATATTTCCCCTCTGCGCTTGTACCCAAGTGCCAGGAAATTTAATGCAGCTTAGTAAAAATTAGAGCTATGAGCCCCCGCAATAATTTTTAAAACTTTAAGCCTCTGAAGTAGATGAAAATTTAATAGAATAACAGTTAGAAGGAGGAAGACCTAATAATAAGCATGTTTTCTATATATATATTTCCCCTCTGCGCTTGTACCCAAGTGCCAGGAAATTTAATGCAGCTTAGTAAAAATTAGAGCTATGAGCCCCCGCAATAATTTTTAAAACTTTAAGCCTCTGAAATAGATGAAAATTTAATAGAATAACAGTTAGTAGGAGGAAGACCTAATAATAAGCATGTTTTCTATATATATATTTTCGTTGTTAACAATTAGAACTATATTTGCTAACTATTAGGACTAAGGGTCATAAGTCAGGGTTATGAGTAAGTTATTTATAAGTATTTTATTTAATTTTTTGTAAAAAAAAATTAACATTTTCAATAAGTTTGTAAAAAAATCTTAAAAACTTCCTATTACAAGAAAAATGTTTGTTATTAAATTAAACAAGATTCAGTTATCTTAAATTAAACAAAAAAATGCTGTCTATTTACACTTAACGTGCATTAAAAAATGTAATTATGATTTGTAATTGATTTTGGTCAGAACATGTGTTGTTTGAAATGAGTTTACTTAAGAAATTCTGTAAATAGTGAATTTTGTCAAGAAGTCAAATAGACATATACCTTCTTAATTGTTTTTGCAAATAGATTCAAATTAAGATACAATATAATTAAAAAACTATAAATAAGTGAAAATATATAAATAAGTAAAATTCTCACATACTTGCAACAATACACCCAACAGAAATGCAAATAACAGATGATACAATTCTTGAATTTGGAACTTTCTTCTTAAGCAATACGACAGATAGAATGAGTGTGACTATTGGGGCACACCTCTTTATTGCAGCATACATCGGAATGGACATACCACCAAGAGCATACAGGGCAGTGACAGAATGGAGTGCGTAAAATAGTGCTGGCCATGCAAAGGATCTGCCTGAAAATAAAACTTTTTTAATGCTGTTTTAGACTAAAATCAGTTTTGGAATACTATATTGTGACATTTTGTATTTCCTAAACTATAGCTGTTCTGCTTCTAACAACTTATAAATAACCTTATTGTAAAAAAACAAAACAAATATTTGGGATAAATAGTTTAGTCTATTATTAAAGGCCAAACTATTTAATATAATAGACTACAAATGCTGCATGCAACTCAGAAACAAGACTACTTTTATAATGTTTATAGAGAAACTACACCTATTTAAAATTCAAAAGTGAAATGGTACAAAAATGGATTTTTCAAGAATGTATTGTAATTGTTAATGATATGCTTTTTATGATGAGGAAAAGGTGATGAATATATTTCCACTTTTCAGAACTACCATTTCTTAGTAAATTGTGATTTGTTTGAGAAGATTTCTACTAACTTAACCTTTTTATACTAAACCTGGGACACAACTAAAAAATAAAGTTTTTGGAAACCCTAAGATATGGAAGGGAATAATAATCTCTATATATAATTCTCTTACACGGTGATTGAAAAACGCTGTTTTTCTCTACGTGGAATGGCAACAGTTACAAATACCTGTTGCTTTTTACGATTAACAAATTAAATTCATTAATAAATAATTATTTTGATAATGTCGTTTAAATTAGGAAGAATGCCGTATTATATTAACAAAACAGAAGTTTTGTAAAATATATCTAAACCACTGAACTGAGATCAGTGATCTAAACAGATTGCGCCACCTCTATTTACAGTGATCTGTAAATAGAGGTGGCGCCATCTGTTGGCAGTTTTGGAAACTATACCATAAATGATTCTTATAAACTCCATCTGCCTGACGTCATTAAATAACACATTTTTGGTAGGCAAGGTTATGGTGGGATTAACATCAATTATATCCAAAACAAACTACAAATAATGTTAGAAATTGAGCTAATATGCATGAAAGGCATGGCAAAAATGAGGAAAATAATAAATAATGGTAGGCATGTCAGTGGTACCATTGTTTTCCGTTTGTACTTTAACAAAAAAATACTTTAAAAAATTTTATATTGATTTACATGGAGAAAAAATTTATTTATGCCAAGATGAATTATAATTAAAATTTTCAGTTTCAACTTTTAAAGTTTACAATAATATAATAAAAAAAATATTGTTGCTAGGACGCATTGTTATTGTGTCCTACCTTATAGCGAGCGAAGCGAGAATTGGTTTGCGAAGCAAACCTGGAGGACTGCATAGCAATCCTCCGTGGGTGGGCGGAGCGTCAGCGGAGCCTCCTAGTAATAATTATTACTTCAAATGACAAATAAGATAAAATTAATACAGTCAACAAACCTAATTGTAAAGTATATTTTGGAATATTTGCAATGTTTGCGACTCTTAAACTTTCTAGGAAGATTATACAGAGTATCATCTGACAGGCCATAATGAAAAATGGAAAATGAAATTGATAACTTGTGATGATAGCTTTGTTTGTAAATGCCATTGATGTAGAACAGACTCCATACAATATTGCAGAACCAATGCTTTCAATACTTTGTTGTAATACCTAAAAATACAATAACAATTAGTTAGTTTCTTTAATAAGTTTAAAAATCTTATTTCATTGCTACTTCAGGTATTAATCCTCCAAGGACACAATAAATTGTTCATATGACACCAGCAATACGAATTACCTGCTATTATTTTTTTAATAAAATTAACTGGGTGCAATAAGGAGTGTTCACACGTAGATCCCTCTTTCGTAAGGTAGCTATAGTAGGCTGTAGATGTTTTAACGTTATTTAAAACAATATTTTTATAATGCATTATAAAGCTCACAAGTCAGGGTGTGTTTTGAAGTAAACTTTTTTGCTATTTTTTATTTTTATTAAAGATAAATATTTTATATATTTTACACAAAATCAAAAGTATCTATTTTTGAAATGATTGACAGCTGTTAATAAGAAATGGATTGTGTACAGTAACACAAGAGATTGTAGTCAAAGCTTGGTGGGCAGCTCATACAACGTTAAAAGCAAACGATTTTATTATTAATTTAATGGAGTTATAAGGTAAGTGTTTATTTTGAGTTTTTATCAAATAACGAAATGTTCAATTCCAAAGGGTACTGTTCTAACTAAAGTAAGTAATTAACAAATATGTATTTTACGGTTAACTAACAAAACCTAAAGATGCTTTGAAACATGGTACAAATGGTAAGTCATAAGTAGGGATGAAACGGATATCCGGTAACTATCTGGTATCCGGCTGATTTTTAACTATCCGGTAACTATCCGATATCTGGAAGCAAAGTGTATCCGATTTTCCAAGCCGGATATCCGGATGAATAAAACATCGAAGATTTTTTTTGTGGCGGTCAATTATCTTTGCTAAAAATATGGTATTTAAGTATTTTCCTGAAAATTCTACCAATGTATTAACAGTGTGCAGATTCTCCCTTGAATTTTTCTCGTTTTTAACTTTAAAATTCTATTTTTTAATGAATCATTATGGTGGAGGGTCATAACATCTCACAACTAATATAAAGTTAAAATAAATACAAATACAAATACAAATATTGACGACCAACAACAGGCTCAAGGCCCAACAAGGTTGGTCCATCTAGTACCTCTTAACTATCCCCCAATGCATATCGAACTTCTTCTTAAAATCCGTTACTCCTTTACAATTAACAATATTCACTGGCAAGTTGTTCCATTTGTCTATTACCCTATTATAGAAATAGTGTTTTCTCCCTTCCCGATTAAAATGGGATTTGTTTAACTTAAACCCATGACCTCTCGTTCTATCACTCATATTAAAATCTAAACCCTCCACATCTCCTTGTTTGATAAATTTGAATAGTTGAATCAAATCTCCCCTAACCCTTCTTTCTTTCAGAGTATACATATTCAAATTTCTTAATCTATCTTCATAATTCATGCCTGAGAACCCTTGAACCATTTTAGTAGCCCTGTGCTGAATTTTCTCTAACAATGCAATGTCTTTTTTAAGATATGGTGACCAGAACTGTACAGCATACTCAAGATGTGGCCTTACTAAACCTCTGTACAATGGCAAGATAATATCCTTAGATTTTGATGAAACACTTTTCCTGATGTACCCCAACATTCTATTAGCTTTTTTGCTAGCCACTGTACATTGATGACTCATTTTAAAATCCTCATTTACCAACACACCCAGATCGCTTACAATCTCACTATTTTTGATTTCTGCACCCTGTAAAACATATGCAGCCTTACTATTTTTGATACCCATGTGCAACACTTGACATTTACTGATATTAAAAGACATACCCCATTTAACAGCCCATTCTGATATTTTTGTTAAATCACCTTGTAATTGCTCTATTTGTTCCCCAGAATTCACAGTCCTCATAATTTTTAAATCATCTGCAAAGATGCTGACCTTGCTCCCAATCTCCCAACTGATATCATAAATAAATTTCCCAAAATTTTAAGCAAACTTGAGTTTTTATGTTTGGAATGAAAGGGCATATGGTAAACAATTATTCAGAAATTGAGTTTAAAGTGTACAAACATACGCCCATTGCTAGCAGCACCCTAGACTAACCCTTTGCAAAAAAAAAAGTTTTTTGAATGTTTATTCAATCTTGGTATTACCTTAAGGGTAAATAATTGGGGAATATTATAGAATAAAAAAATATTTAGTAATTTTTGACCGATTTCCGTATTTTCTAGTGTGTATGAGAAGATATTTTCATAAAAAAGAAACTGCCGGATATCCGGCAAAATACAGTTTGGATATCCGATATCCGGTTTGTAATGTGCGCCGGATATCCGATATCCGGCAAAACCACTATCCGATTCATCCCTAGACATAAGAGTATGGTGTTCCACATTAAAGTGCCAAACCATATACAACTGTAGTTACTCATTAGAATCTATTAATGCTTGATAGGGATGTGTTATTCATGCACCATAATAAATTGACATCCATCATCTATAAATATTTCTGTGCTTGTTTAACCTTTCTGTTAGCTAAAAACCTTGATTTTGAGAACATCTAATTTCATTTAACAATTGATTGAACATTGAACATTTTAACCTCTAATTTCATACCGTAAATGTTTTTGCAATACAAAAATCATGAGTTTTTTGAAAGGGCAAATGATAAAATTATCAATATGTTACAAATTAAATTTATTTCTTTGAATATTTTTTATTTTAATGAAAATCATATTTTTAGAGCAACCCAACAGTAATAAAATATGTAGAAAGTTATTGAAACTGTCAAATTCTTGGTTTAAATAACAAAGAAACACTTTTTATAAAAAAAAAATTATAGACTAAATATTCTAATTTCAGAAAAAAAATTATGGAACAGATGTGGTATAGACATTTGGTGTTTTTTTTTTTTTTTTTGCAAAGAAAAATTGTTGTTAAACATAGTTCCGGAAACGCACAAAAACGATTATGCAGCGGGATGCCGTCATAGGGTTGCCAGAGTGAAAGTCGCCACAATAATAGGAAAATACCGACAATATCAGGTGGGGTTGCCATACTATAAATTTATCTTCCCCTATAAAACACGGCAATAAAAAACCTCGCGTGCCAAATTTCCTATACTACATCTGTACCAAAATTATATATTTTTATTTTATTAAATGACAAGTTATGTTGCTTACCTTTTTATTATTTTTTGAGTCATTTTCTTCAACTTGAACTATAGTATTATTATCAGACTGTTTCATCCTAAAGAATGCAAAGATTGAGATTCAATCAACGAAAATTAAATTAAGATTTTTTAGGGTGGCAACAACATTCTGGAAAAAAATTCTCTGATATTCCCCTGATGGTGTCACAAAAATTTCTCTGATTTTACAATTACATTAAGAAATGTTGCAATATGTGCTTGTATAGAAATAAAGTGTCCATGCTACAATGATCCAATAAATATATTGCATTATAAATGAAAAATTATAAGCAATACTTATTGAAATTTTTTCTTTTGTAGATAATTTTAAATGTTTTATATGCTTAATATTTCCTATTCCAATCTTCAATAAATCGCATATTCATTAGTCCCTTACATGTTGCTTACAATTCAAGGTCTAATGCACTTTGCTGTTGCTTCTCCCTCCAGTAGTGGTTCACATTTAATAAAAAAAACCTGAAAATATGAGAATGCGCATAACTATGCTTTTTTTTTTAAATTCTTTTTCAGAACTAAAAGGAAATATTGACAACTAAATTACCCAGAATAGAGGGCATAATTGCCGATTTAATGACCCAAATTTGAAAATTTCCTTGATTTTTTGTGAAATTATGAAAAAATCCCTGACTTTCTCCTGTTATTTCCAGAATTAAAAATTTCCATGATAATTCCCTGATTTCCAGGTTATGTTACCACCCTGTTTTTGAAATAGCATAATTTTAATAGTAACCTTTATAAAGGAGTTTAATTTATAAAGCAGTGGTGTTTACTGTTCAGTAATTTTTGAACTGTAGTTGCAAAATTTAATTTAAACAAACTGAAAATAAAGAGTAAATATTATTTACCTCCATGAGAGAATACACGCATGTGAAATTTTCCCAAACAGTTAAGCCGAACAAAATTATACTGAAAACAAATATTTAATCCAAATTCATTTCCAGTAATCACATTATTATACAATAAATGTATAGCATATGCAAAAAGGAATTGTCCACTTCGATGAAAATTGAATATAAAAACTTTCCATTAAAAATTTTGAAAAAGTTTATTTTTTATATTTCCAGTTTTAAAATGAAATACCGGAATATAAGTTAACAAATTAAAAACCAGTAAACAAAAACATGCTGTCCACCTCCTATTCATTTTTCAGTTCAGTTCATATTGTATCGTTCATATTTTTTTATCCGTGAGTTTCACTGGACGTAGAAACATGTTTTGGTTTGGTTAATTAACGTTACAATAGACATGCACATTGAGCTATTTCCGACGATTCGGGCCTACCTCGAAGAAAAGGTCTGGGAACAATGTCTCGTATTTTTGAACCATGGTGGATGACGAAGACAACACCTGAGGTGGCAACCGACGCAACCTGCAATGGCGTCAGGGTGGACTCCGCTCATATTTAACGTGCAACAGTCCTGTATACACGCTGTAGAAATTGGTGGATAATTTCGAAGATGAAAACATTTATTAAAAATACATACAAACCTTTGAACTCAGTTGAAACCTCAGAATAAAAAAAAAGATTGTGTTCTCAATGAAAACTATATAACACTTTTATAAAATTTTATACTCCCTCCCACCCCTGCCACTTATTAGAAATTTAACTTGTAACTATAGCAGCTGGAAGTGTCACTGTATTGTAACATATAAAATGTTCTAGTCACTATATTTGTAATGTAAAAAAAAAAATCAACTGACAGGTATACCTGTCAGTTGATTTTCTTGGACAACCAAATAGTCTTTATTAAAACGAATTTAAAATGAACATAACGATGGAAATTTTCAATAAATATATAACGATTAAGAATATTAATAATTCTAGCAAACGCTAATTCGTTGAAATCGGAACGGGTTGTGTCAGAATCTGATAGTTTTCAAGCCAGTAAATCTTAATTTGTAAAGTTGTTTTTTGGCCAATCCCACCCTCACTATTTTAACTTCGATTGCCACCACCCTTAGAAAAATGTGATTATTAAAACATTGAAAATTAAAGATAAACGGCGAATTGGTATTATTTTTTTTATAAAGAAATACTCAGTAATTATAAAAATATTGAAATTATTTAATTCGATTAGAATTAAATTGATAAAAATATATATTAAAAAATTTAACCGTTAATTAAAAATTTAATCTTATATTGTAAATTAATCATATATTAAAAATAAAAGAATGTAAAAATTGAAATAAATGTTTTTTAAATAAATAATTAAAATTTTATAAAGGTTTTTATAAAATTAAAATTTACTTTAATGCGCCAAAATGTTAAACAATATTAAAAAAAAATTATAATTATGATTAGTTCACATTAGAATTGAAGCTAACCAAAATAAATAATTCTGTATTTCCTCACCGCTTAATAATTTTTATATATGTTTTTTCTTTTGTATTTTATTTGGTAATGTCTTTTTTCATGTAAGGTGTTTTAATAAATTTTTCATTTTTTTATTTTCATCCAGGTATTCTATATAATATCTGGATTTCATACTTTGCCGGTAACATATATAAATCCCGAGTAATGATTTTTTGTTGGAAATCTCAAAGGTATAAGCCAATTTGATTAGAAAGTAACCTCGGCGCATTTTGGAATCGCTTTCACTGATCGGTAAGATATTTCGATTGTGATTATGGGAATACTGTACAGTGTACACTGTATCTATCGAAAATATACCACCTTAAAGTAGATTCTACAAAGTCGTTATTTCATGCAGGACTATTGAATTACCGAATAAGTGTTTTTAAAAACTTGATGCTGCGTTTTAAAAGGTACACGCGGTTGTTTATATCTATCATAGAAATGTAGTTTTAAATCAGTTTTAGAGCACATATTGGAAATGACTCACGTGCTAATGACCGTTTTAAGATTTATACTAATAGTAAGTAAGATAAAAACTCGTTTTATAGAACATTGTGTTAAGAAAATTAAAATGCAAATGCAAACGTTACAACTACGCAATAAAAATATATAAAATCTAGACATGTTTCGGGAGATACATCACCCTTCATCACGATGAAGGGAGATGTATCTCCCGAAACATGTCTAGATTTTCTGTATTTTTATTGCGTAGTTTTAACGTATGCATTTACATTTTAATACTAATTAAGTGTCTGTATAGCTTTTAGTCTGTATTATGCTTAATATTAAAGTTAATATTGAATGACTCTATATCAGCCTAATGACGTTCATGGACATGGATATTATGCTATATGATCTCCAGATTTTCGAACAATGTATCTAAAATTTAAATTAATTAAAAATTCACTATTTAACAATATTTTTTTAATATATAATTTTTTTTTCATTTAAGAGTGATTATTACAAAAATAGTTTCGAATTATTTTCACAAAAATAAACTGTAAAAATAATTTTATCCATCGAAACGTAAAACAATTCCAAATTATCTCACAATATAGACAACTTGCATTTAAATCCATGTGCTTAAATATCAGAATTTCTTATTTGAATAAATATTCATTAGATGAAAAGTATTTTTTTATATTAATTATCAAATGCAAAGTACATTATAACATTCATATTGTTATATCGAAACACGAAATTATTTTTCAACTCCACGGATGTTTTCATTTGACCTTTTATAAGAAGAAAGCCTGAGATGTTTTCCTTTTAAAACTAAAATGAAATTGCATAATATACTTTATAATAAAATAATTACTTATCCACTGAAAGGATTCAGAGAGGTGCCGTCTTTAAACTATGCCTAATCTGCATATTTTTGATGAGCAAATTTTGATTTGGACACATTATATGTTTGCATCAGGGCTCGAATAAAATTTTGAAGTACTGATGCGAGCTTTTATAAGATCTCAGAAAAAAAAAAGAATATATATATATATATATATATATATATATATATATATATATATATATATATACATATTTGTTCAGAAAATTTTCAGCCTCCCCCCCTGAAAATAACCATTTCCTGCGCCACCGGCACGATGTATCACGCAGGACTATTAAATTACCGAATAATTTTTTAAAAAAACTTGATGCTGACATAGCGTTTTAAAAGGTACACGCGGTTGTTTATATCTATCATAGAAATATAGTTTTAAATCAGTTTAAGTGCACATATTGGAAATGACTCCCGTGCTAATGACCGCTTTAAGATTGATACTAATAGTAAGTAAGATAGCAATTCGTCTTATAGAACATTGCGTTAAGAATATTAAAATGCAAATGCAAACGTTAAAATTACGCAATAAAAATATATAAAATCTAGACATGTGTCGGGAGATACATCATCCTTCATCACAATGAAGGGAGATGCATCTCCCGACACATGTCTAGATTTTATGAATTTTTCTTGCGTAGTTTTAACTTTTGCGTTTGTATTTTAATACTAATTTAGTGTCTGTATAGTACGCATTATGCTTAATTTTAAAGCTTTTTTTTATGACTCATTGACATGAGTATCATGCTATATGATCTCCAGATTTTCGAGCAATGTATCTAAAATTTAAATTAATTAAAAATGCACTATTTGACAATATTTTTTCAAATCTACTGATTTGTCATTTAAGAGTGATTTTTACAAAAATAGTTTCGAATTATCTTTCACAAAAATAAACTGTAAATTTTTTTTTTATCCATCGAAACCCAAAACAATTCCAAATTATCTCTCAATATAGGCAACTTACATTTAAATCCATGTGCTTAAAATATCAGCATTTCTTATTCGAATAAATATTCATTAGATGAAAAGTATTTTTTAATATTAATTATCAAGTACAAAATGCATTATAATATTCATATTGTTATATCGAAACACGAAATTATTGTGACTTGTCTAATCACACAAAACCTGTGCAAAACTTTGTCAAAACGTTAGATGAAAATCACAATATCAGTGTAAATGATTGGATTACAAAGCGAGAAATCGGCTCATTTCATAGCTTAGCTGCTATTCTTGTTACAAAAAAGAAATAAAATAAACACTATAAAATATAAAATAAATCGTCAAAATAAAAAAAAATATTTAATTATATATATGCTTAAAATAACTATTCAGCAGCAATTAAATACACAATTCCTTACTTACTCGTAGTACAACATTTTGTCATGTAGTTGAGAATGAAAATAAAATCGGATTTTTTGTGGAATGCCAGTACGAGTAAAGGCTTACGTTGCATTTGAACACGCTCTGTTGATCAGGATGAAACGAATTTGATTTGTCGGCGGACAAAATGTTAACAGTTGTATAGAGTTGTCGTATATGCTGTGGTTTGCTTTTCAATTAAATAAAATTATCAATTTAGAGCGTTTTCAAATGAATAGTTTGAAGAGAAGCGGGAATTTGTTCATTGGAATTTGGATGTTGCTATTAGGATTCATCAGGGCCTATTCTAACGGTCAGTCGTGGCTTAAACGGGCAATCGTATTGTAAAAATAGGCAGTCGTAAATTTGAATTGGGCAATCGTCATATTGGTGTTTGTAATATAAAAACATACACAATTGAATTGATTAAATAAATCTGGATCTTTGATATTTTATTATTATTTTTTTAAAATTCCGTAACAGAGTTGGGTAAACAAAAGTAAACGTGACACTCATTAGGTTCTTTGCTATGCATATGGATAAGACAATTCCAGCGTCTATTGAACACTACTTTACTTTGATCAAATTCATAAAAAAAAATATTACTAAAAGAAAAGTAATTTTTTAATAACTCATTGCAAATTCAGTACCTTATACCAAATTAAAATGGAAAAACATATAAATAAATTATAATATTAAATAAAATTTCCGTGGAAGTTAAAAAAAAATATAAAAATTAGCTCACATGAATGATGTAGATGCTGCGGATGTCTGCGGAATCAAAAGAATAAAAAAAAATTATGTCTATAAATATTTTTAAAAAAGAATTACAAATCAAAAATATATTAGATGGAATTAAAATATTTCTTAAAAAATAAAATTTTGTCTAATGCTTTCCGTTTTGACTTGTGATTTTTAAATTTGTGATCCGAATTCTTCATTCGTATATTTTACTTGGAGACCTTATGATTTATGATACTAAACTTCTCTATTCATGTATAAATAATTAATTTATCAATTTCTTGTTTTATGCAAGTTAGATGGTAAAAATATCAAAGGTTATTTCAAATCTGTAATTCTTAGATTTGTTCCTGAATCATTAAAATTTTCTGTAAAATTTATTTCCAATATAAAGAATTTTATTTTTTTCAAATTATTATTTAAGATGTATCCGAAAACATCAAATTTGAAAACTCCATAACAAATCGGATAAAATTCCATAGTATTTGAATTTCTATAACGTTACTAGTTTTACAATCTTTATTTTTGAGGATTGTGTTTATTTTAAATATCGAGTATTTATATTCGAACTTGTTTTCTATGAATTAAAATCTATTTAAATTTTCGTATGTGAATGAAATATTATTGAAGGTATACAATCGTTTATGATTTAATAAAATAATCTTTAAAAAAAAAAAAAAAAAAGGAAAACCGACTTTAACAAAAATGCGGTTAAAAGTAAAAAATAATTCTTAATTTTACAAACTGAATTGATATCATCCAAATTAATATCACTCAATTCAATTTTACAAATTGAAAAGAAAAACGAATTATTTAAAATTAATTTTATACATATTGCAATTTTTGAAATCGGCGCAAAAATTTCGGTACGGTTTTTATAACTGGGCACCAACTTCAAAAAGTTGTAATAAGTGTAAAATTAATATTAAATATTTTTTTTTCAATTTGTTTCTAAAATTAAAAATTATTTTTTACTTTTTAACGCATTTTACTTAAAGTCAGCTTTTTTTAAATAAAAAAAAAGATTATTTAATTTTTTCCTTTTTAGGTTTTAATTTAACAAGGAGCTTCGTCCCTATTTTATTAATATATTCACTTGGAAATTCAAGTTGCTGCTAACTTTTTTCTTCATCTCAATTAGTACATTTTGAGATTTTCCGGTGTAATTAACGCCGGCTGAATGAAATTTCATAGTTGGACAATCTTTATCCAACAATGAAAATATGAAATCGGAGAACTGCTAAAATAAGTTCAGTTAATCAATATTTCCAGATAAACCAAAGTCGGATAACCATTTCTTTTTTCCATTTTTACTTAGTAACTGGATTTTTCTTCATCCAAAAAAAAAAAAATCGAAGTCGGACAATATCTTTTTTTAAACGGTCCGGTTAATTGAGAATTCCGGATAGATAAATGCCGGATAACTGGATATTCTTTTCAAAAGGTACCCAAGTGAGACATCCCATATCCAGAAAAAAGATACTATATCAAATATCTGAGTTACAACAGAAATCTTCCGCGAACATACATTAAAAATAATTCATAACATTCGAATTGATAACCGGTCTCTTATGGCGCGTTTTAGCGGTTTGGTTGGTGCGCTTTAAGTGGGTTAAGGGGACTTGGTACCCCAAAAATTATTTTCTATAATTTGATACAAAATTAAATATTTTTGTGATGACTACATGTAAACTATTCAGGAAAGAAGATTTAGTAGAAAAAAAATTTGAAATTTCTTCAAACTTTTTCAAAAATTAAATTTTTGTTAAATTTTTCGAAGATTTAAGGCATTTTTTAAAATGCTTCTTCTCCTTCAGATTTCATTTTTTTACATCGAATTTTTTTTGTAAGCTGTATTGATTTATGCTTAATAACTTTAAGGATCGGATTTGGCATAAGTGTTTTAGTTTAGGAGAAAAAAAAAATTTGTGAAAAATCGGCTATTTTTTTCCAAAAAACTCTAATTCTTAAACATTTTATTTTTTTAAATAAATTGTTTTTAATATTTTTCTTATTCCATCCTTAAGAGCGTTCATCACACAATTCGAAACTAAGAATCGCGATCAGCGCCCTCTACATACTCGTTTCAGAAGGCGGGGCGACAAACCGAATAACTGAGGGGGAAAAAATTCTCCTCCGCGTTACAACAAATAGTTCCGACTTGAAAATAAAATTATTTACTAATTCTTTCAAATATCCTCTTTAAACTATCGACTCTAGACATTTTAAACAGGCTATTCTATTTTTCGTGTAATTATAAAGTATATTTTTGCTTTATTTGATACATGTTAAGGTAGAAAGACCACGCCTTTACCACACCCCAATGTCTCTTTCAAACCAATACTGGATAACCAAATCTCCCCTCACAGTAAACGCGGAGGTAATTACTCGTAAATGAACTCTGCTATACTTGTCACTGCAAAGAGTCCTTTCTTCCCCTGTCGTCTTGGTCGTCTTGCCTGAAGGGGAGGGGTAGAAGGACAATGGCATTGTATGAGGTAGTTCCAGTACCCCCAACTATCCCGAAGGCTATAAGACGCGCAAAGAAGGTCTCCGCGATGCTTCTTAGATCTGTAGCCCTGAGAACAGGTCTGTCAGGGGCTAGAAGATTTCTATACGATGTCGATATTCGAATCCACAACCCTCTAATTATGAGCTGAAAGCTTACCTCGGATCACCAACTAGCCCTCACAGATGAAAATGTTGAGGATTTAATTAAAAAAGTTCGAAATCAGCCTGCACTTTTTTCAAAACAATTAAAAAAAATTATTGAGATTTGCACAGGACAAATGTCTAATAATCTAAATTTAAGAAATTTTGGACTAAACACGTTTTGAATGTTTGTTCACTAATTATTTAAAAAAAAATAAGAACTATAACGCATCTAAAATTGTTTTTGACGATATTGCCAAATTGATACATTTGTAAGGTAAAAATAAAATAAAATCCATGTTCGATTTTTATCATCGTTATTTATTATTACTTTTATTAACTCGGTGATAACAAATTCTGATTTAAAAGCCTAATAAATAAGTTTTCCTATACGACCATAAACTTTACCCTTATAAAACCTGGATTTTATTTCGCTTTAAATGCACGTTAAAAGAATATGATATTTAATTTACATACGAATTAAAAACCTAAAGTATCTAAATATGAGAAAAATTAAGTAATGATTTTATAAATTCTTGACAAAACTAGCAGTTTCATAATTTAGTACAATTATAGAACACTGCCTCGTAATATTAAGCGATGGACAAATGACGAAGAACTTCACGCACCAGATATTAGGGTGAGAACATTGAACCAGTACAGATTTAATGTGCGTAGTACACCTTCTACATGGCGAATGTTTGTTTTTTTGCTGACGACAAGGAATGAAATTTACAATCCTTCGATTTTGAGCTCGCTGCAATGTCAATGTTGATATTCGAATCCACGACCCTCGAATTATGAACCATTAGTTTTACCGCTAGCCCTGACGAAAAAAACAGATTATCCTGGTATATTGTATTCATCCTGGTTTTCTTTTCAATACTTTTAGTTTTGTAGATTTTTATATTTCTAGAGTAGTACAGCGAATAGTACATATGAAGGGTCCAAGGGCACTTACTAATTAAATTTTGTGAAAAAAATTTTATAAACGAATCTGACAACCTTCCGATCAAGAGATCGCTACAACTTGTCAAGTCCACGTAGATATTGGAGACCTCGTAGCCTCGAGGTCATCATCCGGCTATCAATCAAAGGATTGCGAGTTCGAGATCAGTGGTTCGAATTGGCATGATGACTGGGTGAGGAAAAGATGAAGTGATCTCGTGGGCGGAAGATTGCCAGATTAGCTACATAATTACAAAAGTCGTCTGAAAACACCCTCAATCTCCACCGGCGTGAATATAAGACTGGTACACGTTAAATATAATTGTGGTTGCCAGCTTCGCTAATAAAATACTAGAAAGTCGTCTAAAAATATCCAAAAAATTATACTGGTGTGTCTACTGAACTGGTGTATGGTAAATCTGATCGGGATCTAACGCCTATTGAGGCCGGCACCGTCGGGTGCCAACTCAGATGTCGTCTACGTCATCTGACCGTGGTTCAAAATTATAAAGCAGTGTCCACAGCGAAGAGAAAGACAGAAGTACACTGCCTCGTAAATTTGAACCATAACGAGGTCATCAATTGAACTGGCACGCAAAGCCCCTGTGTAGGCGTGAGGACATTTAGACCATGAAATATTTAACGTGCATCCGTCCGCTCTGTACCCGGTGGAAGGACAACAAGATATGTGCTCTCTGCATTGTCGCATTTTGTGTTCGAATCCACATTCCTTTGATTATAATAATAAGGCCGCTATGCATATAAGTTCATTTTCTCCAAATCAGTTACGTTTCAGCTACCTCTTTCCAGTCTTATAGAGATTCTAGTAGTAATCAGTATAATAGGATTCAATTTGTTTTCCTCATTGTGAACATTTGTGCGGACTGGGGAGAGATATATAACAAAAGGAGGTTATCACGTCAATCACACCCTAGAAAAACCGCCTGCCTCCCCTCCCCAAACAGGTTACAGGTTTTCTTAGCAAGAATGGTGACAAAGAATCTTCTCACCAAGTCTACAACCTTCTGTTCTCGGAAACGCTCTCTAAAATGTAAATGTCTCATTTCCTTCCTTTTTTTTGCATTTGAATAGAAGTTTTCGCGGGGCAGCTTTTACAAGCGCATCGGCCCGCGGCCGCAAGCTGGGCATAATTCGACTAGGGTGCCTCATTTAATAAGATTACACTTTACAAAAAAAATCAAATACAAAAGAATTCATTTTTGAGAAAAATGCTGTGAAGTAGTTTTACCCTTATACCCTTTATATGTAGACAACAAAGATTTGTTATTAAATTTTTGTTGCTAAATGTACGCTGATTTTACACAGTTTGCGTTTATTACCTCTGGGGACGTTCATTTAATACGTCATGCATGAGGGGTAGCAGTAACCACGTTTTTTTTTTTTTTTTAGAAAAATGTCGAAATTTCATTCACATAGTGGTTATCATGTGAAACTATGTCCTGACATAAGGGAGATATTTAACGTATTATTTTTTAATATTTATATTCACGACTTTACATGCTATCGCGTATAAACTGATGTTTTTTTAAATACATATATTTTGCAATATAAAAATCCGTAAAAATTAATAATTAAAAACGCTTTTCGTAATATTATCCTGTAATGTGATGTCGATAAAAATACTGCATTTTGCAGAAAATGAAAATAAAACACTTGGCAATGTTGTTTGAATGCCAAACGGAGTTGAAAGCTTATATCTCTCTATTTTAAAAAAAAGTAAGCCCTAGGGGGAAAAAGTCGGCCCTAGGGGGAATTTTCAGTTCTTTCAATGTTATTCAGATTGTATCTCAAAATAATAAAGTCCTAAAATTACGAAATTAAGTGAATTTGTTAAGAAATGTTTGATAAATAAGAAGAATATATTTTTGTTTCAATACTGTTATTAGTTTATAAGTTATTTAATATTAAAGTCGTCGTTGATAAAATTTCGCTTACAAGTAATTTTGTCCGTCGAGTTTCTGAAACACTATTAAGTGGAGAGATCCAATTTTTTTAGGGAGTGTACAAATAGGTTTGAACTGGAAATCCAAGTAAGCATTTTTTAAAATTCGAATTAGTTTTGGATTTATACATTTTTTAAACCTTTGAACACGCTCCACTTTTTGAAGTTTTTTCGCCCTCATTTTTGAAACGTGATTTCTAAATTGCTATAAGTCATTTAAAATTACATATTTTCTTATTAAAAAAAATATATTAATGTTCGTTAAAACTTCATCTTTCCGATGTTATAAAGAGTATAGTTCTATCTTTACAATTAAATTAGATGTGGTCAATTAAGATAGGTATAAAAAATAGTGAAGAAAGGAAAAATGTCGGATATTTCGAGAAAATTTTAATTTGCGAATTTTTGTCTCATTGTTCCGCTTGCATCTCAAAAATTAAATGTCCTAAAATTATGAAATTATGCCAGTTTATTAAGACATGTTTGGGTAATAAGATGAATATTTTTGTTTTTCAATACGATCAGTATATTAGACGTTATTTTATGTTAAATTCATGATTTTAGAACATTTTGAAAATAATTCATACATTTTTGTATACTTGTCTTCTAATTTTCAACAAAAAAATAAATAAAAAATTAGGGGTATAGATTAAACTATTGGCTACAAATGATCCAGAGCGTTTATCAAATTTCGATTCAGTTTTGTAGTTATAAATTTTTAAATAATTGACGAAATGTCTGAAATAATCGTCAATTTTACGCGTAAAATTTTAAGGGATAAATTAAAACTGCTCTAAGTAGTTCAAAAATATACTTTTTTCCCGTTAAAAAAATATAGTTATATTCATAAAATCTTCCTTTCTTGAATGGTATCAATACTGAAATTCTATCTTAAAAAATAAATTAGATGTAACTATTTATGTGAAGTACTATAATTATTATTAAAAGATATTTCGGAGCAAAATGCCAACGTTGGCAAAATGCCAACATGTATGTAAATCTAAATCCTGTAGCTTATTATATATTTTAACGGGAAATTATTATTAACGCCAATTCTCAATAATCTTACTTTATATAAATAAAAGTTAGCGAATTAGACTGATTTAAGATTGGCGCGTTTATGCTACTGTTTGTTTACACATGTTTCGCTTTTCAATGAGTAGAAACAATTGCGTTGAAGCAGTTGAGATTTTCCAGTTATCCAGGGGGGGGGGGGGGGGGGGGGCTGTAAACTTTTATACCTTAAAAGTTGGGAATTTCGAGTTTTAAAAATCCCTGAGTTGGGAAAATTTATGCCTCAGGAAAGTTAATATTATTAGCAAATGAAAGCGATGGAAGACTAGAAATTACCCAGCTTGTATTAAGATGAAACTTAAATTAGACCTCAAAACAGAACACTGCATTGGAACATGCGTGCAATAAATCAATACTTTCGAGATAACTGTTTAATATTACCTATAAAAAAGCTGACAAATGTCTATAAGTTGGAACTGTGAATTTTTTAGCACTGTTGCGTTTTGAATTTCGAATCGTTAAGTGTGGTCTGGTTAATTAACGTCGCACTAGAGCTGCACATTGAACTACTGGCGTTGGTTCGAACAAAGCGTCCTTGATTGGTTATTGGTACGTATTTACTTACTACATCAAGGACGCTTTGGTTCGAGGCCTTTCTTGAAGAATAGACCCGGGAACGATGTCTCATATTTTTAACAATGGTCAGATAACGAGGACAACACTAGAGTTGGTACCTGACGTCCTTAAGTTGGGAATTTTGAATCGTTCACTTTCGGAATTTCGGATCGTTAAGTTGGGAAATTTCTTGTCTCAACATCCCAAAAATAAATTTGTGTGACGGCACTGCCAGCAATAATTTATATAACTAAAAAAAGTATTGTTGTTAGGAAACATTGTCATTGTCTACAGTGTATGAAGCCGGTATTGTTTGCGAAGCAAACTATAGAGGATTGCGTAGCAATCCTCCGGGGGTTGGTGAAGCGTTAGCGGAGCAGGGGGCGGAGCCCCCTAGTTATTTAAAAAGTTGTATATATATTTTTAATAGAAATTAACTCCAGTAACAAAAAAATGCACTTCTTAAACTTCACATTCATTATTTTTAATACTAACAATGCAATAACACATCAATCAAAGTTTAAAAAAATTCTATTCTTCCAATTGGAAATAATTTATCGTATTCGGCAAAGTGTTTTGGGTGCCAATTGGCAACCGGAGTTTTGGAATGGAAAAAGTTCTATAACTATTGAACGTTTGCAGATACCCACATGAAACAAAGTGCAGATTTTAAACTGAGAAACTATTGTTCAAATGGTGCAAGTTTTATAAAAATCCGTGTAGTAGTTTTTGAGTTAAATCCGGACAAACAGACAGACAAAAAAAAATTAATGAGATTTTCTGAATCAGTGTATTCTAATTCGTGAAGAAAACTCAAAATGAGGGGTTTTGTTCGATTCCACAGACAGACACTCCATTCTTATATATAAGTATAGCTGTTTGTTTCTTTAACTAGTTATAAAGTAAATTTTTTTAATGATATGTTTGTTTTAAATATACAGAATGGAAATTTTAATTATTAATAATTTTTTTTAAAAAATTGAAGTTAATCACGCTAAGTATATTTTAAAGTTTTTTTTTGCTGATCTTTTAGCTGGATTTTCTAAATAGAATAAATTACATAATTGTATTTTTATAAGAGGAAAAATTACATTCATACTAATTTATCTCTATCAAACTTGAACATTTATTATTATTATTATTTAATACATAGTTTAACACTTCAAGTAGAATATTAGTGACATGTGATCGTGATCATATATATTGTTATTATGAAAATGTAAACTAATCAAATAAAAATTGTATGAATTTAAAGTAGGAAACAAATAGAAGTTTGATAAATATTTAGAATTTAACATACATAAATATGAAACAAATATAAAAATATACATAAAGTACTCATAGATGAGATTAAAAAAATGAAAAGAGATTACAAATATTCAATAAATTGTACATAATGAATTTAACTGCACGATTGTTAATAAAGTGCATAGCCAATAGAAGAAAAACGCAAGAAAACACCAGACCAGGCCGTTTTTCAAATATGCTAGAGATATGGGAACCTCATTCGTAAAATAATTTATAATAAAAAGATTAAAATATGCGACATTTTATTGCTTACTAATAAAAACACCTACTTATCCGGTAGATGACTTTTTTAATATTTTAATTCATAATTAATTATATAATTACAAGAAAAAAATAATTTTCTTATATCTAATTACCTAAAGATTGCAATTATTTTGGTAGGAAAGCGAGAAACTGCCAACAAAATATATCAAAAGCAAATATTATTTTACCGATAAATTTAGATTTAAAATATAGACAAAAATTGAAATATTTCAAATAGTTTCCAAACAAATTCAAATTTAATTCATTAGTACCAAATTACATTAGCAAGCCTTGAGGAAAATAAGCTAATGTTAAAAACAATTTTTTTTTAAATAAATCTTTCATAACCTATTAAAATTGAAGAATTAGAAGTTAATTCATATGAATAATAACTTTTGCTTTAGTGAATGTAAAATTATTCTATGTAAATTCATATGAAATTATAAAGTCATACATTGAGATTTTTTTTAAATCTTATAAGTAATTTATATTTAGGCAGTATTTTTTCTTATTACATGCCGTGTGTATGACGCAATACCTACAGGGAGAAAAACATGGCCTTGGTGCCAATTTTCAGAATCACGACAAATTGAAAATTTTCTCGATGAGAGTCCCAAAAGTTATTAATTAAACATAAATCCATGCTGGATGAAAATATCTTCCCCTTGTGTTCATTTTGCAATATGAACAACCCCTCGCACGATCCGGCCAAATTTACTTACATTCAGACACTCTGTACAACTTCGGAGATTACGACTGGACATACTATTTGCGGTCCGCTATGGTATTTTTTGGTTCATGTCAAGAGCCATAAAATTATTTGCGTTTGCTCGTAATTAATTATACTGTTTGTTTTACTGAAACATGTTTCAAGGTAGGGACATTTCATGTAAATGTTATTTAAATGCAAAAGAAGATGAAAAATGTTGGGGGTCCATAATTTAAATGCAAAAGAAGATGAAAAATGTTGGGGGTCCATAATGAAAAAGTGCTGTAGTCGAAGGTTATTCAGGTTATCCTATATAAACTAATAAAATTACAGAAGGGCAATATGTGTTTGTATTTATTTAATCCCATCTAAAAAACTAATAATCCGATTTCGATGACACAGTTCGAAGTTAGAATTCAGATTCCGATGGTTAAACTAAATTTCCCAAATATAAGCTATTCTAAATTTAACTAATTATTTTTACGATTATATTTACTTGTTGTTAATAAAAAGTATTTGAAAATTGTGAAAACTAAAAAAAATATTTGTTTAATTTTTAAAACTCAAAAGCCGGCTATGCATACAAGCTCGTTTCTTCGAAATCAGTAGTGTAAAATAAATATGTATTAAAATAAACTTACAGTATACAATTTACAATTTGGTAAAATCAAAATATGTGTTATATTAACAAAATAATAATCTTACTGTTTACAAGCCTGGAAAAACGAAACCTTAAATAAGTAGAAATGTTATATTTCTATTTGGCAATATTTTATTTAAAACAAGTCAAATGTAATCACTGTAATATATTTGCTAACTTTCATATGTCTAAAACAAATGTATTAATTTGAATCAAAATGTTATTTATAAAAATTGACATAAAAGTAAAAAAAATACAAATTAAATATGAACTTTTTAAAAGAAATAGCCGCACGTGAAACCTGTAAACGAAATATTTCATGAATGTCATTTATATTCAAAAACACTGACGCTAAACGAAAACATTTCTTTCTAGTATAAAAATCGAACAACACAGCTCTTGTCCCAATGTGGAATTTAAAATTAAACCAAGGTGAACACGCCGATTTCCTTATCTAATATCCCAGGGCTTCTCACCGTTTTTCGACTACACACACAATGCAATTCGCCACAAAAGAAAGAGCCCCCCGTCCCCCCCGCCTCACTGAGGTCCATTCATTGGGAATCATCAATCAAGCTGTCGAAGGGAGGAGTCTCGAACTACGATGTATTCCTACATTAGAAGACGGACAATCGTTTTTTTTAAATGCTTTTTTTTCTCCAATATTTCTAATAATTACATTTCTATAACTTTCAAAAATGCAAAAGTGGTACCAACGGAAAGAAAATAAAAAGATCTAGGCTTCGGCTTTTTTTTTATTTTTCATTGTGATAATTTAAAAGGTATTTATTAGCGTCTAAATATAAACATTCGAGGAAAAGGATTTTTGTAAAATAAATTAAAAATACTTCCAATCAAATTATCAAAAATCTAAAAACGCCATTTCACAGAAAACGTTTCAAACTTTTATATGTTAAAAAAATAACTTGAATATTTTTAAAACTCTTTGAGATAAAAGAAAAATAGGAATGTCCTATACTTTAACATTGAGAATTCGAAATGTAGGTGGCGTGTTGCGAACAGCCTTAATTCTATTCAATATACTCTTGTGTACAGGTTAAAAAAATTTCACAATAATTCATACATATTTGCTTGAGTTTTAGTATTTTAAGTAGGTGTATGTTCACGAAAACAGCAAGCTGAGATAAATGCATTTAAAGATTTCAGTATTGAAAATAATTTATTATAAATGTCCCAATTAACTCAAATATTTTGTCACATAAATAACGTATATATATCCTACAAATTATGCAAAATTAATGACAAATAATAATTATTTTGTTTTGCTCCGACTTTAAATAAAAATGTAACTTTCAGTATTCAATGCATGTAAAATTTCTAAAAACACAATAAAATCACTCACTGTCAAGCAAATTTTTATTCTTGTAATACATTTTTGGCAAACCACTGACTACTGAACATTATGAAACAAAAATTGACTGCAGATATTTGTATAATTTGCTTTAATTTTGTGTGTAATTCAGAGAAAACTGAAAATTTTTTAGTGGTTTTATACATGACACTCACTGTAAAATCAAAGCACCCTACAGCATAAGTTACTCCTTATTTATTCTTAAATTACTTTTTCTCTTTATGCATTGCAATATTTACAAGTTTGAGTGCAAAATCCCTGATAAGGCGGCGTATTGCAAAATAAGAGATTTTGCAGTACACCGCATTTTCCTCTATTGTCTTTTGGGCAAATCAATTCACACACAGAGTTTCAGCAAATTAATTTCCCGTCTGACCCTAAAGATTTTGAAGACTTTTACATAGTATGTATAATTCTTAGTTGTATTCACATACAAAATTTGACAAAAAAAACACTGACGCGCGTTTTCTTTACAAATGTATCTATGGGATACCTGAACTAGATGATGATGTGTACAATTTCATTGGCATTTTGCGTTTGGCAGGTAACACATCTTTATAACGGTCCTGTAGAAGCAATCCTTTGATACATTGACATTATTTTGCTTAGATGTGCCCATTTTTACATTCGGTTTACGACTTTCTCTATGTAACACATTGCATAAGGAGTGAAGAAAACGTTCATAATATAATTAATATTTATTCAATCGTTTTGAAACTTTGGGAAAACATGCTAGAAAGTTGAAGCGTTATTTTAAACCAATAAAAACTTTTTTGTCATTTTCATCGATTTTGGGGTACTGAGTCCCCTTAAAAATAGAGGCAAATGCCAAAATCTTGGATTTCCTTAAAATATTTGTTAGTCTCACTTATATTTCCTTCAAATACTCAGATTACTATAGATTAGAGATCAAAAGTATTGTTAAAATACTTCTAAATGAATAATTGAAATTACTTTAAATCGAACATCTGTAAAGTTATTAATAAAAGTAGAATAAGCTTCCATTTTGAGTTCCACTATTGCACATTTTTGCGAAACGAGCATTAAATAAATAATTCATTGTACACCAAATAAAGATACTAAAAGCATTTTAAAATTCTAAATACCTAATTAAAATTTTATCAGTCATTGCCGCATAATGCTTTATTTGTCAAAACACACCTTTCATAAAGCTTCTGATTTAGTCTTCACATAAAAAATATATTTTCTAATACTTTTAAGTAGATTCTACATTTAAAATTACTCACACTTTTATACCACATGTAAAGCAGTTTTGTTTTGGATATTTAAATTAAAAGTACTGATATATAATCAAAGTAATGCATGAATATCCACATTGTACAGTAGGTAAGCCTTGATTTGTTTATTCAATATAATGTGAAACTCGATTTTTAAATTTTATAATGTTTATATCACTAAATCGGTTTTGAGCAAAAAAATTAATTTTTAAATTTGATACATAGAAATCTTATTTATATTGTATCAGACAGACATATACAATGAAGTGGGTGATATTAAAAAGGAACAGATTTCACGAGAATTCAATTGGAATCTTTTCCTTTTTAAGTTCACCCATTCAAATATATTTTATTTTCTTACGCATATAAATTAACCTTTTTTCTCCATAAAAAAAAATATGGACTTTGGTGGTTGTATTGTAGATGGGGGCTACTTTAGTCCATCTTTTTGTATTTCACAACTTTAATGAAGTGTTTGAGTACCATGTAGAGATGCTAAATTTATGTTCCGGGTATCAACACATTCTGTGATAATTGAAGATTCTGATAATCTATTATATTTTGAATCTAGACTTACGTAATATTATTATTAGTTTCTTTGTGGACTAAAGTTGCAGGCGGGGGTAAAATACTTTATTCCAATGTCAGAAATTTACTTTTTTCATTAAAAAAGCTTGGTGGGTGTAAATAAAACCATTTGATTCTTATTACGCAGCATTCCATATGTATGTTCTATTTTTGACCTTAAAAAATCAATTTTCGCTACCAAAAAAAAAAAAAATTTAATCTTTAAATGATTCCTGAAGTTTTCCTTTTTACATGCTTTTATTTTTCATATAAATATAATGTTTATATGTCCCGGATAGTTTAAATAGTAAGTTTTTAGGACGAGATTTTAACATGCTCTTTTTTCCCCTTGCAAATCAAAAATATAAAAACTTACTGTCAACCTCGCAGTTGTTTATTACGTTTATATCATAATTTTAATATGACATTTTAAAAATGTGGCGTATAAATTGCCTTAAAGTGGGTATGGGTGAAAAATCAATAACAATATAAGCCATTTTTTCGAATTCGTAACAAATTCTTTTTACTTCTTAAATCGAAGTACGGTTTTTGAGTTAACATTCCACAGTTGATGTGGAAGGTCATGACACTAAAATTGAAACTGCGTAAGTATCTACTTAGTGTATTTTTACTCTTTTAGTGAGAATACTTGGAAGTTTTCTGATATGACCACTTGATTTTTTTTTTGTAAATTTATATACAATGGGCGGATCAAAAGATTTTCTCTTTTCAGAAGTTGAGTATATTTCCTAGATATATATAGGGTATAAGCTTTTAAAGTGAAATGGATTTCCACTCTAATAGAAGCTTAAATTTAAGCGCATTTATTTAATAGAGACCAAAGTCGAAATTGAATTCATTCCAAGAAAATAACAAAAAATCGTTCTTTTCAAAGAAAAGACGAGTTTTCACTTTGTTGAGTTTATAGATAGTACATGGTTTAAAATACCATTTCAAAGACAAAAAAAAATAGATAGACAGAAAGTATTTTGTTCCACGAAAACGTACTTAACTGTGTTTTTAGATAGCTTTAATATCTATTCTGGAGTTATGATTTTCTCTTATCTTCCTAATTTTATTTTTAAAATGATAAAGACAATCTTATATGAGACTTTTGGTTCAGCATAGTCATAATAGCTTTCGCGCCGTTAAAACTAACTGAACAATAAAAAAGGAACAATAGAAGATTAAATTGTTATTCTGCTTTTCTAAAGCTATTCACGCAGTAGTAAATTTGACAGAAATCAAAAAGCTCTGATTCGATTAAATATGCTATTTATTCAATAGTGCAATAAAAATTTGTAAACTTTTTTTTAAAAACAGTACAAATAAACGAAACGTATCTTAATAATGAATAAAATCACTTCTGATTTTCAGATAAGCAACACAGCGACGTTTAACATATATTATTACGGAATTAAGTGTTCCTGATATCAAAAACTGTCATTCCTTTAATAAGAAAGTTTACAACTAGGTAATGGGGTTAAAACGACATATACAGTACGTCCAAGAGTATACCAAAGATATTTGATGAGAATGAGATCGGGAGAATATGTTGGCCACTCCATGCAGTCATTTCCTTCACTCGTAATGCACTCTTCTATCAGATTCTCTCTTAGTCGACACTCATTATAGTTCAAAAGAAGAAATGTCAGAACAACATCTGCAGCCTATAAAATCTAACAAAAAACTGGATCCCGGCGCTTTACAAAACTTTCAGTATCTTCTGTGGAGAAGTGTAGGTCGATGAGATAGCTAAATTTTCTTTTAGCCCACACCATTACTTCAGTGCCGTAGGGGCTTACTTCTTAAGACTTCTTAGAACTTCTCCCATTAATCTGTAGATAATATTTTTTACCGTATATATGTAATAATATGTGTTTTTATAAGACAATTACTCTAAATACTTCTGTGATTAAAGTTCAGGATCCGTATTATTAGTTTTCAAAATAGTTAGCGACTAAATTGCCGAGGACGCAGAGACACTTCCTAATGCTGGTTAGGTTAGGAATAATATGGAATCGCAGGACTGAACAAAAGATAGGTTGCGATCGTAACAGCAAACTTCGGTTCTCATGAATTCTATTGGCCATTCATGCATGTGAAACCAGTGTTTTGAAGACATAACTTAAAAGAATGGAATATACAAATGCATGGGATTGATACGTAGTTGAAAAGGGAATAGTAATTTATTATATTGATACTGGAAAAGGAAAGTGATTCAGAAATGGATCAGGAAATAAGACTCGAAATATAGCATATCATATGTAATTGATTTTTTTTAATGCATACTAATAAAGGTGGGGGTGTAATGACACTCCTCCATACACATTTTCTGCGTACGCTACTGCATTATTTTACAAGCACTGAAGGCGTAGTATATAAGGTGATACTGCTGCATTTCCTTGTTCCTTGTTCTTTACAGGTCCTCACATACCTATAATTTGATTCAAGAGAAAACCTTGACTTATTCGTGAAGAGTACAATGGATCATTATATAATGCACTCCATTTCGCATGTTCGCGATACAAATTCAAAAGTTCCTCTCTGGATTTAAAAATTAAACGGATAAAAACTAGAGGTATCCGGGCATTCAGTCCTTTCATATGAGTGGGCCATTTGTAAAAGCTGATATGTGCACGAAATGCTTTTTTGAGTAATTCATGACAAACTCTTAAATCTTAACTATTGTTAACATAATAATAATTTTTTTTAAATAAAGAAAAAAAAATACCAAAATGTGCAAGCTCTTACATTACTGAATAATTTAAAATCTGAGGGATAATTTATAATCTATAAGGACAAATGTTTAAACAATATTTTAATGATTTATGTGAGTGCACACGTTTCGTACATTCAAAATACTTTTTTTAAGCTGTGCAAATAAACGAAAGTTATATTAATTAATAAGGGCTATTCAGCTTACTGATTTTTAAACAAAGCTAAGCAGCGACGTTTCATAACTTTTAATTAGGTAATCAAGCGCAAATGGTTCGAAAACTGCTGTTTCTCTAATAGGGCAGTTTGAAACTTTAAAAGGACACAGTTTGAGTTTTGAGGGTAAAAGTTCGTGTGTTAAAAATATCAAGGCTAAACTATATAAATACACAGGCAGTACGTCCAAAGGTCACGCGTTTAGTTCATTAAGACTTCGGCTTTATTTAGGCTTTGCGAAATCCACCCTGTTACATAGACTTCAGTGGATATAACAGCTTTTGCTTGAACAGTTTTTACTTCTGTAAGAGTGTACATAGCTACTTTTGATTGTCTTTTTTCAAGTTTTTATAAGTAAATAATGGTTTTAGCTCTTTTATTATATTTAAAATTTAAGTTTAAACGATAAAGTACCTATTGCTACCAAATAATTTTTCGAATTTTTGAATTCAACAGCTTTTCAGTATTTGGGCTATTCATATGTAGATTTTGACGCAAAGCAGTAACAATGAAGCGTTCAGAGCTAAAGCGGATCTAGTCCAAAAGTATAAAAAAAATTGTTTGTTGCGGATTAATACTTGTTAATGATGTACATTTTCAAATTATGACCCATATTTAAGTTAGTCTTCATACTACAACAATAAAAAGAAAATTATCTTTAATCTAAATCACTGTAGGATTCAACTATTGTTAATAAACTTTAACATTGATTATCTCAAAACTATAATTTATGGACTAGATCCACTTTAGCTCTGAACGCCTCATACATTGACCTTCTAATTAATAGTAGAACCATTTCTCTTAGAGTTAGCGAGATCGTTTGTCAATTGCGTTTGCCAATAAAGCCATATATAGATAATCAGAGGTGTGGTTGGTTACCCTTTGATAACCTGGGACAAGTAACGGAATAACTAGTAGACTTGTTTGAAATTGTTTCCGTAGACGAGACATGACAGAATGGTCTACACCAAAGATAATAGCGGCGCCTTGAATTCACTGTCTTGTTTTAAGACTCCCCACCGTACGTCAGCAATAAAAATGCCACAGTTACCTCCTTTGAGGCATAATTCAACGTATTTATCAAAAAATAACCAGAATCGTATGCGGAAAAAAATTATACAAAACATTCAACTTATCTAATGAAAGCAGGAGAGTCTTTAATTTGAGCCTAATTCTCATGTTTTTGGTGAGCAAATTTCGATTTAGGCACACTATATGTTGTTTGCATCAGGGATCGAAATAACATTTTGAAGATGGTAGTAAACACTGATATGAACTTTTATAAGCCTCATAAAAAATATTGAGTTTACGGCAAACTACTTAGCTTTGTGATCATTGGAGTTACACAAAAAATATTTTGTGGGGGTTGAAACAAAAAAATTTCCCAAATTAACGATTCGAAATTCTGAACTCAACTATTTGAAATTCACAACTCAACAGTGCTAAAAATTCCCAGTTCTAACTTATCGACATTTTTCATCTTTTTTTTAATATATTTTAGATAATATTTTACAGATCTCTCACAAGCATTGATTTGTTGCACCCATATTCCAATGCAATGTCCGTTCTGAGGTCTAATTTAAATGTAATCTTACTAGTTGGGCAATTTCTATTCTTCCCTAGCTTTCATTTGTTAAAAATATTTATTTTCTTCAGGCATAAATTATCCCAACTCGGGGTTTTTAGAAGTTGAAATTCCCAACTTTCGGCCCCTCCCCCCCCCCCCCCCCCCCCCCCCAGAGCGATGGGCTGTCTGTGATCTGTAATTTTTAGTTTACTTTTTACGAATTTTAAAGCAATTGAGCAAATAAATAGATAAAAAAAGTTTGACTTACTTAGTTTGTGAACAATATAATTTGCAAGAAACACAAAAATACACGCATGCCAGAAAAATACTTGAATTTGAATACAATTTAAATAGCACTATCATTATTTATAACCAAGTTATACCATTACATGTAAATAACGAAAACAAAAATGATTTGACAAAAAAAGTCAGGTTGTAAACACTCGCAGCAATGTTTGCAGTGAGAAGCAATAATTGCCGTGGCAAGTTTAAAGTAACTTGCGACATTGCCGGTTTTGCATATTCCCTTTTTCTACATAAATGATTTTCTATCAATGAATTTCAAACATTCATTTCTAAACGCAGAAAATGCCACACGTGCAAAACTTTCAGATTTTAGAAAGCAGTGAATACGCTACTGTGAAAACCCGAAACCAGTCAATACCCGAATTTCCTGGTTAGAACTAGTTTTATCCTTCGAGCATGAATGGACTGTAGTAGAGCGGAATATGACGTCATAATCGTGAAACCAACATCTCAGACCGAATGGCCTTAGACACATGACTTCTTTTCAAAATTATGAATTAAAAATACTCGCGATTGGCTGATGAATTGGGAAATGTGTAACAGTGAAAATTTATGAATGGAATGACGTAATTAACCACGTGTCTGAGGCCATACATGTTGGCCTCACTTTGATGTTATCGAGATTATAACATTACGTTTTCTCTACTACTCCATGTTCGAAGGTTTTATCATAGCCCCTTCGTTAACATCATTATTAACTAGGCAATACTAGAATTAATTGATAAGATGCAGGGAAAACTAAAATTTACGAAAGGAATATTAGGTTCCCATTTTTTACAGGTTTTACTAGTTAAAACCAGTCAAACTAGTTAGTCTAGTTAAAACTCCCCTGACAGCTTGTTTTGCGGAAACAAATAAAAAAGTGACTGTTTATAAATATTTTTTTAATAAAATAACAAACTTTTTAATTGCTTTTTGTCTCTTTCTGCAGTTTTATTTTCGAATAAGGAACAAAATATTTCTTAATAAATATTTGTAGTTTTAGTCGATAAATATACGTTTTTCTGTAAATTTAACAGTTTTTTTTTATTTTCTGTCCTTTGTTGAACACCCTTTTACCTTCAAATACGGAATAAATGTGTTTGTTATGAATAATTACTTGTAGTTGTTGTTCATTTCATGACATTTCAGTTAGTACTAGTTGTAACTAACCACAACTAGTTTTAAATATAAAACATTTATTCAAAACTAGAATTATCCGACAGAAATTGTTAATTCTAGTATTGCCTAGTTAATACTTGCATTAACGAAGGGGCTATGATAAAACTTGTTCTAACTAGGAAATTCGGGTATTGACTGATTTCGGGTTTTCACGGTAATATATCTCACCGTGATTGGAAAGTAAAAGAACAACAATAATACAATCTGTTAGAAGAAGGTGAGGAAATAAGATATATAAAAATAAATTAGGTTTTTGTCTGAATTAGATGAACGAGAAAACATACTTCGATTTCCTTATGAGTGAGTAAAAAAATCTAATACGCACAACAAAGTAATTGTAAATAATATATTTTTAAAGATAAATAGTTTTGACAACTATGACGGCAAGATTTCGAATACTATTTCCCCCCTTATTTTAGTTAGCCACACTTTAGATCTCTATTTGTGTAAGTCAGGAGTTTACTATTTAAAGAGATGGCAAAATTTATTTCCCATAATGAGGTAAGTTTCTTAACGTCTCTGTATAAATTTTTATTTCAAAAATAGTTTTTTGTAATTTTTAATTTCTTCACCAATGAAATATCGGAATATTTTACAAAGCCATCGCACGTTCATTATATTCTATTACTTACAAAAATAGAGTTTATGTGACAAAAACCATGTGCCATATATAATTAATTACAACACAATACGAGAGAATATTTTATTTATTGTACAATAATAGAATTTTCCTATTCAATATTTAAGAGTAATAATTAAAATTCCATAGTTGTAATGTTTATTTTAAATACTTCCTATGTTTTTCCTTTAAAGATTTTATATTTGAAACGAAATAATATCGAAATTATTTAATGTAATTATAAATATAATGTTTTTTTTTTGTTTGAGATATTTATATATCACATGAAACAAATTAGGTTTCCAAAGAGAAATTCAAGCTTTTTTTTATTATGACAGCGAATCTCGAAATCTAGCAAAAATTCCGTTTGTTATATATATATATATATATATATATATATATATATTTACATATTTTAAAAGTTAAAAAACATTGACAGAATTAAATTTTAGAAAACTAGTAAATATATTATAAAAATCTTCAATTTATGACAGCAATAAAATATTTATTAATACTAGACATCTACTCAATTAACGATTAATTTTATATACAACAGCGGAAAAAAAATATATGTTTTCAAAAATAAAAGTGTAAAAATTGCTCTTCATGCAAATTAAGTTAAATTATAAATAAGAATGTATTATGAATAAAAAAAAATAATAATATGATAATACATTTCAAAGAAGGAATGATGAACACTGCGATTTCAATTAAATATTATTGTATTTTAAGTTAAAAATTTGTAAATGAGTTATTTAATTCAAAGAAGCATAACTGTTAAATATTATATATAAAATTAAATAAATGAAAGTATATAATATAAGAGAAAATAAGGCAAGTAGACGAAGAGCTTTTACTTAATTCCGTATGAATATTTAGATCAAAACATAAAAACTTTTATTTATTGTCATTTTAACCTGTTGCAAAAAGTATTTCACTTGCATACTTTTAAAGAAGTGACGTACACTGAGACGAACTTTGCATATTAAATAAATGTACACATCCCATACTTTGTATTTTCTCTCATGGAGTCTCTGGATGTTGTTATTTCAAATTCTTATTATTCTTAAAAATAACTTTTCGCTTCATTTCCATTTATTTCCATTTGTAAGACTTTTTTCCCAAGTTGATCTTTTAAAACGATAAGAAAGATTCGAAGAAATAACTTTATCTTTTGCTCAAGGCAGAAATTAAGTAAACAAAAAAAAAATAAAGTTTATTGCTTTACTTAAATTTTCAAATATTTTTTTTTCGGTTACATTTAATATATATATATAATAATATATATATATATAATAATATATATAATATAATATATATATATATATAATATATATATAATATATATATATATATATATATATATATAATATATATATATATATAATATATATATATATAATATATATATATATATATAATATATATATATATATAATATATATATATATATAATATATATATATATATATAATATATATATATATATAATATATATATGAACGTCTAAGTGTGGGTTTCATTCAAAATAAAATAATAAATATTTGTACATTTAGACGCACTTGTACAAGAATATAACGTAGAGATTATCAAATTTCAATACAGAAACTGCTATTTGATGAGTATGACTAAACAATAGATATAAGAATTTTGAATTGTATGTATAGTTGTATTTCATATTCAAAATGGCCAAATGTAAAATGTCCTCACATTTCCATGATCTTTGCAGAAGGAAGTTTCTGGATGCGCAGTTTAAAATTTCAAGATAGTTCTTGTGGGATTAAGAAAATATAGTCTCATTAAAATACAAATGCAACGTTAAAATACGCAATAAAAGTCCGTAATAATCGGACATGTTTCGGGAGATACATCACCCTTCATCAGCGGAAAATGTAAAGTCTGTGTGTAATGAAATATAAATAAACCCAAGCAATCTAAAATGTTGCCAAAGACCAAAAAACTAACTAAAAACTATTACAAACGGTTGGAGTTAACTATTGTGTGCCAACAAGCGGGAAACATTGGGACCGCAAACGTTTCATTGACAACCGAATCAATATTACTAAAAATATGAAATTTATTGCGTATTAGATGAAGGGTGATGTATCTCCCGAAACATGTCCGGATTATTACGGACTTTTATTGCGTATTAGATGAAGGGTGATGTATCTCCCGAAACATGTCCGGATTATTACGGACTTTTATTGCGTATTTTAAAGTTGCATTTGTATTTTAATATTCTTAACGCAATGTTCTATAGGACGAGTTTTTATCTTATAGTCTCATTGTAATATTTTCTAAGAAAATTTAGTATAAATATATAAAGATTTAGTTTATTCCATGTAATAAATAATTATTAATAGTAATTACTAATAGTAAATATTATTAATAAATTAATTATTATTAGTAATAGGAAGCAGGCCTATTATTTTTTTCTTACTGAAGCCGACAAATTAGTTAATATCCGATAATTTTAACAATTGACTTACTAGATTCGAGATTTTATATTTATGTATGCTTCTTCTATATATGATATTAAGCTAATAAGTTTAATATTATATAATACAACTTTATTCTTAGTAATTTCACATAGTTTACCAAATTTGATATATTAATTTCATTCTATAAAATATTTGTAGCAGAGTTTTCATGAAAGACACATAACTTAATGTTAACAACACTTTTAATGATGAAGAAATATTCACAGATAATATATACATGAATAAGGCGGAACATCAAAGTTTCACAAGAATAGTAAACATCGATAAATTTGAATTTCAACATCAAATATAGTTGGATATTATACATTAAAATACATTGTAAATGGACCAGCCATTTTTTCCAATACAGTTAAAAAATTACATGTTAAGAAAATTATAAATATTGCGTGTACATTTATACATATATATTAGTTTCAAACTAAAAACTTGATATTTTTATAAAAGTCATTAAAATCCATTTTGGGACGAGCAGTATACGAATTAATTTATATTAAAATTAATAAATTTGTGATTTAAGCGAGTTCGGGGACTCCAATTTTTATTAAAGTTTTGCGTTTTCCTGAACGTTGTAAACAGAACATCCTATTTGACAAACGAAACCTGATTCATTTTATTAATCGAGTTATTTTGTTTTACTGAAATTAAGTTTAAGTTAGAAGTAAATTAAATAATATATTCTTTTATAATTGAATTTATGTTATGTATTGAATAAAACTGCCTCGATTTATGATTTTTTTAAAGACAAACGCTTGTTTGTTTGAAATGTCCGATAACTAGTTTGTTTTCTTTGCATAACAAATATTGTAAGTTAGAAGTTCAATAAATAGATGAAACTAAAAAAAGAAAGAAGAAGAAGAAACTAAGATAGAAAAAGAAAAAAGATAGCATTCGATAAAATAAAATATTTGATGCAACGCTTAATTTTTAAGAAGAAGATATTTGTAAACTTTATTATATAAATTAGGGTCAAGATATTTACATTCAGCAACTTGATATTTCAAATCCTCTTGCAAAGATTTCTTCCGAAATTGAACGTCGCGTTAACGAGAGGGACGAATAAATACAACTTTATATTTGGATCTACAATGAAGAGCTCTACAGGTAATACATTTCATGTACTCTCTCTTCGAGTGCAAAATAAAAACTTAATTATCCTTATTTTGACGTTTTTGAAGACTATATCAAGAAATGAATAAATACAGTTAAGGCGTTGTCTTGAAAATACTGTAGCAGATGACATGTTTTGTGTAATCTTTTTTCGGTTTACTCAATTTCGTTCTCTTAGGAACGTTCTTAGAGTAATCAATTATTAACGTATTCAATTTGTTTGAAAACGAAATGAAGACAGGGATTAGGTTGAGATATTTTTGCGTATTTCTAAGACATTCCATTTGTTCCTCCTGGGAAAAAAGAAGTTCTCAATAAGACTAGGTTAAAGAGCATTTGTTTGAAAAGACAAATGGGAATAGCTGTCCTTTCAAAAGAACATAAATATACTTATAGAGCATAAAATCTTATTATAAGATAAAAACTCGTCTTATAGAACATTGCGTTAAGAATATTCGAAAATACAAGTACAACGTTAAAATACGCAATAAAAGTCTATTGCGTATTTTAACGTTGTATTTGTATTTTATTATAAAACCTTATTATCAATTTACCTTGAATCTGTAGGTCGCCCAATTCAAACAGGAGAAAATATTTTCTCACTAAATGGCTGGAATTTTATCGGTACATCATTCTGGAGGGTTTATTTTACATGTATTGAGGCTGTAAAAATACAGTTCGAGAGCTTTTTCTATGCGCTTTAACCCTCCGACGCTCATGGTATTACGTCCAGGGATCTCCAGTTTTTCTAGCAATGAAACCAATTTTCAAATTAATAAAAATACACCATTATACAATATCTTTTCAATTTGAAAGTTTGAGGTACTACTTACAAGCTATCTCTTTTTAATTAATTAAAAAAAAATATATAAAATAGCTTGCCCAGGAAAAATTATTTAAATATCCAAACAGGGAAAAACAAGTATACAATTAGTAAAATCGCGTGAGCGTCAGAGGGTTAAAATAAGACAAAATGAAAATCGACCTTTGAATTTACGTTAAGGCAAAACTCCTCCGAACTGTTATCGTCCAGATTTGGTAAATTTCTTTCTGCAAAAAAATTATTAAAAACTTTAAAATAAATTTGTTGTGGGTGGTGCTGAAGCTCTGAAATACCAATAGACGAGCAACTGAGACTAGAATGGCTGCAGCACCTGAAGACGAGCCGCCCACCCCCAAGACTCACCACAACGAGCAATGGACAAATGCAAGCACCAGGTTTGAAGTCAATGGAACCGATTTATCCCGTTCACTTTTAACGTTCTCACCATCACAGTTTCGATTCCTCATGCGTGGACGCTTTCTTAGACTCCCCAGAAGTGGAAGATCTGTGATGACGAGGAACAGCCGAATACAACCTCAACTTCGGCTTCCCAGCGAAGACGCTGTTGCAACTCACGCAGCTCAAGCAATCGCCTTCGGCAGAATTACTACCCACGTCCCTCGCCAAGTAGTACTTGCTGTCGTCCGTGCTGGATAAGTCCCTGCATCTGTTGCTGGTCACCTTCATGAAGTTGGGGTCCGAACTGAACTTCGGCCTGTCCTCGTCGAACTCCCTCCCCTTCTCTTCCGACTTGGACAGCCCGAAAAACCTGGGCAGTGCTGGCCTCGCTTGGCTGAGACGGGCCGGCGCGACGGCGACGTTGTTGGCGACGGGGGGCGTGCGATGGGATGGAGATGCCGAGCTGGACACCCTGTGTGATGAGGAAGATTGGAAGAAGTCTCGCCATCGTCTCCAGCAGCAGCAACAGCAGCACAGGAGGCAGGTGCAGGGGTTGCCAGCACAGAGCTTCTCGCGGAACGCCACTCGGAAGCGGTTGGACATCACGCTGTACAGAATGGGGTTGATGGTCGAATTGAAGTAGTAGAAGCAGCCTAAAAAAGAGAAAATAGCAACATTATCTAACATTTATACACTCTAAAAAAAGGTACTTAAAAAGGAGTACTTGAACTTAGTCGTTTTTCTTTGAGTACAATTGCATCGTAAATGAGCGATGACGTACTCGAATTTAAGTAATAGTACTTTCTCAAAAATGAGGAGTGTGATTTAATGTTGTTAATATCAGCGTCTGTTCAAACCATCTTAACAAAGCGACTTGAAAAGCTTAAAATAGTTGTCAGAAGATGGTTTTCCACATTATTTGATGTCGATTACTTAAATGGAAACCGAGTTATTACAAGTCGATTATCTTACTTCCCATACTTTCGGCACATATTTTTTACATTTCATCAGTTTATAACTTCTTCACGTCGGCCTGGTAGTACAACGGATAAGGCATTGGGCTACTGGGCCTGAGGATCTTTGTTCATTTCCCGGTAAGTCTTGGTTATAATTGTTGATATTTATTGGAAGTGATTTATGACGACAGTCTATGCAGGCAAGCAAATGCTTTTTTTTATTCATTTTTACTAATTTTTGAGTACATGTCTTTTTCAAAAATAAAACTTATGTATTCGGAGCTATGATAAGCATCAAATGTACTCAAAAGCGAGTAAATTTTACTTATTTTTGAGTACATATTTTTAACAGTGTACACTCTCATTTTTGAGAATTCTGCGGTCGTCAAGGCGACTATCGTTATATAAGCGACAAGCGCTACTTCATTGAATCACGTGATTTTTTACAAAACAATAATCCTCACATTTTGAAGGAAAGTCATTAACTCCTATTCATTTTCGACCCATTTCTAGATCATCAGCTTATCATAAGTACTTAAACTTATATTGAATGAATTCAAACGATCCTTCTTAGTTGAGTGGGTAGTGCGTTGGACTCTGGAACAAGAGGTCCTAGTCTCGCGTTAGCTCATCTATATCGAATTATTATATTATTTAAAATAGTTCTCATTTTTGACTAAATAAATTTCATTAAAAAAGGACAAAATGAACTTCCTCAGCTTCCTCAACTTACACGCACATGTACACGTACACACACACACACACACACACACACACACACACACACACACACACACACACACACACACACACACACACACACACACACACACACACACACACACACACACACACACACACACACACACACACACACACACACACACACACGCACGCACGCACGCACGCACGCACGCACGCACGCACGCACACACACACACACACACACACACACACACACACACACACAGTTATTTTCTGTTTACTGAAGTTTAAATCAGTTTCATATTTCTCTTATAGTATGAAGACATTTAAAATCAGTTTCCTATTTATCTTATAGTATATTGTTGCAGTTTTATTTTCACTACTATTTAAGCTCATTTCGAATTCTATCAAAGCATGCCTAATGCATTATAGAAAACATAGAAATGAAAATTTCTGCTTTACATAACACAACTGCATATTTGAAGAGTAGCAGGACCAAGCAGGATCAATTCTGGAGAAGGTTTACGCCTACACTTTCCCTCTAATGATATAACAAAAAAATCATAATATATTTGAAATAGATATCTTGTTTGCTTCAAGATATATTGAAATTTCTTATTTCAAAACTAAATCTAGTCTCTAAATTCATTTTTTTTTGCGACAGGGTACGAATGAGTATTTGTGCAACATTGAGGACTATCATTTTTATTGTTCAAATAAAGTAATATATGTTCAAGTAGTAAACTAATAAGGTTTTGTATTCTATAGAATAATAAAGTTTTATTCGAGTGTTCATGTTGAATCATGTTTGTTTATACTCGGGGACAACCTAAGTTGAACCTGAAGCGGAAGCTATGAGATGTTTAAATATTCAATTGCTTTAGGCTCAACTTAGGTTGTCCCCGAGTATAGAGTATTCTTTGATGGCCAAGATTCAAGTCTAAAATTCAGTTCATAAATTATTCGTGTAACTATGTATTTTGAATTCTTTTCATGAAGTTTAAAAACAATAAATTCTAGATGGTAGCTATTTTCATAATTTAACGGATATTAAAACTGAAAAATATCCCGTTCTTATTCTAGCTTATAAAATGTCATGTAAGCTATTTTGTAAAAGTAAGTTAAATAATTCATTTTCAGTAAATGATATGAAGCAACTGAGATAAAAAAAAAACCTCATTTGAGTTAGTATTCGTTTTACAAATATAATTCTGTGACAACTTTATTTGTTTTGTTTTGTTTAAAATAGCATTTATTTTAAGATTTGATGCGGTAACCTTAGACGAGGAGTGTTAATATAAGAAATCCCTTATCTGTAATTCCCTTATCTATTCTCTGTGAATATGAATTTAGAAATTATTATATACTAGCAAAAATACCCGTTCTTCGCACGGTGGTAAATAAAATAACGACAAATGACAGAAAATATATACATTTCCTCTCCTCATTGTAGCAAAAAGCCCAATGTGCGAATATTTTCAGTAATTATTAAATCAAACAAAACTTATGACGTCATTCTTATAGTGTCAATAACGAAAAGAACATTCTTTAAAATCGCAAACGATATTGTCATCCATGTTAAGTGAATGACATACATTAAAATAGTTAATAGTTAAAATAGTAAAATGTCTAATTTTTCAAGTAAAATTCTCTGTAAATTTCATAAAGATACGTTGTGTAATTATGGAGTATTTCGTATAAATATAGGCATTCTAATTGATTCATAATTTTTTTACATTATATTTTCGCTTTTCTCCATTGATCTTACTGTTGTCACTTCCTGAAACTTTGATAGGAAATGCTAAAAAGTGTCATAACGTTCGAATGGAACATCGTAGAGACTCGAAAATAGTCACGTTAAAATTCTTATTTTTTGAACTAATTATTCTGTGAATTTCGGAACTTTACGTTTTGTAGTTACGGAGCTTATTTTGTACTGACAAACAAACAAACCAACATCCGGACAGATTTTGGAAATTTCAGTTTTATATATATGATTTATTGATAATCAATAATAATGTAAATCATTATTAAAAATTAGTAATTTTCCAACTTTCTTGAGAACACTCATTGCCCAAGACGATTTAAAGCTTATCAAAAGATTAAGTGTTAAAAAAATATTTTGATGGTTTCTTTATATAATGTACGTAAACTTTAATGAAAAAGTAATTTAAACACAAAATGCTCTTGCCTGTTGAATATCATGGCTGTTGTCAAGAGACGATTAAATATCTACAGTAGTAAAATCAGAAAACTGATTACAATTTGAGTAATACATAAAAAAAACTATAATTCTACTAGTAACAGCTGTGTGTGCGTCTATATTGTATGGAAATCTCGGTGACATTTACTTCTATCGGCTTTTTAACGGTTTAAATGGTTTGGCTGAAAATTTCTATTTCAGTATTTTTTTTGGAAATTAGTGTGAATATTTCATTGTTAAAAATAGGTATTCAAAAATAAGTAAAATGTACTCATTTTTGAATACATTCGATGCTAATGATGGCTCCGAATACATAAGTTTCAATTTTGAAAAAGACATACACTTAAAAATGAATACATTGGGTAAAAATGAATAAAAAGAGCAGATGCTTGCAACCAAGACTTACCGGGAATCGAACCCAAATATGAAGGCACCGCTGTCTAGAGCCTTATCCGTTAAGATACCAGGGTGATGTTAAGAAGTTATAAAGAGAAGTAATGTTAAAAAGGTGTGCCAAAAGAATGGGAAGTAAGATAATTGAATTATAATAACTCAGTTTCGATTTAAGCAATCGACATCAAATAATGTGGAAAACCATCTTCTGAACGACTATAAGTGTGTCAGGACGCTTTGTTAAGATGGCTTGAACAGAATCAGAGATTAGCAATATTAAATCACACTGCTCATTTTTGAGAAAGTACTGTTATTTAAATTTGAGTACGCCATCGCTCATTTACGATGCAATTGTACTCAAAGACTAGCGAGTAGGTTCAGGTACTCATTTTTAAGTACCTTTTTTTTACATTGTTGAATTTCAGAATTTTTATTCGTAAGTAAAACTTCTTTTCAAAAGTGTGTTAAAATCGCCATTCTCAGAATTTTTTATTTTTTTCAGTTGTGAACACAAACCGAAATCATTGGTGTCATTCGTTGGTATAAAAATAGTATTCCATTCCCAACAAAATGGCGTTTGAAAAATACGAAGACTTAGCAGTGTATTAAAAATAGAATTCATAAATACTTGTAGAAGGAAGTCTTCTAAAGTTTTCCACCGGTTAGAAATGGTTTGAGGAATAGTAAGCGTGTTTTATACTTGACTTTACCCAGAGTTTATAAATAAAAAATATTTTGTTTTTTATCCTTATATAACGCAATATATCCAATTTTATGGGACTATAACTCCTTTTATAAAAGCGTCTTCACAATAGAATTATTTATTGTAAACAGAATGTTTAAGAACAATTCGAGCGTAAAATAGAAGTTTCCATTTTTGTGCTGGAATATACGATTAGTGGGAATGGGAAGGTCATTTCTGCGCTCGCTCGTGCTCTATGCGACCCAAGAGAATTTAAAAACGAAATGTTCCACAACTGTTTCATTTTAACAATTGTTACTCTAGTCATCATCGTTTTTGATTTGTTATTCTGTTTCTTAGATTAAATTTTGTTAAAGGGGAATTTTTTATGTATCATCTTTAGAAAACAGTTAAATTTCTGTGTACATTTTTGACTTGTAACGTCTTTAAAATCGAGTCCTGGAAAGAGGGTGCATTTCGTATTTAAGTAAAAGTAACTGAAATACTTGTGTGAGCGCAGCAGCAATTGCCATAAATTCTACTCTTCGCGCCGTAATTGCAAAGCAAGCAAGCAAAAGACAGTGAGCTACGAGTTGAAAAAATGCTTAGCGACTGTTGACATCGCGTATTGCTTATTTGAATTCAGGGTATAATTTTATAGCAAAATAACATAAATTCAACGTGGATTCTTGAGATTTTAAGAGTTGATGATTGTTATTTATACTGTTTGATTTAAGTTACTATGAGTTTATACAAGTTTAAGACGGTTTAACGATATCCGAGTAAAATAAAATACTTTATCCAGGTACGATATTGTAGTTTACGTCGATAAATTAAATTTTTAATGTGCATTTGATTGAATATTTATAATTTAGATTTTCTCCGGAACCTATTGTTGAGTTTGACATTACACGCTTTAAATCACGCGGATGTCTTGATAAACACAGCCTATACTTATTTTTTTTAAAATAGATACTTGGAGACTTTTTAGAAATTTATAACAGTAAAATTCAGAACTTTCAATTGGAATTAATTTAAATTGTTTCCATAGTTCATCACAACTAGTAGTTCTGGGAACAGTAGACCTCAAAATCAAAAACTAAAATTCTACAAAGAGAAAAAAAACCATATATGTCGATTCTAATGACTTCAGAGAATAATTTGAAAGACAACAAATTTGAAGAAAATAGAACAAGGCGTTCGGCCGTGACTGTGTAACAAACAAATTTACAAACAGACGAAATGCCGAAAGCTTGAGTTAAAACAGGACCTCGCTCACGCTTGGTCAAATATAACCATACGTGCCTTTTATATGAAGAAATTAAATTTTTTTTATAGTTCGATTGAAAATGTTACTAACCAATCAAAATGCATCTGCTTTTATAAGTAAAATGTTTAATTTTAAAGAGGTTTTCTTATTGAGATTACTATAATTATTTAATATGAACTTTGAAAATGCTTATGTAAATAATTTTTTTATGATTATATGTGTTTTTATAAAGCAAATACGGGAAATATTTATTTTTGTATCGTATTATATGTGTTATTTTTAAAGAATCTTTAAGAAATCTTAAGCATGGCTTTTTTTAATTTGTTTTTCTTAAACTACTAAATTATTCAACAAAAATTGTATGTGATTATTTTCTGTATTTTTAGTTAATATATAGAAAAACACCGATATTATTTATGATTGGAAATTAAAAATACACCCTAATTGAAAAATATACATTTTTAGTTTTGAGATAAAAATTCCATTTACAAATTAACAATTATTAATAAGAATCATTTACCTTAATCTTTATCTATAACAAAAAGACGTTAAAAAAATTTAAATTTTTTAAATAAATTAAAATTACCATTAAATAAAGACCAATAACGAGTATTCTCGACTTTAGACGTGTATCGCAATACACATTGTCAAGAAGTGAAGCACGAATCGTAGATATATTTCTAGTTTGTGTCTGAAAACTATTACAAATTCCCTAGAAAGCGACAAACTCTTGGGATTCATTTATTGCTGTTATCATTAAGAACGTGCTTCTGAAATGAGATGCAATTACGTGATTAAAGTTGGAACAGCACCCACTTGAATTTAAATCTTGTGCAGATCGTTTTAATGGATTCCAACTTGTTGACATTTGCGTTCCATTAGCTGATAATTAAGAGGATCGTTTTCCGGGTGAAAATGGCAGAACAATTTAAACGAGAAACATAATTAGCTCGAGATGAAAAGCCATTAGTGTTTTATATGTTTTGGAGAACTGTAGTTTTATTTCGTTATATTTATTATATCTTATGTGACATCTTTGCAGGGCTTCGTTAGGCAAATTAGTTAGTTCCTTTTAGGAATGATAGTTTAGTTCCTTTTATGAATGATAGTTTAGTTTGTTTACAGATACTAGTAGTAGTCAAGTATGGAACTTATATGTATGATTATTAAAAAAGTATGTTCATTTAATTATCATATACGCAATATTTATTGTATAGAGTTGCTGATTGAATGCTTTAAATATTTTAAAGGTATTTCAAAGGGGTTGACATTTCAATTGGGTCGGGTTTATCGAAAAATATAAAAAGAGATATTGGCAGTTTTAGATGAATAATTATCTAAGATAAAAACTCGTCTTATAGAACATTGCGTTAAGAATATTAAAATACAAATACAACCTTAACATACGCAATAAAAACTCATAAGATCTATAAGGTAGTGTGAGATCTATAAGTGATCTGGTAACATCTTATTATTTGCATAAGTGAGTATCTAGTGTTTTTATTGAGTATTTTAAAGTTGTATTTGTAGTTTAATAGAATAATTTTCTGGTAACGTCTTATAATTTACATTGTGAGATCTAGTTCGACATTCATTTAACCCACCAATCTTAAAAAATTCAAAAGGAACTGATGTTCCTATCTTTTTTTACATGAAACGTCTTTAAAATCATCAACTTGGGGTAACAGGGTAAAAACACTTGTTTAGGATGATTCATTCCGATAACTCTGTGAGAAAAAGCTAGATTCAGGTACGCTCTTAGAACCCACGGGCCCTGTGGGAACTTAGTAGCAGGGCCCTTTTAAACTTATGAATAAGTTTGCCATATTTTTTAAATCCCAATCGGGGATTTTTTTGAATCAACTACAAATGAAGTTGACAATAAACCACTAATGTTTGATGCAGCTACATTTTATTCGAATAGAACATTTATTAGATAACTTCGTTACGTAAAAAGTCTGCGAAAATTAGCTCTTTTTCGTCGAAAATTATAAATATTCCTTAAGACCATTCGTTGTCAATGAGTGATATTAAGGTTTACATTGCAGCGTCCTGGAGTTCATCCACTTTGCTTTCGGTTCCAAAAAATCGCAAAAGGCATGCACCACTTCAACCAGTGTTTAGATCTCAAACCAATGAGAGATCGACAACGAAAGAGGCCCCACGCAGGGAGCGGTCGCTTTCGAACAACACTGACTGAACAGAGACATTCCCAGCTATCCAGCCATAGTTCCAACACGCATATCTTTTGTGCTCATCATGTAAATGTAGTACCATCCTTTAAATGTAAATCCTTAATTGTTAAACTTGCATAATTAAATACCATTTGTTATCTAACTACTATGACTATCATTAATGTGTCAATTACCAATAAATAAACCTTCTGATTATCAATAGAGTCTAGTAAAGCTTGGCCCCACCAAACAATCTAGGGCCCCGCAATGTATTTAGAACTTTCAGAATAAAAAAAAATTGAGATAATAAACAAAAAAATAAAAATAAGTTATAAAAAAAAATCATAATGTTAAAAATAAAAAAACACACCTAAGAAATTCTTTAATGTTGCGTATTTTTCTCTGGTGAACGTGAGGCCCCTTCGAAGGTGCGGGACCCTGTGTAAATGACACGCGATGAACACCTAAGGGAAGCCCTGGGTAGATTGATGTAAATATGGTCTCGTTCGATGTGAAATTAGGTGCCGATGTGTGTAGGATTTTAAAATGAAACAAAGTACGTACGAGGTGTTTAAGGGAACCCAGGGGAGACAGTCGTTGCACATCTTAAGTAAGATGCAAGACCTTCTTCCGTTGACGCGCGCGTTGCCCATCAATTCTCGTTTCTCTCCGTAATAATCTGACGTGTGTTTTCACGTAGAATCCTTCTGGACGATCTCCAATACAGATTTTTTTTAATAAGTTTTTTTTTTTGGTTTTGGTTAATTAACGTCGCACTAGAACTGCACAGTGGGCTATTGGCGACGGTTCGGAGTCTATCTCGAAGGAAAGACCCGGGAACACATACACATTCACACACACATTCATACATGCACCTCGTTATTTTAGAACCATGGTCAGATGACGAGGAAACACCTGAACTGGCACCCAACGACTTCAATAGACGTCGGGACTTTGGACCCCGATCAGATGTATCGTGCACCAGTCCCGTATACACGCCGTTAATTTTTGCGGATGTTCTGGGCGACTTTTATAGTACTTTGTAGCGAAGCTGGCAACCCTACGATCACAAGATCACTACTTTTTTTACTTTTCTTTGTCAAGTCCATCGCGCGGATTCGAACCACCAATCCTCGGATTAGTAGCTGAATGCCTTAACCGCTCGGCCACGGAGGCCTCTTTTTAATAAGGACTTTAATGTTAACTTTTTAGTTTATAGTGACAAAATGGTGGATCGGTATACCTAAGGATGTAAATGTATATTATATATATGTATGAAGCTATTTCAGCTTTGGAAGTAGTTTGTACGAAGCTTTCTTCTTTCTGATGATTGGCCGGGTATTAATCAAATCCTTTTTTAACTCGACAACCTTTCGACATTTCATCTATTCGTCTGAATTTTTTTTGTTGCGCTGTTACGATCAAGTGTGTTGTTTGATTGTCTGTTCCATTAAGTCATTAAATTCGAAGTATATGATTTTTTTTTGGGTCGCGAGGTATTCCGTTCCCAGAATTATTACTTATTTTTTTTAATGAAGTAATGGTTGATCATAATAAATAAATAAAAATTTAAGAGTTATTCGGACATAATATCTTAGAGTGATCGGTAGGTAAAGAAAAGCGACAGGTTCTCCATTCGTCTCCCCCAACTTAAGATCAATTCAATACCAGTTTTATTTTTACGAGGTTTGTTTCCAACTGCGTTAACGAATTTTAAGCGCTGTTTCCTGGAATTTATAGTTCTCGCTTTACTGTTATGGCCCATCAGGCTAAAACTTCAATCTATATGTTAGACCGGGAGGAATTGAGAGAAGGAAGGCAAAATATGTCAGGAAAAAAAGCCATTTCTGTATAGAAAATTCTTTTTTGTATAGAAGCGTTTTTCATCAATTTCTTGGAATGCCTTCTCGGTAAAAAGAATCGCTAAAAATATTTTCATTCTTAATAATAGTAAGAAATTTTATATTTCTACTTCTACGAACGACGGTCTGTTTATAAGGCACGTCCAGAAAATATAAGCAGACGGAGGATTAAAAGTTTTAATCCCCCCGTCTGAAAATATTTAATAGGCCGTGGATTTAAAACTTTTAATCCTTTGTCAGCTTATATTTAAGCAAACGGAAAAGTTTAGTAACAGGAAACTAATTAAGTTCTGTTATGTCAATTTTTTTTTAACTTAAAACTTAGAGTTTTGAAAACACTACTGGAACTTTCCAATAACAAGATGTTTTCTAATGTTATTAAAATTTCGATATCTTTTTAATAACAATAAAATTTATATATACTAATTATTTTAATTAAAATTTATAACGAAAATTACCAATTTCTAAAATGTTTTTTTTATAGTTTAAAAAGATTTCTGTGTATATGTTACCAGCAAAGTACGATTTTCTATAGCACAGATTTTCTGTAGAATGTCTAGGCATCTATAGAAAACCTGGCGTTTTCATGCAAAGTATGAAATAAACGCATTATTTTAATCCATTATATACTTTGCCTAGGCATTCTATAGAATGACTAGTATAGAATGACTAATTTTTTTAGGCAAAGTATGAAATGAGATTCTTTGAAGCTCGTAATTATGATATAAAACTCAATTTAGGCATTTAGGATGTTAATTCCAATAATATAACTCCGCATCAAATAGCACGATTTAAATATTTTTTAACGATTTTTTTAAACGAATAACAAATTATTTGTTAGCTTTTCGATAGAAAATTAAGCGCCGATGCGTGCAAAATCTTTAATATACCCCTTCGAGCAGTCGTTTTGGGGCTACTCATTCCCTCCCACCAATCAGGTTTTGGCACAGGGGCTATTATGCACATTGCTTAAAAAAAATATCCTGTACTATCTCCATGCAGTCGTTTGGGACTATGTTTTTTTAAAGCCATAAGTCCGGTGCAAAAAAACGACTGTTCGAAAGGGATGAGTAGCCCACGTGGCTGTTCGAAGAGCAGGGGGAGGGCAAATAATTTGTCTTTTATAAAAAAATTATGAACATTCCAGCTATTTAATGCCGAGTTTTATTGCTGTAATGTAACACACTTTAAAAACATAAATTGGGTTTCATATAATTACGAGCTTCAAGAATCTCATTTCATACTTTGCCTGAATAGCATTAGGCATTCTGTAGAATGCCTAGGCGTTCTATAGAATGACCAAGTAAATACATTAAAATCATTTGTTTATTTCATACTTTACCTGCAAACGCCATGCATTTTATAGAATATCTAGAATTCGTACTTTACCGGTAATTATATAAATTGAGACTAAAACTATATTTACGCTATAATAAATTTGGAACTAAAAATAAGTTTCTATTTTGAAAGAACGGAAATTTTCATGGTGGTATTTATCATTTACTACTCTCCCTAAAACCTGTCATCGTGTTATTGCCAAACTTTTCTACTCCAAACTAAAATGAAAAATAAATTTTATATTTTCTTAACATTATTTACCAATGCAGTTTGTGCACCAATGCAGTTTGTGCTATAAAGATTTGACACTGCGTCATATTATTGTGTCATCAACAAGTGTCAGACGCGCACGAGTGATAAATTGGAACAGTGTGTGCACAATGTTGTGTTGTTGTGTTCAAAATGGCAAAATTTATACCGACAAAGAGCATTCGCGGATTAATTTTTTGTTTTCATTTGAAGAAAACTGCTGCTGAATCACATCGATTACTTCGAGAAGCTTATGGTGAACATGCTCCATCGCAAGATACGTGTGAAGGATGGTTCCGGCGTTTCAAAAGTGGTGACTTCGATGTTGCAGACAAAGAACATGGAAAACCGCCTGCATTGTTGGACGAAGATGATACGCAAACACAAAAACAACTCGCAGAGCAATTGGGCGTTAGTCAACAAGCTGTTTTCAATCGCCTACGAGAGATGGGAAAGATTCAGAAGATCGGTAGATGGGTACCACATGAGTTGAATGACAGATAAATGGACAAATGGAGTTCGCGGCACGTTGGAAGCACTCAGCTGGGAAGTTCTACCCCATGCGGCTTACTCAGCAGACTTGGCTCCTTCTGATTACCACTTGTTTGCATCGATGGGTCACGCACTTGCTGATCAGCGTTTTGGTTCGTACGAAGATGTGGAAAAATGGCTCGATGAATGGTTCACAGCAAAAGGGGAAGATTTTTACTGGCGTGGTATTCACAAATTGCCCGAAAGATGGGAAAAAATGTATAACAAGCAATGGAGTATACTTTGAATAAAGCACCTTTTCCGCATTTTCGCATTAAAGCACTTAATTCGCATTTCATACTTGTACACCTGTATATCGAGAATCTATTATACTCATTGAGCTAAAATAATAATAAACACTGGAGCGGGTACTCCCATTAAACGACAATGTACTTTACCGTGCCACGCGGATGCATACAATTCGGAAGAAAATTCGATAAAACATTCGTTCTTTGGCTATGTGGGAGTCTCACGTGACGTCACAGAAAGATTTAAAACTGTTCTTTTTCGGTTCCTTTTGTTTTCTTTTCTTGTTAGTAAGAAAGTAAGTATGCCAAAACATTTACGTATGACATTTAATATATTTTTGAAAGCCATAAGTGCGTTTCTAAATCTACGCAAACCTACGCGGAAGGATTATTTTTTCTACCATCGCTCAAAAGGGAGTAAAGTGTGCGAGTACGGTTAGTCCTCGCTCCAGTCCCCCATTATTGTTTTAGCTCAGTGATTGTACTATATAACGTTAATTTGAGAGATCATAAAAATATGCGAAAAGTAGGATTTTACTCGAAAACTAATCATCTACACAACAAAAGGTTCCAGTTTTGTTTAATTCCACATTGTTAATTGTAAAATACAATGGTTTCGATTACATTTATTTTCGAAACGATATTGGGCATGTGTTATATCATTCTAAATAAAGTCAATGGTTTACTTAATTGACATTGTACACTTTTTCAGATGTTGGTGGAAGAATCGATGAGGTATACGATAGTTCTTGCATGTGACACCGGGCATAGTTCTGTGGTTATGACTATGACGTTCTGGGTTGATTATGCTTTGGTCTGAGATATCGATTCAAGGCCCTAATCGATTGAGCATTTGTCCAAAGAGGAGAATGATTTGGATAGTCACACGGTTTGTGCCAATTAGTTTTAAATAGTGGAGTAACGCGGTAACTATACTGAATGAGTGGGTATTGCTAGACAGTGATAATTACAACATGAATACCTCTTAACGGCTGGACAAACGCCATGGTGCTTATTGTCCTGTATCACTGGCGGATCCAAAATGTTTCAAAGGGGGCTGAAACTTTGCAGATCAATTTATATACCTTAAATTTATTGCCGTACTTTGATTCTGCCTCTGGTGTTGTAGATTTTAGTTTCGATCGTTGAGTGTGCTGATGAGATTCTTCTGCGGCTCTTGATACTTTACCAGTTCACCTACAGCAGTAGTTTCTAACCATTAGATGGCTACGGACCAAAAAATTAATCTTAGACAAAGCACGAATCACCACTTTCTCAAAGTACTAAATAAAATTAATTTGTCAAATACTATTTTGGCACTAAATATAAATTAGGTATTAAATATTGTATTCTTGTAAATACCATACGGTATATCGTCAAACTGACAGAGTCGCCAAAAAAATATTTTTTATACGCAAATAACTTTTACAAAATACATCGACTTGTCTTCAGAATCCAATTTTTACAAGTTAATTTCAATGTTTACAAGTTAATTTCGATTTACTAAATGCATTGACATGTCCATGTCCACAGAATCCAATTTTTACAAGTTAATTTCGATTTAATAAAGGCATTGACTTGTCCACAGAATCCTATTTTCAAAAGTTAATTTAAATTGACTAAATGCATTGACTTGTCCACAGAATCCAATTTTTACAAGTTAATTTCAATTTACTAAATGCATTGTCTTGTCAACAGAATCCAATTTTTACAAGTTAATTTCAATTTACTAAATGCATTGTCTTGTCAACAGAATCCAATTTTTACAAGTTAAATTTAATTTACTAAATGCATTGACTTGTCCACAGAATTCATTTTTGATAAGTTAATTTCGATTTACTAAATGCATTGACTTGTCCACAGAATTAAATGTTTGCAACTTAATTTCGATTTACTAAATGCATTGGCATATCTATGTCCACAGAATCCTATTTTCACAAGTTAATTTCAGTTTACTAAATGCATTGACTTGTCCACAGAATCCAATTTTTACAAATTAATTTCAATGAGAACAAACGTGTTTTTAATGAATAAAATTGTTTAGTTAGTTTGAAAATTCGAAAACGAATTCACTGGTGTAGTAATTTACTTTTCTGAAATAAAAAACAACAACAACATGTTTTGAATGTTTGTTCCTCAAATATGGATACAGATTGAGTTTGAAATCAAATACATTAAAAATTCGCATGAATTATTTTTTAGTTTACAAGACTTTCTAAGAAATGGTACCCATGAAGGTGGCTTTTTTAAATTATTTTCCATTGTACTAATTAAAAGTACAATTTAAAAATCAGAAAGATTCCAGATTTTTAAGACACAAATATGTAGATGTTTTTAATTCACATAAAAGTTTTTCATTGAAAATTCTTTATAATCAATTAGAAAATTGTTTTTCATTGAAATGTTTATGAATATTTTATGAAGGCATGGAAATTCACGGAAAACAAACTCTTCAGCTCAAAATTTTGTTGACAAGAAAAAAAAAACATACCTTCGATATCAACACAAATTTAATTTATAAATAGATCTTTCTTATAAATAAGATGATTACCCCGCATTTAAAGATGTTTCTTTTCTGGTTATTTGAAGAGTTAGATTAAATGAGTCTACTATTGATCTTAGTTACTATACAAGCGGTTTCGTTCAGTTTTAAACAAAGTACCAACGACGCTAACATGTAATCATGTTTGATGTTTTAATGTATGATTTGTAAAGAAGATGCTAAGAATAGAAATCTTAGAAATATATTCTGAGAAAAATTCTGAGATTTATTTTTTATTTTTGATGATTTGGGGCAATCGTATTGATCGATTATAGATAAGCCAAAATATTTGTCAGAATACCAATAAAGCCATTTATTTAATTTGTTGAAAATGGAAAACTAATTTTATAGAATATTTCAAATGTACTCTTTTAAATATAAAACAAATTGTATAATATCAGATAAATCAAAAGTGTTTGTTGTAATAAATGTGTTGCAAAGGCATTATGCTTTGCAGCAGAAGTTAATTTTAGAATTATTTCATTTATATAGAAAAGTGATTATATATATATATATATATATATATATATATATATATATACATATAATATATATATATATATATACATATAATATATATATACATATAATATATATATACATATAATATATATATACATATAATATATATATACATATAATATATATATACATATAATATATAAATACATATAATATATATATATATACATATAATATATATATATATATATATACATATAATATATATATACATATCATATATATATACATATAATATATATATATACATATATATATATATATATATATATATATATATATATATATATAACCTCCAGATGGCGCCACGGTGAAGAAATCGGCCAAAACTCTGCGCAAAACACGGGAGACGCCGGGAAGTTTAGTTAGTAATAAGATATTAATGAAAACTTAAATTTAATATTTATATAATTTAGTTCCTTAGATATAATGGGGGCTAGTCAAACTTATAATACAATTTAGTTATATATGCTGTTTCAGATAATGTACAACTTTAATTTTCACGCGGGACACAGGGTTCTTGTACCGTAATTTTGCATAGAATAAAACTTTAATTTTATAATTCAATTAAATCAAAAGCAATGAATATTTTGAGATACACATGATGCTCGCGGGTCAAACTCAATATTAATCAGAGACGCAGAATTCTTACATCTTAATTTTGCTTCGCATAAAACTTTCATTTTAATACTCGATTACTTCCTATGAACAAAAAAACCCAACAAATCTTTTCAGCTGTAAGATTCCGGCAGATCAAATTACTAAGTTTCAATATACCGTGACACAAAATTAAAATTATAATCTTAATCAGGGACGCGAAATATTTGCATAGATTATGCATCGAAGATTAAACGCTCTCTGGTTACTTCTTAGACCCATAATAAGTGTGTCAACCATCTTTCAAGAGTAATTGGTAGTAAGCCATCTCACAGGATTTAGGGGGTGTGATTAAGCCTAACGATCGATGGACGGCTTTTTTGTTCCAAGCCGAGGAATTGGCGAGTCGCCATTGCACAGCGTGGGCTTTATGTATTGGGAAATAATTAGAATAGGAGTTATGATGCATGAATTGTGTACTAAACAATATACTTTTTTTACTTCTCCATTAAAATATACACTGTTAAAATTAGGTACTGAAAAATAAGTAAAATTTACTCATTTTGGATCACTTTATATGATTATCGTTGCTCCGAATACATTAGTTTCATTTTCGAAGAAGACATGTACTCAAAATGAGTAAAATTAATAAAAAGAGAAGTTGCTTGCCTATATATGCTGCTTTCCTAAATTATTTATAAATTTCAACAATTACAACCAGGACTTACCGGGAACCGAACCCAATCCGTCTACTGATGTCGTCCACACCGAAAGCCATGGCCTTATCCGATGTACTCCCAGAGCGACGCAAAGAAGTTATAAACAGAAGTAATGTTAAAAAGGTGTGCCAAAAGAATGGGTAGTAAGATAACTGAGTCGTAATAACTCAGTTTCCGTTTAAGCAATCGACATCAAATAAGGTGGAAAACCATCTTCTGAACAAATATGTTAAGTTTGTCAAGTTGCTTTGTTAAGATGGCTGGAACAGAAGCTGATATTAGCAGTATTAAACCATACTGCTCATATTTGCGAAATTACGATTACTTAAATATGAGTACGTCATCGTGTTTCATTTACAATGCTATTGCACTTAAAGAAAAATAAGTACGTCTATGTACTCATTTTTCAGCACATTTGTTTACAGTGTAGAAACGAAATTTGTAGCAATTTTGATAAAGGAAAACTATTAATTTGATTGTTGCTTCAAATAACAGGTACAATTGCACAGCCATGGACGTCGGTTTAACCAAGAAAGGTTTAACTAAGCGTAAAGCATTTCGCTATGAATCAGAAGGTTTTCGTTCAAACTGTTTTACGTACTTCACTACAATTGATCACGTCCGGGTCGCTAATTATAGATAAGTAGTGTTGTGCAATTAAAAATATCTAAAGACAAATCAAAACTTAAGCTGGTCCTTTATTTCAATTAATTGAGTTTACGTTTTAAATAAATTAGAAACTGCCATTTGTGGAGCGTTACAAAACGACTGCAGGAATTCAAGCAATCCATAGAATTAGAAAAAAGAATTGAAAAATATGAACCATATATTTTTATTCAAGTTCTTTGAACATGAGACAATATTTTAGTATGAAAATATTACAGTAACAATATGCGAATAACATCATAATAAATATTGAGTTTTTTTCAGATCTAATTAATTTCTTGAAAATAACTTGAAATACACCAAGTATATATACCTTCATGAAATGTTAAAAAGGATCAATACTTTTGGTATTGTGATTTGAGTAACTACTTTGATATAATGTAATGATTTGAGTAATTTGAGTAACTATTCTCGGAATTTTTTTTTCTACTTAAAACCTTATTTTCCTTATATTGCGTTGCATTCTATTGTATTGCATTTTATTGTATAGTTTTGCATTTTATTGTATTGTTTTGCATTTTATTGTATTGCATTTTAGTGTATTGTATTTCATTATATTGCATTCCATTGTACTGTATTCCATTGCATTGTATTCCCATTGAATATAATTTCATTACATTGTCTTGTATCATATTTAATAGCGTCACATTACATTATATCTTACATTAATTAAAGTCTTGTTTGTATTCATATTAGGATATTTTTAAAAAATCGCTTTTGTGTTCAAAACACAAATACCACAAGAATAAATCAAAAGATTCCAGGTAATTTTTCTAAAGTATAATCTGAACCCGATACTTCAGATTGGCTTTTCTTATATAATATTTTTTGTATTAAGTTGTACTTTTTTTACGCAAATAGATGCTTTCTAAAGCTTTGTAGACAATCAACACAGTCAACTGGTTTTCTATTCATAGCAGTAATCGATATCCACCAAGTAGGCTTTTACTAATTAGATACGTTAGTTTAGTGTAATTATCATGCAAATCCGGTGAAAATCTTGTGAATCCTTTGAACACATCAAAGGGTTATCTATGTAATGAGCTTTGTGTACCTGTATAGTTAAGTTTACAGTGCCTAACGTGGTGAACTATTGTTTAGTCAGGAGTGCTTATTAACATGCAGCTCCAAAAAACGCACTAAAATAAGTTATTTCAAGCGAATATTTTATAAGAAATTGAACCTATTTTCAATTGAAAATGAAATATTTAAATAAACCATTTTCATTTATTTATGTTTTATAAAATATAAATTGTCATGCTTCATTTCACTGATTATTTTGTTAACATCTTCGTATAAGCTTAGACAATGAATTTAATTTTGAAATTAAAATCTTACCGATTTACTTTTGACCCCAAAAAAGAGGATACGAGTTTCATGTGAATAACTGCACTATTGAAACTGTGTTGAGTAAATACTTGATATAAAATTACAACAACGCTGCTGAAAAAAAATAGTGCTTACCTGCCAAAGAAAATAAGTCTTGATTAACTTTTCTCAGCGTTTCTGTCCATTCGCCATATAGGGAAACGTAAAGAAACAGCAGCCTTTGGGAATGATAAGGAGCCCAACATACGAAAAAGGCGACAACCACAGTCACTGTGAAAATAACAAAAATGATTTTTTTAAAGAAGGCAAACAGGAAAATAAACAGACGAGTGACATATATATATATATATATATATATATATATATATATATATATATATATATATATATATATATATATATATATATATATATATATATATATATATATATATATATATATATATATATATATATATATATATATTTATATATATATATATAATATCAGGGTTGCCTATAAAATTGATTTTAAAATTTGCTGTTTTTTTAATGCTGAATATCTAAGGCTGTAGTTCAAGAATTTCAAAGTAGACTTAAAAATGTCCGAGTGTTCCACTAAATAAAGGCACATTTGGTAATATTAGTAAGACCGAAAACTCATTTTCGTTTTTTTTTAGATGTCTTATTGTTGCTCTGAGGCGGCGATATATAATATAGAAAAACAGTATTCTAACTCAAAAGAAATTTATGATTAACATTTTTAAAATTCTGTAATTTAAAACATTCTCTTTATATTCTAATGAATTAGGCAAATGGCGTCCATTTTGTTATCAAATTATGTTTTTCTTGTTTTTAAAACATGGCATTTCTTTCTAGCAAAAACAAAAAATAGATCTCTGAAAGATAATACAATTTTTTTACTTTTGAACATCCATTAAAATTATTCTAAAATTTATGTACGTATAAAACATTGCGGAAATTATTTTCCGCTCAACTCACTTTATAAATACGGGAATTTAAGGTGAATTTCCTGAGGCGGAATTGAGTTTTAAAGTAATATTGACTTTTATAAGTGGCTTCCGACTGATTTCAATGACCCGGAAAACATTCGATAACGAGAGTCTTTGAAGTCTGAAGATTCCTTCAGGATATGGCGGTTCTGGTTCTATGAGTTAGTAAATATTTTCTATTACAAAACTATTAACTGCGTTACACAAGATATTTAAAAATCGCGAATGTGTTCGTTTACTTGAGGAGAAGCCAAAGTGTTAGAAAAGTAAGAGAGGGATCTAAACCTGTTTTTCATATACATAAAAAGTTCGGAATAATTGATATTTTGTTTTTTGTGCATTTATTATTAATTTTAAACTCGGAAACATTTCAGTATGTTGTGTAATAAAAGTTTACAATAGTTTAAAATAATTAAATCGTATGATTGTTAATATAAATATATATTTTGGTAAATTTTGGCCTTACATAGTATTTTCAAATATTCATAACTTTTTCAGTATTTAACATCCTTAAGTGCTAGAAAAATAACATAATTGAAACTTTGCTTTTACTGCAAGAGAGTAGTTTTAAAATAATTTTTTTGTCAATTGATTAAAATATATTATTAATTTTCTCTATCCCTTTTTTTTCTCTCTCTCTCTCTCTCTCTCTCTCTCTCTCTCTCTCTCTCTCTCTCTCTCTCTCTCTCTCTCTCTCTCTCTCTCTCTCTCTCTCTCTCTCTCTCTCTCTCTCTCTCTATATATATATATATATATATATATATATATATATATATATATATATATATATATATATATATATATATATATATATATATATATATATATATATATATATATATATATATATATATATATATATATATATATATATTTATATAGGTTAATTTGACCAAAATAAAAAAAATACGAAATAAGGTTTTATAAAGATATTCAATAATGAATGTATGTTCGTTTTATAATAATTGAGTCATAGACAAAACAATATTTCATGTTCCATTATTTTATGACAGACAGTATTGATAATGGGGAAAAAATTATTTACCATGAATCGTTGATATGTCACTTTAATGATTAGGATGACAAAAAAGGGAAAATATAGGAAAAATAAAGAACGTATTAATTAATCAAGGGTTTCTTTAGAAATAAAACGTCATTAAAGGTATTAGTTAAAAAAATGTGACTTCTTATTTTATCAATATTAGAATTCTTTAAAAAAATTGTTTGGAAGTGATTAGTTGGTTTGCGTCACCAATTTTATAGGAAAGGATTCCTTGAATCGTACTGTCTCTCTAACATGATAGACGTGTTTTAAAACAATATTCATAATATTCAGACACTAATTGTTTTGTTGAATGCTAAAAAAACGTTACATTTCAGAATATAAGCATTAAAAGTTATTAAGGATTTTTAATTTGCATGATTAACTTAAATTACCTATTTTTTATGAAGTTATCAAAATTCCTCATTTGTGCTCGTATAATGGCTGTGTTATAAAATACAAATAATTAAAAAAAAAAATTTATTGCGGTTTGTGAAGTATGAACACCATATATTTAAAAAGTTCACCACATTGAAAAAATATTTTACGAGCAAATACTAGACAATATTCTATTTTATTGTTAAAATCGGCGGTTTCAAAGTAATATTTCATGTCACAATAATAATAAGTGCATTATCATCAGCCGCCAATATGCTGGCTATTAACACTGAGAGTTAACTTGAGCTAACGCCTAAAATGACAAATAGAATTCTTAAGCATGGAGATTAATTGTGCGAAGGGTTTGTTGACAAACAAGCAAGCAAGCAAGCAAGCAAGCAAGCAAGCAAGCAAGCAAACAAATAAACAAGCAAGCAAGCAAACAAACAAACAAACAAACATACATACATACACACATACATACATACATACAAACAAAAAAAAAAAAAAAAAAAAAACGGACAAACGTATTATTTTATAGGCTGACAATGAAACATGCACAAACTTGTCATATAACTTTGTTATTCACCTCACTACGTTTAATATATAAGCAATCATATATTTTCGTACCCAAGAAAATTCTATTACTAAACTCAGATGAAAATAAAAACGCAGTAAAATCTTTATTTAAAAGTTTAATTTAACCGTTGAGTGACCAATGTTGGGGATTTTCAATTGGAAAAATCGAGAACTAAGCCTTTTTCCAGACGCCTTTGCGAAATTTTGAAACGACGCCTCGAAAGAAATAATAATGCATTTTGTTAAGTAAAAGGAGTTTTATAATAGGTTATTGATTGAAATACCGGTTAAGTGTTTGTAAAATATCGCATAGATCGCTATACAATTGTGTAAAATATAATTTTTTTAAACCAAACACACTTTTATATTCCTTTTCATAGAATGATTATGATATTAAAATAATAAACAAACATTTCATCAGTATAAATATTTCTAAATATTTTAAGTAGGGGAGAATGTTAGAGGTAGGAAACACATCTTACAAAATCACTTATATCTAAATATTTTACACTTATCCAAAATTAGAAAAACTGGTCATATTATTCTGTTATAAGATCTTATAAAAGACAAATAAAGTCTAAATAGTATCATTATACTTTATAATTGACATTAATTCTAAATATTTTAACTTATTCAAAATTGGAAGACCTGGTCATATTATTATATTCTAAGATCTTATAAACTACAAATAAAGTATAAATAGTATCAGTATAGTTTAAAATTGAAATTAATTCTAAATATTTTACACTTATCCAAAATTGAAAGAACTGATCATATTATATTCTTATATGTTCTAAGATCTTATAAAATACAAATAAAGTCTAAATATTATCATTATATTTTTTAATTGACATTAATTCTAAACATTTTACACTTATTCAAAATTAGAAGAACTGGTCATATTATATTTTTATATACGCTAAGATCTTATTAAAATACAAATAAATTCTAAATATTATTATTATATTTTATAATTGACAAGGATTCTAAATATTTTACACTTATCTAAAATTGGGAGAACTGGTCCTGCAGATTTTCATCAAGGATCTTCTCAAAGGATCTCTGAACGCATTTTTTCACAGTATACTTCAGCGTATTGGATATGGGTATCGTCATAACATATTGACTAACCAGTCTATTATCGTATCAGTGTATATTTTGTAGTTTATTGAAGTATAACATTTAAGCTCTCTGGATTGACACAATCTGAGGATGGACTCTCTCGAGCGAGATAGTTCTTTTTGAAGCTAGCAGTTTGAACGTCAAAGATAATCCTAATCGTGTCATACAGATAGTTATTGTGGGTTTATAAAGTCCGCCCCTTTGGATTCAGGGCTCTATCCTATTTCTTACCTTGGTCGACCCGAAATTGTGGGGTTTACTGTCATGGTTGGAAGTCGGCGGATTAAAGGATCGCATAACTTATTTTGGGGCACTCAAAAGTCACCCCAAAGTCTGTGTCTTTGTTTAAATAATTATTCATGTTATTTTATGACGGTGATGTCATTGAGACAATCTGGGGTGCTTGTCGCCAGTTGACAAAAAAAAAATTACAAATGTAGTGATCGTGCGATCGGAGGGTTGCTACCTTCGTTACTAAAATACTAGGAAGTCGTCTAAAAATATCCAATAAATTATACTGGCGTGTATAAAGGACTGGTGCACGATAAATCTGATCGGAGTCCAATGTCCTGACGCTTATTTAGGTAGCGTTGGGTGCCAGCTAAGGTGTTGTTCTCGTCATCTGACCATGGTTCAAAAATACGAGGCATTGTTCCAGTATTTCATTCGAGATACACCCAGAACGATCGCCAATAGCCCGATGGGCAGCTCTAATGCGACATTAATTAACCAAACCAAATCAAGCTTGTCGCCAGATCGGAAGGCGAAAAGATAAGTGGGATGGCGTGCTTGCGTCACGCCACATTGACATTAAATGACATTAAAATAGGGATATTATTACATTTAATTAAAATGGGGATTTACATGCATTTCATTACACTAAGATAGGGATTTGCATTCCGTTACATTAAAATACATGCATTTAATTGCATTAGAAAAATGATAAGTACATACTTTTAATTAAAATAGGGATACTGGACATTAAATTAAATTAAAATGGGTATTTACATGCATTTCATTACACTAAGATAGGGATTTGCATTTCATTACGTTAAGAGACATGCATTTCACTGCATAACGGAGAGAATTTGCGTGCATTTCATTACATTAAGATACATGAATTTCATTGCATTAGGAAATGGATAAGTACATACATTTCATTAAAATAGGGATACTGGACATTACATTTCTTTAAAATGGGGATTTACATGCATTTCATTACACTAAGATAGGGATTTGAATTTCATTACGTTAAGATACATGCATTTCATTGCATTAGGAAGAGAATTTACGTGCATTTCATTACAGTAAGATATGGATATATGAGTGCTTACTGATCATGTTAAGGTAGGGATACTTAAAATTTAAAATAGAGATTTACATGACATTAAGATAGGAACATGCAAGTTTGCTTTCTGAAGACGTAAAGAAAAGGATACTTGACATTAAATGGTAATATTAGGTAGGAGGGAAAGTTCTGTCGTATTTTAAATAGGCAGGTGATTTTGCTTGTAAATAAAAAGTACATCTGGCTAGTGAGTCAATCGGATTTTTTTTGTTTTTTTAGACTGCTGTATAATATAAAAGGTGCCCTTTTTTACCGTTCATTACTTGTGATATTTAAAGTGAAAAACTTGTCAGTAGATAAAGTGCATTTACGACACTGCATTTTATATGAATTCCAAAAAGGAAGCAAAGCATCGGTTGCATGTAAATATTTATGTGCGGTATTTGGAAAAGATATTGTAAATGTTCGTACTTGTCAAAGATGGTTTAGCAAATTTTCGTTCCGGGGATCTGAGCCTCAAAGAAAGTGATCGATCTGGACGACCATCCAAGCTCGATAATGATGTTTTGCGATCCATGTTGGAAAATAATCCACATTTAACAAGTCGAGAAATTGCAGAAGAGTTTGGCATTCATCATACAACTGTTGGAAATCACATTAAATCCGTTGGGTTTGTGTTAAAGCAAAGTGTTTGGGTTCCACATGAATTAACGGAAAAGAATTTGTCTGATCGTGTAAGTATGTGTTCATGACATCTGATTAGACACAATGTGGAGCCGTTTTTGGACAGGCTGGTTACTGGAGATGAAAAGTGGATTCTTTACGAGAATATTAAGAGAAAAAAATCTTACTGCAAAATTAACTAACGGGGAAAAAAATTCACGTCTTTTGAAAGTGTTTCTAAGGCAGTTGCTGACTATTTTAACTCCAAGGATGGGAAAAAACAGGAAAAACAGGAACTCACAGGTTACCTGAAAGATGGCAACAGGTTGTAACAAATAACGGAGCATATATAATTGATTAATGTTAAACACATATTTTTATAAATGCATTCAAATATTTTCTTTAAAATACGACAGAACTTTCCCTCCAACCCAATAAAATATGAAATGACGTCTAATTAAGTTATGGATGAGGGAGTGTGTGCTTACTGAGCATCTTGATGACGACCATCCGGGATCGAATCCTGGCCCTCTGGCCCTCGCTCTGCTGCTGCCCTCCTTCCCCCCGGGCGGCGGTGTCCGAGGAGCGGTGCATCAGGTTCCTCGCCCTGTAGAGGGTGACGGAGATGCGGTAGTAGAGCACCGAGATTAGCGTCATGGGCACCACGAAGAAGAAGAAGGTGGAGCAGAGCATCAGCGTCTCCCACTTGCTGTTGGGGTCGGTGAACGGAAAGCCGCACCACGCGCTCTCCAGGATCCGCTCGCCCTCCGGCTCCAGCTGCACGCACGGGGAATACATGAAAAGGAAGCATCCGTTAAATGCGTGTTTTGGAACTTATATGTCTTGGAAGTGTATTTATCTTCGAGCATGAATGGATTGTAGTAGAGCGAATATGACGTCATAATCGTGAAGCCAACATCTTAGACCGAATGGCCTCAGACACGTGACTTCTTTTCAAAATTAGGAATTAAAAAAAAATACTCGCGATTGGCTGATGAATTGGGAAATGCGTAACAGTGAAAATTTATTAATGGAATGACGAAATTAACCACGTGTCTGAGGCCGTACATGTTGGCCTCACTTTGATGTTAGCGAGATTATAACATTATGTTTTCTCTACTATGAAGGATCCATGCTCGAAGGTATTTATTAAGCACTTAGTTTACACTCTCACGGGCAGGTGTGACATATATATTACATACTTAAAACTTTCTTAGAAAATGTAGTAATATTTTCTGAGTAGTGACGATGTGCATTTATCGAAGCCAGTTAAAATCTACTCTCTGATTGCTTTTTTCTTAATGTATATAAGCAATCATGGATTTTTTTAAAAAAGTTATTTCAATTTTCTAAATTTTTATTATTTTAGACAGTGAAGTTAACCATGTATTTAAAGAAAACTCAAAATTGAAATTCTGCTTAAGGGGGTTCTTTTTGAACAATTATGTGGTTCTCTTTGATTTATTGATTAGAATTTTTTTCCCCCTTAGAATGCATATCGTTGGATTAGAATGAAAACCAGTTATATTTAAACCACGGATTTAGTATTCGATTCGTTGAGACGGGTTGGCGACAATATCTAAAGTCATTTAATCTGATCACTTCTTCGTTGGCTACCTGACTTCAGGTAGGTACCTGAAGTCAGGTAACTAACTACCTGAAGTCAGGTAGCCAACGAAGAAGTGATCGGAATAAATGACTTTTGATTTTGTCGCCAACCAGTCTCCCCGATTTGGATACTAAATCTGTGGTTTAAATATAGTTGGCTTTCATTCTAAGCCGACGATATAATGATAGTCAATAGTAATTTGAGAAGAATTTTCTAAAAAAAAAGTTATTTTCAAGTGTTTGTTACCATTTTTTTCGGAAATTTAATCAATATTCACACAGAATGATTATGCATATTTAATTGGTTCTGAAATACATTTTCAAACATAGATTTTTTTTTATTTTTGGTTAAAGTTTAAAAAAGTATGTACAATTACCCATTTTCAAATTTATGATTGTTTCATCAACGAATATTAAAGTTTTAAATAAACTCAACATTTTTTTCCAATAAAACCGCAAAATTCCATTCAAATTATCTTGTAATTTTTTTAAATAAAATTGTTCATTAGTGTAATGACTTTGAATAGTATATAAGGGTGTAAGTACTAAAAATAATATAGTTATAATTAAACTAAATTAAAAAGGATGAAAAGATCGTAAAAAGTATAAACTTGATCAAATGTATGACAAATCAAATATACTTTTTTTATATTTAGCATGATATATTCTTATTTGTTTTAATACAAATTATCTATTACATTGTTATTTTATTAAAATAGTAATAAAACATTTGAATTACATTTTTGAAAAGAAATGTTATATTCTTGATGTGTGGACAAAATAATACATACTTTTACTAACAAATTGTTTCGATACATATATTTGTTTAGTTTCAATTTTGAAAAAAGCTCGGAACTATCAGTAGAATAGAATAGGGAACTTTTATTCATGGTTTATTCTAAAACCTTCTCTTTTATGCTTCCGTATACTTCCTACACACGAGAATTCTTAAATGCCACGAGGTTAAAAAACAGTTTAGTCATGATTCAGATTCAGAAAAGGTCACCCAAAAGCACGTCTGATGCATTGTATCAAAACATCGATACGTACATAAAAATCTAATCTAAATGGGTTTGAAATGCGAGTGGAAAGTGCTTGACGTACTGTTATTAATGCGACCGCCATTTTGTTTGCTTTTGTTACAAAGCTTTAAATCTTTGGACATATTTGAAGTATTGTCGCTCCGACTTGTTTTGAAAGGTAGGAAGGGTCATCCATCAGAACGTTGCTTGTTATCTAAGTGTGCATTTTAGAAATAAATTTATGGAACGTGGTGTATTTTAGGTTAAAACAAATCAAACCAAACCAGGGTACGAAATAAACGGGTGCACAGTGCACTTAATTGTTTTTTTTTTCAGTGCACCTAAATTTTCTGAAAATCTCTAATTTTATTTGTCATTCCAAAATATTCAAATATTTCTCTGACTGTTCAGAAAATTAACCAGATTGTAAAATTGTTTTTTCTTTTAGAGATTTTAAATAATATTTTAACAATTCTTTATCAATTTTTTTTTTAAACTTGTTTTTTCTTAAAGAGATAGCTTTGAATTAATACACCAATAATTTTTATTCGAAAATATTAGAAAATAAGGTATGTTTATGAATTTAAAAATGGGGTGTATTGTTGGAAAAACTAGTAATACAAGGACGCAAAAATACGTTTGTAACACTCAGAAGGTTGAATCCGGTTTACCCTTCGAGCATGAATCCTTAGTAGTAGAGGAGTCATGACGGCACTCTCTCTAATATCAAAGTGAAGCCAACATGTATGGCCTCAGGTACGTGGTTAATTACGTCATTCCATTCATAAATTTTCACTGTTGCACATTTCCCAATTCATCAATCAATCGCGAGTATTTTTTAATTCATAATTTTGAAAAGAAGTCACGTGTCTGAGGCCATTCGGTCTGAGATGTGGGCTTCATGATTATGACATCATATTCTCTCTACTACATACCATTCATGCTCGAAGGGTTTACCAGGGTGCGCGCTGTTATGGATAACGAACTCGGAAATAGCCTGAAAATCAATTAACCAATAACAACCTAAGAATCCAGTTTGAACCTTGCGCGCGCTCTAAATAACGAGATTATATTCCAGTTTTACCAGTAATCGCTTGTTGAAACGGAAAACCTGCCAAATACTACGGCAGGTTTTCCGGAGTTACTAAAACCTTATTAAAAACTATGGATAACGTATATATTCGTGTATAACTCGATTTATTTAAGTCCCAAATTTCATCAGAAGTTGGAAGAGCGTCGGCATATGCGACTCATTACAAATTAGAATGTAAGATGCGCTAATATGAGATATATTCTTTTAAATAATATTCAGTGCAGATTAAAACTTGGATGAACTTGCTTTGAAAAGTTAATTTCGGCCCCTGCTGTGCATTACATGTAATGTTTTTAAAATATATATTCTCAAAGTTTGTGCTATTAATATTAAAAAAAAACGTATGTTGAACTGCATATGCAATTTTATTAATTTGTAAGACAAATATATTCCCATAACTTATTATTAACATTTAAGAATTTTTCATAATACAATATATATGAAAGTATAAACCATAACTTAGAGTTGAAGTTTTATAGAAAGGAAAGGAGAAAACATATGATAATTAAAAAAAACCTATGCAATTCAGTATAGCAATTAAAAAATTACGTTTTAGTATCACAATTAATAAAAGTATTTATGGATCATACAAGTTTCAAATGTTCGTAATTAGAAATACATAAAAAAAAATTAAAATTGTGATTTGTTTTGTAAAACGTGTTTTATAAGGGTGAACTTTATATAAACATAGAACACAAGAGTAAAAAAAATACGATAATAAATAGTGATCAGTAAAAACTGATCCCCTCTTAAAATTATAGTGCTACTTCTTTGCATTTTTGTAAGCTGATACAGTATTCAACTTATTATGTAAAGTAAAACATCACAGGAAGTGTAGAAAAAAATCCGGTTTTGGTCTAAATATGGCATTTAATCTTATTTTTAACAATTAAAATTTCAATTTCGTTTTAAACCGTATTATATTTTTTCTTTAAAAACCACGTCAATGTTTATTTTTTAACTAATTTAGTAACTAAAAATAATTAGGTCAATTACTTTTAATTCACAGTTTTCAACAGAGAAAAAGAGAATAACTTTTTAAAAAAGAGAATAACTTTGCACTTTTATCTCTTTAGTAACTAATCAATGGATTTTCAAATTATATAATTTAAAGCAGGTCGTTTGAGTTAGTATTTGGCAGTGAAGGAGATTAAAAGAAATATTTGTCATCATTAAAAGTTTTTACTAATTTTAACAAATGATGTAAATCTTAAATGAAAGCTTAATCCAAATTACAATAAATTTAGATTACCAGCAGTCTGCTTTAATCTATGTTTAACAAATTTCTTACTATTTTTTATATGTAACTAATAGTGACAAAATTGTATAGTACACTAATTAAAATTATTTTTTTAAAATTGCAATTATAACTTTATTAATAATATATATTAGTAAAATTACAGGTAGAGATTTTGTTTTTTCTTTGCTAAAATCGGTAATTAATGTATATATTTTAATGACACTTTATATACAAATTGCTTCGTTGCACTTTAAAAATTATATACACACCTGTATAACTAAATAAAGCAATAAAGCAAAAAGTAATATGCGCTCCAAATACATTATAAACAAAATGCTACCTGTAGTTAAAAAAAACCAAAACTTCTAAGTGCACTAAAGAATGAAATACGGAAGTACCGTATAAACTTTCCATGACCGTACTGTATTTCAATATATTTTAGTAATATTTAGAGATTAAAGCATTTGTTAAATATTTTTATTTTTGAAATAGTATTATAGATTTAAAAATTGATGATATTAAAATAAATTTTGTTTAACTCTATTCTGATAATTGAATATTTGCGTTTTCGTTCCGAGATTAGAAATAACTTTAAAAAAATTATTTACTTTTTTATAGACAAACTTTAGGATGTTTTTAATATCGATGTAAGTTGAATTGGAAAGAAAAGAGATAATCAATTTCCTCAAATGTTTACCGGTTGTGATTATTTTCGTGATTGAATAAAAAAATAAATTATTTAATTAAACTTATGTGCTCCCTTTTATTAAATATGTTCTTAAAATAGCGTAAATCCCCCATAATATTTAGAGCTAGAGGTATAAAAGCAAATAAAAGTCAATAATTAAACCTATAAAGAAGTAAAATTAATTAAATCAAACAAGAATTTGAATGTCAAATAATCTATTTTAAGAAAAAACGCTAACTATTAAATTTAAAAGACGACAGTTGAATTATAAATGGCGGTTAAATGCTTTTAATAGAAAAAATAGAGCGTAAGAAATGAAAATGAAGAATGAAATCCAGTGAGTAAAAAAAATTAAAAGTTTGCGACAGAGAAAATTATATAAAAGAAAAGCTCAAAGATGTCAAAGAGTCAAGCATAAGTTTTTTTAACTGCTGATGGAAGTTAAATATATTTAATCACTAATTGGTTATTTTTAATAGAAAAGTGTTTAAGTGTTTTTAAGTGTTGTATTTATTAAGTATTTGTATAAGTGGTCTGTTTGAAAAGGAATGAAAATATAAAAAATACTTGTAGTTTACAGGACGTCCCAAAAATATTTATTTAGTATACTCTGGTGATAGGTGAATGATGTAAACTCCAAATATGCTTTATATTTCAGAAATTTACTGGAAAAAGATATATCATAAAATTTAAAGTAGAAATTAAAAAAAAATTATTTTATTCTTCTGAATTTTTTTTTATTTACAATTATTTTCTTACTTAAAATCTTGTTTAATTTAAATAAATGCTAAAATGGAAAAAATAATTAAAAAAAAAAACCTGACCGAAGAGTAATATGTGGCAAATTGAATTTTGAGCTAGCGTTCAAATAAATTGTACATTGAAAATAAATATTAATAAAATAATACAATTTATTCTGTTAGATTTTATCTAAGATATTTTTGGAACAAATGGTTTCACATGTTTAAAAATATTTTATTTGACATGTAATGTTGAAAAAAAACACACTCTATTAGAAATACACAAGGTTTATATTAGCATATAAAATTTTAATAAGAAAACTCGAGAAATTAAATTATAAAGTATAATTTTTGTTTATTAATAAATCTGCGAAGGATTAACTAATTTTGAATGAAGCTCGTCTTTATCCATGCTAATGATTACTAATTAAAATACTAATTTAATCTCGAAGTGGATTTTACCAATAAGCCATGAAATCTGATGATATTTTTCAATTAGATCCATCACTTTTATGTATTTTTGGTTTTCCTTTTATGCATTTTTTCTTTATTGATTCTCACAGCAACGAATGATCTACAATTAAAGAATATACACTGTAAAGTACTTAGAAATGAGTATTGACACCTACACGTTTCATTTAAGAATAATTGTGGGCGTATGACATATTCAAATGCAAGTAACCGTACTTTCTCAAAAAGTAGCAATGTGATTTAATATTGATAATCTCAGCTTCTGTCCAAGCTATCTTAATGAAGTACCTTACAAACTTAAAATAGTAGTTTAGAAGATGGTTTTCCACATTATTTGATGGCGATTGCTTAAATAGAAACTGAGTTATTACAACTCAATTATTTTAATTCCCATTCTTTGGCACACCTATTTTAACATTTCTTCTGTTTATAACTTCCTAATGTAGCTCTGGTAGTTTAACGGATAAGATACTAGAATAGATGCTGAGGTTCTGGGTTCGATTTCTGGTAGTCTTGGTTGTATTTGTCGGTATTTATTGACAATGATTTATGAAAGGAGCCTATGTAGGCAAGCATCAACTCCTTGTACTCATTTTTGAATACATATCTTTTTCAAAATTGAAACTCATATATTCGGAGCCATTATAAGCTTCTAATGTAATCAAAAATTATTACATTTTACTTATTTTCAAGTACCTAGTTAAGAGTGCAGGGAACATAATAATAATGTACTCATTTAGGTATTTTTAGTTGCTGTTCGGAAACTGCCCTCTAGATTTTGTTAAAAATCACAATGTTATTCTATTGTGTGGATGTTTAAAACACTGACATTTTATGAAATAGCATAAGAATGTTTTCCAAGTGGCTTAATTTTTAAGTAAAATAATATTGTTTCTATATAAATTATTTTTATGGAAAATTGCGACAAAATTATCATGTACCACTTTAAATGATCAAGTTGGCTGGAAAGTGATGTAAATTCAAAAACAGGGTTCCTTCAGAAAAGCTTTTAAAGTTTAAAACTTGTCTTGGTCGTTTAGAGCAAAATGGGATATCTAGTTGCCTAATATTGCTTTTTCAGATTTTTGGGGCTTCTACCTCTTTTGCAGCCAACCTGTCTAAGTGGTAATCAATAAAGATTTTAAATACAGAATTACAAGTAAATATATAACAAATTAAAAAAAATTGATGTTTTGGAATTAAAATCGAACAAAAAGATTTTTTTTATTTGAAAAATGTTATATGGAAATGGATAACGTTTCAATAAAAATTTTTAGTAGGGAATCTCCATTCACATTAGTCACTGTCAGGTTTACACTTCTACCATTTTGCAGCCAATCTGTAAAAATGGTACTCAATAAAGATTTTAAATACAGAGTGACTAGTAAATATATAACAAAGTTTTAAAAAAATGATATTTAAGAGTTAAAATCGTACAAAACGCTCTTTTTTATTTAAACAATTTTCAACGAAAATGGAAAACTTTTCAATAAGAATTTTTAGTAGGGAATCTCCATTCACATTTGTCACTGTCAGGTTTGCCTTCTGAAAGAGAAAACCTACATTTAGAATTGCTTTACCATTGCCGAATGCACACATTATACTTCCGGACGGGAACACGTCCTAAGCCTTTGCTTTCAATCTGCAAACTTGAGTAGATTGTATACGAATCTTAAGAATATTTATTTCGCTTCGTTTTTCACGGGACGGGAATTGAAAATCGTGGGAGTGGTAAATCGAAAATACCGAGATGGTTACCACGCTATTTATTTATTATTCGCCTCAAATAAAATTCGTGAGAAGTCGGTTTGTATTTTCGTTTCAGTTCCGTCATCGAATGAAATATTCTTCCAGTTGACATAATTGTTTTTAAGGTAGTAAACGTCGTTGACATATGCTGCATTTTGAAACTTTCTTTTCTTTTTGGACAACAGTGTTTGTGTTTGTAATGTATAAAACTGAAATTGGAACAGTTTATATATTGTTTGAATTTTTTAAAAAATAATTCGTTTCATGACCAATACGTGAAAGGGGATCAAATTAGCACATAATTACATAGATAGGTTAAGTCTATTTAAACTTTTTTTTAAAGCGAAAATTCAAAATGTGTAATTTAAAAGTTTAATTTTATGTTTAGAAGAAGTGCTATCATAAAATTTGATTTTATATGTTAATATGAATTACAGTTAAGAGATCTTTGCTTGTCTGATTGAGGTTGTTTTATCTCTGTGATCCATATATGCTTAATCCTTTCTATAGATAGACCACACACATAATACATTGTGTTAGAACTAAAGTGAGATGAAGCAGTAACACCTGAAATGCCACCAGATATTTTAGACAACTTTTTAGTATTTTAGTAGCGAATACGACAACTCTCCGATCACAAGTTCACTACATTTTTACTTTTTATCAACTCCGCTCAAACTTGAAAATTAGAGTTCGAACTCGCAATCCTCTGACTACTAGCCGTACGCGGATCCACTGGGCTACCGGGGCTCGTATATGTTAAACACCTACAAACAAATCTGTTCTTACAATTAGTATTAAAAATTAGCTTTCGAAAGCATAAAACATGTCATATTTATTGATTTTGAATCAAAACAAAAAATCCACCCTCATATATTCATCATTTCATCCTGTCGGTGTTCTTTTATTAAATGTCCAAACTATGTTCTTTTAAGGAAGATTTTTTATTATTTCAGCTCCATCTGTTTTAAAAACACATCATACCTAAATGCCATCTGTTAGGAAGAAAATCCATTAGAAGAGAGCAAAAATTTACGCTAGAAATACTTCTCGCGGGCTTTGGACTTTTTGCGGATTTAAGGCACTGTTCGATAATGGAGGAAGTTAAGAACAAAATGTTGGTGATTGTTCGAAAATATGTTTCTACGATCCGACTGATTTAATTCTAAAAGTTTTATTTACCAACTGATTTATAACTGTATGGTTGATATTTTTGTTAAGTTTAAATTAGATATATTTAAAATAAGATTCCCTGGTTTAATATTTTACTGCCAATTCAACATATGTAAAATGCTTCGAAATAAGCAATAAAAAATATAGTTTTATATAATTCTAATTTTTTGTTTACCAACTGATTTATAGCTGTATTGTTGATATTATTGTTAAGTTTATATTCGATATATTTAAAATAATATTATCTGGTTTAATATTTTACTGCCAATTCAACATATGTAAAATGCTTCGAACTAAACAATAAAAAATATAGTTTTATATTATTCTATTTTTTTTTTACCCAACTGATTTATAACTGTATTGTTGATATTATTGTTAAGTTTAAATTAGATATATTTAAAATAATATTCCCTGGTTTAATATTTTACTGCCAATTCAACATATGTAAAATGCTTCGAACTAAGCAATAAAAAATATAGTTTTATATAATTCTAAAAAAAATTTTTACCAACTGATTTATAACTGTATTGTTGATATTTTTGTTAAGTTTAAATTACATATATTTAAAATAATATTCCCTGGTTTAATATTTTACTGCCCAATTCAACTTATGTAAAATGCTTCGAACTAAGCAACAAAAAATATAGTTTTACTGTAATTATCACAATGTTTGTTGCAGTATATTGATTGGTCCTGCCAACCAGATCATCTGTACCGAACTAACCAGGCCACGTAAATCCATCTTCAAAGCGAGCTCTGCCAAACCAACCAGGCGAAGTACAATAACAAGCATATGCTGTATAATCAGAACTGAAGTAACTCTGACCAAAAAAATCGGTAAATACTTTCGAGTATGGATCACTCATAGTAGAGAAATCATAAGGTTATAATTTCCCTAACATCAAAGTGAGGCCAACATGTATGGCCTCAAAAACGTGGTTTACTACGTCATTCTATTCATAAATTTTTTCTAGTTATTTCATAAAATTATCCTGTACTTCACGAAGTAACACATTTACTATTATTTCCAAATCACAAGTCAATCGCGAACGTTTTTTTTATTCATAAATTTTGAAAGGAAGTCACGTGTCTGGTGCCAACAGGTCTGAGATGTTTGCATCACAATTATGACGTCATATTCGTTCTTACTACAGTCCATTCGTGCTCGAAGGTAAAAATACTGATCAACTGTGACACGGTTGGGACCACAAAACGTGGCTATACAGTTTGCCTTGCTGGGAACCAACTATGAATCCCAATAATTTCTAGTAATTATTTATATTTACTTTTATACAATAAGTAATTGTATTTCTTGATTTAAATCTACACGAAATAAAATAGTAATATCAAAGTTCCTTTTTTCCTTTCAAATTTTCAAATATAAGCACATCACAACTCAACATTGATTATGTGCAAATATAATTATCAAAGTTCCTTTTTGCCTTTCAAATTTTCAAATATAAGCACATCACAACTCAGCATTGATTATGTGCAAATATAATTATCAAAGTTCCTTTTTGCCTTTCAAATTTTCAAATATAAGCACATCACAACTCAGAATTGATTATGTGCAAATATAATTATCAAAGTTCCTTTTTGCCTTTCAAATTTTCAAATGTAAGCACATCACAACTCAGCATTGATTATGTGCAAATATAATTATCAAAGTTCCTTTTTGCCTTTCAAATTTTCAAATATAAGCACATCACAACTCAGCATTGATTGAGTACCTGAACATACTCGTTTTTCTTTGAGTGCAATTGCATCGTAAATGAGCGATGGCGTACTGAAATTTAAACAACCGCACTTTTAAAAAATGTGTGGGTGTGATTTAATATTGCTAAATTCAACTCATGTTCAAGCCACCTTAATAAAGCGATCTAACAAAATTTAAAATAGATGTTCATAAGATGGTTTTCTACATTTTTTATGTTAAATGCTGAAATGGAAACTGAGTTATTACAATTTTATTATCGTATTTCAAATTCTTGTATGTGCAAATATAATTATCAAAGTTCCTTTTTGCCTTTCAAATTTTCAAATGTAAGCACATCACAACTCAGCATTGATTATGTGCAAATATAATTATCAAAGTTCCTTTTTGCCTTTCAAATTTTCAAATATAAGCACATCACAACTCAGCATTGATTATGTGCAAATATAATTATCAAAGTTATTTATCATACATTCTTACAAAAGACTCTTTTGGCTTTCTAAAGTAAGATGCAACGTTTGGAAAATGTTTTCAGAAAAAATTGGAGCAGGAAAATGTAAGGAGACTCTTACAATCAATCTAAAATTTTATAAGAAATTCTAATTAAGAAATGTATTTATGGGTTTTATTTTTTCAGTTAACTAATAAAGCTAAATATTTTTTTAGTAATTCTATGAAAATATTCCGAACTAATTATTTTTTCGAATTGCAATTTCTGAAGGATTTTTGGTATTTTATGGAATAATTATATACAATAAACATTTGCGCGCATTTAGTTTCAATTAGGAAAAGTTAATATTAGGAGATTTTTATAACGCTTATAAATAGTCAATAAAATGCCGCCATAAATTATTTGACTTTATTTATACTACAAGCTTAACAAATAAGTATGATGGAAGTGCGTTGCATATCTGGATTTTTATAAATATTATATAAAATCGCACTGAACGTATCACTATTTTATTTCATTTAAGCATATACATATACATATACAATCTCCCTTAATTAAATTTGATGCATATTGCCTGATAATCGACTTTAAGTTCAAGTCTGAAATTGTTTTGTGAAAAATCCTAGATATTGCATTTTATTGAGAGGTTTTACAAATTCCTTATAAAACCCAGATTTTAAATTTAAAATGAAAGTCTTTCAAATTCTGTTCAAATGAGTTTTTTTTAAGTTATTTTAAGAAAAACCATATGTTATCTATAAAATATTCTTATGGTATTTTATAAATAAATTATATTTTTCTGTTATCTATTTATTGCGTAGAGATATATGTAGTGTATATAAGGATTTCTTTCGAAAAATGTCGGATATTTTTTTATTAAACTTCCTGACGGAGCTGAACAACTTAAGTCTCCATGGATTTCCAGTTTTTCTAGCAATGTATACAAACTTTATATTCATAAAAATAATCGGTCTTAAAATATCTTTAAGACTTAAAGCGTCGGGGTATTTCTTGGAAGCTTTATATATTAAAATAATAAAAATTCAGAAATATATATATATATATATATAAGTTACTTGCATTGAAAACAAAGGTAAATTATTTTGCAATGAAGGCAACTTTGCAAGTTTGACATTTTCCCAAAACGCCTAGAGGGTTAAGGTAGATAAAAACAAAATAAACGTCTAGAGAGTGAAATGACTTTAAATTAGAAAAGTCTCATCTAAAAAACATCTTTTCGAAATTTAGTAAAAAACTTGTTTACTTGAAGTTAGTTCAACATTGTTTAATATTTTTTTTATTAGATTCGTTTCTTTATTTTATATTGCAAAAGAAAATATTTTAAATTATATTTTTTTTCATTTTTTTTATAATTCCTAAATATATTAAATCACCAATATGTCAAGTATACTAAATAAAAAAAAGTATGTTCATGATTAAAACAGGTTGCACTTTATGACAAATAAAATATTAAGTTCAGGTTGACATTAAGGTTGTTTCAAGTTTAGATAGGATTTCTTATTAACTCATAAATAATTTATACTGTTTCGATTTCATTTTTGTTATGCGTTTTATCATAAGTACATATGAGGCGTTTAGAGGTAAAGAGGATCAAGTCCATAAATTATAGTTTTGAGATAATCAAGATTAAAGTGTATTAACACTAGTTGAATCCTAAAGGGATTTAGGGGATAATTTTCTTTTTATTGTTGTAGTATGAAGACTAACTTAAATATGGGTCATAATTTGAAAATATACACCTTAAACAAGTATAAATCCACAACAAACAATTTTTTTAAAAATACTTTTGGACTTGATTCACTTTAGCTCTGAACGCTTCATATCTGTAATAGAATGGAATGGGTCGAAAAGGAAATAACTATATCAATTCAATCTTTGCAATTTATATTCTTCATGTAAAGGAAAAGGTAATTTAATTTTTTTTTAAATATGTGAATGTGAAGGATTATATTTTATTCATGTAAACAATTGCTGTGTAATGATGTGTTTTGAAGTTGATCACGGAACCTTTTGCTTTGTAGTCAGATGCTTTTCCTCATGACCAAAATAAGAGCCCCAGTTGCTCGGTGGATAAAGTCGTTCAGTTACTAATCAGAGGATTTTTGGTACGAACCCGTCCGATGGACTTGACAAATAAAAGTAAAAAAGTAAGGATCTTGCGATCGGAGGGTTGCCAGGTTCGCTAAAAATACTATAAAGTCGTTCAGAACATCCAACAAAATATACTGACGTGTATACGAGACTGGTGCACGATAAATCTGATCGGTGTACAATGTCCTGACACCTATTGGGGTAGCGTCGGATGCCCGCCCAGGTGTTGTTCTCGTCATGGTTCAAAACCATGTTGTCTGACCATGGTTCAAAAAATACGAGACATCGTTCCCGGGTCTTTCCTTCGATATAGGCCAAGAAACCGTCGCCAATAGCCCACTGTACATCTCTAGTGCGACGTTAATTAATCAAAACAAACCAAACCATGACCACATTGAACGTCATGGTCGTGTAATCGCATCCGACATTAAAAGTGACAACTGCATCAGACATTATCAATAGTCAAAATAATATATTCTTTTAACTTCTTGATTGACTCATCCAGAATTTTTTCTACAATTCACACGTTTGTTTTGATTAATAAAATAGTTCGTATTGCGTTATTTTTTCAATCTAAATCGTTGACGTATACTTCAAAAGCCAGTTTAACTAAAAAGATTTTCAAAATTAATTAATTCCAAGTATTGCAGAAATCATTTAATCTCACTTATAAAGGTCATAGTTTTTCAATTTCTGTATTTTGCTGATTTTTCAAAGGGCTTGGAAATATATAAATTAAAGAATAAATACCTACAAATTTTAAAATGAGATTTGGGTGATGCTCATGTTTCCATGTTCCTATAAAAAAAATCCCTTTACATTTTATTTTTCTTCCGCTCTATATCAAGTTTCCAAATGTACTTTCGAAAATTTTGATATATGTACATAAAATATTTTAAAAGTGTATATCCCTCAAGAAACTACAAATATAAATTTGAAATTATTATTTACACTTATATATATTTAAAAATAAATACAAACCCATGTTTGATTTACGGCATTGACATACACTACGTCGTTTTATAATAAGAGTCTGAACTTGGCCTTACCAGGAATTGAACTTTAAATCCGAACCCCAAATTTAGTGTTTAATTCCGAATTTAGTGGCGTGCCCACTAGGCTATCACGGCTCCCCGTATTCGTAGGAGTGCATTCTACTGTTTAAGCTATTAAATTACGCAGAAACCTTAATTAAGATATTTTAGTTTGGTTTAGTTAATTAACGTCGCACTGGAGCTGCACAGTGGGCTATTGGCGACGGTTCGGGGTCTATCTCGAAGGAAAGACCAGGGAACACATACACATTCATACATGCACCTCGTTATTTTAGAATCATGGTCAGATGACGAGGAAACACCTGAACTGGCACCCAACGCCTTCAATAGACGTCGGGACTTTGGACCCCGATCAGATTTATCGTGCACCAGTTCCGTATACATGCCGTAAATTTTTGCGGATGTTCTGGACGACTTTTCTAGTATTTTTGAAGCGAAGCTGGCAACCCTCCGATCACAAGATAATTACTTTTTTACTTTTCTTTGTCAAGTCCATCGCACGGGTTCGAACTACCAATCCTCTGATTAGTAGCTGAACGCCTTACCAACTGAGCAACTAGGGCTCTCCCGTATTCATATGAGTGCATTCTACTGGTTAAGCTATTATATTACGCAGAAACCTTAAATAAGATACAAAAATAGATACAATTTTAGCTATTAAGTATACACATTGTTTCGTTCTTACGAATACCTTGATTAACATACACAAATAAATCATGGTGGTTTGATTTGAACACTGTTTTCAATTTTTGCTTGTGTGCATACACACTAGAAAATGCAAAAATCGACCGAAAATTATAAAATATATTTTTATTCTATAATATTTCCCAATTTATTATCTTTAGGATGATACCAATGTTGAATATATATTCCAAAAACCTTCTTATTTACAAAGAGTTGTCCTATGGCTCCACTTGCATCGGGAATATGTTTTGCAAAGGAAAAATTCAATTTCTGAAGAATTGTATTTTCACCATATGTCATCTTCTTTCCAAACATGATAATTCAAATATTTGCTTAAACTTTTTGAGAATATATTTTTTAGTTAACTTTATATTAGTCGTGAGACGCTATGAACTTCAATCATAAAGATTCGTTAAAAAATTATTTTTTAGTAGAATTTAAAAGTTTGAAGTTTAAATAAAAAGTGAAACAATTTTGTTGGACTAAAAAATACTCTTTAAATGCTATTAACGTGTTGGAAATTCATAGTATTAAGAAAGATAAAACTAACAATTTCCAACAAAAATTATGCTCCTAGATTAATTACAGCTGACGGAATCATCTTTGAAAAAACTCGCTAATTAGCTTATAAAATGCTAATCAGCTAATTTGCATTTGACTTTATTCAAGTTTTTTATTGTGGATCACTATCACTTTTAGGGTGTTTATTCATGAAGCTACTAGATTTTTAAAGTTATAATTTAAAAATATGTTCAAGTGTGTAAGTACACCTTAAAGAGTAAAAAAAAAGTTTAAAAAAAGAGAAAATGTCAATGAATAAAATTATTTTTCTTGGGATGTTTTTCCAAGACAAATAGGATTCTTAAGTAAATTGATACTACATACTTTATTTCTTCCTGACAAAAGAGGTTTGAGTTAGGAGAAAGAAGGTGTATTTTTTTTATCTATTTACCAAATAATCGATAAGCAATTTCTCCGCTTTTGTTACAGCATGCCGACACTTCAATGGCGGGGAAAAATCGACATTGTCAGTGGTGTTTTTTACGAAACAAAATGTGCTAGTTACGAAATAAATTTTTCTTCGATATATCGATACAAAAGTTAAGTGTTTAAGAATGGCAGCATTCAGGTGGTTTAAAATTTACTATATATATATATATATATACGTTGTCAAAATAATTATGTTAGAAATTATTTTAGGTGTTTTAGGGACGAGAAAGTAAGAAAATTAATCAAGTGGAATTTGGAATTTTTTCTTTAATGAAAGTTTTGTAGGTACTTCATTCCCTTGTTGGATTTAAATACGTTAAAAATATGTCATAACACAATTAAATAGCGAACTTCTCTGGTACATTTAGTTATTTACTTATATAAGTAAGATAAGCAAAATATTACATCTATGCCAGTTTGAAGATTAAGTTACTCATTACTTATATAAGATAAAAAAAAATAAAAACTCGTCTTATAGAACATTGCGTTAAGAATATTAAAATACAAATACAACGTTAAAATACGCAATAAGAGTCCATCGAATCTGGACATGTTTCGGGAGATACATCTCCCTTCATCAGCAGAAAAATGAATAATAAAATTGAATGAATAACGATAAATCTCCCTTCATCAGCTTTTTCTGATGATGAAGGGAAATGTATCTCCCAAAACATGTCCAGATTTGATAGACTCCGTATTTTAACGTTGTATTTGTATTTTTATATCATTACTTGTATACCTAGCATTTTTGAAGCGCAACTTTCCTTTTTAAGCGATTGCAATTTCGGCTAGTGCATTTTCACTGTTTATACTGTCCTTTCGAAAACGTTCAGTCACTTTCGAAATAAAGTAATAAAAAGTTTCCCTTTTCATAAAGAATCCTAAGTTTAAGTTAAGTCCTTGATGTGAATTACTTAAGTGTTTATTTTTCTAAAAGCGAGAATTTATGATAGCGAGTATTTTTTATATTGTTGCTTGATATTCTAAATATTTCAAAAATATTTTATGGTCGTGAGATTTGTGTAAAAATTTGTCAAATGTGATGCAACATATTTTATATTTTATTATGAAAATTTTATATTGACGCATATCTTAAATAAAAAACTACTAAACAATTTTCAAAAATAAACTGACTACTATAAACAAACTAATACATTTATTTAAAAAAATTGAAAAGTATGGTGTTTACTGTTTCATTTAAAAAAAATTATTTACAAAGGGAGTAAAATTCTCTGGTGGATGAAAATGTTGCGTTTGTTTACGAAAAATATAATACATTTTGATTTTAAGTATAGTTTTCAGTAATATAGCTAAATTAGCTATTTTTTCAGTTACTTTATTATATTATTTTTTTAATCGAATTTTGTATACTAAAACCATTTTTAAGTAGTTTTCTAAAGATATTTTTGCGCTTTTGTAATATATTTCGTATTATAATTTTTTTTTTATTTAAATCTTTTAAGAAATTATTTACTTTAAATAGGTTAAAGATTAAAAAAAAGTTCATTTCAGGCTATACAATTGTTTGTTAAAAATACTTTTAATGTTTTATAAATAGTTCTTCAAGAATAAATTAAAAATGCAGTTATTTATTCCTCGAATTGGATATAATTGTATTTTTCTATTTTACTTACTAAAAAAAGAGCGTTTGTTAGAAGTTTATTCCATTATGGTCCACGAATAAAAGATTCAGTTAAAAAATGTTCTTAATAAATGTTTTTCTGTTACGTTGTGAATACTTTTGAAAACGAGGTATAGTTCGGCTCTGAGATCATATTTTTTGTGACGTCGCATTGTTTACAGGTTTTATGATAAGCTCATTGGTCAATTAGATCGAACTCGTTTGTTGATTCGCTGTATCTAACTTAAAGGGGCGTTACACATACAACATCTGCCAATTAATCGGACCCAGACTATATACTCATTTTTTACCTTTCGCGTTCTAAAACAATTATTGATATTATGTTACATTCGATATTATATGAGTATTAAAACGCTTATAAACAAATTGAATATTAAATTATTAGTAACTGCATTTCTTAATGAAATTTGTTATTTTAAGATATATTAAATATATTGAGCGAAAATTCTTTCATTTGAATTATATTTCATTTGGAGAGATTTACAATGATACCTACCTACATTAAAAAATTTAGTCTACACTATTTTTACCCTACTTCATAAATTTAAACAACAAAGATTAAAATATTTTTTAAATCAAAACGTTACATACAGATTGCAAAAGTAAGATATATTATAGCAATAACATCAAGTTAGTTCATAAGCTTATTCTTACCAGAAAAAAAAATTACATTACATATTTGAAAATAATTATTTTTATTTAAATAAATGCAAGATGTATTATAATATAAAATACTCAAATATTAAAAAGCTATTTACTATAGACATGAGTTGCACTTTAAATTATTCATGTCTTAAAGATTAAAGACGCAAATTTATTTTTTTAATTTTAAGGTATAAATCATATCAAAGAGTTCGGTGTAATATGAAAGGTATTTAATCGCAGTTTTTTCAGGATTTAAATTTCACTATGATGAATATTAAATATAAATTTATTAATGTTCTCTAAGTGCTTTTAAATCTGCAAGAAAATTGATTCGTTAACTTTTCTAATTGCCCAGGAAATTCACTGCTGTAATAAAACACATTAGATTGCTAGCGAGCATTTTTGGTCTAACAACATAATGCATTTTTAACTTTAAAATGTTATTGTGATAATCACATCAATTTAATATTTAATACTGTCATAAACCAGTAAAGGATATTATTCTATTAACTCAACATATATTATTATTTTGTTAAAAAAATATTTTGGAACGAGAGCTTGAGGGTTCTGAAATCGGCTTTTGTGCGCAAAGTAATACAAATGTCTGGTAATTTATTAGTTTTGAAATTTAAACCATTTATGTACTTGTAATGCTTTGTTTGAAGATTTAAGAACGCAATTTATTCCCATTAAAATAAAAACTGAAATTTGGAGAGTGAAGCCTAAATAATTTAAAATTTATTTGCGGGATTTAAGTAGCCTGCATTAATGAAATAGCAGTTGCATACATTAATTTCCAGTTGTAATAAATTGGTACAGAATTATTATTTTTGTTTGGAAATTCTCGCTAGATAATTCAAACATAATAAATACTACATTACATTACTCGATATGGTACGATTTAATTATTTATATCTAATTAGTTATATATAGTTAATTTAGTTTCGTAAGTTTTTTTTAATTTTCTTTCAATGTGCACAGTTGCATTTTATTAGAAATACTTTCATTTAAGATCATATTGTAATAGTTTAGTATCAGTGGCGGCTCGTCCACTACAGCAATAAAAAATATTTTTATTTATGTCTACTTCTTTTGTGAAAGTGCTCATTGTCAATATATGAATATTAAATTTCCGGCACATACTATATTTTTTTCTTTGTTATATAATGTTTAAATAAAAACACGGGATTAAGTTTTAAGATGAAATAAATTGAAATTTCACAGTATTCACAGGTTCAATTGCAGAAGCTTTATTTGTGGATCCACGTACCTCCATGTTCTTGTAGTAAAACCTATTACGTTTCCAGTGTAAGTATATTGACTATATTCACTATAGTGTAAGTAATATGCTGATGCGAATTATTTCAGTAATAATTCCTTCTATAGTATCAATAGTGAGTGTTGTTAACGTGAAAAGTCTTTAAGCATGGCAGTAACATGTTGTTTTTTGATCTTAGTTACAACGAATATGAGTTTGTGTGTAGGGGGTGGGGGGGGGGGGTGGGAGAAGGGTTGTTCATTCGATAATTATCGCACAGTCATGCTAGTAATGAAATTATTGTATGCACTTTTATGCTAACCCAGTTAAGTTGTGCTGGCTCTTTGAAGAATACCAGAACATTTGAGCTTGAGCATTCAGAGAGGAAAGTAAGATGGGGAAAGCAAGATGGGGAAATAAAAATAGCTTTCGAGCCTCAGAAGTTAAGTTGTTACTCTCGGCGATAACATCAGCTGTGTGAAGTATGAGGATAGAACTCCATTTTACGCTTTTAGATGGCTTCATTCCGGTATTATAACTCCGTAACAAGTAACACGATAGACATGAATTTAGTCTCGTTCAGTAGGAAATTAGGCGCCCATCGCATGTAAAATTTATAAATAAAACAAAGAAAGTACGGGACGTGGATGGTGGCTCCCGGCATCAGACGTAACAGATTGTGTAACTTCCTTTTATTTGAGAGGTTATTTCTATGATCTGTTAAACTGATGTTTCAAGTAAAACCTTTCTGGTTACACAGTTACACTCGATTTTTTAGTTCGCAACTTTCAAAAACTTTCTTCGTCAAATTGAGTCATCTAAATATCAGTAATAAATTCATTAAATACTTCTACATTAAATGTCAGAATTTTTTTTTGAAGTCATATATATTATTTTAATAGTAAAGATTCTTCTTGCGGGTCTCACATACAACGGAGCTTAACATGTGAGGTAAACATATAAATTGAATTTAACGCAGCAGTAACGCATTGTACTTTTGTCTTATGAATATTAACGTTTTTTTCTAATACGTTTAAAAATAATTAATTTCCAAGCAGTTTTTAAATAAGCCGTTGGTAGTGCTGCCATCTATGGGTAGAATTGTTTGAACGAATTGCCAGCTTTGAATAGTTACAACGAATGTGTGTGTGTGGGGGACGGGTAGGGGGAGCAGAGGGTGTTCATGCGATAATTATCGCCCGAGAATGCTAGTTTTTATTATTTTAAGAAATGTTCTTGTTAATTTATTGCGAAAATATCAGAATGATGATTATTGTTTTTTTACTTAATACATATAACTAATTACTTTAACTATGATCATTAAAATAAAAAAAGTTAAATAACAAGCTATTACTTTTATCTTTATATTTAAAAAATTTAATCTACATACCTAATATTTATAATTAATTAATGTATGAAGCTTAAAATATAAAAATTTTGCTGTTACTGTTTTGAATGCAAGTGTTCGCAAATAATGCTAATTGATATGAACTTGAGATACTTTATGTATTATCCACTAGCAGGATACTTATTAAAAATAATAAAGTGACAGTAAAGAATGTTTACGTTCTATGAAGACAGATTTATAATCCCATCTTAGGGTTTTCCTAATTTATTCTCAAAATATTCGGGGAATCTCTTTTTTTTTGGCATGACAGACGCGTCGCACTTTTCCTGTCGTAATTTTATGAGCGCATACTTCAAGAAGAATTAGTTTGTCCAAGTATGCGACGAAATCTGGAAATCAATATCTTGGATCAACATCGCGACTGGAGTGGGGTTGACTGTTTTCTCTATCACTAAAACTTGAAGATGTTGGCGGTTTTTATTAAGGAAAAGGAATTGTGATTTTTTTTCTAAAAATATATATATAAAAAATAAATCGGTTAATGCTTAAAGGTGCTCGATCCACCTAAGCTAGTCTTGAAAAATTAAAAGAAAATATCATATACTTATACTTTTTAAAAATATAAAAATGATATTTTTATATATAAACTGATTTATTAAAGTCAACATGTCCATACTCACAATTTTTTCCCCGCCCAACAAATTTGTTTGAAATGTCTAGACCAGTGGTCGGCAAACTCATTATTTAACAGAGCCAAATATCAACAGTGCAACGATTGAAATTTCTTTCAAGAGCCAAATTTTTTAAACTTAAACTATATAGATAGTTTAAGGTACTCCTAAGCTGGCCTTTGCTAAAAATGTCCTCAATCTGATTGAAGTGCGTTCACCGAAGTCGACCCCTTCCAACTTTCCCACCCACACTCGTCTTGCATACTTGTTTTGTATATCTCCTTCCGTTCATCCTTGATCCCAATATGTCCAAACCATCTCAACACGCCTTTCTCAATCCTCGACACTACATCTTCTTTCACTCCACACTCCCTAAAATTAATTTAATAAACTTTACTTAAAGTGTTAAGTCTTAGTTAAACTATAAAGTACGTTGACTAAAACTTGATATCACACTTAATAACGATATTGATAAAAATAAATTGTAAGGTATCCATAAAATTAAATCAAATCGATGACTGACAAGCATTAATGTGAACCACTAATGTGAAGTCTAGCTTCTCCTTGGAAAGTTTGGGTAAGTCAAGTTTGTATGATGTTGTTTTAAATTTTTGTGGAAGAGCCACACATAAGGGGCCAAAGAGCCGCATGTGGCTCGCGAGCCGCGGTTTGCTGACCACTGGTCTAGACTGATCCCCTTTTAGTATATAACGGAGAAATAAAAATATCTAAAACCTGCTTCATATAAAATTATGTATATTTAAGCATTCAAAGTTTTTACAAAAAAATTGTACATATATAAATTATCGAGTGTGAACATTGGTTCTAAATCAATGTATTACTCAATGATCCTCAGAGTCATTTTCAGTGGTTGGCCATGTATAAATGTCATTGTAAAACTCCTTAAACTGAACCGGAATATAAGAGGAAAGTTTTTTAATGTCCTTTAATTTTGGTTACTTTCAAGGGCACTTTATCTGCATTAGAAGCTGTTTCTGAAGGCATTTGTATTGTTAGTATACTCCTGCGTTTGAACTGGAATGTATGTGGTATGATTAGCATATTTTGTACAGACAAAAATGAGTACATTTTACTTATTTCTGAGTACCTATTTTTAACCGTATACCTTTTCCCGATGTAAGTAAAATAAGACAATGCATTTTCATCTAAGGACATAAATTGTCCTCCCCACAGTGTATATTAATAAACAGAGTTCTTCGCATGATAGATGAATTGGACGAGAATTCCCCGATTTGCGAAACATGTTTCTGTCCATTGTGATAAAGGAAGCCCATTACAGAGACGTCAGATACGGATTACGATTGATGAAATAGTCCCCCCCCCCCCTGCATGCTACGGCGACACATCTAATATTGGGAAATAGGCAACTACCCCCACAGCAGTGGGACTTGGACTTTATGTGATAGAATGAGATACATATTGATTCGCGATCTTTGAGTATTTCGCGTAATTGAATATTTGTTTGGTGAATGGAGAAAGAGTTAACTAAAAATTGATGTGTTTGGGCTTAAGTGGTATTAGTAATTGAATCGGTTAATGCTATATATAAAAGGTGCTGCTCAGTCTACCTAAGTTTGTTTTGAGAACATTAAAGTAAAGCTATTTTCTATACTTATATTTGAAAATATTTAAAATATCAAAATGATTATTTTTATGTATAAACTGTCTTGTTAAAGTCAGCAGTTTCATACTGTAAACAAATTACATTTTTTTTTCGCTCTTTGAAATTTGTTTGAAATGTCTGGATGGATCCCATTATAGCATATAACGAGGAAATAACAATATCTAAAGCCTGTTTCATATAAAATTAAGTATATTTAAGCATTAAAAGTTACAAAAAAATTACATTGAGCAAAACATTGCGTACATATATCTACATTTAAGTGCGAAGCATTGGTATCAAATCAATTTATTACTCAATCATCCTCAATCTGTTTTTTCAGTGGTTGGCCATGTATAAATGTCATTGCAAAACTCCTTAAAGTGAACAGGAATGTAAGAAGAAATTGTTTAGATGTCCTTAAAATTTTGTTACTTTTAGGGACTCTTTTTCTGCATTAGGAGGTGTTTCTGAAGGCAGTTGTACTGTTAAAAACTACTACCTCTGATTGGAAACTTGAATGTATATGTTATGATGATGGAATCGATGAGTAGACGTGATAATAGAGTTCGTTAGAATGATTCCGTTTTGGCGTAAATTCGTTCCAGTGAGCCAAAACCAATGCTAATTCGCTTAAAAATGTTTTGGACTTGACCCGGTGTAGGGTTAACCGATTCGATTATTGTGTATACTATATGTGTGTAATGTATAAGTTGTATTATTCATTGTATGCAATGGGGTTGTGATAGGATGGTTTGCATGGAACTGAATTTGGCATTATAGAGCTTAGAGTTCAATTCCCGGAAAAGGTATTTCGGAAACTCAAGATATAGGGGGACTTCACATGATTAGTTATTGTTAAATCTCTTGTGGCTCAAATGTCCTATGTTGTTAATGGGGTGGAAATTTGCAGAGGGGGGCTCTAGCTCATGTGTTATTATAGTAATCTGACTGAATTATAAACCAGTGTTTCATGGTCTTTCTGTATACATTCGGCAGATTCTGAAATACGACCGATAACTAATTGCGTATCTGTAGAGGGACTTTAAACCAGACATCCCACTTTTTTATGAATTACTTTTTATTAATATTAAATAGAAAAAAACACGTTGTCAGACATAATAATAATAATTATAATAGACTTACAGGTTTTTGTCGCATATTATAAGACATATTTACTCAGTTTACTTTAAGTACCTGAAGTAACCTGTTTTCTGTGTGTGGTGCTCGTTTCCATTCGATTATACATGACGACTCTAGTTTTGGGTCGTCATACAAGGAAAAGTAGTTCTTAATTTTTTTTAATATTTGTATGGGAATATGTCTGGAAATTTTCTATAGTATTCGTTACTGATTGGTTTTTAACTAACATTGGAATCAAACGTATTAATTAATTTTTGATTCAAAAAACATTTTTAAGTTGGTTCTACAATGAAACAATGTTAAAGTTTTCTTAGTAATATAATCATATTGCGTTTGAAAAATAAAAATAAATACAGTTTTTAATTTAGAAAGTAAGATAATTACAGATACTTCAAAATATGCTGAGTTAAATAGAATATCTTTTCAATATCTAGTACTTGTCTGCTATAGTAAATTTAAAATTTGACCCATAAAAGGCTAAAGGTTATAGTAAGTAGTGTTTTAAAGTAGATTTTATTTACGGTAAAGGTCCTTCAAGTTTCTCCTGAATCCTTTAACGTATTTAATTGATACAATTCTAAGCAATTGAGTACATTGAATGGTTCAGGATTAAAAAAGATAATGATCCACTTTTTCTTAAATCGAAGTCTCAACTTCTTATATAGAAGTCAAGGTTGAAATTTTATTATATCAAGTTGTGATAAAAGAAGAACGATGATAGCCTGTCAAAATAAATAATAGATTAAAATACACTGTGCATATCTGTGAGGCTTGAAACTTTGTTTTCTGTTTTCTACATAATCACTCCGAATGGTCTGTCGTCTTTCTTACCCAGGACCATTCATATTAAAATGACAATAAAAAAATGTCTCATTCACGCCTTTTGTGAATTATATTTAATTACTTACCGTAATGTAATTCACTTTCGTGAACAATCCGTACGGAGCAGCACCGATCATCGAGATGAACCAAATGATGACGATGTTCCTGAAAGCTCTAGCGACTTTCGACTTGCCGTTCTGTTGGAGCGGGTGGCAGACAGCGTAATACTGCTCGCAACTGAACGTCACTATTGTCAGAATGGAGGCATACGCAGTGGCCTCTGCCATCACTGTTCGCATGATGCAAGTCCAATTGCCCAGCTGCCATGGGTACTGGTGCCATAAACTGTACAGTTCCAGGGGCATCGCTGCAACAGAAACAAAAGTTCATCATTAATTAAAATGCGGTTAATGCAAACTTTAAGCATTTTTGACGTAGAATATATTTATAGTTTTGTTAACGTACTTGGGTAGGCAAGTGTTACAAAAACATGAAGATATTAAAATACAAAGAATATTTAGACAAATCGTTGCACGGGAATGTTCTGTTTTTTTTTATTGTAAAAAGGAAGCACCAATGTACTTAGAAACAAGACTTTGACATCGCTATGACGCCATCCACCCGGCTAAAAGTTAGTGTTGATCTGAAATAACGCTCAGTGGTAGTACGTTGTGTGTTGTTTAATTTGTATTGTATTTGAGCGTACTACGAATATAATAAAGTAATTCCTAATATTACTAAATTAAATTTTGTTTTCTCACATACTTCCCAATATTTCTACACTAATCAATTATAATGTGAAAAAAATTATTAATATTAAAAAAAAAGATGGAATATATTACAAAATATCCTAGCGTTTAATTTGAATTCTATGACTGTCATTCATATAAATATTTATCTTATATTTCTTTAGATATTTTGTTGGTAGACTCAAAGGGAAATTATGAAAACATGCTTTTTTGTGTTGCAATAATAGACTTTAAAAAAAATTCGGTAATAATGGAAATCTAAAACCAATATTTTTATCAGAATACAATAATTACGTTTAACTTAATTAAATAAGATGATAAAAAGTCGGTGATAATGATTGAAATAAGGTTATAAGGGTTTAAAAAAATTTTCATTTTAGATTTAAAATTTTTTAACATCCTTTATAAATATTTAAAATAATTTAAATAAAAGAGTATATTTCTGTTGGAAATTGCATCCCAAGTTTTCAAAACGTGTTCTTAACCCTCTTTGTAAAACATATATATTCTACTAATTGTTATTTTTTAAAACAATTGTACGTTGAATAAATTTAAACTTCAATATTTAAAACTTGTTTGTTTCTGAAAGCTTAATAATTAAAAAATATTTATATGCATTTTATATTAGTTTCAATTTCTATTTGCTTTAAGCAAAAATTGGAAAAAATATGGTTGAAAACTGATATATAAAATGTTCTCATCAATAACATCAATTCAATATCCATTCACAATGAAACTAGAAAACAAAATCAAAAGAGAAAAATGGCGAAATTTAATGGTTTTATTGGTCTGGGGCATTCAAACCGTAAATGCCAGATTATATTAACGTTACACATTCATATATTCGAGAAAATCAAAAGAAATGTTAAAAAAAAATCTAAAATATGGGCAAAGAAGTGATATAAGAGTTCCATTTTCACTTTCAGTGAATGGATACGAAATAAAGATTTCCTGTCATTTCAGTCGATTTATAAAATATAAATCTCTATTGAATATTGAGAGAATGACCTAGATATTTGTATAGCGTCTTGTAAAATGTACTAAACTTATAAAATATTAGTTTTAACTTGACTGAGAAACTTTTAATAATATATTGTTGAAAAACTTTATGGATGTTTATAGTTTAATTCTGAATATAAGGAATATTGTTTTAGAACTCACTTTGTCTATGTAATTTGACAGAAAACTTTTGGATCTACGCTTCTTAATAAAAAAAATCATATCATACTGTAGTTAAGATCTCCTTTGCATGCAAACACGCAATGAATCTTAAAATGTTAGGTATAAAAAAAAAAGGAAGTAATCGTACGATTACGAATCGTACTTTTGTCTCATATGGATATTAACGTTTTTTTTTTTAAAGTTTCAAAATAATTAGTTTCCAAGCAGTTTTTAGACAAGCTGTTGGAAGCTGTATGAATCGTTAAATAAAAAATTTGGTTATGTGTGTGGGGGGGGGGGGGGGGGGGAAAGGGAGGGGAAGGGGGTTCACGTGATCGTTTTCGCACGGGCATGCTAGTTATTTTTAATAAGATTAATCTTAGAACCTATCAGCAGAAAACAGCAATTTTTGTAGATCAAACAAAGTATTTGGATACACCACTTTTATATTTGGAGTGACCACTATATTTTCAATTTAATTGTAATAGGATAAATTCGGCTTTTAAATTAAAAATTCATTTTGTTATTTTTTTTAACGAAATTGTTTTCGTCAAAAATGAGGGCGATTTCAAATAATATAATATCTCAATATCGAGGAGCTGACTCGTACCGCGGACCTCTCGTTACAGAACTCAATACTCTATCCACTCGGCTAAGAACACTCGGTTGAATTTTGACAATATAAGTATAAGAACCCAACATGAGTTGATGATCCAGAAAAGTGCCGAAAGAGAATACGACTAAATGATTTACTTTCAAAATCTAAAGATTCTTGTTTTGTCCAAAGTCATGTGATTCAATGACGAACCGATTGTCAAATCTAACGAAAGTAGCTTTGATGATCGCAGAATTTTCAAAAATGGGAGTGTTATTTTTGAGAATGCATTTTTTAAAGATTTTGTCAGATTCAGTTGTTCCTTATTTACTACTTAACCTTTTCAAATTGTGATATATTTAACACTTTTTTCTAACGATTTAAGATGTGATTTGTATTGCAAACTTTTGCATATGTATACAGGTAGTACAAAAACGGTTAATATGCCGAACAAACTGTTGTGCGTTTATATGTCTCATATGTGGAAAAGCGCATGATCTACTTCATACTTCTACACCGTTAAAATTTTTTACGATCTTGCACCAAAATTCGGCACCCATTTAGCTGCAACCAACATTTGGTGCTTAGTTTCACCATTTTACTGTGCTACCACGAATACCATTTAGTGGTGAAATGTTGCACCAAAACTCATAACGTTGCATAAAACTCAAAATTAGAGTTTTCTTAGTATTTTAGTAGTAGAATTTTTGTTTCAAAGCTGGCAACCTTGATCACAACTTTTTTACTTTTTTTTTGTCAAGTCCATCGATCGGGACCGAACTAGGAATCCTTTGATTCATAGCTGAACGCCTTTATCCAGTAGGCCATGAATGCCTTCGTTTGTCGTTGTCTTTCTTGGAGGGGATTCCTATCAGTTTGTTGATGTGGTGACAGTGAAAATTTCGGTCGCAGTTAAAGAGATTGAACTAATTATCGGTGAAACCTCCGATAAAGGATGTTTGGTTCAACCTAGATTAATATAGTGTAATTTGCTGCAGACTTCTGTTTCGCAACAAGATATGGTACATAGTTGAACTGAAATTTTTAAACAGTATAACCTTATTAAATTAAAAACTTATACAGTTGGACTCCAATTATCCTGTTCAATTGGGGACTCGATAGAATAATTGAATAAATCATGACAAAAAAGGTAATTTCTTTATAAAAAATATAATTTTGCTTTAGTAAGTATTGTAATTTAATGACTAATGAAAACAATATCCTTCACAGATAAGAAATGTTTAGTATGTGTATTTTGTGGATTTGTTTTCCTTCTCGGAACTACTCGGATGTGGATAATTGGAGATAAATTTTTTTTAATCCGGATAACTGGAGTTGGGATATTTGGAGTTCTAATGCATTTAAAAAATGAAAAGAAAATGCATAGTAATAAATCCCAGGGGGATCACTCTTATGTTTAGAAATTTCTTATGATTTTGATCTCTTATCCCATGAAAACAGAAATTTAATTATAAATTTTAAATTGAACGCATTTTATGTATTAGCCTAAAAGACTTGTTATTTCTTTTCAAAAACGACTTCAGCTTTATTGTACGCATATAAAGACCGAAATCACCCAATTAAAATATTTTATACAATTTATTTAGTATGAGATTTTTTTCAATTTACGTTTGTAAAGGATCATAGCGGATGCTTTTATTGAATCTAAATTTTCCTTTCAATTAAATTTGTTGGCGGAAGCTATTTGAAATATTGTAAAGAGAGTTTAGTTATGGGGACTTAATACTTTTAGAAGAGATTGAAAGAGATGAAAGAGACAAAATCTTTTCTGAAATATGGAAGATCTATGTTGACAATTTTAATTTGTAAAGAATTATAAAAGAATTAAAAATATGTTTACGCCTATATTCACAATAGCTTGAGCCCATTGGCCCCATAGAGTAATGATACAAATAGAGGAATAAAAATGCTGATTTCCGTGTGTCCATCATTCAAAGCACGTGATATGTGGAAATGCCAATCCATTCATGCGCCAATATTACTTGGCAGGCCTTGGCGACTTTAAGAACTAAACGAGATCACAGTATTGTAATATGGTTTTGTGTTTAATTTTGTATTTAAATATCGGTTTTTTGAACGAGTGGCACAATTTAAGGGAGTTTAATAGATATATTAAGGAGATTTTTTTTACTTTGTAGTTTTGAATACTTCAATAAGCAAATATGATAAATAAAACCTGAGAAATATAAAAAGTTTCGCTTCTTCGAGTATTGAACACAAATAAAATATTTTCGTTTCGTTAATGAAGCGGAAATATTTAGCGCATATTGTTTGAAAATAAGTAAATACGTACATATATGTTAAGAAGTTGAATACAGACATAACTCTTTATCACCAAAAAAGAAGAAAGTCCGCCAAATTTGATACTCCTGCTTATATCTGTACGCCAAATGTGTCAGCGCTATAACCACGTGATGTTGGTTTTTCTTTTCAATGTTGACACCGCGGCCTTACGAGAGTCTGGTATTGAAGGCGCTCTCTATTTAATATTACAACTCTCTGATTGGCCCAATACAAGATTACGCTTATGCTGGCATGTAAATATTGTTTCTAGAAATGTGAATATTTAAAACGAAATCGAGTATCGAAATCGAAGGGCAATCTTGTAAATGAACTTTTTATTTTTTAAACAACGTTTTGAATATTTACAAATTTCATTAAAACATACGTTATTCGAAGAATTTCATGTGTTTAAAAATGTTTATTCTTAAATTAACTGATTCACATTCTTCGTTGGTTTTCCAAAACATAAATTTTTGAATGTAAATAATTGACACGTGTACAGGTCGACCAATGAGAGAAGTTGTCAGATTTTTCGAAGGCAAATCCTTGGATCATCCACAGATTACAAATTCACCGGTCGAGTGGAGGTTTTGAATAAAGTGCAGAAGGGGAAAAAACATTATTCTTTCAATCCTCAGTTTTCCTAATCCACGTTTAATCGCTGGATTGTACCGAACGTGTGAATATTGTGTTTCTATAATATAAGATATGCGGCTTGAATTCTTTATATAAATTTTTGAATTGCATGAACTGTATAAACTTTTTATTCTGCACAATCAAAAGCGCTGAACTAAATAAATCATTTTCAATTTCCATATAAATTAAACTGAAACTATAAAAACACCAAATAAGAATTTTTTATGTTTCAATGAAGTTGAATTTTCTAAGAAAATTTTCAATAAACTACATTTCATTTCCTTTCGGTGTAGTATTTTGCCTTTGTTTGTAAACTGACTCAATGAATTCCTTTTATTACAAGTTTTTATTTTAGTCCATTGAATAGATACTAGTGTTTGGGAATTTAAAGTAATGAAACAATTTTTAAAAAATGTTCTTTGAATAAAACCTTGAATCATTTATTGATTTTCATAAAGGAATGGTGAATAATTCCATAATGAAAATGCATTCATGCAATCTTTTATAACAGAAATAAAGCATTTTCTCTTGTTATTAATAAATTATTTAGACGGAGGTGTTTTATATAGGAGTATTATTTAGTTGCTATTATGCAAATATAACTAAATATATTTTATAGACTTATAATTATATTATTATTATGGAATAGGAAAAGAAAGGAGGGTCCGTAAAATAACAAAAAAATGCGTTTTTATTAAGATACGATTACCATTCCATATTATACCAACTAGCTTCGAACCTCTTTCCAAACTTCTTGCCGATTTAGTCATATGTAATAATTGTGACGGATGATTTATATTTATTAAATTTTGTTTTATATACAGTTTCTTCTGTTTATAAATTGCAATATTATAAGTAGTAAATAACATAAAAGTATATCTCATTAAAATATTCTTCAACATTGGTTTGGCAGAATCCCATTGCTGTTTTCCTGAAATGAATATGTTATGTTTAAAGAATATATATATATATATATATAGTGAAATACAGTAGTATTTATATTTATCAGCAAGTATGAGCCATGATATATTCAAGTTATTAATTCAATGCTAGTTCAAGGAAAGATGAATGAAAATGGGTTAATAAAAATAGGTTTTTCTTTTGTAATTTCTCTTTCGGGAAAGGATGCTGAAGATATATTTTAGAAATTTACGGTAAAGTATGAGTATTCTTTTCTCTTGAAAGGCACGGTTATTTTCCGATAAATAATTTAAAATTCAATAAATTTTTTAATCTAAATGCTGTGAAAACTTTTTAATATTAAACATCTATATATAAAGAAGAGTGTTCGTATGTATGTATGTATGAATGTATGTATGTATGTATGTATGTATGTGGCTGTGTACGTTACAAATCTACAGGTTTATTCCAATTTTGTTGAAATTTCGCATATTTGACTTTCAGAGCAAGGGAAAGGTCAGTGTTTACATGAACTTTCAAACAATCACCCCCATACCCTTTCCCACCCCTTAACTCGCTTAAACCCATTGACTTCTTAATAAAACCGATTTATAATAATGCAATACTGTAACATTGGAATATTTCAACATTGTAACATCTTACATAGTTAGCTATGAGGATGGATAAACTATGCATTATCATTGGCTGAAGAATAAATATCACCAATATACCACCAGAATGTCGTCAAATAAATGAAAATGTCGCCAAATGAATACAAATGTCGCCAAATGAATACAAATGTCGTCAAATTAATACATTTGTAGTCAAATAAATTAAAATATGGTCATATATGTAAACTATCTCTAAAATGATGATAAAATTACCTCAACGTGATAAAATTAATATCATTTTGGAAACTTGACCTTTAAAACAAACAACTTTTTTACAACAATTGTCTACATGAGATTTTTAAACCTCCCCCCCCCCCCCATCTCTATCCTTAATTAGCAGAAATGATTTCTTAGTAAACCCACTAAATGGCACCACAGTGAAGAAATCGGCCAACACTCTGCGTAAAGCTTTATACATATAAAGAAGATATATATATGATATTACTTGTGGGTTTGTATTTTATACAAATCGACAGTTTCGTTCCAAGTCAGCAGTCTTTTTTCTGCGCAACGCCGGGCACTTCAGCTAATTAAAGTATAAATCTCAAAAGAACTGCATTGTGGCATGTCACTGAAACCCAGCCATGATTCAATGAAAGAGGAAATATATTAAAGATCGAGGAAGAAAAATGACAACAGAAGTGCTCAATGAGGTAGATACAGAAATTGTATTTGAAATCGTAAGACAGAAGGATTTACCTGCAGGATCCGAAATTTTCTTTTCTCCTTTAACTTTTTTATAATATTGTATATAAGAGTATTTTTCATTTTATTGTTTAAGTTTGTTTAGATAAGGGCATTGTAGTTGATATTTCCATGTGAAGAACACAATTTATTTGAAATACACTCAAATGCATATGAAATAATTCGTAATACTTCTTTTTATTGACTACTAATAAAAATTATATCTAACCTTCAGATTTGTATTTTTCAGAATTGCATAAAGTTGTCTAAATTTTCAAATTGCTTCATGAATAGGGATATCATAAAAGGCCTGGAGAGAAAAAAATAGGTGACCAACAGATAAATTTAGCAAAAAACTTAATTAAAAGAAGGCATTTATACAGATAGAACCTAAGGTTGAACGATATTTTAGGCCTTTTAGGATACGTAAGCGATCATACGTATTTCATACACATGTAAACTCCTTACCCAATGTTGAATTATGATATAGAGCTTTATATATTTTCTCTTTGTTTTAAATAGTACCTGCTGATGTCGTCAGATTTATACGATCATTTCTCTCTAATTCTTTGTTTCGTAAATAAAAATTAAATATCACACTGTTTAAAATAGGTACTCATAAATAAATAAAATGTACTCATTTTTGAGTACATTCGATGCTTATTATGGCTCCGAATACATAAGTTTCAATTTTGAAAGAGACAAGTACTAAAAAATTAGTACAATGAGTAAAAAAGAATAAAAAGAGCAGATTATAGTCTACATAGGCAGTCTTCATAAATCCCTTTCAATAAATATGGCTCGCCGATTTTATTAAGACATTTCTAAAGTGTATAGTGAGAGCATTTTTTTAAAGTATTATACCTGTTTTTTAAGATATTTATGTTTATAAAAGTTTAAAAAAAGTCTAAAAATACACAGGAGGATGCAACATGTATAAAAAGCAACAATCAAAAATTATGAATGTTTGGTGTAGCAGATGCTTTCTCAAATTTATGCCTGTCGCTTTCTAAAGTTTGAGAAAAGGTATAAGTACTTTTAAAGTAATACATTTTTAAAATTCGTTTAATTGTCATAAAAAGTAGAACTAAGCTATTCAGATCGATTGGGACCAGATACAAACCCGATAATCGAATAACCGGATAATTGGATAAATCACGAAACAAAATTATTTCTTAGTAAAAAAAACGAATTTCCCTTTATTTTGTAAAGTGCTTTAATGACTATTAAAAACATTATCATTCTCCAATTAGAATCTTTCAAAATGTGGATTTTATTTGTTTCCTTATTTTTTCACAAAGTGATCCAGTAATTTGGCCATCCTTTTTGCTTGATCCGGATAACCAGAGTCCGGTTAATTGTAGTTTTACTGCCTTTTCTTTCTTTTTCGCAATTGATAATATTTTTTCTTCATTTAAACAATCAGAAAATAAAATATCTTATTCAAGGGCCGTTCATTAATTTTACTGGAATAATAATATCCAGTTTAGAAACAGTTTTCCCAACTTTTATAACTGGATAATAAAAGCAACACTGTTGCAAATACGTACACAAACATAAGTAAATTATACTCATTTATGAGTACATTCGATGCTTATCAAAGCTGCAAATACATGTTTCCTTTTTTAAAAAGACATGTACTCAAAAATGAGAAAAATGTGTAAAAATGAATAATAATAGCAGTTGCTTGTCTGCATAGGCTGTCTTCATAAATCACTTTCAATAAATATCAACAATTACAACCAAGACCGGGAACCCAGATGCTCAGGCACCGCAGTCCAGTGCCTTATGCGCTGTACTACCAGGGCGACGTGAAGAAGTTATAAACAGAAGAAATCTTAAAAAGGTGTGCCAAAAGAATGGGAAGTAAGATGATTGAGCTTTAAAACCTTAGTCTCTATTTAAGCAATCGGCATCAAATAATGTGAAAAACCATCTTCTGAACATTAAATTTGAGTAAGTCATCGCTTATTTTCGATGCAATTGTACTCAAAGGAAAACAAGTATGTTCAGGTGCTCACACAACCAGCACGTCATTTATCAGAGAGAATCTTCGAGCATGAATGGACTGTAGTAGAGTGAATATGACGTCATAATCGTGAAACCAATATCTCAGACCGAATGACCTCAGGCACGTGACTTCTTTTCAAAATTATGAATTAAAAAATACTCGCGATTGGCTGATGAATTGGAAAATGTGTAACAGTGAAAATTTATGAATGGAATGACGTAATTAACTACGTGTCTGAGACCATACATGTTGGCCTCCCTTTGATGTTAGCGAGATTATAACATTATGTTTTCTCTACTATGAAGGATCCATACTCGAAGGAGAGAATAGACAGTTCTGGGAACACAAGTTTACATGGACGGGCATGGAGATTCTTCTCTTTAATTGACAAAGATTTACGCAGGAAGGAGATTAAATAAGGAATGTATATGTTACCGTTAAAGTATATAATGCAGTTATTTCATAGAATACCTAGTTATTCCATGAAATAACTTACTCTATAAATTAACTAATGAGAGACAGTTAAAGTGTAAAATAAACAATTTATCTAAAATGAAATTAAACTAATGATACACAATTAAAATGAAAAAGAAGCAATTTATCTAATTTATGTAGCGTATAAATGGTATTTATGGAAACGTACCATAAAATCATTTGTTACAACAAGGATTACTATAATGACACTTGGAATTACAAAGAACATTATTTCTAAAACAAAAACATTTTTTGTTGACACACTGGGCTTTACACGAACATTTTTTAAATCCCTGACCAGTACCTAAACTTTGAGCTGCAGCAACGGACGGTAAAACCCCACAGAGGCTTCAGAATGAGATTTATCCGACATTAATTTAATTTATTTTACACTTTAACGGGCTGCAGATCGTTATTCTATGAAATAACTAGTTAAACCATGAAATACAAGAGAGTTTTACACTTTAACGGACACGATCAGTTATTTCATGGAATAACTAGGTATTCTATGAAATAACGGATTTCATACTTTAACGGTAACATATACATCTAATAAAAAACATTTAGATATAAACTGGAAGTGCGATTACAGAAGAACCGATATGTCGACGAAAAGTCTCGCCTCAGAGCCAAACTGCATTCCTAACTCCCTTAGAAAAACACCTCCTCCAACCATTCCTTCCAGAACATCGTCAGTTTATTCCTCAATCCGTTCGATAAGTGACAATAGAAGTTTCTCTAAACTTTATCACTTTTATTGACGGCGGAATGCTTAATTTCTTGAAGCTATTCTTCGGAACTAAACTCGATTGTATCGATCTTTAAGTGGGATGAAAGGGCAGATAATCATTGGGAAGCGACTCAAATGTACGACATTCTTTACAATATAAAAATATTAACAGCATTTAAAAGGAATAGTTAGACTTGTTCAATTTCAACAGCCTTCAAGTTTTCGCAAAAGACTTCATATATGCATCTTGTTAAAACCATTTTATTGTTGTATGTCATATAAATTTATTCCATTTTTATTTAAAACGAATTTTCATATTTGACGAAACCTCTGTCATTATACCTTAAATATTTTGTTAAACAGAGGAAATTCATTTTTTCATTTTTTTAACGAAATTTATTTCGTCAAAAATGAGGACGATTTTAAGTAATGTCATAATTCAATATCAACGAGCTGACTTGAACCGCGAACATCTGGTTCCAGAATCCAAAGCTCTATCCACTCGGCCAAAAAGACTCTATTGAATTATGGCAATATAAGTATAAGAACCAAACATGAGCTGACAACCCAGAAAAGGGCCGAAAAGGAATCACTCGATTCGTTACATACGTACGTAGTGTATGGGACGCATCGAGCGGGTCGTGTCTCAGTAAATGAATTTAATTCAAAATTTGAGGATTCTTGTTTCGTCAAAAGTCACGTGATTGAACGATTGTCAAATATAACGATAGTAGACTTGACAATCGCAGAATTCTCAACAATGAGAGAATGTAATAATTCTACATTTGCAAGTCTTCCTAAAACCCTTTTATCGACGTGTATCTTATAAATTTATATCATTTTTATATTGGAATTGGACGCTTTGTATATTACGTCATGCACGAGCCACTGTGATGACCCACGTACTATTGCTCAATGGTAGAAGATGTAATTGTAACGTTTAGGGACGTCACGTATAAGTCATTTTTTATAGAGTGTTCCTTGCGGCAAAACAATAATCAAAGCAAAATAAATCTCTGAAAATTATCAAATTTTGTGGAAAGTTAATGGAATGACACAGTTGCAAAATCCCAGCGAAAAAAACGCTATATTTAAATTACACTTTCTTAAATTCATTGGAAAATATTACTATTATGCTTAATTGTTTAATTACTTTTCAGTAATAAGATTTACATCATTTTGATTGATTCTTTTAATTAAATAACAAGTTAAATATTTATTTGGTAATCTAAAATATACCAACTCTTTCGGAATATAAAATAGTTTGTTGTTTCTTTTTGTTGTCAACAAATAATAGTTTTCTAATTGGACTAATATTAGTCCTAGAATATTATTATTGTGGTTAGTTAGTAACGTTAGTTAGTAAAATATTAAAGTATTATTCTATTGCATTTTCTTTTCTTGAATTATGTAAAACAAGCAAATTAAGGAAAAACAAACAAAAAGAACTAAAATCACTTCATTTTTGTTTAGGTAAAACTAGAATAGCTGAATTCATTTGAATATGTTCCCAGTTACCACACGTAACTACAAGAAGAATCAGGTGCTAAACTGCTATGTAAATGCTTTATTTTAATAAAAAAATAGAGTTTTAGCTATTTTGAAGAGATTTCTTTTCCTTTAATAAAACCTATGGGCCGTGCCAGCAATTTTAAATAGCTTATTTTATATCACTCAAAAAAAGAAAGTGAGAAATAATTTTACTTTAGCATTTTATAGAAATAGGTTAGTTCCTTTTTAGATTATTTTTTGAAAAAAGCCACTCATATCTGATTTCTTTTCAAGCATTGACCTTTGCTGTCACTCATAACAAGATTCCCTGATAGAGGTTTAGATAATTTTTTGACATTTTTGAAAGCTAGATTAACGAGTAAGAGATAAAAACATAGAATCATGACAATGAATAAAATTTTTAATGGAAGGTCCACAATGACCTATATTTCAAACACGTCTTCTATCTTTACTTCAATAATTACGAGTTATGGTGAACGTACATTGTTAAGGGACCCTATTCATTTAATGGGGAAATATAACCTACTTCCCGAATTTTCATTATATGTTGTTGCTGTATCACTATTCCCTTGTTTGACTTTCATTGTTATTTTATTAAATGTTTTTCGTTTCCCACGAAGGGGGAGGGGGGAGGCTAATGTCATCAAAAAATACTTTTTTTTACTACGCTGGTGGAAATCTAGATTTAAAATGGGAAAATTTCTATAGAGAAAATTTTGTTCCATGATTTTATTATAAACAACACTAAATTATTAAAATTTAGAATAGACTATTTTGTTCCAGAATTTTTTTTTAACATTTTAATTGCTTCATTTTGAAAGTGATTGTTTTACTACGTGAATTTTTTCCAAGAAGTTTTAAAATTAATTTTTCATCGAAAATATTTGCTTTCATTGATGAAAGCAAATTAAAAAGACAAAGGAAATTTTTATGCCTTAATCTCAGTTTCTTTTAATTTTGATTATATATTTTAAATTTTAAATAGCCATGCTTATATTTTGATACATGTGCGTTATAAAAGAGGTTCGAGAAAATTAAAAAACAATCAGGTAGGCGCAATCCGCATTGTACCTTAAGGTTTAAATCGTGATACGTACGAGCGATTTAGCATGTTTTCGGACAAAATAATCATGCCTGTTTTGTAACTGGAAAAGGTCATGTTTCATATAATAAACTGAAAAATTCCACTAGTCAGCCATGAAAATTGAATCGAACAAAAGAAAGTTGAAAACTCAAAATGTGGAAAAATACTTTTTCTAGTGAAATTTCGATCAATTTTGACAGGATTTTTTTTATTCCTTGCACAACACAGAATACTTCTTGTGAGTCGCAACATCTTTATTTCCCAAACTATTGATCCCTTCCTTTATGACGGGCATAGAGTTCCAGTAGGGGAATCTGCCATGAAATCTATCCCACCACCCAACAACGAATATGACATTTCCCCTTTTCTTACGACCCACCAGGGGAGATCTTTCAAGCTCCACCCCCACCAGAAAGCACTGCCATCCACAATAAGACATCTCAACTGGAAATAAAAATCCTTTCTGGGCTTTTTTTTATATTTTTCTCGCACTCATATTTCAAACCACTGATATCGCCTTTCTCGTTGGAACTTTTTTCTTTTTTTTGGGATTTGCTTACTTTTGATACGGTTTCAAGTGTTTCTGGGTAACATTATTTTGGGAAGAATGTCTCAGTTTTTTTTTATTAAGGCAATCTGATTAGGGGAAAGGGAATTGGTTTTGAGAAGGGCTTTTTCTTTACGATACCATTTTCTTGTTGGACGAAATGAGCTGTGAAAAATGTACGTTACGGACATTTTGATGTTTTTTGGAAACTCGAAACCAAATAAATTTGAAATATATAGGGATATTAGATCTTTTTATTACATCACTGAACACTTATTATCAAACAATTATTTTCTTAAGAATAAATTATTGTATATGTTTTGAAAATATTTGTATTTAAAATGTTATATTTTTGAAATATGTAAGGTGATGGGAAATGGAAAAGTTTTAATCATGGAATAAAGACAATTTTATAAAGAGACTGTGCTCTAAATGAAATATTTTATTAAACTATGAATTCTAAATTTAAATTAACACTTTGACTAATAACTAACTCTAGCTATACCATTTATTTACTTGCAAACAAACCAATTATTTTGGTATTTAAACACTCGACCACTTTCATACTCAACCCACATATTCATGTATTAAGTTGGTAAACTTAAATTTCTTATTATCCTATAAAAGTCTCACGATTACGTCGGTATTTAGGGTTTCAAATATTTGATTATCAATCAATCTAAGTTATCCATTTTTTTTCTCATACACTCATTAACCCACTCACTCAATCATGGATTCACCTTCTTAACCATTAATTGATACATCTCTACGTATATTAATTTACTAACCTATTCCATTACTTCCCATTCTTATCATCCACCTTTTCAAACACTTATACTCTCCCACCTATCACTCAGTCATCTGTGCACCCACTCACTTATACATCCACTCACACCTCTCCTTAGTCATCTCTTCACCCATTTACTTACCCATCCAGTCTTTCACCCATTCATCTTTTCTCGGGTCACGAACCTAACCACAAATATCGTTCCATATCTACGCACTGTGGCGTCACCTTCTCATACCTGATTATCAGGACTGGAACACTGTGTTCACTGGAAGACTATCTACACCACCTTCATACTCAAACAAAATTTCCGTTTAAAAAAAATGAAAGACTCAAAACTTAAATTTTGAAATTATTTAATTAAAGTTAAAATTTTAGAGTTTAAGTAAATTTACATTTAAGTTACATGTTATTTACAAATAATACAAAAGAAAAACAGAAAGGACGCCTGTTGACTGGTCCCTTCTAAGCGACATAAACGTCATTTACAGTTTAGTGTCTAAAGAGTCTCTGTTTGTTTTCTCAGAGGTAGGAAAACGCTAAGTTTTTAAAGCATCAAGCTGGTGGCTCCGCCCAGTGTCACTACATAGAGATAGTCCTTGATGAATGGTAAAAGAGATTATAGTACTGGGGATGGTACAGCACCAACTACTCACACATCTACTAACCAATTCTGTTAACTCATCTACTAACCATCCACTCACCCATCTCCTCACCCATTTACTTATTCATCCACTTATTCGTCGATTCATCCTTTCTCGGCTCACGCATCTAATTTCAAATCTCTTTACCTATATACTCACCTATCTACTAACCAATTCTGTTAACTCATCTACACATCACCTATCATCATCTCATCACCTATCGACTCACCCATTAACTTACCCGTTCACTCACTCATTCATCATCTCTTGCAACTCATTACTCACCGATATACTCACTCACCTTCTTACCCACCCACTTCCTCATCTACCCATTCACTTACTCGTTCTGTCGCTCATCCATCTACCCAATTAACGACTCGCTTCCATACCCATTCAACATTTTCCATTCAGCACCCAGCCAATCAAACACACTTTAAGTTGCATGCAAAACATCAACCTACTCATTAAAAAATTTCGCCTTATAACAATATCCACGTTTTGTTCTTTCCAGTTTTTCGAAATCCCTTAAGTTCATCACACTTATTAATGCGCGCAACCAGAAATTATCCAAAAGCTGTCAGGGTAAGCTTCAGGAAAACTCCCATTAGCGTCATTTATCACAATGTCGATGAAAAACGCCACGGATACAGCGAATGATTAACGATACAGTGACATTATGGAGCAAACACCGGAAACTTTCTCTGCCCTTTTCAATCGAGGTTACTGAAAATAGCTGCTAAAAATCAATACATTTTTAATCAACTGGTAGACACAGTTGTCAGAAAGGAAGTAATACCTTTCAGTTCTTTTAATAATTTAAACATGATGTTAACTACAGTTTTGAAATTTGACAATAACACCAAGTTCAATCCATCATTTGGTCTATTGATGGTTTGGGTCTAATACTTCTTTTAGGCGAATAGTCAGCACTTTCCAAAACAGGCGTGCTTTGTTTTAATCTTAAAAGTATTTTGTATATTTATACTTCATTTGATTTTAATATTGTCAACGATTACATGTTTGTATTTATAATACTCCATTTATACTCAAACTATTTAAGAATGTTCATAAAAAGTTTTATTATAAAGTTATTGGATTGAAAATTTTATTACATACGTTTTGACTGAACTACTAACTTAGGTGATTAATACAGAACGTGAAAACTCCAATTCTGCAATTAGAAGTTAGAACGAAAAGAATATCTGATTATTCTGGTCATGAGGTAGAAATATTTTTTAAATATTTTAATCCTTTAATTTTTTTAAATATAATCAAAATTCGTGTGGGGCGTACGTTTAGAAAAAAAAATATATTAGGTGATAATAATAAAAAAATATAATATATATATATAATAAAAAAAATATTTTATACATATATATATATATATATATATATATATATATATATATATTATTGAAGAATTATTGAACGGTTCCCCAGCATTAATATAAATAACTATTTAGTAATTATCGGAAGCAAATTAGTTAAAGATTTGTAATTTACAAAGATTTATTATGCCTTACTCGTGATCCCTTAGGAACTCATCTCGAGCATAAACTTTGTAAATTAATCAGATGCAGAGTAAGTTAACTATATTAATCAGTACGCAATTAATGGGGATGACACGAATAAATTGCGCAAATGAGAATGATTATTTAAAATGTTTGATTTTTTGTTGTAAATAAATGACAGTGAAACAATTGAAAGATAAAAGTAACCCTACGACGCCCAAATAGGAATTAAATTATTTCGAGTCAAAGACTGATAAAGGGATATTACTTTTTGCCAGCCTTAATTATTCAACAAACAACGTTAAAACAAAATAAAGTAAAAATTCGCAATAAACGAATGATGTAAATTTGAGGGTAAAATTAATATTTATTGTTTATATATTCTGAATATAATGTTTTCATGACAAATTGTTTTGATTATTATAAACGTTAGAATATTTTTAATTAATGTTATAAAATGTATTTATAGCTTATTTTACTCTGGCCTGTTTAATCATTAAGTAAAACAGGTCATAGTATGTCAAAACAAATATTTAAAAGTTTGATTCATGTTCCTACCACACGGTTTAAAGGTCAGATGGGGAGTGGATTAATGGCCAACTTTGTCGACGCTACTCACTTTCATCTACACGATAGTAGGTCATATTCCCCCTGGATTTTTGGGGCTGCACGTTTCAAATTTCAGGCGATTAGCGCTATACCAGGACCTATTTTAAAGACCCATTCACGTCAAAAATTCAATTGCTTAATAAAGTATTGTAACTCTCTGGAAAAATATTCGGCTTACCGGCATCTTCTCCTTTTAAGAAAGCTCTATAGTACATTCGGCGGTATAAATTCGAAAGAACTGTCAATAATGTTTAATTATTATCTTTATTGAATCAAGTTTTATTTTATTGTGACAGCACTACATTAAACGCATAATTAAAAGATTATTTGGGGATTGTTTCGTTTTGCAAACTATCTTGTTTCACTTTTAATTTTGTCCTTTTTTAATATGCATACTAACATTGTGTTATACAAACAAAAATTACCGAATTCAGTATACATTTTTAATAACATATATACTATAAGATAATAAAAAGAAAACACATTATAACTTAATTTTCCAAATGAATAATATTGAAAAACATGATACCTCTTACACTTTTTCTATTAGAATTTCGCGTAACCTTCTGATTAAATTTTATGTAATTTACTTTGGTTATAATAATATGATTTTTAATTTACGTTACTGAACTTTCCAGTATTTAAAAATAAAAAATATACGCAGAATAAAAAGAAAACTGTTACTCTTTAAAAAGGCAATTTATGTAATTAAAATGTAGTCTTCCAAACTTTTATGAAACATTATAGATTATGTTAAGTTACTTTACTCAATAAAAGTAATTTATAGTGATCAATTTCAATATATAGAAGTTTTTTACTCCACTAATTTTAATATTTATACAATATATTTTTTACTTAAGTGAATAATCGATTTTGCAACAACTGTTGCCATATGCTTCGTGTTAAATTCTGATAGGATCCATTAAAATTTAAGAAATTTCTAACGATTTGCTTTTGTAATAATCACTATTTAATGGAGCGATGGCGTGTCGTTCAAAAATAAAAATAAATTCAAAAAGACTTTTGGTATATTTTAAGAGTTGTATAGTGTAACATTTATCTATAAAACTCTTTTTTTAAAGGTGATACAAGGAAAGACACTACCTTTGATGATACTTTGTGACCGGGTAAAAAGCCCCCTTTCCCCAAACGCGTACTCTTAGCTTTTAGAATAAATTCTTTTTAAGCAATATCTGAGCTTTAGAACTACGAAATGGATTGAAGAACATTGCGTTGTATCATTAGCTAATGGTTCTGCAAAGCTATTCTGTATAGTGTACTTGGTATACAATAATGGTCATTGGAATAAAAACAAAATCCAACCTAACAACAATGTAAAATTGTTTGAAAGTAAATTGCTTGTTAAAAATGTACAATTAAAGACGTGGGTGGAAGAACTAGATAATTCCCCTTTCCTCTGATTTACACTTTTTAATTTATTCCTATAAAAAAAATATATCCTCTATCCATTGGTGCGAGAACCAGACAGCAATAAAAAATGGCTATAAAGATATAAATTAAAAGGAACCGTACTGCTGTCTCATACGGTGCAAGAAAAGTACAGATCCAGGAGCTGTCTTGTTTTTGCATAGAATTAGTTCAACGTTTGGTCGTTTGGTTGGATCGCTTTTCGTGTCGCATCAGCCAGTCGTTTTCCAAACTCTTGTTAAAATTGTGTTGTATATTGAACTGGCTAAAATGTGTGTTACACATCTGTTCTCTTGTGGATTTACATAAAATATTTATTGTCGCGGAAAGAAAAAAATATGTAAATTATATGCTTGTAAGCGCTGCAAAGAGAGGGCGAATATATTTTGTATTTAATTCCCTGGATAAGTTGTCCAGTTATTGTTATTTTTTTTTCTGGTAATGTGTCTTTTGCTCACGTTCATCTAAAATAAATCGAAGTCAACTTATCAATTACCTGCTGGGTCATTCATTTCATCTCACCACAGCCAACAACATCCGAAATTGCGCTAAATGTGCGTAGTTCAGAGCTAAACTAGATTTATATGTACTTTATTGTGCAATCCTTCAATGAAACGAATACTTTTTGCTGTTGAAAGTTAACAGTCGCATTGATAATTTCGGAGAAGTATCTTCAAGGAGTTTATTGGTAAGGCTGACCACATAATTCTAGTGTTAGGTGTAAAAAACCAGACAGATCCATTATTCTTTTTCAATAAAACAGACAGATAAAGGTTGAAAAAGGAAAACTGGTGTGTGAAAGATTAAGTTATTCTTATGTTTTACCCAAATTCGACAATTAAAAAAAAAAGTTAAGTATTTTTAAAATGTTTTTCTTCTTTTTAGACAATTTTGAAAACTGGAGCTGTCTGGTTCCTCCACCCACGTATTCAATTCGTAAAATGTAGTTTTTTCAAAAAATTTCTTTGAGTTGACTAAATATATAATTTCATGGATTTTGTTTTCCAGGTGTTATTCAATTATTATTTATTATTTTTTAAAAAAGTAATGTAAATGCAAAACGTAATAGAAAATATATTTAAACGTTCGAATAATGTATAGGATTATTGTCTAAGGTTGAAAGAAAGTTATTACGTGATCATTTATGCGTATATTAAAATTTTAATAAAAATTGGTAATTTGATTTCGAAAAACCGACTTTTTGAGTTATTCACGCAAAAATTATATTATAAATTTTATATTTGCATTCCAAAATTATTTTGTATATTAAAACGCGTTTATGTTTTGCAAACATATCTTTTGACATTTAGTTTATTAAGATATCAAATAAAATTAACCAATAACTTTCCCTCTCTTGTCCATAGAATATTCTCGCATATGTTAGTTTAAACATTTATCTTTCAGGTTTCATTAGTTGCTTTTTATATTAAATCTAAAGCCTTTTAGAAGGTAATAAACTACAACCAAAATAAATATATTTTAATATTTTACTTTCCTAAAGGATTCATACATTTTAAAATTAAATTAAATTATTTTCTAAAATTATCTTTTTAAAACAACTTTAAAAAACCATAATGTGTTAGTGACTTTCATTCTTTAACTGGTTTTCAAGAATATAAGTTTTAATTTATAAAAGAATGATGTGTTATCCAGTTAAATATTTCGTGTAAAAAGATATTATTAAAACAAATATTTTAGCCAAATTATTTATTTGAATAAAGTAGAATAAATAAATCAGCGCTTAAAAACTCAGTATATATTATTATTAACTGATTGCTTTTTGTGCTAGTCTATTATAAAAATTGGTTGTGATATGCCATTTTTAAAATCGACTTTTGTTATTTATTGTATTCGAAAAAAAACTGCTATTGTAATTTTATTTATTTTAATTCATAAATCCATTCTGTATTTAGGTTAATTTTAATTTGTTACATAGACGAGTTTTTATTTAATTTAAAACACTTCGTTGATCTTGTAACAGAAAATAAAACTGCATCTATTTTGTTATCAAAATACGTTTTCCTTGTTGAAAGATTGTTAAAAAAAATGGTATGTAACAACTTAATTATATTAATATATAAACAGTGTTCAATATATTGTAGCTAATCTTATGATTTATAACCTTTGAAATTAATATTTTTTGGAATATTTCACCGCTTTCGAAGATCGTTGTATTTTCTGAATACCCTATTCTTTAGCATTAATAATTAGTTGACCCATTTTAACCACTTTTAAAATCATAAAAAAAAACTTAATAACGTAGAATTTTTCCATTGTGATATATTTAAAGGATTCTCTTCTACACAAAACCCAGAAAAATTGGTAAATAAGTCTCCTGCTCAAGTTTTTATATAGAATTTTTTTAGCAACATTTTTAAATTCTTTACTTAATATCAATGGGATTGATATCTTTTTAACAAAACCCCATTTATTCTTTTTCACTTACTTTTACTAACTCATATATAAATACAAGTTAATTAATTTTCACAAGGAGAGTAAAAATTGTAAGAATTAATAATTTCCTTCAGCAATCATTCTATTTTTCAAGAATGTAAAAAAATATATCTTTACGAGATTAAAAAAGTAAAAGCTGAAATATTACAACGGTTTAGAGATTGTATTTTTTTTTTTGTAATTTAAATAAACTGCTTTTCCCAAAAAAAAAAAAAAATATTTTTTCATAAACGCAGGTTATTATTTAAAAATGCAACGTTATTCCTATAGAAGATGAAACTGTATGTGATATAAGAAAGGAAATAAGGAGATTTTTTCGAAAGAGTGATTTCAGATACAATTACACTTTGTCTAAATGCGAATCGAATTACAACAGCTTAGGAATTTGAAAATACCTAATCCTTTTTATTGGCTTGGTAGGATTTATTCCACCTGTTTTGAGAAACGTGAGGTCAAAAAGAAATCTTTAATATCCTTTCTGAGGAAAGGTAATTCAACGTTTGGAAGAAATGAGGTCAGCACAAAATATATGCTTAAAAAATAATAAACGGGATTTCAAGCATTAAAAATCTTTTTCGATTTTATTTTTGAAACTCCCCAAAGTTAAAAAAAAAAGGTTAGTCTAAAATATAGAGGAAGCGAACCTTTAACGTTACTTGAACCTATTTATATATATTCGAGTATGCTAAATTTTTTAACAATCTTGTATAAAATTGTAAAATTTTACAGGATTTACAAAAGTAATTTAAAATTACTTCTACTTACTTATTTAAAGTTAATCATCGATTGAATCTAAGCTCTAATATTTTTTCAGATATTTTACAAGTAAATTTTATTAATTTATTTGAGAGAATATTAGAATATTTACATATTTAAAAAAAATCTTTTTTTGAAAGTTTGGAATTCTTTAATAATTTTTTTAAATTTTTTTATATTATTGATACTGGATATTTTAGTTAACATAATTTATTGTATATATTTATACTAAGATTAAAATACTTAAAATATGTAATATAACATCTTTCTTATTTGACAAATAGATTTTTAATGATATCTCTTCTCTACGATATCTCTGATTTGAAGAAATCTAGTTTTACGTAAGTTTTAAAATTTTATGCGCATTTTCAATTGAAAAGTCAAATTTCGAGAATGACTGTAGAGCAATGTTTTTAACATAATGTATATCGCAAAAAAACTTCAAAATTTTAGAAACGATATGTATATGAATTTTACAATTCTTTTTTATCAAAATACATGAATGGTAGTGATAATTTTCTCATAGACTGAAATGTACCCCCCGTAATTAAAGACATTAAATTCACAAATTTTAGAGCTATAAACATTGATACTTTGATTCTTCCTGTCCTTCTTTCAATGACTTTGAAAGACTTGCTTGAGCACTTTGCAATTGCAATCCTTTGAACCAGATAATTTGTGGTCTGTAGCAAGGCGCGTAATCCTTCGAACGCTGTGAATACGAATTTCACACATCTTTAAAGAATGAATATATTTAGACTACCCTTCGCATAAAACAAACGAGTACAAACTCGAAACGAAATTTTCTAGTAAGAACATTCCCTTACACGTTGGCGGAAGGAATAAATTTAAACTTTCCACAGAACTCCAGTTTCTAAAGATTAGATAAAATTTTAATTAAACTTAAAACTTGAGTTGTTTTTATAACCCGAGAATAAATGGCCCGAACAATGTTCAAGTTGCAAGACAAGTGCAGTAAATCCTCTATAGCGTGTTATTAAAGATTTAATGAGATTAAGTAGTGAGGTTTATTCTTGCAAGAGAATGAATGTGACCTCCGGTGAAATATGACATATTTTTGACAAGAGATTATATTTCAACGTGACTATGAATTTAATTTCGAGCAAGATTATGCAAATTAGCTTATACCAGGGGCACGTCATTTTAAAAGTATACAACAGTAATATTATAAATTGTTTGACAAATGACAAGTAAACTGAATCCAGTGACAGCGACGAACTTGAAGAAGACGACCAGTGACTCTACTGCCATGATTATTCGGTGGATGAGTAGATTTGGTGCATTGATTGTGGATGGGGATGATTGCTTAGATGTTGAGGGCTCCTGTTTAGATGTTGATTTAAGACGAAGACATTATTTATGTGTGTGTTTTGTGGTTAAAGTAATGTTTTTTTATGCAAATTAAGGTAATTGTTTACTAGTGAGAGATTTTTATTTAATTTGTCATTTTTTACACTTTCTAGGATTTCTATGAAGCCAAAGAAAAATAAAAAAAAAATAATAATTATAATTTCGTTTAGTAGTCATAAAATACCAGCAAACCTTAACTATTACATATTTACACACCTTTCATTACATACAAATTTTAATGGATTTCAAATGAAGCCCTGCAAGTTTATTTCTTATTAGATCACGAGAAAAGCCGAGTAACCAATGAATGTCTATATTGGCATTTGGGTATCGTGAGAATGTGCTATATTGACAGTACCAATCTTTCTGAGCTTAGAACTTGTATTTAATCGACATTATTTGTATTTGTTTCTGTCGCAATGCACGTCATATTGTTGATACTAATATTGTTTTGGTATAACACGGTATATATAGGCTAATACACGGAACCTTCCGTGCCTGAATCTTTTGACTGATGGAAGTTTTCATATAAAGGGCATAAGAAGGTATTCTTATTAATATTTTATTTTATGTCTGAATTTATTTCTCACATACTATTGTACTTCATAATTACATAAAATATTTATAAAGCCTTTTGAGAATGACAAAATATGTACATATACTTTACACAGTATAGGAGTATTTGTTTTTTTGGATTGTGTATTTTCATTAATAAAATTTGAGTAAAATGTAAATTCAAAGATTAATATTTGCCTGTATAAAACATATTAACACATAATTTAATGAATATTTCAATGTCATTGCACACTCAAAAGTATATTTTTAAATGCAAAGTACCACTGGGAAGTGGCCAACGTATATCGAATTCATTCTGCAAGAAAAACGAAATTTATAATATCTCAGGGTTTTTCTCCTATGGGAAAAACAAAATGAAGAAATAAAACTGTGGAAATGGGAAATAATTCGACGATTTCAAATAAATATTCATGAAAATCCTATTTTCCTTAGTAGAAGTCAAGATGTGGTATAGTATTTTCACGCGAGAATATTTAAATTTTGTCACACAAACAATATTTTGTAACGTATTCTTTTCCTTTTACTGGATACTTATATTTTATATTTAAAAAAAATATTTTTTTAATAAAATATACTTTTACTAGCTGCTTGGTACCGTATTGAAGAATATCCTCTAGAATTTTAAATTTTGATTATTTTGCATCTCTGACCCAGAACAAAAATTACATATGTCCTATGTTAAGTTAAATAAACATTGGTCATTTTTACTTTCAGCCGCATATAAATGCATATTATGCATTTTTTAATATAACAATTATCCATAAATCACAAGAATTATACATAAATAAAAGTTATTTCCATTAGGAAGATAAATACCTTTTTTATGAAAAACAAGGAATATACAGATTAAAATATTCCGATTTTTAAATTATTTTGCGTATTATTTTTTCTTTACATGTATACATAGAAAAAAAATTCCAGGAAGCCAATGATGAGATCCCCCGTGAAGTTCTTTGTGCGAGTACGTAGATCACGTGACAACTAGAATGAACGGATGGATATTTAAGTGGGCTGATGAATTGCATTCTGCTTATTCCAATACCCACAGTTCCATTAAAAGACATCCTCCGAAGATGACATCATTGAAATTGATGTTCTTTCACTCACACGGCCCTTGTGGATGTCACTGGGACAGAAAGGGTGCTCTTATCCATATCTATTTTTAGCCGCAAATGCAGGGGCATTCAGCCGAAATATTTTGTTCGCATTAAATGCGAGCAGGGGGAGTTTTATTCGTGATCGATTATCTATAATTTTTTTTTTGAAAAAAAATCTTGATTCTTTGAATAATAAATGCATTTAAAGGAATCGAATATGTATAAAGGAATTTATTTTTTTAATATGAAATAAAATATATTTCTAAATTTTCTGTAGAATATGAAATTTTTCGGCTGATTTGATCAAATGATTGTAATTTTATGAGTTATATGGTTGTTGCTGATTGCATTTATTAAATACTTCTTAATTTTATTCATAATCTTTTAAAACTTCCTGAAATTAATGTTATAAAAAAGTAATAATAATATAAAAACAAAACGATAAATTAACCTCATCAAAGTTTTTAAACATTTGACTTGTTAGTTTTTCCAGCTTATTAGTAACAAAATTTATATTAACGAATTAGAGTGACTATTACGCGTTTTTTGATGAAGCAACAAGTAAATGATAAAAATCATTGATTCTAATGGAGTTGGCTATACTGAAACGTAAATTACAAACTTGGTCGGTCGGGTTTCCATATTAATCAATTAATCTTTTTCTAATTTTACAGCATTGTAAAGTTACGTCATTGCCATTCTAATTCAGATGTGAGTTATGTGTATACATACTTTTATGAGGGAAATAAAGTTTTTTAAACTGTTGCAATCTATAAGCAAGATACATTATTAAATTTTATAAAGTTCTAAGTAGGATTAACAATAACTAGTAATAAACATAAAAATTTTAGGTATTGCATTTAATTTCTATATGAAAATAGAAAAAGGATACCAAATGCATTAGCGTAGTTTGCTTTATAAACGATTTATTGAATTAAATTGAAATAGTTTTGAATTGAACACTTTTCTTTATCGTTTAGTGACTGCACAACATTACTATCATAATCTTCCTTAGTAGTATTTTTTTTAAATTCTGAATAAAAATGTGTATTAAAGTTTATGTTATTACTATATTTTACCATATCTACAAGCTTAATTTTATTTCAAGTAAAATATTTTTCTGGTTTGTGATAAGGTGAAAAATAATCTCTAAATGTAATGGATTAGGTTTATCTTAAAATAATGTAATATTTTACAAGAATTATTTTTTGTCAAATTTAAAGATAACATGTCGTTTATGAATATTTAAAATTTCACGTTATTCATCAGAAAAAATATTATTTATTCAATTTATTCGTTATTTTTTTTAATACAAATTCAATTACTAAACAACAGTATGGGTATGTTTGAAAAGCACTAAAGCAGAAATAGATTTATTATATGCATTTGCAATATATTTTTTATTAATAAAACTAACAAGTATTTATGTTATATAGCTTATAAGTAAAAAAAAATATAAAGAATTTGTATTGTAACTGCGAATTTTAATTTAGTAAAATAAGCTGTTTTTTATTTTGACTTTTAATTGAAATGAGATCACAAATTTGCAATTGATTTAAAATTTAAAAAATAAATACCGTAACTTGAGATTACTTGGACCCAGGGGGTTATTAGAATCCCAAACAAAAAAACTCCCTCTTGGGCATGTTACCATAAAAATAATACAATATAGATGTAATTGCTAGAGAGATGGTGACTCATTTTTTATATTTTCATAACAGCAGACTCAGGAGTGATTTAAAACATTTTTTGTTTGTTGTGGGTTCAATTAACCCCAAGTTCAATTAACCCCAACGGTATATTTAAAATTTAATAAAATATAAGATTAATTAGAATCTACGTAATGTATTAACACGACTCAAGAAAATTAGCATAAAGTTAATCAAATCAATTACCATTTCTGAATGGATATCATAGAACTGCATCGCGGATTTACGATATCACATCAATGCCTCAGTGCATAAAAGTATTAAGTGAATTTTTCGTGAGTTTAAAGGTAAGCGCTGATTTGAATCTTTAGAATCTAATTTCTATTGAAGTAGATTAAAAACAAACAATTATTTCAATTAACTGAGTCTTCTGACGATGCTAATCCCTCATTTCTTACAAGCACGCTGCACATTTTTAAATGGCTGAAAAATTGGTGAATTGTCTCTTACCACATTTATACATATTACTTAATATGAAATTGAAAAATTAATGAGTTTTATGTACATAATTTTACAATATAAAGAAGTTTCTTTAAAATATGATGTAATTTAAATTTAATTGTTGTTACATGTAATATTTAAATTAGCCAATTTAATTAGAGATTGCTTAATTAACCTTAAAGTGAATTTGATTTTAGACTCAATTAATAAAATTATATTACAACTGCAATAGAAAGTTATAAGAAAAGAAAAAGAACATTTACCTGAATATAATATTTCAATACACAATTTAGTATAAAATACACTTGTTTAAAATACGCAATTTACTATAAAATACACAATTTAGTATAAAATACAGAATTTAGTATAAAATACACAATTTAGCATAAAATACACAATTTAGTATAAAATACACATATTAGTATAAAATACACAATTTAGTATTAACATACACAATTTTGTATAAATATATAACTTTAATAGAAAGTCATAAGAAAAAGAACTAAACATTCATCTGAATATAATATTTCAATACATAATTTAGTATAAAATACACAATTTAGTATAAAATACACAATTTAGTATAGAATACACAATTTAGGATAAAATACACAATTTAGTATAAACTACACAATTTAATATAAATTATAAAACTGCAATAGAAAGTTATAAGAAAAGGAAATAAATATTCATCTGAATATAATATTTTAATACACAATTTAATATAAAATACATAAATTGAAATCCCTTTATAGTTGCTATTCCAATCATGCAACATAAATGAATACATGGTATATTTGTTTCTTCTTTTTGCATATATTTGTTCCTTTTCCACTGTCAACATTTTAAGCACATAGAAATACCAAAAATTTTAAAAAAATATATAACGTAGTTTTAAATGGAAACTCTTCCCACTCTAAAGCTTTGCAGCGTATCAATGGTAAATACGACAACAGTCACGTTTTCTACCAAAGTTGCGAATAGACTGAAATTCCATATTTGCAAAACACTTAAAATAACCTTTTCTTACGTCATGTTCGATTTCGTGACTGTTCAATTTCTAGACTTGTCATGGAAAATTGGAAATGTGTATTCACGAGCATTTTCGATACTTCTGACGATTTGTCGATTCTAAGCATCGAAATTTCTTGTCTTCAACCGTGCGTGGCTTAAAGATTGAGAATGAGCTTGTTTTTAATTTTAAAATATTTGTTTATTTTGAAGAATATAGAACTCTGCTGGATATAAACGGAAAATTGTAGAGTTTATTTTATACTTCAAAGAAGACTTAGAATTGTTCTGTAGGGTGGAATAAAATCGGTATATTGGAAAATAAATATAAATTACACATTATTAATTTATGCATTGATTGCGTTCTTTAAAAAAATACTTCGTTTAATGGAGTACATTTCAGAAAAAAATTATATGTCTGGGTGATTTAAATCAAATCCAAAAGTCGAATTGTTTGAGTTTATAAAAGAACTTTGGATAGTCAGATGCGTGAAAACTTCAATATATAAACTAGAAAACTCGAATTATTTAGCAATATTCCTGTGTTTTGTATAGGAAATAAAACTTTTAATATAGTGCAATGAAAAAATTAGAATTGGGTAATCGAATTTTGGGAAAATGGATAATCGAAATTTTTAATACTAAAGAATACAAAATTCGAAAAAATATAACGATCTTCGAAAGAAAAGCAATATTCCTGTGTTTTGTATAGGAAATGAAACTTTTAATATAGTGCAATGAAAAAATTAGAATTGGGTAATCGAATTTTGGGAAAATGGATAATCGAAATTTTTAATACTAAAGAATAAGAAATTCGAAAAAATATAACGGTCTTCGAAAGAAAAGCAATATTCTCTACAAATATGATTTTGAAGCTTATAAGTGACAAAAATTACCTGCAATATATTAAACATTGTTTATATATATAATTAAGTTACATACCCGTTTTCTGAAACAAATTGCGAACAACAAAAGCACATATTGATCACAAAAAACGCTATTTTCTGGTAATGTTAGTACACAAAATAATGTTTTAAATGGATTAAAAAATCGTCTGCGGAACAAATTAAAAATAACGTAAATACAAAAAATATTCCAGCATCAAAATAATTCAAAAATTATAAAAACAAACGTTTTATTTCGAAAACAAAAAATAATTTAAAGAATAAATGTTTTAAAATGGATTTTTTAAAAATTATATACCGAGTTAAATATACTGGGTTTACAACAGTTTATATATATATATATCTAATACTATTCAACGAGCAATGTCACTATATTTGTTTGTTCGTTTGTTTGTTTGCATAATCTCCAAATCCGCTCTAACGATATTCACGAATATTGATGTACTACCAATTTTCGTGGTAAAAATTCGATTGGGATAGGTTTCATCTTCGAAAAATTTCATTTAGAGGGTGAAATAAGTAGATTAAAAGTCCCATTTAACTCTTCCCACATTCAAATTATTCATGAGTTAATAGGTTATATGGCAATAACCGTTAAACGTTATTTAATTCGTCATATGTTATTTTAATTTAAAACGTGTAAAATATTTTGATGAGAAATTTTCATTTTACTAATTATTTTAAAATAAAGTATTTTTTTCTCATAAATAAACAAATGAAACATCAGTAAATTAAAATTAGAATTGGAAAATCGTTTGCGTTTTCAAATAAAGAAAAAACATATTCTAATAACGTGACTGTTTCGTATACTAAATGACTTTTTCGTCTACTAAATACTATAAGTTTTCTAATAAAACCGAAGTTTGACATATTTAATCCTGTGATTTTTTACTCTGTTTATGCGCGTGACGTCATAAGCGGAATACACAAGAGCAAGTTTTTAAAATACCGTATAAGAAAATATCGTTAGGGAAACCATGTAGGTTTTGTTTATATTCCATGTAAAATGGATTATGTATATCCACAAATAGAACGTGGAACTTTCAATTTAAAATATGTTTGATTAGATGCAATTTCATTTGTTTTGCTAAGTATTTATATTCTAATGGAATCAATTGAATTATGTTTTATTAAATTAATGTGTTACGTGTTATTTATAAAATAAATATTTATTTACTTTTACAATTAAACTTTGTTCTACATTGTTAGTTGATAAATTTTATTTTACCAACTGTTTAAAAATACTTTTTTAAGCTTTTATATTCAAATGAAATTTACTAAAAGAAGTTTTATTAAATTAATTTTGCGCATTATTTATAAAGATAAAAAATAATTTTATACATTTCAAAAACGGTTTTGTTCTATACACTATCGTTATTTGATATTTTTTATTTTCCCAATTGTTTATAAATACACTATTATTACTGATAGCATTAAACGAGAAACTGAATTTTTTTTGTAAGTTTAACAGTTTTGAAAAAATGTTTTAGAAATTTTGAAAAATGAAACGTTTCCAAAAATTTGCGTTTGTTTACTGTGGACACTTTGCACTGATTTCTGCTGTAATTAACATGACGTCTTTAAAGATATAAGAAACTTCATGCTCATTTGTTATTGGTTGATAGATCCCACGTGGTTTGTTATTCACCAATCACAGAGGCTAATCGACCATGCGTTTTTGTTAATTCGTCAAAATTTTAATCTTGAGACCATGCCATGCATAGCGTCTATAAAAATGGTTTGTTATTTATTCTACATTCTAATGAGTAAATAATTACTAAAAAAGTTAAATAGTTTGAAATGCTAAATTTTTTCTGGAAAAGTGATACCAGTAAATGTATTACATTCTGAATGTAAAAGCAACATTCCTATTACCTATGACCATTGCGTAGAAAAATTGCGCGAGGTCAATCCTTACCCTATCTAATTTAATATGAAATAGTTCTCTATATTAAATTGTATTAGTTAGTAATAATTTAATAATGAACTGTTTCACGAATTACGTAAGTAAGTTTAGTTTCAAGCAGAGAGGGATTGAAAATGAGTAATGAAATTTTACAATAGAACAACGGAAAAAGAGTTTAAATTTTTCATTAACAAAATTTAAAATCACTTTTAAATATAAATTTGACATTTACTATGTGTTTTAAAATGGATTTACTTTGTTATTTCAAATAATTTTTCTTCTTTATTGAAATATTTGTTTGAAAGCACCTGCCTAATTAAATATGAAATTGTTTTCGGCATTTTCTTGCATTACGTAAGTATGTTTAGTTTCAAGCAGATATTTAGATGAGTAACGAGACTCTACAATATAACAAAGGAAAAACGGTTTAAGAGTTTTCAATTGAAACGTACATAGTAATGTAAACCCTTGAAAGAAAAAGTTTTCATATACAAAAAGGGAAATTAATTTAATTTAAAACCATTTGTAAAAATAAACTGTAAATGTTTTTTTAATTATTTTAATCGTGTTACTTCAAATAAGTATTTTGTTAATAAAAATTTGTTCGAAGTAACTATTTTTTTCAGGACCCATACTACTAGCCACCTACACAAATTTTATATTATAGAACCTTTTCTTCTGTAACCTCTTCAAAATTATGAAATATTCCTAACAAAATCCACAAATTTAATTTAACAAATTCAACAAATTAAATCAACAAATTTATTTTTTTTAATTGGTAAAATTAAATTATTTTTCACTAAATTAAAGATAAAATTGCTTTAATCACTAAGATTAATTCCCAATAACACATAAAATTACTCAAAATAAGTAAAAATCATTATTATTGATTAACCGTTTAATAAGAATATAAAACGCTGTTTAAAGGTTGAATGAATACAGGTTGAAGATAAAAAAATTGTCGAAATAATTTTTCAGTAGCAAAAAATAATTTGATATCCGTTATCATAATCTTCTTATTAACAAAGAGTACTTTACATAGCATTTAAAAATCCAGCCAGTTATTCCAGAGTTAGACAAAAGCAAACATCGTTACAAATTGTTACTTAAAATACTGAAGAACAATAATATTGTCAGGGTTTAGCATGCAAACGAAAACATCTTTGTGCTACAATTGTGCGAATGGTCGTATTAGATGCTCAGGATCCTTAAAAATATTAATTTAAATTACCTTTGCAGAATTGTTACGGTATCTTTGAAATCTCGACACTTCTAACCAGTCGTATGAGCATTTCAAAGAACTTAACTTATTTAGATAATTAAGACATTATTAGACGATAAAATATATTATGAAAAGTTTAACCATTGATATGAACATTTCAAAACACATGCATTTGATTCGATTCATTAGAAATATTACTAAGTAATAAAATATGCAAACGAGCTTGGCTCGGTCCCCTGGTACTATATGCGTAAAAACGATAATAATTAATCAATTTTTGCCTTTTAAATCCGCAAAGTCATTCTTGGATTTAAAAGTTATCCCTGAATATAAAGATAAATTGAAGGTGAAAATGGCCCCTTTAACAATAAATTGTTGTTATATTATTAAAGTTCCAAACAGAAAAACATGAATCTCTAATAGGGAATGATAGTTTTAAAGATTTAAACTTTTGCTAATATTCTTAACAGTTTGTATAAATTAACAAACAAAAATTTAAGAACACAAGATAGTATTTAATTTCAGTCTCTATTTCTCGTTAGGATAGTTTTCAATGCACAGGGTGGTGACCAATATTTAGGCGAGAGTCATTATTTGGATGTATCACTTAACTGTATCGGATAATAAAACGGTTATTTTTCCACAACTACTTCTCTTTTATTTAAACATGTCGTTTAACTTTAGTAGCAAAAAACAGAATAGTTGAAGTCCACGAAAAAGAATGATTTATTACGTGTAATTAAACAACTAAGAAATGACCGTCGACCAAAGAATTTGAGACCACCGTGTAAAATACTTTTAAATATAATGAATATTTCTCCATTGCATTTTAAAGATTATTTCTCCATCCATGCTTGTAAGTAACGTAATAAATTTTCTTTTGATTTATATAAGTACTAATTAACTTATTTAAAAAAATGTTTTTAATTTAGGATACCAAACTTTTAATATTTGTGTTTGAAAATGATTTTTATAATAACTGCCTATTTCCCCAAATACGTAAATAAAACTTCCGCAAACGTTTATTGAATTTTATTATATACGTATGGAAGAAAATGAATATTATTTTGAAGCAGGTTTCATTTGTTGACAGATCTGGAATTTTTTTATAGAAAGTAAGAGATATATATTTTATATTCCGATATTTTATTAATATGTCTATCGCCTCTCTTTTTTTATCTGCTATTACTTTTTCTATCATATTGCATTCATCGTAATATATCAAGACGATTCCAAAAAATAGTTTGAAAACCAACACATAAACATTTCGCATTTCCTGTAAGAAAATATTATTTGTTTCAAAATTTTATAAGACTACACTTTCGGTATTCCAAAATATGAGTACATATATGAAAAACATACACACTATCGCCGCTATACCTTTTAATATTACACTACCCATATATTTGAAAGAAAACATAGTTCCAACTTTGCAGAGCTGAAACCCAATCATTTCCGTGATTGTTGCCTGGGATACATAAAATAGGAGCAGATTTCCCAAAGGAAATAGGGAAAAGGACACAGCGGAAAATATGGGGAGTTAACATTGGGCAAAAAGGGAAAAACGGATCGGTTGCATAGGGGAAAACGGACCCTTGTTTGTCGCATTTTCAGCTAAAGGGGATAAGCGTCCACCAGCTGGCACACTTCCAAGGTTTTTTCGTACTGCTCTGATTTCCTCGAATAAATCTCAGCTTATTTGAGCTCATTTGTAGGAAAAGGATGTTGTATTTTATGGGACTGATTAGGGTAAATGAAACAAATTCGAAAATTTGTATTTTCAGTTTCTTCGTTAAAAGTTATTCAGAAAAGATAATTAAAATGGTTATCGTAAAATTTTATTAAGACGAATGGACATGAGTTGCATTGAATTGATTTGAATTTATTTTATTTGGTTTGGTTTGGTTTGGTTTAGTTTGAATTGGTTTGGTTTGGTTTAGTTTGAGTTGAATTGATTCGAATATAATTGACTAAATTTGAATGCAATCAAATATAAGCATACCAAATTCAATTGAATTGATTTGAATTGAGTGTACATGATTTGAATTAAATGTATTTGATTTTGTTTGGTTTGGTTTGATTTGAATTGAAATGATTCGAATTGAATTGAATAAATTCGAATCTAATAAAATATAACCATATCAAATTCAATTTAATACAATAAAATTCAATACAATCATATCCAATATAATCAAATTAATTTACAATTGAATCCAATACAATCAAATCAATCCAAAGCAAACCAAACCAAACTAAACTAAATCAATCGAACTTTAGCATCCACGCTCTATATATCAGGATTTCAGGCTTTAATCGTTACTGCCGTTACGTAAACAACACATGGAATTGCTTTTCTGGTAGATGCCATCTGCGCAAACGTACTGCATACTTCCGTTTCATACGATTTTACAAATCGGCACCCTATTAACCAAACTGAAAGACGTTTCACATCAAGTATCTATATTATATTAAAGTTCGATATTTATGACACACGCCGCCATAGGAAGGCTTGTGGTTAAAATTTATTATTATATAGTCTGCTTCTACTTTATGATATACAAAATTACAAATGGATCAATAATATACCAGATGAAAATATTCAAACATGAAGCTAGATTGCTATGGCATTGTGTAGCAGGAATGTTTTAGCATCTGTCGTCTGGAATTCATTGATATATAAATTAAAACTAATTAGTGCCATGAAACATTAAAGTAATTGATTATTGAACTAGAAATATTGGATATGGAAAAATTAAAGCTAAATAGATTTCTTGTGCACTTTCATTGTATTCGGTTGACTTTCACTATAACAAAATTGCGTTGGCGTTACAAACATATTTTTTATGGTATATTACCCTATATTGTACCTTTTCTCAAAATATATTTATTTTTCAAGTATTTCCCTCTTCCCTAGATTCTCAAGATCCTAAATAGTTGATGAGATACTTTGATGTTTTTCAAGCATGATAACGTCAAGTCAGCCAACTATGTATAATTCGAATTACCTGCACCGCAAAACTTTATCGAATTATGATTGTTCGATTTCCTTTCTCAATTCAAGTAGCGTGAAATGTCAAGCACTATTACATTTTTATTGGTTGCAAAACGTATAATTTCTTAGAAACTTTTATGAAAGCAATTTGCAGTGTACATTTAAAAGAAGGCGAATATAGCTCTGCTAACTTATACTTTGGATGTTGCTTCAAAGAGAATGTTGAGCTGTATTTTGTTTCAAAGGTATCGTGCGCTAGACATATTATTTTCGCACAGCTAAATAAAACTTTATTCATATTTCTAAGATATACATTTTGAACTCTTCCATTTATTGAAATATAGAAACAAGTATTTAAATAAAACCCTGTTATTTATTATTATTTTAACGTTTCGTTGTTATTAAAATACTAGTTATATTAACGTTAAATTTATATTGCACGTTAGATTTTTCTCGGTCGAAACATCCACACGTTTATCGTGGTGTGGAAGATTCGAGAGAAAGGTGCCAGCTCCTAGTTTTTGAAATAATTCTCATTTTTGAAAATTCTGCGATTTTCAAAGATACTTTCGTTATATTTGACAATCGTTTCGTCATTGAATCACGTGACTTTTGACGAAATAGGAATCCTCAAATTTCGAACGAAAGTCCGTTACTCATATTCCTTTTCGATATTTTTCTGGGTCATCAGCTTATGTTTGGTTATTGTACTTATATTATCGGAATACTCATTGATATTGCATTATTTAAAATTGTCCTTACTTTTGCCGAATTTCGTCAAGAATTAGAAAAGTGTCGTCAAATAGGAGAATGCATTTTTAACAGTACATGTGTTGTCTTCGTCATCTGACTCTTATTAACTATGAGTAGTGTTCCCTTGTTTTCGTTTCAGGTTACACCACTGCCTATAGTGCGGTATTTATTCTTCGAACCAATATAAATGATGCATTGTTTTATAAGTGAAAAAGTTCTCTTTTTCTTCGGTATGGCAGTTCTAATTCTAAGCAAGAAAGTAACGGAGAAATTTCATTGCGTGCTTTTTCGGAAAACAAATAAAATTTATTGAAATCAATGGAGATAGTAAAAAGGGGGAAAAGTAAAAATTGTTTTAATAAAGCCTCCAGAACTTTGATATCCTTATTTTGAATACGAATGTTTCAATATACAAAAATATGGACAAATAAGTTTGAATATGTAATCTGCACTGAGAAAATTCAATTTCATTGAAAAACATAATTCGAAACAATAAAGTAAAAAATATTGATTGGTTTAAGTAAAATCTATTTTTATTTATTTTCTTATTACTAAAAAAACCTTAATGTTTCTTTGATTGAAATAACTATCGAAGTTCAATAGTCATTTTTATATATTGGATTCAAAGATTTATATTATAATTCATGCTTACATTATAATTCGAAGGTTTTGATGAATTTCAAAAAGTTAAAATTTCTTCCCTATTCGTCAAAGTTGTAAGACTTCTGATAACATGTACGCTTACTTAATTTAGAAACCAGGTCGTTAAAAGTGTCCATAAATGAAGTAGAGTACTTCAAAGTGACCTATCAATTATTAATAAACTAAGTAGTATGCCTCTGCTATTCTAAGCAAGTGAGTTAATAACGTACCATTGAACGTTTAATAACGTTCGGGAAGCCCTGTTACTCAACAAATATTATGTTTAACATGAGTTACACGGAATTATCGAATGTTGAGCGAGATCATTACGCTTTATAATATTATTACTTTCAAATTTACTAATATTTCTTGATTAGTGATGTTATCCAAAACCAGTTTAGACAACATATTACAAATACTCTTTAACTTGAAATTCATAAAAATAATCAATGTTGAAGTATGTTTAAAAAGTACTGCATTGGAGTATAATTTCAAAACAATCTCAATAAACGTGTTTATATTTAATAAAAATTAAATGTCGTGTATTGCAAAAATAATTTTAACTCTTTCAGTGAAAGCAATATCACAATATCGTTGTTAGCTTTATCGTTCAGAGGAATAATTACTGTGGTATAAAGTGTGAAAATGTACTGACAAAAACATTTACTCTTTAGTAAATTTTAGAAGACAAAAATATATTTAAATATATTTAAAAGATTACTTTCCTTTATCTCATGACAAGAGTCATTTTGATAAATTTATGTACTTACATTAATGATTTGAGATATCTGCAGAATTAAAATAAAAATTAAGATAGAGTTGGGGGAGACTTCATATACCCAATTCTCACACTTGGGCTCGAGTGATCACTTTAGACTGATTGGTAGAGCATCGGCGTAGCAAGCAGAACGTCACCGTTTCGATTCCCAGTGACTGCCAATGGCACAGAGCTACAACATGGCGACTACGACATTCTGCCAACGCAACTTTCATTTAAAAATGCAACACCGACCAAAATGCAGCACCAGCAAATAGGTCATCAACCCCTACCCACGAGATAACAATTCACGGGTTTCAACCATTGACAAGTAATAGCACTTCACGAGTATCAATCAATGTTCCTACGTCCGACTCACCGAGAGGGGTGTAGCGTGGGGATCAGTTCATATACTCGATACTCGATATTGATCACTTTAGACAATTAATAGAGCATTGGCGTAGGATGTCCACGGTTCGATTCCTAGTGACTGCTAAGAGCACAGCGCTCCAGAGTGTGAAAGGAAAGGCTATTTTTTTTATCTGTCTTGAAATATAAAATGTTTCTTTATTTTAATGTTTTATTGATATTTATAAATTATAATACATAAAAAACACACGTTAAATAGTTTTTGTGTTAGACATTACAGGTCAAATTGATAACCTCCTTTTATGACGCCAAGTTGGCGCAAAAGTCGCATAGAAAATGAGTTATTTGAAAAATGCGCATTTTTTTTTTTGATAGCCGAAGAGTTAAGAAGTAAAACAAACTTTCCTTTCCAATTAATTTTTTCCCCGATTATTATAACACTTTTTAATCTGCTTTAAGTTACACATTTCCAATATTAAAAAAAAACATCGATGTTATGTTAACGTAAATGCGCTATCAAATATTGCTGGTATTTTCAAGTTTTAAATAATTTTAACTAGTTAAATTATTGTTTAAAAATTTTAAATTTTGAAAACTTGATAAATTTATTTCAATTAATATTAAAAAAGTAAGAAAATACAAATAAACAATTTTATTCAGATTTTTATTTTGTGCAACATAAAGATTTTGTGATAACAATAAAACGTGTGAATAATATAATATTGGTAGCAATTTAAAAATCTGGGTATGTTTATAATTTAATAGTTCATTTAAAATCTTTCTGCTTTTCAAATTAATTTAATACATTTTGGCATTTCTTCAAAATGATTTTTCCTTTAGGTAATGTATTTTTTAAATAAGAAAATAATAAATATTGTAAGAAATCAACACTCCATGAAATATTAACTACTATTTATCTTTCTTATAATCTAAGGAAATGTATTTATCTTCTTCTTCATTTAAAATTTGCATTTTTAATTAAAATAAGAACTTTACAATGTAGATGGAAGAATATACTGATATAATATGTTTAATTTATTAAGTTATATATGTTTAAATTAATTAAATCAATTCTCATCATACAAAACCCGAGCCAAGAAAAGAGCGAACTTAATTAAATTCTTCGAACTTTGTTACAAGTGTAAATGAAAAATATTTAAGTCTATTAAGGTTTTGCGTAGGTAATTTGTGTGCCATTTATATTTTGAGCCTTTTATATTAATTTTAATCTATAATGTGGAGTTTAAACAGTTCTGAAATTATATTTCTGGGTATTTTATGAAATAATTTCTTTAATTAATTTTTCTTAAACTTAAAAAAATTAAATATTTTTTTCATTAATGTTTGGGCATGGAGAATTTTAATCTCAATAAGAGACTTTTTTATATGCGAAAATAATTATCGTTTGGTTTATTGATGAAAATTGAAAATATAATCTCACACAGTTTTTATTTACGAAAATGTATTTTCTAGAATTTCCAAATCTGTATTTTTTTTTTAAATGTCTGAAGTTTTAGCATAACGAAAGCTAATTAAAATCAAGTATTTTCTAGAATTTCCAAATCTGTATTTTTTTAAAAAAATTTCTGAAGTTTTAGCATAACGAAAGCTAATTAAAATCAATTAAAGTTAAATGTTACTTGAGCTGCGCTTTCTTTTCTTAGCTCCATTAAAAATGTATGTGTGTATACAATTTTAATCGAGCTAAGAAAAGAAAGCGCAGCTTTTTTCCGGGAGAAGGCTAGTGAGTGGTTGTGCAGAGTTGAGCCCCCTAGTGCAATTGGCTTGTTTGTTTTTTATATCACAACTTTATTTTGATTTATTAAAAAAAAAACTGAAAAAATGTTTTAGTCTTGAAGTATAGATTGAGGATGGTGTGTGGGGTAGTATAAATAATTTTTGTAATTTATCATCAAAAACGAAAAAGAATATTATTATTGTTTATTTACGAAACAAAGATAAAAAAAATGTCATGTTAAATATATTAAAAAATACCTGCATAAGAACTACATTAATTTTATCAACGTAAAATTCTTAAACTTTTTTAACAAAAATTAAAAAAATGGAAAATTTGAATAAAACATAAATTTATACAAAAATAAATCAAAAAAATTACATTAAGGTTTTTAAATATCAAACACCATCCAAACCAGTAAAAATAATAGCCTTCTATATAAATAAAACTGATCCGCAATTGAGGACTAGAAATGGAAAACGACCCAAGTCCAAAAAAGAAATTTTTTCAGGAGAGCCGAAAAATGAAAAACACTCGCATCTGTTACTTAGGGCGTTCTTCATTTCACTCAATTTTTTTAACTATTACTACTGGAGTTTGCACTTTGGGCGTTCTCCACTTTGTTTAGTTTGGTCCTAGGACATATTTACCGTAAAAAAGATTTTTGATTTTTTTGGTACTTAGATCGTTTTCCATTTCTTAAATTCCTATCTTACTACAAACAAACAACTACAAACCAATGTTAGCATCATAAACTGAACTTACCACATATCAGCGTGAGCATGTCCGCCACGGCTAAATTGAAGAGGTAACAGTTGGTCGCCGTCTGCATGTACGGATTGCTAGCAATGACCAGGCACGTGCAAGTGTTGCCTATAAGTCCGGTGGTGAATATGACTGCATACACCAAAGTCAATGGTAGAAGCCAGTTCAACGGCAGTCTTTTCGGGCCCAGTATTGCTGCGACGTATTCATCGATGTCGGCCATGTCGTCGGTGTAGTTACTCCAATCGGTGAAGTTCATTGTGCTTGGTTTGAGATGTCTTATTCACAATTAAAAAGGATTGGACCAATTATATTTATTCGGAATTTTAATTTAAGGCTCATTTATTAGAAAATGAACAATGAACGGTTGTGATTTTTCAGACCAGTGTATTCAAGTTTGTGTTATTTTTGAGGATAAATCGTTTTTAGCTTGTCTTGTCTCGAAATTTTGTTTTGAAGTATGAATTTGAAAAATAATTTTTTTCAAAAAAATATTTAATTATTTTTTGTGTTAATTAAAATTGAAAATTTTAATATTTTTTAACTCTTCTTTACGTCTTTTGTTAATATTATTTATAACTAATTTTATCCGTATAGTAAACATAAACAACATGCATTTACTCTCATATTAAAAATATCGGGCTTACAATTTAATTGTTTAAAATTTAATGAAACTAGAGAAACAACAAATTGCAAATTTTATTAATTAAAATTTTTATAATCATTTTTAAAATGAACTATACATTGTTTTTAGCTTTGCGAATACTTTATTTTTAAAAAAAATTAAACATAAAGGAATATTATAAAATTTTAAATGCAATTAAATAAAAATTACGATCTTCAAAATAGTATCATTACAAGAACTTGCTGCAGATATAAACACAATTTTCAAAAAGACTTCTGAAAAGATTTGTCTTTTTAATCTTAATAAAAAAAAAATCTAAATTTTTCTTAGAAAAAAATTAATTATTGAAATTCTTTTTTAAAGTCTTAATTTATTGTTGAACTTTTCGGCTTTTGACTATAACAAAATTAAAAGACAAAAACAAATTATTAAAAGACCACAAAGGCGAAAAACAAAAATAAAAGAAATCCAACAAGGACCAAAGAAATGTCTTATCTCGTCGACTCCTCCTCAAACGACACTAGGTCTTTCGAATCCCGGGATCGTAAATTTGATCAACCTCGGCGAAGTGAGTCTGAAACTAGAATGAATGAGAGGGAAGAAACCGGGATGTTTCAAACTCATCTGGATCCCAGGACTGTGCTCGGGATCGGGAGAAATTCTCCGGACAAACGACGCCAATACCCACGCCAAACGGGAGAGAAAGGAATTTCGGAAAAAGTTTCTTCTCGGATGTGGGTGTTGCATTGTTTGATAAGAGGAATGGAATAATTGAGTTTATGAATTTTCCTTCCCGAAAGCGTTGTTTTGTGCATCTGTAGAAATGTTGTTTGTTCTTAGGATTTAATCCCAAAAATAGATGTTTATAACATTAATTGCCTGCCTGTTGTTCTAAAATGTTAAATAACTAAGAAAACTAGTAAAATATTGATTTGATGAAATTTGATCAGCTCAGTAGTTATTTAAAAAAACATGTTAATAACTTTTAAAAATTTGACTATCCATATTTGGCAAGAAAGTTACTTAAAAAAATATTGTACTGGGAATGAAATATTTTAGTAAGGATTTTAAAAGTATTAGACATTGACAATAGTTTCGTGATTTAATCACGTAACTTTTGACGAAAAAAGAATCGTCAAAATTTTAATAAAAGTAATTTACTCAAATACTTTTACGGCCCTTTTCAGGGGTATTAACTTACAATTGGTTTTTATACTTATATTGCCTCATTTTTGACGAAATAAATTTCGTTAGAAAAAAGGACAAAATCAAATTCCTCAGTTTGACGAAATATTTAATTGGAGCATACAGCAGGCGTCTGTTTCTTCAAAAATGACAAAAGTTTCGTCAAATATGAGAGTACATTTTTAAGTAGAATAGGTTTAAGAGAACAGAGTAAATAACCTCATTTTTTCCCCATAAGGTTGACTCATTTATTTAAGACAGTACGTATATTTCATATTGCCTAAAACATTACCGCAGTAAATTGGACATTTTCGGATTGTTTGGGTACATCCTTCACAAGCCGCTAAGTATCCCCTGTATCCACGTATCCTGTATTTTGCAAATATTTCATACATCTCATCACTTACTTATTTGTTTTTAACAATGACCGAATTAAAAATGCTGCTTTCAACATTGTTGAAGGAAATTTGACCAGATCAGTAGTTATTTAAAAAAAAAATATGGCGATTTTGTAATTGTGTTAAAAAAATTCAGTATTAAATTATTTTTTGTTATATTCTGGTATATATTCCTAACTTACAGTGATTTATTTATAAAATGTTAGTTTAAATAAAAAAAGTTATTCTGATATTGCAATTTTGAATGATTGCTTTTGAAGTTGGTATTGATGTAGCAACTTATGGACAACTGACATCTATAATTCTTTTTAAAATATTGTGTCTTAAACATGCTCAACAAATGAATGTCCCAACATGTTGTGTTACAGCATACTTCGCCTGTAATTCGTATTTACATTTTAATATTTTAAGACACATCGTTTTTTATATTTTATAGTGAAAGTTTTGTATGAGACCTTTGTATGAGACAAGTTCACAAAGGTGACATGCCCATTCAGTCATTTTTAGGAGTAAAGTAATTAAATGAAATTAATTTAGTGTTAAATAACTTACCTTATGTTTTAATTTTAGTGAAAAAATGTTAATTTTATAACAATATTTGTCAAAAGGTTGAAAATGTCATGGAGAACACGAATACAATTGAGGACTAGAAAGGAAAAACGACCTAAGTACCAAAAAAATTGAAAATCTTCTTTTTACGGAAAAATGTCCTAAAGACCAAGCTAAGCAAAGTGGAGAACGCCCAAAGTGCGAACTCCAGAACTCTAGTAGTAATAATTCAAAAATTTGAGTGAAATGAAGAACGCCTTAAATAACAGATGCGAGTGTTTTTCATTTTTCGGCCCTCCTGAAAAATTTTCCTTTTTGGACTTTAGGTCGTTATCCATTTTTAGTCCTCAAATATCTATTGCTTTTGAAGAATACGATATATATATATATATATATATATATATATATATATATATATATATATATATATATATATATATATATATATATATATATATATATATATATATATATATATATATATATATATATATATATATATATATATATATATATATATATATATATATATATATATATATATATATATATATATATATATATATATATATATATATATATATATATACATATATATATATATATATATATGTATATATATATATATATATACATATATAGATATATATATATATATATATACATATATATATATATATATATATGTATATATATATATATATATACATATATAGATATATATATATATATATATATATATATATATATATATATATATATATATATATATATATATATATATATATATACATATATGTATATATACATATATATATATATATATATATATATACATATATATATATATATATATATATATATATATATATATATATATATATATATACATATATATATATATATATATATATATATATATATATATATATATATATATATATATATATATATATATATATATATATATATATATATATATATATATATATATATATATATATATATATATATATATATATATATATATATATATATATATATATATATATATATATATATATATATATATATATATATATATATATATATATATATATATATATATATATATATATATATATATATATATATATATATATATATATATATATATATATATATATATATATATATATATATATATATATATATATATATATATATATATATATATATATATATATATATATATATATATATATATATATATATATATATATATATATATATATATATATATATATATATATATATATATATATATATATATATATATATATATATATATATATATATATATATATATATATATATATATATATATATATATATATATATATATATATATATATATATATATATATATATATATATATATATATATATATATATATATATATACATATATATATATATATATATATATCCATATATATATATATATTACATTTCACCTACACATAATTAGAAAACAGGTTTATAGGGCTTGTCGAGTTCTCAGCATTGTTATACTACTGATTTTATTTATGCCTGAGTCTAAAGAGAAATATATTCATGATCACCTTAGAAATAAATAACTAAGTATTACTACGTAAGCAACATAATATTATTTGAGTCTTTTTCCAGATAACTCATCAGCCAATTTCATTAGCAAGGATACCAGAATGACTTCGAACCCAAATACAGACCTTGGTATTTATATAACACTATTTAATGAGCAACAGCGAGAGAGAAATAAGCCGAACTGGTTCTTTGTCAACTAACTAACCCAATAAAGAAGTCTGGTCGGGTAATTTAATTAATTCTATACATCCACATGTGTTTTTATTTCTTACTGTGGTAATATGCGAAAGGGACGTACTGCAACTCATTTGAAATGTTATGGACTTTTATTATTGAAGAGATTAAAAGCCACCACTGTATGTCAAATATTAATATTAAGGTGTGTCTAGTGTATAAGTGATATTTTTAAAAATAGGATTTGAAGATTATAGTCTGATAATTTTCTATTTATAATTTGTTTCGTTTTCATGACTTAAAAAAAATCAACAGTGTAATTTATGGCCTTATAACTCTGTGGGATTAGGGTATTTTAAAAAATTTCACGAAAAACCAAAAATTAATATTTTTTTTTAAAAATATATATATTTTATCTACACATAAAAACCTATAAAACATGAGATGAGAACAACGTAGTAATATTTATAAATGAAACTACAACATAAAACATTAGATTAAATTTCAAACCATCGTTTTCATTTTAAAAACAGTATTAAAATTAGTTTAATTAAAATTATATATCATACTTAAAGTAAAATATAAGGGAGTCATTTATTTTACTTAATGATTTGTCTTTTTATTTTTAAAAATGTAATAAATATTTAAACTTTCTACAAGATATGGAGTATTTTATATGCGATTACACTTTTAATTTTGTGCTTTCCTACATATTTCAAATTGAAACTTGTAGTTCTTTTTATTTAAGTACAATAAACTTATAACTCTTTAGTTATTAAAATGCAATAAAATGTTAATTTGCTATTTGGTGTATGAAAACGCTGATAAATTATCCAAACTCAAATCAACTCTTTTCCCTCTTAAGTTTAAAGTAAAACTTTGCATTGAAAAGTTTTGTAACAAAAATAAAATATTTATAAACATTCTCAAAGACAAGTTTTTTATTTGTAAGATCAAACACTTGTTTGTATCAAAGTTGTTCTCATCCTGTATCATCTTGTTTGATAAAATAAAACTACTGTGTTAAGCTTATAAAAATAGTAATAAGACATTTGTAGGAAATTATCCAATTACATGTTTCTGAGAGAAAAAGGTAGAATTATGTTAGAAATAAGTTAGTTTACTTAAAATTTAAATTCTCGCATACAGCAGGATTATAATTGATTTCTAATTATTATGCATTAAATATACCCTATAAATGTAGCATATGAGCATTAAATTAAATATAGTGTTTAAACAAAACTGAGCAAACACAAGATTATTAGTAGAAAATTTAACTTTGATATTTCGAATTTCGCTCGTATAAGGAATGTCTTATCGGAGGTTGTAACATATTAAATTAAGTGGGATCGGTAGGCTAAAAATGGCATACCATCATATTTTGAGATTTTTTTATTTGTTAAAATCTATAAAACCATAACTTTAAAATGGTACTTAATACAGCATAATATGGGTATAAGAAGTATTTTTGGTATTTATTTTTAAATAATGTGTTACCAAAGAAATTAATGTTTCTTTATTTCTAAAATCAAAGTAATAATATACCAGTTAATTTTTCTTTAATATCCATGCATAGAGTCTAATAGATATTAGTTATACCTTTTAATGCTATTTCTTTATACTTTAAAAAATAGACATATCGGATTAAAGGTATTTTAAATTTAAAAAAAAATAAAAAACATTTTAAACATGAAAATTTTATTTAAACTATTTAAAAATTCGTATAGTAAACAATAATAACAATGAACATTTTTTCAAAAGTATTTACCAAGATTTAAATGCTAACCAGGAAAAATTGTAGATCAGCAAGTAGTTTCTGAGTTACCAGGTACACAAAAAAGGCTCTTTTAACATGGCTTCAAATGAATCTTTCCGGTCCTTTAAAAAGAATATAAAAATTCTAGTTAGTACACACAATTGATACTAAAAATATTTTTTAGGATTTCTTTCTATAAGATTTCAAAGGCTTTTTTCTATTCCTTGAAAAACTTCTTTTCTCATTAAACCTAATGATGTTACGATTCTTTTTTGAAATATGATATATTATAAGATTTAGGATTGTTTTACCCCTTTATAACTGTAGTTTTTTTTAAAGTACTGTTGGTGTAGATAATATTTTTTTTTCTCCTATCAAAATGATGAAACCAATAAAAGTTTTCTTTAAAAAGTTTTATAAAAACATCGAGTTAATAAATAATTTTTAGTGTCCATCTCAAATACGTGTGGTATGCGACTTAAAACTATCTAAAAATATATTTAATTATCTTCTGTCAAAGTAAGTAATTCTAAAAAAAAAAATCTTACAAAGATATCCTATTGCATTTTTTTTCATATTTGTAAAAATACCAACATAAATCTAAAAATAAGAAATTCCGGTACAAAAATAGTTGAAAATAAAACATAACGAATGTAGGAAATATGCCGTATAATATTGTTTTGAAAAATATATTTTGTTTTGATGATTCATATATAATAATGTTTGGAATACTTACTGATAAAAGTGATTGAATACTTATTGATTGGTATTCTAACGTCATAGTGAAATCTTTTGCAAATCTTCACTTTCCACTACACACAGCTGGGTTAAACTGTCAATTAATCAAATACAATTGTAGAACTTTTCGTTTTCTTCTATTTAAGCATTTACACGTCATAAACCGTAGATTATATATGAAATTACACTGTTATAGAAGTCGGAATATGCCCGAAATTTAACTAATTCCGCGCGCATTACAATTGTAGGAAATTGAGTGGATTATGGACCAACCTGGTTGGCGTGGATTACCGTTCTGTGCACGATGGTATTTTATTTATTCTCATAGGCTGTTTATACCTGAAGTTATGGGAGTTTGAAATAGCAACACTTTTTATGACGTGCAAGTATCTGGCAATCACCGCTGTTCCCGGACCAATTTTAAAGACTTATTCACATAAAAAATTGGCCAGTCTGTGCGTATCTGAATAAAATAACTCATTAACTGAAAATATTTCGAAATCCTAATCTGGTTTGTTAGAAGTACAGATCTGATATTAGTTTTCCGTGGAACATAGTAGCAAGTATAACACGAGAATTTCACGTTCGAAAAATAGCGCGGCCTTTGATTATTTCTGTTTTTTATTGAAAGCCATCATTACATTTTCATTGTAAAATACAGGTAATAAATGTTCATGTCTTTCAAAATCTATGTATATAAAAATTGTGTAGAAATGTCATAAAACTATCCTAAAAAGGGAAATTCTTCCAAGTAAGTGAGATAGATGTTTTAAAAGAAACGTTTTTATAAAGAATATTCCCCAATTATGTTGAGTTACAATAATCAAAATTCTTTGACGAGAATTTTGATTGATGAAAAATAAAAATTATTAAATATTTTACTAATACTTTTGTCACTTTTTTTAATATTGATATAAAAGTTTCCTTAATGATGATAATTTCATTTTGTCAAATAAAGGGTACTCAAATGGAGATTAATAAATAATTCGAGTCAACGTCAATATTATCGCAGGTGCAAACACACGACTGATGAAATATCCCATACATATATATATATATATATATATATATATATATACATATATATATATATATATATATATATATATATATATATATATATATATATATATATATATATATATATATATATATATATATATATATATATATATATATATATATATATATATATATATATATATATATATATATATATATATATATATATATATATATATATATATATATATATATATATATATATATATATATATATATATATATATATTATATATATATATATATATATATATATATGTATATATATATATATATATATATATATTACATTTCACCTACACATAATTAGAAAACAGGTTTATAGGGCTTGTCGAGTTCTCAGCATTGTTATATTACTGATTTTATTTATGCCTGAGTCTAAAGAGAAATATATTCATGATCACCTTAGAAATAAATAACTAAGTATTACTACGTAAACAACATAATATTATTTGAGTCTTTTTCCAGATAACTCATCAGCCAATTTCATTAGCAGGGATACCAGAATGACTTCGAACCCAAATACAGACCTTGGTATTTATATAACACTATTTAATGAGCAACAGCGAGAAAGAAAAAAGCCGAACTGGTTCTTTGTCAACTAACTAACCCAATAAAGAAGTCTGGTCGGGTAATTTAATTAATTCTATACATCCACATGTGTTTTTATTTCTTACTGTGGTAATATGCGAAAGGGACGTACTGCAACTCATTTGAAATGTTATGGACTTTTATTATTGAAGAGATTAAAAGCCACCACTGTATGTCAAATATTATTATTAAGGTGTGTCTAGTGTATAAGTGATATTTTTAAAAATAGGATTTGAAGGTTATAGTCTGATAATTTTCTATTTATAATTTGTTTCGTTTTCATGACTTAAAAAAAAACAACAGTGTAATTTATGGCCTTATAACTCTGTGGGATTAGGGTATTTTAAGAAATTTCACGAAAAACCAATAATTAATATTTTTTTTAAAATATATATATATTTTATCTACACATAAAAACCTATAAAACATGAGATGAGAACAACGTAGTAATATTTATAAATGAAACTACAACATAAAACATTAGATTAAATTTCAAACCATCGTTTTCATTTTAAAAACAGTATTAAAATTAATTTAATTAAAATTATATATCATACTTAAAGTAAAATATAAGGGAGTCATTTATTTTACTTAATGATTTGTCTTGTTATTTTTAAAAATGTAATAAATATTTAAACTTTCTACAAGATATGGAGTATTTTATATGCGATTACACTTTTAATTTTGTGCTTTCCTACATATTTCAAATTGAAACTTGTAGTTCTTTTTATTTAAGTACAATAAACTTATAACTCTTTAGTTATTAAAATGCAATAAAATGTTAATTTGCTATTTGGTGTATGAAAACGCTGATAAATTATCCAAACTCAAATCAACTCTTTTCCCTCTTAAGTTTAAAGTAAAACTTTGCATTGAAAAGTTTTGTAACAAAAATAAAATATTTATAAACATTCTCAAAGACAAGTTTTTTATTTGTAAGATCAAACACTTGTTTGTATCAAAGTTGTTCTCATCCTGTATCATCTTGTTTGATAAAATAAAACTACTGTGTTAAGCTTATAAAAATAGTAATAAGACATTTGTAGGAAATTATCCAATTACATGTTTCTGATAGAAAAAGGTAGAATTATGTTAGAAATAAGTTAGTTTACTTAAAATTTAAATTCTCGCATACAGCAGGATTATAATTGATTTCTAATTATTATGCATTAAATATACCCTATAAATGTAGCATATGAGCATTAAATTAAATATAGTGTTTAAACAAAACTGAGCAAACACAAGATTATTAGTAGAAAATTTAAACTTTGATATTTCGAATTTCGCTCGTATAAGGAATGTCTTATCGGAGGTTGTAACATATTAAATTAAGTGGGATCGGTAGGCTAAAAATGACATACCATCATATTTTGAGATTTTTTTTATTTGTTAATATCTATAAAACCATAACTTTAAAATTGTACTTAATACAACATAATATGGGTATATGAAGTATTTTTGGTATTTATTAATAATATGTTACCAAAGAAATCAATGTATCTTTATTTCTAAAACCAATGTAATGTTATACCAGTTAATTTTTTTTTATATCCATGCATAGAGTCCAATAGATATTAGTTATACCTTTAAATGGTTTTTCTTTATACTTTAAAAAATAAACATATAGGATTAAAGGTATTTAAATTTTTTTTAAAAACAAATTAAGCCTGAAAATTTTATTTAAACAATTTAAAAATTCGTTTATTAAAAAGTAATAACACTGAAAATTGTTACAGAAGTATATACCAAGATTTGAATGTTAACCAGGAAAAATTGTAGACCAGCAAGTAGTTTCTGAATTAAAAAGTGCACAGAAAAGTCTCTTTTATCATGGTTTTCAAATGGAGCTTTCCGGTCCTTCAAAAAGAATATGAAAATTCTAGTTTGTACACAAAATTAATACTAAGATTTTTTTTTTAGAATTTCTTTCTATAAGATATCAAATGTTTTTTTTCTGTTCTAGGAAAAACGTCTTTTCTCATTAAACCTAATGATGTTACGATTCTTTTTTGAAATATGATATATTATAAGATTTAGGATTGTTTTACCCCTTTATAACTGTAGTTTTTTTTAAAGTACTGTTGGTGTAGATAATATTTTTTTTTCTCCTATCAAAATGATGAAACCAATAAAAGTTTTCTTTAAAAAGTTTTATAAAAACATCGAGTTAATAAATAATTTTTAGTGTCCATCTCAAATACGTGTGGTATGCGACTTAAAACTATCTAAAAATATATTTAATTATCTTCTGTCAAAGTAAGTAATTCTAAAAAAAAAAATCTTGCAAAGATATCCTATTGCATTTTTTTTCATATTTGTAAAAATACCAACATAAATCTAAAAATAAGAAATTCCGGTACAAAAATAGTTGAAAATAAAACATAACGAATGTAGGAAATATGCCGTATAATATTGTTTTGAAAAATATATTTTGTTTTGATGATTCATATATAATAATGTTTGGAATACTTACTGATAAAAGTGATTGAATACTTATTGATTGGTATTCTAACGTCATAGTGAAATCTTTTGCAAATCTTCACTTTCCACTACACACAGCTGGGTTAAACTGTCAATTAATCAAATACAATTGTAGAACTTTTCGTTTTCTTCTATTTAAGCATTTACACGTCATAAACCGTAGATTATATATGAAATTACACTGTTATAGAAGTCGGAATATGCCCGAAATTTAACTAATTCCGCGCGCATTACAATTGTAGGAAATTGAGTGGATTATGGACCAACCTGGTTGGCGTGGATTACCGTTCTGTGCACGATGGTATTTTATTTATTCTCATAGGCTGTTTATACCTGAAGTTATGGGAGTTTGAAATAGCAACACTTTTTATGACGTGCAAGTATCTGGCAATCACCGCTGTTCCCGGACCAATTTTAAAGACTTATTCACATAAAAAATTGGCCAGTCTGTGCGTATCTGAATAAAATAACTCATTAACTGAAAATATTTCGAAATCCTAATCTGGTTTGTTAGAAGTACAGATCTGATATTAGTTTTCCGTGGAACATAGTAGCAAGTATAACACGAGAATTTCACGTTCGAAAAATAGCGCGGCCTTTGATTATTTCTGTTTTTTATTGAAAGCCATCATTACATTTTCATTGTAAAATACAGGTAATAAATGTTCATGTCTTTCAAAATCTATGTATATAAAAATTGTGTAGAAATGTCATAAAACTATCCTAAAAAGGGAAATTCTTCCAAGTAAGTGAGATAGATGTTTTAAAAGAAACGTTTTTATAAAGAATATTCCCCAATTATGTTGAGTTACAATAATCAAAATTCTTTGACGAGAATTTTGATTGATGAAAAATAAAAATTATTAAATATTTTACTAATACTTTTGTCACTTTTTTTAATATTGATATAAAAGTTTCCTTAATGATGATAATTTCATTTTGTCAAATAAAGGGTACTCAAATGGAGATTAATAAATAATTCGAGTCAACGTCAATATTATCGCAGGTGCAAACACACGACTGATGAAATATCCCATTAATCATATATATATATATATATATATATATACATATATATATATATATATATATATATATATATATATATATATATATATAATATATATATATATATATATATATATATATATATATATATATATATATATATATATATATATATATATATATATATATATATATATATATATATATATATATATATATATATATATATATATATATATATATATATATATATATATATATATATATATATATATATATTATATATATATATATATATATATATATATATATATATATATATATGTATATATATATATATATATATATATATTACATTTCACCTACACATAATTAGAAAACAGGTTTATAGGGCTTGTCGAGTTCTCAGCATTGTTATACTACTGATTTTATTTATGCCTGAGTCTAAAGAGAAATATATTCATGATCACCTTAGAAATAAATAACTAAGTATTACTACGTAAACAACATAATATTATTTGAGTCTTTTTCCAGATAACTCATCAGCCAATTTCATTAGCAGGGATACCAGAATGACTTCGAACCCAAATACAGACCTTGGTATTTATATAACACTATTTAATGAGCAACAGCGAGAAAGAAAAAAGCCGAACTGGTTCTTTGTCAACTAACTAACCCAATAAAGAAGTCTGGTCGGGTAATTTAATTAATTCTATACATCCACATGTGTTTTTATTTCTTACTGTGGTAATATGCGAAAGGGACGTACTGCAACTCATTTGAAATGTTATGGACTTTTATTATTGAAGAGATTAAAAGCCACCACTGTATGTCAAATATTATTATTAAGGTGTGTCTAGTGTATAAGTGATATTTTTAAAAATAGGATTTGAAGGTTATAGTCTGATAATTTTCTATTTATAATTTGTTTCGTTTTCATGACTTAAAAAAAAAAAACAGTGTAATTTATGGCCTTATAACTCTGTGGGATTAGGGTATTTTAAGAAATTTCACGAAAAACCAATAATTAATATTTTTTTTAAAATATATATATATTTTATCTACACATAAAAACCTATAAAACATGAGATGAGAACAACGTAGTAATATTTATAAATGAAACTACAACATAAAACATTAGATTAAATTTCAAACCATCGTTTTCATTTTAAAAACAGTATTAAAATTAATTTAATTAAAATTATATATCATACTTAAAGTAAAATATAAGGGAGTCATTTATTTTACTTAATGATTTGTCTTGTTATTTTTAAAAATGTAATAAATATTTAAACTTTCTACAAGATATGGAGTATTTTATATGCGATTACACTTTTAATTTTGTGCTTTCCTACATATTTCAAATTGAAACTTGTAGTTCTTTTTATTTAAGTACAATAAACTTATAACTCTTTAGTTATTAAAATGCAATAAAATGTTAATTTGCTATTTGGTGTATGAAAACGCTGATAAATTATCCAAACTCAAATCAACTCTTTTCCCTCTTAAGTTTAAAGTAAAACTTTGCATTGAAAAGTTTTGTAACAAAAATAAAATATTTATAAACATTCTCAAAGACAAGTTTTTTATTTGTAAGATCAAACACTTGTTTGTATCAAAGTTGTTCTCATCCTGTATCATCTTGTTTGATAAAATAAAACTACTGTGTTAAGCTTATAAAAATAGTAATAAGACATTTGTAGGAAATTATCCAATTACATGTTTCTGATAGAAAAAGGTAGAATTATGTTAGAAATAAGTTAGTTTACTTAAAATTTAAATTCTCGCATACAGCAGGATTATAATTGATTTCTAATTATTATGCATTAAATATACCCTATAAATGTAGCATATGAGCATTAAATTAAATATAGTGTTTAAACAAAACTGAGCAAACACAAGATTATTAGTAGAAAATTTAAACTTTGATATTTCGAATTTCGCTCGTATAAGGAATGTCTTATCGGAGGTTGTAACATATTAAATTAAGTGGGATCGGTAGGCTAAAAATGACATACCATCATATTTTGAGATTTTTTTTATTTGTTAATATCTATAAAACCATAACTTTAAAATTGTACTTAATACAACATAATATGGGTATATGAAGTATTTTTGGTATTTATTAATAATATGTTACCAAAGAAATCAATGTATCTTTATTTCTAAAACCAATGTAATGTTATACCAGTTAATTTTTTTTTATATCCATGCATAGAGTCCAATAGATATTAGTTATACCTTTAAATGGTTTTTCTTTATACTTTAAAAAATAAACATATAGGATTAAAGGTATTTAAATTTTTTTTAAAAACAAATTAAGCCTGAAAATTTTATTTAAACAATTTAAAAATTCGTTTATTAAAAAGTAATAACACTGAAAATTGTTACAGAAGTATATACCAAGATTTGAATGTTAACCAGGAAAAATTGTAGACCAGCAAGTAGTTTCTGAATTAAAAAGTGCACAGAAAAGTCTCTTTTATCATGGTTTTCAAATGGAGCTTTCCGGTCCTTCAAAAAGAATATGAAAATTCTAGTTTGTACACAAAATTAATACTAAGATTTTTTTTTTAGAATTTCTTTCTATAAGATATCAAATGTTTTTTTTCTGTTCTAGGAAAAACGTCTTTTCTCATTAAACCTAATGATGTTACGATTCTTTTTTGAAATATGATATATTATAAGATTTAGGATTGTTTTACCCCTTTATAACTGTAGTTTTTTTTAAAGTACTGTTGGTGTAGATAATATTTTTTTTTCTCCTATCAAAATGATGAAACCAATAAAAGTTTTCTTTAAAAAGTTTTATAAAAACATCGAGTTAATAAATAATTTTTAGTGTCCATCTCAAATACGTGTGGTATGCGACTTAAAACTATCTAAAAATATATTTAATTATCTTCTGTCAAAGTAAGTAATTCTAAAAAAAAAAATCTTACAAAGATATCCTATTGCATTTTTTTTCATATTTGTAAAAATACCAACATAAATCTAAAAATAAGAAATTCCGGTACAAAAATAGTTGAAAATAAAACATAACGAATGTAGGAAATATGCCGTATAATATTGTTTTGAAAAATATATTTTGTTTTGATGATTCATATATAATAATGTTTGGAATACTTACTGATAAAAGTGATTGAATACTTATTGATTGGTATTCTAACGTCATAGTGAAATCTTTTGCAAATCTTCACTTTCCACTACACACAGCTGGGTTAAACTGTCAATTAATCAAATACAATTGTAGAACTTTTCGTTTTCTTCTATTTAAGCATTTACACGTCATAAACCGTAGATTATATATGAAATTACACTGTTATAGAAGTCGGAATATGCCCGAAATTTAACTAATTCCGCGCGCATTACAATTGTAGGAAATTGAGTGGATTATGGACCAACCTGGTTGGCGTGGATTACCGTTCTGTGCACGATGGTATTTTATTTATTCTCATAGGCTGTTTATACCTGAAGTTATGGGAGTTTGAAATAGCAACACTTTTTATGACGTGCAAGTATCTGGCAATCACCGCTGTTCCCGGACCAATTTTAAAGACTTATTCACATAAAAAATTGGCCAGTCTGTGCGTATCTGAATAAAATAACTCATTAACTGAAAATATTTCGAAATCCTAATCTGGTTTGTTAGAAGTACAGATCTGATATTAGTTTTCCGTGGAACATAGTAGCAAGTATAACACGAGAATTTCACGTTCGAAAAATAGCGCGGCCTTTGATTATTTCTGTTTTTTATTGAAAGCCATCATTACATTTTCATTGTAAAATACAGGTAATAAATGTTCATGTCTTTCAAAATCTATGTATATAAAAATTGTGTAGAAATGTCATAAAACTATCCTAAAAAGGGAAATTCTTCCAAGTAAGTGAGATAGATGTTTTAAAAGAAACGTTTTTATAAAGAATATTCCCCAATTATGTTGAGTTACAATAATCAAAATTCTTTGACGAGAATTTTGATTGATGAAAAATAAAAATTATTAAATATTTTACTAATACTTTTGTCACTTTTTTTAATATTGATATAAAAGTTTCCTTAATGATGATAATTTCATTTTGTCAAATAAAGGGTACTCAAATGGAGATTAATAAATAATTCGAGTCAACGTCAATATTATCGCAGGTGCAAACACACGACTGATGAAATATCCCATACATATATATATATATATATATATATATATACATATATATATATATATATATATATATATATATATATATATATATATATATATATATTATATATATATATATATATATATATATATATATATATATATATATATATATATATATATATATATATATATATATATATATATATATATATATATATATATATATATATATATATATATATATATATATATATATATATATATATATATATATATATATATATATATATATATATATATATATATATATATATATATATATATTATATATATATATATATATATATATATATATATATATATGTATATATATATATATATATATATATATTACATTTCACCTACACATAATTAGAAAACAGGTTTATAGGGCTTGTCGAGTTCTCAGCATTGTTATACTACTGATTTTATTTATGCCTGAGTCTAAAGAGAAATATATTCATGATCACCTTAGAAATAAATAACTAAGTATTACTACGTAAACAACATAATATTATTTGAGTCTTTTTCCAGATAACTCATCAGCCAATTTCATTAGCAGGGATACCAGAATGACTTCGAACCCAAATACAGACCTTGGTATTTATATAACACTATTTAATGAGCAACAGCGAGAAAGAAAAAAGCCGAACTGGTTCTTTGTCAACTAACTAACCCAATAAAGAAGTCTGGTCGGGTAATTTAATTAATTCTATACATCCACATGTGTTTTTATTTCTTACTGTGGTAATATGCGAAAGGGACGTACTGCAACTCATTTGAAATGTTATGGACTTTTATTATTGAAGAGATTAAAAGCCACCACTGTATGTCAAATATTATTATTAAGGTGTGTCTAGTGTATAAGTGATATTTTTAAAAATAGGATTTGAAGGTTATAGTCTGATAATTTTCTATTTATAATTTGTTTCGTTTTCATGACTTAAAAAAAAACAACAGTGTAATTTATGGCCTTATAACTCTGTGGGATTAGGGTATTTTAAGAAATTTCACGAAAAACCAATAATTAATATTTTTTTTAAAATATATATATATTTTATCTACACATAAAAACCTATAAAACATGAGATGAGAACAACGTAGTAATATTTATAAATGAAACTACAACATAAAACATTAGATTAAATTTCAAACCATCGTTTTCATTTTAAAAACAGTATTAAAATTAATTTAATTAAAATTATATATCATACTTAAAGTAAAATATAAGGGAGTCATTTATTTTACTTAATGATTTGTCTTGTTATTTTTAAAAATGTAATAAATATTTAAACTTTCTACAAGATATGGAGTATTTTATATGCGATTACACTTTTAATTTTGTGCTTTCCTACATATTTCAAATTGAAACTTGTAGTTCTTTTTATTTAAGTACAATAAACTTATAACTCTTTAGTTATTAAAATGCAATAAAATGTTAATTTGCTATTTGGTGTATGAAAACGCTGATAAATTATCCAAACTCAAATCAACTCTTTTCCCTCTTAAGTTTAAAGTAAAACTTTGCATTGAAAAGTTTTGTAACAAAAATAAAATATTTATAAACATTCTCAAAGACAAGTTTTTTATTTGTAAGATCAAACACTTGTTTGTATCAAAGTTGTTCTCATCCTGTATCATCTTGTTTGATAAAATAAAACTACTGTGTTAAGCTTATAAAAATAGTAATAAGACATTTGTAGGAAATTATCCAATTACATGTTTCTGATAGAAAAAGGTAGAATTATGTTAGAAATAAGTTAGTTTACTTAAAATTTAAATTCTCGCATACAGCAGGATTATAATTGATTTCTAATTATTATGCATTAAATATACCCTATAAATGTAGCATATGAGCATTAAATTAAATATAGTGTTTAAACAAAACTGAGCAAACACAAGATTATTAGTAGAAAATTTAAACTTTGATATTTCGAATTTCGCTCGTATAAGGAATGTCTTATCGGAGGTTGTAACATATTAAATTAAGTGGGATCGGTAGGCTAAAAATGACATACCATCATATTTTGAGATTTTTTTTATTTGTTAATATCTATAAAACCATAACTTTAAAATTGTACTTAATACAACATAATATGGGTATATGAAGTATTTTTGGTATTTATTAATAATATGTTACCAAAGAAATCAATGTATCTTTATTTCTAAAACCAATGTAATGTTATACCAGTTAATTTTTTTTTATATCCATGCATAGAGTCCAATAGATATTAGTTATACCTTTAAATGGTTTTTCTTTATACTTTAAAAAATAAACATATAGGATTAAAGGTATTTAAATTTTTTTTAAAAACAAATTAAGCCTGAAAATTTTATTTAAACAATTTAAAAATTCGTTTATTAAAAAGTAATAACACTGAAAATTGTTACAGAAGTATATACCAAGATTTGAATGTTAACCAGGAAAAATTGTAGACCAGCAAGTAGTTTCTGAATTAAAAAGTGCACAGAAAAGTCTCTTTTATCATGGTTTTCAAATGGAGCTTTCCGGTCCTTCAAAAAGAATATGAAAATTCTAGTTTGTACACAAAATTAATACTAAGATTTTTTTTTTAGAATTTCTTTCTATAAGATATCAAATGTTTTTTTTCTGTTCTAGGAAAAACGTCTTTTCTCATTAAACCTAATGATGTTACGATTCTTTTTTGAAATATGATATATTATAAGATTTAGGATTGTTTTACCCCTTTATAACTGTAGTTTTTTTTAAAGTACTGTTGGTGTAGATAATATTTTTTTTTCTCCTATCAAAATGATGAAACCAATAAAAGTTTTCTTTAAAAAGTTTTATAAAAACATCGAGTTAATAAATAATTTTTAGTGTCCATCTCAAATACGTGTGGTATGCGACTTAAAACTATCTAAAAATATATTTAATTATCTTCTGTCAAAGTAAGTAATTCTAAAAAAAAAAATCTTGCAAAGATATCCTATTGCATTTTTTTTCATATTTGTAAAAATACCAACATAAATCTAAAAATAAGAAATTCCGGTACAAAAATAGTTGAAAATAAAACATAACGAATGTAGGAAATATGCCGTATAATATTGTTTTGAAAAATATATTTTGTTTTGATGATTCATATATAATAATGTTTGGAATACTTACTGATAAAAGTGATTGAATACTTATTGATTGGTATTCTAACGTCATAGTGAAATCTTTTGCAAATCTTCACTTTCCACTACACACAGCTGGGTTAAACTGTCAATTAATCAAATACAATTGTAGAACTTTTCGTTTTCTTCTATTTAAGCATTTACACGTCATAAACCGTAGATTATATATGAAATTACACTGTTATAGAAGTCGGAATATGCCCGAAATTTAACTAATTCCGCGCGCATTACAATTGTAGGAAATTGAGTGGATTATGGACCAACCTGGTTGGCGTGGATTACCGTTCTGTGCACGATGGTATTTTATTTATTCTCATAGGCTGTTTATACCTGAAGTTATGGGAGTTTGAAATAGCAACACTTTTTATGACGTGCAAGTATCTGGCAATCACCGCTGTTCCCGGACCAATTTTAAAGACTTATTCACATAAAAAATTGGCCAGTCTGTGCGTATCTGAATAAAATAACTCATTAACTGAAAATATTTCGAAATCCTAATCTGGTTTGTTAGAAGTACAGATCTGATATTAGTTTTCCGTGGAACATAGTAGCAAGTATAACACGAGAATTTCACGTTCGAAAAATAGCGCGGCCTTTGATTATTTCTGTTTTTTATTGAAAGCCATCATTACATTTTCATTGTAAAATACAGGTAATAAATGTTCATGTCTTTCAAAATCTATGTATATAAAAATTGTGTAGAAATGTCATAAAACTATCCTAAAAAGGGAAATTCTTCCAAGTAAGTGAGATAGATGTTTTAAAAGAAACGTTTTTATAAAGAATATTCCCCAATTATGTTGAGTTACAATAATCAAAATTCTTTGACGAGAATTTTGATTGATGAAAAATAAAAATTATTAAATATTTTACTAATACTTTTGTCACTTTTTTTAATATTGATATAAAAGTTTCCTTAATGATGATAATTTCATTTTGTCAAATAAAGGGTACTCAAATGGAGATTAATAAATAATTCGAGTCAACGTCAATATTATCGCAGGTGCAAACACACGACTGATGAAATATCCCATACATATATATATATATATATATATATATATACATATATATATATATATATATATATATATATATATATATATATATATATATATATATATATATATATATATATATATATATATATATATATATATATATATATATATATATATATATATATATATATATATATATATATATATATATATATATATATATATATATATATATATATATATATATATATATATATATATATATATATATATATTATATATATATATATATATATATATATATATATATATATATATATGTATATATATATATATATATATATATATTACATTTCACCTACACATAATTAGAAAACAGGTTTATAGGGCTTGTCGAGTTCTCAGCATTGTTATACTACTGATTTTATTTATGCCTGAGTCTAAAGAGAAATATATTCATGATCACCTTAGAAATAAATAACTAAGTATTACTACGTAAACAACATAATATTATTTGAGTCTTTTTCCAGATAACTCATCAGCCAATTTCATTAGCAGGGATACCAGAATGACTTCGAACCCAAATACAGACCTTGGTATTTATATAACACTATTTAATGAGCAACAGCGAGAAAGAAAAAAGCCGAACTGGTTCTTTGTCAACTAACTAACCCAATAAAGAAGTCTGGTCGGGTAATTTAATTAATTCTATACATCCACATGTGTTTTTATTTCTTACTGTGGTAATATGCGAAAGGGACGTACTGCAACTCATTTGAAATGTTATGGACTTTTATTATTGAAGAGATTAAAAGCCACCACTGTATGTCAAATATTATTATTAAGGTGTGTCTAGTGTATAAGTGATATTTTTAAAAATAGGATTTGAAGGTTATAGTCTGATAATTTTCTATTTATAATTTGTTTCGTTTTCATGACTTAAAAAAAAACAACAGTGTAATTTATGGCCTTATAACTCTGTGGGATTAGGGTATTTTAAGAAATTTCACGAAAAACCAATAATTAATATTTTTTTTAAAATATATATATATTTTATCTACACATAAAAACCTATAAAACATGAGATGAGAACAACGTAGTAATATTTATAAATGAAACTACAACATAAAACATTAGATTAAATTTCAAACCATCGTTTTCATTTTAAAAACAGTATTAAAATTAATTTAATTAAAATTATATATCATACTTAAAGTAAAATATAAGGGAGTCATTTATTTTACTTAATGATTTGTCTTGTTATTTTTAAAAATGTAATAAATATTTAAACTTTCTACAAGATATGGAGTATTTTATATGCGATTACACTTTTAATTTTGTGCTTTCCTACATATTTCAAATTGAAACTTGTAGTTCTTTTTATTTAAGTACAATAAACTTATAACTCTTTAGTTATTAAAATGCAATAAAATGTTAATTTGCTATTTGGTGTATGAAAACGCTGATAAATTATCCAAACTCAAATCAACTCTTTTCCCTCTTAAGTTTAAAGTAAAACTTTGCATTGAAAAGTTTTGTAACAAAAATAAAATATTTATAAACATTCTCAAAGACAAGTTTTTTATTTGTAAGATCAAACACTTGTTTGTATCAAAGTTGTTCTCATCCTGTATCATCTTGTTTGATAAAATAAAACTACTGTGTTAAGCTTATAAAAATAGTAATAAGACATTTGTAGGAAATTATCCAATTACATGTTTCTGATAGAAAAAGGTAGAATTATGTTAGAAATAAGTTAGTTTACTTAAAATTTAAATTCTCGCATACAGCAAGATTATAATTGATTTCTAATTATTATGCATTAAATATACCCTATAAATGTAGCATATGAGCATTAAATTAAATATAGTGTTTAAACAAAACTGAGCAAACACAAGATTATTAGTAGAAAATTTAAACTTTGATATTTCGAATTTCGCTCGTATAAGGAATGTCTTATCGGAGGTTGTAACATATTAAATTAAGTGGGATCGGTAGGCTAAAAATGACATACCATCATATTTTGAGATTTTTTTTATTTGTTAATATCTATAAAACCATAACTTTAAAATTGTACTTAATACAACATAATATGGGTATATGAAGTATTTTTGGTATTTATTAATAATATGTTACCAAAGAAATCAATGTATCTTTATTTCTAAAACCAATGTAATGTTATACCAGTTAATTTTTTTTTATATCCATGCATAGAGTCCAATAGATATTAGTTATACCTTTAAATGGTTTTTCTTTATACTTTAAAAAATAAACATATAGGATTAAAGGTATTTAAATTTTTTTTAAAAACAAATTAAGCCTGAAAATTTTATTTAAACAATTTAAAAATTCGTTTATTAAAAAGTAATAACACTGAAAATTGTTACAGAAGTATATACCAAGATTTGAATGTTAACCAGGAAAAATTGTAGACCAGCAAGTAGTTTCTGAATTAAAAAGTGCACAGAAAAGTCTCTTTTATCATGGTTTTCAAATGGAGCTTTCCGGTCCTTCAAAAAGAATATGAAAATTCTAGTTTGTACACAAAATTAATACTAAGATTTTTTTTTTAGAATTTCTTTCTATAAGATATCAAATGTTTTTTTTCTGTTCTAGGAAAAACGTCTTTTCTCATTAAACCTAATGATGTTACGATTATTTTTTGAAATGTGATATATTATAAGTTTTAGGATTGTTTTACCCCTTTATAACTGTAGTTTTTTTTAAAGTACTGTTGGTGAAGATAATATTTCTTTTTTTTTTCTCCTATCAAAATGATGAAACCAATAAAAGTTTTCTTTAAAAATTTTTATAAAAACATCGAGTTTATAAGTAATTTTTAAGGTCCTTCTCAAATACGTGTGGTATGCGACTTAAAACGATCTAAAAATATATTTAATTATCTTCTGTCAAAGTAAGTAATTAAAAAAAAAACTTACAAAGGTATCCTATTGCATTCTTTTTCATATTTGTAAAAATAAAAACATAAATCTAAAAATAAGAAATTCCGGTACAAAAATAGTTGAAAATAAAACATAACGAATGTAGGAAATATGCCGTATAATATTGTTTTGAAAAATATATTTTGTTTTGATGATTCATATATAATAATGTTTGGAATACTTATTGATAAAAGTGATTGAATACTTATTGATTGATATTCTAACGTCATAGTGAAATCTTTTGCAAATCTTCACTTTCCACTACACACAGCTGGGTTAAACTGTCAATTAATCAAATACAATTGTAGAACTTTTTGTTTTCTTCTATTTAAGCATTTACACGTCATAAACCGTAGATTATATAGGAAGTTACAGCTGTTAAAGAAGTCGTAATATGCCCGAAATTTAACTAATTCCGCGCGAATTACAATTGTAAGAAATTGAGTGGATTATGGACCAACCTGGTTGGCGTGGATTACCGTTCTGTGCATGATGGCATTTTATTTCTTCTTATAGGCAGATTATACCTGAAGGTATGGGAGTTTGAAATAGCAGAACTTTTTATGACGTGCAAGTTTCTGGCAATCACCGCTGTTCCCGGACCAATTTTAAAGACTTATTCACATAAAAAATTGGTCAGTCTGTGCGTAAGTGAATAAAATAACTCATTAACTGAAAATGTTTCGAAATCCTAATCTGGTTTGTTGGAAGTGCAGATCTGATATTAGTTTTCCGTTGAACATAGTAGCAAGTATAACATTAGAATTTCACGTTCGAAAAATAGCGCGCCTTTGATTATTTCTGTTTTTTATTGAAAGCCATCATTACATTTTCGTTGTAAAATACAGGTAATAAATGTTCATGTCTTTCAAAATCTATGTATGTAAAAATGGTGTAGAAATGTTATAAGACTATTCTAAAAAGTGTCATTCTTCCAAGTAAGTGAGATAGATGTTTTAAAAGAAACGTTTTTATAAAGAATATTCCCCAATATGTTGAGTTACAATAATCAAAATTCTTTGACGAGAATTTTGATTGATGAAAAATAAAAATTATTAAATATTTTACTAATACTTTTGTCACTTTTTTTAATATTGATATAAAAGTTTCCTTAATGATGATAATTTCATTTTGTCAAATAAAGGGTACTCAAATGGGGATTAATAAATAATTCGAGTCAACGTCAATATTATCGCAGGTGCAAACACACGACTGATGAAATATCCCATACATATATATATATATATATATACATATATATACATATATTTTTGTTTTTATTTAAACATATCATAGTAACCAATGAAAATAATTTATAAAAATGGAGTAGGTATAAGTATATTTAGTAAAGAATATTAAATATATTAAGTAAAATATATTCATTAAAGAATATTAAATATATATTAATTAAAGGATATTAAATATATTAAGTAAAATATATTAAGTAAAATATATTAAATATATATTAATTAAAGAATATTAAATATATTAATTAAAGAATATTAAATATATTAAGTAAAATATATTAAATGTATATTAATTAAAGAATATTAAATATATATTAATTAAAGAATATTAAATATATATTAATTAAAGAATATTAAATATATCAAGTAAAATATATTAAATATATATTAATTAAAAAATTTAAAAATATTAAGTAATATATATTAATTAAAGAATATTAAATATATATTAATTAAAGAATATTACATATATATTAATTAAAGAATATTAAATATATTAAATATATTAATTAAAAATTATTAAATACATTAAGTAAAAATATTAAGTATATTAAGTAAAAAATATTAAGTACATTAAGTAAAAAATGCTAAATATATTAATTAAAAAACATTAAAAATATATGTGGTAAAATATATTAAATATATATTAAGTAAAAAATATTAAATATATATTAAGTAAAAAATATTAAATATATTAAGTAAAAAATATAACATATATTAAGTAAAAAATATAAAATATATTAAATAAAAAATATGTATTTTATATCTATTAATAATTATCCAAACTGTCCACACACACACACAAAACCCATTTCAACAAAACAAACCCCTATCCAAGCCTTGAGATTTCAAAGATCATTCTCATTGAAATGAAATATTTCACAATACGACCATTCTATCCACTCTCTAACGACGCTTCGTACGATCGATACCGTTCTAATTTCCTGTCCTAGACGCCCCCCCCCCTACAGAATTATTTGGCAGCTTCTCATTATTAAGTCTGTGCTTAGCTGTAAAATTTACTTGTGCTTACTCAAATTACTTTATTATAATTAATACACTTAATTTTTATAATTAATACAACGGTAGAATTGCTGTGATATTTTTTATAATTTTTTTTTCTAAATTCTCGCTTGATTTGTGTCATTAATGTATTATTTTTTTACTTTTTAAAATTGAATCATAAAAAGTCAAGTTTTGTTTTTATTCATGTTTCACATTGTGCAGTAGATATAAATTCTTTACTTTAGCAATGTCTTTTTAGTTTTACTTGAAATCGTTTTCCGATGCAAATGTCATTAAAACTCGATCTTTTTGCAATTACTTTTCATTAGCATTTTCAAAGTCGGATTTCTTATTTTGCCCTAAGATGGACATTGATGAATAAAAAAAACCGAATACAATATTTAGATTATCTAAATAAAACTAAAAATGTCAAAAAATTCTAATAAAAACGGCGAGAAAATATAAAATTGTGTTAATTACGTACTTTTCTATTAAAGGTTTTGAAACAGAAGATAAAAAGAACTCTTATCTACGATTCTGAAATGATGATACATTAGTTCAAAATAATTATGTTTTTCTTATCCCAATTAAATCTGTTTATCGAGATTATATTTTCTATTATATATTTTTTTTATTTTATACCTTCTATCGAGATAATAATTTTTTTATTAAAATAATAAATTCTAAAGGTTTTTGTTTTGGCTTCTAAATGCTCTTTATCTATAATTGAAAAAACATCGAATAAAAGAATCAAATCCAGTGTACGATTTATAATATATATAAATATGTTTTAAACTAGTTTAATAAGAAGAAGAATTGACTTTTATAAAAGTGATTGACTAGTTGCAGTTTTCAAAACTTGTATTTGCTTAATACTACTTAAACATATATTAGGTTGGTTTGAGCGATGGCGGCATTTTCCCGTCGCGATTAATCGTTAGCCAATAATCGATATTTCCCGATTAATCAATATTTTTGATACATACGTATTGTTGATAAATCCATATTTCCACACTGTTAAAAATAGATAGTCAAAAATAAGTAAAACGTACTCGTTTTTAAGTACATTAGATGCTTATCATAGCTCCAAAGACATATTTTTTGAAAAAGACATACTCAAAGATGAGTACAACGAGTAAAAATGAATAAAAAGAGTAGTTGTTTTCCCATTTAGGACGCCTACATAAATCGCTTTCAATAAATATCGACAATTACAACCACGACTCACCAGGAATCGAACCCAGATCGTCAGTCGCCGCAGTCCACTGCCTTATCCGCTAAACTATCACGACGACTTAAAGAAGTTATAAGCAGAATTTTTTTTTAAGAAGGTGTGCCCAAAGAATGGAAAGTAAGATAATTGAGTTGAAATAACCCAGTTTCCATTTAAGCAATCTATATCAAATAATGTGGAAAACCATTTTCTGAACACCTATTTTAAGTTTGTCGGGTCGTTTTGTTAAGATGGCTTGAACATAAGCTGATATTAGCAATATTAAATCATACTGCTCATTTTTGAGAAAGTACGGTTACTTAAATTTGAGTACGTCATTGCTCAATTAAAATACAATTGTACTTAAACAAAAACGAGTAGGTTCAGGCACTCATTTTTTTTCACAGTGCGATATATTAATATTTTAGTAATAATTAATATTAAGTAAGTACAAAGATCGTTATTAAATATTCAGAAGGTGTGCCAAAAGAATGGAAAGTAAGAAAGTACGTTTCGGAAATGGATTGTTTGGAAATCGAGGAATAGTACAATTTTGTTTTACACTTTATTACTAAAAATATAGGTGCCACTTTTGTTAAAGCATTACTACTTTTACGTTTCTTGATAAACAAATGCAATTCTTTTGTAGTTGACTTTTGGCATCTCGAGTGTTTTTCCGTACTTCCGAGAGAACTTTCGATCGATCGTCAAATCGAAAATTACAAAATCGAAATTACGATGAATTTTTATTTCCGAAATTTCGATATATATCGAATAATCGCCCAAGCCTAAAAGTAGGTATAATAAACAATCAAAATATAAAATTCAATCTCTAAAATTCGTTACTAACGTTATGCATTAGTAATATCGTAATATAATAAAATAACTTTTGTGTTCAAAATGCAATTATTATCTACACTGAGTTGCGAAAATATTATGACCATAATCATATCTAATACTCTCCGGGTTTAGATATGGGTATAATCAATCGAGTTTTTCAACCATACCTGTTCGAAAAAAAAAAAGCTTCTACTAACGTTGTAAGCCTTTCCTTTTATTTTATACTTTTCCCTCACTCTCTGGCTGAAACAGTGTAGCTCCATACCTAATTCAATTAAAAACAATAGGTGGATATAATATTTTAGCTCCTCAGAGTAAATCTCAGTGCGCTTATGAAATCAGTAATCACCGAAATTTTATTATACCCAAGTAAACCTCTAAAATTAATAATTACCCTAAATTGAGTAAAACAACACAACATTTCAAATATATAATTTATTTATTTTAAACCCAAAATTTTTTTTAGCATCCTTGAACCAAGAATGAAATTGCCAATTTCGGCGATAAGCAGCCAAATCCGGCAGCGAAGTGCGACATCTCCCTAGCGATCATTAACTGGAATTTATTACGTCCTCTTGGGCTTCTTTCTACTCAGAGCATCCGCCCCCGCACTCTGGTCTTCGCAATCTCCCACATCTCTGTTGCTGCACCACGAGAGTAATTAATCTCACATTAAATTACACGGATCTCTTCCCGCTGGTTTGCCAATTACAAGCAGATTCTAATAGAGATCGCTCGAGACGGGGAAATTCCTGAAGGTTTCGATTGAAAGCAATGCTTTGGCTTTGTCGCTTTTTAACACGATTTTGGTCGTAGGGTTGGGATCTGTTCTTGAATCAAAATATATTGTTGTGTCCTATTCCCAAAATAATTTTTAACTATTAGCGTTTCCCCGGTAAAAAAGTCTGTATAAAAACTTTATCAAAATTGATGACTGCGCTGTTAAAAATAGGTACTAAAAATGTACCAATATTTTTTAGTACATTCGATGTTTAACATGGATCCGAATACATAGGCTTCATTTTTGAAAAAGGCATGTACTCAAAAATGAGTTCAAATGATTAAAAAGAGCAGTATCTTGACTACATAGGCTGCCTTCATAAATTACTTTCAATAAATATCAGCAATTACAGTGAATCAAACCAATATTCTCAAGCACTGAAGCGCAGATCCTTATTTGTTAAACTACCAGTGCGACTTGAAGAAGTTATAAACAGAAGAATTGTTATAATGTATACCAAAAGAATGGGAAGTAAGATAATTGAATTGTAATAACTCAGTTTCCATTTAAGCAATCGACATAAAATAATGTAGAAAACCTTCTTAACAACTATTTTAAATGTATCAGATCGCTTTGTTAAGATGTCTTGAAAAGAATCTGAGGTTAGAAATATTAAACCACACTGCTCATTCTTCAGAAGGTACAGTTATTTAAATTTGAGTACGTCGTCGCCAGTGCTGTCACACAACATATATTTTTTTTTTTTGGGGGGGGGGGGGGGGGGGGTTGAGACAAGAAATTTCCCAACTTAACAATACGAAATTCCTAAATTAATTTTTTAAAATTCTCAACTTAACGGCGTCAAGTACGAATACCAGCTCGGGTGTTATTTTCGTTATTTGACCATGGTTAAAAAATTCGAGGCATTATTCCCGGGTCTTTCCTTCGAGACAGACCTGAACTAACGTTGTTGCACGCAACGTTCCGCATGTTCCAGTGCAATGTCCGTTTTAAGGTTTAATTTAAGGTTTAACGAACAATGTGCAGCTCTAGTGCGATGTTAATTAACCAAACCAAACTGAACGATCGGAAATTCCGAACTCAACAGTGTTAAAAAATCTTATTTCCAACTTATCAACATTTGTCAAGTTTTTTATAGGTAATATTAAACAGTTTTGTCGAAAGTATAGATTTGTTGCACGCATGTTCCAGTGCAGTGTCCGTTCTAAGGTTTAATTTAAGTTTAAACTCTTACAAGGTTGGCCAATTTCTAATCTTCCTTCACTTTCATTTGCTAATAATAGAAACTTTCTTGAGGCATACATTTTTCCAACTCACGAATTTTTTAAAACTCAAAATCTGAAACCATTGCTCCTTAATTTAGATAATGAATTTATTATATATTTAAAATATTCTTTTTTTTCTTAAAGAAACGATACCATATTCGGTTTAATTTTTTTTTTCGCTTGACGTTCAACGGGAGTAGGGTTTGATCCCCCCCCCCCCTCCTACCAACGTGCCAATCAATAAAAAAATACAATGAAATTTATAAAACAGTTTCGCCACTGGCGGTGTGTCGGCTGCAGACTGCTTTATAGTCAACTGCATCTGTAGCCTTGGGAGTCTCAGCGTCGTTTCGTTAGCATAAGTGTATAGTGAACTCTGAAACCAAACACATGAATTTAAGTTTAATTTTACAAGTTGGACATTTTCTAATTTTCCCTTGATAATCTTGGTGTTTTCGCTTTCAATTGTTAAAAATATTAATTTTCTTCAGACATAAATTTTCCCAACTCATGTATTTTCAAACCTTGAAATTCCCAACTTTTAAAGATTCCGACGTGCGTGGGCGTAGCTCATTTAATATGCAATTATTCTTAAAGTAAAACTAGTAGGTTCAATTACTCATTTTTAAGTACTTTTTTTCAGTGTGGGTGCAAGAGCCAGACACCTACACTTTTTTTTATCTGATTTATACTTTTCAGCTTATTTCAATAATGAAAAAACTTCTCTACGATTGGTCAGCAGATATAAGAGAAAGGAGCTGTACTGTTGTTTCATGTTCTGTCAGAAACATACATTGCCTTATTCCGTCATATAAATTTTTGAAAACTAGAACTGTCAGATCTCTCGGCTTCAATTCTTAATTTAATTTAAAATTTTATATAACTTAATAAGTGTTTTTTTCACAAATTTAGTATCAAACGACAGTTAATGATATCATAAATTCCATAAACTAAAAACTTAAAGTTCTATTTTTTAAAGATTTGTAACTGCACTGTCTCCTTGTGGTTGTTGAAAAGAGTGTTAAAAGTCATTTATATCTGTACTTATATTATATTTTGTAATTTGCTTTCGATGATCTATAAATTTTAATGAGACAATTTATAATTATATTCACGAAACATTACAATTTAAATTACTTAGATATAACACTTGTTCATTACATTTTATACGACTTTTTATATAATTTTTTTTTAAAGTTTATTTTATAAACACTATCCATTACTTTTTTGGAATTGCGAAATTTTATAGATAATGTGAGATGGAAATGTGATACTCGTCCAGATTTCTTCTCAGTAAACGAAAGTTTTTCAATTTTGTCTCTTTTTTTGTTATCTTCACACGCTTAACTGTTGAGATACGCTACGTAAAAAAACCATTCGTAAATCTTTGATGAAAAAGCTTATACTAAGCTTTTAAAAAATTTATTCGCAATATGTTAAAAGTATGTTTTTAAAAGAGACTTACGAATAGAATATATATAAAGCTAGGGGATCATTTTCAGATAGAAAACAAAAAAATTCACAAAGCTTCTTTCTTATTTTGTGGTGAAAACTAGTGATGCAACGGATATCAATTTGAAAACGGATACCGGATATCCGGCAGGAATTCCAGACGAACATCCATTTATCCGGCGGCCGTATATTTTTCTCCTTTTATTTATTCTTTTTACTCATTTTGTTTTCAATTTTTCCATTAAAATTATTTTTTCCTTATAATTTTTAATTTCAGTAGCAATTTTTTAATTTGACAATAATTAATTGTATCATTTTAAAAATCGTTATTTATGCCATGTTGGCATTTCAGTTAGTTTAATAATTGTAAATCCTTATTTTTTTATTAGATAAATTTAAAACTTAATACTTTTTTAACAGACCTTTACCCTCTCCCTTTAGCTTAATGGCATGCTCCTAAGTTTGTGTGTATCAATAATCAAGAAACTAAAACTTAAATAATCTTAAATCTGTACTCTCTCTCTCTATATATATATTTTTCTTTAATGGAATGTCCCTAATTCTTCTATTGTTTATCTCTTACATTTAATAAAAAATATGTTCCGAAAAATATTGAAAGTAAACCAAATATTTTAATTAAACTTTTTTCCCCCCAAATTTTTTAATATTTCAATTTTTTGTGAATTTTACATATTTATTATTTTGTTTAATATATAACTTCAAGCCGTATATACTACCGTATAATTGTAATATCCGGCAACTGCCAATTATCCGACATATTGACCGGATAGACAGGATGCAATATATTGGCCGGATATTTGTTGCATCCCTATTACAAACATACCGTTGCGTTGTTTCAATAAAGGATACAAACGTTGTCGATTTTAACGTGGTAATTGGATCCAGCGTGTCACATGACACCAACCCAAGAACGGATGGATGACCTAAACCATGTCTAGTAACAATAAATATTGCCGAAGACGGAAGAAGTCTAGAAGCTGAGTCAAAAGTTAATATTGGGATACCTGTGATTAAAAGTAACAATAAAAAAGAAGATATTACTATGAAATATTGTTTATTTGTACCACATCTAAGAAGTAACTTGTTATCAAGTAGTAGATTAGGTAGGTAAAGTGACACTTTTAGTTTTCAACCATGAGGTAGAAAAGACCCTTAACCTTTATACGTGGTCTAAGTTAAAGAAAAGTTGCCCTGTCTGGCTGATTCCCAAACGGGGTGAAAATAAAATGTCGCTTTGGAAGCCAGGACAAATGATTCTCAAAGAATTGTAGAAGGACGAGTTGGCTTACAATAAGAGGCTTGTAACTGTCTGACGGATGGATCATTAACAATTCTTCTTTACAGCAGGTAGATTCGCAGATAGGGGTAGGGTCACATGAGTTTCAAAAACTGAAAAGCTAAGTAGACAACGATTTGTATAAACTATTAATTAAGTGTCATATGTCCGATACCTTGTAATTAATTACATGTTCTGCTGGAAACAGTATACTTCAGACCTTACATGCTTAAAATATCCCCCCCCCCCTTCAATGTTCCAAGACCATCGCTAGACCTGTAAAATCTATTGGGGCAGATGCTTTCTCAGCCCTAACGTAAAGGTTACTTCGGATAAGGAAAATAATTGCCAAAGCACATGAAAAAGATAAAATATACGTGTTAGAAAGTTATATTGAAGATTCCAAATTTAACAAAAAAAATCAATGACTATTAAAAATTATGAACAAGCTTAAAGAGACAAAATATAAATGACAAAAATTTATGGAACAAGCGTTTAAGTTGCTTTTCTCTAAATTTTTTGTGTGTGTGGAAAAAATTGGGGTGATAAAGGTTAATTTGGTTGTCAGATATTAATTTATTTAAAAAAAAAAGGCTGGAAGGTATTTTTCAGGAAGAAAAAAATCTGTACTATAAAGTGTTCAGTGACTCTTTTTATATATAAAAATAACATTAGGAAATAATAATAATAGCCTTAAATAACTTAAATAGCCGAATTAGCTTTACATTTGCTTCTTACTTCCATCCAAGAAACCGGTGAGTGTGGCTATGTAGAGTTAGAATTATTCCGAAAATGCAATTATGAACATTTGTGACACACATCACTTTACTGTTGTAAGTTATAAAATGCAACGTTTACTGAAATGTCTTACCGTTTTTTTTTAAGAAAAAACACAAACTAATGCATGTTAAAGGAAAATACAAACTGACAAACACACCCTAAAAATTAACGTCAGGTTAATTTGAAAGTGTTTGCTCTTGCTTTTTAAAGTTTGAATAATTTAAGCTCTTGAAAGGGTTTAGAAAACTGCAATATTAATATGATAGGTTTACAGAAACATATTTTATTTAAGCACAATAAGTTATTTAAGCACATTGACAGTTGCTTATTTATCTCTCACTGCACATTTTTTTTCTTCCTGAAAAGAATAATGTGCGAGCAAAATGCCTTCCAGACACATGACAAAATATTTTTTTAAGTAACTGACAACCAAATTGACCCCTATGACCCCAAAAGGTTGTCGTGGATTGGTTAGGAAGAAGAAATTGCGGAGTTGTGTTTGTTTTAAGATTTGGACTGGTGCTTTTGTGTTATAATAGATATACATAAAGTGCTTTATTCAGAGAGATATAAACAATTAATTTTTAAAATTCTAATTGAAAGCATCAATGAAAAAAATGGGGTGTGAAATTGGGTATAGGTGTCAAACCGACTTAAGGATGGTTTGTGAGGATTCAATTAAATATTGAGTTATAAAATATAGATTTTTGATATCAGCTTTAAATAACTCTTTAAGTTTTAACTCCTCCATTTTTTTTAAAGTGTTATTTTTTTAATTGTTATATTGCGCATGTGTGGAAAATATCTCCTCGACACTGTATTTTTTTGTATAGTTGTATGCTAATAAAATTTGGTGTGCAAGTTGATTGTACTAATGTGATTTGCTAACAGACTTGGCGATGAAATATATAATTTTGGAAGCACTACCACTGTTAAATTACTATTATTTATATGTTGTAAAATAAAATAATTTGAATATATATACACTGAGAAAGGTTAAATGAGGTTTGATTGAACTGTTTGAATTTATTAAATAAGGGAATGTGGAGGGTTTAGATTTTAATATGAGTGATAGAACGAGAGGTTATGGGTTTAAATTAAACAAATCCCATTTTTAAAGGGAAGGGAGAAAACCTTATTTAATATGGCAATAGACAAATGGAACAACTTCCCAGGGAATATTTGTACCTCTACAGGAGTAAAGAAGTCAAATGTTGGTCGTCATCAATTGTATTTGTATTGTAATTGATTTCATTTAATATTTACTTAAACACTTTTTAAAGAGTTTTCAAAGTTAGTAAATATTTTTCGCACTTAAGCTATGGTTCAAAATTGACAAAACAAAGATATAGTCACCCATACTATATTAATAGCCACCAAAAACAATCACATTTAAGATAAAAAAAAACATATTACAGTTAAATTAACTCACACGGTTTAGATAAAACTTTGTTAGTATGGAATCGAAATTGTAAAAATTAAACTATTCTTAAAATGATTTTTTTTTAAATTTTAGAATTTTTAATTTTGAGAAATTGTATTAGCTAAATTTTGAACGTAAGAAATTAAATTACAAAACGAATTTAAAATTGTTACTAGCCTTCAAGAAATAAAACGTAATATATATTCTAATTTGATTTGTTTATGTCTGTAACTCAACTCAATTTGTAAAATATTATACAAGAAAAGGATTTATTTAATGAAGTGTATTAGTTTGGATATAAATTTGTAAGAGATTTTAATAAAATACTTTTATTTCGTGCCCGAAGCGTTTATATGTTAATTTTTGTAAACATGTGTCACAATAAGGACGTTCTAAACTTTTTTCTGTCTTTAACCAAGTCTTTATAACTTTTACACTTGGAAATGATTTATGTAAATTTATTCCCAGAAAAGTATTTTTAACTCTATTTTTAAAAATGCTGAGTTCTTAGTATATCCATTTGTTAGATGTGAATATTTTACATTTTGATAGATTTTTTTTGAAGATTTAGTATATAACAAAATAGGGTAGCCGAACAAAATATGTAAAATTTGATGACACAGTATAAATTCCGCTTATATATTTTCTGAATTTCCTTAGTATTTTTCTGCGTAATCAAGAACATTTGGCATTCACATTTTTAAAGCAAAATTTCAATAACAATGAAGCAATGTATTGTGCAAAACTTTAAAATCGCCTACTCATTTTTACTTCCCTTTAAGAAGTTAATTAGAATGTAACTGATGATATATATAGACGCCTTTTAAATTATTTTATTTTTAATATGCCTTTCAATTGTTTCGCCAACTATTATATACTCTAGAATTCCCTTTCTCTTCAATCTCAATTGGTTTCTCAATAATAAATTGAATGTCGGTTTATTTAACATAGTAACCAAAGTGAGTTGCAAAAATTAAACGCCCTTAAATCAGAATTAATTGTTTTGAAGATACCAGTTGAGAACCCCCCCTCTCCCAAATGTTGAGTGCAATCTTAATGTTATCTATAAATTTAATAGGCGCGACCAATATCACAGTCATTCCTCCTAAACTATATGGCTCAGGTGTTCTCCTCGTCATCTGACCATGGTTCAAAATATATGAGGCATCGTTTCCGGGTCTTTCCTTCGAGATAGGCCCTGAATCGTTGCCAATAGCCCACTGTGCAGCTCTAGTGCGACGTTAATTAACCAAAACCAAACCAAACCTAAACTATATATTTTTTTATTGAGGTTTCATTTGAAATGGATTAAACTGCAGATGCGCCAAAACTATAATTAATTAGTTTATTACAGTTAAACAAAAGTTATCATCGTGGCGCCATCTACATCTAAAATTTTGAACAACAGTAAAATGACTTTGTCGAAAGGACTGAATTCAACTAAAACGCAGCAAAAGCGTGGAATTAATACGGGAAAAGTGAGAACTGGTTTGCAAAGGAAACCAAGGGGGATTTACTAGCGTTTATAGTGTAGGGGGATGAGCCCTAGTATTGTATGTCAGGAGTAAGTTTTCCTAATCCAGTTCAAAAATTAAAATGAACAGTTCAAAAGAAATCATCAATAGCGTGCATTTTAAACTTTATAACCTTTACAAATATACCAGAAACATTTTTGATTTTAGAATATTTGAATTAATAACGGGTATTTATAATTAACCCCATTGGGGGTTTATCCATATTAAAATCATAAAAAGATGTGTTTGAATTGCTTATTATAATGGTTTAATTAAAGTATACATGAAAATTTATTTACTTTTAACAGATTCAATACCTTTCTATCTTCAATAGAAGAGCTTTAGCATAAAAATCTATTGAAGCACACGTTGGTGTGGAATAACAAATAGTTGTATTCGGTATTCAACGACTAAATAAGGTTTTCAAGATGAATTGTCTCCAATTGTCTGGAGGCAATACAGGATTTGATTTCAGTGTTATTTTGTACGTATAACATTACATCTCCACTTCAATTTCGAATAAATGTGTTTCTCTTATGTTTGTCGCATTTGCATAGTTTTTTTTTAAATGCAAAAATATTACATTCCTTTAATAACATTTTTAAAAACACACTTTTTTAAATTTATTAGCTTTTGGCAACTTTAAACTCTTTTGTTGATTGTTACAAACAAATAGTTTATAACTTACCCAATGTTTGGATATATAATTTTTGTGGCATTCAAAATTTTATTAAGTAAAATTCGATTTCTATACATTTTCTTTTACTTCATATATATACTAACGATTCTTAACCAATTTTTTAAATATATAGTTAGCTATTTGATAATTGGGTAATAAAAGTAAATAAACTGCATAGTTTTAATCGATAAATTTATATATTAAAAGTATATAAAAACTATATATTTCAGATAATTTATTCTAAAAATACCTATCTGGCATCTCTGTAAACACATTAGGCCTGTAATTATTAATAATTAAATAGAGTACCCACTTAAAACCTGAATAACTAATAACGGATAAATTATAATAGACCGTCTTAAAAAAAGCACACACATTAAAGACCAATAAAGTTATTAATTATTAACATTATTCTCGTTTAATTGTGTATAATTAAATATTTATTAAAGCATTCTTTCTGACACACTTTTTTCATGATGACAGATAAGGTATTGTCTTTAAATTGCATCTTGAGTACTTAAAATGTTTTGTTCTTGCTTATTTAAAAATACATTATTAAGCTTATGCATTTTTCTTGTCAAAGCAACAAAAAATACTTATTAAAATAATAAATGTCCTTCATTTATTTTATTTATTCATACAAATAAATTCCTAATGGACGTGCTGGCAAGAGGTCAGTTTCACTTTCTCCTTAATCACTCAATTTGTGATAGTAAACTATTTATACTTGCATATTTTAAGGAGTGGTTTAGGCTAATGTAATAGTGTGATATTTTTGTCGGGTAAACATTTAAATGTAAAGAATATAACATAGGGGGGGACCGGGGCTGGTTGGCGTAAGGATTAGGTCGGCCATCAGCGTCTGGTTCTAGCCAGCAGGGGGTTTGGGGGGGGGGGTGATATTGAGTCACGTGAGATTTACTACACTGTTAAAAATTTAATTTCAACGATGTACCGTATTTTGGTGAAAAAAGAGGTCTGCAGCAAATTTCACCATATTATGGTGTAGGTCTATCTAGGTTGAGCCAAAAATCCTTTATCGGAAAAAAGCAGAGGTTTCACCGATTATTGGTTCAGCCACTTTAAATGCAACTGAAATTTTCGCTGTAGCTACATCAACACGCCGAGGAATCCCCTCCAAAGAAGAAAACGACGAACAAGGGCCTCCGTGGCACAGTGGATAACGGTGTTCATCAGTGAATCAAATGATTCATAGTTTGAGCCCGATCGGTGGACTTGATAAAAGTAAAACAGTTGTGATCTTGCGATCGGATAGTTGCCAGCTTCGCTAGAAAAATACTACTACTAAATAAAAGAAAACTGGAATTTTGAGTTTTATGCAACGTTGGGTGGTTAGGCATGAAAAGCATTAGAGTTTGTTTTTTCTGCAGACTACCTAACGTTTTGGTGCAAAGTTTCACCACTAAATGGTATCGGTGGTAGCACCGTAAATTGGAGAAACTAAGCACCAAACGTTGGTTGCAGCTAAATGGGTATAAAATTGTGGTGCAAGGTCGTAATAATTTTTCACAGTGTGCAATGGTGGTTTCATACTGTAGAGATTTCATGAAAATTCAGAATTTTTCGAAGAAAAATTAAAAATTTAAAACTGTTATGATTGGGATTTATATAAAATTAAGGCCACGGATTATTTATTTATATAGTGCTTTGTTTCGATTGAAACAAATAAGCACTTTTACTTAATTTCGACTTCGAATTTTAAAACCGACTATAAGAAAAATGCGATAAAAAGTAGAAAAATAATTTTTAGTTTTACGAAAAAGTTGAAAAAAAATATTTTTAATTTATTAGCGTTGTTTTCTTAGAGTCGGTTTTCCTTTCCTTTTTAGTTTTTAATTTAATAGAAAGCTCTATCCCCTTGCCATTCCCAAAGAAAGGGAATTCTGAAATAAAATTAAAATTTTAAATTAATAAATTAGAATTGGAATTCACACATGAGAAATTAATTAATAATTTTTAATATATACCGATTCTATATTTGCTAAGAGATTCTTTTTTTGCTTTATGATTTCAATACATAAAATGGAATTCCCAAACTTTTCGCTACAAAAATTAAATTTTCAGAATCAACTTTAGGAGCTTCAAATACAAACAAGAACTAAAAGGAATAAAACTAAATGCATATTTTTTATTTAGTTTACATATTTATTACATATTTTGCATTTAGTTTACATATTTATTACATATTTTGCATTTAGTTTACATATTTATTACATATTTTGCATTTAGTTTACATATTTATTACATATTTTGCATTTAGTTTACATATTTATTACATATTTTGCATTTAGTTTACATATTTATTACATATTTTGCATTTAGTTTACATATTTATTACATATTTTGCATTTAGTTTACATATTTATTACATATTTTGCATTTAGTTTACATATTTATTACATATTTTGCGAGATTAAAAAATCATAGAAACGAATATATTCTAAAGTGAAATCTAACTATCTGAAATATCGAGTATTAAAATAAGTTTAAATTACTTTACTTTAAAAATGTCTTTCAGCGAACGTCAGTTCAGATGCAAAAAAACAACCTGATCAATACGAATCTTTCAACTAAAAATATATTTTCATATATTTGCGTAGTGGATGCTTTTATATAGCTTTTTGAACGAGTTTTGAATTAGATATTTTTATAGTTTAATTAAACTGTATCGCTTAAATTAATGCCTAACATTAAAAAAGAATACACTTTTTGTGCTTAATTTGCCTTTTATGTTTCTATTACACTATATTCACGAAGTTTTTGTTAATAAAGAAGAGAGAGCAATAAACATAGGTTTATACTTTAAAAATAAATAATTTACAGAATATAGTTACATATAAACCGAAGTTATATATACATACAGAATTGTTTTTAAAAGTAATGAAAACGCAAATTTGGTATGTAAATAAACCTTATATTCAAATTTACAGCAATTGTTTCAATAACTTTGAAAGCAATTATTTACTAGTATTTAAACAATTTGTATAACTTTTCACTTTATCTTTATAAATTAATTAGTTGTTACCCGTGGTTTCACACGCCTTTCAAAACATTCCCCAAGTTGTTCGCCCCCCCCCCCCCCTCACACACAATCCCTCTGTATACCTTCTATTACTGACATTATTTTAAATTTTTATATAAACTTTTATTGCAGTTAAGTTCCATTTTTTTAAACAAAATGTGCATTCTAGTTTCGATGACAACAATTTTCCTGGAATACATTAAATGTTTTTATAATGTTCGAACTGTACCATGCATATTTGAAAATGATCAAGTTAAACTATTATTTTTAAAATATCGTACTTATTTGAAAATGATCAAGTTAAACTATTATTTTTAAAATATCGTACTTATTTGAAAATGATCAAGTTAAACTATTATTTTTCAAATATCGTACTTATTTGAAAATGATCAAGTTAAACTATTATTTTTCAAATATCGTACTTATTTGAAAATGATCAAGTTAACACTGTAATTTTTCAAACAAGGTATTCTGTGTATTTCGAATCTCTACGATTTTTAGTTACGTAGTCGTTGCAATTTCTGGATATTCAGTTTTTCATACTAAATATATTTAAAATTGTTACATTCAATGTTTCAAACACATGAAGAATTTTCCATGGCAACGTTAAAGAAACCTAAATTTTAACCAGGTTAGGCTATTGCCAAACTATTTTTTCAGCTTTTTTGCAACTTTCTGCTTGTTGAAGTATTTTAAAATGCAGACTATACGGCTGTTTTGTGTTTGTGCCAACTTTTACCATTTAAAAAAAACCAATCAAAAATAACAATTTATATTATAACCACAGCCAGGAAGAACAAAGATTTCGGTATTTCAAAAATATCTTAAGAAATTAATTTTTTCCTTCGAAGACCCTGCTATTTATAAGCTTTTGGCAAAGGCCCATAATCTGTTAATGATCCCTTCATAGTATAAAACGACATTTTAAGAAAGTAAAAAATATATTTTAAATGAAATACAAACCCACGCAAGTAATCTCTTGTATTTGATACTGTAGCTTAACGTGTCAATGTCGCATTCATATAACTATTCAAAAGTTATTGTGTTTTAATAGGCTACCTAATACTTTTTAAAATTGATAGTTCTATAACACGAAAAACATAACTTCAGAAAACAAATAAAATGTTGTAATTGTTTCATAATAAGAACATAAAAATCAAAAGTGTCTTTATACAAAAAGAACGGAAACTTCCGATTCCATTGAACTTGCTTATTATAAAATATTCAAATAGAAAACAACAAAAGGTGAGTTTTCTTTAAGTACTGCCACACAATTTGAAATGTTTGTAGGAAATAAATTAATGATCAAACAAAAGTTTTCGTAAAAATGAGACATTCTGGTAAAACTTTAAATTTACCTGACAAAGAGATGCAGTGTAAAACAATGTAATTATTTACAAGTAAAAAAAGGAATCTCCTGATTAATTAGCAGTTAAAAATATTCTTTAATTAAGTTAAATATTCAAGAAAATTTCATTCTTTATTTCAGTTAATTCTCATTGAATACAAGAAAAGTATTCGTCAAATATATTATTTAAAGAATTATATTTCAACTGAATAATTTAGTCAAGAATAATACTGTTACGGATTCAGATAAATTTAATTTTGTTTTTAATTGACGAGCGTTAGATAGTGTTCTTCTTTCTTATAATAAAAGACGATAACTCAAAAAAAAATATTTACACTTTTTTTCCTTTAGGTACTTTTAGAGTAATTTGTTGAAGTTGTTAGTTGAACTCTTAAGTAGTTTAAATATTTTTTATTTTTTCTTAAGATGATACTGAGTATCACCCGTAAAATATTATTATTACTATATTTTTTGTGTAATTTTGCAGCTTTACTAAATATTAGGTTTTCTCTTTACTTTCATGCATTTGAAATTGTTTATTTTGAATTGATTATAAAAATGTTTTAGATTTTTTTACCATGGATTCTTAGCAGTACTCGTTGAGTTACAAATAAACCTTAATACTATTTTTCTAAATTTAAAACAAAATTTTGTTAAATGTATCAGAGAGTTTGTGTTTTTGTGATTTAAAATAAAATACAGTATTTTCTTAAATTTTTTCGTGTAATCCCACTTTTATAACGTTACTCATATTACGTGTGTCTTCTATAACCATTAAAATATAAATTTATTGTATGTCTGTGTTGTTTAAGAATATTTTAAGATTATATTTTGGTTGTAGATAATAAAAACATGTCATTTAAGAAGGATACAAAAAATTTGCTGTCTAACAATTAAATGCCAGATAATAAAATTTTATGGAATTTTGTATCTAAGTTGGGATAATTATTATCCTAAAAAATATAACATATAACAAAATTATTAAATTGACTATTGACAAAAATGTTTTAAGCCAAATTAATGCAAGTCGTTTAAAAATAGACATTTATATAATTAAAAAAAACTTTTTACATTACTCCCTATTTAATGGTTATACAAATAATATTACTTAAATTTGTTTTTTATTATTTTATTTAAATTTTTACCTTTTTTTCTGTTAATTTTAACATATGAATTAGGAATGACGTATGCACATATTGTACATTACCAAACCTTTATACAATGGCAAGGTAATAATCATCTTGTCATTGCATGGAAGTTTGATCATATAGAGTATGCTGTATAGTTTTGGTTACCATATCTTAAAAATTACATTAATTCTTTGAGAAACTTCAGCACAGGGCTACTAAAATGGTCCAAAGGGTTTTAGGCATGAATTATGGAGATAGTTTAAGAAATTTGAATATGTATAATTTGGAAGAGAGAAAGGTTAAGGGAGATTTGATTGAATTGTTCCAACATGGGAATGTCGAACGTTTGGTTTTTAATATGAGTGTAAAACGAGAAGCTACTGGTTTAAATTAAACAAATCGCATTTAAATAGCAAATTTAGAAATAGAAATCACTATTTTTATAATAGGGTAATAGACAAATGGAACACTTTGCCAGTGCATTTTATAATTCTACAGAAGTAATGGATTTTACGAAGTTAGATATTCATTGCAGAATAATTAAGAAATACAGACTGGATAAATGTTGTTGGGCCTTGATTCTGTTGTTGGTCGTCAATATTTGCGTTGGTATAAAATATAAAAGATGTTAACGAAGTAATCCTTATAGTTTATGGCAACTTGTTATATTTTATTGTTTTTAGCAAGACAAGAACTTTTAGAGATCTATTCGTTCAAGTATTATTATTTACTTATGTACATGGAATTGACTTTACGAACTGAATAACCCAATTTATGAGTAGATAAACAGTTTCAAGATAATGTAAATATAATAACTAACACGACAAACGCGATCTAAACTATATTCTAGCAACTGAAATATTAAAGAAAAAAACTGAAATATCATCATCCATTTCCTAGTTTTAACAACAAGTTGTGCAATCTAAAACTGCGCGTGCGCCACAATATTAATTGAATACATTAAGATACCAACGAATGATCAATGGAACAAAGAGGGGAAGAGTAAATGGACTTTTCTTTTTGAATTTAATTTACCCTCAAAAGGGGTATCTTAGCAACCCTTTTTTATGATTCCTAACTCAACTATAAACATCTTAAATTAAAAGGCTGCTCCGGACTCTTGTCACTTCCAATGACAGCTTTCTTCGTTTCCTTTTAAAGTAATTTACACCCCGGATGGTATCGCCAATAAGAAGAGTGTTACTGCTTTGTGAGGCGACGAAATGAAAGGCGATTTTGTTCTTGTTTATTTAGTCAATATATATTTTTTCCTTACTTCTTTATTTCGCCGTTTTTCCCAACTTTCGGTGCTAAGTGGCCGTGCCACACACACTTCCAGTTACGAATAGCACGCCTTGATCTTCTGTATTTATCAGAGTTAATTTTACGGGCTGTTAACCTAAATAAAGTTGGTCGTGAAGTATCCAATTAGGTGTTTTAATGGAAGAACAATAAAATACTTGGTAATAACATGCGCTTGGAAATGAAGGAGAAATTTAATAAAAAGTCTACTAAGGCTCCGGGCTTATGGAAGAAGAAAACAAATGACCTTTCCAGGTAAGAGTGTATTGGAATTGTGTATAATTACTCTTTAATACATAAAGTTCAGAGGAAAGGATTTCTCAGTTTCTTTTAACTTAAAGAACTATTTTATGATGTTGTTACTCTGAGGTGTTTTAACTGAGTTAAAAATATTTAATATTATGATATTTTATAATTACTCAGTTTTAGTTTATTTCTCATTTTAAATTATTTTGTAAACATTGTAGGACATTTTCTAGGGGACCGTAATTATTCTATTCTACTATATTATGATACAAATATTATAATTTTTTTTTAAATAAACATTGACAGTGTTGAGGAACTTTCATAACATTAATTATGTGTTTTTTTAAATTTAATTAAAATGACTATTTCTAAGTCTTTTTTGTTTCTATAGTACTGAAAATTATTGTAACAGTAAAATGATTATTTCAACAGTTTTATTGGGATTATTTGAGCCGTCTAATTTCAAAAACAGGTAAACCCAACTTCATAAATTTTACAGGAGACTTCAAAAACGATGGACAGACACTTACTTTTGAATCTAAAACTATGAGTTTGAGTGCATTTTTTGACTGGATTCTGAGACTTTGCAAAGTGATTTACTGCATTGAAAACTTGTGAAAAATAGTTTAAAAAAATGGTTTTGCGAAGAAAATATTGATCTATCTGGTCTTAAAAATAGACGGCTCATTTAAAGTATACCAAAATGTAGCCTTATAGATAGTTTAAAGGATGTTCAACGTTATAGAGTCGTTCATGAAAGAGGAAATCCAATTGGTATTTCTAAGCAGTACAAGCACTATTGAAAAGTAAAATTGAACTTCTTTTTAAAACATGAGGCTTTGTGGATTCAAAGGGCAAATTCAATATTGTAATTTTTTTAAATTTTATTTTTCGGGTTCTAAAGTTTTAAATGTATGGTGGTATGTTATTTTGTTGAATTCGACCGTAACAGTATAAATATTAAGACATAAATAAAGCTTTTTGAGTTTGCCATAGAGACAAAAATTTGAAAAACATTTTTTTTCTAAGCCAACGTTTGTTGAGTTCACAGTTTGTATTACCAGCACTTCATATGCATGTAAAGGATATTATGTGTGGTATGTTATGAAATTTTGAAGCAGAAACTGTTTGAAAGGTATTTTGTTTGTGATTGTTCTTTTTTTAATTGTCCCTACGTAACGAATGTAACACATATTTTTGGGTTTGCCATAGAAAACTAACGCAATTGAAATAAATTTATTTTCCATTTAACTTGCTAGGGTGAAAATACATGTGACTCTTCAGACAAATGTTGACAGTAAATATTTGCAAAAATGATGCTGATATTTGACTTGAAGTTTAATTAATAAAGCTACTGTAGATTATATTATTACTATTAATTAATAAAGTTGTAACTAATAATTCATACACACACTTTCTATCTATCATAAAAAAATCAAATATTGAACTGATATTTGATGAGTTCTGATACTTGAGCTGAACAACATATAATTATTTTTATAATTATTTAATTAGAGCACAAAGAATAATACTGAAAATAACAAAACTAGAAATAAGTTATTAGTAAAAGTAACTTTAATGTCAAAGATCCCCTCTGAAGTTTAATTATTAATTTCTACACACAAAACACAAAGAAATCAGAGTTCTACAATATAACAGCCTTTTGCAGAGGAATTTTACTGAAAATAGCGTAATTGGAAGCATTGTTCCGTAAAAAACAACCTAAATTCCACAGACATCCTTAAGGCGCTAAGAGTCCGTTTTAATTTCCAAATACGAAGAAAGCAGCATTTTGTATAACTAATTATATCAGCCTTTTGTGTAACTAATTTTAATATCCTTCTGCAGTAGAATTATGCTCAAAGTAACAGAGTTGAAAATAATTGCTTAGTATAAGTAGCCTATAAATATCAAAGGTATCCGAAAGGGTTTTAGTTCTTTACTCTCTATTGTCGCCTCTCATGCAACAACATAAGTTCTGTTGGTTTCCTGTTCTTTAAAATAAATAAGAACAGCATGGTCCTGTGATTAAAAAACATCGATCTTTCTTTCAACTTTCAATTTGTTCTTTTGAAGATCTAAAACATATCAGGCGTTTTTCCTCTTTGAGCACAAAAAATTCTGGGAAAAAGAATTAAACGAGAAACAACAGTTCTGTAGAAAGAACGCAAATGCCAAAACATGTTCTTGGCGTGCAAAGGGTTAATTTGAATGCCAACAGAGAAAGGAAGCAGCAGGCTTTTTTATAACCAATTTCAACATGTTTCTGAAGAATATGTTTAGTGAAAATAACAGAGTTAGCAATAACTGCTAGGTTAGAATAACCTAAATGTCAAAGACTTCCTTCGAGTTCAAAAAGTTTAAGTTTTTAGAAAGAACGCAAATTCCAAAACATGTTCTTGGAGTGCAAAGGGTTAATTTTAATGTTAACAGACAAAGGAAGCAGCATCCTTATTTATAACTAATTTGAACATTCTTCTGAAGAATATTCTTAGTAAAAATAACATAAATGTCAAAGACATCCTTCGAGTTCATAAAGTTTAAGTTTTTAGAAAGAACGCTGTAGAAAGAAAGCAAATGCCAAAATATGTTCTTGGAGTACAAAGAGTTAATTGTAATGTCAACAGACAAAGCAAGCAGCAGCCTTTTTTATAACTAATTTTAACATCTTTCTGAAGAATATTTTTAGGGAAAATAACATAGTTAGCAATAACTGCTTAGTAAGAGTAACATAAATGTCAAAGACATCCTTCGAGTTCAAAAAAGGTTTTTAGAAAGAACGCTATAGAAAGAACGCAAATTCAAAAACATGTTCTTGGAGTGCAAAGGATTAATTTTAATGCCAACCGACAAAGTAAGCAGCAGTCTTTTTTATAACTAATTTTAACATCCTTCTGAAGAATATGTTTAGTGAAAATAACAGAGTTAGAAATAACTGCTAAATAAGAATAACCTAAATGTCAAAGATATCCTTCGGGTTCAAAAAAGTTTAAGTTTTTAGAAAGAACGCTATAGAAAGAACGCAAATTCCATAACATGTTCTTGGAGTGCAAAGGATTAATTTTAATTTCAACAGACAAAGGAAGCAGCAGCCTTTTTTGTAACTAATTTGAACATTCTTCTGAAGAATATTCTTAGTAAAAATAACATAGTTAGCAATAACTGCTAAGTAAGAGAGTAAGAGTAATATCCTTGGATTTCAAAGAGTTTAAGTTTTTAATTTCTACAGACGGAGGAAACAGCGTTCTGCAGAATTTAGTCTCTTGGCAGACTTCCTCGCGAATCGTCTGTCTGCGGCCGGGGTGTCCCACGTGGTGAAGGCCCGCTCCCCCTTCAGACGAGGATTCTGGTTCTGCATCATAATGTTGACCTCTGCGGGGATGCTCAGCATGACCTATAGGGTTCTGCAGGAATACCTGGATTATCCATCCATCATGAGATCAAAGGTGAGAGTTCAACATTTAGTGATTGAAATATATAAATAAAAATATAAAAAGGATTGATGAAAAATACTGTAGGAAAGGTGTTGAATTATTTTTTAAAGTACTGAATTCATCACAGACTATTTCATTATTATACTATTTCAATAAACAAATATTCTAATGTTTTTTTTTCGATAATTAAAAACTAATAGTAAAGCTTATTATTAATAAAGTTTTTTACGTTTCCACACACCCTGCAGTATGTCAGATTTAAAGTAAACTACTAAAACTTTTCTGGTTAAAACCTTTTTTAGTAGCTTAAACAATTTCGAAAAATATTTTGTGGAATATGTTGTAGCAAAGTGATTGATTTTTTAAAAAAAATATTTAAATGTGTTTTATTTATAGTCCATTTCAATTAATTAAAAAAATCGAAGTTTATTTTATGGAATAATTAACGACAAAGAAAAAATATATTGTTAATTATAAATTTTATGTTCTTCTATACCTTAATATTTAAAATTATAACGACTGAATGAAATTGTTTAAAAAGAATGAACATTTTAGTTCATTGTAGGAACACTTTAAAGTAATTTCCTAAATAGTTCATTCAAGTTGTAATCTGCTTTTTACGTATTCGGAAAAATACTAAACAACTGTAATGAAAAAACTTTGTCTTTGTAAATTTAAATGTAACCAACATCTGTATGTCTGTTACATTTTCTGAAATATATCTTGTTGCTTTTGTGCTAATATGTGTTATTTAATATTTAATTAATCAAACATATTATTCTGAATATTAGATGTTTAAGTCATTTACAAAAACATTGAGATTAAAATTCAAAATTTGGCGATATGTTTTAGTGTATTTGCACTATAAAATAAAAATGGTCACACTAAAAATATTCATTCGAATACATTTTAATAGAATATTTGAATGGAAACTTTCTTTTATTCACTGGACAAGGAAACACTAATTTTATTTTTAACCCTATTTGAAAAGGAACGTAGGCGCACGATTGTTGACTTCTATTTAAATGAACTTATAAATATTCTATAGATAATGAATATGTTTTAAAATAGATGAACTATCTAGAACTTTTCTGGCCTTATTCTTTCAAATAAGCTGAATTATAAATGAAAACGAACTTTCGTCAATATAAAAGAAATTCTACAAGTTGCATTTTTTATAAAAACGTAATCAAAGCAAATAATTTATGCTTACTTACACAAACCTAAATCTAAAAAAATGTATAAAAATGTATCTGATGAAATCGGGAGAAAAATCGGGAAACCTAGCAGTTAAATCACGTCTCTAGAAAATATATCTAAACTTTGTCTAAAAGAAAGTTTAGAAAAACATACATCAAAACGAAAATAAATAATCTTTTGTAAGATATTAAGTCTGAAAGTGTTTCAAAAATACAAATCACAATTTTTTTTAAACCGTTTGCTTTTACCTTTATTTTTTATATTTTTAAAGCTTACTTCCAATTTTTATTCTATTTAAAACGGTCTCTATTTCCATTATTATTCTTTCATTTTAATCCTTCTTAAATCTTATTATTAAACTTGGTGCTATTTCGATTCTGATTAAATCAATCCTAAAAATAATACTAAAACAAAAAATAAAATAAAATAATAAACCCAGGTTATCCAAGTTTATCACGATATCCAAGTATAGAAATGTATACCTGATTATAGATATTGTTTAAAATATACGAAATCTTAAAAGTTTATAAGATGTTTTGATAATAAATAAACATTTCGTGAATATATAAAGAGCATAAAAATATTATATTGATTGTATCATCTCACAAACATATTTCATTAAACGGGTAAGTATATTTGAATGTACACAAACAAATGGAATAGTATTTACGTACATTTTATAAAGTAAATTGCAAGACGAAGTTCCTAACAATTTTTTGGTAATATTTATATAAAACTGAACTTTTAAAGAAAGCACGAACTTATGCAGAACTCACCATGTATGTACTTTTATTTTCTGTTCCCCAATAGAAGTATAGAAAACAAAAACTGTAAAAGTTTCAAAGTACTAATATTGAATTTTTGATGTTTTTATTATTTTTGAAGGGACCTGCTTTCGAAGAAAAAGATTTTTCTAAATTTATTTTTATATGTATGGGAATAAAACATATTTTTTGTGGAAGATGCAACGGTAACCGAATTGTATTTGAAAGTTGCTTGTGGAAAATTAAATGTCATTGTAAGAGTAAAATTTTGTAACGAAATAAGTTTTTCAGTAATGAAATAATTGCTTTTATCTAGGAATTGCTTGACAGGTTATGCTGCTTTAGTATATAGCTTGTTATTGCAAGACTTATATTATTTAACAAGTTATTTACAAATAAATATAATTTATAAGTAACGTATCATTTACAAATAAATGTAATTTATAAGTAACGTATCATTTTTAATTAAAATGTTAATTTTTTTATAACTAACATGCTGATTATAATATTAAAATATCTAAACTCGTATTTCCCTTTTATATATCAATTACACTAAGTTTGACTTTTTTTGTTAACAAAAAATACTTTGAGTGGATAATTTCCTGTTATTAACACAGTAGAAGTTATAAAAAACTGTATTTATGTACGTAAACAACAGTAGTATATTTCTGTAAACACTATATTTTTTATTAATTAGGTTCCATAATTTATGATTTAGAAAATTTATTTTTTGTAACAGAGCGTAGTTGTTAAAGAGCTGGAGTTCCCTGCCGTTACAGTGTGTGGATTGAACCTCATACCTCGGATTTTTGCCAAGGAAGCTGGTATAGATTACCTTGAAGAATTAGGGAGAATTCTAAACTCTCTGCCTGTTTACAAGTAAGAAAAAAAAACAGATACTTTTGACATGCTACAACAACGAATGCTACTCTACTTTGTTACTGAGACAAAAATAAAATTATTGTCTCTGGCGGTCTTTTTAGTTGTTTCAAATTATTAATGTACTTCAATCTTAAAAAAAATCAATATCAAAGTTAAATCCTAGAATTTGAGGAAAGCTAGAGATTTAACTTGTCCAATAACCTACCTCTTAAAGTTCTCTTAACTATAGTAAGTAAAAAGAGCTTTAAAGTATAACAAATTCGAACCCATTTATGAAGTATTTTCTTCGAAATTGACTTAATTAGTCAAAAATAAAAATTAAAACTCTTGAATTTTCTTAGATTAAAGAAAACTTATTTTCTAATCTTAATTTTTTATACTACTCAGATATATTTAAACTCCTACAAAATTAAACTACTAATTGAATTTTAAATGAAATTATACGCGTAATTAAACCTGTTTAGATCGAGTAATTTATGGCAACCAATTGAATAACTTTTTTATTTATTATTTATTTTCAAGACTCCAATTACATGTTTATAATATACTTATAAATAATTGGTCAACATTTTATTAATTTAAATTAATGTATCGTGAATTCGATGTTTCACTGCAATATTTAGCCCTAAACTGTTTTTTTTTAAATGGAAAATTAAAATTCAGAAACGATTAATTGTATATTGTAAAAAAATTCCTACACAAAATTATAAGAGTCACTTTTTTTTAATTCTCAATTCATTTTGAAGTAAAGTATATTCCTCAAGCATTACTTATTTTGCACTTCTACTTTGGCAACTATTTTATGACTCCAAACTCCGAAGATAGTTCTTTAGTTCTTTTATGGCATAATGCGTCCTGGCAGATGTTGATAAGCGGTTTTGTTAAACAAAACTGTGATCGTGGAGCTTCAAGTTATATACAGAAGCTATTTACTTGAAAATGAAACAAAATTTTATAGCATACATTTAATTTTAGCCTCAACTACTTTCTTAAATAAGTACCCAGTTTTAAATTGTACTTCTGTTTTCCAAGTTACGTTTGGCTATAAAATGTATGGCTCCCAAGAAAGAAAAAAACATGGCTTTATAAATATTCTTGAAATTGATTTGACTTGATGTTAGACATTTCTAAAGATAAGTGTGTTTTTAGAATATATTTTGCAGTTGTAATTAATGTAGATATTACTATAATAATAAACTTTAAATTAAGAAAAAGGGTAGAAAAAACCGTATAAAATATTTTAATGTTGCATATTTGTGTCATCTGGAGAGTCAATAAAAAGTAATATTTCACACACACACACACATTTCCCCGAATAATTTCTTTATACTTTTATTATTATGTTATAAAATGAAAATATATTTAAAAAATGTAGATTCTTTTTGTTTCTTTGCATAATCACTTTCTCGATGAGGTTTGTGGTTTCCTTCAAAAGAATGAGTCAGTTAATACAATTCCTCATTAATCAAGTTCAAATTCTAAATAAATTATGTTTTAATGTAATGCGCTTTTGCTTATAATGTGCGTTTATATATAAACAAAATCTCATTTACAAAATTGTGTTAATTTTTTTATAACACTATAAATGATTTGTTTGTATCATATATCATATTTTTTATGATATATGATATAAACAAATCATTTATAGAGATTAATATATATCATATTTTTATTAATTTTCTTTTAGTTTAAATATATCTGAAAGTTGATACATTTGTAAGGTAAATTTTTGTTTAAAGAATTTTCTCGTGAAAATTCAGAAATCTCACTACTAAAAACTAATTAGTATCTCTAAATAATGGTTAGATGAAGTTTATTTCTGTATGATTAAATAATGGATAACCTATATAAATTTTAAAATTATAAAAAAATAATTTATTTAATTAAATTTTTTAAAAGGTTATTTTCATACTAGATAAAAAATTAAATAAACAAAATATCAAAACTCGAAAATCCCGATGATTTAAAGTTATAGGGATTTTATTTAAGCACAATAGTTTAATAAACATTTCATACGTAATTAAACAATTCATGCGTACCTTCACGTTAAAATACCCAATTCCTAAAAAAAGCGACTTACCCTTACAAAACCCGCAATTAAAAGTAAAAAAAACGAAAACAAATGGTTACTTTTATTTCTGGTGTTAAAAATCATTTATGTATTTTATTGTATACAAACTGACACTAGTTTTTTAATATTTTTTATCACGTATTTTTTCCTTATAGTCAGTTATTAATTATTCAATTATTAAGTTATAGTTAAAATACATTACAAAAATTAGCGTTATCCGTAAACAAATTAACTTATAAATTAAATTAATTTTACATAAAGTGACATTTGGTGATTTTTTACCGGATTTTTACTTTCAAAATTTTTATTCTGTGCATTTTTTTTAATCTATTAACACGCTAAATTTGTTATTTGAACTAAGTTTAACTTATATCATGTCAATAATTTAATGCCTATCAAATATATGACTGATTTATTAGAATACAATTCACACAATTATTTACTACACTAAAAGCAAAGCATTTTATACAAAGAGAAATTAAATGCATACTATTATCCAAGAGTTTCCTTCAGTTCATCAAGCGTATAATTAAAGATGTTTGAGAATCTCAGAATAAGGATTTAAATTAAATCGAATTGTGGATGCCATGATACGTTTGTTATACATTAGTCTATTTTAAGCTTTTCCCGAATGCCTTTATTGAGCTTTTCTTATTTGTTTTTTGCGTGTTTTCAATGTTTGTAGTAAAGTTATTCCAATTTCATTAAGATTTGTCAAGTAGTCTTGAATTACACTTAATTTGCAAAATAATGTGATTGTTTTACACTAAGATTTATTAAATTTCAATTAGATATTTCGTGCTTGATTTATAAGAGTTGATTTAACTATATAATTTGAAGTTATCATCTGTAAAAGGAGTATTTATAATACACAATGCGATACGTAATTTGATTCTTACTCAAAATAGTTGTAGTTCCAGTAATTATGTAAGTATTAAGTATTTTCCAACGGATTAATTTTTATCATGAATAATTATAAAACCCATATGTTTAAAATTGCTCCTTACTTTACCATAGCAATTACTACAAGTATCCACTTATTGTTTTATTAGAAATTTTAATGCATCATTAATAAAAAACGCAGATTTCGCAACAATTATTTTAAATTTGTATTTTGACTGTTTAAATTATGGTTAGATTATGGTTTATATTATGGTTTTCTATTATGGTTAGAATAAATCTGTATAATGTTTTCAATCCTACGTCAATTCTTTAGCAATACTAAAACTGACAATAAAGTTTTAGTGTATTTTGATACAAGAATTTCTATATATTTATATATTTGATTAAACTTAAAAGTCTATTTTTTCCTCGGTTGCAAGGTTAAATATATTTTTTCATTACTGAATATTCTTTAAACAATCCAATTTGCATTTTAACTAGAAACAGAATAATCTAATTTTCTTTAATAATGCAATATAGTTAGTTTAAGTATCCCTTAGAAGTCGCAGAAAAAAAACAATACACATTCTTAAGGTGTATTCTTACATTCTTAAAGTTTTCAAAGTATATATTAATGCTTAGAAAATGCTTAGAAAGGAAACAAACATTAGACTTTAAACATTTTTATTCGAAATAGCAACCGAATTAAACTACGGATATGAGCTTTGGAGGACATTTCAGACAGTTTTACAAAGTTTGCATGTGACGAATGCGAACTTTAGCAATAACAAAACTATTAAATAGAAATAATGAACCTATTTGAAACGAAAATTTGGCAGCTGGAAGTTCTTGTAAATACTAAAAACAGACTGCCACAGTGGGGTACGTGAAACGTCTTGCTTGTGCTGTAGAGGGTGTATGAAATTAAACACTTATAATCTTAACAACTCTTGATAAGCAACCGGTTCGAGTTAGGTGGATTTTACTTTCGTCAAACGTCGACTACTCCTACTCATATCGACAAACGTACTGCCAAACTCCGCCTCTGCAAAATACATTTGCGATGATAATTTTTTCTATAAATGCGTCATCCGTGGAAGTCTACACAAGCGCACTGCATACTTTCGTTACATGCAACTTTAGAAAGCTACACTCTTGTTAGCTACACTAAAAAACACAAAGCTACACTTGAAAAGTGAAAGACGTTTCATACTTGAGAACATTTTGACCGTGTATGTCAAGCATTTTCAACTAAAAATAAACTCAACCATTACCATTATATTGATTTTCCATTATGTTATTTTTTTTAAGATGGTTTCAGTGTTTTCCGATAATTATTTTAGTAGCATGATATTGTAATTAAACAAGTTTTGTAATTGAATTTCAAAGAGCATACTTTATTTAAAAGCTAGATCCCTTCTATTCATTAAGTGTAAAGTTAAAAATGTTTGGGAGTCTCAGAATAATGATTTAAATTAAATGGAAATGTGGATGCCATGATATGTTTGCTATCCATTAGCCAATTTTAAGCATTTCCTGAATGCCTTAAGTGATATTTTTTCTTTGCCTTTTGTTTGTTTTCAATGTTTGTAGTAAAGTTACTCCAATTTCATTAAGATTAGTCAAATAGTTTTGATTTAATGTGCAAAGTAAGGTGATTTTTTTACAGTAAGATTGTTAGGAAAATAATCTATTAAAATAGAATTTCCTTAATATTAATAGAAAAAAATATACCGACCAATATATATCCGATATAAGTTATATCAAATCTTTAATATAAATTTTGAAAGTTTTAGATTTAAGAATATTCTAAACAAAAATAAATTTTAAATATATTATCGCAAAATTTTAAAGTTAAAATTTAAAAAAAAAAATTAAAGTTTAAACTTAAATCAAGTATATATCTTTCTCATGCAGTACTTTAATTGCATTTCAAAAGTTTATATGTTATCTAAAACAGTAGTTAGAAAGAATAAATTAGAAAATGTAGTATATTTGAAATGCCCACACAGTAATCAGCGAATTAATTCAGAATAATTGGAAATAACAATTGCTTCTCTGAAGATTCAGTTAGTATATGAGAGCCTAAATTTAACATATATAAACGTTTCTTGAAATCCATCAATTAATTTCGCGCATTCCCAGAGAGCGACCACTTAATCGATACGCAGATAAAAAAAGACGAAACTTTCCACACACAATTTCATTAGAAGAATAAAACAGTCCCCTTATGTAAATAGTTATCCGTTGTTAATGTGATTATTATCCGGAACTATTTCTCGTAATGCACAGACAAAAAAGGTTAATGTAATTGTAATTGTATTACTCAGAGTTTGTCTTGAAATCTGATTAGGTAAATGCGTGGCAACAGAGAGGTTACTGTTTTACGAAACAATGTGCGATACAAATAATTGAAACACTAATGTCAAAACATGTAGAGAATAACTATAATTTTAGCTATTGGTTTGAAGTAAATGTATAGAGATATAGAAAAATCTTAGAAAACTGCAAATAACTAAATTCCGTTCTAAAAGTCAGAATTAAAAATGTGAATAAAACTCTTTATACTATGCATGTTAAGGTGTACATACATATTAGAAATGCGGGAATAGACCAAAAATAACAAAATATTTTTGTCACTCTGTAACATTGCCCTATTCATTATCTTGCCTATGTTACCAATATTGTATAAATATTCCAAAAACATTATTATTTTTAAAGTATTATTCTAGGGCCCTGGTTGTAATGGGAATAAATTTTGTAAACTGTCAACTCAATTTATGAAGAATTGTATTTTTACCATATGTCGCTTTATTCTAATCTTTATAACTCATATTTCCTTAAAAATGTTGGGAAAATAATTTTTCCACTACACTTTATATTAGTTGTGGGTTGTAATGAACCTCAATCATTAAGTTTCGTTAAAAAAAATGTTTTTAGTAGAAGTTGGAAATTTTAGAAAAAAATTGAGATTTCTTTGAACTTCAGAGGTAAAATTTTTTTTAAAGAAATTTACATACTACAAATTTTTTTTTTGAAGGTACTTTATAACATTAAAAATTAAACTACGACTAATTCCCAACAAAAATTATGCTTCTAGATCAACATCAACTTACTCAATTGTGTTTGAAAAACCAAGATAATTATCTAATAAAATACTAATTAATTAATTAGCATTTGGCTATATTCAAAGTTTTTTAATGAATAATTATGAATATTAAAGTGTTTTCATACATGAAAAACTACACTATGAAAACTATAATGCGAACACCTTAAGATAGGATTTCATAAGCATTCTATGAAATATTATTCCAAAAAGAACGGATGAAAAGCAATATTACTACCCGCATTTCCCCCTATAAAAACCTCATAACAGGCACGTATACTATGGTTGAGGTTGATAATTATAGCTTAGAGGCAACACATCCCATTATTCTGATAGCAAAGACTTTAAGCCGTATACAAATCTTAATTTCAATATATTTCAAACCAACATAAAAAAACAAGAAGATATTGAGTCTCTTTTAATTTATTTGATTCTGATGTATATTTGTGAAATTCAGTTGTAAGATTGCTAATTTGGTAAGTTCAGCAGTTTTACCAAAGTACAAACATCGGTTTTTATCAAATAATAAATTGGTTATAAAAAAATAATAATGACCTTCAGTAGATGAACATACATCCACCAGAGCCTATTCTAAAGGAAAGTCGTGGTTTAATTCGGTAGTCATAAATTTAAAATGAAAATCTGAATATGTTTTATATTATTTTGAAGTATATTTTTAAAATCCAGTTGTTTATTTGGTAAGTTAAGCAGTCTTACCAACGTACAAACATCGGTTTTTGGCTTTGGCGCAAACAAATAACAACGACCTTAAGTAGATGAACATAAATCCACAAGAACATATTCTAAGGGGAAGTCGTGGTTTAATTTGGAAAACGTAAATTTAAAGTAGACGTCCGCGGAATTTAACAAGTTGATAATAATAAAATGAATTTTTTTTATTGAGTATGAAATCTGAATCTTAATCATTTTATTAAACTTAACGAATTTCTTGTCAGAGATAGATTAAAAAACAGTCAGCGTTTGCTTTTGGGAAAATCTAAATATTTTTCAAAAATTAAAATTGTGCCTGAAGTTTCCCTTGCTGATTCCAAATTTTAGTGAAAATTAGGCAGTCATAAATTTTGATTAGAATAAGCATTATCGTCAACAACAACTGAAGTCTAGGACAATGGATCGTTCCAGCATCTCCGTCGAGGTGAAGACCCGATGCCTGAAAGACCCTCTCTGCTTCTGGAGCTTCTTCGAGGAGAAGTGCTACTGCCACAGCAACCCGTGCGACACCCTCTACTGCTACCCGGACATGAACAAGTCGGACGAGGTGTGCGCCTGCTCCATGCTGCTCTGCCAGTGGAACGGGACGGAGGGCGGGTGCTTCGTGTCGCACCACGACACCAGGGGCGTGTGGTGCATCTGCAGGACTTCCTTCAGGTACCCCCTCTACAATCTGCCGCCGTTCCTCAAGAAATGCTGGAACGGAAGCTGCGGGACATTGGGTGAGTATTTTTTTATTAGTTTTATATTTAGAATACAAAAATTGCTCGCTGCACTCTCAGAAATATGCTGCTGACCATTTCTGAGAATTCTGCGACCGTCAAGGGTACTATTTGACAATCGGTTCGTCATCGAATCACGTGACTTTTGACATAACAAGAAACCTCACATTTTGAACTATTTCTTTGATACCCTTTTCAGGGTCATCACCTCATGTTTGATTTCATACTTATATTGTCAGAATTGGCCGCGGGGATAGAGAGTTGTACTGTGCAACGGGTGGTCCGCTGTTCGAGTGAGCTCGTTGATATTGAATTGTTATATTATTTAAAATCGTCTCCATTTTTGACGCAATAAATTCTGTTAAAAAAACGACAACATAAATGTCCTCAGTTTGACGAAATATTTAATCTGAGCATATAGAGGGGTACGTCTTATCAAATATGACAAAAGTTTCGTCAAATATGAGAAAGCATTTTTAACAGTGCATAGGCCATGCTAATTGATGGGAGTACAAGTTATCAAGGTATGGCTGCATTGGAATAAGGGTGTTATGTGAAAGGTCCTTTTAGAAGATTATAGAAATAGGGATTAGAAATGAAATATTGACTAGAGAAGGATGATAAGCAAGCTGTTCCGCGATACTCCGGGAGCCTCATCCCCGTCCCATACTTTCTTTGTTTTAATTAAATATTGGAGACCCATTAGTGCCTCATTTTTCTGTTGAACGATATAAAATTTATGTTTATCCTGCTATTTGTCGAGTTATAACACGATAGGATCGAAATGGATCCTCCTTAAATCATCATATAGTATTTTTATCCTGATGTCCCATGTAGCTAATTTTAAAGATGTTTTGCGCACTTTTAAAAATCTTAACATTCTATGTAAACAATTTATTGACAATTTCTCATATTACAACAATATGATCGGAAAGGTTGTATTTTTAACGTATCAAATACAACCTTTCCGAGAAAGAAAACTATAACTTGAATGGTAATTGAAATGTCAAAAGATTAGAACCATATCATCTTTAGTACCACATCTGTTTCTATAACTGAGTCTCAAATATTGAAATCGAAAACTTGGGATATCGTCGCTTAAGTATAACATACTTATTTGGTAACACGACTTAAATTAAGCGACTATATGGCGAATTTTTGATGAACATTTACAATATCTAAAAGAATTAGTGTATCACATACATACAAACATAAGTCAATAATTTTATCAAAAGTTGGTGCGCAAATTTAAGGAAATCCACAATAAGTAATAAGTTGAATGTGAAGGGTTATTCAACATTTACATTTGATCCAACTATTTGAAAGACTGCTACCACTCTGGTTCTTTTTAAAAATTACTGTTCATAGAGGATAACTGCGTCTTAGACAAAAACTGAAAAACAGATGATTAAACGTATTTTAAAAGCTTTAAAGATTGTTATTCATTGGATCGGAAAATCAATAGCTGTAAATGTCACATTCGTGACCTATGCTTTTCCCTAATGCAATGAGGGGAGGTACCCTGCATCTTGTAAACTTGGAGACGACCCCAAGAGCGGGGAAGAAGCGTGCAGAAATTTGCATAGTCTTAGGCGTGGCTATTCTCCAGGGGGGACTTTTGACCAATGGAGTGAATGACTTCGGGTTAAACAAATCGGAGGCCTGAGTGCTCACTCTCACATCTTACATCGGACATCTTAGCGTATGGCGATCTAGGGGGTGTATTTATGAAGTTGTTGACTGGGGGTTTTGCGAGAGGGGTTTTTTGGAGAGAAGACCAGAGAGCGATAGTGAACGGATGCCAGGAGATGGAATGCAGAGGAGTTTGTTATAACGCCAGGCCCGAGAGAGAATGACGAGAGTTGCGATGGAATGTACAAATCCGGGTAAGACTTCCTCCCTTTTTGCCACCCAATTTAACTTGTTTTAATGGTTTTGACGTGTACTGAATTAAGTGTATTCAAGGAAATTGTTGATTAAAGTCTAGATCAGTTCTATTCTTAGTTATGTTGTTATTGCGGCATAATCACTCATCTAATATAACCTGGGGTCACTGGGAAGTAACATTATTTGGTGTCGTGACCATAAAATTTAGTTGATTACTAATGGTCATAAGGAATTAATTAACTTTGAGGGTTTTAAGTAAACGGGAATTGATTAAATTTAATTATGGCGAGAAGAAACGCTAGACAAGCGGATCCGATCCAGATGCAAAATAGCAATTTAAATGGGCTCGCACTTCTTTCTAACACCTTTGACGGGGATAAGAATGAATGCAGGTTCTTTTTCAGCCAGTTTGAAAATATCGCTAATCTTTCACAATGGAGCGAAATTGAAAAAGTCACAATTTTGCGTAGTAAATTAAAGGGCAACGCCATTAGACTCATCACATCAGATCCCAACTTACTAGAGAGTGTAAATTATGAGGAGGTAAAAGGAGCGATAATGAATCATTTTTCGGAAGAGGAAAACCTTACTTCCAGACAGTTAAAATTTTCGAGTTGCGAGATGCGCGAAGGAGAATCTGTAAAAAACTACGCTCAAAGATTGACGGTATTGGCAAATGATTATTTAGCCAGGGACGGCGAAATACCCAATGCTCAAACACAGCAGGTATTAGACAAATTAAAGGTGTCAAAATTTATCGGGGGTTTAATTGTGGAATTACAGAGGGAAGTTTTAAGGGCCAATCCGGTCACCTTTCAACAGGCATTAGATGCGGCTATTTCAGCTCAAACAGCTATGGAATCGTTCGGTATTTTACAGGCCAATTCATTTAAAATAAATTCGATGCACGCCCGGCAGGCAGAAATAAAACCCGAAAATTTAGAGGAGCAGTTTAACAGAATGAGAATAGAACAACAGAGACCTGCGATATTCTGTTTGGCATGTGGGGAAAACTCCCACATTTTAATAAATTGCGAGGTGTACAAGGAATACACTTTTGCCGCTCAACAGTACCAAAGGAGAAATAGCGAGCACCACTTTCAGAATAGAGGTCAGACTAGGGGGGCTGGATTTTGAAGATGGCAAAGTGAAGAAAATCGTGAGAGAGGCGAATCAGAGTTCGACAGAAGAAACTGGGAAGGCCCGCCGGAAAACTTCAATTCAAGAGCTAGGGGATATCGCGGCCAAAACAGAGGAAGGGCGAACGGAAACGCTCCATTCAGAGGCAATAACGGTAACCGGGATTTTTTAGGGCACGGCAGGAGAGGTCGACAATAAGAACCGTCTCCTGTAGTGATAATATTGAACTCGGAGAGCGAGAGATATCGCCGGAAAGAATCTGCAACGTAACGGGTCAGAATAAAAATAGTGTCAAACTCCCTGTAATTAAAGTAAAGGCTGATTCTGTGGAATTCATTTGTCTACTTGATAGCGGTAGTTCGGTATCAATAATCAACCTAGAAACGTACAGGAAAATTCAGGCTATACAAAAGACTAAAAACATAGCATCCAACGTTAACATAAGAACCATAACAGGCTCAACAGTAAAGTTTTTGTATTGTGCCGAGTTAAAAATTAAAATAGGCAATAAAAGAATCAAACATGAGTTTTTTGTAACAGTGGACAATTTTTCGAATGAGTATTCTGCAATTCTTGGTTATGATATTTGCATGAAGTATAGGGTAACAATAAACTTACGCGAGGGCCTTTTAAGAATTGATGAGTCAGAGGTACCTTTGGGAGAAGCTGGACAGGAGTTTTCTGGTGTTTTGGAGTCTTTTGTTGCACTAAATAGAAAATGTACGTTAAAACCGGGTGAAACTAGGATGTTAGAAGTTATTTCAAGCAATAAGGAATTAAACGACCAAGCAAAAGTGAAGTTTCAACCCAAAAACTTAAAACAAGAGATTGAAATTTGTCCTTCTATTAATGCACTAAATGGGAACATGACCCAAATATTGGTAAAGAATAATGGTGAAAATATTGTACACTTAAATAAGAAAATGAATTTGGGGCTCATACACACGAATTTTGGAAGACAGTCGGATATTCAAACAGAAAAGAAAGAACAAATTAATTTAATTCGAGCATCTAAACAGACAGAAGAGTTGAGGGAATTAGAATTTTCTTTAAGTAAATTTGATTTAAATCATTTAAAACAATCTGAGAAAGACGAAATTGAAGAGATTTTAGGTAAATATTTTATGGTATTTTCGGGATCACTCAAAACACTAGGCCATTGTGATGCAATCGTACCGGCTATGGAATTTATTCATGAATCTCCTCTATCGTGCAAACCATTTCAGATCCCATTTTCGCTCAGAAATGAAGCCAAACGTCAAATTGACGAACTCTTAGAGGCTAACATCATTCAACGCTCTCAATCGCATTGGGTAGCTCCCATACTTTTAGTGAAAAAAAAAGGATGTGGACTTGAAACAAGACCAGGGCAATAAAGTTAATTCTTTCAGATTTATTTTGGATTTGAGGTTGTTGAATTCGGCTCTAAGAAAATTACCGCAAAATTTGCCCAATATCAAGGACACAATTACAGCTTTGAGTGGATTTAAATATTTTAGTACTCTGGACTTACAGCAAGCATTTTGGCAAATTGATTTTAGAGAATATAGCGATAAGGTGGGCTTTGCAACCAATTTTGGAAACTTTGAATATCTCAGACTTCCCTATGGTCTTAAGAATTGTAGTACGATATTTCAATCGGTAATGGATCTAGTTCTGAGAGATTTAGATGCAGAAGGGATAAGGTGGTTTATAGACGACATCATAATTGGAGCGAATGATTTCCAGGAAATGGTGAAGAAAATAGGTTTGGTTTTCGAGAGATTAAGAGAGCATAATTTAACATTAAAGCCTGAAAAATGTAGATTTTTCTTGAATAAAATTACCTATTTAGGTTATGAATTATCGGAAGAAGGGATAAGCCCGACGCAACAAAATATTGAAAAAATTACATCTTTTCCCAGACCAAGAAACATAAGAGAACTCAGAAAATTTAATGGCCTAACCAATTTTTACAGAGACAGCATAAAGAATTATGCAGAATATACGGCAATCTTAGAGTTATTAAAGTTAAAAAATGTAAAATTCATTTGGACCGACGAACAAGAAAAAGCATTCCAAGGTCTACAAAGACAGTTTTTTGAAAAGCCCTTTCTTATACAGGCAAATTTAAAGGAGCACTTTTATTTGTGCACTGATGCCAGCTCATGCGCGACGGCGGGAGTACTTGCTCACAATAGAGACGGAATATTAAAACCCATCGCTTACTTTTCAAAGAAGATGACTAAAAGTCAATCAAGATTACCGGCGATTGAAATAGAATTAATGGCAATTTATCAGTCGGTGTTAAACTTCAATAAATATTTATACAATACCAATTTCACTATTCTAAGTGACCATCAACCTTTACAATATTTTTCTAAGCTTAAAAACAACTCCAACAGAATCAACAAGATGTTGCGGGAACTATCTGAATTTTCATTTGAGGTCAGATATGTCGAGGGTAGAAACAATGTTTTGCCGGATTACATCTCCAGGATCCCTGAACAAAACACAACACAATTAGAGTTTGATACGGACATTACTTTCTCAAAAACAATAGCCAGTGGAGAACAAGTTCAAATTAATAACATATCAAATGAAATTCGTGATACAACCACAGAGTGGAGCAGCAATCCAGGTAGCCTAAATCTGATTAAGGAAATTTCGATGACTGACCCGTACAGTCCTTATAACAATGTGTCAGGAAATATTTTAAATAACGTTAACATTCTTAAAATGCAATTAAGTGACACTGATAATAAAAATATAAGAGATGTATTGAACAGTGAACAAGGATCTAATATGAAAAAGAAATATAAGAAATTTTACATAAACAGTAGCAATAATTTATTAATGTATAAAAGACAGATTAAAAGAAAAGGTGAATTGGAGGAATTTGACACAATTGTTTTGCCAGAAAAATTACACCTTGAAGCTGTAAAACAAGCTCATTATACACATATGGGCACACAGAAAGTTTTTGAATTTTTGAGATCAAGGTATCATTGGAAAGATCTACGTTCGGACATCGCTAATTACGTATCGTCCTGTGAAACTTGCTTGAAATTAAAGCGTAATTTTCAGAAGATATTACCTCACGGTAAAGCTGAAATTCCAAAAATGGTAGGAACTTCTTTAAGCACCGATATAATTGGACCGTTAAAAAGTGGAGAATTTGTCTTGTCAGTGATTGATAACTTTTCTAGACATTTAGAGTTATTCAGATTAACAAGCATAGGGGCCCAACCGGTAGCCGATTGTTTACTAAAATATGTGACCACTTACGGTGTTCCGGAGTCCATTTTAACCGACAACGGATCGGCTTACATTTCGCAGGCATTTCACATTCTGAACGAATATTTAGGGATAAAAATATTCCATATCCCAGCCTATACTGCTTTTCTAAATGGCAAGGCGGAATCTATAAATTATGAACTGAAGACTACGATCCTAGCATTAACAGAGGAAGGCAAGAATTTAGAGTTTGCTATAGCACTCCACAAGTCATTTTATAACTCTTCAAAACATTTGGCTACGGGATTTTCCCCCAACATGTTATTTTTTTCGAGAGATATTTTCCCCGTTTTTGACAGAATGAAGGCCACCGTCAGTACGGAAGAAATGATGAGTTATCCCGCTTACACTTCGGCGATGATTGATAAAATGACGGAAATAAAAAAGATTGCTACAGAGAATATAAATAAGGCACAAGACCGACAGGCAGCGTATGCCCTGAACAAATCGGCGAAAAGAGACCTTTTAAAAATAGGGGACATAGTTTTTCTACAAAATAATTCTAAATTCAATAAGAAGTTTAACGGACCTTTCAAAATAATCAGAGTTATTTCTGATAATCTAGTGCAAATACAACAGATTTCCGATCCTTTGAGAATTAAAATAGCACATATATGCAGGCTGAAATTATCAACACAGAGATTAAAAAAAATTTCAAGCACCAACACCCGAAACATCAATATTTCTGGTGAAACAAAGTCGTACGATTTGCGAAATCGCGCGACATAAAAGGATATGTATGATGATGTAATCCAAATGACCGGGAACGCGTGACTATCACCTTCTGGAACAGATCTGAGCTCAAACTGAGAAGTTACAAGGCGTACCGCTAGGATTACGGGCGGATTGGAGAGAGAGAAAGGGAGTTTTTCTTGGAAAAATGAGGGGACTTGGACGATTGGAGACGCTGTGTCCGGAGCAAGAGCCGGGATATCGTGGGAACGCATCACATACCCGGGGGGTCCAACGCGAAGAGCCTTCATCGTCCCCAGAGGAAGAAAGCGAGTATACAAGCGAGATAGTGTTTTTCTTTGGACGGGTTTCTTCGGCGGCTGTGAGAAAAGTGAAAAGCAAAGGGGGCTAGCAGGAAGGGTGTTTTTTTTTCGGTGCGAATTTCGACGGGAGAATTGGAAACGGGTGTGAATCATGTACTGGGAGTTTTGGTGCATTTTTTTTCGGCTTTACAATAATTAACGGGCAAAATTGGTTTTGTTCTTGTTCGGGCATGAGGTAATGGTGTAAAATGGCGTGGCTAATGTCAAAATTTAATTGACTGTGATTTTGGAGGAATTAGGGTTTTCGGATTTAAACGATGGATAAAACTGACTGGAAGGGTACTGGCTGTCTCTTATTGATAGGAAATTAAGGGAGTGTATTTTCTTTGGGTTCTGGGGAATTAAGACCTTATTAAGTTGTTTGTGTAAATTAATTGCTTTGGTTACTGGAGTCGGAGTAGGGATTAGTAAAATTTTGGATAGGAAATTAGGTTAGTTGTTTGAGGAATTAATTTAATTATTTGAGGAATTAATTTATTTGCTTGTTGCTTTAATTTAATTATTTGAAGTTAGAGTTATTGTAGTTTAATTTTAAACTTAGTGAGATAGATTTAATTTTACTTGGTGGTAAATTGGCGAAGTCTGTATCCTATAATATTATGTTGAATGAAGTTAGTCAATATAGCCGTTTGGAGCCATCTTCAAACAGACGGAAGGAATCTGCGCAAATTCTGGAAGTCCCGTTGGAGGAGCAGAGATGGAAACTTGCAGGCAAGGACCCATCAACGTTTCTACAACAGAAGCAAGGTTCGGCTGTTTAGACGACACTCAACCGATTATAGAAGCAAGATAGAAGGATGCAAGTCACCGGTTTCCCAAAGTAGTTCAGGAATCGGAGCAGAGAAAATCCAGATAATTCAGCGAATGAGGGGTCGTTGCCATTCAAGATTCGAGGAGAAGGGTTACCAGTATAATCATCGCACAAGCTACATCACAAAGAGGGTTCCACTTCAGACGTCACTGATGGAAAGCCAACTTCACAGATAGAAAATGCCATTCCACAAATGAAAAATTCCGCTTCAGATGCCACTGATGGAAAGCCAACTTCACAGATGAAAAGTTCCACTTCAGAAGTCACTGAGGGAAAGCCAACTTCGCAGAGAGAAAGAAAAAAGGGCCCACTTCACAAATGAAAATTCCACTTCAGAAGTCACTGATGGAAAGCCAACTTCACAGATGAAAAGTTCCACTTCAGAAGTCACTGAGGGAAAGCCAACTTCGCAGAGAGAAGGAAAAAGGGGCCCACTTCACAAATGAAAATTCCACTTCAGAAGTCACTGATGGAAAGCCAACTTCACAGAGGAAAAAGCCAACTTCACAGAAAGAAAAAAGCCCACTTCACAGAGAAAATCCCACTTCAAAGATGGAAAAAGCCAACTTCACAGAGGAAAAAGCCAACTTCACAGAGGAAAAAGCCAACTTCACAGAAAAAAAAGCCCACTTCACAGAGAAAATCCCACTTCAAAGATGGAAAAGATCCAACTTCACAGAAGGAAAGCCAACTTCATAGAAGAAAAAGCCCACTTCACAGATGAAAATCTACAACTCACACACAATTAGTGAGTATAAACGGTGCTAAATCTACAACTCACACACAATTAGTGAGTATAAACTGTGCTAAATCTACATCTCATAGACAATTAGTGAGTATAAACTGTGCTAAAAATATAACTCACACACAATTAGTGAGTATTAACGGTGCTAAATCTACAATTCACAGATAATTAGTGAGCAAAAACTGTGCTAATAATCCATTATTCGCTGTAGGGCACACATAACAAACTTTTATGTGGGACATGCCAAAAAAACTTGAAAAGCAGGTGATTATTCTCGGAGGAAAGAGAAACTGAACGCTTTTCAGAAATTCACAAATCGAACAATTACGAACATTTTCGCGATTGAACCTGACTTTTTCCAATCAGGCCACAACGGACATTTCTGGACGTATTCGAACTTTTATCTAGAGGAATACGAGAATATGAGGCACGAACGATTTGAGGAATTTAGGTGAGATGGGAGTTTACGACCTACGAAGGAATAATTAATGTAAAAGTGGTCCAAAAATGTGTGTTTGTGGAAAAAGGAAGTGTTTCTACGTTAACTGTCAGCTCAATCTACTGTTCAATTGTATTAATTGCTAAGTGTTGACTCATTGTGTTTTTTTTTTCAGATATAATTGTATTTTGCTTTATTAGTTGTGGTGGTGAAATTGGAGGGGGAGTCTAGCTTTGAAAATTTAAAGGGGGAATGTGATGTCACATTCGTGACCTATGCTTTTCCCTAATGCAATGAGGGGAGGTACCCTGCATCTTGTAAACTTGGAGACGACCCCAAGAGCGGGGAAGAAGCGTGCAGAAATTTGCATAGTCTTAGGCGTGGCTATTCTCCAGGGGGGACTTTTGACCAATGGAGTGAATGACTTCGGGTTAAACAAATCGGAGGCCTGAGTGCTCACTCTCACATCTTACATCGGACATCTTAGCGTATGGCGATCTAGGGGGTGTATTTATGAAGTTGTTGACTGGGGGTTTTGCGAGAGGGGTTTTTTGGAGAGAAGACCAGAGAGCGATAGTGAACGGATGCCAGGAGATGGAATGCAGAGGAGTTTGTTATAACGCCAGGCCCGAGAGAGAATGACGAGAGTTGCGATGGAATGTACAAATCCGGGTAAGACTTCCTCCCTTTTTGCCACCCAATTTAACTTGTTTTAATGGTTTTGACGTGTACTGAATTAAGTGTATTCAAGGAAATTGTTGATTAAAGTCTAGATCAGTTCTATTCTTAGTTATGTTGTTATTGCGGCATAATCACCCATCTAATATAACCTGGGGTCACTGGGAAGTGACAGTAAATTATTAAATTTTCAATTAAGATGGAAGTCTTTGATAATTATTATTAATTGTAGCTGTTGAAATCAGTTATAGATAAACAGTTCATTTATAATTTAAAAATCCGATAATACTTTGTTTAACCTTTAGAACTTTCTTTTCACTCTTAGTTTTAGTGTAAGGTTCATAATAATTTAAAACTTGAGCGAAAATTAAATGAACACATATAATTTATGATTACTCTTAACTACTTTATTGTAGCTACAAATTAAGATGTTATGTGTATTGTCTTTCAGAACCAGACGATTTTACTTCGGAAGTGAAAGAAGCAATCGAATCCATGAATCTTTCTCCTAAAATTAAAGATTTACTCTCTAGATTGAAGTTATCTAAGACAGATGACATTCGAGATGTAGAACGGTACTTCATCCCAACAATTAGAGTTGTTGACGATTACGGAATTCCCTACGATAGTCTCATTTTGTCTTGCAGCTACGGACCAGAACCTTGCACGTAAGTCAGTAAAATAACAGTTTTTGTTTAAGAAAAAGTATGGTTTATTTAAGACCTTGTCATTAATCGTTGTAAGCGGCAAGACAAGTATATTCGGTTACTTCATAGCTGCCGTCGAGGGGGGAGGGATCCTTGGTGTGATCGGCAAATCAGACTTGCAGTCATTCGGCACTGCTCATCTTTCACTATGTACACTGTTAAAAATTTCGGTTCAACGATGTATCATATCTTCGCACAAAAACAGAGATATGCAGCAAATTACACCACATTATGGTGGAAACTAGGTTGAATCAAAAATCCTTTATTGGAAAAAAAAGCAGAGGTTTCACAAATAATTGATTCAACCTCTTTAACTGCAATCGAAATTTTCGCTGTCGCTACATTAACAAGCGAAAAAATCCCATCCAGGAAAGACAACGACTAACAAAGGCCTCCGTGGCCCAGTGGATAAAGGCGTTCAGCTACGAATCAGAGGATTTTTAGTTCGATCCCGACTGGTGGGCTTGTCAAAAAACAATAAAAAAGTTGTGAACTTGCGATTGGAATGTTGTCAGCTTCGCTAAACAATACTACTACTAAGAAAACTCGAATTTTGTGTCTTCTGAATTTTGGTCCGACGTTTCATCACTAAATGGTATCCATGGTAGCACCGTAAAATGGTGAAACTAAGCACCAAATGTGGATTACAGTTAAATGGGTAACAAATTTTGGAGCAAGGTTGTAATAATTTTTAACAGTGTAAAGCGACTGGCGTGGTTCTATGTTGCTGCAAATTGGCCTGAGAATATTATTTAAATAAATAATGAATAATATAATGTTATAAATAAAACATTATATATTCATGTTTGGTAAAGAATGTGGCAACGGCCATCGGTGACAGTATATAAAAAAAACGTTACATTCTGCAAATGAATGCATCCAAATAATAATAAATGGTTATTTTTTTTCTAATAGAGTGACTATCATTTTAATACTATCATAATAAAGTAACTATCATTTTCACTCTCAGAAATGAAACTATAATTTTTTAAGCATTTTGCGTTGTCAACGCTAACCTCGTGAATTTTGGTAATTGTTTTGCCATTGAATCACGTAACTTTTGACAAAACAAAAATTCTCGAATTTTAAGAATTGTAATTTAATTCGATTATTATCTGGTGATATCAACTCATACAGTTCTAATTTAGGGTCTTATATTGTCACAATTTAAAATGAGCTTTTCTATCTCGATCAATAGCGAGCACGACATTTGACCCAGAGATCTCTTTTTCGAGTCGTGAAAATTGGCTGCAATTTGAAGTTATCCTCATTTTTGTAGAAATAATTTACGCAAAAAAAACGACGAAATAAATATCCGTAGTAATAAGAAATATTTAATTTAGCACTTTGCAGATAAATGTTTTATAAAAAAAAGATAAACTTTTCTTCAAAATTCAGCATTCTTTATTAACAGTGTTCAAACCATTTTATAAAAAATTCTTTTCAGGAGAACATTTCAAATACTTGAAATCAAAAATTCAAATTAATATAATTTAAATAAATTAAGAAATTAGAAAATGGCACTAAAATGGATATAGTAATAATAATGGATATATAAATGGATATGGTATATTAACTCATTAAATTTTTTATAGCTTTAAACACAAATCAATGATAATTGTTTTGTTTGTCTTGGTTTTCAATTTATATTTTTTTTTGCAATCGAATAGTATGAATGCAGTAATTTTTAAAGCCTACAGATACTTATTCATCAACTATGAAAACAATCCCTATATAAGAAGGATATAATTTTTTTTCAAATGCAAAAATACTAAAGTAACTTTTTTTCTCAAAATAATTAACAACTAAAAATATTAAATTTGACTTTAAGCAAAAAAAAAATTCTACCTCGAATTATTGGTGGATATGCCTTTTAAACATTTGATTGGGTTAAGTGTAATGCTATTGAGAAACAAACATATAATATAAATTTATTTCTGGGAGAAAAAACGAATTTTCGTCACATTTTAAAATAACAATCTTAGTTAAACTAAAAAATTGGTCGGTGTAATTAATTTTTTTCTAATGCCTTTTACTGTACAATATATATTCAAAAGAGGCTTTGTTATCATGCTGTCGACTAATTAGAGGTTTTCAAGTTTTTTGTGTTGTTTATAGAGGAAGGCGTATAACTTGAAAACATTTTCGAAAACATGTTTTTAATTATAAAATTACAATAATGGTGTAAAATAGAACAATAATGGTGTTAAATAAGTTTTATTTTCATGTTAAAATGTTAAAGGAAATGTTTTTTTATAGGGTAAGGTGGGGGGGATAAGGGTCTGGAGGAAAAATGGGCCTTTTAAATTAAATATTAAATTACACAATGTTAAACTGATATTTTGACCTCGTTTCTTCTTTGTTAATTTACTTTGTTAATGAAGTACATTTTAGCTAAAAATTACATTTCTGTGTGTTTTAATTCAAGTCCAAATGGCGATTTGATTGGACATACAAAAAAATTGTGATAGTTTGATACATGAAAACTTCTATATATAAACTATAAAAGTCGAATTATTTACGAATATTCTGGTATTTGTATAGAATAGAAGACATTTCATTTGAAAACTAGAATTTTTTTTCAATATTTTTCTAAGTGGAAATAATGGGTTTTCGAAATATTATTGTTAAAGAATAGGAAATTCTTCAAAATTAAACAACCTTCAGCAAAAGTGCAAACTTATACAAAAATATGAATTTCGAAGCTTATTAATGGCAAGAACTAACTGATATATATTTAACACTGTTTATATGTTAATATAATGAAGTAACATACCTGTATATTTTCCAAATAAACTGTCAAGAAAAGAATATATTTCGATGAAAAAAAATCGACACCTTTGCTTGTTTTATTAATAAGTGAAACAGAATGATTTAAATGAAATAAAAAATTCGTCTACGGAACAAATTAATAATAACACGTATATACATCATAAATTTCTGAATAAAATAAAACAAGTTACAATAGCAGATCTTTATTTTCGAATAAGTTGTTAGTTAAATTAAACATTACAACTTGCTTTTAGAATAGATTGTTATAAAACACTACGTTAATAGTTAAATATACTGTGAAAAGTTGAAGGTTCTTGTTCAATCTACTTTATTTTAATAAAGTTATTAATTTGACTTGAAATTTTGTTCTAATAATGCGTTTTTATTCGAAATATTTCATAATTTTCACTGGGGGACACAAATTACCTAATATATGAATCATAATAGGTTATCTTAGAAAAATAATTATTAAAAAATCTTTATAAACCTCAGAATAATATACGATTATATTCCAATAAATACGAAAAAGGAGTGCTAGAGAATAATTCGAAGAAAAACGAATTTAGAACCAGAATTATACATTTTTACTTCTAAACCTGGACTTAAAACCTTTTCTTTTAATCTGGACTAAGAACGTTTAAATTTATTTATAACCAGGATTAATTATTATACATATTCAATTGTACATTAACACTTTAATTTTTATTGGAAAATGTCAACGACCTGATTTTAAATAACTACCCTCAGTTTATTTGAAAATTTAAATTTACTGGAAATTTGGGATAAACAATGGAAGTAGAAAAGTCCATTCCCCCCCTTAAAAAACCAAAAGCTTAAACTCAACTTATTAATTATAGAATTCTATAGAAAGATTATATATCTGTAATTGTTTTTTAAGAATTGTTTATAATGACTTACAAAATTTGATATTTAAGCTTTTGGATCTTATCATTATAATTGTTTTTTTGGTATGTCAAATATGCTATTTTCGTACTTGTGGCGTCCTTTTGGTCGTGTTGCTAAAATATATCTTTTCTCTAAATATTTGTGATTAAATTTTGCTTGCGTCGTCTTGTAGAAAATTCCATGAATTGTATTTTTTTCAGAGATGTGGTAACGCTTTACAGCCCAATTTATGGAAAATGTTACATGTTTAACTACGTTGGTATTTATAATGACAAAGACACACCAGTCAAAACAGCAAAACAGGCTGGCAGAGCACATGGTATATATTATCTTAACATTCTCTAACATAACTTTAAAGTAAAATGTTGCTCAGCATAAATGGTGTTCATTCTATTGAAGTTGACTTAAGGATTTTCTATTAATATTTATTTAAATATATTTTTAAAAAAATGTTTGAAATAACATTTTTTAAGAATTATAACTAATCGGAATTTTCATTGGAAATACTCTATTTTAAAAACAGAAACAATTGAAATGCTAATTTAACAAAAACAAGAAGAAAAAAACTATTTGTTAGACTACTTTGTTTTACTTTATGCATAAATAATAATAAAATACATTTAAAAACAGTTTCTTTTCTTTATTATCCATTCTTTTGAAATATAAAAGTTTGACTACTTTAGATACAGCAATTCAATGAAAGAGCTTATCTTTCTTTTAGAAACAGTTTAAATAAGGTCATTTATGATTCTGTGTTGTAATTCATATAAAAAACTTTTATTATCTTATGTTCAATGATACCTTTATAATAAAAATACTCCAACATTTTTTTTATTGACTTTGTAATATTGTTTTCACTGAAATTTTTTAATTATTCTTCTCGGAACTTTTTTATATAATCTCAAAATATTCAATATTTTTAAAGATATATTATTTGAATTATACCTTAAGCCAATATATTGTAAATTACAATATTTTTATGAACTTGAGCATTTGATGAATTTGTGGAAAAACTATTATAACTTAATGTATGAAAATGTAGTTTCCGTAAGTTTTTTAAACTTTTGCTGTGGATTTTTCGCACATCAAAGTGTATGCAAACGACATGCATATTGACGTACGCATTCTTTCATGTTGACTTTCTCTGCGCAAAAACATTGACACAACTTTTTACGTGATTTGAAAACGAGGGCGGATGTAAAAAAAGGGACCAGGGTCTCGTGTCTTTTAAAAAAATCTATTAATCTTAATACATACACTTATATCCATTTTTGGAAAGTAAAAACAAAAATAAATATTTCATATTTTCCAAATTTTTGTAGTTAATTTCCTGAGAGTGCACGTTAAAAATATAAAACGATGGATAATTAATATTTAACAGCTAACAATAAAATATGTTCAATAATGAATCGAGACATGATCTACGATTTTCAAACTGTGTGCGCTAAACTATATACTGTTAAAATTAGGTACTCAAAAATAAGTACATTTTTCTCATTTTTGAATACATTCGACGCTTATATTGGCTCCGGATACATAAATTTACTTTTTGAAAAAGACATGTACTCAAAAATAAGTACATTAAATTAAAAGAGTAGATACTAGTATACATAGACTGCATTCATACATTACTTTCAATAAATATCGATATCTACAACCAAGACGTTCCGGGCATCGAACCCAGATCATCAGGCACCTCAGTGCAGAGCCTTATCCGTTAATCTACCAGGGCGACTTGAAGAAGTTATAAACAGAAGAACTGTTTAAAAGGTTTGCCAAAAGAATAGGAAATAAGATAAGTGAGTTGTAATAACTCAGCTTTCATTTAAGGAATCGACATCAAATAATGTAGAAAACCATCTTCTGAACAACTATTTTAAGTTGGTCGCTTTGCTAAGATGTCTTGAACAGAAACTGATATTAGCAATATTAAATAACACTGCTCGTGTTTTTGAGAAAGTACGATTACTTAAATTTGAGTACGTCATCGCTCATTTACGATGCAATTGTACTCAAAGAAAAACAAGTATGTTCTGGTACTCATTTTAAGTCTCTTTTTAAAAAAATTTAGTAAAAAGTTAAGTAAAAAATTACTATTTAATTACTGTCACTGGTAGTCTTTATTAAAAGTTTGATAGACATTTCAACACTTCGAGCATGGATCCTTCATAGTAGAAAAATCATAACGTTATAATATCACTAACATCAAAGTGAGGCCAACGTGTATAGCTCCAGACACGTGGTTTATTACGTCATTCCATTCATACATTTTTTCTTGTTCATTCATAAAACTATCCTGTATTTCATGAATGGACACATTTACTATTATTTCCAAATCGCTAACGTTTTTTCATTCATAAATTTTGAAAGGAAGTCACGTGTCTGGAGCCATCCGGTCTGAGATGTTGGTTTCACGATTATGACGTCATGTTCGCTCTACTACAGTCCATTCATGCTCGAAGTTTCACCATACTTTTCCTGAAATGTATGCTTATACCTTCATTATTTCTCACAGGATTGCAGCTGTATATGCAATCCCGAAAACAAGATTCCGTTCCACTGTTGACAAGGGAGCTGGGGGTGCGAATCGTGGTGCATGACCCTCGCAGCATTCCCATGGCATTGGAGAACGGCATCGACATACGGCCGGGGGACATGGTCTCCGTGAGTCTGGAATACACGGAAATCAACAGGCTGGGACCGCCTTGGGGAAAATGCGTCAGAGACGGGGAAGTTTTGTCAAATAAGTACTCTGCTGTGCCCTACACACAAACCGTGAGTATTTACATTGGGTACTGTAACAATATTTCAGTGTAACAATATATTATATCGCGCTGCAGTAGAGTTCCATACTTAGATATATATAAATGAATAAGTTAAGATGACGTCATCTGACCTTGGTTCTAAAATAACGAGATGCACGTATGAATGTGTGTGTGAATGTGTATGCGGCTGTGATAAGATTCTCTATACCAGGACAGAAATGGGCAACCGGAACTGTATAAACTAAAAAAAAAAACTAAGTTAGGAGGAAAAAAATAATAATGAAATAAATAAAAAAAATAATAAAAAAAATAATAAATAATTAAGATAATATTTTCAAAAATAAGTATTTGAGGTTGAAGCAATCACTTTCTAACTTCGTGCCAAATTGTAAAGAATAAGTTCTTGCAGTAAAAAAAGGGAACATTTAAAAAAAAAAATTGTCTTCAATTGCTTTAAATTGATGTGGGTACTTTTAATAATAAATTTATATACATTTTGAAAACTATATGCACGTACATACATTTAAGAATGTACTGGAAATCTTTCTTTTTAATAATTATCAGTTTTAAATTTTGCAAATAAGAGTAAAATTGTATGTAAAATAAATTATCCCACAATAATGTAGTTCAAGATTGAACATGCAAAAAAGATAGTAATTTGCTCCACTTTTTAAATACAACAGAACTCCAATTATCTAGACCAATTAGGACCAGATAGGATAATCAAATACCCGGATAATTGGCTAATTACGAAAATAATTTATTTCTTAGTAAAAAGCGAATTTTGTTTAAGTATGTAACGCAATTTAATGACTATAAAACCAATATAATTTACAGATAAGAAACTTTATAAGGGGGATTTTGCTGGTTTTTTTTCTCAAAGCGCATCCGATAATTGGCTATTGACTATGTTTAATCAGGAAATATATATATACCCAGCAAAAAATTTTAGCAAAAAGCCTTAATCAAAATTACCAAATTGAAGCTTTTCCGAAGATTTTATATAGGATATTGAAACACAATAGTGCAGTTTTTTTAAAGTTTTTAATTAACCTGCATAAAACCTTCAAAATATCTGCATTTTCCCTATATACTTACAGGATTGTGAACGCTACTGTATTCAAACAGAAATCTTTAAACGTTGCCACTGCTACCACCCTCAATTCCTTGAAGCTTCTGTCGTTCCCAGAAGGGATGTTATCTGCCTGACGAACACATCCGAAACTGGTATGAATACTTTCTGATAAGACTTAAAGTGCAGCAGTACTTATTATACTGTTTTAGTCCCTCTGATAATTTTAAAGAAAATGAAATATTTAATAGTTTGTTGGATTGAGTGGAAAATAACTTAAATAACTTTCGCCGTTCAATTGATTTCATTGTATAAATAATCAGTCCTTATTAGTACCTGAATTCTCATGTATGGTTTATAGATAAATTAGCTATATATATAAATAAATTATATATATATATATATATATATATATATATATATATATATATATATATATCTTTTCCTTCTGAACTAAGTGAATACAAAAGATTTTATTTGACAGTAATGATTACACTTTTCAGTTTATATATTTTTTAAATTAGATAATATTGTACACTTAAACAAAAATACTATGAACACATAGTTGTTATTAAATATCAGGAAAGTGGAATACTATGTGAAAATTGATAATACTTATTTTTGACTTTTGTGTATTATTACATTTCACAACAAGTTTTTACACGGAAACATCATAGGTTTAGAAATAATAGTTATAATACAAGTTGCTTAGTGAACGAGTATGAAATATCTAAATTAACTACAGTGTGATATTGCTACCGTCACAACATCAAACACTTTCTCATTACTCCGTGCTGTCCGATATATTTTCAAATACTTATCTTTAATCTTATTTATAAAACATGTGAATGGATTTATTTTTACTAAATAAATTATAACTCACGTATAATAACTTTCTTCTTAATTCCTTCTTTTCATAAAGACAACTTGGCGTGGGTTTAAAAATAACAATAAAATTAATAATTCAACAGTACCAGGCATACATATCGAAACATCATATAAAGTCGTTGTAAGTCCTTCTATTTGGCACTGGAACAGAAATTACGTCAGTCCAATTCTGAATCCCGCACCCATGCGTTCCATCTCTTTTGTTCAAAATATCGAATAATTTGTATTTAAAATCAACGGGTGTTCCTGGATATTGATCCTTATTAGCATTATCTTTCAAAAAAGTAATTTTTTTCCCTTCTGTTTTCAAATTCTAGGCAGCATTTTCTTTTGGCAACAATCCATTGTTTTTTGTAATTAGCATCGTGTGAAACTGCTCCAAAGCTTGATTTAGTTTCTGAAAATGATAAAAATTCTTCAAATGTTTTTCTTCTGTGTTACCAGATTTTTTTTCGTAAAATGTATACTTTTCTATATTTTTAAAAATATAATTTGATTTTGTAGTCCGAGACTAATATAATATTGGGGCTGATGTTTTTACAAATCACTTTAATGCGTTTTACGCTGTCCCTTTTCCTTTGTTGAAATATAATTTCCATAAATTTGGGAATTTATTACGAAGAGAAATAAAACAATTTCGACGAAGATTATTAGTCCCTTACTAACATATACCTGAATTAAAATTTTGAAACAAGTTTCATTATTACTTTTGACATATTAAGATATTCATTTTCTTCTAACATATACACGTATTTATTGAGAGAGAAATACGTAATTTATGTTTTAATATATAATAATATGAAAAGATTCAAAGTAAATAAAAACGGGAATCCAATTTTTTGCTTAAAAGTCGCTAGGACATTTTTGAACTTACTACGTTATCTACTAGTAATAAAACAGTGCTGAATGTAATTTTAATGTAAGTTTGTACAAAGTTTTGTAATATATGATCAGTCATTTACACTAATGCAGTCGACAACTTGAAAATTTAGTAAAGAACAAACACTTAGGGTCTATCCAGTGACACAGCGGTAAACCCCTATAACCGATATAATAATACAATAAATATCATCGAAATTACTGTAGGGCAATACACAGGTACACTGTTAAAAATTATTAGGATCGTTTGCCAAAATTTGGTACCCATTTAGCTGCAATTAATATTTGGTGCTTAGTTTCACCATTTTACAGGGCTACCATTTTATACCATTTAGTGGTGAAACGTTGCACCAAATCTCATACTTTAGCTTCACCATTTTATGGTAAAACGTTGAACCAACCCTATATTTTGGTGTAACTCCGGTATAATTTGTTGGGTGTCCTGAACGATTTTCTCGTATTTTTGTAGCGAAGCTGGCAACCCTCCGATCGCAAGATCACTACTTTTTACTTTTTTTTTTGTGAAGTCCACAGCACGGGTTCGAACTAGCAATCTTCTGATTACCAGCTGAGCGCCATTATTAACTAGGCAACCGGGCCCCTAATGCAAGAGGATTGAGGGAATTCCCTCGTATGTAGATTTGTTCCTCGTTTGTTTCGGTTGCAGTTTGGGAGATTGTATCATTTTTTGGTAAAAGCTGTGCTACTCTCGATCAAGGATTTTTGGTTCAAACTAGATTACACTATAATATGGTGTAAGTTTCTGCAGAGCACCAAGATATGGTGCAACGTTGAACTAAAATTTTTAACAGTGTACTGCCGTCAAACAGGGCGAGAGTCTCACGAAGGAAGCTCACTCCCTCATCAAACTGAAAGAATATAAAATTTAATATTAAATTTTACTCTAATTGATATATTAAATACAAACCTATATGTGAGGAGTAGACATTCACAATCAAACATGTCGAAAATATACATAAAGAATTTCAGGACTTCATTAAATTTTATTTAAAAAAAGGATTACATACATCAGTTTTTGCAAAAAGAATATTTAACATTTCCAAAAATATCCCTTTGATTTTAAAACTTGAAATTCCGCAGCTCGAATAAACGTACGCACCAACCAATATTTTCTTGTTTTTTTCCCTTTTTAATTCCTTTTTTTTAGATCGAACTGATATGTTAGTTTTTGCTTGGCCGCTCCTCGCTTTCGCTTGTTTACAATTTATTTCGTGGTAATAAAAAATGGAAGTTTGGGAGATGAGAAAGCGTCAGATGTGTTTGGCCGAAAAGGAATTAATACCTTGTTTATTTAATATATATCATATGTTGTATTCTAATGGATTTTGAGATTTTTCATGTTTTACAAATTTAAAAGAAGATTGTGCCTCTAACTGAAATCATAGGACTAAATTGAAAATGAACTGGTGATGACATTTTTATATTTTTCACTTTTAACTTTTCAATAAAACTTCGCTAATTTACTTCAGTGATATTTGAAAAAATTACAGTTCCTTTGAAGTTATTTTCCTGTAACTTTGTGCAATGTTTGAGGCTGATTCATAGGAGATCCATAGATCCGTAAAGTTCAAAATTTTTTTAAAAAAATTATTGTCATCTTTTGGCGTTGTTTTTTCTTTAAAAATATAAAAGCGTTCAAATTTTCCAAATTTGAAAGAAATAGTTTAAAAAACATTTATTTATTTTGTGGAATTTTTTTCTAAAATTTTATAAAAACTTTTATTAAGCCTTCTACAAAAATGTTTTAATAGCTTCAAATATACGAAATGTATAGAATTAAATTCTGTATCATAAAAAGTTCCAACAATGCGATTTTATATGTTTTAAAGAGAAAAAAGGAGTGTCTCATTCTCACCCTGTCTAACAAGATGATAACGTGTCACAAAAATTTATTTTTAATACTTAAAAATTTATACATGTATATTTCTTTCAACATATTCATTTCAATATTAAAGGAGATGTCACATTAAAACATAAAAAAATCCCACATTATCTTTCCGGTTGACGTTATTGTTCAATTGTTTTATTTGAATCTATAAAAATACAATTCTGAAGTAGAAAATTCTCTAATGGAAATACTCGGACAGTTGAATTAAAATATGTAGTTACTTCAAACAATATAAAAAGTGGGGTAAACTTTTGCATTGCTTGACTTTTGTCCCATCAAGTTTGTTAGTACATTATATTTATTAAATACTTGAACTGTGGCAATAAGCCATTAAATATACGTTGGCTTCTGAATATAAGAGATAAAAAATAAGGCTAAGCTCTTCTTTAAAAATGTATAATGTAGTGTCCTCTGAGACACATTAAACTTTGCGACCAAAGAAATCTCATACGTCGATTTTAATAACTGAAAGGAGTAGTTATTCCAAATTTGAAGAAATTCGAACAACGCGTTTAGTCGTGACTGCGTAACAAACAACCACATTTACAGACAAACAGACGAACGCTACGCTCGTTCAATGAATTTTATTATCTTTCAACTTTTGTTTCCAACATCAATATTCATGTTTCAAACTAAATCTATGTAGGTTGTTCAATCCTCTAACGATAAGCAAAATTTCGATTATGTCTGTTTGTTTTCAATGCAGGAAAGTGTAATTAATATTTCCAACACACATTTTTTTTTTATAAAACTATTTTTTTAAATTATATCATTAGGGAAGGTTTTCAAAAGTTCTCCTAATTCTTTAAATTTGAAAATTATTTCAAATTATTCAAAAAAGAGATTTGTTATCAACTTTTATCTTATGTATATTACTGGAGATACTCAAAAGGATATGCACGTTTGTATCCGTCAGGTGGTTTTAAACGTAAATTTTTTTTTCTTTGTAAAACGATACAAAATACTCAATATAACAATATGGGTGCCGTTATTTCTCTAATCAAGTATTGGAAATGTATATGATCAATCTCACGTGTTTATGATACCCTTTTTAGATGACTGTTTTTTGTCTGTGTTGCATGCAAGTGATAGTGGAACCCTCGATTGCAGTTGCCCACCACCATGCAGGTATAATATTTATGTCCTATGAATGCGAACTTTAAAGAAATTATGAGATTATTACTGCTGAATGTTGTAAACACCTATATAATCATAATATATAGATATATTTGCTAATCATTAATAAACTCGAAAATTGTTTGATGATCCTTTTATGTTATTTGTTTAAAATTATAAACTTATTAATTACGTTTTAAAATGTTTTCTAGAATAGTTGTTTGTTTTCAGAATTTCGCCAAATCAAAGTTTTTTTTAAGTAACACTTCTTTATGGAACTTGAATAATCTTGACTCAGAAATCGATCAATCTCAGTTGCGCCTTCCATACGATAAAAAACAATCTTTATTTGATAAGTAGATTTTGGGGAATTTTAATTATTTGTCGTTACTAGGGTCTAACCGTCCAGGGTAACCGTCTACGCGAAGATCTAATATATTAACTTTTTATCGTTTGGCAATTATGTCTCACTAAAAAAAGTTACTATGTTAACTTCAACCGTGTGTTTATGTGGGTGAGACTCACGATTAGCCTTCGTTTTAATTTTAATTTTGTAACTCCTTTTTTGTGTATCTTAAACGAGAGTCTCTTTTTTAGAGTAACACATTATATAATAAAAATACTCTAAAACAGTGCATTTAAATAAATTTTAAATCATCCATCTTCAGTTTAACTTTTGAAAGTACAAGCACAAGATAAGTATGAATCAAATTGACATGTATTCTTTTTGAGAATGAATTAAAATTCAATAACAACTAATGTTCAGCTTTCCAAATAAGAAACTTTTAAAAAACAGAATAATGGTTTAAATAGCGTATGAATTCAAATTATGTTTGTAATGCCGGCCTGACACGTTATATCAAATGCCTATATAAATATTCCACACATTTTAAAGTTTAGAGCTACTTATAATTTAACTCGAACTTTCAGACAATATTAATTTGTTAGTAAATAAAATGAATACATTGTGATGCAGTAAACTATTTAAAAACGATAAAAAGAAAAAAATAAAGCAATGTGTATGATACGCATTAAATTGTAATTGACTTCGAAATTATTTTGTGAAGAATTTATGTTTTTTTAATCAGAATATTTAAGAACAATTTAAATAATATTACAAATAGCAACCATTATTTCACTTGTTGCAATTTTATTGCGTAAAAATTAACTTTATTTAAGAAGACATTTTTCTAGATGATACAATAGCGCTTAACGGTTTATGTACAGTGGTCATAAATTTAATAATTTACTACAGGGAAAGGGAATATCAAGTCACAACATCTGCGAGCCAACTGAATCCAGAATTCTTCAGCATTGTAAAGAAAGCAAAAACTTTGTCAACACGTGGTGGAAGAGCTACAGTTACGGATTCAGATTCGGAGTATGATTCCATTCTTAATTATATTTATATTCTTTTAATATAAATTAAATCTAATTGGGAATTGGAATCCAGAATAATAATTTTATTTATTTTTCCGTTAAGGAGAAGCACAATTACGAGTCAAATTGCGACATAGAATAACAGCTCATTAAATAAATTAATGAATGATTACTTCTAATTGAAGCCATTTTTATTCTTTTGAAAAGGTAAAGTTGTAAAGATTAGTTTAGTCTTACTCATCACTATTTTTTGTGTTTTATAATTTGGAAAAAATGCATAATAACTACAGAAATAGAACTAGCAATTATAATAATAAAGCTTTATAAAAATGTTATTTCTATGAAATATAAAACTTTTTATTACATATAAAAACGTATGTTTAAATGTATTCCTTTAAACGTCATATTTTTAATTTTAAAACATATTAAGATAAAAAAAATGTAACTTAAAAATTATTAATTTACTAAATTAGTTTCTGTTCCAAATCATTCATTTTTGTGAAATTATATCTTTCAGATTTAGTCTTATGGGAGTACAAATATATTACAATTCCTTTTTTATATCCCACATCAATGAAACGGCCATTTACAGTGTAAGTCAGTTTTTATACAATTCTTTAGTAAATGTCATTGATAATGTATAATTAGTTTTAGTATATGATAAATATTAAAAATTAAATGTGAATTTTTTTAAATCACATAGTATAATTAAAAACTTTAAAATTAGAAAAATTACTTTAATCTTTTGATTCTTTGATATATTCTGTAAAAAGTAATGTTTACAATATAAAAATGAAAGTTCCCTAATTTTAATTTTTTTTAGAATTCTAAACATCTTAAAAATGGTTATTTAATTAGTTTAGTCTTATATTAACAAGACACAAATAGATGAAAAAATCTCCAAAAATATTTTGTTGTTTTAAAACTTAGGTAATTTTATTTTGAATATAACGACAACAAAATTATACTTTTACCTTAAGTAAGACTAATATTTGTTTGCTAATAATGGTTAATATTTTTATTTTTGTAGAATTCTAAACATCTTAAAAATGGTTATTTAATTAGTTTAGTCTTATATTAACAAGACACAAATTGATGAAAAAATTTCCAAAAATATTTTGTTGTTTTAAAACTTAGGTAATTTTATTTTGAATATAACGACAATAAAATTATATTTTTACCTTAAGTACAACTAATATTTTTTTGCTAAAAATGGTTAAGATATGATGCAAAATTGCCTGCATATGTAACTTTAAACTCATTTTCCTCAGTGATGATTATTTTCTTGTTTGTCCAAGTTTAAATTGATATATGTTCAGATATGTTGGAAGAAACTGCTTTAAATTTTCTACAGTGTATTTTCAAAAAATTTTACTTTATAGATTAATAATATGTAGATGTATATAGATTAATAATATGTAGATGTATATAGATTAATAATATGTAGATTAATATTACTTTATAGATTAATAATATGTATATATATAAAAAAATATTTGACCAGTTAAATTAGAGAAGATTTTTTTTCAATTATATTTTCAAAACAAATCTTTTTCAAATAACACCAATCTGTAAAAACAGTTTGTTAGATTTTTTTTACAAAAATGCAAAATTATAGTTTTTCAAAAAATATTGTCTTGACTTATATTGAAAATAGATAACTTTTTTGAAAATATTTATTATTTAAAAAAATAACTTCTTTAAATGTTTTGACCCTATGATTATGTTGATATACTTTGCACACATATATAAATTTTTTAATGATATCTGCAAAATTAAAAAAAAAAAAAATAGTAAAATGTTTGTGTGTGTGTTCCATACCTCCTTTAATTATAAAACAACTCGATTTCTGGAAATATTAAACCTAGCAAGAGAATAAAACTGATTTTTCGAACAATTAATACGGTAATTCTTAAATTTCGTACAATTAATATGATAATTCGCAATGTTCATACATTTAAAAGCACGATGTGGATTTATTTTAGTCATAATGGAATTTTGTCATCAAAATTTCAGGGAAAATGTCCTGTAATGAAAAAAAAATATTTACAATTCTTCTGAGTCCCGTAATGCCGGTTAGAATTTAATATCATATGAAACTTTTTTCTCGACTGTTGCATTTTTAATAAAAATAATTGTTTATGTGTTTTTATTATGGTTCGTTTATCTTTTTTAGACACATCCGTTCCAGATAATTCCGTTTTATATCCTTCCTGAGAAACCTCCATAGTTATAATTGGATCGTTTTTGGTAGTCTTACAGACAATTAAATTCCTGCACTGTATTCTACTACACAATAAACTACTAAATTAAACAAGCAAAGCATGCAATTTCCGCAAAAAATGTTTTCTGCTGGATCAACCGCGATTCTAAGTAAATTAATAAAAAAAAACAGTTTGTTTAGATTATTAAATCATGGTAAAGGAGTTCTTTACCAGAAACTGTGAGATTCCAGAGTTTTTATAGGAAAAGGGCACCAATTGCTGGAATAACTTTCTAAGTAAAAGATAAATTTATATTTAAATATGTCTAGTGTGTTTATTATCTCAATTTTTTAACATAAAAAGCATTTAATAATATAAATATTTATTTTTTATTTTGTCCTTTTTCTACAAAAAAAAATACATTACATATTTTTCTATATTTAATGAAAAGTGTTAGTAACCAAAATAATATTGGCATGAAACTCTTTAAACTGAGTTACATAGGGTTTCAGGATTGAAACACTATGCTATGTTTTAGGGTGATTCCTTCCGATACTATAACTCCGTGAAAAATAACTCGGTTTCATTAAACTTGATCTCGTTTGATAAGAAAGTAAGTGCTGATGCGTGTACAATTTTGAAGTTAAGCTAAGCACGTACGAGGAATGGATGCGTGGCATACAGAACTGTTTGTTTATGAGCTGTCTGTTATAGTGATTATCAATGATTAATCCTTATTTTTATACCGATGTTTCTAGTAAAATCCTTCTGATAATGCTTCTACACATCCACATCCGATTGCTTTAGTACATGTCCGCATAAACAGTTCAATTATTAAAATTTTTTGATTTCCCTGTACATGTATAGTCTACTCAATTTTAAAGTATGCGTTAAGGCTAACAACCAGTCTACGTAATTTGAAAATATTAAATTAAATTAATTAGTGTAGAACGTGAATAACGTATTTTTTTTTGGGGGGGAGGTGGGTATTTTGTTATAAATATGTTTCTTTTGTATATAATAAAAGAAGTATATCAAGAATTACTCTTACTATGCATTGCTAGTTTATCTGTTTATGTTCAAAGGCCTTCTATATTGTGAAACATCTATAAAAACGTTTATGAAGCGTTATAAATAATGCAAATAGCTGCAGCTTGTATATTTTGTACTAACACTGTAAAAAAGGTACTTAAAAATGAGTACTTGAACGTACTTGTTTTTCATTGGGAACAATTACATTGTAAATGAGCAATGAGGTACTCAAATTTAAGCAACCGTACTTTTTTTAAAAAAATGAGCAGCGTGGATTCAATATTGCTAATTTCAGCTTCTGTTCAAGCCATCTTAAAAAAGCGACCTGACAAACTTAAAATGGTTGTTTAGAAGATGGTTTTCCACATCATTTGATGTCGATTGCTTACATGTAAACTGAGTTGTTACGATACAGTTATCTTACTTTTTCCATTCTTTTCCCATTCGTTTGGTACACCTTTTTAACATTTATTTTGTTTATAACTTCATCACGTGGCCCTGGTAGTATAACGGATAAGACACTGGACTGCGGTGACTGAGGATATGGGTTTTATTCCCGGTAAATCTTGGTTGTAATTGTCGATGTTTATTGAAAGTGATTTATGAAGACAGCCTATGTATGCAAGCTATTGCTTTTTATTATTATTTTTTATTGATTGTACTCATTTTTGAGTATGTGTTTTTCAAATATGAAACTTATGTAATCGGAGCTATGATAAGCATCGAATGCAATAAGAAATGAGTACATTTGACTTATTTTTGAATTCCTATTTTTAAAAGTAAAATAATAGTGATAATTTTCTGTACTATTGATAACGTAAATTTTGTTGTTTCTATATTTCATATTTTTTTTTATAGTGGGAGTCATTGATCGCAAATATTGGTGGTAATATGGGACTCTTCCTTGGACTATCTCTTGTGACAGTATTGGAAGTTTTTGAATTTCTTTCGGAAGTTGTAATACGAGTGATAAATTACATGCGCTCCGACAGATCCAAAAGCAAAATATCTGTGCAGAATTTCTGATATTTCAATTTTCTTATAAATAAATATGTGAAAATAAGTAATAAATTTAATAACGTATATTTCCTGCTAAATAGGCTTGGTAGATATTTCAATATCTATCAAAATTTCGGAAGGATCAAAAATTTTGGATGATTTTGTAAATATTCGTTCGACATTTTATCGAAAGTACAGTCGAAACTCCGAAATAACACAAATATGTTATTTTTGTTGTTCACACTTTTCTTCGAATTTAGAATATTTTTTGGGGAGGATAAGGGATATCCCCACTAGGGATATAAAACAGCAAGTTTTATAAAAAAAAAGAAAGTTTTTCCGTCTTTCAATTGTTCGGGAAATCTCCATAAATCTAACTTTTTTTTTATCATTTTTCCCGATTCAAAAGTTTTCTGGGAATATCTGTATATTTAAATTATAAATTTATGTATATATATTTATTATTATATTTAACATCGAATGTGGAATATATATTGGAATATATCGAACATTTTCAATATTCGACTGCAGATTCACCTCAATTTGAGAATATCAACATCCCCTAAGTCTCTATTTAGTATAAAATAAAATGTGAAATGTCACCAGTGTAAGTGATTACCTCATTTTTCAACAATGGACATATATTTAGGAAATGTCACAGCAGTAACTAGTCTTTATAAATGTCACCAAATAAAAAGTGTCTTCATTATGTAAAAATAAAAGAAATATGATATTTTCATAGAGCGTGGAATGTTCTTTTTTTATTTTATAAGGCATATATAAAAAGTAAAACCTCCGTCGTTTAAATCTCTCTATTTTAAAAAAAAGTAAGCCCTAGGGGGAAAAAGTCGGCCCTAGGGGGAATTTTCAGTTCTTTCAATGTTATTCAGATCGTATCTCAAAATGTTAAAGTCCTAAAATTACGAAATTAAGTGAATTTGTTAAGAAATGTTTGATAAATAAGAAGAATATATTTTTGTTTCAATACTGTTATTAGTTTATAAGTTATTTAATATTAAAGTCGTCGTTGATAAAATTTCGCTTACAAGTAATTTTGTCCGTCGAGTTTCTGAAACACTATTAGAGGAGAGATCCAATTTTTTTAGGGTGTGTACAAATAGGTTTGAACTGGAAATCCAAGTAAGCATTTTTTAAAATTCGAATTAGGTTTGGATTTATAAATTTTTTAAACCTTTGAACACGCTCCCCTTTTTGAAGTTTTTTCGCCCTCATTTTTGAAACGTGATTTCTAAATTGCTATAAGTCATTTAAAATTACATATTTTCTTATTAAAAAAAATATATTAATGTTCGTTAAAACTTCATCTTTCCGATGTTATAAAGATTATAGTTCTATCTTTACAATTAAATTAGATGTGGTCAATTAAGATAGGTATAAAAAATAGTGAAGAAAGGAAAAATGTCGGATATTTCGAGAAAATTTTAATTTGCGAATTTTTGTCTCATTGTTCCGCTTGCATCTCAAAAAGTAAATGTCCTAAAATTATGAAATTATGCCAGTTTATTAAGAAATGTTAGGGTAATAAGATGAATATTTTTGTTTTTCAATACGATCAGTATATTAGACATTATTTTATGTTAAATTCATGATTTTAGAACATTTTGAAAATAATTCATACATTTTTGTATACTTGTCTTCCAATTTTCAACAAAAAAATAAATAAAAAATTAGAGGTATAGAATAAACTATTGGCTACACATGATCCAGAGCGTTTGTCAAATTTCGATTTAGTTTTGTAGTTATAAATTTTTAAATAATTGACGAAATGTCTAAAATATTCGTCAATTTTACGCGTAAAATTTTAAGGGATAAATTAAAACTGCTCTAAGTAGTTCAAAAATATACTTTTTTCCCGTTAAAAAAGTATAGTTATATTCGTAAAATCTTCCTTTCTTGAATGGTATCAATACTGAAATTCTATCTTAAAAAATAAATTAGATGTAACTATTTATGTGAAGTACTATAATTATTATTAAAAGATATTTCGGAGCAAAATGCCAACGTTGGCAAAATGCCAACATGTATGTAAATCTAAATCCTGTAGCCTATTATATATTTTAAAGAGAAATTATTATTAACGCCAATTCTCAATAATCTTACTTTATACAAATAAAAGTTGGCAAATTAGACTTATTTAAGATTGGCGCGTTTATGCTACTGTTTGTTTACACATGTTTCGCTTTTCAATGAGTAGAAACAATTGCGTTGAAGCAGTTGAGATTTTCCAGTTATCCAGGGGTGGGGGTGGGGGGGGGGGCTGGGGGGGGGGGGGCTGTAAACTTTTATACCTTAAAAGTTGGGAATTTCGAGTTTTAAAAATCCCTGAGTTGGGAAAATTTATGCCTCAGGAAAGTTAATATTATTAGCAAATGAAAGCGATGGAAGACTAGAAATTGCCCAGCTTGTATTAAGATGAAACTTAAATTAGACCTCAAAACAGAACACTGCATTGGAACATGCGTGCAATAAATCAATACTTTCGAGATAACTGTTTAATATTTCCTATAAAAAAGCTGACAAATGTCTATAAGTTGGAACTGGGAATTTTTTAGCACTGTTGCGTTTTGAATTTCGAATCGTTAAGTGTGGTCTGGTTAATTAACGTCGCACTAGAGCTGCACATTGAACTACTGACGTTGTTGGTTCGAACAAAGCGTCCTTGATTGGTTATTGGTACGTATTTACTTTCTACATCAAGGACGCTTTGGTTCGAGGCCTTTCTTGAAGAATAGACACGGGAACGATGTCTCATAATTTTAACAATGGTCAGATAACGAGGACAACACTAGAGTTGGTACCTGACGTCCTTAAGTTGGGAATTTTGAATCGTTCACTTTCGGAATTTCGGATCGTTAAGTTGGGAAATTTCTTGTCTCAACATCCCAAAAATAAATTAGTGTGACGGCACTGCCAGTAATAATTTATATAACTAAAAAAAGTATTGTTGTTAGGACACATTGTCATTGTCTACAGTGTATGAAGCCGGTATTGTTTGCGAAGCAAACTAAAGAGGATTGCGTAACAATCCTCCGGGGGTTGGCGAAGCGTTAGCGGAGCAGGGGGCGGAGCCCCCTAGTTTTTTAAATAAAACTGAATCATAAAATATTTAAAGTAAACTAAAATATTATATCAATATAATTTTTTTGAGGAGATACAATATAAAAAAAATATTGGTCCAAAAAATGTTTCAAAACGAAAATATCAACATAATGCATAATTTATAAGTACGGAATGTAGCAGAAAAAACTTTATTATGGTTTGTCTAATATAACCGTACTATACTAAAGATATAAAAATACAATGGTCTTGCTTGTTCAAATATTAATTCTTAAAGATTTAACATTTGAAAAATCTTATTTTTTCTGAATTATAAATAGTTTTCTATTTGTTCAACTTAATATATCAATATATTTAAGTTTCTCAGAAAACTTTATTTCATGTAAAAAAAATAATAATTCTACTAAAATAATTTTATAGGGTGGTGTAAAGTGGGGGAAAATGGGTCATAATGTATTTTTTTTTTAACTAAATATTAAATTACACATTGTTAAACTTATGTTTTGATATCGTTCTATTTAAAAATATTTACTTCATTGAACGGAGTACATTTTAGGAAAAATTTACATTTATTAGTGTTTTAATTGAAAATCAACAGTCAATTTGTTTGAGTACACAAAAAAACTGTGACAATTTGATGCATAAAAACTTATATTTAAAAACTAGAAAAATTGAATTATTCGGCAATATTCCTGGGATTTGTAAAATAGATAAACATTTTTATGTTCTATCCGGGTTATGTTCAATACATTCCGAAGAAAAAATTAGATAAAAAATATAATTTATTTAGCTTCTTTTCAATGTTTTTGCAGTAGGAAAAATGACTTTTCGAATTAAATACTAAAGAATAAGAATTTTTTAAAAAATGTAACGATCTTAGGCAAATATGCAATTTTTTTTTTAAATATATGAATTTGAAAGCTTATAAATAACAAGAATGAACTGCAATATATTTAACAATGTCTACATGTTATTTTTAATGATGTTACATAACTTTTTGTTCTGTTAAAGTATCATCAAGAACACACTTCGTTAAAAAAAATGGGCGCTCATTCCTTGATCATTAAAGTATAAACATAATGATTTAAATGAAATAAAAATCTTCTGGGGAGCAAATTAATTATAACATAAATAACGTATAGATTCCTGAATGAAAATTATCCATAAATTATATTTGTAAGTGGGGTTTTTTTTTGAAGATAATTTTAACAAAAAAGTCAATTTTGAAAATTGCACATTAGAACTTGTTTTTAGACATACTTTTACAAACACAGACCCTTAATAATCAAATATACTGAGATTTTGTTATTTATTTTATTTTAAATCAAATTATTAATTTGACTACCTTTTTACACGAAAATGTCCATAACCAAAAATAAAACTGATTTTCCTCGCATTTAGATCGAAAAAGAATCGAAGAGAAAAATAATTATTACAAATATTTCTAAAACTCAGAATTAAACAAAAATAAAGGATTTTGTTTCCAGTAAAAAAATTAACTTTTTTATAAAAAATTATTATTTAAATTTTTTTATAAAAAATTATTACTTAAATTTTTTTCCTGAGCGAAATTCGACTTTAAACTTAAAAAATTGATTTTTTTAAAACCCATTTTTTTTCATCTTACCTTATCAAATAAATAGTTTTTTAAATTAATATGAAATTCATATAACAATAAAATATATTATATGTAAGCAAATGTATACAGAATTTTTTTAATTATTTAATAGAACGGTTGTAATAGGTTTTAGCTATGTAGTACACGAGTACACCAACATAATAATTTTCATTGAAAAATAATAACAGTTGAGAAAAGCTGCCATTAAAAAACGTTATTATATGTTGATGAAATTTCTAAATAAAATATTTTTGAAATGGATAATGAGTTTTTATTAAAACAAAAATATTAATTTATTGTTTAAAAATTAAATTTTTACTTATGAACAATATACACATGAATACGAGTACGACCTTGTTTACATTCGAAATAATGATCGCTCATATTTAGTTTGTAATCATTTACATAAAGTTTAACTAGCTCTCAAGCAAAGAAATCAAAATTGTTACGTCAATCAATTAATTACGTAATTTATTGTTTACTATGAGAGCTCTTACCTGTAACTGGAATGTATTAAAAAAAATATTTCTAATCAACTCTTCTCTAAAATTTTGTTTTACAGGAATGTATACTTAAATTGTGTGGCTTTAAATATCTTATTTCCTGCAACCTTTAAGTTCAGAATTTCAGGAAAAGTTCAGTTTTCCAACTGAAAATCAATAGATAGCGTCATTAAAATCACATCAGCCACCAAAGAACCCGGTCATATGCTAAACACATGTTCTTTTTGAACACTGAATGGCTCATTGATTTCTATTACAATAGGAATAAATTCGAATAGATTCGAAGACTCCAATGGAGGTTTACCAAATTATACTTGGTGATTGGTTGTATTACCATTATTTATACAACTTTGCAGCAGCTGTACAAAAGTAGTTAAATTTGTGTTGCTAATTATATGATTATTCTTTATTCTTCAAAAGCAAGACATGTATATACCAACTAGATTGGTTTGATTAATTCATTTCGCACTAGAGCTGTACAGTGGGCTATTGGCGATGGTTCGGGGCCAATTTCGAAGGAAAGACTAGAGAACGATGCCTCGTATTTTTGAACCATGGTTAGATGTGCACTTGAGCTGGCACCTGATGCAATTTCAATAGGCGTCAGGACATTGAACCCCAATCAGATTTCTCGTGAACCAGTCCACCATACACGTCTGAATAATTTGTTGGATGTTCTGGATGACTTTCTAGTATTTTTGTAGCAAAGCTGGGAACCTTCCGATTGTAAGTCCATCGTACGGATTCGAACCAGCAATCCCCTGATTACTAGCTGAACACCTTTATCCACTGGGCCACTGGAGGCCCTGGTTACTAACTGGAGTGAGTAAAAAAATAGAATTGTGAGATAATAGGGTTTAAAGTTTGCAACTCGCCTTTGCTTTATCGATAAGTGTAATGACATTCAACATATTATTGGGCAACCTATTCAACTAGGATTCACACAACTCGGCAAAAAGATAGATTCAGATACTTAGTCATGGAAAATGGTGCTAGTTTATTTTCAGATTGTGTTAAATATATATATATGTGTGTGTCTTATATCACTTGAAAGCCGAGCCGCCGGTTTATAAATGTAATATGAGATCTCTAACACAATGAAGGCCTCAATTTGTCAAATTGGGTGGATCAGAGACTTGGCAGATTGTCCATCCACTATACAGTGAACATACTGAAATGTTCTCTTCTTTCATAGAAAATTCATTGGAAATTGTAAAATATAATGCAAAGTTTATATTTAATATGTTTATCTAATACAGTGGTTCCCAACCTTTACATGGCCACGGACCATTGAGTCTAAAATTTTGCAGTGTACGGACCACTTAGCCGAAAACTGTAAATTGCGCGGACCACTAAATTATATTAAGAATACGATACAATTCAAATTATAAAATAAATTCGAGTATTGTATAACATATTTAATTTGCTATTAAGTTTATTAGTTAAAAACGCTACCTCATAAGAGTAATCTGGTTACGAATCTAGAAAAATACACATTTTCAAGAATTCGTTATTTATATTTTTTTACAAGTTTTCAATGTAAAGTGGCATTGACCACATTTATCTGAATCCAGTCTATAAAGGCATTCAAAGTCATGCATTTAGATTCAAAAGTACGTGGCTGACAATCGTCTTTAGGGTCTGCTGTAAAGTTTATGCAAATGGGTCTATCTGGTATTGAAACTCTAGAGATCATAATTTAAATTATTTTAATTACATAAGATACCATTTCAAATAATTAAAATTTTACAACATTTGTGTAGTCTTTGATACAATTGTGGTGGGGCAATATCTTGCAGTATATACCACCCCACTTTCCCACTCAATTCCCTACTTTGTTACCAAGGAGTCCCTGACTCCCCAATTATGTGCCCCATCATAAAACATCATAAATGGTTATTCCTACAAAGCATTAGATAGACTTCGAGGAGCCAGGGAAGGTAGTAAACATAATTTATGTGGTCCTCTCGGGGCACCGACAGTCATCCAGGTTGGTTGGCCATGACTGGCTTCGGGTTCAGAGGCCAATGAGGGCCAAGCCGCCGACATATATATCACCTGAACTGACCAATGTCCATGGGTTTCAATTCAGCCCAAATTCACCCATTTAATTTTAAATTTATTTATTTAATATGTAAAACTGGAAATTTATAAATGAGAGCGGCTACTTAACTTGACATGGAAATTATAAAAGATAAAAATGAAACTGAACTTCATTAACAGTTTATTTAAAAGTCTAATATAGCATGTCAGTCATATACTAGCTTGGTGATTAATTTATTCATATTTGCATGGCAGTATGTGAAATGGAAACTTAAACAAGTAATATTTTAACTGAATTATATGAATATAATCCTTAATTAAATTTCGTATTTAAACATCTTCAAAAACTTTAAATCACGTTTGCCAATAGCTTTAAAAAAATGTATTTTAGCTGTTTTGGTGTGTTCTTATTTTACGATATCTCAGTTATAAATGACCTTTGTGTACTAAGTTCAATGCAAAAGAAACCATCCTTTTAATTATCTTAGTGAAAAGGTTGAAATTTGTATGTTTTAATTTAAATAAAAAAAATCTATTATATAAAATTGAAAGTTTAAAAAAACAGCTGGAACCATCATCAAGCAGTTTGGGATACTCATCCCCTTCGAGAAGTCGGTTTTGACACCGGGCAATGACACATTGCTTTTACAGCTGGTACCCCCTTTCAGCAGTCGTTTAAGGATATTCATCATGGAATTCAATTTAAATTTAATTAGTAATCTCGTCGTTTAAACAAATTATAGATAAGTGATAGAACACCAACAAAAACTGTACAAACAGAATAAAGGTAAATAAGATGTCTCGCTTGACGTCGATCGACCGCGTCACTATTTGGTTTGGTCTATTTTTAATATTTTATACACGCATCGAAGGCTGAAGACTAATCTTTTTATTGAACTGCTAACAAAGAATTTATGCCATTCGTGAAAAAAAAATTCCAACATTTTTTTGGCAATCATGCTATTTGATACGAAGTTATATTGTTGGAATTGATCACCCCCCAAGTGCCGAAACGGTACCAAGCAATAGTCTTTAAGACTAATAGTTCATACGGAATCTGCAAAAGAAGTCCTTTTTAATGGAAAAATAAGGTTATAAAATACCAATTTTTTAATATAAACCCAACTATCAACGGGAATGGTCTGGAAATTGCTGGAGCAAAAGCAGTTTTTCACCGGGAGTCGGGAAATATGGCGAATGGAAGAATGCCGCGAAATGTATAGGATCCTGTCGCCACAGAACATGGTCGGCGAAAATGGTCCAAATTTTTTTAAAAGTCCAAAAATTAAAATATACGTAATACTTGCTTGAGTAATTAGGGAGATTCAACATCCAAAACATATTTTCTGTTTGTAAGAAAAATATTTCTTTAGGTAGCTTAAAATTTTATAATAAAATAAAACCTACTTGAGAATCAGAGTGCCAGTAGATTTTTTGTTTATTTAAATATAAAAATTAAATTAAATTCAATAAAGCTTCTTTGTGAAGGATATATCTTTCATAATGAAGAAAATCTGTGATTTGTTTAGTAATGAACCTCTTATAAAAAAAAGCATTCCGAAACATAGTTCAAACGTTCGATATTAAATTATGAGCCTTTAATTTGTGAAAAGGATGATTACGATCTGCAAGAATCTAATTTCATAATATGCCTAAATAGCATTATGCATTCTACAGATTTTCTAGGCAAAGTATACAATCGACCAATAGAATTTGTTTATTCCATACTTTGCCTGAAAATGCTGGACAATGCCTGGATGTCGTACTTTACTGGTAACATATAAATGGATAGTAGCTCCACGTGTTGGTAACCACTGTTCTTAAGAAAAAATTCCAAAGTGAAAAAAATACGAGTCGATGACTAAAATCTTTTTTGGACCAATTGGTCTTGACCTTGGTTTTGAAAAAGTAGAACATTACATCCATTTCTCGATACACTTTCTGGCACGACTCCCGGACATATCGATTTAGCTTCTTCATAGTCACTTAATCTTCTTACCCACAGCTTTATTTGAAAATTGAGTGTTGTTGTTTAGGACTCGTCACCTATCCCACAGATTCTGGCGAATGTGACCTAAAAACCGATATTTTGATCGAACATTTTCTCCTCACACTCCGAATGGAAGTCCACCATCAATCAGTATTAAAAGCTTTATTTCTTTCAAGAGATATGTTCGTTTTATATTTCTCGATGTTTCTAAATATTAATGGTTTTGTAATGAATTAGAGCATCCTCAAATTGTCCGCGGCGGCTAATGTATATAATAGGAATTCTATAACCTAAAGTAATATTGAGTTCGAACGATTTTAAGTCTATATTATTTTTTATTTATATGGATTAGCTAACTTTAACGTCTTCCTGCAATAACGAATGTTCTTCAAACGAAATCTATTGAACATAATTGTACATTTTCATTGATAGTTTAACGAACGAAACTAACTGTAGGATATGTATAAATAATTAGGATTTATATTAAAGATCGTATTCAGAAAGAAAAAAAAGGCACATTTTGGTGCGGTTCATAAGTTTAAGAATAGTAAGAAAAACTTATGTACAATAAACCTATGGGCAAAGTCAACTACTCGTTTTTAGTTTGTTCCGTAGTCGATTTTTATTTAATTTAAAACATTATGTTTATCTTTCTAATGAATAAAGCCAATGGCACATAATTTATTTTTATCAAAATGTGTTTTAATTGTAGACAATTTTTATATTTAATATTGAAATATATATAAAACATATAAACAGAGTAAAATATATTACAGTTAGTTCTTGTCATTTAAAAGCTTTGAAAATCTTATTTTGTTAAAATAATTTTACTTTTGCCATAGTTCGTTAAATTAAATTTTTATAATCTTCCCATTCTTAAGCATTTGTAATACAAAAAAACAATTTACCCACTTTGCAAAACATTGAAAAAAAAAGAAGCTAAATATAGCAGAATTTTTTCTAATTATTGCATAAGAATATATCAAAAGGTTTCTCTTTTAAATAAAACTCTATTGAAAAATTATTGGAATATTGATCAATTATTGGACTTTCCTAACTTACGATAAATCAGACTTTTGATTCATGCATCATATCGACTGTTGAACTTGAATTAAAACATCCAAAAATGTTAGTTTACTAAAATGTACTCCATTAAACGAAGTAAAATAAAAAAAAATAACAACGAAATAATAAGAATAAAAAAAAATTATTAATGTGCAATTTAATATTTTATTTCAATTTTTTTTTAAGTCAAGATAATTACAAATATGCGAAAATTTTTTGTCTGAATGTCCCACACGTCACGCTAGAATACTTTTTATAACTTTCGACCTCAATAGGATCCAGCAGCAGTCAAGACGAACATATATTACCAATCATTCAACAAATTAAAAATCAATCAATTTAATATTTCTTCTCGAACAATTTTATTGTAATGTGAAGAGTTAACTGTTAAAATAACTGTAAATAAACCACTTGTGTTCTCTTTCGAAGAGTTCGTATTATAAGAAACATTATTCGTAACCTACGAAGAAAGTTTGAATCGTGAGTATAATTTTAAATTATTTTGACATACTTATAAGAATTTTATAACTTTAAATTCTCAATGTTTACTCTCGATATGGTAAAATGCAGTTAAGAATTGTCGCTAACGAATAATAATTTTACTATGAGCAAAGATTTTTACAAATATTATATATTTTTTGCCAATCGTGACTCAAAATCCGAACTTTTATTGAATATTAGTTCGACATACAAGTAATGCATGTCATATACTTTATTACTTTGTAACAAATTTCAGTCAAATCATATTGAATATGATATTTTATTACAATTGTACGTTGGCGTTATTGCCGTTTATTCATGAAGCATCAAAATATAAACACCACTGTTGCTCGGTGAAAGTCAACGCATTTAGGTGACAAATTTTATGCATTGGCATAAAAAAAATATTAAATAAAATCCGCCAAAGTGTACCAAAACCGATATTCTAACAAAAAATAAAAACGTTTCTCAGCGTCATAACTGCGCAAAAATTCTTGCTCGCTTCTCAACCGTATATGTTTTATAACAAGCCAAGTACAAAATTTTATTAAATATAGGACTCACTGTAGTACAATGGTAAAGGGACAGGTAAAAGAAAATTCAAATGCCGAATTGGCTCTTAAAAAGAACATATTTTTGAAAGGAATAACATGTATTTAACTGTAGAAAATTTTAATCGATACTTTTTTAATAAAAATATTGTAAATAAGTATTATTAAGTGGATTTATTACAAAAAAAATGAAGTACTTTATTTGAGTAAATCTACGTAACATGTATCTAATGGGTAAAAGGAAGCTCCAATTTTGAATTGAAGGGTACTAAACTGGGTTATTAATAAAGCATAAATCCTAACTACAATGGAACAAATTTAAACTATACTACTAATACCCTCGAATAGGAAAATGTTATTAATTAAAAACAAATTCCTAATCGAGTTTATCATAATAATTATAATTTATGGCCCAATCTTCAAGGGTATATTAACGAATGGTATGTATAAAAAAATTACTATAACTAGGCCAATATCTGTTCCTAAAACTTACAATTTTTTGAAAACCGAAACTACACAAATAATACTTTTATCATTTAAAGCTTAGAGCTGGAAAAATTAATTTTTACACTGAAATTTAGACGGAAGTTCTTACCAGAACATATTAAAATTCTCACTTATACAAATTCTTTCCACATAGTAATTTAAATAAAAATTAAGTGGCTAAGTCTAACGAGACGGCCAGCCGTAGGATTTTAAGCGGGTAACGAAAAACTCAACAGCGTATTCGGTAGCAAATTTATGGAGACAAATTTTTACAAACTTTGCTTACATTTATTTAATATAAATTACGTTACAGAATGGGATTAGAGTTATTTTCATGGTACGTGGTCCCCACAAATGTGGTTCGCATCAAGAAAATTATATTTTGACTTCAATTAGAATTCCCAAACGAATTATTTTCTTCTAAAACATTATTAGAATAACTAAACTATGTTGTTTCTCATATGGTTTTAGAAAAAATATTTTATCTTCAAACGGATTCAAACGAATGCTCATTTTTCTAGGAAAACGTGTTCTTGTTGATAGTTTGTTAAAAAAAAAAAACGTACAAAGAGCGAGTACTTCAGCTAGAAGAACAAAAACAAATTGCTTTTCCTTCTTGAGGTATAAAGGACAACTTTACCAAATTTCATCTTTCTGGGTATTCAGAACAGTGGCGTAGCCAGGATTGTTCGATGGGGGGGGGGGGGGGGGGGGGGGTTCATAAATTATTTTTGGTCTGACCAAAAGCAAATAATTTTTTTTATTAATAATTGATTTGAGCAATTTTTAACTAATAATTTTAATTTCATTTAATTAATAATTTTAATTAAATTTAATTAGTAAATTTAATTTAATTAATAATTTTAATTAAACTTAATTAATAATTTGAATAAAATTTAATTAATAGTAATTTGAATAAAATTTAATTAATAATTTGTATAAAATTTAATTAATAATTTGAATAAAATTTAATTAATAATTTGAATAAAATTTAATTAATAATTTGAATAAAATTTAATTAATAGTAATTTGAATAAAATTTAATTAATAATTTGAATAAAATTTAATTAATAATTTGAATAAAATTTAATTAATAATTTGAATAAAATTTAATTAATAATTTGAATAAAATTTAATTAATAATTTTGAATTAGTAATTTTAATTAATCATAATAAGTTTTAAGTAGTAATTTTAAATTTGTAAATAATTCTTTAATATATAATTAAAAATAACAGAATAATAATCATTATTTTCCTTTTAATTTTTTATCATGCATGACTGTGACGTGACATGGGGGAGGAGGTTTCATTGGTTGCGTGACGCAGCAAAACGGCGCATTGCGGCAAAATCATAACGGAAATTGGCGTTGCTCGTAAAAAAACATTAATTTGTAGAATCAGTGAAGCTAGACAATGAAAAAATGCTTTGCCTAATCATCAGCACGAGATGCAGCGCCGCAGAAAAAAATCCAGAAAAAGGTTATGCACACAGATTTAAACGAGAATATGATGACCCCACCTTTCGTAAATGGAGCCAACTTTTCCATTATGTGCCTTCGTATGTATAATAGTTAAATATTACTTTTTAATATTCCCCCATAAAAATTTGAAATTTCCCAACTTAACGATTCGAAATTTCCCAACTTAACGATTCGAAATTCCCAACTTAACGATTCAAAATTCCCAACTTAACGGCGTCGGGTACGGATACCAGCTCAGGTGTTATTCTCGTTATCTGACCATGAATAAAAAATACGAGGCATTATTCATAGGTATTTCCTTCGAGATAGACCCGAATCAACGTTGTGACACGCAACATTTGTTGCATGCATGTTCCAGTGCAATGACCGTTCTAAGGTTTAACGAACAATGTGCAGCTCTAGTGCGATGTTAATTAACCAAACCAAACTTAACGATTGGAAATTCCGAACTCAGCATTGCTAAAAATTCCTATTTCCAACTTAACAACATATATCAACTTTTTATAGATAATTTTATTGTGGAAGTCATAAGGGGGGGGGGGGGGGGGGTAAACAAATATTTTTTTTAACCGAGAGGTGAATTAAATAAAAGAACCCATCCAAATTTCTGGAAGTTTCTATTAGAAACCGGTAAAAAAAAATATAGAAAAACATAAAGGAAAACGCAATGCGTCAACATTACACAATATCAGGACACAATATGGGAAGATTCAACTAACCAATCACAAAACGAAACATAAAAAAAATCCTAGACACGAGACGATAAATTTATATGGGATCGGCGCGCCAGTCCCATATATTCAAAGCGCCATGGCGCTTCGAATATTAGCTCGAAGAAATTTTACATTGTGGAAGGCAAAACCAATAGTTATATGAAACAAAAGTGATTTTCGAATAAAAAGGAGTGAATTTTGATTTAGACAATCACACCTAACACAATTAAAAGAGAAGTTATTTTAATAAAAAGAACACTGTGTGACGTTCGCGTAAAGAGCAACGCCATATATTTTAAAATTCTTTAAATGATAAGCTGAACGTTAAAACATATAATATAACTTTGACAATAAAGAACAACAGAATGCGCAGATGCGAGCATTTTTTTAGGCGCCTACCTGTCTGGAAATCTGAAAACATTGCTCCTTAATTTAAAGAATTTGTTATATATTTCAAATGTGGGATTCTTTTTTTTAAAAAAAACTATGCCACGGTTAAAAAATTTTTTCGCTTGACGCAATAAAAAAATTACAATGAAATTTATAAAACAGTTCCGCCACTAGCGTTGTGTCGGCTGCAGACTGCATTAGTCAACTCCATCTGTAGCCTTGGGAGTATAAAGTGTGTAGTGAACTCTGAAACCAAACACACGAATTTAAGTTTAATTTTACAAGTTGGACAATTTCTAATTTTCCCTTAATAACTTTTTGCTTTCATTTGTTAAAATTATTAATTTTCTTCAGACATAAATTTTCCCAACTCGGGTATTTTCAAACCTTGAAATTCACAACTTTTAGGGTGGTTTCCAAATTATTGGGGGGGTTTCCAAATTATTAATAATATATTATCAAATTATTATATTATTCCCCCCCCTACAAGGTTTTGAAATATCACGCATCCACTAAGATCCCCCCCCCCCCCCCCCCGTTACGTCGTGCCTGCATATGTGGTAGACCAGGAAATAAATGAGACGTGTGTTTTCTCTGTAGAAATCAGAATTTTTTTTTTTTTTTCCCCCTTATTATTTTTTTAGAAAAATAATTTTGATTTTAAACTGGCTAGGGGGAAGGGGGGTTCTAACCCAAAGTAACCCAATGCTGGCTACGCCACTGATTCGGAAAGTATGGGAATGAGTGAAATTGTTTTAATCCTTCGCGTAGAACGGATATTTCAGCTAAAAGTTACGAATAGTGTTTTATCCCCTATTTGAGGTATAAGAAACCACATCTTCTTGAGTATATGAGAAGTAAGATAACTTACGAAACAACTTTCGTTTCATTTTAGGTAATCACTTTTTGTTTCATTTTTCGCAACCATTTTGCGTTAGATTTTTTTTATCTACATGCCACCTCTTTTCGAGTCCAGATTTTAATTACATGTTAAAAATTATTACTTATATCAAAGTTTGAGAAGGAAATGTCAGCATTATTCTACAAGGTTTTGAAATATCACGCATCCACTAAGACCCCCCCCCCCCCCCATATGTCACGCCACAGTCACGAATTATAGATTCAATAAACCATAATATTTACCATATTAAAATCTATCCAATCGTCTTGAAGATAAGTGTGGACATTACAAATAAATGTATTGTATAATCTGGTTCCGATTAATTGGCGGACGGGTAACGCCTCTTTTTGGCCGGTTCCAACGAATTAACAAACGAGTTTAGGCGAATTGACCAACGGGCTTATCAGAAACCTGAAAACAATGTGACGTCACAGCGGCCATGTAGTTTCAGCTGAACTATAGTAACGTGTATTTTTCTCATTTAAGAGAGAAGAATGACGCCGCCCGCAGCGTTCCCCGTGTCAGTGGATGTCAAACACGAGTCTTCCGAAGAGATCCAGGTGATCCTGCGCAACAAGGGACCCTGCGATAAGCTTTTCCTATTTATGATCTCTGATCCAGACGAATTCAGCATCGTCCCTAGCAGCGGACGAATCCAAAGTGAGTAATCAAGTTCAAATCACAGCAGGCCCATTGCACCGCTCCCACAATAATCTGGAAACTCTGAAAGTTGGGAATTTCAACTTAAAAACCCCGAGTTGGGAAAAGATTATGCCTGAAGAAAATTAATATTATTAACAAATGAAAGCTAGGGAAGATTCGAAATCGCCCAACTTGTAAGATAACATTTAAATTAGACCTCAGAACGGACACTGCGTTGGAATATGGGTGCAACAAATCAATGCTTGTGAGAGAACTGTTTAATATTACCTAAAATATATATAAAAAATATGAAAATGTCGATAAGTTGGAATTGAGAGTTTTCAGCACTGTTGAATTGGAAATTTCGAATAGCTGAATTGAAAATTTCGAGTTGTTAAGTTTTGAAATTTCTTGTTTCAACCCCTTGTTTTACCGTCCAGTTTTTAAAACATTTTCACTACAGCTGGTCTTGAACATTTTGCGAATAATGTCGCAGTTGCTCACTTCAAGACTCCGAGCACTCTCACTTATCTGTTTAAAGTCCGTCGAATCGCGTTTTTTAACCCCATACCTGTTTGAACAAAACGCTTCTACTAACGTTGCAAGAAAGCACAATTCCTTTTTTATATACCTTTCTCGCCCTCAGTCGACACAGTGTAACGTCAAATCTCATTAATTAAAAACGTCATGTAGTCATAATTTTTTTATTTTGGCCACTCACTGTATGCACCATTTACAGTTTTTATAAGATTAATGCTAATGTTGCCGCAAGAAAATACAGGTAAAATAAATATATCTACTGCATTGTCCCTTAAATAGTTTTTTTAGCACACGCTTTGTCCAAAATTCCAAATTTTTAATTGAAAAATTGGACTTTTAGACCGCTTTTAAGTCCCCGCTCTGTGCGCCTGACCGATTTTAAAGATATATTCGCGTTAAAATGTGACTAAAACGTTTTGAAATTCAAATTTATACAAGTCATTTTTCTTCTTTACCACCAGATGTTGCCGAAATTAGCTTGAAACGACTAACTGAAAAATACTGGACAACGAAACTCCTCCTCAAGATCCGTCTTGCCAAGGAGGGAGAGGGAGCAGGGGATTTTTGGAGGGGAAGAGATGAGGAGTTCATGGAATATAACTACCCGTTTCTTTTGGAGTTTCGGAAGAATGGTAAGTATAGAGAAAATAATCTAACCTCACATTACTATTTATAGCGCCTATGCTTGCAAGGGAGATTTCTTTTCACTTTCAGATAGTTCTTACACTGTTAAAAACAGGTATTTGGAAATGAGTAAAATGTACTCATTTTTAAATACTTTCGGTTCTTATCATAGCTCCGATTACATTGGTATCAAATTTGAAAAAGACATGGACTCATTTTTGAGTGCCAGCATGGAATCAATTTTAAGCACATTTAGTTTCATTTTTGAAATTGATATATGTGCTATATGTACTCATTTTTGAGTATATGCAGGAATCAGTTGTGAGTAAATGCAGTTTCAAATCTGAAACACCATATGTACTCATTTTTAAGTATATGCAGGAATCGTTTGTGAGTATATTTGTTTTCAAATTCGGATGCATGTACTCATTTTTGAGTACGTACATCCAAATTTGAAAAATGACGTTCTTCCCATTCAAATTTATAATTTAATGCACAAAATGAATTCATTAATCTGTTTTAAATAATTGAAAATATATTTTTTTTGTATTCATTTCTTTCTTTCACCTAATTTTAAGAAATCTTATTTTAGAAATCATATATATGTATCATTCTAAATTTGAAACAATATTATTTTTACATTTTGCTTTCTCAAATATATAGTAATTCTTGAATACGATATTTTTCATGTTTCAGATAGCAAAAGATAGAAAGATTTGAGATAAAAAAAGGAATATATATAATTTCAAATTTGGAATATATATCACATTTCTGAAATAAGATATTTCATACTTGTGTGTTATTAAGAAATAAATACATATTATCTCAAAAGAAAAAACATATATATTTTTAGATATTTATAACAAAGAAATGAATGAACTTTATTTTAAGAAATCTTTAAGTTATTTTAAGAATTGGTAGGGAAGAATGCCATTTTTTAGTCAAATCTGTGTTCCTAGATAAATTGCTATCTCTTAGTAATACAATATTGCAAATAAATTTTGCAATAAATTTTTGTTGTAAATTATATATGTAAATTTATTTGTAAGAGAGGCTAATGCATACATACAATACGTTTGAAAAATAAGCCCCCTCCTCCTCAACTTTTGAACACCTAGGGATATTTAAACAAAACTAACTGCATTCGTTTATAAGAGTATACATTATTTTGTGACATAAAATGTTGTCCTAATATTTTATTCGATTACATAAATTAAGATAAAATATAACTCAGCAAAGTACACAAACATATCAAATAAAGCAAATATTTATTTTTTCATGTGACTTAACTTACAAAAAACTGAATGAACAATGCATCAGGGTTAAAAATTGCAGTAACAATCAGACTTTGAAATGTACAGTAAAACACTTTCTTGAAATTGTTCAAATGTTTTTTTATCAAATTCTGAAGAATCATTTTGAATATATGCAACAAGTGTAGTACTACAACATGCATCTAAATTATTCAATGAAAAAGTTTCGTTCTGACAATTTAGCAAACTTGGTGAAGTATCTCAAGTTCCATTGTTTGTGTGAAATCTACATAAGTGTCTTTCGTAATTATATAATTTCCGAAATGCTTGTCTACAAAATTTATCGAAGCAGACATAATGTTCTGCATTAGGATGGCGATTTCTGATACGTTTGCATAGATTATGAAGGGAAACAAATGAAATTTTGCACCATGTGCAAAACATTATGCACTGAACTAATTACAAATGAAGTATAAATAATTTAGTTCATAATTATTAACATTTAACACTAAATACATATTTTTACAGTAAAACTGTACACACACGACATGATAAAAATGATTACTTTACAGACGATTTTTTAACTCTAAAACACATGATGGGATCTCTGCATCAAATTCACATTTATAAAATGTATTATTTATGAATTGCCACACATTTCGGCTGTAAGCTGAAAATTCTACTTTTAAATATATGTCAATTTCAAATACAGATCAACAGCTTTTAACAAAGAAGTTCTTCAAACACTACAAATGCCTGGGAAGGGTTGAATTTTTCTCCAACAGCTAGGATAAAGGGTTGCTTTCTATCTCCTCCCAAAAGTGTGTCCTGTTTCATAAATTTTTCAATTCCTTCTCCAATCTGAAAGTAATGAATAAATAAATACAAATAAAATCATTTCGAGATTATTTTTTTCTGTACATTGCTAATTAATCATATGTATTGTCCCAATGTCATTCAAAGTAAATGTAAACACCAGAATATTAATACATTTGTTAATTTTTAACACTGTGAAGTTTTCGTCCCCAATGGTCCATCAACTTCTTTTGATTTATGTTCATCTAAAACTAATCATTCTTAATCTGTAATTATCAACATATTAATTAATATAATATTACATACATTAAATAACTTCCATTATACAACGTATAAGGACATCTATAACAAAAAAATCTCAATACCTTGGAATAAAAATTAATAAGCATGTTTTCTGCATTACAGAAATATTTTGATTAATTTAAAAATGATACACAAGCGCTGTTTTAAAATACTCTAGAAAACAATCTTATTTGATAGGACTTTCTATAAAAGTCCAAATTTATTAAATTTTTGTCAGTACTGAAACAATGATATTATTGTCTGGAATTCCTCTTGCATAAAAGTCATTAAAATTTAAATGCAAATATCGATTTAATTTTATTTATATCATCATCCACTGAATATGATATGATGTGTTTACTGCAATTGTTGAGTGTGGACATTGCAAATATTTAAAAATCTGATACTAGGTTATTTAACAGAAGATTACGTACTGGGATAAACTGAATAAAATGATCCAATGACTGTGCGCTAGTTGGAAGTATCTTTTTCTTCTTCGATCCACATTGTTTTGTAAATATTCCTTATGGAAGCAATAGTGGCAGCAGTAGAATAGCACAGCGTATTTCTAAATAGAAAAGTATAATTTGCATATAAAGGAGTAAAAGCTATAAATATCAAAAAGGAAATTTTTTTAGTAGGAAAATTCAAATTGCTATTGGCAATTGCAAATTGCTATATTAAAGTATGCGATTGAATCATTAGTGTATTATAAATTTCGTAAGATTAAATTTTTGAGTTCATATTCAAAGAAAATGAAAGTGTATACTTATGCAAAATCTTAATCAAATTTTAGACAAAATTCTATATGTTTTCAAAAAAAAAAAAAAAAAAACTCGTATACCATAAGTATGAACTTTTATTATCCCTCTTGTTTATCACAAGGACATATTTTGACCATCACCATAGATTAATAAACTAAAAATGTCATATTTAAAATATTTGGCATTGGTAATCAATTTTCTACAATAAATAAATATAAGAAAAAATTACAAATTGTTCCATTCTATGAAATTGCGATTTTTCAGTGCTAAAGCTTTATCATTCCGCGTTTAAGAAATTTTCTATTACGCTAATAATGAATTATTTCCTTTTCAGTCATTTCAAATATAAAAAAAAATCTATAAATTATTCTAAATTTTACTTTTAATGATCGCCATTTAATGTTTTAAGAATAAATATTCATTGGCACATTAAATAAAACATTTTCTCAATTATCGGTTGGATCTGTGGAATTTTATTCCCTGAAAAACATTAAAAAGTAATATAGAGTTGAAAATTCACAATGAAACTAAGCTTCGTACATTAAAAAAAATGTGTGCATAAAATGTTTTCCAAATAAATAAAAATGACGTTAATACACAAATTACTCGCATTATGAAAGAATTGTTCTAAAAGTTTGATTTAAGATAATCAAATATAGTTACAATTAACCTGCATACAAACAAAACAAAATACATAAAACAATTATAAATCATTTCTATAAGATAAAATTCTAGCTATTTTAATTTTTGTAACAATCCGTATTGTAGTAAAAAGCCCAATGTGCGAATATTTTCAGTAAATATTAAATCAAACAAAACTTATGACGCCATTTTTATAGTGTCAATAACGAAAAGAAAATTTTCCTTAAAATCGCAAACGATATTGTCATCCATGTTAAGTGAATGACATACATTAAAATAGTTATAATATATGAATGGAACATCGTACAAACTTAAAAATTATCACAAAAAATGTCTAATTTTTCAAGAAAAGTTCTCTGTAAATTTCATACAGCTACGTTTTGTTGTTATGGAGTATTCCGTGTAAATATCGGCATTCTAATTGATTCATAATTTTTTTATATTATATTTTCAAATGTAAGATGGCGGACGGGTTTGCGTCTGTCGTATGTTAGTTGGAAGGGGTAAAAGTACTAACTTTTTTTTTTTTGATTTGGCAATGCAATAATTTTTATTTTAAATGTGCAATATAAAAAAGTTAGAGGGCAAAATCCAAAAAAAGTGCGGGGACAGCACTAACTGAGCGATTGAACACTGCTATGGCGTTATACATTAAAGATTATAAATTTAATAGCACTTACTTTCGAAACACGTAGAGTACTCCTTCAAATTCCATTCCGCTAAGTTTTGTTGAACAAATTCATGCATATTTCTATTTATTTAAATCAAAACGAAATTGTCTGTAGTTAAATATCTCGCTTTAAACGTCGAACAAATTCCATTCACGAATCAAAACTAAACTAGATAAACCTCCGCTCGACGAACGAAACACTGAGCCGAAGAACATGTATCTATAACTCCACCATAAAATATAGTTCTTTAAATTGGAACTCATAACTTTTATTCTTCGGAATATTTGCACGAAATATTTTGGAATTATAAATGTCGTTTATTACAGATTTCTTATATCGTAATTTATAATACCTAAAATGAATATATCTAAATGTTCTTATTTTTAAGTACTAGCGGTAATTTAATTCTGAGTACGTTCAATATTCATTTACGAACCAATTATACTTAAAAAAAAACGATTACATCCAGATACTCATTTTTAAGCACTTCTTTTTTTACAGTGTAGGGATCAACAATCGACAACAATCAAAATTCGACCCCAAAATGCTAAAAATGTATTATTATATATAACGAAACTTTTGTCATTTTTGACGAAACAGATTCCTGCTGTATGCTCCGATTAAATATTTCGCCAAACTCAGGAAATTCATTTTGTCGTTTTTTTTTAACGAAATTTATTTCGTCAAAAATGAGGACGGTGTTACATATTAGAATTCAATTTCGACGAGCTGACTCGAATCGCTGACCCACCACATAAGTGTGAGGTTGAAGTGAAACTTTTTCTTTCGTTATCATTAACCATGCGAATTTAAATAAATAATCGCTTCAAAACTTCTACTAATATTAATAATTGTTAACTTTCTTAAGCAATTGCAGGATGACCGTGACGTCTAATCGCCAAGCAATAAGATGTTAAAATTGTGTGTATTGAGTCGTCGCATCGGCAATGGCTCGAGTCCCGGTAACGATAAATATATAAAAAAAATACCAGTTATTTGAATTTCAACTATTTATGCACTTAAATGATATGTAGTTGATTTGCACGCATGCGCTAATAATACTTACGTTTCAAAGAAGGTTTACTTTACAAATGTTAAAAAAAAAATCGAAATAATATTATGGGGTGAAAGTAATTAGCATAAATACCCGTCTATCTCACGGTGTTAATTAAAACGACGTGCTGGAGAAATAAATAAAATAACTTCGCTAGTTACTAGTTAGTTAATAAAATAACTAACTTTGTGATAGTTAGCATGGCATAGTATAGTGTAGTGTATATTAGTATAGTATAGTGCAGTACGGCATACATCTATACTTTCAGAAGACATATGTATCTCCAGCATTCGCGTTATGTGTATATGTATACAATATAAAGCGAAACGAAAAAATATCATAACCCCAAAATTATTCATTTTAATCTCACACAGATGTTAACATTAACACTTCTCTGTCGCTATACAAACTGTCAGTGGCGCCGGAACTTATTTCAAAGAGGCATGACAAGGGGAAAAAACTTTTTTTACTATTCGACAGTTGAAATTTTTGTGGAATCCTTTTTTGCAATACATGTATTTCGACGAAAGTACATGCCATAGCGGTTCCGGCGCCGCTGTTTGATTTCAAAATATTTTTTTCCCTTCCACTCTATATTTTAATTTGATTTTTCATTTTAGCAACTTGGAAGTCGTGGTGGCCTGTCGTCTTCTCCGGGTTGATCGTGGCGATAGGGTGTTCCGCTCAGGCTTACTTCTGGTTGTTCAGCTCTCAAGAAGAAATAACTGAGGAAAAAGATGAAGATTTCTGCTTGATGAATCCGTGATTTTTTCGACAATATTATAACATTGAATTGTGATTCTAGTTTGAATCTGAAAACATTTACATTGCATTGTGCATGCCTACATTACAAGCTTAGAATTTTTTTTAAAGGTTTTCTAAAAAAAATTTAGAAGTACTTATTCATAATTTTTAATATTTTAAATCAATGTTTTGTGTAATGCATAGTGAAGTACTTGATGTGCCGGCAGAAATGTTTAAAATGCTGCAAGTACTTTTAGTTTATTTATTCTTAAATTAGGTTGTTGAAATTACCACAGATAATTTTGTGATACAAAAATTCTCATTCTGTGTGTGAAATGGATTTTTTTCCTTTTTCTAAAATTATAGCTTGTTTTACCAGTTTTTAAAAAGTATATTTTAGATAAAATTGTGAAATTATCTATAGCTTTTATGGGAGGTTAGTTAAAGCAATTCTTTTACGTAAAAATTATCAATTTCGTGTTGTTAAACCGTCACAAAAACATTTGTATATCATAACCTATCGCATGGTAAGATTATTTGTTTTCATAGTTCTACTGCTATATGCATGGCTCCTTTACTGTATTCTCTTTATATTGAGCTAAAAAGCGTGAATATTGATATATATTTTAAGTGATGCTTGCTAATGAAATGTATACAATAAATATTTTTAGATGTGTGTTTCTCTGAAGACTCATGAAAGTTTGAAAGTATTTATTATCACTATACACAATGTTGTCAAGGGCTACGATAGGTACACCTAGACAACTCAATAAAACTACATATACAATAAAATACATATAAAAAAAATACATATACATACCTATATCATAAAATCAGATAAGCACAAAATAAAAACAGAGACATAATGACAAAGAAGTTGGTTAGGAAGGTAAGTTACAAATAGCAAAAATATTTCATTTAAAAATTCTTACATATATATAACATCACGATTTTTCAGATTGATTGTACAATATTAAATTATGCAAAAGGTTTTAATAAGGCTTCTTCATCAATATTTCAAATATATTTCTTGACCTCTCTCTCTTTTTTGTTTGAGAATATTTTTATTGGGTTTTGGTATGTTATATGCGTACATTTCTAAGGCTCTAAGTCATAAATTACTTTTAATTTTTATAAATGTTGAGAGAACTACAATTATATAATATGGAATTTGTTCACATCCTCCGCCAAAAAAATTCAATTTATTCGTAAAATATTAATAATTTTTTTAAACTTTTTGGAGCTTTTTTTCTAAAGTTGGTTATTAGTTTTTAAATTAACAAGGGGACTTCACCCTCAGCTATTATCACCAGGAAATTCAAGTTGCAGCTCACTTTTTTCCCTTACCCGGAGAGTACATTTTGAGATGGTTCGGTTTAATAAATGCAGGGAAAACAAAACTATATATAGCAGTTAAACGCAATCTCTAACAATAAAAATATTTTTTAATCGGAGAAAATATTTTAAAAACTTCCGATCAATCGATATTGCTAGATTAATAAAAGCCAGATATTTTTTTTCCAAATTGGATTTTTCTCTGTACAAAAAAAAAATCATTTCCAAATTGGACAATATATATTTTTTCCAACAATCCGGTTAATTCTGACTTCCGCTTAGTTAAATGCCAAATAATATATTTGTTACATAATGTGCCAAGTGAGATATCCCATTTGCTTTGGGAAAAAAAATCCATATATATACATATTAGAACAACAATTATTCGGAATCCGCATTTACCCAGATCGCTTTAAGAAAAAAATCATCAAAATCCTCATTTTAAAAGTTTCTTACGATAAAAAAAATGCTAGTATAGCGATGAATGGATACGCAGACGATAAGTCACTTTTAACACAGGTGTGTAAGCACAAAATGCAAACAAATTTTTTTGCATAGTCATTAAATTATATTATATATTAAAGTAAAATCTGTTTGTTTAACTAAGAAATATGATTTTTTTTGTGAATCATCTAATTATCAGGATATTTGACTGTGAGGATAGGGTCTGGTCCCAACTGATCAGGACAATTGGTAGTTGGAACAAAAATCACGCGGGAACATACATAAAAAGTCGAATTGATAAACTCCTATCCTTGGCGCATGTGGTTAGAGCGCTGAAGTTGTCTACAAGGGAATACTTTTCTTGCAAGTGCTAGAAATATTTTCAGTAATAATTTTTTTTTAATTTTAAAAACAATGGATATTTACTTTTAATTAAAACAGACGTATTAAGTTATATATTTTTTAATTATAGTGTAAACAGCGCAAGAAGAATGGTTTTTTAAAAATCACATCATTATTTAATTAAGTTTTTCGGAGATATTTTCAGTAGTGGGTTGCTATCCTTAGGAAAAAATATAGGAGAAAATAATGTTTTATTGATCAGTTACTGGTATAATTAGAGTGACAGCTATATTCACCATCGTTCCATGTTAAACTATTCCTTTCCAGTCCATCACTCCATTTGGTTTGGTTTTTGTTTATACGTTTTCCGGCAGCCTATTTCTGTCCTCTATATATTATATTTCAGCTCGATGGAAGCTTTGTTTTGGGTTGATTAAAAACGTCGGCCTAGAGCTGCACAGTGGGCTATTGGCGACGGTTCGGGGTCAATATCGAAGGAAAGACCCGTGGCGACGTATCGGAGTTTATTTCAAGGGAAAGACTCGGTCCGTGGATGCAGTCTGTTGTTGTTTATAATAGAAAAAATAATTTGACAATAGGGTTCCCGGGTCTTTTCTTAGAGATATGCACCGAACCATCGCCAACAGCCCACTGTGCAGCTCTTGTGCGACGTAATTAACCAAACCAAGTAAAAACAATTGAGTAAATACAAGCTGATTGGTGAATAGTAAAATATGTGGTCCCAATCAACCAATAATATTTTCGAATTAACACATACACATAAAAATGACGTAAATATAATCATAACACCAGTTACTGTTTAAAGTCCATCACGGTCTTGTAGATATTTTTGACGTTTTTCACCAGAGGTATAGGGCAGAGAACAAATAATAGAAAATCATGAATCTTCAGAAACATGCAAAGAAAGCTTTATTGTAATGCATCTTGGGATACTACCAACAATGTTGTAATGCGCAGAACTTGAAAACCGATCGATGCGCACAATAGAACTCATCGGCGCAACGCATGTCGGGATACAAATTGCTTCACAATAACGATATGCAATACTTCATTCCTTATTTTTAGGGCTTCTCTATTTCCTTCTCGCCTCCCTGTTTTCAACTGAAGTGAACCAAAATCATACATGGCCGATTTTTAGTTTACTATATTCTGTGTTGTTATTATGTTAAAATTTTTATTAATATTTAATAAAATGAGTTTTTTGTATTTTGTTAAATTATTTTTAAGTTTTTCAAGACACAGCACTGTCTTTAACACGTGAGAGCTCTTAATCGAATTTGTAAGTCATTGTTTTATCACGCTTTTTTGCACTATTTCTTGAGATAAGCGTAAGGCTTTTGGTCGCAGTGTGACGCGGAATTATATGAATATTATCATTTTTTTTTTTTTTTGCCTTTTAATGCATTAATATCAAGCAAAGAATTATCAAAGTTATCGGGTTTTCTGAGCATAAAAAAATTGAAAAACAAACAGTAAATTGTTTTTATGATTACAATTGAAGATTAATATGGTTTAGAGATATCAGCTGATTAAACAAATATTGTAATTTACTCATTGTGTGTTTTTGAAATAGTTTAAAAATTAAACAGTAAATCACACAGTTTAAGCAATATTATATACTGTTCAATATATTTTGAAACAGGGAAAACAAGGTACCATAGAATTAAAATCAATGTTTCTCTAAATAAACTGTATAATATACAACTTTGTTTAAAATGGTAATTTAATAATTTTGCATTATCTGAGGTGTAAAATAATGTCTAAGTTTAAAACAAAAATTGTAACTAATTATAACAGCATTAATAGTTTAATAAAAAATCCAATCATTAGCAGTCTAGATAATTTGAAATTTATTTCTTTGACTCTTTTAAACTGTAGTCTACAGTCGACCTGATATTTGCCAAATCTAGTTACTATTTTCGGCAACCCTGCAGGTGAGAAATGATTCTTTGATTGGCAAAAATAAAAAGTCGCCATGAACATGGTAGCATTGTGATTATTGCTTTTTCAAAAAAGGAGGCAGTACAATACATTTTCATTAATTCACAAGTATAAAATTCTTGTAAATCAAATAATTAAAATTTTGATGAAAATTAACTGAAATTGCTTATTAGTTTATTGCCAAAATCTAAGGGAATGTTTTTCCTCCTAATAGAGAAAAATATTTTTTTTTAATAAGCATGAAACAACACACATTCAGTATTGACTTATTGATACTCTAAACTGCAAATGTTTGATGGCTACATTTTATTTGAATAGATTATTTATTGATTTCACATTAAGGTAGATAGCCTCGTTTTTTTTAAAGGGTAAAAAAAATACTATACTCAATTTTGACATCAATGTGTCATCTGATGCTTGCATTTAAATTTATGAAAATATACTGTTTAATTTATTTTAAAAGTGGAATTTTGACCTAAACTGATATTGTTAAAATTAAATTGCAAAATATTTCATCACTAAACTCATTTTACCAATTTTTTTATGGGGAAGCATGCATTCCACATCTGTATGAATAGTTGGCACAGCTTAGCCATAACTGGCACTTGCACCATAAAACTCCACCCAACCAACCTGTAGGAATATACCTTAGTCTAACAATTAAACTTCTTGGCAAAAGGTCTATTGACTTAATGCATTTGGGATTGTTTGACATTTGAACATTCTATCATTATGTTTTTGCTGTCATATCTGTGCCATATAACATGCTGTTATTTCCATATTTTCTTTATTTTTTAACATCAATATATTTCTGGGAAAGGTAGTACATAAGTAGGTCACACTAACAAAATTTATGAGTTAAATTATGACAAATTATTAAATTAAAAGGACTTAAAAATTATTCAAGTGAACTAATCAGTCTTCTTCATTTCATATTTCAAAAATGGCAGGAAAGAGTGTTCCTCTCTATGTTTGCTTGCAGTAAAAAAAAAATCAATGTATCTTGCAGATACAAGGACAGTAATCGACTGTTAAGAAATAATAAGGGAAAAGCTGTGAGCCTATTAATTTTTCTTTTTAAAATAATTTTTACATTTTTGTGCATTGATGCTATTTTTCTCTTGTGTAAAATACTTTTTATCATTTTAGGAGCTTTTAATTATTTTCGGATATCTTAATGATGTCTCAGTTTGTAGCTGCAAAAAACCCTCCCTGGGTTAGAGCTAATGGTAAATTTTCTATGTTCATATACCTGATTTTGCTTATAATTTATTATCATGATTCATGAATATTTCAATTATCATGATTGATTTATCTTGATTCATAAATAATTCAGCAAATTTAGTCTCTTATAATAATTATCTAGATTTGGTGATATTAAAATTTATCTTATACATATTTTGCAATGTCATAATGAATTGGTCTAGAAAAACAGAGGTAATGCAATATTTGGGATTTATACTTCTTATGTTGGATGCTTTTTCCTCCTTTATATTATGATTTTATATTTATTAAAGAAAAAACTTTTGGGATAAATAATCGATGCATAAAAACTTAGTATAAAATACAAATTAAAGCTATTGTTTTGGTATGTTTCTACTTACGATTACGATAAAAGTAGTTAGAAGTTTGTTAATTCTTTTGTTTAGAAGTAATAAAAAAAAGTACTCGGAAAGGTTATCCTTTTTCATTGGGGACTATAGTTTGTTAGTAATGAAAATAGACTACTCTTTGGTATTTTCTAATGCCTTTTGTAATGATTACCAGTATAATTTATTTTTAATGAAAATGTTTATTTTTTTTAAAATTGAGATTAGTTTATTATCAACAATCTGGCTGCTTTTTATTAAAGCATGCAGAGTTACAACTAATCAAGTTAATATTACACTTTGTTCTAGATTAAAAATTTTAGCTATTTATAGCAACGTTTATTCTATTCTTAATACCCTTTCTTTACTATTTTTGGTTTAAATGGCAAAATTTTATGAATTTTAGCAAGTAATTAATACTTTGACATTAAAAAATAGTGTATGTGTGTAACCCTGTGGAATTAAGATGAGTTATGCATTATTTTTATCTATTTTGGAATTTCAATTAGTTTATTTAATCATGTATATATATATGTATTAAAAACCTCATGAGTTTGAGAAACAAAATAAAAAAAAAGTTAGATACCTGTGATAAACAAGTTAATTGAAAAAACAAATTAATATTTTGTATATAAAATTTTTGTTATGTTTTCTCATATTAATTTTTCATAGAAGGTGTGGTTCAGTTAAGCAGGTGTTATGATATAAAAGAAAACAATCTTTTAAATTAAATTAGACAATTTTTTTTTATTCAGGTTAAGAATTCATTTTTTGACAAATTTTTCTGTTTTGGCTAGCTATTTTACTATTTCTGAGCTCTGATTGTATATTAACCTTTAGAAGGAAGGTGTTTGGTTTTAACATGGGATTCTGGTTGAAATATCGGCCACCTGCCTTGTAAAGGTCATTCATCATTCCTCAAGTCAAAGTACTTCCCACTTGCTGTGGTCTTGTGTCTTTCATTCTTCCATCAGATTTCTTAAGTTAAATCTAATTTATTTTGTTAATAAAATCTTATAAAACCAAATACTTAAATATCCAAAAAAAGCAATTTCTGATCTTTAAAATAATTTTGTAAAGATTTAAAAACTAAGAAAACATCCATTATTTTTCTGTCGACATCGTTCACTCTCGGGATTAAATTCGAATGACATTTTTTTTAATCCATCATAATTAATACAAGTATATTATGAATTAAAAGAATATTATAGAATTATGTACACTTCTTAATTAAAATATTTAGTTTTAGATTGCGAAATACATGACTTGAATTCACAGATTAGCAATGTCCAGATTTTATTGCTTTAATTAAAGTTAATTCCCCTTGAAATTTTAATAAGACAATGATTAATATCTTTACAATATTATCAAAAAATAAGATATGTATTGATGAAATGAACTTTTTGTAAAAATTGCAATCAAGTATAAAAATCTTGAGTTTAAAGTAGTGTGGTTTGCTACGTAAGTTGTCAACTTCTTAGTCTTCCACTCAAAATCCTATTAAAGTAACATATAGTAGCTTTATAGGTTTTGTAAACCAATGAAATATTTATCAAAATATATACTTTTTATTTAGTTAAATTGATTATTTATGATAGTAGTGCTATTTCTCGTTACGATTATACCACAATGTGCAATATGTTCAAAACACATGGCTCACACTTCGGCAAAGGATCAGAGAAATATGATATCGGCTGGGTCCAGCTTGAATCCAACCTCTCCCCTCTTAAGCATATTATATTATAATTTTTTACTGACCCGCATATAAGCCGATCCGCCCTACTTTTTGTTTGAAATTTCTCGGCTTGTATGCGAGTATATAGAGTTTCTGCCTTGGCTCATAAGGGTGTAAAGTGGTTGCACACTGTTATTCTTCCCTCCAGTTATTACTTTAGTTCAGTGGTTGAGACTTAAACACCAGCTATAATTCCAAAGTCAGACATTTAACAGGTGCAAAGTAAATTTTCTATGTTTATGTACTCAGCTTAAAAAATATCTTTTAGAACACTTATGTAACATAAGTGCACATTAAAGCTCATTCTCCTGTTATTGAAAGAGAAGATGTATAAAATAGTGTTTTTATTGCAGCTGCTGGTCTAGTGCAAACACCCAATGCTGGCTCTTCTCTTTTAACGGCACAGCAGATTTCCCATGCCTCAAGTGCTGGACTTGCAGCTGGAGCTGGACTGGGTCCAGGAGCAGGTCTTGTTGCTGGGGCTGCACTTGCAGGGGCTAGCCTGGCTGCTAGCGGGCAAAACCCTCTTGCCACTGCTGCAGCAGTGGTTGCAGCTGCAGCTCAGAATCAACAGGCCCAGCAGGGTCCAGCTGTAAGTGCTTCATACAGCACAGGACTTGCCGCAATAACTCTAACGCAGGTAGGATTGGTTATATAAAGCTACATAGTTTTAATTTTAATAAAATATCTTTGAAAAACCAACTAAATTTTTAAAATTTTAATTTGTTTGAGTTGGCATTTGTTTGTAGTAAAGAATTTATCAAAAGTTTTTAAGAAAGTTTGTGGTATAAGAAATTTGCATTTATATAGTCTATATTTAAGAAGAAACAAAATTATAATTTAAAGTATACTGATAATTCTGTAGGAAGTATTTCGTAATTTGTGTTGCATATTTAAAGGATAGTTATTTTAATCACGTATATTGGAATATTTTTTATGTTGCTAAAACTATGGATATAAGGTAAACGGAAAATTACTACAAATATAAACAAAATTTTAGTACATATCTAAATAATTTCTTGTTGAATTAAACTATTTATCTAAAAATTTACAGATTTTTTTTTAGTTTTCTATTGTTTTGTAAATGCTGTTTCAGAAACAAATATATTTCTTTCGAATTAGAAGCAAAAATAAACTCTTCATAGCCTTATTACAGTTGCAGTATTGTTTGTATATGCAAAATTGAAATATTTCATGATTTATATTGCAATTTGAAATGTTTTTCAGAGTGCTTTGCAACAAGGAGCAATGCTTCAGCAGGTAATTTTTATTGTTTCCATATGTGTCAACTACTGTATGCACTGTAATGTTACTATTTATGTGGTACCAATATTGCATGTTCAATTTATTTAAAATTCATATTTTGATTTCAAGCATATTATACAGAGTTAATTATTGTAAGACAATACCACATTGCAAAGATTTTATATAGACATTTTATTTAAAAAAACATAAGTAATATTACTTTTATAGGCATTTAACAAACTTGTAAGCTTAGAAGACAAATATACTAGTTAATTTGACTGAAGCCATTTTTTTGCTATTATCTGAATTTGTAGATGTAGTAACTGGTTTAATAACTCTACCCATCTCGCTTTTATATTGTAAATAGTATAGTGTGGCCCCTGATATTTAGTTACTGAAACCAGCTCTGAAGAGTTTTAACTGTTCACCTTTTTTTTAAGCCACTATATAAACATATGCTTTAATTTCTGTTGCTTCATATTTATTTTATTATAAATAAACGAAATGTATTCTCATTTTATCATGTGTCATCTTAATTCATTTAATAATTATTTAAAATTTTCCAGCAGGGTATCGCCATACCTGCTTCATTAGCTGCCACAACTCAAGTTGCAAATGTAAATGTGAGTAATTTCAATCTATCTTCAAGGAACATTTCTTGCTATGTTTTTGTCCTGTATGTTTTACAATTATTTAATTTTCTGCAATGATGTACATTTAAAAAAAAAATGTATTATATTTTAATGTTATTTAATCAAAGTAAACTTAAAGCAATCAAGAATGTGTCTGAGAAATTGTTAAAGCCAAAGTTAAAACTACACAAAATTAAACCTGTTCTCTTCTTGAGTGATAGGCAAAAATTTCATACAATTAGGTATGATTTATTTAGCTGTTCAATACAGAATAATGCACTACTATTTAATTGGGTTGTGCAGGACAAATTGCGGTAGTATAATAGCTGCAGTTTTAAGTGAAAACTTATAATCTTATTTACCATGAGATTTAGAGAATTTATTTTTTTAACTAAAAATACTCTAGGATTATCAATATTCTTGAATGTAGTCCTATGTAGTGTCCTATAATTTGAGTTTGCAGAACCTTCAAAAAAGTATGCTAATGGGGCATTTTTCTTTTTAAGATATTCTTTACAAAACTGTAGATAAAGAATTAATCAATAAAACTGTGAAATTATTGTAAATAAAATAAAATTTATATTTTGTTCAGTTCTAGAACATTAGAAAACAAAGAAAAATTTTCATCCGCGATTTCACCTTTGGTGATTAAAAAAACGTGTGTATGAATATAACAAAAGTTTAAAATTCCAGTCTGCAGTTTCTTCACCCACTTTCACCCTTGTTTATTACATAGTGTTTATTTTTATTATTGTAAATTTATGTTTATAAACATTTTAATTCGTTACATAACTTTTATCATAGAACGGCATGGTGGTTGAAATAGCTCGTCTTCCCCAACCCGGAGTGGCCCTCCCCACTTCCCTTGCCACCACCCAAGTAGCCACTGTGAGCTACCCTGCCCCTCGGCTACTAGCTCAAACGACCCAGTACCAAGGCCCCCAGCCGCACCCCCATCAGGCGGCAGTCGTCCAGCAAGCTGCAGCTGCAGTCGTCCAACAACACACCGCTCAACACCAGGCGCAGCAGCAGCAACAGTACAAGCAGAGGGTCTTTACTGGCACGGTGACGAAGCTGCACGAGAATTTTGGATTTGTAGATGATGATGTTTTCTTTCAAATTAGGTGAGTTTGGTTGGGATTCATAAATAATTTGTATAAGTAATTGTTAATTAATAATAATTTTTAAATAAAAGTACAGCAGAGGACTCCAATTATCCAGATCCGGAACGCTTTCATAATAAAAAGGAAATCGGTAAAATCCACATTTTAAAAGTTTCTTATTGGTGAGTGGTATTGTTTTTAGTATTCATTAAATTACATTACATTCTACAACTAAACTAGTTTTTTTACTAAAAAAGAACCCTTTTTCGTGAATTATACAATTATCTGAATGGTATCTGGTCCTAATTGGTATGATTAATTGGGGTTCTACTATATTTCAAAAGATGTTGCGATTTTTCTAGTAGTGAAATAGACATGTTTTAATTGCTAATTTTCATATGTTGTGACTAAGATTATTAAATATCTTAATGTTGTATATAATTTAAGAAAATTGAAGTACTTCTTTTTGTTTTTTTATTGATATTCTTTAATTCCGGTTTAGCTAAACGTATTTTAATTTAATTTCTTTTTAAAATGTTAAAAGTTTTTAGCGGGTAGAATACAAAATAATTACGGAAAAAAATGTGCCAGACTTTAAAAATATTTGTATTATAAATTCTATTTATAATCCTCAAACTTCAATTTGAAGTTCCTGAAACAGATTAAAAATTCCTAAGTCAGTTTTTATTTCACTTTCTAAAAATTAGCATTAACACTGTAATGAAGTTATTTATTTTAAATGTTAACAAAATTATTTTTAGATATATGCTGACATTTTAATTTGTTTATTTTTTACAGCTCTGTGAAGGGTAATTTACCTAAAGCAGGGGAAAGAGTTCTAGTTGAAGCTACATATAATTCCAACAGTCCTTTCAAATGGAATGCAACAAGAATCCAAGTTCTCCCTAACCAAGTTATTTCTAATCAAGTTGTACAGGTAAATATTCTATGTTTCTCCTCTGTTATAATTTATTCTGATCTACCTTCTTACTAGGTAATCTGTTGATATATCTAATTAGCTGAAATACCCGTTCTATGCACGGGAAGGAAATGAATTACAAAATAGATACAAATACAATATTTATAAGCGAAATAAATAATATTCTTAATTTGTCACCCATCAGAAGGAACCGCAGTATTAAAAGTTACAATTTGTAACGAAAATTTTATTAGCAAGGTCCCGCAAGATTGATAAAATGGAGAAGTTAGATGTACAATAATGTGGATATACATACGATACTCCCGTTGATTAACATCCATATTTTAATAGATTCCCAAGCTAACATTGCTACCGTAGCACTAAAACTATTTGGCTACACTCGGTATTGAACGAAGGAACTTCTGCTTGCTACGCCGATACTCTGCCAGTCAGGCTAAAGTGATCACACCAGCCTAAGCGGGAGTATCGGGTATATGAAGTGAACCTCACACTACTAACATCGGAAAAGGGGTTTTACACCCCCTTAAATACGTTCAATTGGAAAAAAAAATAGCTTACTTTTTATGTATAAGGTATAAGTATCAAATTTGCCAAATTTCTTCTTCATAGGTATACGGGAAGTTGGAGAATTAGTGATGAGTGAATGAGTGGTGTTTTTTCGCATTTATATATATATAGATTTCATTAATTGATTTATCTTTTTGTTTGTATATTTCAGTTAAATGTTCAGCAAGCCAATGCTAATCGCTCAACCATTGGACAGCAGGGTCAACTCACAGCTGTTGTGGCTGCCCCTGTGTCTATGGGGATCAATGTCTCTCAAAACATGAACATGAATGCTGCAATTGCAAACATGACTAACAATCAGAATGCATTTTCGAATGTTGCTCAAACGGGACGATGGCAGGTGCAGCAAGAAATGGCTGTTATTGAAAGTTTAGGTACATACTTTGAATTCTTCGCATATAGTGTTAAAAATGTTTTTATTTTCATCACTCAAATTTTAAAAAACTTCTTGAAGTAATTGTTTTCTAATTATTATAGAGCATTTTCTATTGATTTGGCAAATATAACATTTAAAAGTTAAGAAATTAACTACAAATTGGGTCATATTCAAGAAATTAAATATTGAATACCAAAATTTAGTCCTTACCCAAAATTTTACCTTTCCTATTATATAATTTTATATTAGATTTTATTGTTTTATTTTACCTATTCTACCTATTTACTATTCTATTTTATCTATTTGCATTACCTATTCTAATTACACAGCTCAAGCTTAACAGTCTGAAAAAATTTAATAGAGAACATGCATTGTATCTTTTTTATTCTATAAGAAATATTTTATATTTTTTTCAATATATTTAATTTTTAAAGTAAAAGTTGCTTGATAAAAATGGTTTAAAATATCGGTTATAAATCAATTATGTTCAATATATTTTAGTCAACATTGATATTTTTCTTTTAAAATTTCTATCATGACTGCAATACAAACAAAATTGTTTTAGGATTTCACATACAGTCATGAATGTTACATTTGAAAAATAAGCAGATTATGTGAATTAAGAGTTCCGATTTTTGGTATATATGTAGAGTTCTCATTTTTTAGATTTTTATGTGCACACATACATGATGCTAATTTTTACTATGTAGGACAACAACAACAGCAGCAACAACAACGGCTGGCTATGCAACAGCATAACAATCAACACCAGTGGATTCAAGAATTAGAATATAATGAAATGATGGATGCCAAAGGTAATTCGTTTTCCAAAGTCTTATCTTATTTACAAATAAATTTAAATAATATGAAATTCTGACATGTAAGAGAAAATTTTAAGTTGCGAAAACACACATATTTTAAAAGTAATTTTGTTGTTCTAAGTGTATCAGAAAATCAATTTGTAAATAATTTTATTGAGTAGTTACATTTAATCAATTAATATTTTTTTTATGAGTGTATTATGCCAAAATCTTAAAATATTTTTCTAGTATCATTATATCTCTCTCTATATAAAATATTTACAAACTATAAATATTTGACTGCCAAATACTCAAGTATCCGTCCAAATGTGATGTTGCCAGCTTAACAAAATCTTTACCTTAATCCTTTTATACATAGGATATATATATAGATTATGAGTTTTGAGCAGAAAATCATTCCTAAATTTAAGGGTAATATTTTATATGTATATTGGTATATTTAATATTACATTACTAACATTAAGAATTGTTTTTGGTTTTCTTGTTATTTTTCTAAGATAGAGTATTTGGCATTCTTGCAATAAAGTAGATTTATTATATTTCTTAAACAATTTCTTTATGAATAAATATTTAACTATTAATACCTTAGACCTTACAGTCATTTTCACAAACTGTAGGGTACTACTGGACTACAGCATAAAAAAAATTTGGACAAATAAATTAAGACTTGGTTTTTCCGATAACCAGTTTTGTGGGGTTCAACATTGAAATAGATTGAGATGTAGCTTTCTTATTCAGCATGCATGGTGCTTAATTTGTATGCGTTATTTTATTCAGGAGCTAGAATGTCCTCGATGGCCCGCAGACACAATTCGCCTCCTCCTGTTCGCCGTGAGCGTGAACGCGAGAGAGATATCAGAAGGGAGGAGAGGAGGGACAGATACATTGAGAGGGAGCGGTACATCCCTCCCCCGAGGAAGCGTTCTCGGTCCCCCAGGAGACCCAGCAGGAGCCCCCCTCGCAGGAGGCAGCGTGTGGTGCCCAGGTACACAGTGCAGATCCCAAAGATCTCATTGGACCTGTGAGTTTACTTTATTTTGCTATTAAAAAAAAGCTGAGATGTTGTGTGTTTTGTAGGTGAAATTTAAGTGTTTAGTTGCCAGAGTTTGTTTAATTTTAGGTAAATAGAGTTAAAATGTGGTTTTTAATGTTTAATTGAAGAAGTGTAAAATATTTTGTAAGTAGGAAATATGTAAAACCATATCTAAGCTCTCTAGTTTCAAACCCAGAAACTTTTTTTTTAATATTTTTGCAAGTTTTCAATGTACTACATCACCTTGCTGCAAGGCGGTATTTTTCTGAATCCATCCTCAATCTGCATTCATTTCAGTAAATGCAAAAGTAAGTGGGTGTCAATCATTTTAAGCGTCCCCTGTTAACGATCTATCTGGAAACGGATCTATCTGGTTTAGAAACTAGAAGAATCATTTGTGATGCCCAAATGTCATGCAGCTGATTATATAACGTCATTAAAAAGATTAATATTTTACTGAAATACTTTAAAAAAGATTGATTTGTGCCGTTCAAGATCAAAGTTAGTTATAGAGTTGTTTTATAAAAATTTCTTTTGATTATAATTTTTTAGAATCATTGTATTGTATTGTGCATTGATTCCTCTGTTTAAATCACACATGGTTTTTGAACTAAAACTACATTTGAACAAATGCTGAATATCTGTAAGCTAAAATTTCCCTGAAATAGTAAATAAATTGTATGTATTTTTTGTTTTTCTAATTTAAAAATATAGACACGACTCATTGAAACTGATCTCGACAATTGTACTGGCCTTCATCTGACTTTAAAAATTAAGTTATGGAAAAATATAAAAATGGCAAATAAAGTTACTGTTATATTTGTATTGTATTATTTTAGAATTTTTTTTATCAGTTCACCAAATATTTTTTAAATTAAATGAAACGGTATTACAATCAATAAATTTAAGAGCACAAAGCTGTTAGTTGCATCCTTTGTAAGCATAATTTACCGATTTTAAAAAGAGAACTAAAGGGATAATAATAAAATAATTTTTTTTAAGTATCACAATTTTTTTTAACCTTTAATAGTTGGCTTATGGATTATCTATATCTAGATTTACTGTAATTATGTAAATTATAAATTTGTGCTTTTTTAAAAAAATAAACATAATTAAAAAATGTTCTTAAATAACCTTAGTTTAATCTGAATTGTTTCAGGAAAACGGGAAATGTCATGGAATTACGTAAACGTTATTCCAATTTGTACATCCCATCTGACTTCTGTGCTGCTAATTTTCTTTGGCAAGATGCTTTTCCACCTCATCGGCCATTTTCGATGGATCACCAATGTAATTTCCATATTGTTGGAAAAGAAGTTGAACCATTATTCGAAACTGATACTGTTTTGGAACCACCAGATGTTGATTACACATATAGTGCAAAAGTAAGGCCATCCATTTTTTTAACTAGAAAACTTTTTTTAAATTATAAGTTAAAATTTTCATGTTGTATATTTTATTATCTTTATAAAATGTATCAAATGCATGACGTAAATGTTTGCAATAGAAATGAAAGTTACAATGCATTAAAACAATTGGTGTGATGTGCTCATAGATTAAAGTTTTCTGTGCTTGGATGGATTTTTGTGACTTTCCTGGTTTTTTTTTCTGAGGGTCAAATATATGGACAGAAATTTACATAAAATAAAATTAATTCCACCTACATATGTGGCTAATTATTTGTTTTAATGATTATGCTATATTGCTTTTAAAATGTTTTTAAGATGCTATGAATACTTCGTAAATTTGTGTAAACTTGCATCGATATTTGTATTTAATAAAAAAAATATGCACGTATATTCACATAAAAAAACATGCGAGCCGTCCATTTAATATTTTATTTGCTATAAATTTTATTTACAATGTAATAATCAACAATTGATATGATTAGAAAGAGAATTTCACAAAAGTGGTAACAATTTTTTTTTTCAATTTATTGAATACAATTTATTTTAATTTAGGATATTCATTTTTTTCTTACTCTTAAATTTTATACAGTTACTGAGGGGTTCTGTCCCCTGCTCAGCTTGTGCTCTGCCAACCCCTGAGGATTGCTACACTATCCTATGTTGTTTGCTTCACAAACGAAAGTTGCATTTACTCTCAGATAGAGAATAATAATAAACGTTTCCATTTGCTGTGCAAACCAACTTGAATTACACAAAAGATATCATTTGTAATTTAGCATCCATAAGAAAGGTTTTTATTAAAGTGGTCATTAGCCTCATTTCCAAAGCACACGTGGCAGAGCGTAAATCGGACTGCCGATAATATTCACAGCAATTATTCATGATTGAAAACGTTGAACTGGCGAAGTACTCAATTTTGGTACACACAGACTTCATTTCTGCTGATGAAGATGTATCTCCCGAAAACTGTCCAGATATCATGGATTTTTATTGCGTGTTTTAACGTTGTATTTGTATTTTACCAAGTACTCAATTCTCCAATCAGAACTACAGATATTGAGAAATGAACACCAATTCCAAAATGGTGAAAACATTGTACCAAAACCAACACTGAGTAAAGTTGAGAAACATGTTCCTGCTTCATGTATAAAGGAGCGTTCTTATTGACTGTGTTGTGCCATTTGAATTTTATGTATAGTTAGAAATGACAATTGTGCTATGAGTATTTTTTTAAATTTAAAATAAAGAATTTTTAATAGGTTTTTAATTATTTTAATGTTTACCAGGTAATGCTAATGTCCACACCCTCACTGAGTGAAATATTTCACAAATCTTGTGCCCTTGCGCAAGATGGAGACGATGCAAAAGAAAATTTCGTGCACCCAACTCGTTTAATCAGCTTTCTAGTGGGCCTGAAGGGCAAAAACGAGACAGTAGCTATTGGGGGGCCATGGTCACCTTCCCTCGATGGTCCTAATCCGGACAAAGACCCCCACACGCTTGTCAAGACCGCCATCCGGACGTGCAAATCGCTGACAGGAATTGATCTAAGCAAGTGCAGTCAGTGGTAAGTAATGAACAATTATAGAACAGCAAGGTAAAGTTTCTAAGACTTGCCATTTAATGTATATCAGTAATAGTTATTAAGGAATTATATGCAATGTAAGGATTGTTGCATTAATTATGTTATCCTAGTTTGTGTAGCATTCACTGCGTTTTTTTTTCAGCAATCGATCACAAGGATTTAGATATATTTTGGTGACTTTATTCTTGTGTTTTTTTCATTCAGATTTATATATTTTTTAACCTCAGTCTATCTCAAGATTCCCAATTTTATCATCTCTAGATATGTTAGGATTTTTTTTTTAAACTGAAACTTTGAAAATATAATAAATTAAAGTTAATAAAATCAAGAATAGTTGTGCCTATGTGTAGCATCTGTTTGGTATTTTTTTAATCCCTTCTATAAAATGACCTGGTTTTCTAAACATCCTAACATGCCCTTGTCTAGTATGTAGTCCATCTCTTAGTATTACTTTTTAATGTATGTACTTGTTTGGAACTTGAGCATGTAAGTCTTTTTTTCTGCTATTAACTTCTCTATCTTTATAATTTCTCTTTTGCTATGATACAAAGTATGTCATTTCATTTGACGAATTGCACTGTAATTATATTTTTGTTATCGCATATTTTTGGTTATAGTTTACTGTTGATTGTTTTCGATTTATATAACTTGAAAAGGAAAAAAAAATTGAACAGTCTCATTAAATTCCAAAAATAGTTTCATAGATAAATATTTTGCTTAAATTTACTAAATGGCTGTTTTGCTTCTTAAACTATCGTAAATAATTGACGCATATATTTCACCAAAATTAGATCTGCTGTCTTTTACAGTGAAAGGTGAGAGAACTAAATTTAAAATGAGTTTATAAGTAATCAGGTGTGTTCTTATTTGATGATTATTTATATGAAATAAAAGCATAGGATGGTCTTATTGACTGATGATAATTAGCATAATTGTTGCTTCGAATATGCAAAACTTTCTGTATTTATGAATTCAGGTAAAATATTTAATTTTTGTTGCATTTGGTAATGCTCCTTTGATATACTTTAAAACTAAAAATACATTAATATAGTTTTAAGCAATATCTTTGCTATAATTTCATTTTATTACCTGAATTCATTAGATGATCACTCAGTGTTGTATTTTAATGTGTGAAATTGCAAACATAATAAGAGTTGTTTAATAAATATGGATTCAATTATGAAATGTATTATTAATTACAAGTAAAAGCTTTAACCGTTGGTTTGGTCAATCATTTAATCATGTAATCTTGCACTGTTATTTAGCAACTGAAGGCAACAAATCTTATTATGTTTCACTTTCAAACTAATATTATATATATAAATAAATCATTTTAAAATCATAGTAGTACATTTAACGAGTTATAATTTTTACAGTTTGAAAATTCATAGATTATTTGAAAGGTCTTTGAGTCAGTTAGTCATCTTTATTTTTACATTCAGCAATAACCCCCTGCCATATCTTATAGTGTTCCTTATATTTGGTCCTTATGGAGGAATTTTGTTTTGAATTTCAATATTTCTTGTTTTAAGGCAGTCTTCTATAATGAGTAGTGCAGTTGAATGAATTTTTCTGTCATTCTTTTTCTTTGAAAACATCAGGTTTTATTTCGAAAATTGTTAAATATCTTTCCATTTTCCTTTACATTATTCCATATAGTTTTGAATATGGCATCTGTTGCATGACTTTTATTTTGTATAGCGCCTGAAATCTTGAAAGTTATGTTTTCAATTTAATTTTTTTAAATTTCTTGTTTTATTATGTAGTCTTATTGGAATACTTTATTATTTGATCGATTAAGTATACTTAATCCAGACTGCCGGATAATGAAATATATTTTTCACAGTAGTTTTTTCTTGTCTTTCAAAATAACAAATTAAGTACTAATAATTTTTATTATTTGCATTTAAAAAAGGCATACATCACCCTCCGAAAAATTGTTGAGTGCTAACAAGAGTAACATTTGAATAGATTGTTCAAATGTATATTTTTTTTAGTTCAAACACATATGCTGTATTTCATAAACAAAAATTATTTTAGGGTTATAAATTTGATGTTTTGTTCAAGACCTCTTAAAAATATGCTCATTATGGATATTTATTATTTGAAAATACTTTTAAAAGTAAAGCATCTTTTGAATTCTGTTTAGTTAGTTTTTGTAGGGTTTTTGTTATTCAATTAACCTATTTCGACATTCTCAGTAGGGTATTTCATTTTGAATTCGTATTATTAATACAAAATCTTTTACTTTGAAATTGCTCCATAACAAAGTTATGAATTTCTAATAAAAATTATTTCAATTAATCTTGATTTGTCTGTCTTGTCGTTGTACATGACTACATCATACTTGATAACTACTTGCAGCACCCCTTTATTTCATAGGAGTTGAAATTTATTTGGTGATAAATTCACATAAAGTATCTTTTCTATTGTGTCTTTTAATAAAAATGAGATTCCTAACTTTAAATATTTTCATTTTTGTTTACAAATATAATCTACTCATTATATGATAGTCTTTTACAGCTTTATTGTTCCAGTATGTTTTTGTTTTACAAAATAAACATTTTTATTTGTTCTTAAATGAATATGCTATTTCTCAGTTTATCATATTACACATGAAGTTTTGCATTTGAAGTTTGCACTCGAGTTCGAAAAAAATGTGTGTTACTTGGTCACAAATGTAGACATAACATACAGAAACTAATATTTATTCATGTTATAAAATATTTAAACAATGGAAATTTTTATGAACTTGTTTTATGCACTCTTATAGTGCATTATAGTGCAAATTTATAAAAAAAAAATAGTAAATTTAATTTTAAATAATTATCAAGTTCTACATTTCTGACATTTAAAGAATTACCATCTTATGGTTTTATATGCAATCAGTTACATTGGTTTTTGTCAAGTAGAAAATAAGCAGATTTTTTATGTTTGTTGTTTTAATAATGCCTTTTCTGCATTAGACAAGCAAATATTGTGGTAGCACGTAAGTTTGTAAAATTAGTTACTCATAATAATTAAAAAATTTAAGAATATTTGTAAATAAAAAAAAAGTTTCAAAATCTAGCATTTTTTCTATATAATTTGCTTTTTTTTTTCATTTTAAAATTCGAAATTTTAAAATAGTCTGCATGCTACAAAAACCTGTGTAATAAAGAAATAAGAACATCACTTGAGATGAGGTTGCCAACAAGAAATCACTAGTGTTCACTTAATTTTTTTTAAATCATAAATAATATTTTTTATGGTTAAATTAAATTCCGATTTATATTAATAAAAGATTAATATATTTATATTATTTTGAAAACCTTGTGAATATTATTCGAAATTGTTGGCAGCCTCACCCAATGGACTCGGTGGGAGGCTCCATTGCCTCCATGTTCCCTCTAGCATACATAGCTGTCGTTCTGTCTTTCTTTGACACCCTCAGGTATCGTTTTGCCGAGATCAACTACCGCAGGGGAGAGTCGTCGAGCCACAAAGGCCGCGGCATGCGCGTCGAAACCGTGGTTCTTTTCTTGCCCGATGTTTGGAGCTGCCTCCCCACACGTGTAGAGTGGGATGGCATGGTCGCTACCGGAGGTTGCAAAAAACAACCACTTCAGCGCAAAGAAGAGGCTACCTCAGAGGCTGAAGCACAGGCACTGATACATTATATGGTTTCTTTTCTTTTTGCAATTCCTTTTTTTTGCTCTAGAGACTGTGCAACACAGCATCAACCACCGTTGACTAGCCACGCATCTTCCTTTTGGCACTATGAATGCTGCCAATTCTTAATTTCCGTTTTAAATTACAAATGTGAAAATCACACACAAAAAAAATTCTTAAACTAATTTACAAGATGTTCTTTGATATGCAGACCATCCTTTGTCTGCAGGTTGTCATAATACATGGCATTTAATTTCTTCTATTTCGCTCAAAATTTTATTTAATGTGACATTTTATGTATATTTCTAGTTAAAGATTTTGCTGACACTGCTTATTATGTATAATGTTAAAATAAAAAGTTTAAATTTAGCTGAGTCTTTTAAACTTTATTAGTATTAAAGTTTAATAATTTTCAAAGTTATTTACATGCATTTGGTATCATTAGTTGGTAAATTTAATGAAGAATATCTTTTTCTGTAATTTCTATTACAAAGTTCAATATATAGCTATCTTTAAACCAGATTAACCATTCAGCCAATTTAGCTATTGGTTAGATCTCGAAAGTAGTAAATTTTATTTTAAAAATATAGATAATTTTAATTTTTTGTAACAGTTGGCAAAGCATGTGTACCAAATGTGTAAATAATTTTTCATTGCATTTGAACTAGTCTTTGAATTTGGCTTTTATATTATATATGATGGCATTGTCAAATTCAAACACAGTTTGATTATCATACTTGTCTGTTTTAGGAATGGATAACTATTCTAAATAGTATAAATTGTACTTAAACTTTTGTTGATGCATGGTTAGGAACGTTGAGATGCCTGATTTATAATGATCTTTAATTTTGATATTAACACAAAATGTTTATGCAGCATTGTCATACCGATTATCATCTTTAGATAGTTTAGAAAGAAAGTCCTACAATTTGTATCATCCGTTTGTTTCTTCACAATCAAGTTAACTCTAATACGTTATGTATTAAGTTCATTGCATTCCAGAATTTTCACGAAGTTGGATTTTTAACTAATTATTCAATTAAATTATTTTAAAATGTAGATTGGTAGAATGGTTGGCATAGTTTTTTTTAAATACCTTTTGCTTTAAAAATATCACAAAAAAATAAAAACTTTAAAAATATGGCAATTGGAAAAAATATTATAAAAAAAATAGTTGCTTAATTTCGAAGCAAAAACAGATATTCTAAAGAAGTTTTGCATGGGCAATGTGAATGAGTGACATTTTAAAAACATTATTGATTTTTACAACACATGCGTAAAATGTCTTTTTTGATGTAATTTTATTATTTTTGACTACTTGATAATACTTATTCGCAAGTTAAATGTTGGATGTTATTTCAGAGTTAAATATTGATGTTGTAATTTACAAAATAACGAATTTAAAGTTTCCGATTTGATAAGTACTGATATCAGTTGCATCACAACTTTCCTATGCATGATGCTTTCCTTAATCTTCTTTGGTTTTCTTTTGGCATTTGTATTGATTGTTCCCATTGACATTGCAGATGTGTACTTAAATTAATTTTTAAATTGAAGAAGTTTAGCAATATGATATAGGTTAGATAATTTATTTGGCTTATTTATTTTAAAATACTATCAATTATACAAAAAATAAAAAAAAAATTTAATGTTTAAAAGTAATTTTTTTTTAAGTGGCAAAGTTATTCAAAGTATTAAAGAAGTTTTCTCAAAAATATACAGTTTGTGTTTTTTTGCATCTTTTTAGTTATAACTAAACAGATTGGAAGTATCATTTTCCATGCAATACCAATAGTAATGGGAACTTTTTTTAAGTATACCAAAATACATAAATCAGCTTCCAATATATTGGGAAACATAAAATGTGAGAAAAATGTTTTGCTTAATTCTTTATATAAGATAAAGTAAAAAGTTTGGCAATTTGTTTTACTTTAAAAGCATTTATAAAAATGAAAATTTATACAATAAAGTATTCTCATGTTTCTTGTTTCTCATGATATCTCATAGTTTTAAAGACTCATTAATTCCAAGTATTGTCAGCATTTAAAAACTAAACATAACATATAAATGTCACATGTATGTTTAGACCAGATTTAAAACTGCTTCAGTTTTTTGTTTTTATTTCCAGTCTTTTAGTCGTGGCTAGTCAAAACTATTGATAATTAATCATTTTTCTTCTGTCTCTTAAAAGGTGAAACGGAGAATTTGTGGAGCCCTTTGGACAACTCTTATTACTGTAGTACAGTACTTTGTATTTGATTGTTTTATGTTTTTTTCTTCTTAAATTTCACAGGAGTTTTAACCGCTTGCAATGAGATGTTTGGGATGAAGTCTCTATGGTTTGACAACTCTGTCTTTCAAAATTTGAATTAGCTTAATCACTCATGGTGCAAAATATTAAGTGCTCTACAATTAGACTTGTATGTTGCAAATTATATATTTTAATTTGCACTAAATACGAATGTAACATAAAAACTATTCATGATGATTTTGTGCAATATGCAAATTTGTTTAAAAAAAGCATTTTTTTTTTTGTCAAGTGTACATAAATAATTTGACGCAAATGTCCTTTTTATAGCTTTTGATGCTGAACATTAAAAAAAAATTATACTGCTGGGCACCTAATTTTTTGTTTTCCGGAGTGTAAAAATCATAAGGCAAATGTCATAGTTATTAAATCATTGTTTCAAAATATTTTTGGTCATTTTATGTAGGAAGAAGATGAAGCCAATGCTGAAACTGAGAAGAAGGAACCGACTCACCATTCAGAGTTGGATCCTAAAACCATCAAAGTATGAATTTAATATCTTTTTCTCCTTTATAATTTTGCCAAATTAAGTTAGGATTCAAAGTTAGAGTTAATTTTTGTGCATTAGCACTCTTAACTTTTCAGAACTAAGTATGCCAAGAAAATATTGAAATTCACCAATGTAATAAAAACTTATAATTCATACATAATAATTCTTAGAAATATAATTATTCAACCCAAGATAAGTTACTTTTCTGTTTTTGGAATGGGCGGTGACGTTGACTACCTTGATTGCCAAATTTTTCTCTTTATAAAGTAGTTAATAAGTGTACAATATTAAAAAAAATTAACAAGTCATTTACATAAGTATTTTTAAAAGACTATTTAAAGAAAAATATCGGCTTTATAAATGGTATGTTTTACATAAAATTACACTTATTTCTATAAAGTTTTCAACCTTGGGCGCTTTTTTGTGCCTAATCATAGATGTTAAAAGATAACTGTGACATTAAGTTTATTTTTTATCATGATTATTAAACTTATTTTGATACCTTCAGCAGAAAATTCTGCAGCGTGTTTTTCTAATTCAGTTAATTTGTTGTTTCTTTTTGCTTTTTATCTTCAAAATAGTGTCTAAAATAATTTTAAATCTAACTTTTTTCACATATGATTATTGCTTTATTTAAAATTGTTGTATCATATACTGATTGTTATATCAGTATTTATAGACACACTTGTCTGAAATGAAACACTGAGTAACATAAACTGTAAAACATTTAAAATTTAGGTTATACCAAATTTGCCAGTACTGATTTGTTACTGTCAGTTGGGTATTTTATTAGACAGTGATAAGTTTTTTGTAGTTATCTTTATTAATCAAACTGTTTTCACATTTTTTTAAAAAATATAACTGTTTTGTTCATATTGGATGGCTAATTGTTTTATTAAAAACCACAAACATAAGTAAAATTAAAAACAAATTTCATAGTTTCAGTTAAATAATTTTTCAAAATTGAATGACAGTAACACAATTGAGAAGTTAAATACATACTTTGTCTTTGGCCTTGGTATTTTATTATTACATGAAGCATTTTTTAAAAAAAGTAAATTTGTAGTGTGATAAGCAATTAGTATTAATTTTGTTTGCAAATTAAATTTTGCAATTGCTTCAGACTTAATTTAGAATTATCATATCATAAAGAGTCGAATCATAGAGTGGAATTAAATAAAAGAATACATAGCTAATTACCAGGGAATTTTAATCCTTATTTTATAATTACTATTTCAAGCTTGTAATATATTGAATAGGCTCAATTATATTGAAATAGGTGAATGACCTCAAACGAGAGTTAGAAGCAAGAAGTCTGAGCATAAAAGGATTGAAGTCCCAGCTGATCGCTAGGTTAACAAAAGCTCTGAAAACTGAATTGGAAAAAGAGTCTGAAGAAAAGGCTGCAGAGTCAAAAGTCGAGACTGAAGATGCAGATGCTGCTGATGAAATAGAGGATGAGGATAAGAAAAAGGAAAAGGTTAGCTTCAATTTTATATTCCTTCTCTTATTTATGTTATGTTTAATTAGACATTAAATAAAATAAATGTGCAATAATTTTGACAGGGTTTCCACATACCTAGAAAACAGGAAAAACTTGGAGTTGTCAGGGAAAATGCATATGATTCAAGTCAGGGAAAATTAATAATTTCTCAACTTTTCTTGAAAAGTCAGGGATTATTCTGAAAAATTTAGATAAAATTGCCCTATCATATTCCTTTTCTTTCCATTAATGGCACTTTCTCTTCGTTATATAATTATAAATTTTTTTAAATGACAGTTTCTCCTTTTTTTAATTACTTTGATAGGTTATTATTTGCTGACACATCATTTTTACTGGTTTCTACATTAATATTAAAACAAAAAAAATCCTGTTCATGTATTTCTACTCTGAATTTTTTTAAAAACCCTCTTGAAAACGTAGAAATGTCAGGGAAATTTTAACCTTAATGTTGAGTGGATACCCTGTTGAACTGTTTTAAATAAGTTAGTTATTTGCTTTGTAACTGTCTTAGTAAATGTTCTTTTGCTTGTACTCTTGTTATGTGGCATAATTACTATTCAAGCTAAATAAGTTTTGCTCGGATTTGTTTTAATTTTACTTAAACTAATCAAATTAACATATTCAACAAAATGGATAAATAACTTTACTTAATGTGTATTTCTTTTAAGCCTATTTTCTTATTGAATAGGGGCTTATTGTTAAGACCTACTTGTTGAATAAACGGGTCCTCATTTGCACTAAAAATACAAATGCTTCTCTCTACCAATGTCAAAAGTGGTAAATAAATGTAGATTTTAAGTGGTTGAATTTTACTGCTCATTCAAAGAAAGCTTTAAAAAAAAGTTTAGTTTGCATTCACCCTTGACAAATATGGTATTAAAAAAAATCGTAAACATTTAAGTAAAGGCATTTTAACAGTTGGTATTTTTAATAATGTTTTTAACAGGATGATGAAAAGAAGTCCAAAGAAGAGAAAGAAAAATCGGGTGCAGAGAAGCGCAACTTTCCTGACTCTCCAGTTATCCTTGTTCAGCCATCGAGAACTGCAAAGAATGGAAAATTTGATTGTGCTGTTATGTCCTTGTCATTACTGCTGGATTATAGACAAGAAGATAACAAGGAACACTCATTTGAAGTATGATTGTTATACAGTACATCTAACTATATAGATTGTATGCAATATCTCTAAGATTTTATTTTACGAAATAATTTTGACAATTATTTAAATTTTCATAGACTAACACCATTTGAGGACTAAGTTAAAAAATTTCCTTTTTGATATTTTATTGACATCTAGTAGCTAAATGTTCATAAGAATGTTATTTTGTAAATTTTACGATTTAAATTTAAAGGAAAACAAAAATAAACAACATTAACCTTATATTTTGATTAAGATTGTGTTAAAGTGCGTTCTTGTGAAATAACTGTAGTTAATGTTTAGTTTACAAAGGTATAATGTCATTAAATTTTGGTTACCTTGTTCCACTATTTATTACATTGTAAGAGTGTTTAAAGTTTCCAAATCGCCTTAGCTATAAAGTTAAATGAAATTATGAATATGACTGCCTAATAATGAAAATTTATTTTTTTATGTCTTTTTTTACTTGTATCACTTGGCAGCCAAGCCATCCAATTGATCATTATAGTTATATATCCTTTGGTACTTTATAGATAAAAATATTTTCTATAAATAAATTTATTTGTAGTAGATGCATAAATATATATAGAAATGCCTAAATGTTTTTTCAGTATGCTTAAAAATCAGCTTTTTCCTTTAAAAAGTCAATAAAGTTTTTTCTTCTTTAGGTATCGCTTTTTGCAGAGTTGTTTAATGAAATGATGATGCGAGACTTTGGTTTTCGCATTTATAGATCGTTAGTAGAGGCACCAGAAATCAAGGATGATGACAAGGTAATTTTCAAAAATTATATGCCTTAAAAAAATGTGTTCTTCTAGAAGTAAAGTTATGAAGCACTTTTCATTTTTAATTTAGTTTTCCAAATTTTGAGGTTTTGGAGGTTTTTTTAAAAAAAATTTATTGCTTTTAGGATAAAAAGAAAAGTGAAAAGAAGGATGACAAGAAGGATAGAAAAGTATGCTATAACTAAACGTTTCTCAATTTTCCTTTTTATAGTCCCAATTTGTTTACTATATTTAAAAAACAGTATAACTAACTTTGAAAATTCAATTGTCTCATTCAAATTACTTTTGAAACTATTATGTATACTCTTTCAAATATTTCTACTTTTATATAAGTAGACATAAAAAGCTAAATATTTTATGCATAATGCAATCAATAAGTGGTCTTGTAAGTTCCGAATTTTTTTAGTAGTTCTCTATAGGAACACTTGCTGTAACATACTTTTTGATTATAAGACAATTTTTTTTAAATAGTTACATTTAGGGTGTTCATAGTGTATAATTAGGGAAAAAAATATATTTAATTAAAGTGAAGTTATTGGGGGATTGAAGTTCTTTGAAAAAAATTTTTGTTAATAAATGTCATTTAAAAATGCATAAAACAACATTTCAATGAAATAAAATTCTGATTAACAATTTGTTTTAATTTTTATGTATAGTATATCTAAGAAATTAGAAAATATCAACTTTTCAAATAACATGCTCAAACATTTTAAGACCTGCTGTGTATAACAATGGATAAATGTAACGGAAATTGTAAGTTTAAAATATATGGAAAACAATTGTTATTTTTTTAGTAGGGCTCACCAACAAAAGAAAAGAAAAATTAAATAGGTTTTGGACACAAGCAATTGATTTTCTCATTCTAGTGTGCATACCATAATAGTTATGTAATTGTTTTATTTATCACACTTTTGTTAAAATGGAAAATAAATGGTTGTCACCACATTACAATTAATATGTACTTGTATAATGGATATATATACATACTTTAAATTAATTTAGGATGAAAAGGACGATTCTCGAAGGAAAGAGGATTCAAATGAAAATGATTCAGATAAAGATGATGATGATTCTGACGATGATGACTGTGAGGATGACAAGCGTGATAAAGGTTTGTAGTTATTCCAGTTCAGTTTATGTATATTGAGCCCTGTTATGTACTTTGTGTGTTTTATTGTGGTTTTTTTTGTAGACCGCAAAAAGCGAAAGAAAAAGAAATCTCAGATGTGTACGCATGACCCATATCTACTGCTGTCTTATGTTTATTATGACCAGACTCATTGTGGCTATTTATTGGAAAAAGATATTGAGGAGATATTTTATACCCTTGGTTTAATGCTCTCTAGGGCACAAGTAAGTTGTTTTACACACAATTTTAATGCTTTTTTTATTTGAAATATTTTTGAGTTCTGCTCTTTTGTTGTTTAACGGTTACAACAGTGGCACAATCATTAAATATGTTGAGAATTTTGTTTTTTAGTTATTGAGTGCTTATTAATTTTTATTTCTATAAAAACGCTTTATATTGATGACCGATGAATCTTGAGTTGGGTTTGGGTATATATTTTTGCTGTTATGCGAAATGGAAACTATTAAATGGTTTATTTGTGTTAATAGTTGCAAATTTACTAGTGCAATAAAAATTTAAAAAAAAAAAATATCAGATAGTTTGTCCTTCTGCTTACATTCATTACACATTTTGATTTTGTGATTTTGAAAAAATTTGTTAGTAGGATTTGGAACTATTAGGAATTCAATGTCTTTATGTATTTGTACAGGATTTTTTTTAACAAACTTTTCAATTTATATTTTGATCTTTAATGTGTTATGCTTTAATAGTATTTTGGTATTAAAAAATATAAATTATTGTTGTATTTTTCTGTTTAAATAGCCATAAAATAAAGTAAGTTTGAGTATTATCTTGCGAAAGTATCTAAATTTAAATACTAAATTGTTCATTTTATCCAATAAATAAAGAAAAAACATTTCAAAAACACAATCACTTTCTTTTTTTTTTTTATTTCCAAAGTCCGTTATGTCATTAGGTGTACACATAAAACTTTTAATATATTTTACTAGTTTCTTATCTGATTGTTTCGGTTTTTCTATTTATTCAGATTGAAATCAAATCTGTGGATTTGTTTACAATATTTGGATCTTTAGAAAACTGACTTTTATTACTCATCAATAATAAACAGTATTCCATATTAGAATTTTCGTAATTGTCTATCATCAACCCTCTGTTGCCAACATACAACAATTTGCCTTTTGAATAGAAAAGTAGATTGTCTATATGTATGATTAGTAAAATTGTCTATTGAAAATTGACATTGTGGTGCCATGGTTGTATTGTGGTGCAATGGTTTTGTTCATTATACTCTTTGAAGAAAATGAAACTGTATTTTTATCAATTTACTTTCTATAGGCTGCCAGTCAGGACATATCTAAAGAGACACAAAAGTTAATTTAGTTATAAGCAGAATTTTATAAACCTTATAGAGGATTTAGGTGAAATCCAAAAATTATTTTAGCTTATAAAGTCTTAAAATAAAGTCATTTAAAAAAACAAAATTGGAATGAATGTTATGAAATTCTGTATTACAAAGTGTTTTCATAATTCTGCACGATTTTTACAAACAAATTTTTTTAAATATTTAAAAAAAATCTAGTTTTCTTTATTGTGTCTTAAATATTTATCATTAATAAGATACCGTCAATATTTTTCTATTTACAATAGTAAATCTGATAGTAGCTTTTATTTGGATAAATATTTTCATTGAGATTAAGTTCTGTAGGTTTCTTCAATTTGATTGTGACATTTTACTAAAAGCAAATTTTAATAGTGAGATGACATGTTGATTGAAATTATCATTTTTCTTTCTATGGCATATTATAAGTGATACATTGTACTGTTTTATTTAATTTAATATATATTTTTTAGGTTCGGAAATTAATTCAGAAGGTTTGTAAACGAGAACTATTTCGCTATCGGAAATTGACTGACCGCCCCGTGGAGGGAGACAAGCCTTTCAAATCTGATTTTCTGAGGTTAAACTTGGAAGATTTAGCTGCAGGTGTGTGCGAATTACTTCTTGGTTTGCATTAATAATTCTTCATATTCAGTTATTTCACTGTGCATATTCATATATTTGTGACAATTTTTTTTTGTACAGTGCTATTTTCAAAAAATAAGAAATTAAAAATAATATTGGTATGACTTCCTTTTGTTTCACATAAACGGGTATAAAAAGCTTCTACTTTTCAGCGAAATTCCACTATTTTGCTTTTTGCGGATTGCACGTTTTCAGCCAGTTTGAAATGCAAATAACTAAAACACTAATAGGCCTAGGAGGTTAAAATTTTGCATGGAGTATATTCTTAGTAGGTATAACAAGTTCACCAAATTTCATAAAAATAGGAGATGGTGAGGAAAATGACTATGTTGATTTGACATGGAATGATCCTATAGCTTTTCCTTTATGTATTAAAGAATAATTTATTTCAATTTGGAAAATGATCAAAGAAGTTACTGTAAAAAAGTTATAATTTTTAAATAAAAGAACTTATTTTTGTGTAAAAAATTATTGATATTTTTGGCAATTTGTCTACTGAAGTAAAATATATATATATTTCTTTTTGGAAAAACCAGGTAACAAAAAGTACATACCTTCATTGAAGTATCCTTCGAAGGAAGCAGAAACAAGTAATACAGAAGAAAGAGAAGAAAGTCCAAATCCATCTCTAATTTCTTATCAAGGAGCTTTTGTGGATGTTGGCAAATTGATGGACCAATTAGAGAGAAGTGAGAAAGCCCGGCTGGACACGGATGAAAAAGTGAAAGTTTTACAACTTCAACTTGGTATGTTTTTATTTGGAAATTAAGTAAGATAATATGAATAGGTTTTATCTCAGTAAATCCAGATTTTTAGTTTTATGAAGGCTTTCGGAATGCTGATTTTGTAATGCGGGAAATGGGAATTATCCAAACGTGCCGTTTTGTAATTTATAGTTCAGAGCTCATTCTATTGAATTTAAGTGGAGGAAGCCATACATTTTTATGTTTGAAAGCTTAAGTGGGAATGGTCAGCTTGGTATCTGTATATTTTATATATCTTTATATCTAAACTTAAAGTTTTCAACTGTTTTTATTGTTCAAAAGATTAACTTTGGTCATTTATTTTCTTTTTAGATAGTTTGTGCTACTCAATATTTTTTTTTTATCAACTGCCATACAAACATTTCCCAGACAATCAACCACTTCTTCTTCTAAGGTGCAATTAACTGTTTATGTCAAATTTCCAGGATAGTAGTGTTTATGAACACTTTGTATTGATTTTCATTTGCAATTACAATTGCATTTCAACTTTAACAGTAGGTTCTTAACACAGTTCGAGAGAGATCTAATCTGGTACAAGTACCCAATGCACTGATCTGCTAGTGAACCTTTGATTGAACTTCTGAATTTAGATCCGGAATCATGATTCTTAATAGGTTTCCTTTTTTATTTTCTAATTTTTCAAGCCCATATTGTTGTAATGTCCGTTCAGGTTTTTTCAAATATTTTTTATTTTAGTCCCATGCAATTAGTCATTATATTAGTTTAATTGTATGGTATCCTTTATTTGTTTCATATAAACAAGGTATCCAATTGTATACAATAAGCATCTTGTAGGAATTTTTTTTACAAAATACTTGACATGCCATGTTGTAATGTGACTCTCAGAATAATTTAAGTGATGAAAACAGTTAAAATGTATTGATATATAATTGCTGGTCATTTTAATGCCTTGAAATAGATAACATTTGTTTTTAAATGCTACTTTAATATCACAACTATTTTTTTTGTCATTTATTTGTACTGTAGACATAGTTATTTTTATTTGTACAAAACTATATAAAATAACTTACTTATTCTAATAAAAAGAAAATCCCTGATTAAAGATTACATTTTTTCATTTATTTGCAAAAATATTGTAGATCTGCAACTTCAATTAATATTTCCCAATTTAATTCAACTTTAATTAATATGTGGCTGTAATTAACAACAATTATATAGTATTTAACAGTAATTAAATAATATTGCATATTACTTTAAAATATTGCTTAAAACTTTGTTGCATATCCCATAAAACACCACTGATTTATATTACAGACAATGTAAATGAAACTGCCGTAACCAAAGAGAAACTAACACAAAAACTAACTCAAGACCTCGAAGACCAAAAGCAGAGGCTACGATCCACAGAGGACGATCTCAAGAGAACTCGGACGGAAACAGACCGATACCACCGCACCCTCTGCAGCCTCAAGGAAGGACTGCAGTCCTCCCTGTTCCTCACAGACTCTGCCCTGCAACGAAGTAAACCGAGGTCGTCCCGAAGTAGCCCCACAAACAGAGACTCTGACTCTTACTGCAGCGTGAAACACGAGCCAAAGTCGTCCAAGGACTCTTCTTCAAAAGACGCAAATGGGGGGAGGGTTTGGTATGGGGGCTCCAGTGCCTCTTCTGATGAACAAAGTGCCAGTAATCCTTTGCTTAAAGAAGAGCAGGATACGATGGATGCAGACTGAGTTTCTTTATGATGGATTTGTAAATTATTCTGTTCAATTTTATACGTGCCGAAATGGCAATACTCAATGTTGAGCTTTATTAGTGTACTTTCTATAGGTATTTAGATATATATGATTTCTATTTATACCATTATTGTATCCATTCTTATTACGAATACAAATTGTGTAGAAATGGTGTGTTGTGAAGTTTATTTTTGAAGTTTTGTTTTTTAAACTCAGTATTTAATAGTTTGGCTTTTTGGTATGAATAGGTGATTGATTGAAATTTTATGTTATAGTTTGTTGAGGTTAAAAATTCCTTTTTAGGTTCGTTCTCGGCTTATTTGCAGCTCAATGTCTAGTATTTTCCCGAAATATATAAAGAAATTGCTATGTTTTTAAGCAAATAACTGATGGAATAGTTAGATATTTCATAAAATGACTAGATGTTTAAAGAAGTATGTGATTACCACATGTACTTATTGCCATTTAGTAAAGCTTCAAACCAAACGTATTGACTGATATAACTTCAGATACGGGTTTCATTTGGTTATTAATAGCATCCTGTCCCTCTAAACAATATAAACTTTAAAAAGTAAAAAATAAAAATGTTCTCTTTTAAAAAAAAAATCTGGCTGGGAGCTCCAAAAATTTTTGTGGTATCGAACCCCCATGCCAACCCCACCACTTGGGTGTATTACATGCCAATATTGACAGTCGTCTTCAAAATTTGTTTTTATGCTGTTACATATTTTTACCGAAAATAACTATGATATTTATATATTTAACATTTTTAAAAACACAAGATAAAAAAACTACAAATTCATTCATTAATCAAATCAAAAATTTTTACTAAGTGATAAAAAAATCCCTGGTTCCTTGGAAGTGTATGTAATTGTTTCTATGTATCACATTTTGAAGATTTGACATTTTGTCTCCATTTAGGCAATTTCCAAGTTAACTAAATATATAAATGGTAATTGTTTGTATTTGAAATTACAATCCTCAATGAGGTCCATGCTATATTGAAGTATGAAGCCAGTTTGAACAAATTCTGTTAATACTAAAAGTAGAAAAATAGTATAACTCGTTTAATTTTTAACTCGGTAAAAATATTTTGATAAAAATTTTAAAGGAATTAATTTTTTTTAATAAATAAATTTTTTTAATTTATAAATAAATAATTTTTTTTTTAAAATAAATTTTTTTTTTTATTTAAATTAATACATATTCAGCCGTGTTGGTTTTATCTTCTACATCATTTTGGTTAATGCGCTAACCTGTTTTACACACACAGTTCTTGCATAGGCAATGTTCTTCTGAGTAATTTTATTTAGAAGGGTCTGAGGAGGGATAAATTGTTTTTTTGCTTTTGATACATTGGCATAACTCTCCTATTATTGGTTTGACATAGAATCACTCTATTTAATCACTTGATTTGACCAACACTACTCTTGCCGAGTTTTATCAAACTTGGTGTGAACTCTTTTCTTTTGACTTAAAGTAATCATCTGCAGTTTTTCTCACTAATAATTTTAATTCTTCAGCTCTTTACTCCAAACTTCTGATATTTAAAAAAAATGCTTATTTTTTAGAAACATCTTGTTTCTCTATATACAGATTTTAGATTGACATATATTTTTTCAAAATATATTAGGCAGAAAATGTTTGAAAAAAAAAGGGCCAGTACTCAAAATATGAATTGCCGTAAAAAATTCTGAATTTGATTATGTAATTTCTTTTGTGAAAATCTACTTTTCTAAATACTAAATTATCGATATGCAGTGTAATCTGTAATCTAAAATTTAACATGAAAATAATAATTTGGCATCCTAAACAAAATTAATAAGACTCGCTATATATTTTTATTTAGTTATTATTACTTTTTCTTTTTTGTGCAGTCTATATATTTTTATTTGTAAAAGTTTTAATATTTATAAATAATAGGTAATTGTAACATGAAGTTCAAAACTAATATTTACATTACAACCAGAATGGATTTTTGTTTATCACTTTTATTTCTTTTAAGTTTAATTTTATAAATATTTTTAACAGGGATACAAATAATTTAACATCTTTATTACAAATTTTTAATGTTATATTGAATGAAAATTGAATTTAAGTGGAATGTAGGCAAATTTGTGTTTTATAATTTTCTCACTCAATATCACAATATTATTCAGGATATAGAAATGAATAGGAATATAAGATTTTTTCCTATCTGTCGATTTCCGAAGGAAGAGTTTATTTTCAAAAGGGAATATTTCTAATGGGAACCCATTGGAGATGCTCCTTTTGAAAATACGCTCATCAAATATACTATTTTTAAACAATTAAATAACATTGAAATAGGTTTCACACAAAATGTACACTGACTTAACTACTTATAAATAACATTTATATATTTTCTTTTTTTCAATATACAAGCCACTTATTGTGTGGTCTTTAAGACAAACATGCCTTAAATGATATTAAATTTGTTGATATGAAACAGCACAAAAATACATAGCTACCACGCAGAGCTAAACAAAGCTTGGATAATATCCGGTAGGTAAAACGTCTGTGAGAAAATCAGTCACCGGTTTGCTTACAACTTGAATGGACACCATAATCTCATGGCAAATCCCTAAACATCCATGTTTTGTCCACGTGGTAACCGTCGATTCTTGCGGGGTATACAACCCACAATCTCGTGAAGAAACGAACGAGAAAAATATTTTGTATCTAAGCATAATTTTATAGTGTTTTAGGATATGTAAGTGCTTCGATGTACAAGAGCATGGCACCATCATTGACGCCGCCAAAGCTGAACGCGAGTTCTTGTCATGCGAGCTTGCGACGAGTCGAAATGTGAACTCGGCAAGCCGCTCTTTTTTATGGGGGGTGTTGGCACCGCACAGAAAGATATTCAGCATTGCAGAAATTAAGGCAAAGTATACGGCAACCCGTGAAGGCGGTGTTGGAAGCGGCAGCAGTAGCTGGACTTTTCGATGGGGGCTGGATCCCCGAGTTTTTGTGTGGTTTCAGACGAAACTGTAAGGCCCATCCGTCAAGGCGCTGCAGTACAACAGTCAGGAGTTGTCGTCCCTCTCACCGCGGTTTGGCTGGTACTCGAGACCTGGGTCGAACTGCATCAGAACAAACACCTGAAAAAAAAATATCCACAGATTTATACTTTATAAGTGGAAGCAGTCATATAATTAAAAATTGTTTTTAGTCCTAAATATGAAGAAGTGAAAGACAAAATTTTCTTGTTCCGTGTTATCTGTATAGGATTTATTTTTTACTTCTGCATGGTTCGCACGGTCCTTAAAAGTCCTTAAGAACTACTTGATTTAGGTAGGTTCTTAATTAAGGGCCATTTAAGTCCTTAATTTTCAATAAGATCCTTAATTTTTCTCAAACAAGAAGTTTTTTTTTACTAATTCACATGGTCGGTATTTTTCCGTGTCTAACCCGAAATTCCAAGTTTTTTAAATTTTCGGAATCAAGAATTCCGGGTGCATTAAGAATATCGGAATGTAGAATTCCGGATTTTACTTGTATCGTGTCCACACTTTTGACCGTTATACGCGAGAGAAAGGCTTGAATAGACGGATTTAGTGCCGGGGAAAAAAAGTTAACTTTTGATCTCTTTTGTTCGATTTTTTAGTCGATGGCATTTCATTATCATACACAACACGTTATTTTTAGAAAATCCCAGTTCGCTTGTTGTTTTGTGAAAAATCAATACTCATTCTAAAAAAACGGGGAGATTTACAAGAATGTAGCATCTTTAACATTTACAGAGATGCTAATTCTGTGCCAGAGTTTGCTGGAAGTGGTATCCTGCACCAACTAACTTCAAAACCACATTTACATGCGATTTATAAAAAATATAAGAGATCCTTAAAAGGTTTTGAGAGGTCCTTAAAAAGTCCTTAAGAGTAACTTAATTTGTGCTTTTGAAAATCTGTATTAACCTTGTAACTGCTTTTAATTTTTAATATTTTGATTTATTATTTTGCAAACTGAAGTATAATATATTTTCTTAGTTTGTATAGGGATTACTTTTTCTTGCCTAACAAAACATTTTTTTCTTTTCCCGAAAATAAAAAAATTGAGAATGTCCTAAATTAATTTCAGTTTTAAAATTGTCTTTTTTGAACATGTTCCTCAAAAGAAAAATTTACAATTTAGAGAATATATTACACGAAAGACAAAATATTAAAAATTAAAGTAAGTAGAAATAAAAAGTATCCCATAAAGAGCGAAAATCTTCAGTTTATATCTTTTTTTCCCTCTAAACTTACATTTTGAAAAAGAAAGAAAATATAATTGGATAAATAAGCTTTTTAACGTCTTTAGAACAATCTTAGAAATGTTAATTATTTAATCAGTCAAACAGTGGCAGCTACTGCATAAGGTCAAAAGTGGCCGTGGACCTTGGCCACACTAATTTCGAAATATTTTCATACATTATTTTTGAGGAAAGTTGTCAAATTTTACTAAAATTGTTTATTGGTAAAATGAACTTTTTTCTAATATTTCCCGCTGATTTTTATACATTTTCCATTATTGTCGATTATATGTTTGGTTTATTCTTCCTCATTTAGTCTAATATTTTATTTTCAATTATTTGTTTAAATTCGGATTAATTTCCAGATTTATTTATGTTCGCATATTTACATGATAGGCAATTCTTACCAAAGTTGATTCACATTAGCTATCGAATTCAACCGATAGCCTTGAAATATTTCCAAGCATACTTATTTTAAGCAAATATGAAATATGCTAAGCGAACATTCAGTTTAATTGATCTTTTATGTGAGTTACAAACATACTTTGTCTAAAACTTATAAATGTTTTCATTCCTGTTTGAATTGGAAGTGCTACATTTATTTTAATATCCTTTTTAAATATTTCAGGTCCGGAAAAAGCTTCTTAGAATCTGCTTATTTAAAATAATTAGCAATGTGCATGGACCCTTAAAGTATTATTTGTAGCATGCATTTTTTAAGAATCTGAGCTATGATATAAGAAAATATCTTCAATTACTGAAATTATTAAGTCTTACAGAACCTTTTTAAAGATAAATGCATAATTAATTAAATCTAAAATACCCAAAGAACATGTTCCTTACCTTGTCTGATGGTATGAGTGGAAAATCAATTGGTGGATTTGTAATGACGTAGCGCTTTGTAGAAGCTTCAAAGGACGAACTGGTGTCCCTGTACCTATAAAGTCCGATACATAACATTCCATAGTTCTTTAGAGCTGCTACGAACACGTCGCCATATTTTCCTCCTTCCTATAAACAAATATCCTTTTGTGAGCCGCATTGTAAAATTATAACAAATTAAGTTTTATGACTACGAATTTTAAAACAGCACTTAAAGGGTAGTTTTCTTATGCTTTTTCTTCTTCTGAGAAAATCCTTTCATTTACTTATTAATGCGAACTTAGTATTCAAAATTGACGGTTTAAAATGATTTTAGAATAAAAGTATCTGCCTGTAATAAATTCTCGAAATTCTTGTCTTGATACAGAGTGTTTAAAAATTACCTTTACAACTTTGACATGCAATATAACCTAAAAGATATAAGATAGCTGAATTATGTTGCTTGTACATGTAAGAGCAACACGTTAAGTTTTATTTGAACGCAGTTTTTTTTTCTTTCCAAACCCACCAATGAACCATTCAACGCACCGTTTCAAAACCATTAACGCACCAATAACATATCAACGACTGAGCTTTCTCTTAAGGATGGGTGTAGGGATATTATTGTTACAACGTTGACATGCAATAAAAACATAAGGGAAATAAGATAGGTAAGTAATGTTGCTTGTACACGTAACATCAGCACATAAAATTTATTTATGTACACAAAAAAAATACGCATGTTTTATTCCCGTTTTTATTTTTTACCGTGTAAAAATAAAACTTCAAGTGTTGCTCTTACATGTACAAACGACATAACTAAACTAACTTATTTCTTTTAAATTTTATTACATGTCAAAGTTGCAAAGATAATTCTTAAACACTCAGTATAATTAAAAGGAATATATATAAAAGAACAAACTTTCAAAATTGAGATATTACATTTTTATCAACAAGAGCAGGGAGTAGTCTTAATATAACATTTCATTAGTTCTATAACTCTCCATAAGCTTTGAGTAAGGTATATGATAAGTCTATGTTTACCAAATTACATGAAAAAAAACCGCAACAATTTTTGTTTATAAGTCTACGTTAAATTGTAATTTGAAAATGATGTTAGTTTTTCCTTTTTGGTGGGTCTTTAAAAAGAAGGAACACTGCCATCTTTATTATATTTGTTTTCTCATATTATTTATTTGTATAGTTAAACGTTTTGGAACTTCCATTCGCTAACGCAGTCATACACTTTCGATTTTTTTAAAAAATATAACATACATCAATTTAAGAAAAATTGCAGTAATTGAAAGGGATATATATATATATATATTTAATTTTAGGAAATGAGAAGAGATGATGTAACCTATTAGTTAATATTTTTAATTTATATTTGATCCACATAAAAAATCTGCTGATGTAAAATCAGACAAAAAATAGAATACAGTGACTACTACAGTAGGCCCTTTTTATAACGCCCCTCCCGATATAGCCATATTAATATTTTTGAACTGGTTACAACGACCTTTCGTTATAGCGAACAACTCTTCCTACTGTTGATATGATGGGTCGTTATATCGAGGGCCTATCGTGTGATTAATGTAAAAACTAACTTTGTTTTCTATTGTTTGTTTTTAATGTCCCAGCGTAGTGCTAAAGGCCTGACACAGGTCCTCGCCTTTTTCAATATACAGACGTCACTCTCGACGTCTATGAAGGCACAGAGTCCAACACTGGGTTTGTTGAAACCCGTTTTTCGGAGTGAAATCAGCCAATCCAGTCTCAATGAAAAAAGGGAGGACATGTACCAGACCTACGAAGTAATCTGTTTTCCTGAAGAACTTACCAAGTCAATAATATGAATGGCTCAAAAATAAAGTTAATAGATATTAAGAGTAACAGTCTTCTGCAGCAAAATAAAAACTCGAATTTCTCAAAACTATCGGGAATGACTTATAGTGAGCTTTTTTAAGTATTCAATTCACTGACAACACACATGCAACTTAATTTAGCTCTTTCAAAACTCATTCCACCCTGCAGAACTCACCCCGTGGCAAGCGAGGGGTCCGTCCGACAGCGATATCTGGCCCACCCTGCACCTGTCCCTGTTGTTGAGGGACTCTGGGGTGCTGTACCCCCCGCGCAGGCCCGCTCCTTCGGCCAGAATCAGCTCCAGCTCCGGGGTGGCACCTCCTGTGATGAGGGACCGGATCAGGGTCAGAGCGTTGGCGTTGAAGTAAGTCTGCAAGAAGGTATTGCGTCTATATTATAGATATTTATATTTTATTACGCATTTTGAATTGGACAGTTTTTGTTTCTTAGTTGAAAGAATTCATAAGGATGAAAAGTTGATCGTTATTAAATTATAAATATTTTAGCATCATATTTGTTTAGTGTGTATTTTTTACACTCTTTAAATGATTATATATCTTTTATATCTTTAAAGTTTGTTTTACTTCATACCATTAAAGTGGGCAATATTCCAAACAGTTCACTACTAAAATGGAAAGTTCAGAGAAAGTTTTATTGTATTTTTGAGTGCCATGGAATTACTTTTGTTTTATTAATCCTTCTGATCTCTACTTACTAGGGTTATTTCTATACGAACAGTTTGGTTAAAATGCATCAATTTGGTGACTAGAGCAGAATCCTTGTTAGATTGGTTATATATCGTTCCAAAAAATTTAAATAAAAGTCGGTTACTGCAATAGTTTGGAGCTTAGAAATTTTTTGTGCCGTCATTTTCCTTTACGGACCACCTGTTATTTAAAGGAATCTTGTATACTTTGTGCTATTTTGCTTGCGTCTTCTGTAAGTTTGGTATCTCTTCCCACATGTCATAAGTTTAGACTTCTTGGTATAATTTTATTCCCGTTGAACTGCTCTTTTAATCTGTTTAAGTTTTCTATGTCGCAATTGAACTTTACATTGATTGGCTTATATAGAGATTATTGGCTTAGATTGGCTTTAGAGTGAAAATTTCGATATGTCGTCACTTTCCACTCCATACAATTTTCACACAAATGATTTAAACTATTCACAATCAAATATGTTGTCGTTCGTTTTCTTAAATTTAAGCATGCATTTGCCACGACCCGTCGAAAAGAAATGAAGTTATAGTGGTTAAAAAATCTGTGCATGCCCTTAATTTAACTCCTCATTTCTCTCCCTTCACGTGGCACAAAGGTCACCGGTGGGGGAAAGGGGGAGTGGTTTAATGACCAATGACCAACCTGGTCGACACGGTCTATTTGCACGATAATAGGTCATTAATTCCAATAGGGTGATTTCTCCTGGATTCATGGGACTTCGAATAACAACACTTTTTATGTCGCACTAGTTTCTGTCAACGACAGCTGTATTCGGGCCGATTTTAAAGACGCGTATTCCAGTAAAAAAATAAATTAGCTTAAAGAATGCTTACTGTGCTCATTAGCGAATCCAGTACGGAAACGGCAAACGCAGTACCGCAGGCAAATGGCTGTGTTAAGTAAAGTTCCGTGTCCGGATCATCGTCGTCGTCCTGGTCCAAGAACTGGACATTGGTGTCGTTTACTGAAATAAATTAGAACTATCGGTAAGTTTATATTAACAAATGTCTTTTAAGCAATTTCCAAACCTGATTGAATTTTTAGTTTATTATAACATGTCCAGATTCGATGACATTGAAATAAAAACACCAACATCATCATTATAAAATAATGAATAAGAATTATCTTCAAATTGTTTACATTAAGTATTTTTATAGTGTAGAATACATGTGTATAAAACTGTTTTAAATCTGAAGCTATTTACTTCATTGTAAGAATCTTCCAATGTTTAAAATGACAGTCTTACCTAGCTCGGTTATAAGAGGTACATTTGTGCCATACACAGATCCTCTTCTCTGCAGGACGATCGGACTGCCCAAAGGTGACATCCCATCCCGACCGGACTCATCTGTCGAAAACAATACATGCATTCAGCCAACTGGATTTCCATTCCAATGAGTTACATACGATTCAGAAAGTGGTGTGATACTCACGGTGGGTGAGCACCCCTATGGTGTCGTCGAAGGTCATGGCCTTGATGTTGAGCGATGCCAGGATGGCCTCTTTGTCCGCCAGAGTTGGGTCCTCCGAGCTCGGGATCTTGGCCGAGAGGATGACGCACATGTCGCACAGGTTGATGTTCACGGCGCGCAGGTCTGCCCGACTCAATGGAGATCCCTGTCAAAAGAAGCATACAGTTAAAAAGGGTTGTTCATTTTTGAAGAAACATATCTGAGAAATGCTCCTTATTTCGTCAAAAATGAGGACGATTTCAATTAAGAATCGAAGGCACGACTCGAACCAGGGACCTTCTCTTGATCAGAAGGGCCTCGCTATATGGCTGTTGAAACCACGTGACCTCGTGGAGGACAGCGGCAAACGACTAAAAAATTTGCAGACTTTGATTGGTTTACACGGTATCACGTACATGTTTCCAGTTTGATTGTGTATATGACGTTGATTTCGACCAATCACAACGTGCAGTTTGTGCGTTTGTTACCTGTATTTTTCCTCCACGAAACGGTTTAAGCTAGGAGGAAGGGAGGTAGGGGAAGGGGATGTTACTGCCCTATTACTCGTACCAGAAATGCCCGTTCTGGACTGTGTATTCATGTAAGAACAGGAATTAAAGTCGAATGAGCTGATATCAGCGGAAAAAGCAATCGGAGTAAATTACTTTCGTTAAAAATTTGAGGATTGGTTTCATCAAATGTCATGGGATTCAATGACGAAACGAATGCTAAAATATACGCCAATAGCCTTGGCGATCGAAGAATGCTCAAAAAAAGAAAATTTTATTTCTGAGATTGCAGCAACATTTGGTCATGAAACTACATACTATTAAGAACATCGAAGTATCTTTGTAGCTTGTTGAAACATTGTAGAAGTAAGTTTAATTTAAAGAAAAAATATCGTAACGAAAGAGGATGAAAGAATATTTTTATTACTCTAGATCATCCTTACGGTAATCGACGACCGCCATTAAAAGTTTTAACGGGGTTATTGCTTTCTATGAAAGAATATTTTAACTCGTTCGTTACAACGACATTTCGTTTTAACGTCAAGATGAAACACTGTCCCTGCACACGAACTCGTCCTGTTAGGTAAGGGTGTTTCTCAAAAGTAAAATGCAGTTTTGCCTACTTCCTTATTTCCTATAGGAATGGATAGATGGAAGGGGATATTTCTAATAGGAATGGACGACATAGTGATAATACGGTATGCAATATCATACATTCTTCCAAGTCGTAATATATCCAGGAAATGCACAGCTATAGGTTAGTTGTTTAATGGCGTGGGGATAAATTGCTTTCGACTCCTTCATAAACATGGAATGTTTCCACTATATTTTAGTCAATCCTTTGGAAACCTGGGTTTATATTTATGGGCCTATGCTATGTTTATGTTCTAAAACGCACATATTCAAAGACATCGCGTTGTATAAAATACGTTTGGTAGCGGATGGCTATTCAAATTCTAGAATTGAACCTATTTGAAATATATGCGGACAAATTCCAGGTACGCTGAAACATCTATTTCTATTCGCTGTTTTCGTCTGAGTTACTGAACGTTCGATCAAGTTGTAGGTTTTGGTTTGTTTAGTTATTCAAGATTATATTTTATTTACAAGATATATATACTGGACTAAAATTGACTTGATAAATGACCACTCACACTAAGTATGGATATCTTGGGCAGGTTCTGGAGCATTTTCCATTCTCTCCTAAGGTAGTCTACGTTGCCCACGATGACCACGTGTTTTAGTTCGTGGTAGTGGAAGTTGCTGGCTCTAAGGGGCATCACCAGGTTCCGCAGACCAATCAAGGGAGAGTCTTTGTCGGCGAACAGGCAGAGCACCACGTGGCCGTTCAGTACTGTCATGGCGGCCTGGTTGCGATCCTGCATGTAGAAAACAACATTCTATTTTCTGACATAAGACACCGATATAACATATTTGTAACAGTTTATGATTTTAATTTAATTTAATATTTGGAAAGATTGCAATCTTTTGCGAGTTTTGGTTTAATACTTTGATTGCCGTGGTGCGGCCATTGGCGATCGGCATTTGACTATTTTAGAGAAAGGTCAGAATTATGTTTAATTTATTGTGCTCGCTGTCGGTCATTTGTGATGTGCACGTAACGACTCAAACCAACTAGTAGCAAAATATGGAAGAGCCACCCTGGGCGCTTCACATAGTGAATTACATATAATTCACTATATGAAGCGACCGACGTGGCTCTTTCATATGTTGACTTGAGGATATTATTAAACAGAATTTATGCTCGTTTAGTAAAGTATGCGGTTTAAAAAATTTTAAAATATTTCACCCAAATAACAAAACAAAAAAAAATTCTATTTCTAACAGACTAAAAATAAAAACCACCACCATTTTCTCTAATATTTTATGGCGATCACATTGTGTTAAAGTCTTGGACACACATTCAAGTATTTCGCTTTAGATGCAAGTTTGATTTCTTTGGATATTAACCGGTTCATGAGCTTTTACATGCATCTCACGTATATTTTACGCTTAGCACAACTTAGAAGAAAGCTAAATAAAAGTCCATACCATAAAAAGCTTTTAGTTTAGTTTTGGACTCCAGTTATATATGCTAGGTATTCTTATTTCAGGTATAAGTTAAATTACTTAAAGTAAGATATAAAATTTCGTCCATGGCTAAAACCTATGCAATATTAAATTAAAATAGTGATTGATTCTGCATTTGTAAAATAAGCTAGGATAAATAAGCCAATTCCGACTAATTAAGCTAATAAAGATTAATTTCCGACTTGTGCCTAACATAAAACTCCGGTGACTATTAAACTCTCATTATATTGTAAAATAAAATGCTTTTAGTTTTGAATATTTTAAGAAAGTGGTCGGTAACGGATAGGTGGTCGGTAACCGGTACATTCACATTATGTAGTACTCAAGAGCTAATTTCTTTTTCCCATATATGTAATTATTAAATTCTATATAAAGCGGAACATTCACGATCAACATTTAATTAAATTTTGATATATAATTCCACATTTTTTTAAAAAAATTCTTTTGATACCAATAAGAAATGCTGACCAGTATACAATCCTCAATATTGCGCGCAGGGCACCAGTGAAACATTCCTGTCGAATCGTACTTCATTTCAGTTCTCTCGAAATCAAAATCTTTTCCTTGGTCTTCGGCCATCATTCCGAATGGTCTCTCAGAAACGCTCCCCGCGCTGCTGCGAGTTGGCCTGAAACAAGCAAATTTCTTTTACAGAAATTTACGATGTGGGGGCATAATTTTATTATAATTTCATAATTTTAAATTATTATCTAAAATAACAAAAATACTAAAAGTTACTTTAGTCGATTTAAATGTAAATTACAAATATATATTAGTTTAAACTTTAGTACATTTTTAAAAGGTGACATATGGTTTTAATGCACCAGTTTCCATAAATTAAGAAAAGGATCAATATTAAAATTATTGTTATAAAGAATTTCGTGCTTCTCAAATTGAATTATTTTGGAATAAATATTAAAAAGAAATTAGAGAATATAGTAACAAAATATTTATTGTTATTGGAAAATTTGACCGAGACAGGAAAAATAGGAAATCCATTTCAAGTAGTGTCAATCAAGAGTGTGATAACTTCTGAAAAAATACTTTATTGTTCCGATGATATATCATGCTAATTCTGGTATTGTAAATGTTACAATGACCATTTTGAATTTATATAAACGAAAAGAGCTCCTTTTCGATTTGAAGGAGCAGGAGAATTAAAAAAAAATATTGCCATCAGAGGAGTTTGCTGGCCATTCCATAAGTATTATGTTTTTATTATGAATGCACTAAATATTTGTATTCTTAAAAAGAAAAAATTATATGTACATTTTTATAAGTTAAAAAACTAAACTTTAGACATTCATATATTTTTAACTTATATCAACCATTCTTAAGAAAACTAGTTTTTTATACAGATTTATCTGGTCAAATTAATTAAATAAAATTAATATACATCAATAATTAATATGTTATGACCATGTATCTTTTAGATTAGCACAGTTTTTTACTAGCGTGTTGGAGTATATTTTTTATATATTTTTTTGCTTTTTTTTATTATTTAGATCATAGTATAATATATTGTATACAATATAGTGTAAAGTATAGTATATATTATAGTATACAGTATAGTGTATAGTATAGTGTATAGTATAGTATATTTAGATCATAGTATACATATTAAGACTGTGTAATGTGTAAGTTATTTTAATTTTTAACATATGCACTATTTATTTTTTGGATAAAGGAAAACGTTTTGTTTTCTTAATTCATAGAGACCAATGCATTTATTATTTTAGTAATTATTGTTGAAAAAAAATATAAATTTCTATAAATATATATATATCAGAAACACATTAAAAAAGTTTTTTTTAGCTGAAACTGTTTCGTCAGAATTTAAAATTTTATATCAACAATTTTATTACTTAAAGTTAAAACTCTTCATTTAACAAATAATTACAAATGGTTTTCTTTCACCATACATGATACATTGAAAATGCTCTATTACAGTTATTTAAGTTTGAAGTTATGATATCTTGTTTCTATTCTAACACAAGTATAATATCACAAGCACAGCCTTGATGTAATACTTTTAAACAACCAATTTTATTAAAAACTCGGTAACATTTATATATTCCTATATTTTCTAAACATATCAATTGCACATGCATTTCCATTATCTAATCTACAACTAGGTTTAACTAAGCAGAGGTGTGGGATTTAAAATTATGACACTAACCCTCGGGATAAACAATTGGGTTTCTGAATTAGACATGAATGACATTGACAAAATAATAAAACTATATTGAAAGCCATTTAATATCACGAATTTTAATAACTCAATTTAAGCTTTTTAAGTTTACATCATTGTAAATTATAGTATTGTATATGATTAGTTTTTTGTGTGTGAGCTATCAGTTGAGTTTTTATTGTCTTAAACAGTGATGTTTATGTCTGTTGAGAAGAAATGAAAGCAAGCATGAGGGTTGAGGTAAGCTTGAGCTATACTAGAAAGGGAAAAGCATTAAAAAAATAATACACAACTTGTGACTCAACCAAAGAAAAGTAAATGTTGTAGTTAAACTATTAATTATGATTTTTATTAAAATATGAATGAATTTAAGTTTATTGATGTGTGTTAGTTAAATGAATACTTAGTAAGTTTTGGAATAAATATAATTAGATAATACTTTAATCTGTTGAACGTTTATATAAACTTTTAATTATTCATATAAATGTGAGTTGAGTGTAAAATATATTATTTAAAAATGTTGTAAATTAATTTGTTACTGAATCTGAGACAGTTTCAGTTCAAATTTTCATACATATAACTTTTTCAAGTATCAGTTTGAGTAAATAGTTCTCTAAAATTTTATTTTAATTATTTAAAGTCATTTTATTTGATATAATTTGGTATAAGTCTTTGTATAATTTTATCGCTTAATATTTGTCGAGTATTGAAAAAAATGTTCCGTCTATTCCTATATAGGAATTTGTGTATACCTGTCGTTTATTACAAATATTTAGAGTAAAATCAATATTATTTTATATTCCGTTCCAAATTTGAAAGGACTTCTATTTTCGAAAAAATAACAGGAATATACCTTTGTACTTTCAAATATCATTCTTTAAAGAAAATTTTCGTATTTATAGAACTTAATCGGTAATTTTTTATAACTCTTAATTTATAAGGACATTATTGATTAAAATAGTTTCCCTTAAAAGTCTTTACTAATGGTGAAGTATCTAATCTCGAAATAATTTTTTTAAACTATACATTTATTTAAAAAAGTATTGCATATGAAATATCTATAACTTAAATAATTTTTTCTTAATTTTTTAAAAAAATTAATACGAATTTAAATGTTTCGGATCACTCCTCAAACATCGAATGGGGACTTATTTATCAAAGGTTGAGTCACACGTGTAACGAAAAAAAAAATGAAGAAATCAGCAAAGCACAGAGAAGACACAGAGAAAGAAAACAGAGAAGAAAAGGGGGTAAGTAACAGAGTGACAGAAGAAGAAGATAGGAAAGAGAGAGAGAAAAAAAGGGCGTACATGAGTTTCTTGACTTCATAGGCAAGAGTCGGAGATGGTAAGAAGGGCCGTGAGTCTGCTTGCGTGGGTGTGAGGCCTGCACTGAAGAACACACAGTCAGTGCCACTAAGAGACATTCCTACCCTACGACTACAGGCTACAACTACTCTAACTAACTAACTACTACACAGGTTGAGGCGGCTGAAATCTCAAGTGTGGAGGAATTCGTTCGCGATGTTAGTCTTCTGTTACTATCTGAAGTTATTAATTTTATGTTTATGTAAGAACGTACGTAATTTTTTGTGTGTATGACGTCATTATTTAGTGTTTTTAGAACATGACGTAGTAAAGTTATTACTACTCTAACTAACAACTACACAGGTAGACGCGACTAAAATCTCATGTGTAGAGAAATGAGTTGCAATTCGTTTGCGATGTTAATCTTCTGTTCATATCTGAAGTTATTAATTTAATGTTTATGTAAGAACGTTCGCAATTTTTTGTGTATATGACGTCATAAATTTAGTGTTTTTAGAACATGACGCAGTAAATTTATTACTAGTCTAACTAACTAACTACTATACAGGTTGAGGCGGCTGAAATCTTATGTGTGGAGAAATGAGTTGCAATTCGTTTGCGATGTTAGTCTTCTGTTGCTATCTGAAGTTATTAATTTAATGTTTAGTTACGTATGCAATTTTTTTGTGTGTATGACGTCATAAATTTATTCTTTTTAGAACATGATGTAGTAAATTTATTACTACTCTAACTACTACAGATGTTGAGGTGACTAAAATCTCATGTGTAGAGAAATGAGTTGCAATTCGTTTGCGATGTTAGTCTTCTGTTGCTATCTGAAGTTATTAAACATTTTTTTTGTGTGTATGGCGTCATAAATTTAGTTTTTTTTAATACATGACGTAGTAAATTTAGTGTTTTTAGAAAATGACGTCACAAATGTAGTGTTTTGAAAACATGACGTAAACAATTTAGTGTTCATGGTGTAATATAATATTTTTTGTATATGAAAGAATACATTTAGTTTTAGTTTGTATTTTTTTGGAGGGGGTCGATTTTTACATTTTAAATTTATTTATAAATGAGCATTGTTACTGTGTAAATTTTTCGTTAAAATTGTTCTACTTTGTCAGAAATGACAAACATATGTTATTTAGCACAAATAACAAAAATTGAGAAGTATTTTCTTGATATATATTTTATAGTAATTGATATATAAAAATAAAAGTTTAAGTTTGTTGGCTAGGTCCTTTGACATTGCGTAAACCACGGTTAAAAGGATATTTTTTATGTTCATTAAAAAAGAAAACTTTGATACTATAATTGTGCGTGTTGCTCGTATGTGTGAAAGTTACATGCATTATTCAATTATGTTTATTATGTAAAGCATTTGTTTTTCTGCGAAAGTAAGTTTTTTGTGTTGTTACATTTTCTATTGTGTTGCTATACTAAAATTTATTTTCTTCAATTTATACTACTGTGATAAGTTGTTTGGATTTTTGGAATGATCATTAAAATGTTTTTCTTCTCATCTTTATGAATTTTTCAACAATATATTTGTACTTTCTATGTATTTAAACCAAAATAATTACTATAAAAATAACTACCACACAGACTAGGAAAACAACTTACCTGAATATTTTTTCCATTTTCAAAAACAATAATAAAATTCAAATTATGATGTAAATTTGTATTTATTTTATTATTAAATTATTGCTTAAATTTTTTAAAGAATTTCTACCTTTGATACAGTAGACTTACATTTCACTGACCCACATAAAACGACTCTGTTCTTATGACGATCGAAACTTTGAGTCTCAATCGGTCGAATAGTTTCTATATTTCAATATTTTTTTTTGAATTCGATATAACGACTTTTTCATTATAAAGACCACACGTGTTGGTCGTTATATCAAGTTGGTCGTTATATCAAGTGTATAATGTACTATAAATAAAATAAATAATATAAATATTCTTTAGTAAATTTTTCGTTAAGAACTTTCTGGTTAGACAGTTCGTTAAACTAATTTTTAACACCTTCTTTGTTGGCGTTGAGTGTCATACATACTGCACTGTCTGGACCTTAAGAAATCCTGGAAAATGTACGGGCTAGCGGCTAGACAATGATCAGGATAAAACAGATAGAGAGATACTTAAGGCCTAGGGACCAGAAAATAAGAAATCAGGATGTAACATATAAAATATATATTTTTTTATTCTTGAAAATTATTGTAACTGAAATCCCCCTTTCTTCAAAAAAAAAAAAAAAAAAAAAAAAAAAAAATAGCGACTCAAAAGCTGGACTGGGCGCTATATCGCAAAATACTGATATAAGAACGATACATTGATACTGATTTCGTAATTATTTTATACCCGAGATTTATCCAAAAATATCGATATAAACTAAATTATCGATATAACAGAAAATTTCGATATGTCGGTTCTTCCTGATATTTCTGCCGGAAATAACTCGATATATCCCGAAGTGTCGCAGGCTCAGACTTTTAGAAATGTCTTCGATTTGATCGATTGGTTTAGGGACAATAAAACTACAATCCGCTTAAAAATTGAATTTCAAAGTTTCGCAGGTTTTTTTAATTGAAAAGTAAACATATCGATTTATCGAGGAATATCGATGTTTGAATGACGATGCATCGCGATGGAGAAATGTCAACATCGCCCAAGCCTACTAAGAAGAAACTTTCTGATTCGTGATTTTCCGATATTGATTTTGTAACGTTTATGTATCCGAGATATATTCGAAAATATAGATATATCCAAAAATATCGATATATCCGAAAATATTGATATATCCGAAAATATCGATATATTCGAAAACATAGATATATCCAAAAATATCGATATATCCAAAATATTGATGTATCCAAAAATATCGATATATTCGAAAATACCGATTTATCATTTCTTACCGATATTTTTGCCGGAATCAACTCGAGAATCAGACTTTTAGAAATGGCTTCGATCGGATCGATTGAGTGACAATATAAATACGATTTGCTTAAAAATTGAATTTCAAAGTATCGCAGTTTTTTTTAATTGCCGACATACGATATATCGAAACATACTGATGTTTGACTGACGATGCATCGCTATGTGGAAATGTGAACATCGCCCAAACCTATCAAGAAGGGATTAAAAAGTAAGGAGAAAACTGAGATTTATTATTAACTAGCAATATGGCCCGGCGTTGCTCGTGGTCACTTTGCGCAATGAGAGCTGCGCGATTTTGTCTTGTTAGCGTAGCCATCGCATATCACTCTCTGTGCACTGTGAAAAATAAATTTTATCCAAATACAGATTTATTAAATTAGTTTGAGTATTTTTTGAGATACTTAAATCTATTTCTATGTTCACGACTTTACATGCTATTGCGACTACTATTTAAACTGATGTTTTTGTAAAATGTTTATTTTTGTGAAATAAATATTCCTGAATTTTTTAAATTGCATATTTTTTGTATAAAAATTAACCATTTAGTGACAATAAACCCTTGTAGTAAACTGCACATTCATTAGTTTTAATATTGGCGACGCAATTATATATCAAAGTAAAAATATTGCATTCTTCAAAATCGAAATAATGTATCGTATTTATTGAAGTTTTTTTTCTTCTTTTGTGCCAATTGGCGACCGGAGTCTATATAGACGTCTTTCAACATAACTTCATACGGGTCAATATTTACGGATAATTTTTCTTATAAAAAATTAATTATCAAATATTCATTTTTGAATACCAATAATATGTTTTTGAGGTGATAATTTAAAAATAAGATATATGGAGGTATAAATATAGAAAACCTTAAGTTAAACTTTTAGGGTGGACCATTTCAACATCATAGTAATATTGCACTCCGTAACAAATAGCACTATTGTCATAAAGTTAAGTTGTTTGGAACATGAATACACATGGCGTCAGTCGAAAGGGCTGGTTTATCTTCCTCCTTCAGTTGGCGAGGTTTTTATTAACGACATTAATTTTGTTATTTATACCCTAGTTTCGCCATTGTGATGATAGTTTTAAATATAGGACCTCTATTTTAGCTCATTTGGCAACATTTTTATTCAATTGGAGAACATTTCTATTCATTTGGCGACATTTTTAATTTATTTGGCAACATTTTTAATTCATTTGGCAATATTTGGCGATATTTTTAATTCATTTGGCAATATTTGGCGACATTTTTAATTTATTTGGCAATATTTGGCGACATTTTTATTTCATTTGGCAATATTTTTAATTTATTTGGCAATATTTGGCGACATTTTTAATTTATTTGGCAATATTTGGCGACATTTTTATTTCATTTGGCGATATTTTTAATTCATCTGGCGACATTTTTAATTCATTTCGCAACATTTTAAATTCATTTGGCAATATTTGGCGTCATTTTTAATTTATTTGGCGATATTTTTAATTTATCTGGCGAAATTTTTAATTCATTTCGCAACGTTTTTAATTCATTTGGCAATATTTTTAATTCATTTAGCGATATTTTTAATTCATCTGGCGACATTTTTAATTCATTTCGCAATATTTTTAATTCATTTGGAAATATTTTTAATTCATTTGGCAATATTTGGCGATATTTTTAATTCATTTGGGAATATTTTTAATTAATTTGGCAATATTTGGCGACATTTTTTGGTGATATTTTTAATTCATTTGGCGACATTTTTTATTCATTTGGCAACATATTTAATTCATTTGGCAATATTTTTAATTTATTTGGCGAAATTTTTAATTCATCTGCCGACATTTACTCATCAGCCAATCAAAATGAATCGTTTATCCCAGTATTGTCTAAAAATATTTTTGGTCGCCCCAAGGTGATTTTTAACAATAATGTTATGAAGGGAAGATCGAGATGTAAATTTCCCATAGGCGAAGAGAAAATGGAAAAAGTTCTATAACTTTTGAATGGTTACAGATATCCACATGAAACAAAGTGCAGATTTTAAACTAAGAAAAGTTTGTTCACATGGTGCAAGTTTCAGAAAAATCCGTGCAGTAGTTTTTGAGTTAAATCCGGACAAACAGACAGACAGACTGACAGACAAAAAAATTTTAAATGTGATTTTCGGAATCAGCGTATTCTAATTCGTGGAGAAAACTCAAAATGAGGGGTTTTGTTCGATTCCACTGACAGACACTCCATTCTTATATATAAGTATTGATTTTGCCTATATGAAAATAAAACATATAAAAAAAATCTCTTAATGAAACCGAGTAAATTAAGTATTTCCCTTACGCAATGCCTAAGCACGTGTTCCGGGGCAAACCTATGGACCAGGCCAAAAAAAGAATAGACAAATTTCCTTCTGAGTCGAATCGATCACCAGTCGGGAAACACTGTCCCTGCCCACGACAGTGAGGATATAGTTAATTTGATTGATTGCTTGGTCGCATGCTAGGGGTGTGTATTGTTTTCTTTATCGGCCAATAGCTTCTGATAGAGCGCGAAATAAAGAGATCAGGGGGAGATTGGGGTAAGGCTGCGCATAATTCGCGGTGGGGAGGATTTATTTTTGTTGATTATTGCGACAGCGGAATCGAATTTTCCGTGTTAAACTAGAAGAAAAATTGTGTGTTTAATCGGATTTATAATTATTTTGCATAATTACAATTAGATGTTTATGTTTATTTGTATATAGAGTTTTCTGCCTTTTTTTATAATTTTGGATTGGGCAAGAAAAGTAAATTTTCAAAATTAATAAAATTCAATAATATCTATTATTTAAATGTGTTTTTTTTAAATTGTAAAGTAAAGATTTTCGTATATTTTTAGTTTAGAAGTTCTAATACAAATATAAATATTGACGACCAACAAGACGCTCAAGGCCCAACAAGGTTGGTCTAGCTATTACCTACTAACTATCCGCCAATGAATTATCATTTATATATAATACATCATAAAATCACTTTCGATGAATAGGCTTACAGAAATATTAAATACATGCACCATTTCAAACAAGTTTTATCGGAAATCGAACCCAGATCTTCAGTACAGCAGTCCAGTGCCTTATCCGTTCCACTGACAGGGCTTATAATCAGAAGAAATTTAAAATATATATATATGTTAAAAGAACAGGGAAGTAAGATATTTCAGTTGTACTAACTCAATTCTATTTAATCAATCGACGTCAAATAAAAAGGAAAACGTATTTCTGAATTTATTTTTAGGGTTTGTCAAATTTCATTAAGATCGCATGAACAGAGGCTGAGATTAAGCTGATATTAATAACATTGATGCTACTTTTTGAGAAAGTACAGTTACTTGCATTTGAGTACGTCGTCGATCATTTACAATGCAATTATACTTAAAGAAAAACGAGTAGTTTTAGATACTTATCCTTGAGTACCTTTTATACACTGTAGAGAAAGTATTAATAAGCAACTACATAAAACGCAGCATTAGATATTTCAATTGACAATTGATTCAACTCATTATAATGAGAAAGCCATTAGTTTTAATAGACTAAACACTGTTTTAACTTATAATAATTAACATAGTATCGATATTTGACGTAAATCTCGAGTTATTTTAGTTTTTATGCGCGTATCGCAATAATCCACACCTTCTACGACAACAACGATATCCAGTCATATTTGATTTGATTCAGAAACGATTATCGGATGCTGTAATCTTTCGAAATCGTCTGTTCTCCTCCATCTCATCCCCGATCTCTCGGTTCGCCCTCCTCCAACAGGTCGATTGTCGAGCAAATATCGATAGTTACCTGCTGTGGCGATGTTTCCTGCCGGGAGAAGTGATCGAAGACATGGAGTTGACCTTTCCGGGACTTTTCTGGCGGTTACCGTTGCGGGACTGGATCATAGAGGCGGGGGGAACTGAAAAGACACGGATCTGTTAACGGTGAAATCATAGAAATCGGTATCTTTCTTGGTGATAGCTTTTATGACTTTTAAAACCCTATTGAAATTTATATTCCTTGTATATTTTAAAGGGCATAACCTTCGAGCATGGATCCCTCATAGTAGAGAAATCATTAGGTTATAATCTCCCTAACATCGAAGTGAGGTGAACATTATGACCTCAGACACGTGGTTTACTACGTCATTCATTCATAATTTGTTTTCTAGTTCATTCATAAAAATATGATGTACTTCATGAAGTAACACATTTACTAATAGTTCCAAATCAAAAGTCAATTGCGAACGTTTTTTTCATTCATAAATTTTGAAAGGAAGTCACGTGTCTGGGGCCGTCAGGTCTGAGATGTTTGCATCACGATGATGACGTCATATTCGCTGTACTACAGTCCATTCATGCTCGAAGGGCATAACACTATTTTGAGAGCATGCACGCTGTGACAGGGTTACAAACTATATTTTTCTACGTAAGGTTGTAAAGTGTCGGGGGGTGAAAAATTTCTCAAAATTAAATGACAATTCATGAAATGGTGTGTAATTTCAAGAAGATAATTTTAAAAAAAATTTGGCAGGTATTTACAGTCGGTGAAGTTAAATTAGAAACCGGTGATTAACGCAATTAAAAAGTTTATGTATTTTTAAATTTTATAAAAATGGAGAAGACTGCGATAAGACTGAAAATAGCGAATACTGCGATTTTATAAATATAGCGAAGTGAACTTATATTGCTCTTTCATCTTACTGTGATATCGTCGCCTCAGATCAACAGTAAGACATCTAAAAAAAAATGAGTTTTCGGTCTTGCTAATATTATCAAATTTGCCTTTATATAGTGGAACACTCGGACATTTTTATGTCTTCTTTGAAATCCCTGAACTACAGCCTTAGATGTTCAGCATTGAAAAAACAGCAAATTTTAAAATCAATTTTATAGGCCACTCTGTTTTTGCTCATATCCAACTGTTGCTCTGAGACGACGATATGAAATCTTTACTTCTTTTTTGGTTATACACTTTGTAAAAGAAGAATATATTTTAGCTCGTAAAAGCAGCTTTGTGTAAGTTAAGTGGGAATTAATTAAAATATAAGCTTTCTAAAAATAGAAATGCTTACTTTTACTTTATTTTGTATAATTAATGCTTTATAATGACATTGAGATGTAGTTTATTTTAGCCTCAAATTTTATAGTTAAAAAATTCATTCTTCAGTGCAATTATTTCCTAAATTAAGTGTCGCCAGTATTCGAATATTAATTTATAAAATTGCTTTTCTTTTGAAATATCTCTGTTAAGTATTGTCATAAATGATTAGTTTTCTAATCGCTTATGACAATACTTAACGCATTTCCACATTTCCAATTAAATGCGACCATTTCATTAGAATTACAAACATTTACTTTATTTTGTGTAGTTCTATTTTTAATAATTATCTTCTATAACCCTTACCCATTTGAACTGTCAATAGTATTTTCGAAATTAAGCAGACACTATTGGATAATGATAGACTATTCTATTTCTATTCAGTAGATTTCATGTTTACAATCCCTGGTTAGGTTAAGTATAAGCTTAAGAACAAACATTTATTGAATAGGACAAAAATAACAGGTATCTACAGTTTAACGTGGATTGTGAAATAAAACAAACATTACAACCGTTCCAGAGTTTTAACCTATACTCGGGAACAACCTAAGTTGAACCTGAAACGGAAGCTATGATATGTATAAATATTCAATTGATTTAGGGTAAACATAGGTTGTCCCCGAGTATAGCACTTTTGACATGATAGGATATATCTTGGCTACTAAGCTACATTACAGGCAGAGTGCCTGAAATCAGGACCTACCGGATATATATAGAAATACTGTATTATATTTCGTTTATAACACAAATTAATAAGAGTATAAAAAATTAATACGAATCATTCAATCAAGTAAATTTAATCAAGTAAAATGGAGCTTTCCAGACAAAGAATTTTTTAAATAAACAAACAATAATCAATAAATATTTATTACTGTACGCAATAAGATTTGAACAATTTTTATAGTACATTAAAATATTCTTAAGCAACTTTTTTCTTTGAGATAAGTGCTATAAGAAAAAAACATGTTTTCAAAAAGTAAATATTATTCGAAAATTAAATAATGTTTGTGCCATTTCAACATCCTTTCAGCTTGTATTCGGTCGTCCATATTGGTATTTGAATTTTACAATTTAGTTATTCAATCAAGTTGATTAGATAGACATTTCCAGACATCCAAAATTTTAAAGTAAACAATCAATTATCTATAACTATTTAGTACTCTACGCATCTTTTCAATTGTAAATTAAAATTTATTTAAATAAAAGTTTTCTTCGAGAAAGAAGATTCCAAGCAAAAAGCCTTAATTCAAAAATTAAATAAAGTTTGCGCCATTTTAATATTCAGCATACAATTCAAATATATTTAAAATTGTTCTTCATTGAATTATTTAATTTTTAATTATATATTATTTTATTAACCGATATTATTAAATGTGTTGATGTAATGTTTTACACATAACTGGCATATATTTAAAATTAATTTTTAGGGTTTGTTTATCTCCAAAACTTCTGGTATTGTTCGAATCGATTGGGGGCTCCCAGCGCATGCGCAATACAGTAAAATTCCCCTTTCCTCCCGGCTCTTGGATGAGGACGTTTGAGATGCTTATCTTCTTCTTCCGGAAATGACATCATACAGCCGAACTTGAAAGATAAGGCAGCTCGTTTAAAAGTCGAGAAAATAAAAGTTCAAAAATAAAATGAAACTTTGTAACTGAATGGGAGAGCAAAAGTACTTGAGTGAGATTGGCATCTACGGTATTTCAATTTGAAGAGGGGGGGGGGGGCTTTAAAGCATATGTCGTTCGTTTTATGAGTAGGATGGATGGAATAACGTTTCGAATGATGATAGAAAAAATGATTTAAATATGAGTTGTAAATCATAAGAAAAAAAATCAGCTGAAAAAATTAGATGTAATATTTTATACATGTACTGACGGATACTTTTGATACTAATTTGTATTAATTTTATTTTCTTGAATTAATTACATTTTACTTTTATATGTAAGGGAAATACTTGCTCGTGCCTTTTCGTAATCAATCTTATCTTTGAAACGTGCAATTTTTCAAATATTTATTTACTTTTATTAATCGACTTAAAAGTACGCCTACCAATTTCAGAAAGCGTGCCAAAGGAGAGAGGTTATCAATTATCTGTTATGTATTTTTTTTAATGTAACTATGTTTGCGTATGATTTCTGTTCTATTTCAGATATTTAGATAATTTTTTATTGGACAGAGAATGTTTTACTTGGGCACCTTTTGTACAAAATATTCAGGTGTTGTCCGGCATTTAACTATCCGGAATTTTTAATTAACCGGACCGTTTGAACACAAATATTGACTGATTTCGATTTTTTTTTTGATAAAGAAATATCTATTTCGGATAATCTGGAAAAGAAAATTATTATAAGGCTTTTATTCATCCGGAAATATCGATTAACCGAATTTTTTTTAAACTAAAGTTTTCTCCAATTTCAAAAATGTTTCATTGTTAGATAGATGTTGCCCAATAATGCAATTTATTTTACCCGACTTTCATTACATCGGATTTTCTCAAAATATTCTATTCGTGGCGTAGAAAAAGTGAGTAACAAATTGACGATTTTGGTAACAGATAAAATAATCTTTAAAAAAATAAGAAGAAAAATGCACTAACAAGTAAAATATAATTTTAAATTTTACGAACAAGTTGAAAAAACTGAATCCTTTAATATCAATTTTACACTAATTACAACTTTTTGAAGTTGGTACCAATTTTCAAAAAACATAATTAATTTGTGGCACCAATTTCCAAACGTTGAAATAAATATAATATTTAAATAATTAAATTTTTTCAAAAAACATAATTACTTTGTGGCACCAATTTCCAAACGTTGAAATAAATATAATATTTAAATAATTAAATTTTTTCATAAAACATAATTACTTTGTGGCACCAATTTTCAAACGTTGAAATAAATATAATATTTAAATAATTAAATTTTTTAATTTGTTCGTAAAATTAAAAATTATTTTTTACTTTTTAGCGCATTGTTCATAAAGTCAGTTTTCCTCTAAAAAAATCGGTTATTTTATTATTTTAAATATGCAACTGAGTTTTGACTAATATTAACTTTGTGTTTGTTTAATTAAATTTTCTCTTACTTAAAATTTCAATTTCTTACGGTATCTTAATAATGTTCATAAATTCATATATCAGGTGACATTTTGTATGCTGCTTTATGTTAATCAAACGCTATACCATGCAGTTTCGATCATTTAAATTATTTTAAATAGTTTCGACGTTTCTATCTATTATCAATCCTTATCTATTATCAATCCTTATCTATTATCAATCTATTATCAATCCTTAAAACACCTTCTAATATAAAATATTTTGAAAAATCTGTAATACTCTTTTAATATTACAAGACATCGACGGACGCACATTAACAATCAAAGTTCGTATTTGACTAAAGCGAGCATATGAAACCAACAACTCTCTATCTCTTAAAGTAACTGATATGCACTACATTATTAAATCAAATACCACAATTTAATTACAGCTTTCAATAAATACTTTCGCCATCTCTCCAAAACACCCGGGGAAGTACCACAGGGGCAAGACCGAGGGGGGTGGAGAAGAGATGGAGAAACAACACAAAACCTGTTATCAGCGAGTGGAATCACGTACTTGGTTTTCTAAAGAGCAGCAGAGCCCAGGCGCTCTTCTTAAATCTATCCTCTGCATCAAAAGAAAGTGATTCAATTACTTAAGGTGGCTGGCGCACAAAAAGGAGAGAGGTTTTATAGAGCAAGAACAGGGCGTGCTGCTGAGATGCGAGAGATGAGAGAGAGAATAGCGCAGGAAAGCCAACATTGGACAGCATGAGAAGACACACGCACCGATCTCTGCTTAGCGGACGAGAGAGTTTTACTTTGGGAAATAAAAAATATTGGGTGTGGCTGTGTCGGAGAACGGCTAGTCAAGACAGAATTTCAGCTGATTGCAGTAATAGGAAGGAAGTGATCCCTAACATGTACCTCGTACACAGTAACGTACATAGAAAATAAATGGGTATTGGAGGGAGTGGGGGGGGGGGGGGTCATTACACCCCCACTATTTTATTAAAATATTGGGTGTGGCTGTGTGAGAACGGCTAGAAGTGACAGAATGTCAGCTGATTGCAGTGATAGGAAGTGATCCCTCACATGTATCTCGATTGTAGCGTACGCAGGAAATAAATGTGTATTGGAGGGTGTCGGGGTTCACTACACCCCCGCCCTTTTATTTGTATAAATTAAAAAAAACTTATCATATATATGTGATGTACCCACGTTGCTTTTGAATTTTATCTTCTGATCCATTCCTAATTATCTTTTTTTTTTCCAATAATGATCTTATAAATTATTTTTCAATTTTCAGCCGTGTCTCAATTCCACTTATGAATCTTTTTTCAAGATGGCAATCTATCTGGCAATCCTGCCAATTTATAGTTATTCATAACCGACCAGGAATGATACAGGACGTGTCTATGAGCCTTTTAGTTGCCATCCCCAACAGAAGTAGAACAAACTTATTTGAAAACTAATAATACTGATCCTGAACTTTATTACAAAAGACTTTAGTGTAATTTATTTAAAATAAAACGTATTATTACATATATATGGTAATGGGAGAGGTTCTGACACCCCTCAATCCCCCAGCCCCCCCTTGCATACGCCATTGTTCGTAAATAGAAAGAAGATAAACAAGCTGATCCGTCTGTCACCTCTATTCTCATTTTTTGGTTCCTTTTATTTATTTCAAGATTTAACACGCATTGATGTTTAAAATTCTTATCGAATGGAACCAAGTTTATGTATAAGTTATGGTGTCGAAATGAATAACCTTAAAATCGTAAAATAGTGTTTATTTCCTGTTGCCCCATGTAACTGAAAACATTTTACACCATATAGATTAAGATATCATATAGTCAAAAAGAAGATTGGAAAGATACTCTTAACCTTGCTAAAGCTTGGCAGTGGTGATGCCAGAAATTGCCCGACGGGGGATTCTAGCCCCTCCCCTCCTCCGTTTTTTAAAAAAAGCTTTTCCTTAAAAGCAAGTATACATTTTTAATGCTTTGTCTGAAGGCTAAAGTTCCCCTAAACAATATGCTGACGTCGTATAGTCCTTTTTACTAACACACATACATGGTTTCAAACTCACCGATAACAATAAAATAAAATTTTCATTTCAAAAGAGGCCGTTGATTAATTCATAGTATATATTTTACATAATTTTGCAGTGATTACTTTTGAATGAGACTGTAAAATCACATTAGCTTAGAAATTTCTCAAAACTCTTTACACTAATTAAAATTTGGGTTGTTTAAATTTTAACACTAATTTTATACGGGTTTTATTTATATTGAAGTTTTTAGTTAGCGTTTTATCTTTCAAAAACATTTAAATTATAATTCCTTTTGATACGATTAAGAAATATTATATAACGTCGCAAAAACACAACAAGTGACCACAACCAAAATAGAGAGAGAGAGAGTCCAGAACTGTAAGAAGGAAGAAGTATGGAAATGTGAAAGAAATTTCCCAAGCTTTAAAAAGGAAAATACAATTTGAGAAAATAAGAAGCTCCCATCACCTTTATTTAAAGCTTTTTACTAAACATATAGAAACAACCATGATATCAAATAGGTTCATTCATAAAAGTGATTGCAGTAAATATAAGAATTAAGTAGGAAATCTACTTTCAAACTTAATATTGTATAAGAGTATAGATTTGGTATTTCCATTTTAATAAACATTACACATCTAAAAGTTTGATTTAAAACACAGTTATAATAGATACTTATTATTCTAAGTTGAGACAACTCAACTGAAAATGAGGTAAACTTTTCTATTTAACTGCGGTATTAAAAAAATTCTTTGATTTTTTTTTAAATTTTCAGCATTTTTTCGTAGAAAATCAACATTTCGCAATTTGTTTGTATAAAACCTTTGGGCTGCATTAAAGAAACATAATTTTTTGCAGTTTCTGTAGAATTTTTTTTTACTTTTTAGCTGGGGATAACTTTAACATTCTGTTTTTTTAACCCTAAATAGTTAACTGTGGGTTAATCTAACAAAGTAGTTAGATAATTATCATTTTTAGCCAGCATCATCCTAAGTAAACACGTTTAAGATCGAATTTGTAACCAAAATGCGTGTTTATATTAAATACCTTTGTAAAAATAAGGCATATCTTCGACAGAGATCGGTGTAATGATAAATGAATGCTTGCTTAGAAAAGCAACGGCGTGATGATTGCGCAAAGATAAAAAGCCGACGAACATGCAGCATGAGTAAAATACATGAATGCATACATTTCTAGCATATTGTTTAAATTAGATGACTTCATGCTGTAACGATTTACATGCAACATCATGTTCTTACACAGTTCAATTTCCAATTTCCTATTATAATATTAAAATTTTTACATTTCGATTTACTTATAATGCAAAAACAAATTAAAAAAATGTAAATATCTATCAACAAATTGCATACATATATTTAATAACATATTTACTTAAAAAAAGTTCAATTATATTGAAAGAATGGATGCGAGGTTTTGACATTATTTTCAACTCTAAATATATATTAAATTTAATAAAATATTCAAAAAAAACTCTGATTTGTATAAATTTTCAAACAAAAGTTAATGTTAAATATTATTTTATATTAATTCTAAGTAAATTCTAACTTTATTCCGCTAAATTGAAAATTGACAAAAAATCTTATCCAGATATTTTCTATGCAATTTTAAGTATAAAAGTTTCAAGTAATTTTAAATTTCTTAAAACTTTAAACGTTACTTATATTTATTTCTTAAGTTTGAAAATATCTTTCTTCACAAAATTAATAAACCGTCATCAAATCAAAAAGGGTTTAAAAATATCATTAATAAACATTATAAAATATATTTAAAGGTAATGGAACTGGATTTGTACTTACGGATTTTGCATTTGCATTTCTTTATTTGCTTTTCATCCCGTATGTCTTCGTGACAATTCTTACAGTAATAAAAAACCCTGAAGAGACAATCACAGTAAATAGTCGAACTGCATTTAATATAGAAACACAAGAGATATCTACTACTTTATCATAAAACTACTCATTTGCTATGTCCAACATAAAATTACATTTGATTATTATTTCCAATAACTTTCGAATAATGAGAGTTAATATTATAAAAATGGCCTTTAAATAGCCTCAGATGCACAATTAGAGGTTGAATAGTATCTATATATAAACTTTCAGACATGTTGAAGAAGTGGAAGGTAGTGTTTTGAGTGCCACAGACGGACCCTTCCTTCTCTTAGTATACCTATTTGTGAAATCAAGAGGGACAAACGATTATGAGAATTAATTACCTTTTGACTTCGTCCGCGGATTGTGCAATAAAGAATCCTTGTGTATCCGGGGTCAGCTTCACTTGGCTTTTGGGATTGATGGAGATTTTAGAATCGGACCCGTCGTCGTGAACCACCTCAATGGCCAGCAGAAGCAGCTTCAACTTGACGAAGCACAACCTGCAGGCGATAATTTCTTTTGAATTCGACACTTATTGTTTATCTGTTTCCATGTTAAAAGCAGGTGCAGTATGAGTAAGAATAATGTGAATTTAGGTTTCTAAATCTTTTTTGAAACTTACTCAGCTGCTTGCGGGAAGCTCATCCCCACAAAGGATGTGGACAGCGTTTCCGTGTACATCTCCATTCCCGTTCCACAGAGGTAGTCATTCTGCCACTTAGGTGTATCTGGGCTCTGCAAAAGAGAGAGAGAGAGGAACACTCTTAAAAATATTTTTCATAATCGTTTAATATTTAAATGTTGTGAAAAATTTCATTTATTGTAATATGGGCATATTGACAAATTTGCTGTAAAAAAATATATTCTTACTTTTTCACTTACAAACAACGAATTTTTATGTTTTAACACGTTCAGTGCGGACGGTTGGTTAAATATGTATTTATCCATAAGTGCGAGACGGGGTTAATTAACCCCGTGCAGTAACTATCCTCAAGTGCGTCACTGGATCCGGTACTTTTTCTAAGTTAAAAAGTATCCACTACCTTAAAAATTGATAATTTGGGAAAAATAATAAGTTTTACTATTCTATATTTTTAAACCAGTATACCACGGCGGCATTTCATGAATCGATTCATCTAAACATTCATTAACATAACACATTCAGTGCGGTACAGGGTAATTTGAACCCGTGCTATTATTTTTTTGAAGTTTGACAGATTATTGGATTTTATAACACACAGCCATATTGTTTTTAGCTCTATGTAAAGGTTCAAACTTGAAACAGCTGTATACTTTTTTGAAAGTTTACCTCTCTCTTACCCAGCACTAGAGAATAGTTAGATAAGTGGTAACTTGATCCCGTACCGCAATGAAAGTGTTAATCAATAGTGTTTTAAAATAAGAAATTAGTTTTCGCTACACTAATTTAAACTAAGAACTTAATTCTATCGTGCGTGAAATTTATGCAATGTATTTTTTCGGCCCTGATTTTATGCATTAAATTTTCAGTTATAAACTTACAAAAATGTCTTATATTTAGTACATTTTAGAAGAAAATATATTTTCTTCTAAAATATTTTATAATATATTTTTTCGGCTCTGATTTTATGTATTAAGTTTTCCGTTGTAAACTTACAAAAATGTCTTATTTTTAGTGCTATTTTAGAAGAAAAAATAAATTGAAAAGGATAATTGTTTAAACTTTAGTTGTTTCAACTAAAAATATTTTTTTTGTGAATTAACTTTGTACAGTAGAGTGGTCGCAAATTGTTGGGTGATAGTTATTGTTTGGCTATATTACATTTATCTGCATTGGCAAAATAAAACATTATTTTTGCCTGACTACTTTGCTTATATTTTAAACAATTCGCATGGTATTAGTCGCAATCAATGCATTATTAAGTGCAGTTAAACATCCAAACAATGACCATTGCTCAAACATTTATGAGTACCCTGTATTACTAAAAAACTTTTAAACTTAGCATTCCGATCTATGCTGAAAAATACCAAAGAACCCACGTTAAATTTTAAAACATTTTTTATGGAATGCAGAACGAAAAATATGCAAGTATAAGATATAAAACTGAAACATACGCGAAAAAACCTGCGAAATGTCGTTACTTTCTCAAAAAATAGCATCAGAACTCGAATTACCATTGAAACACTCCAATAGCTTTACATTTTCAGGGATCAACAAAAGTGCACATCATATTTCCCTATACCACCCTTCCCTTTTAAAATATTTTCCTTACGAAAAATATCCTACTATGTCTACAAGTATCTCGTAAAGAAAGTACGGAGAACTCCTCCCTTTCCGTTATTTATATTTTAAAAAAAGGAACGCGAACGTGTTACGGCGAAAAATGTGACGCCATAAAAGCCATTTTTAGGGAGATAGCGAGGCCAAGGGAGTAAAAAGAGACCTTTTTGACTCTGCTTTTCTTTCGGCCAGCGCCATATTTAATATCGTTTACAAGCGAGGTTCTTTTGAATATGAAAGACAACTCTGCTCGTACAATGGCTGAAAGGCATGTTCGACGGAGGACTCCTAGTGCTGGGGCCTTTTCTGCATTTTGTGAGAAAGTTTGGAGTTAAAAATTTATTAGATGTTTGACATACTTTTAAGGAAGGGAATATTCATGTTGAGTTACTTTATGGAAGTTTCATGGCATGGTAGAAAAATAAATATGGAATGGATTATAACAAATCAATTGGATATAATGTCGTAAATGTTTTAGTATTTTTAAATGAAGCTATTCAGTTTTTGTTTATTTAATAAAATTTAATATTCTACTTTTTAAAAAAAAAAATAATAGTTTTGTTTTTGAGTAAAATATAAAAAATAATTTCTCTATAAAATTTTGTGAAATTAATTATAAGTTAATAATATAATGGAAGTTACAAATGTTCTCCAGTTTCTTTAATCCTTAGATTTTTAAATATTTAACAAAGCCTTTAACATAACGTTTTTGCATATTTCTTTACTCTTTCATATTGAAAAGAAACAAAATCCATTTAACTGTGTTATAATTGATTTTTTTTATACAATAACAAATGTTTTTTTAATTTAATTATTTAATAAATATAAGAAACTAGCTCAACTATTCCGATTGCTGCGCAGTAGTTGAGCTACTTCCCCCATTTTTTCGAAAAAAACAGATATACCCAAAGTATTTTTTTCTCTCTTTCAAGGTAATACTTATACAGCGCTAAATATTGGTTAAGACCTGTGTCTCTCTAATACTAATTTGTAAAATATAGAAGATAAAATTCTTCCATTAATCTGGTTTTGTAACTAGACGCTTCATTTAAACATCTTTTAAATACCTAATTTTGTATCTTTTTAAAAGTGATTGATACTTTTACTAAGAATTTAGTAAAAGAGCCGGTCTATGTTTCAATTGAATTCTGCCACTTTGTTGAATTTACATTGCATGCTTTGACATTTCATTCATTAATTAGGCGAGGGGCCGTACCAAGTTTGGATTGTTTTTACTATTTTCAGCCTTTCATTCTAGCTAGTTTCTTCTAACTAGTTTTTCATTATACTAAATTCTATATTTAGATTTATCTCTCTTTTTATAATAGTTTAGTTGTTTTATCTGCTTGTTTCATTTTGAAGTCTGGTTGCGCACGGAAGTTTTTTAATGATGGTAACATTTCATGCATTTGTCTAATTTTTGAAAATTCCTTTATTTTTAACCGACTGAACAGCGCGCCCACCAAAACTACAAATTAAAACCGCCAGAAATTTTAAATTAAAACCGCGAAGTCGAGAGGTTATAGATTCGACCATTATGAATTTTTTTTATGTATGTTCGCGCGGGATTTCGGTTCTACTTCAGATATTTGCACAATGTTTTTGTGTTGGATAGGGAATGTTTCACTTGGGAGAAATTTTTAAAAAAAATCCGGTTATCCGGCATTTAACTATCTGTAATTCTCAATTAACCGGACCGTTTTAAAAAAAATATTATCCGATTTCGAAAATTCTTTTTTTGTTGGATAAAGAAAAATCCACTTAGGCAAAATCGGCAAAAAATAATCAGTTATCTGGCTGTTACATATCCAGAAATGTCGATTTTCTGGAGTTTTTTATACAATTAATCCGATTTCATAATATTTTCATTGTTTAGCAGAAGTTGTACAACAATGACATTTCATTTAACCAGCATTTATTGGCAGTGATAGGGATTGTTTTACAATATACATTGTTAAGCAGAAGTTGCTACTTGAATTTCTTGGTGAATAATAAGAGGGGGCGTTTCCCCCTGCTAAATTAAAAACTAAAAAGGGAAAAATAAAATAATCTTTCTAGAAAAAAAAATGCTCTAAACAGTAAAAAATAATTTTTAATTCTACGAATGAGTTGAAAAATTGAATTATTGAATATCCATTTTATACTTAGTACAACTTTTTGAAGTTGGTGCCAATTTACAAAAATCATACATAAATTTTGGCGCCGGTTTCAAAAAGTTGTACTAAGTATAAAATTGATATTCAATAATTTAATTTATTCAACTCATTTGCAGAATTAAAAGTTATTTTTTACTTTTTAGCGCATTTTCCTTAAAGTCGATTTTTCTTTTGTCTAGAAAGATTATTTTATTATTGTAAAGTATGATATTGATAATTTGCTTATACTTTATTATGAATATAATTTTTAAAAAATATTTAGGTGTTTAGTAACACCAAAATAGCGTTTCAGTATATACTTAATAATTCTGTATTTGATATACGTAATATTGTGTAAGTTTACTGCAATAATGCACCATCAATTCGAAGCTTGCAATGTTTTAAGGAGTGATAGTATAAATATAGGCTTCCAAAGAGATGGATTGGAGGATAGATATCGATGTGGAAACAGCTGCTTGAAACAAATAGAACTCTCAACGTAATTCAGATATTGATCTCTTAGTTATTGATCTCTCCGCAATGCTCATTAATCATATTAGAAATTATGAAATTGTCATTTAACGTACATAACGTATATTTTAATAATCCCTATATCGTATAGACTCTGTCGCCGTGACGTTACATTCGGATTGCTTATCCACGATATCTGGATCATCTTATACGATATAGTTTACTAATCACTGGTATTTAGCCTTATATTTTTAATAATGATTGGGGTTGATGCAAAACTTGAATCAAACATGCAACTGTAAAGTTTTGTACATTGTTTTAAGAAAAATGTCTATGTTATAGCTTTGATGACTTTAAGAATTAAGTATGTTTAGCATGCTGGTGTTGAACTCAGACCCTTTCAATCCTTAGCCAGATAGGTACAGATGTAGTATAGGACATTTGGCGCGCGAGGTTATTTTTGGCGTGTTTTATAGGGGCGATAAATTTATAGTATGGCAACCCCACCCGACGTTGTTTGTATTTTCCGATTCTTGTGGCGACTTTCAATCTGGCAACCCTATGCTGTGTGTAACGGCAATTTTTCGTTGCCAAAAAAAACCAACCCGCCAAATGTCCTATACTACATCTGTTACGCCAGATATACTAATTTAGTCCAAAACGATGGCTAAGGTCGAAATATCGTATAGGCTGCTTAAAGTGACTGCCACACAAGTATCCGAAACTGTAACGTGTTATTCTTTAAAGAATCCTACTTCACCTACCGTTTTGTATGATCTCATGGCGAAGAGATTGGCGACCATGGTTGAGAAACCGGGCGCCAAGCAACTCTGGGCGATGAATCCCAACTTCAATTCAGCCAAGCAAATGACATCGTCGCCATTTTTCCAGTTCCAGCTCGGAATGTTCAACAGGTAAGCCTGAAATACAAGGGAAGATTAGAGATATAAATTTAAAAATTCCGTAACGATAGCTAATCACCAAGAAAAATATTATTTTGCAGAAAATTAAAAATATATATATTAATTTGTCAGTTTCGTCTTTGTAAAAGCCTATACGTAAGGAGATATTTTAAATGTAAATAAATAGTTGAACAAGAATAAAATGTTTCACAGCTTATTTTCTCCACTTAAAAAATAAATATTTTATCTTTTATAACTTAATTGAAATAACTGTTTACTAACACAATTACTTGAAAGTTTACTATTATAATGACTTCAAAGCTTGCTGTTATTGTAACAAAAGTAAACTAGCTAATAATAAAACGTTATCAAAATATTTGGAAAATGCTGTTTGTTTCAGTTAATTAAATAGTTTATCGAATGCGCATATTGAAATATTTTCTGACTAACGTACAAATCATTTACAACCTGAATTAGTCTTCAAAGTGTTATAAAATGTTTTTAAAAAAAATGTATAAAATAAAATCTTGAAATTTATAATTGAATTAAAAAATAAATCCTAACTGTAAAAATGTGTACTTAGATTAAAACAATATTTGTTAATGAAAGTAAGATATTATTAATTTACTACTTTTTTTAATACATTTTAATAATTTTGAAAGTCTGTTGTTGGAATCAGTTTAATACTGCGTTTTGCTTAAACCCTTGTACGAATTAGTATATCCACTGATAACTCATTTTTCAAGTCGAATTAGGTTTTGCTCAGTTATTTTAGAATTATACATTTTTTTAATTTAAGTTTTAATGTTTCAGCTGGATTTAATGACGATTTTGACAGAAGGCGCATAAGCAAACTTTTTATTAAAAACTAAAGTATAAAAAATAAAAATCACTTCATAAGTCTTTTAGATTTTATACAAATATTTTATTGTTGTACACAAAAAACACTATAATTGAATTTTTATAATAAACTTTTAAGTATTAGAAAATATATTTTTGTAAACATTTATTTAATACCTTTATTTGCAGAATCATAAAAGTGGTTCACTACTTACACAATACATAAGCTATTTTTTCCATGGATATAAAGTGTTCCAAGAAATGACAAATCGAGGTAAAAAATATCCATTCATTACGAATTTCAATGAAACTTACTTTCTTTCAAATTTATAGCCTACTGTAACCGTCAAAATACGATTGCTTTTCTAACGTTAATGGTATTTTTGCGTTTTCTTACATCTTCTTGCAATTTCGAATGGAGTAAATAGCTTTTCCCCTTCAAAAATGGAGTCAAGATTTACCTCAGTCAAGAACAATTCCAGTTGAACGAAAATTCGAAAGAAACTATTTTCGACCAAACCTTTGTTCTGCATGGGATTTATCTTCTAGTAAATTGAATTTTGTTTCCTTTTACAAACTTCGAAGCAGTTTCGAAGGGTACATTTTGTTAAGAAAAGTGCGGATACTAACTCTCATCCGAAAGTATTTTTGAAATAGCCGTAACGCCATTTTTAACTAAACCTTTACAATAAATTTAGTATTTTAAGATTAGATTTCAAAAGTACTTTTAAGTTTTTGTACGGTCTTTGTAAACAATACAGTAAATTTCCCATTTTTCTAAATGTTCCTATAGCGTGAAGAAAATTTACACAATATTAATTGCTTATTCAGTAATTGTTTTTTAATATACAATTTTAACTTCAAAGATTTTATTAATTTTTAACAATTTTTTCTTCATATATATAAAGCATTGATTCCTATGGTCAAATAAGTCTTTTCCATCTCGAGGAAAAATTGAGATTTTAGTTGTTTTTTTTATCAAAATAATCCGCTTCTAATGATTTTCTATTTGAAACAAAATCGAATAAAAATTTTCAACACAAAACAATTCTTTTTAAAATTTAAAATTTTGAAAACAAAACTTGGTTGGCAACCATCTAGAGTAAATTTTTAGAATTTTTTTTTCTTGAAAATCTAATATTATTTTTTTAACGTTTTCTTTTAAATGACTATCATAGTTCTTGTTTCTTAACCTCAACCATGAATACTGAGCTAGAATAATATAACTATAAGCACTGTAGAGAGAACCAAGTGTTGACGACCATTTTACTCCTCTTTAAGCGTAGGTAGAAAAAATAGTCCTTTCGCATAGGTCTGCGTATATTTAAAAACGCATTTCTGGTTTCTAAAAATACATTAAATGTTACAAATTTAATGTTGTTCCATACTTACAAGAAAAAGAAGAAGAAAGCCACCGAAAAAATAATTTTTAAACATTTCTGTGACATTACGTGTGACGTCATAGTCAAGGACGAACGTTTTATCAATCTTTCTTCCGAATTGTACGCATCCACACGGCACGGTAAAGTACATAGTCGCTCAATGGGAGACATCGCTGCAGTGCTTATAGTTACATTATATTCCAGCTCAGTATGTAGGAGTTGAGATCCCGATTGCCACGAAACGTGGAACATCTATGTGCAAATACACCATCTATGGGTTTCTGTGCGCATGCGTAAAGTCTATACTCGTTGTATTTAACACACCCATACCCTCAGGCATCGCCATGCACCTAATAAAATCCTTCCGCATGAATGAAAAGCCGGAGTAACTTTGTGATTAACATAATTTGTCACGTCCGACACGTGTGAAACTCATCAGAATCCCTGGCGAGTTCATGGGACTCGCATCCCTACCATAAATGGATACACGATCCAGGGCAGCATGTAATCCGAACAAGATCTTCGGCTGGACGTCAAATCCTGTGAGACTATGATTAGATACTGAATAATTCAGTTCCCCCCTTTGCGCGACGACGCGCCCCCAATCACATAAATGAGACGATGTGATAATCATATTTCCAGAGGATTAAAACCACTGGCAAACAGAAATGTACTTATTATTAGAGGTGGGGTTGACTTATTGCTCAGCGTTCTACTGGTGTGAGTTATTGTACTTGATGTATTGGCACTAATTATATGAATCTTGATTTTATAAAGTAATTCATACCCTTATTTTCATAGGCGTTAAAAAAGATGTTACCTCATGTGTTCGTTCTCCCCGTTTTTTTATTTACTTTTTATTTTTTTGAAGGCAAAATAATTGGTGTATTATTTAGATATCTCCGGGAACATCTCCGAATGTTAACTTTTCCGTTAGTTTTCCCGTTGAAGCATAATGTCCGAAAGGGTTAATTCGCCAAAGCAATTTATGATCGCCGACTTTCAATTGTTTAATACCATAAATATATATCGATTTATTTAAAAGTATTTCATTGTTGTCAAGATGTAATTTAAACAACATTAAAGAATTCGCGCTTAGTGTTCTTAATTGAAGGGTTAAGGTTTTTTGGGAACTGATCTTTTTCTAGAAATGAATGAAAACATTTAGAATATTACGAAGAACTGATGAACTTTAAACTACAAGTAATTATAAAACTTTTTTTTCTTTTCAATTGCTTTTTAACTATGAGCATAAGAAGCATTTCAGATGAGTTGCTGTTTTCAGTTTCGCTGATGTCGACAAAAAAAAAAACGCCTAAGTATAGCGTGCATTTGACAAGCGCTTTAGGGTACACTACATTCAACGAAGTCACACTTGATTTTTTGTTGCCACTGTTCCGACAGCAATGACACAGTTCAAATATCACTTTTTTCAATTCACAGATGCTCCAAGCTATGATATGCCGTAAAACGTCAATTATTAAATTAATAAAACTTCTCCGTTGTACAAAATATTTCAATCGTAATGGTTTGAAGTAAAACTTTAAAGCTATCTCTTTAACATTTATTAATATTATTTTAAATATGCTTTTTAAAAAGTATGTACAAGGAAAATATTTAAACATACCCAATTACAGTTGAGAAATTCACTTAGGGGGTTAGTGATAATTCCGTATGGAAAAAGGGGGAAGGAATTGGGGACTTCGGAATGTTTTAACTTTTGTAAGAATTTAAACTAAATATATTGCATATCTACACGAAATGTATGATTTGATCATTCTGTGAAATTATTTGACGTGATTATGTTTTTAAAATTGGTTCGGGTACACCAGCCATAGGAAAAAACTTGCCCGGCATAAAGATTGTTGATATTTCCAAGCTTCATTACTCCAGAGGAAATCTACCTATGAAGGTAAATGGTAACCTAAAAAGTAACCTATGAAGGTACATAGCATAGTGTAGAAGAAGTTAGGCCACGTCGACTAGAATCTTGCGAATGGGGGGTTGCAAGCTTCGCTATAAAAAGACAAGAAAATCGTCCTGAACATTCAACAAATTAGACCGGCGTTTCACCTTATTATGGGGTAACTAAAATGCGAATTTTGGTTCAACGTTTCACTACAAAATGATGAAGCGAAAATATGAGTTTTGGTGGAACGTTTCACCACTAAATGGTATCCGTGGTAGCATCATAAAATGATGAAACTAAGCACCAAATAATGGTTGCAGTTAAATGAGTACCAAATTTTAGCACAAGGTCGTACTAGATTTTTAACAGTGTAATAACCCGAATTTTCCTGTTTTAGATTGAATGAGAAAAGTCAGGTTCTCAATCGTAGAATTGAATGATTTATAAATGTGAAACCTAACCTTGTTGTGATACTGCATGAGTTGTATGATCACTCGTATGTCGTCTGAGAAGTTCTTGATGGAGATGACCCTCATGATGTTTGCCGCGTCCTCTGCGTCTGGATCTTGGCAGTACTTGTTCGCCAGCACCAGGCAAGCGTCCGCTTGTTGCACCTGAAAAAACAAACATACAATTAAAATATTTATTTTTAATATTTCTATATACTCGCCGAATTCTAAAAAATAGGGGTATTTCTGCGGACACGCACACTCTTATTTTTTAGAATTCTGCGATCGTCAGGGCTGTTTTCATCAATTTTGATCATCGCTTCGTCATTTTATCACGTGACTTTTGAAGAATATTCGAATTTTTTACGATAGCAATTTAATCCGAATTCTAGTCGGTGGCATCTGCTCATTCAATTTTAGTTTTGGTTCTTAACCTCTGCACTCTTCTTATTTTTAACACTCTTATTTTTTAGAATTCAAAATTGTCTAGGCTATTTTCGTCAATTTTGATAATCGTTTCGTCATTTTATCAAGTGACTTTTGAAGAAACAAAAATCCTCGAATTTTTAACGATTGTAATTTCCTCCGAATTCTTTTCGGTGGCATCAGCTCATTTGATTCTAATTTTGGTTCTTAACTACTGCACTATTCTTATTTTTAACACTCTTATTTTTTAGAATTCAAAATTGTTCAGGCTATTTTTGTCAATTTTGATAATCGCTTCGTCATTTTACCACGAGACTTTTGAAGAAACAAGAATAATCGAATTTTTAACGAAATGAGTTTCAACCGAATTCTTTTTGGTGATATCAGTTCTTTCGATTTTAATATTTTGGTTCTTAACCCCCAGTGACGGATTTAAGAGAAAAGGCACAGGCGGCAATGCTTTCGAAAGGCCCAGTTTTCAATTTACTTCAGGTTCCCTTGGGGGAAGGAGTTTATCATGTGGGACTATGGCGTCGTGACATGGGAGGAGGAGGTTTCGGTGTCTATGAGACGTAGAAAAACTGTACTGGGGGACACACATACTTTTCATTTTCTGCTGATGAAGGGAGATGTATCTCCCGAAACATGTCCGGATTATATGGATTTTTATTGCGTATTTTAACGTTGTATTTATATTTTAATAAAATACGTTATATGTTTTTATAGTATATGCGAGCAGGACTGCTCGTAGGGGTGTGCTACGGGTGCCTTCACACAGGGCCCCGCACCGACAAAAACAAACTTTTTTTTTAATTCTAAAATAATTTGTTATTGTTTAATTTTATTTATATCACATTGTTTTGCAACAGTTTTTAATTTTAAAATAAATATTTAAAATAATGATAAGAAAATGCTGATCTCGATATGCACCTAAAATGTGTGGGTTTAATTTTCGAGTATCAGTATCTGTAGTGCCTTTACAAAATAATAAGAATCTTAAAATCTAGTAAAAATATTATATATCTTAAATCTATATTATAGTTCATGGTGTCCCGCTGTTACATTTGCACAGGGTCTTGCGTTTGCTAAGGGACTATGCGCAGGGCCCCGAATTTGCTTGTAGAGGATTTGAGGGCTTCTCTGAAATGTGAAGTGTAAAAGCTGTCTCCACGGGACTTTTCGGTAATCGGCCGTGTAAAAAGGTGTGGGCCCCGGCCAGTCGAAGAAGGGCCCCTATCTACTCGTATGAGAAAGCGCAAGGGAAGCCATACAGAAAAATACAGTAATCTGTTTAATAAAATATGCTAAAACATTAAAGAATTATTTTTGTTCCTATCCTTTTTTCATTTCTGGAGGCAAGGGGGGCCCAAATGTATTCTAGGCAAGGGCCCAGGTGGCAACTGTCAATTTGCCGCTTGTTAAATCCGCCACTGTTAACCCCTGCGCTTTTCTTATTTTTAACACTGTTATTTTTTAGAATTCAAAATTGTCCAGGATATTTTCGTCAATTTTGATAATCGTTTCGTCTTTTTATCACGTGACTTTTGAAGAAACAAGAATAATCGAATTTTTAACGATATCGATTTAATCCGAATTCTTTTCGGTGGCATCAGCTCATTCGATTTTAATTTTAGTTCTTAACCTCTGCACACTTCTTATTTTTAACACTCTTATTTTTTAGAATTCAAAATTGTCCAGGCTATTTTCGTCAATTTTGATAATCGTTTTGTTTTTTTATCACGTGACTTTTGAAGAAACAAGAATAATCGAATTTTTAACGATAGCAATTTACTCCGAATTAATTTCGGTGGCATCAGCTCATTCGATTTTAATTTTAGTTCTTAACTTTCTGCACTCTTCTTATTCTTAATACTCTTATTTTTTAGAATTCAAAATTGTCCAGGCTATTTTCGTCAATTTTGATAATCGTTTCGTTTTTTTATCACGTGACTTTTGAAGAAACAAGAATAATCGAATTTTTAACGATATCAATTTAATCCGAATTCTTTTCGGTGGCATCAGCTCATTCGATTTTAATTTTGATTCTTTAACCTCTGCACTTTTCTTATTTTTAACACTCTTATTTTTTAGAATTCAAAATTGTCTAGGCTATTTTTGTCAATTTTGATAATCGTTTCGTCATTTTATCACGTGACTTTTGAAGAAACAAGAATCCTAGAATTTTTAACGAAAGCAATTTTCTCCGAATTCTTTTCGGTGGTATCAGCTCATTCGATTCTAATTTTGGTTCTTACGTATATATCCACAATCTAAAGCGATATTTCCAGGCTCGATCGACAGCGTGCGCAAGCGAAATAAATTTCCTTACTGAAATATTTAATGGAGCATTCCAAAGATAACATTCTTGTAAAAAAAGATGAAATTTCCTCCAAAAATGAGCATCTATTTTTAACAGTTTATGTATTCAACATAGGGCTATTAGTAGTTTGGGATATGTCAAACTTTTGATTTCTGGTATCCGATGTTTTTGTATGAGGAGTACAGTTCTGAAACTTGTCTTTTTCAAAATGTTATTATTTTGGGAAGATATATTTCTACTGTTCAAAAACGAATGGGAATTCTGTAAATTAAATTTTAGCTGAATATATGTATTCTGTTCAAATTGAATGGTATGTTTAGTGGTCGTTACAAATCGTCTATATTATTTATCCATATGCAGTGTGTTCAATAGTGATCTTTTCCTACGTTATGCTGCACTATGAATACTTGTATATTTCAGTAAATAACTGTTATATAGGAATAGTTATTTTTCAAAATTTTCAACTAAAAAAAGTTACTGTTTTGAAAGAGGAATGCAATTCCTAAACTTCTCTTATTCGAAATATAGTTAATCTTATTGATTTCCAGAAATACAAATGAGTAGTAGATTTTATAGATTTATTAAATAATCAAGATAGATCATTATAGATTTTATAAAAAAATCTTTATAGATTTTATAAAAATCTTTATGGATTTTATAAAAATCTTTATAGATTTTATGAAAAAATCTTTATAGATTTTATAAAATCTTTATAGATTTTATAAAAATCTTTATAGATTTTATAAAAATCTTTATAGATTTTATAAAAATCTTTTTAGATTTTATAAAAATCTTTATAGATTTTATAAAAATCTTTTTAGATTTTATAAAAATCTTTATAAATTTTATAAAAAATCTTTATAGATTTTATAAAAATCTTTATAGATTTGATAAAATAATCAAGTAATAACTTGATTAGATCTATAAAGCAATAAAGTTAATAAATTATTTTATGCATTGTTCTTTGAAAATATGGGAATTAGTACAGATTAAATATGATTTACGCAAACTTATGAATAAAAAGTTATTTTATTATGCAAAAATTTCTTAAAAATATAAAATATTACTTAATAAAAATATTTCTTAAAATAAATAATAAAATAAAATATATACAGAAAAGACAAAATTTCCAGAACTGTATTAACTCAGTATATTGTGATATCAAATGCGTATACCTTACTTTTAAGTTTTAAAATAAATAACGAGTGTTTATGCAATTAAGCATTTATTTTTATGAGACATAAATGAATCGACCATTTTTTATGTAAAAATTAAGTTTTTACATCTTTTTAGAAATAGAATAGAATACTTAATAGAACAAAATAAATATAAAAATTTTAACTTCATAGAAATAAAATATAAGTGGGTTTCATAAAATTTAATATGTCATGAAATTTGTATAATGAAATTATGTTAAAACTGATGATTAATACAAAGAGCTAAGTAAATTACGATTTTTAAATATGTGTTATATCCAAACAATTTTTGAATTTTTTTCGCAGTCATTAAATACAGGTAGTTAAAAAAGATCAGCAAGAATTATGAGTGGGATGATTTACTATTGGCTCCTTCGAGCATGTATCCCTCATAGTAGAGCAAACATCGGGATATCATCTCGCTGACATCAAAGTGAGGTCAACATGTATCGCTACAAACACGTGACTAATGACGTCATTCCATTCATAAAATTTCACTGTTACACATTTCCCAAATCATCAGCCAATCGCGAGTACTTTTTAATTCATAATTTTGAAAAGAAGTCACGTGTTTGTAGCGATTTGGTCTGATATGTTTGCCTCACGATTATGACGTCATATTCTCTCTACTACTGGCCATTCATGCTCGAAGATTGGCTCTGAATGAAATTTGCATTAGTTTAAGTGAGACACGAGCCCCAAATCCTAAATTTTTTATTAGTGAACTCAGAAATACTATTTTTTTAGCATCATTAGAATATCTCTTATTAAACAATATTGAGAGACAACGAATTGCGTTTTTAAGCCTAAATATACTTTAAAAAAACCACTATCCCTCCTTCAATTTTTAATATTTAAAAAAAATGTAATTGATTAAATAACTTCAAAGTATATACTACAGTCCAAGGATAGTAAAGACTATATATAGAAGGTGCGCTCGTTTTTCGCTTTTTGAAAGTGGGCAAGGAAAGGCAACTAAATGACGTCATTTTAGCTCCGCCTTACTTTTGACATCATTTTAGCTCCGCCTTACTTTTGACATCATTTTTGCTCCGCCTTACTTTCGGTTTTTGATCATTCTCATTGGCTGTGTGTTTCAAGCATTGCTACTTAGGTTCGATCCCGGTTGGGTAACAACTGGTGATTTAATTTTTAATTAGCAAAATAATGTAAATAACTGTAAATAATTGTGTTCAGGTAACTTCACTACTAATCCGTCCTTGTTTTGTTATGTCCCCGTATTTTACTTGATTGAAATTGTAACTCATTTAATATGTCCAATACAAATGGATTGACCGGATAGTTCCGACCACTATTTTACTCTTTTAAAATTCATGGACATGTTCTAGTGGCAGCTATTATTATTTTAATACGCTTAATTTATTAAGCAACTCTTTTGCAATTTTTTCATACTAAATGCAATCCTTAAAATATAATTTAAACTCATAAAATGCAGTAAAAGTAACTAAATTATTTAGCTATTATTATTAGCTATTATTATTAGCTATTATTATTATATTAGCTATTATTATTTTAATACGCTTAATTTATTAGGCAACTCTTTTGCAATTTTTTCATACTAAATGCAATCCTTAAAATATAATTTAAACTCATAAAATGCAGTAAAAGTAACTAAATAAAGTTAGCTTATCACTTTTTAATAGTTCATAAAAAAACGAATAGATGGCAGCACCAGCAAACAACGCGCCCGCATCTAGTTCAGCCTTGCCATTGGTTCAAACGAGAGCATTAGACACGCCCACAGAAGGCGAAGTAGGCGTCACTATGACGTCAAATAGTTGCTCTCTCCGCCTTCCGTCAGGCAGCGCGAGTACGAGCACACCTTATATATATATATATATATATATATATATATATATGGTCTTCACTATCCTTGACTACAGTCGTAAGAATAGATATTTGCAGATTTGTATTTGAATTATTTTCAGAAACTTTTAATAATTTCCAAACATTGTAACTTTTAGAATATATTGTTAAAATTAGTTGAATGTTGCATGTATTCAAGCAAATAAATCTTTATTCTAAGTAACATTTTTAATATACATTTAAGGAAATGTCCTTTATTATACTCTTTTTCATTATTCTTAATGTTTTTCAGACCAAGACTGAAATTTCGATTAATCTAAATTATTTTAAAGATCAACTGAAAATGAAAATTCAGACAATTTCGTAATACATTTATTTGTGCGTAAATAGAATTTTTTTTTAAAATGAAGTTTATGAAGGAAAAAACGATAATGATTGCGAAACGCAGCTTGTGGTGATCCATTTAAATAAAAACTTAAAACCCAGAGTTATAAATTTACATTTTCCAGTGTGAAGAAATGACAAAGGTTTCATTTATTTGATTTGTTTCTTGATCCATAATTAAATTTCCGGTTTCTATTTTGATGGTTGCCATGGGAACATAACGCGGCAGGCATTCTCATAAAGAAGTTCCGATACGGTATTTTACATTTTTCTAATTCAATGGAGAATATTTTATTTAATATGTTCTCAAAAATATTTTATTTTGGGATTTAAATAAAAAACTCTTTTGAATTATTTTTCTACGGCACACGTTTTATGTGGAAAACTCATATAAGTGATTAAATCGGGTGGTTATTCGTAGAATGGATTGAACGCACACATGTAGTTGAAACAAATATTGTAAATTTAAATAGATATCTGATAAAACTACATCAAAGTTCGCTACAGTGTTAAAAATAGGTATTCATAAATAAGTAAAATGTACTCATTTTTTATTATATTCGATGTTCATCATAGCTCCGAATACATGTTTAATTTTCTAAAAAGACAAGTACTTAAAAATGAGTACAAAGAGTAAAAATGAATAAAAAGAACAGTAGCTTGCCTACATGGGTTGTCTTCATAAATCACTTTCAATAAATATCGACAACTACAACCAAGTCTTGTACTACCGTTGTACTACTACCAGGGCGACAAGAAGAAGATATAAACAGAAGAAATGTTGAAAAGGCGTGGCAAAAGAATGGGAAGTAAGAAAATTGAGTTGTAATAAATCAGTTTCCATGTAAGCAATAGACATAAAATTATGTAGAAAACTATCTTCTGAAAAACTATTTTAAGTTTGCCAGGTACACTTTGTTAAGATGGCTTGAACAGAAGCTGAATTTAGCTATATAAAATTAAATTCTCATTTTTTTTTAAAGTACGGTTGCTTAAATTTGAGTACGTCATCGCTCATTTACGATGCAATTGTACTCAAAGACAAACGAGTTTGTTCAGGTACTCATTTTCAAGTACTTTTTTATTACAGTGTACAGAACTACAAATGTGTTATAAATATAATTTATATTTAGGGTTCATTAAAATTCATGAGAAATTTCGTTAACATATTTGATTTATCAAGTGTAAACGGTTATGAAGATAATCAATAACAGTGGAAACAGTGGGAACAAAAACTTTTATCTCCCATAAAGAAACTTTTATCGCCATTACAGAAAATTATAAAAATAGAAATTAATCACCCAAAATTTTTTCGCTAACAAAAGAGATAGTGTAAGCTGTTTCTTCTGACGCCGTGGCCCACCATGCAGGCCTTCTAATTATTTGTTTTATTTCAAAACTTTACACACATAATTTCATATTGAACGATACCAAATTCCTGTAAATCGGGTTATTTATCATGTAGTTAGTTATAAGGTTGGAATTAATCCTGTTAAAAACGTAATAAGATGTTTTTTGTCTTAATACCGCATGCAGCTGATTTTAAATACCTTCTCATAAAAAAAATCTATACATCTTCTATAATCAATCAAATATGTACGCGTATTATAAAGCTCCATTCTAGGAAATATGTTGTGACCACCATTAAAGGACCATTACACACTGAGGGGAGTTATAAAACGAAGTAGTGCAGAACATCTATGAATATTGATTTTGGCGGAGAAAGAAAGCAGAGGGCAGTTTTATGATACATGACAAGTTCAAATTACTGAATTTGTTAGGGAATCAGTTAAATTTGGAAAAACCTCGGACAGCATGAAGACTGTACTATTTAAATTGAAACGATTTGGCTATATTTTATAAGTAATTTGTAAGATATTAAGCTTGAAATAACGGTGCATGAGGTAATTGGGGATAATCTAATCAAAATTAGTGAAAGTATCCCATATATTTTAGCAAGTAGTTCTTATCGTCTCATCGATGTTCAAAGTTTCAAGGTAATGTATACAGATCTTTCGGTATCGTAGCGTAACAAAATAGGCCATGAAGCAATTCAATTATTATTTGGTGAAACAACGTCGAACAGTGATTTAAATACAATATAGAATCATTATTAGCCTCTCTAATTAAATTACCTACACCGAGTGGTTAAAATATTATGATCATCTGGCGTTTTTAAAAGTAAATGAGCTGTGATGTCACATTTTTCTGCCATAGAGAGAGAAAGGTGCTTGCTTGCAAAGTTAGTAGAAGAGTTTTGTTTGAACAGGTACTGGTAAAAAACGTGATTTGCACTACTTTGAACGCGGAATCATGGGGAGTCATGAGGTTAGCATACGCAAAACTGCCGAATTTATTGTGTTCAAGAGCATCTGTAGTGACAGCGTTTAAAGACTGAACTGTTAGACAAATAATTGCGTATTAACGTGTTTGCTGTGGTCATCAGTTGTTTTTTAATTGTCTAGCAGAAAGAATGGTATCCAGGAGTGTAAGGGACAACCGATGGGCAGCAGTGTAGCAAATTACAGCAAATTTTAATAAAGGATCTCGCAAGGAACGTATTTTTCTTCGTACACTTTAACATATGGGATATGGGTATGGTGATAATATTCAGACCACTCATTATAGAAAGCTAACTTCATTTTATTTATGTATAGTCCTTAAAATTGAATTGTGTAACTGCAATTTCAATTTAAAATTGTAATTTCTTTAATATAGAACCATACTATCAGAAATATTGATTGTATTAGTACTTTAAAATGTTTTTCGTATACTATACTATATTATATTACTATATACTATACTATATTATATTACTATATACTATACTATATTATATTACTATATACTATACTATATTATATTACTATATACTATATATTAAAATAAGTGATTTATATGAGTTTGCTTAAATTAAAAAAAAGAAAAGAAATATACTAAAAGTGCATAAAATATAGGGCCAAAAATAAAAGAGTAACAATACGCTATTTTTGTAGGGGAAACAGCGTGAGAGCACTTGTATGTTTTTAGGAATCAATATTTCTAATCACGATAATGTATTTGTCAAGGATTAGCGAAGCAGAAGTTGTGTGATTGCATTTTTCGAGTAGTATATTGTCGTTTCGATCCGTATTCGATGTACATATTTAATAATTATGTTTACAAGATAGTGTTAAAACTTCGAAACTCGTCATGAAAATGTTAGTAAAGAGGATCATTTTAAAATAATGACCTTGATTTACCAAACTTTAAATAGGGCTAGGTTAATAAATACCAGAATTATATGATTGTTTTAAGAAAAAAATAGCAAAGAAAATAGCAAAATATTTACACTTGTGAGATTCAAATATGTAAATTTTAGTCTTTAAATATTATATATTAGCATGACAATATTTTTAATTAATATTTTTGTTCTTACTTAAATTTTTTTTTATTTTCAATGTGTCACATTTTCAGATATAACTTGGGAACCTTTCTATAACTTTTTTCGTATAATTTAACGATCATTTTTACGATCGTATATCTACGAATCTATACGAACGTATGTGTATATCCGTTAACAAGATAACATTTCAACATAACATTTTAACATAACATTTCAACATTTGAAGTTATTCAGTGTGTACATAAATTGTTAGGTGATGGTCTTTATTTGGTTGTTTAACTACACCTAACAAAACATTATTTTTACTATATTTTAACTAATTTGTTTGTCTCTACTAAAGCTAAGCGACTGGTTAAAAATATAAGCAGAGTAGTGTTTGGGTAAAAAGTAATGTTTTATTATGCCAATACAGCTAATTGTGATTCAGCCAAACGAAGATTCTGCTCAAATATTTGTGACCACTTCGTATGTTATAAACCGAAAAGTTTTTATGCAACTGAATAAATATTTTCAATGATTAAAATTAAATAAATTAAAGTAGGGATATAAAAGAAAACAATATTTTATCTTAAATGCGTTACCACTCTTTAATAAGAACGTTTCTCAAATTCAAGTATATTATTTTTAAGGATAAATTTAGTTACTGGCTGCTTGTTTTACGCTCTGTTATATGATATAAAAATAAACTGTAAAATAATATTAAGATTTTTGTAAAAGATCCTTCAATAGTTCTCTAAAAGTTTATGAAAAACTTATATATGTTTTGTGCAGAAATAAAACAAAGAATTATAATTTAGTAGAATAATTATAAAAGTAAACATAATTTTATCTTGCATGCATTACTTTTATTTAATAAGAATATTTATCAAAATTTAAGTATATTGTGTTTAAAGATAACTTTAGTTACGGGTTTCTCCTTTGCTAGTTTTACGCTCTGTTATATGATCTGAAAATAAACTGTACAATAAAATTAAGATTCTTGTAAAAGATCCTACAATAGTCTATAAAAAACTTATATATATATATATATATATTGTGCAGAAATAAAAAATAAATTATAATTTAGCATTTCATTGGGACGTAGACGTCGGAAATGGAATGCAAAGAAATAGACTTAATTTTAAAATGTTATCGTCAGCTCCAGTTCATTAGACATTGTTTGAGAACCAATGCCAGACCCCATCCTAAAAGCGTAATCTGGTTAACGAGCAATTGTCATATAAGTAGAGCCACACAAGGTGCAATTTGGCACAAGTGAGAATCAGCATTTTTTCTACCTTGAAGCCTTTAAAGTGTGAATTACGATCTATTGTTCAGAATAATCTTTAAGGATCTCTGGCGCACCTCAAAATAGTTCTGATACTTTTATTTTACACTGTTAAAAATAGGTACTCAAAAATAAGTAAAATATACTCATTTTTGATCAAATTCGATGTTTATCATGGCTCCGAATACATGAGTTTCAATTTTGATAAAGATATGTACTCAAAAATGAATAAAAAGAGCAGTAGCTTGTCTACATAAGTTGTTTTCATAAATCACTTTCAATACATATCGACAATTACAACCGATTTACCGGGAATCGAACCCAGATCCTCAGGCACCGCAGTTCAATATCTTATCCGTTGTACTATACCAAGGCGAGGTGAAGAAGTTATAAACAGAAGAAATGTTAAAAAGGTGTACCAAAAGAATCGCAAAAAAGATAATTGAATTGTAATAACTCAGATTTCCATTCAGGCAATCGACATCAAATAACGTAGAAAACCTTCTTCTGAACAACAGAAGCTGAAATCAGCAATATAAAATCACTGCTCAATTTTTAGAAAGTACGGGTACTTAAATTTGAGTACGTCATCGCTCATTTACTATGCAATTGCACTCAAAGAAAAACGAGTGGGTTCAGATACTCATTTTTAAGTACTTTTTTTTACAGTGTATGTTTCGAATAATGGGAAAGTATGAATTACAGAGTAAAATAGATTTTTGTCTTTATGACATTATAAAACGAAGAAACTTTTTTGGGAGGAAATTGTTATAGGATTTGCCATATCCATTCATGTAAAATGCTAAATCACTCTTTTCTGGTGAAATTTATGAACTTTTGTTTTGCAGATTTTGGTGAATCGATTTTCCAAATAAAAATTTTCACTATCTTCAAAGATACAGCATCGCATATATCCATTTAGAATTTATTACAAATTTGATGTCTTATTACTAATTTAAAATTAACTTTTAATTCTTCTGGATTCAAGTGCAATTTACAGTGTACGTCAAGTGATTTTACAGTGTATAAAGAGCTAACAGTGTTATATTTGTAAAATTAAGACAATGCCCTTTAAATCAAAAGCTTAGTATCAGGTCAGAGTAAGTCCAATTTTAACTATATTCATTTAAATATGTATATTGCAAACTCCAGTGCAAAATTATGTATTTGAATAGTTCTGGGAAATTTCTTCGCTTTGATTTGTGCAATTAACATTAATTTGTGCATTAACAATGCTAAAGATATTCTAGTTCCTTTTCTAAAAAACTTAAAAATTCACAAATAAAATGAAGATAATCTCTATTTCTATGCAGTTCATATATTTAGGATTTACTATATTTAACGTATAAGAACTACGTAAAGTCACTTTTAGGTATACACATTGTTGAAAAAAAACCCGTAGAAGTTGCTTATCTGAAAAGCATTCGTTTGATACGTCCTATTTTATCTGACAGTATTAAAGATCTAGGCAAGGAACTCACCTTGACTCTTTGCAGATCGACTGGGTTCATTACGGTGCCTTGAAAAAATTCGACTGTCGTGAAGTGCCTCTTGAAGAGACCCTCCAACTCTAGGTCAGGAGGTTTCCTAAAGAAAAATGTCACATTTAATTCAAGATAGAGTTAACATTTAAAATAGAAATTTTATTAATAGTTACTGTCCATGGGAATATTTTACTATTTATTACAATTATATAATCTTACAATGTTTATATAAAAATGTTTTTTTTGTCCTTAATTCGTTCTCAAATTCTGAATGTTATAAATTATTTAATATACACGAAAATGTGGATTTGACTGAGTTTGCAACTAGAGGGTTCATATATCCTTTTTCTCTAAGCGGATCACCAACGTTTTGCTTTTTCTGAATGAAAACGTAACATTTTGTGTCCTGGTGCACTCTTAGCAATAGCACTCTCTTTTTTGATGCGATCGTCAAGGCTACTTTCGTCATATTTAGCAATAGTTTCGTCATTTAATCATGTAAATTTTGACGAAAAAAGAATCCTCAAATTTTTAACAAAAGTAATTTACTCAGATATTTCTTTATGACGCTTTTCAGGGAATTTACTCATAATTTGTTCTTTAACGTATATTGCCTGATTTTTGACGAAATAAATTTCGTTAATAAAACCACAAAAGGAATTTCCTCAGTTTGGCGAAATATTTAATCGGAACTAGTGTCTGGTTCGTCAAAAATAACAAAAGTTTCGTCAAATATGACAAAAGTTTCCTCAAAAATGACAAACGTTTCGTCAAATACGACAAAAGTTTCGTCAAATATGACAAAAGTTTCGTCACAAATAACAAAAGTTCGTCACAAATAACAAAAGTTTCGTCACAAATAACGAGTTTCGTCACAAATAACGAGTTTCGTCAGATATGACAAAAATTTTGTCAAAAGGGATAAAAAATTCTTCAAATACGACAAAAGTTTCGTCACAAATAACAAAAGTTTCGTCACAAATGACAAAAGTTTCGTCACAAATAACAAAAGTTTCGTCAAATATGACCAAAAGTTTCGTCAAAGATGAGAATGCATTTTTAACAGTATAGTATGTGATGAAAATGTTACGTATTGAAATGTTAAAAAAGTGTATGGATAGGAATGAAAAAAGAAGGGACGAGGCGTGATATACCTGTGGAGGAAGACGACTTCCACGTCGACATCTTCTCTGTCCTCGTGAAGAAAGTCTTTCAAGAAGTAGGACACGGAGTCGTAGTTGATGTGCCCGCACACCACGATGTGTCTGCAACAACACAAATCAGATGACATTCAACACGCGGGACTTCGAAACCATTAGAAATACTTTTAAACAAAAGTAAAAAAAAATATTTGATTCAAGCTCTCCCTTGATTTACTCTAACTATTATTTCGAATTAAGATTTCAAGGAACTATCTGCATTGTAGAGTAGTTTCTACTGATTTTGATTTACGCCAAATACTTTTAGTGATGTTATAACATGTTGATATTATATTCTAGGTTGAATTATGGGGACGCTTGTGTATTTGAATTTTTTTCTTACGCCAAAATATGACTTTTTATTATAAATAATTCATTTATATCTGACATTATTCTGATATTTTTCTTTGTTTAAATTTTTTTTATTGAATAAAATATTTTTAAAGTTCAACCTGTTATGAACATATGCGTGCTATAATTTCTGTTAATATGATAACTAGTTATGCATTTAAAATTATTATTGTAAAACATACAGTGCTTTTTAAATTATTTTTATACACAGAATAATTTTAAATATTAATAGTCTTTAAATTTAATAATTTTTATTATTCAATTTAAAAATAATGTAAAAATGGGTCATGAGTCACGGTTTAAAAGTAAAATTGAGAGTTGACTAAACATATAAGTAAATAGATTTTAATTTATTTCTAATTGTAAATGACACCCATAAATTTGAGATTTTTTTTATAAAAAAGAGTTCGCATGATATCTAGGGATATTATACTTATAATTTGCATATAAAAAGTTAAAAGTTGTTTAGCTTTTTTTTGCTGTATTTAATATTTTATAAAAGTACTTCAAATGTAAAATATTGAAATTTTACATGATTTGGTTTTTATAACTTCTGCAATTTCTTTCTCATTTAAATTTTATAAAACGTCATATTTCAATTGAATTAAGAATGTTAAAAAAAGGAATATATAAAAAAATAAACAAAATTTTAAGTTCCAAAAACATAATTCTTATTTTGGTATTTTTTACAATTTTTTTTTATTTGTTTTATCATCAGAATAATAGATACATAATAAATTTACGAATGATAGCTGCTTGCTTCAAAATCAAACGATAAAACTATACAAAAAAAAAAACATTGAAAATATCCTTATTCTTCAAAATATTAAAAATATTTTCCTATACCTAACATCACAGGTGACTTACAAAAGACGCAAACAATTTCTCTCCCTTTACCTTTTTAGACAGTCTAAAAACCTAACCATGCAGGAAATTTTTTAACTTTAACAACTACTTGCCCGCTAAAAAATAACAGTGCTGATGAAAAGCAAGCCTCAAGCGTCGAAGTAAAGACGCTCTCCATTGTTGGAAGCACCTGACTCAATTTTTTTTATATATAAGCAGAATAGAAAAGGGAGGTAAAATAAATTTATATAGGACTTTCCCCTAGGGAAAATGACAGGAAAGAGTCGATTCGTACTCGGGACGACTTTGTCAAGGTCATTCTACAGGCGCGAAATATCTTAAAACTGGAAAGAATTTATAAATAAAAGACCTTATCTCTGAATAGGTTTCGCAATTGAATAATATAAAATTTATATTTTTTTTCATATTTCAAGAGTAATTCAAATTTAAAATAAGTTGATATTTTAGTTAATTTATTATGCGATTACGGATTTTTAAATAAGCTTTTAGCAAAATGTTTTATCACATGTTTGAACACATTTTTAACACATTGTATTTGGATGTACTGTTAATATTTAAAAACACTGAATGTGTCTTTTAATGCTATAACATTAATATGTATATCCTGTGTTACATTTTATGTATTAAAATACTTAGTGTGTGGAGTGAAATATTTGCTGTATATGCCATATTAATAATCGAATTGTAGAAGAATATCTTCACATTCGAAATTACGATTGTCTTTTGGGGATTTTTGTTAAACTTCTCATGATAAGGTATTATTTAAAATTTAAAGTTCAACAATTGACATTCGTTTTAAATTAAGAGTAGTTTAAACCAATTTTAAAAATGAATTTTTTTTTATTTGAAAGAAATATTTTGTCAACTACATTGAAAGTGATTCTATTGCATACTGTATCTATAAAAGTCTATCTATAATTTACTTGCAGTGGCAGCGATACTGTATCCAATAATATTAATTTAAATTCATATTAAGATAAATCAAAGCATACATTATAACAAAAAATCTAGTAAAATTCTATGTAACCTTACTATTTCCATTAAATTATAGTACGTATGCGATAATTTCGGTCATTGAGATTCATGCTTACTAAATAAAGTAATTAAACATGAAAATCTCCATTTTAGTAAAAACGAATTACATTTAATGTTTTAAAATCACTCTGCAAAAATCCTTTTAATTATTTCAACCTTATAAAGTGTTTGACTGTTTTATATTTACCGACCACGAAAAAAAACAAGAATTTTGGCTGTCCTAGCAAAAATACTTCAAAAGATTTCATTAAAAGTTGACGAGTAAGCAAATGACAGAATTTTGAGACACTAATTTCATTGCACGGTAAAAGAAAATGGCATCAAAAAGAGAGAGGAGAAATTGACGTTTAAAAAAGTCTTTAAATTGGTTTGGAAATTGAAACGTGGGAAAAAATAAATTATTTTGAAAAGGACAGCTGAAATTTAATTTGGAAATATTGAATTAAAGATATATTCCTGCATTTATTTCAATTTCGAAAAATGATATAAATGAAAAATAATTCCTACTTACCGTTCTATGTAAATTTTCATTGCTTTCATATTTTTCGAATAAAAATAAAAATCCGTTGAAACTTGTTCCTTTATACAAATGCGCATGTTTTTATTTGGAATGTTTCAATAATTCATATTCTTAATATTTGCCACTGAAGGCAGAAATACATATTTTATTCAAATTTTTTTTTATATTTGAACTATTTTTTTGCGTTATTAAATGCTTTTATTGTTGATGCGTACTTTCATTTGATAACTAAAGCGTTTATTTCAAATTGAAAATTAATGATACATTTAAATATTGCTCAATAGATCAGGTTAAATTATGACAAGTAACAATACGAAACATTTATGTCATCCCGAAATGTATGAAACATTAATCTTTTCCATATTGCGTTTTATATAGGTTTAAAATTTTATTATTTTCTTTATAAACATATGTAAATTATATAAAACAAATTATTTAATATAAAAAGTATTTATAAGAATTAGAAATAAAATAAATAATTTATTTGTACATTGAATTACTGACTACTATACATTTAGATCTGGAAAACATGATGCAGATGCAAACTACACGTACATACACAATTTAAATTTCTAAATAACTAAAAACTTAAAATTGAATAAAACATTAAGAACGTAATAACTTTTCTTGCATACAAATATGAAAAATATTTAAATTGAAAAACACACAGACAAGGGAAAGAGACTTACAATATTCACCATATAAGAAGCTGCAAATGACATAGAGCTAAGCTGCAATATTTGTGCGCGCATAGTATGCAAAAAGCTTTGTTTGGAAGCGCAGCCCAATCACCCAATATACTTCGTTGAAATACAGGTGCAAGCATTATTTGTGTTGTCAACATGCAAAAATTGAACAGAAATAGTGAACATTGATTTCAGAGTGTAGAATTTTGAAATAAATGGAATATATAACGAGCACAAAAGTTACAATATATTTTTCAAGTTATAATGAAAAGTTGAATTTTGAGCATTTTAATTAACTTAAAGTTTAGTTTGCAAAGTTACTGTGTCAAATTCAACTTATTTTGTTTAGAATAAGAACAAAAATATTTTTAGTTTTGTATACAAAAAATCGTTTATTAACATGAAACTCTATACTACTATCACAAATACTAACTATTGGTTTTACAATCACAACATTCACAAACATGAAATAATAGAACAATATTTTATTACAAGTGAAATTATTAAACTAAAATATTACTGTACCCTTTACTATGACATATATTGGACCAAAGTGACGGGCCCAAGGAATAATACTTTTTCATCACAATTGTGCCTAAGTCGAAATTATTTATCGAATTGAAACTGTTAGGCAGTTCAGTTAGTGGGGGGGAGGGTCGCTAGTCAAGAACTATTCAGATTTATGTTATTATGTGGTTAAAACTACTCAGATTTATGCGAAGATATTTACAGCTATATTGTTAATTTTCCTAACCAACCCTTCTCAATCCTTTCAGTACTTGTGTAATGCCCTAACCAAAGTAGGTTTATAAATTTGTCTATCTAAGTTTATTTATTTATCATAATTTATTGATATTAATTGCATAATCTGTTAACAAATGAACGTTAGTTTCCAACAGCGATTTATATGTAGACTATAAATGTGTCACAAATCGCAAATTAAAAATGTATTCATGATTTTTTTGAAGCACTATGTTACTGCATCATATGTCACAGTACAGCCGCGGAAAAAAAACGAACCACCGATGATTATTTCGTTAGTTTTTATAGTAGAGCTAAACGGAGTAGAGGAAAATGTTTTGGCGTTAGCCGTGGTTCTTCTTTTTCCGTGGTCATTCATTCCCCCACTCCCGTATACCCCTCTCCTCTATATAAGAATTTAGAATTTTATGCCAACACGATAACAGTGCTTTTAATTCTCAAAATTAGTAGATTTCTGTTAAGTTCTGCAGATTTTAAATTTGTGTATGACCCCTTAAATGATCATTTTACGCACATTTTAATATAGCCAAAAAACTACAAAGAGGAAAATCATGAAATTTTATATATGCATATAAAACGTTTTTCTGAATCCATCACTATCAAAATATAGCAGGGTTGCTATTCATAAATTTTATGAACATTAATATCCTAATTTAAATAAAATTAAAAAATATACATATAAGTAATGAAAGTTAGTGTATTTTATTTGGGTTGTTCAGAAGTAACACAAATAAAAATATCAGCTTACTAAAATTGTTATTTCGAAAGATATGATTAAAAGTTTAAGAAATTCATTTAACATTACGAACATTTATCTAAACTTTCGATATTCATAATTAAAAAACTACTTAACCAAATGACTTGCAAATTGATATTCAACGATACATTGTGTCGTAGATTCTAAATATTGAATCAAAATTGGGTGTTGCTATCGGAAATTTTAAAGTTGGTGCGTATCTTAATATGAAGATAATCCCCTATGCAAAGTTTTTGTATATGAATGTATAGTAGACTTTATTCCCTACAAAATGGTATATTAAGTTTAGCTCTACTATAAAAACTAACGAAATAATCATTAGTGGTCCGGTTTTTTTCCCCCGGCTGTACATAAGTTTCAAATGAGAATTCAAGGTCGAAATGACACTGTAGTGACAACGACGCGCTTGAGAGGGTTAAAATGGGGACGAACCCTCTGCACACGCATGCTTGTACGATGTTCATATATTACCTCTTTCCTCCTTCCTTTCTGAGAACTCCTCCGTATTTGGACGGGTGTCCGATCAGCTCTGTGATCTCTGGTATCCAGCTGGCGAACACTGCCTATGCGCACGAAACAGACAACCGGACAGAAAACAACGAAAATAAGCAATTGGTGAAGAAGAAGAAGAAAAAACAAAATCAAAATTGGAAACACGCAGAGGTACGACATTGGCTGTCCAAAGTGAGCTTTACTACACAGAACATATGGAATAGCCAAACGGGCAATTCATGTTTCTCAAGTTTGGTGTGGTTTGATTAATTAACGTCGCACTGGCGCTCCACAGAGGGCTATTGAGGTATTTCTCGAAGGTTGGTTTGGTTTGGTTTGGTTAATTAACGTCGCACTAGAGCTGCACAGTGGGCTATTGGCGACGGTTCGGGCTCAATCTCGAAGGAAAGACCCGGGAACACATACACATTCACACACACATTCATACATGCACCTCGTTATTTTAGAACCATGGTCAGATGACGAGGAAACACCTGAACTGGCACCCAACGCCTTCAATAGACGTCGGGACTTTGGACCCCGATCAGATTTATCGTGCACCAGTCCCGTATACACGCCAGTATAATTTGTTGGATGTTCTGGACGACTTTCTAGTATTTTTGTAGCGAAGCTGGTAACCCTCCGATCGGGTACTCACTACTTTTTACTTTTCTATGTCAAGTCCATTTCAAGGATTTGAACCACGAATCCTCTGATTAGTAGCTGAACGCCTTACCAACTGAGCAACTGGGGCTCGTATTTCTCGAAGGAAAGACTCGGGAACGTTGCCTCGTATTTTAGAACCACGGTCAGATGACGTTTCGGTTTGGTTTGGTTAATTAACGTCGCACTAGAACTGTACAGTGGGCTATTGGCGACGGTTCGGGGTCTATCTCGAAGGAAAGACCCGGGGAACACATACACATTCACACACACATTCGTTCATACCTGCACCTCGTGATTTTAGAACCATGGTCAGATGACGAGGAAACACCTGAACTGGCACCCAACACCTTCAATAGACGTCGGGACTTTGGACCCCGATCAGATTTATCGTACACCAGTCCCGTATACACGCCTGCATAATTTGTTGGATGTTCTGGACGACTTTCTAGTTTTTTTTGTAGCGAAGCTGGCAAACTTTCGATCGTAAAATCACTACTTTTTTACTTTTCTTTGTCTAGTCCATCGCACGGGCTCGAACCAGCAATCCTCTGATTAGTAGCTGAACGGCTTAATAAACTGAGCAACTGGGGCTCCCATATTTGTCAAGGAATTGCAGGTTGTTTTAATTTTTCATCATGTATTTCAATTTATGCTCATTGTTTACTGAATATATTTTATATTCATGTCCATCTTTATTATGAAAAGTGTCATGTAAAAAAAGTTCATGATATAAATAATTACCATATTTTTTTTAAAATTCTGCATTCAGTAAAAATTAGTATAATTAACTGAAAATAGTATAATAACTAATTTATAAATTCGATATACTTCGTGGAAAAGACATTACAAGTCAAGACTATTAACCAAAATGTATATTCTTTTTAATACTTAGACTCTATGAACAGCTGAATTCCAAATATATGCTGTTGTGGGAAAATGGGGCTGTTGTTGTTAAACAACCTTTTGCCCATAGTATTCAGGTATTACTTAAAAACGTTTTGAATACTTTTATCAAAGAAGCAATTGAACAAGTTTATGGAACATATAGGGACGATTTTAAACTAAATACAATATCGCGCACTTTGGAACAGCCAATGATCCTCAATGTTTTTACAAAAAAATAAATAAATTTCAAGATGAAAATATAAACCAAAACCGATGAAAGCAGTTATCCCATAACCGAAAAGCACTTATAAAATGGCCATGCAGATTCCTTGCAGACAGAAAAAGCCAAGCTTTATGCAGCGGCTGATGACCCACAATGTCAAAGCACGTTACAGTGGGAAAGGTAGGAAACATTTTCAACGGAAACCTAAGGCGTATCTTTACTGTGCGACAACCTATAAACTTATTTATTTATATTAAATTTAAACGAAAGAAAGTTTTTATATGTTTAAAGTTTATGTTAAATACATGAACCTTAAAAATATTTTTAACTTGAAACTCAAAGCGATAAATTATGAATTGTATTGAAATTTGAATTTTTGTTGAATGCAATGCAAGTGCTCCAAACCAGTAAGTTAGTTCATTATAGGAGTTAAATTTAGAATTTTATTAATTTAATTAATAAAAATTAGTTTTTGAATTTTTATTGAAGGAAGAATTTGTATAGATATATCTTTTCAATTTATGCCCATTCTACACGGACAAGAAAAAGGCGCGCGAGCTTTTGCAGATGATTCTGCGATTAGAGAATACAAACCGCGTAGTTTTTTTTATTCTCGAATCACCGAGCCATCTGAAAAATTCGCGCGCGTTTTTCTCGACCCATAAAATGTTCCACCACCCATTTTACCTGAACAAGTAAAACGCGTGTAAGCTTCTCGGTGATTCGAGAAATCATACCACGTGGTATGAATTCTCGAATCACCGAGAAGCTTACACGCGTTTTACTCGTTCATGTAGAATGTGCCTTAGAAGTGCTTTCATGTAAATATTATTTATAATATACATTCAACAGTAACCTGAGTAACCAATAATAATACGGTTATTTTTTCACTACAACGATAATTCAATACATTTTGAATATAAAGATATTACTAATGGTTTTTGATGGAACACTATGGCAGCTTTCACACAGTATGTGAAGGCAAGCCTTAAATCTCCGTTCTGTGACATCTGAAGTGCGGGTGAGTGTTGCATGCGTGGGTGGGGAAGGGGGTACACGTGGGAGGGGGGTGCGGAGGGGGATAGGGGTACCTTTTGCCGTGTTCTTGACGGTACTCTCCGCCGTACTTGGGCCTAGTTCCTACTAAATCTATGATCTCGGGTATGCAGCTCGCAAAGACGGCCTAAGGCACAAACAAACACAGTCGTCTCTTAGCATGGAAGGAATGGTCATGTCTGGAAATACTCTGGTTTAAAAACGTTGTGTCCGATACCACTAACTATGCTTAGTTAGACAAAATTAAGTGCGTCAAGCTTTTCATGTGTAAGTGAATACTTTTTCGTAAACTTTAATAATATTTTTCGGGAATTTAAATTTCAGTGCCAGTAACCTGGAATATATGTAAATGCTTAGTTTTGAAAATAAAAAATATATGCGCTATTTTGTTGAATATTTTTTTTATATTTAAGAATAGTAATGAGTCTAATTGTTTTTTTTATATATATACGAAGTAATTCCAAAATTAGTCATATTTAATTAATATTAGCAATATCAGTTAATATTAGTCAATATTATATTAAATTTACTTGTTGTTGAAGATGGTTATAAATTACTATAACCATATAACATATTCGTTTTAAGATAAATATTTATACGAGCTCACGATTCGATTAATTATAAAATTTATTCATTACTTTTTTAATATTAATGTTATTTTATTTAATTTACATATTAAGCACTTACATTTTTACACTGAATGATGAATTTGTAATTTGTACAGAATAATTCGTATTAACTTAAAAAAATTAAATATATAAAAATGTCTTAGTGTATGAGTAATTTTTGAATAACAACAATGATACAAACATTAACGAATATTTATTTCAATAATCTGTTCTCGTATTTACGTACTTAGTTACATTAAATCTATAAAAAATACCTTTTAATGTTATGAGAATATTAAACAGAGGTATTTTCAGACATAACCAATACTTTGTTAGTAGCACTATTAATTTCATACACTAAACACATCTACTTGTACTTCGTTCAATTTTAAGCTACAGAAGTTTCTAAACTTCTCTTTAAATATTACAAGGATATTCTAATTCCAATGGGAAACATTCTAAGTAGGTAAAAATAAATTAAGCAACTAATTTTACATGACTAAACATATTTATTATTGTATTCATAAGTAATTAATTAGTTACATTTCATTTCGATCCAACTTCAAACAAACAGGAAAATATTTTTAAAAAATGCAATTAGAGACATAAATGAGCATTAAAGGTTGTTAGATTTTAGTATTGTAAATGTTAGTTGAAATAAACACAATACAGATGAGGAGCGAACATTCAAAACGTGTTTTGTCAAAAATTTATAAAATATAGATTACTGCTCACTGAATTCGTCTCCGAATATTTTATTGAAATAAATTATTTTATTTATTCAAAATACATTTTGTTTCATTGAAATGAACTGTGACAGAGAAGAATCTATATTATAATATTTTTTTTGTGTGGGGATTGGTTTAAGACCTAACCTCTACAATGTGTAATGTATATATAAGGTGTATAGACTGACCAACGACGTTTGTTACCACTTTTTGGCAGTTTAGGGAATTAACAACAGTTGCAGATTTACAGCTCTTGCAGGATTGGATAGAGGGGATGTATCGTGGAGCGGAGCTGAATTCTGATTACACCAATAGTAAATTCATTCGGATTCTTGATTCCTTTTCTCTGCCCGATAAGAAGTCGTCAATTGGAAATGGAGAACAGAGAAAACACCTAAGAAATCATCAAACAACTGCTGACCTACATCCGTTGGAATCCTGAAACTTTAATATTCGCAGAATACTCAAATTATTCTGCAAGTTTGATGTTGCCAGCATTTCAGCCGCTAATCCTCATACAGGCATAAGTCAATTTGGTCCTATACCTCATTGTCTCGCACCTCTTTTCCTAAATGCTTCTATAGAAAATTTTAATTTTAATATTTATCTATTATAATAAAAACCTTTAGTTATATTTTACATGTATTAAATTATTCCAACAACATCTTTCTAACTCTAAAAATAACACAACGCAATCGTTGCAAGCATTTCGAGCCCTACTTACGACATTAACTTGCGAACACTGGAATCTGTATGGGAGCCAATGCATAGTTGAAAAATTATTTGCGTTTTCCTACGAATGTGTCAAAATACGTTTTGAATGTTTACTTCTCAAGTACAAAACAAATGAGCCTGTATAAATACTAAAAAAAATTAAACACTTTACTTTATAAACATGTTTAAATATAAAATGTAATATGTCTAATTCTTTTGATTGAAGTTCTTTGAATTTATTTTATGATTCCTTACACTATTTCATCCGTTTTTAGATAATAAATTAACAGCACAGCCTGTAAGACTTTCATCTCACATGAAGTCTGTGATTATTTAGATATACACACTCAAACTATAATTTATAATGTACATTTTCAAAAGCATGTGAAGTGAGAGACCGTAAGGCTCTATCAAACTCCTTAAACAGCATACAAGTTTTTATTCAAAACGTTATGATTATATTTAATTTTTTTAACTTGTTAATTCTAATGGACATTTACATTAGCTGGAGTTCACACTACTCGTGTGAATTCCCTCTGTGTGAAGACTGACGCTTGTTTCTTTAGATAGTTTCTTCTCTTTGTAATTGTAAGTTTATTTTTCCAATTAGAAACAGTATAGTCAGAACTTTTAAAATCATTACTCAAAATTCTAAAATGTTACCATAGTGGGTTTGCTAGTAAAGATGGACATTTTCTACGGGTAGAGCAATATTGATTATCTCGAATTTAAAAAAAAATTATACCGAATCTTAATGAATATTTTATTTTTCTTAAAAGAACTGCGTTTAAGAACAGAAATCACAGACAGAAACTTATACGATTTAAAAAAAATTGAGTTAAACAAATATTTTTAAGAGATAAGTTCGTGATTAATGGTACTGTTACTTAAATAAAATATGAAACATATTTTAAAATTGTTTTATTGAGTAATTTTAAATTAGAATATATCCTTCTCTGAGTCAAAATATATATTTATACTCATTACATTCTCTGAGTATAAAGATTATAAAGAGTTATTTAAGATGGCTCTGAAGATTTAAATAGAAGTAAAAGAATAATTACAAAAAAACATATAAAAATACAGTTAAGTTTTTGAAAATTTTGAAAACACGCAAATATTTTATTTAAAATAACTTCCTTCCAAAAAGAAACTTCTCATAGAGATAATCAAACACTTAAACATGAATGAAAATTAAAAAATTTCATTATGGTAGTTACTATATTTAAAATTTTTAAAATTAAAAGAATTTACAACAACAAAAGCTACCACCAAAAATGCTATAAAATTCATTTCGTTTTTGGAAATTTTACAAAATTAAAAAAAAATTATATTAACTGACTTCATTTTTGAAAAAAGCATTTACTTCTTCAAGTGAGAATAAAATGCCTAAAAGCGGTTGAAGATTCGAAAGTTTTATTATGATAGTTACTGAGAATCATTCTTAAACTTCCACCTGGTAGTGCTAAATGAACGTAAAGAAAGGATCTCACCAGGCCAACGAGTATGAAAAGCACGATGAATGCCCTCCCCAGACTCGTCTCGCAGTAGATATCCCCGTATCCGACGGTCGACATGGTCACGATCAGGAAGTACACGCACTCCCAGTAAGTCAGTTCGTGAGAGTTGCTGAAAGACAGGGGATCCCCGGAATTCTCTAACTGAAAAAGGAAAACGTAATGCTTCACTTAGGGGCACTTCACATGTGCGACGTCAGACAGTCGGATTTCTTGAACAGGAAGCTAAAGATGATGCTTTTACTTAGGGGCACTTTTACACGTGCGATATTTTGTGATCGGAAATATGGAGCTAGAAATTAAAGATAACGCTTGACCTAAGGATATTGGGGCACTTATACACGAGCGATATTTTGTGATCGGAAATATGGAGCTAGAAATTAAAGATAACGCTTGACCTAAGGATATTGAGGCACTTTTACACGAGCGATATTTTGTGATCGGAAATATGGAGCTAGAAATTAAAGATAACGCTTGAATTAAGGATATTGGGGCACTTATACACGAGCGATATTTTGTGATCGGAAATATGGAGCTAGAAATTAAAGATAACGCTTGACCTAAGGATATTGGGGCACTTTTACACGAGCGATATTTTGTGATCGGAAATATGGAGCTAGAAATTAAAGATAACGCTTGACCTAAGGATATTGAGGCACTTATACACGAGCGATATTTTGTGATCGGAAATATGGAGCTAGAAATTAAAGATAACGCTTGACCTAAGGATATTGAGGCACTTTTACACGAGCGATATTTTGTGATCGGAAATATGGAGCTAGAAATTAAAGATAACGCTTGACCTAAGGATATTGGGGCACTTATACACGAGCGATATTTTGTGATCGGAAATATGGAGCTAGAAATTAAAGATAACGCTTGACCTAAGGATATTGAGGCACTTTTACACGAGCGATATTTTGTGATCGGAAATATGGAGCTAGAAATTAAAGATAACGCTTGACCTAAGGATATTGGGGCACTTTTACACGAGCGATATTTTGTGATCGCAGATATGGAGCTAGAAATTAAAGATAACGCTTGACCTAAGGATATTGAGGCACTTTTACACGAGCGATATTTTGTGATCGGAAATATGGAGCTAGAAATTAAAGATAACGCTTGACCTAAGGATATTGAGGCACTTTTACACGAGCGATATTTTGTGATCGGAAATATGGAGCTAGAAATTAAAGATAACGCTTGACCTAAGGATATTGGGGCACTTATACACGAGCGATATTTTGTGATCGGAAATATGGAGCTAGAAATTAAAGATAACGCTTGACCTAAGGATATTGAGGCACTTTTACACGAGCGATATTTTGTGATCGGAAATATGGAGCTAGAAATTAAAGATAACGCTTGACCTAAGGATATTGGGGCACTTTTACACGAGCGATATTTTGTGATCGCAGATATGGAGCTAGAAATTAAAGATAACGCTTGACCTAAGGATATTGGGGCACTTTTACACGAGCGATATTTTGTGATCGCAGATATGGAGTTAGAAATTAAAGATAATGCTTGACCTAAGGATATTGGGGCACTTATACACTTGCGATATTTTGTGATCGCAGATATGGAGTTAGAAATTAAAGATGGTGCTGGACCTAAAGGATATTTTACAAGTGCGACTTTTTGAAATCTGGACTTGTGTTAACAATGCAGAGATAAGGCTGTTTCTGAGAGACACAATCCAAGGCGAATCGAATTGCAGGTGGGGCGAAATTGAAAAATTAAGGACTGGGATAGCGTATTAAAGCATAAATATATGAACATATTGAACATCAGAAAGCTATTATTTATTTTTCATAAATCTTTTCATTCGATGTTAGACATTTTTTTTTTATTTAATTTCCCGAGCGGCAGAATAACATAAAAGAAAATAAACCAACAACCACTCGAACCTATGGTCACCCTTTTCTCCCTATGAGCGAAATAATCTAGTCAATTCGATCAACTGTTAGGCATTACAAACCTCTTATTCATTAAAGTGATGATTCCTAATAGTAAGTGATGTCATTCCATTAAGAATCTTTTCAATTCATCTCACCTCCAATTCAATTCTCCTTGCATTAGTTAAGTATGGCTGATTAGACGATTGTCGTCTTGAATTGGGGAAATTTAAAAATGAACATTTCTTTGAATAATAATTGTGAATATACATTCCTTTATTCTTAATGGGATAAAAATAAATTACTTAAATTCTCATTTATACATTCCATATCCATTCATTTTCATAAATATGGAAAAAATATTAATCTAAAAAAAATCCTTTATGGTGTTAAAATATGCTATATTTATGAGTACCAATTAATGTTTATCTAAGAAAACGTCTTCTTAGTTGTAAAAAGAATTTCTAGTAAATTGTAAAGGGTTATATATGAGTAAACATTATTGAATATTGTATTAATTTAAATAAACTTTTCGAGTACTGACGTCATTACATAAAATATTGTTTCATTAAATGCTGAGAATTATAAGTTTATTAAAAATATATTTTATGAAATAGTTTGATTTGTACATTTTCATATTCAACAATTACAGAACAGTTTTTGCAATGAGTTCGGTTCCAAGCCTGTCGTTCAAGATCTCTTGATGCTATATCAACTACTCGATCCTCATAACAGCCAAAATTATTCAGTAAAACTGTAATTTTCTAATGCAAATGATTTTTAAAAAAGCCCATTAAAATAACAATGCAATTAAAATAAACTCAATACTTTAATTTCAAAAGATTATTATTTAATTAAGTCGATTAGGTTTTTTAATGATAATGTTGATTTAATTACAGTATAATTATTTTTACAGATTAGTCACATAAACTAAATAATTTTTTAGCGTAGAAACTCGAACAATATTCTGTGGTCGCCCCGAACACAATTTGATGTACTTGTGAAAACTTATTGATTTTTTTATTTATTATTATTTCGGATTCATTTGTGTTTTGAATTTAAAGTTATATGGTATCCCCATTGTGTAAAATTTATAGTTAGCATGGTTATATATAGTACTATATAGTATTAAATAGTACTATATAGTATTATATAGTACTATATAGTATTATATAGTACTGTATAGTACTTTAAAGTTAAATATATATAGTATTCAAACTATATAAAGGTGTAGTTATTTGTAATATTATCTTTGTGAATCAATAATAATCGAAGTTTAGTAAAATACCTTAAAACTATTTTGAATATGTTACCAAACATCCTGAACAATGACGGCTTTTTAACTTTTTATTTAAATTATATGCATTTGATAAGTTATCATATTTTGCAAACAATGAATGCTTAAAGTAAAACGGCGTCATATTTTATTGACAAAACTCCGTTTTTAACCAACGTTTATTGAATTGCAACGTTTATTGAATCCGATGCATATATGCAATTTCAGAAATGAGCAGTTTTGTGTAGGCGAAATCTGGTTTAGTAAAAGTTTAATTGTTTTATAATTTAATATTTTTAATTAATATTTAATAGTAATAAATAACGTTATTTTACTTAAACCTTGTATTCTTTACAATAATCTCCAAAAGTCATGTTCGGCATTCAATACGTTATAGGTATATATTGTTAATGAAATAATTATCATTGGCACTTGGTAAATTTATGAAATAAAATTTAACTTAAATGAATAAAAAAAATTGCTAAAAACAGTATAAGTAATCAGCATTCATTTAATACTCTTTGGCGAATTTATTTACTTTCTTTATTTGAATTGCATCCTTAATTTTATTTCTTCACTGAAATAAAAAAAAATCCCTTTATTATATTCACGGCAGCCATTTCATTCTTAAGTAACCTCTGCCCGTGGAATCCCCTCTCCAGTAAATAGGAGTGTCTTGTCGAAATAGCTTTTGTCGAGCCCCTTTCACGTGCGAGTGGCTCTAAATGAAAGAAGACAATGCCTAATTGCTTCCGTTACTTTAATGAGGAAAGAGCGCTTCTTTTGAATTTCTCAAGAAAGGAACTCATTTAAGGAATCAGCCACTCAGCGAGCGAGCGACTTCTGCGCGTCATTATTGGAAGCAGTTGCTATTGGGGAAAAGCAGCAAATAAGATATCGAGTTAATGTTTGGGAAATCGCAATAAGCTCATCTCTTTTGTTTCGAAGAATGGCAACAGTGTTTAAATTGCTCCTGCAGTTCTGACCTCGAGGAAATATTTCACTTGATTTTTGAAATTTTATTCGATTTTCTTTTCTACGCAAGCTTTACGATCAAATGAAGTAAATGAACTTTGAAATATTATAAAGTAGACAGAGAATATACCTACAAAAAACGAGTCAACAAAGATTTAAATAAAATAAACTATAACAAACTAGGCGTGGCGGTGTCGGAACTAGAAGTACCGGGTCAGATTTAGTGTACGGCACCCTTGGCGCGATTTTTTCCACATTTAGCGATAATTTTTTTTTAAATGGCAACCCGTCACCGACCCGACAAGGAATTGCAGCAACCCTATTGGACAACAGTTGTTTTCTTTGGTTCTCGCTCGTGCAAAAAGTCGCCAAAATGGCGACTTTTGGCGATATTTTGAAAAAATCGCCAAGGGTGACCGTACAGTAAATTTTTACCGAAGTACCCTATGCTGTGCTACCTATTTACGCCGTATGTGCTTAGCGTTATTGCAAGATTTTACATGCATTGTCATCTAATTTCCTATTGAATAAGACTATTTTATGTTAATCGTGCCATTTGTCACGTAGTTATAGTTTTGGAATGGACAATTGATAAAAGCGTAACATAATGTTTCTGTCCTGATGTCTAATAAAGCTGATTTTAAAGATGCTTCACGTCAACATATATACGTCTTTAAGAATAAAAAATTATACACTGTGTAATCAACGCATTATGTTCATATCCCTTACGCTGAAGCGTACGGTGAATTGTGTGTTTAAAAATCCCTTGAGAGAATCTTTTATTAACATTTGCTGTAATTTACTGAACTTTTGTTTTTCGGTTGTCCCTTACAAATCTGCACACTTTTTCCGTTCGAGCATTCAGTGGCCCACAGAAGGTACGTTGAGATCCACTTTTTTGGCTAACAGTCCCGTCTTTAAGCACTCTCATTATAGATGCCCTTGATTAATTTCGAATTAATTAGTTATGTGCCATTATAATAAATATTACATATTTTATTTTGTATATCTTTAGGATTTTCAGATGTAGAAAAAAATAAGAATTGCCGTACCAAGTGTATGATGCCAGCTGCCGTGAGCCACACACTGATGACGATGGACACTAGTTGGGCTAGTCGAATTGATGAGCTCGTCTTCAAAACATTCAGATACTGTAAGATATCTGGAACAGACATCAGTCGCAAGGCTCTCAAGAAACGAAGGCCTAGTGAAAGAAACAAAAGAACACTTTAAACTAAAACTGACACTCATTAATTACTTTTAATTAAACAATCCATAAATACATTGTTTAAAATAGCTTTTGAGTAACTAATCTTGTGTTCCATATTCTCCGTGGAAATTCCAAATGTAAATAAATCGAAAATGTTTCGTTTTGCTGAACCTTCACTGTTAAAAAATATGTTTTCAAAAATTATTAATGTACTCATTTTTTTTATTACATTCGATGCTTATCAAAGAACTCCGAATACATAAGTTTAATATTTGAAAAAAAAGCACTCAGTAAAAATAAATGAAAAGAGCAGTTGTTTGCCTACATAAATCCCTTTCAAAATAAATATCGACAATTACTACCTTGACTTACCGGGAATGGATCCCAGAGCTATAGACACCGCTGTTCGGAGTATTATCCGTTAAGCTACCGGGGCGACGTGAAGAAGTTATAAACAGAAGTAATTTTAAAAAGGTGTGTTAAAATAATCGAGTTGTAATAACTCAGTTTCCATTTAAACAATCGACATTAAGTAATGAGCAAAACCGCTTTTTGAACATCCATTTTAAGTTTTCAGGTTGCTTTGTTAAGATGGCTTCAACAGAAGCTGAGATTAGCATAATTAAATAACACTGCTAATTTTTTCGAAAGTACGATTACTTAAATTTGAGTACGTCATCGCTGATTTACGATGCAATTGTACTAAAAAAGCGAGTACGTTCTTGTACTCATTTTTAAGCACTTATTTTTTTTACAGTGTAGTTGGTCCGTTGATCTAACTTATAGAAGAGATGCAGAAATGAACCATTGATGACTTTTCGGGATATATTCCGGGATGTATCCCTTTACCTACTGATGTTCTCGTGATTTTTGCATTTTCAAAGTTGTTTTTACTGCTTGGAGATTTAAATAATTTTTCCTAGGCATGCCATTTTATATATATTTTTAATTAATTGTAAAGTGGCAGCTTGTAAGTTGTGCCAAAGTTTAAAATAAATAAGTTGTATCTCTTTTTAAATTAAAAAAAAATATTGTGAAATTGAATATTTTTGTGAATTTAAACATGGGATGCAAAAAAAACCTGGAAATCCCTTGACGTAATATTACGTTCAAGAGCTTCGGGGGTTTAAATAAAATTTTAGTTCAAATTTCGTTTCTTATGCTGAGAAATTACTTAAGGGAGACCCGAGCCCCAAATCCTAATTTGTTTATTAATGAATTCAGAAATACCATTTTTTTTATATTATTAGAACATATTTTTCTAAACAATAATCAAAAACAAAAATATATTTAAAAAATTTATTTTTGTTATTTTTTGCATTTTTTAAGCTTAAAAAGACTTTTTTTAAAAAACACTACTCCTCTTTAAATTTTTAATATTTTTTAATTTTTTTAATTGATTAAATAACGTCAAAGTACATACTATAAACGTATGTATAGACTTTTGCAGATTTGTGTTTTAACTGTCTTCAAAAACTTATTTTAAGTTCGAAACCCAAAAAATATTAAAATTTTTATGTTTAATAATTTGTAACAAAATAATTTATAACTTAACTTAAAAAAACTATACATACGTTTATAAAGCAAATATTAGAGCTTCAAAAACTATTAACAGCTTAGTTTTAAGTTAATTAATTAACAAAGCCTTAGCATTTTAAACATGACCAAAATTGAAATAAAATATTTTGAGAAAATGACGATTGTTGCAGACGAAAAGTATGTAGAAAGATGATAAATGGTATATAAACATCTAAAAAAACATATTTTCTGTTTTTTTTACTGTTTTGAAATTTTGTACACACCTTCTTTAGTATGTTTAGCATCGTTTTATGAAGAAAAAAAAATTAGCATTTTTTTCGGATTTTGGGGCTCGGGTCACCTGTAAGAGTAACTTAGACATGATAATGATTAATCGAAATGTCTCGCCATTGTGCACAATGTTACAACTTTTAGTGGATTTCCTTTTTAGTTTTATTACATTTCTTTTAGAAAAACAAGAAGTTCAATTCAATGATTTCTTTTAAAACCAAAGCAATTTAGTTTGACAATTACAACTCCAAAGAAGTTTATGTGAAATTACAGAAAACATTAATTAAATTGGTACAATTTTTCCTTCCCGGTAATTTACCGAATAAAGCGCTTTATCGATGCACTCACTGATTGTTTCCCCAATTATCGATCTCCAAAGAGTATTAAACACCAAAGGATGTGCAGATCAATAGTCAATGAATATTTCAGTCCAGAAAATTTTGTTTTCTATCTATTCTAATTTTCGTTATGGCAACATTAAAAAAAATGTTTAGCTAACAGCGCTATCTTATTTATTTATTTAACATACAAGGTGGTCACAAATTGTTGGACGATCATATTTATCTGCATTGGCATAACTTTATTTGTGCCCAACTACTCCGCTTATATTTTAAATAGGTTGTTTAGATTAGGTAGCAACAAACAAAGCAGTTACAATATTGCAAAAATAATGGGTTATTATCAGGCAGTAGGTATAGATTTTTATGGGGAGGTTTCGGTGAGTGATTGAGCAATATATTTTTTCATGTAGCTTATTTCTTCCAAATTGGAAGAGGTAAAAAGTAATAATATGCTTTTATAATGGACTATTATATATATTTTCTATCATATATATCTATACATTGGTACATATGGTATCTATATAGGGGTGGTTGAAATAAAATTGTTTTTAAATGGATTTTTTTTAAATATACAAAATCAAATTCAGTCTTTCCTGGGGAGCAGCAAGTTTTATAAATTATTTACGATGAAGAAATTATTATGTGCCTTTTTCGTTTTGTTTCTCTTGTTGAACATCAAAGTTTAATAATTGTTGAATCAGTTTCTTTTATTATTCTGTCTCTGCCCGACATAGCGGCCATCGCATGGTAATAAATATATTATTTCGAATTCGCATTAAGCAGCCTTGACTGTACAAATTCAAGTTTTCCAAGCTCAACGAGAAGTATTACTGCGGAAATTCAAATTTATCCAGCATATTTTTGTTACTCTTACAGTTTTTTGGTTCTCGAGTTCCTACTAGACTTTCTTAATTTTGGCCATTGTATTGCCATATGTAATGGGGAGGGGCTTGTATCCGTTAAGTCCTCCCCTTACCTACATGATTGGTTATTATGTGTAGTTAAACAGCCAAACAATGACCGTCTTCCAACTATTTACGACAACCCTGTACGCAACAATGACACATATTGTATGCCTACATATGATAAACAGATGAATTATTCAAATTTTGAACTTAGGTAAAAATGTATAATAAAAATACTGTTTTCGAGACAAAATTTCGATTGGTTGGTTGAATTAGCATCACGCTAGAGCTAAGTACTCCATGAACGATCGTAATTTTGATCCATGGTCAGATGGCGAATACAACTTCTGAGTTAGCACTTTGTCCGAAATTCAATACCACAACCAATATGAGGACATTTGACGCACGAAAGCTTTAATGTACACCAAGAGTCTTGGGAAGCCTGACACTTCAATTTGAAAGCGTGACCCTTTCTTTGGAAAGTCGGACAATTTCTTTGGTAATATGGTAACCCAATACCCAATTGGAACGTAATTACCATGATGAAAATTAGTATACCGCATTATTTTCAGATTTTTATGCACAATTTCGAAATGTCTGACAACGTTCGGTTTTCACACGATGTGAAGAAGTACCGTGTGAAACCCATGTGTGAAAGAGCGCTTACCTATCCACGTTCTCCCCAAGTAGATGGATATGAAAGAGGGCGGAATGGTGAAATAATCCACGAAGGAATAAAGCTCCAGCATGAACCATAACTTGTCGCTAGCGGCGATAAACTGAAACACAAACACGTATCGTCTTTTTACAACAACCCTAAACAAGAAGTTGACTGCAACTGACAAAAACATAATAAATAAGCAAGGTTTTGAGTAAGAAAATGTTTGAATATAAAATCTTCCACTCTAGTTAACTCTAATTTAGGTACACACTTTTAAAAACTAAAAAGCGACAGAAATGAATTTTTTCATTTTTTTGGCAAATAGATTCTTTCTTCAAAGACTTTAAAAGTACCAAAGACTTAAAATACTTTTTATTTCTATGTTTAAAATGCTCTGATATATGTAACATTATTTTTATAGCAATGTTATTCTAATTTGTAAGAAACGTTTAACGGGGCACATTTTACATTTATCTTTAATTTTGCAGATATCATTAAATTTTTTTTTACATATGTGCACTAAGTATATTAACATAATCACATTATCAAACATTTAAAAACGTTATCGTTACAAAACGCTAAACATTTATAAAAATATTTATCTTTCTTATTTTCAATATAAGCCAAGAAAATATTTTCTAAAAAACCATAATTTTGCATTCTTGTAAACAAAAGAATGTATTTGACAAACTGTCTTTACATATTTTTGTTATTTTCAAAAGAAGTGTTTGTAAAATAATTGATAAAAAAGTCACTCATTTCACATGTCAGATTATTTAAAAAAAAATTTAAAACAATATAATCTACTTATTGTTAATCCCCAAAGACAAGTTACAGTAATATGTTTGAAAATGGACTGTAGCAAATTTGAAGCAGTTTATACAAACAGATCTGAACTTGCTTTTATTCAATGTTTAGGGTGATCTTTAAAATGTGGGATTTAAATAATACATTTGTATAAGTGGGTTGATAAATAATTTATTGAAGAAAAAAGTACGAACGTAGTTAGTATCTATCAGATTTATAAGACTCAGAACAGATTGTAAACATTTATATAAATTATATTGTAAAATAAACTTTTATAACGTAATTTTTACTTACGCGTATAAAAAAGTAGACCATAAAAAATATATTTAGTGCTAAGTCGATTTGTTGTGTGGTGTTTGAGGACCATGGGTGACACGTCTCCACTTTCTCTCTGAAATGACAAAAAAATATTATCAATAAAAATTATTATAATTTTTTTTTATTATCAATAAAAATTATTATAATTTTTTTTTATTATCAATAAAAATTATTATAATTTTTTTTATTATCAATAAAAATTATTATAATTTTTTTTTATTATCAATAAAAATTATTATAATTTTTTTTATTATCAATAAAAATTATTATATATATTTTTTATTATCAATAAAAATTATTATAATTTTTTTTCATTATCAATAAAAATTATTATAATTTTTTTTTATTATCAATAAAAATTATTATTATTATAATTTTTTTTTATTATCAATAAAAATTATTATAATTTTTTTTATTATCAATAAAAATTATTCCGATAACATATCCTCAAAATACCAGCAAAACAGGACGACAACTAAATCCAAGTATTTTTTTAATCAATAATTTTGAAATTAAATTTTCATGCTAAAATAACACATAGAAATAGATTATTTCTACTCTTGTATGATATCTGCATAGCACACCAGTAAATGGTTCAACATTGTAATTAGATGTCCCTGAAAAGTTTAATCTGTTAAATGATAGAAAACTAAATGCTTAATGATGCATTGTAATTAATTAGTGAATGTTAGGAATTAGCATATTTTTTTTACATAAAGGTGGACCAATTGTTTTTGAAATAATCGTTTGCAATTATTTTTGAGTTGATTTTTAATTTTTTTTTGTCCGGTTCAATTTAAAGTGCTCTAAGTACAGATACATACGCCGTTTTTGGTTATCTGAAAACGTTTTGCAAAAGCTGTTGCAATACTATCAAAATGTGCAATAAATATACATTTCTATGTATATTTATTGTACAAATTTTTATTGTATATTTATATACAAACCGCAATAAATATACATTTCTATTTTGGTCGTATCAGTATACTCTGCGCAAATTTAAACCTTGTATATTATATGGTCGGAGATAGTGGTATTTTAACCCTCTGAGCTTTAGGAAAATGTCAAAAATGTAAAGTTGTTTTCTTTTCCAAACAGTTTTTTTTATATTTCTAAAATAAAGTAAACTAAACAAAACACATAATACAGATATATATTTTTTTTAATTTTAATATTTTAATAGATATAGCTTCCAAGAAACATTCCAAAGCTTTAGATATGAAAATATTGAAATATCAAGTTTTAAATTTCAAGAATCTAAATTTTAAATGTATTGCTGGAAAAACTAGAAATCCATGGAAAACTAGAAATCGTTCAGCTCTGTCAGAAGGTTAATAGCAATAGTATTAAACACGGTTAAATTTAATGAATATATATATTATAACATATATACATTATATATAAGAGAAGTTAGTATTTTTAATACCAGGTTTTAATGATACTAAGTTTGTATTTAGGATTTCTGATAGTTTAGATTTTTAGACAGAACTATAACAGAATTGCTTTTAAATTAGGGTTGTAAACTCTTCCAGGTGTATATGACTTTATTTAAAAAATATATATATTTTTATAAATACAATGTAATTCTATATAATAAGCTGATATTAATAAAATAGAACCTTTGATTATCATCATCTTTTCAACTGTTTAACTATTAACTGTGTTATAAAAATACAAATACAACATTAAAACTACGCAATAAAAACAAATAAAATCTAGACATGTTTCGTGAGATATATCTCCCTTCTTCAGCAGAAATGAAAAGTCTGTGTGAACAACAAAAATTTTCATTTAATTGTGCACACAGACTTTTCATTTCTGCGAATGAAGGGAGATGTATCTCCCGAAACATGCCTAGATTTCATGTATTTTTATTGCAATTAGTTTTAACGTTGTATTTTAATATTCTTAATGCAAATAAATTTCCAAAAGAAGAGTTCTTAACTTAAGTTAACTGTGTAACTATATGTATACGAAACTTTTTATATCGAAAACAAATAACGTATAAATAACGTTAAAACTACAAAAAAAAAAGAGATTGCAAACATGCATTGACAAATTCATATTTTGAGAAGAGTACTGGAAAACACATATTAAAATAATCTAGATATTTCCACATTATTCAGGAAATATTATTTAACACACCCTCACATTACTTCCATAACCGTTATCATAGCACACTAAGCTTTCTTATCACACCGAATCCAATAATTACAGAGCAACGGATGGCAACAGAATAGCACATCAACACGGATAACGGTCGGGGAACGATTGAAGAGGACAAGTATCGGGATCAAATGACATTCGCGCAGCCCATTTTCCCTCACGCCTCCTGATCCTGAGTCAGATGGGATACCCTGTATCATCATCGGAAGTAAATAAGAGGTGCCTGGTTATGAATAGAAATGGCCTTCTTCTGCTGTGTCAGCTTTTGCTGTTATTCTGCTTCCATTACCCTGTAGTAGGATATGTTGTAACGACAACATGGGAATATGTATTATACCCGAATATGTTTAGCGATAATTTTTCTCATAAGCTTAATCATTATTCCATCGATGTTTGTATCTCATAGTTTTTTTAAATAATTTAATTCCCAATTGATTCCTTTGGTATTTGTATTTGTAACTTATTCTGTTTAGTGTTGCTATGGCCTCAAATCCTGTATCTCAATTTTGAAAATAATGTCATATGGAATTGGAACTTTTCGTAAATGCACAGTAGTAATGATAATATAATATTTGGTAATAAAATTTTTAATTACCCTAGTTCATAATAAATTTTCTTTGATACTGAGGAATTGTTTGACAAGATCCGATTTCACTCCAAAAGTGAGAGGATTCTAACCATTATCGATAAGAAGACACGCAAATGAACAAGTTTTGCTTCAGCCAATTTGCTCTCTGATGCTATGTTTTGTAATTAATTAACCCAAAATAACAAATTTTCTTTGCATTTCAGCTTAATTATTATGGGAAATCCTGTTTGTATTATTGATATTTTTTTTCTAAAAGTAAAAATTCGAATCTAGTTTAATAACAGAATAGTTTAATAATAGAATAGTTTAATAACTGTTTGAATGTTGATTCTTAATTAAAAACAAACGTATTGTACTCCTGAAAGTGACATTGGTTTTCACTAAATAATAAAATTCTTTACTAAAAAAGCTAAAAATAATAAGAATAATTAAAAAAAAACGCTTTTATTACATTAATTTTACTAAAATTAACTTATCTAAATTAACTAAAATTAAAAACACGCGGCGTTCAGGTTAACGACTTTAGACTTTTAAAGTGTGTGCGTTTGTATGCTTTTATATTTAGTAAATTTACATTAGTTTATTTAAAATTTATTTTTATATTGTTTTATGTTTTGCTGTTAAAATTTTTATCACGTTTAATTTATATATTAAAAAAAAGCTAGTGCTAAAAGAAGCCATTGCTAAACAAATAAACACTTCGGAGATTATTTTGTTTAATTTGTAAAATGATATTGCATAAAACTCTGTTTGATAGTAGGAAATCAGTTCCTTCAAAAGAACCAATATTCAATTTTTTTACCAGTAACCTTAAAATACGAGTTTAATTAAATACTTTTATGTCCTAATATATACTGAGATTGTTTACTGAGATTTTAAATGGGCACCGCCCTTTAATACTTTAACGCGTTTCAAAACACTTTTTATTTTATTTTAAACATAAAACCTACATACATGTATATGTGTGATACATTAAACATATCTTGTATGCAACTGAAGCTTGTAAATTGTATGCATCTTTTAATATATCACCCATTTTTGAAGGTCTAATATACTTAATAAAGAAGATTTTTAAATACGGTATGTCATTTATAGTAGTACTGTATTTTATTGAATCAGTACAGTACTAATATATTTTACTGTCATTTATATTAGTACTGTACTGAAGCTTAGAGATTGTATGCATCTTTTAAAATATCACCCAATTTAAAGGTCTTACATGTTTAATAAAAGGATTTTGAAACACGGTAAGTCATTTATATTAGTACTGTATTTTACTGATTCAGTACAGTACTAATATAATTTACTGTCATTTATGTGACAGTGTGCTGTCACACGTTGCAATTTTTATATAGGGATCTGACCTATACTGTACTTTGTGCAATTTGGTCAGTTGGCTAGACTGACTGTCGTCGATTTTATTACGGTGTTACAATGTGGGGAGAGTTACGTCACTGAGCTTTTTTACGACCATACCAGGATTGGCTAGGAGGGGTGATCCAGATGGGCGGAGCTAATCTCAATTGGTGGATTTGGTAATTCATGCAGAAATTAGAGTAGCAGTAGAGTCTCCACTTCATAATAACGCCCCTGAAGCCGGTTCTCGACGAGACACTGGAGACCAACGCCACTGAAAAGCCGGATCGCTAAGAGGTCACTGCATCACCGGAAAAGTCCCGATGCCAGGCTAAGAAGCAGAGTCCCCACTTCATGATAACGCCACTGAAAAGCCGGATCGCTACGAGGCCACTGCATCACCGGAAAAGTCCCGATGCCAGGCTAAAAAGCAGAGTCCCCACTTCATGATAACGCCCCTGAAGCCAGTTCTCGACGAGACACTGGAGACCAACGCCACTGAAAAGCCGGACGAGGCCACTGCATCACCGGAAAAGTCCCGATGCCAGGCTAAGAAGCAGAGTCCCCACTTCATGATAACGCCACTGAAAAGCCGGATCGCTACGAGGCCAATGCATCACCGGAAAAGTCACGATGTCAGGGTAAGAAGCAGAGTCCCCACTTCATGTCAACGCCCCTGAAAACCGGATCTTCACGAGCCACTGGAGACCGGTAAATCACCTCAGACGGTAGCTCTCCTCACCAGTTGCACGTAAGAGTCAGTTTAGCATAATCTTGCACATAACCCCCCAACCATACGTTTCTGCTACTTAATGAATTTAATGTGTTAATAAAGCACCATTTAAAAGTAAGTTATTTGTATGTTATGTATTTCTTCCAAACCAACGTTATTCAAAAAGAAACAAAAAATAACACAACGCATTCCAAAAATGTACTAACCACAACCTTACGACAATTTATATTAGTACTGTACTGAAGCTTGGAGATTGTATGCACCTTTTAATATATCACCATTTTTGAAGGTCTTATGTACCTTATAAAAAGGATTTTGAAACACGGTAAGTCATTTATATTAGTACTGAATTTAGAAGTAATAGAGGGTTGTCACAAATTATTGAGGGATGGTCATTGTTTGGCTATATCACAATTAACTGTATTGGCATAATAAAACGTTATTCGTATCCCAATTACTTGGCTTATATTTGAAATAAGTCGATTTCTACAGTAATAGCAAACAAAGTAGTTAAAACATATAAAAAATGGTTAATAATTTTTTTTATATATAAACAGCAAAACTATGCACATCGTCCAAAAATGTGCGGCCATGCAACATAACTATAAATCAACAATTTTCATCGTTATCCTCCTTTTATAACGAGGAAACTATTTTAAAAGAATCATTATTTAAAAACATTTAAAAGTAATTTCCAAATTGCGTCTTCCGTGGTTGAAATATAGTGTGAATCTTGAAACAGTGTGGCTTTTTATAAATAAAAATGCATCTAATTTGCGGAGTATCAATTTCCATCAACCTGACCATGTAATTAGTTTCGTGAGTGCGGTGCATTAAATCAGTCAAACTGCAAATTACCAAGCTGCCGTCTCAAGTTAAAAATTATTGGGTTGAATTAAGCAGGCCGATAAGTTTTGACTTGCACCATGTTTCCAGGGAAACACTAAATATTCAAGACATTTTATTTAAAATACAACTTAAAGTAAATTTCTATGTCTTTTAAATTTTTAATTTTCGGTGAATTCGTAGTTCTTATCTTTATATATATTTCTCTTACGCGGTGATTGAAAAACGCTGTTTCTCTGTACGCGGAGTGGCAACAGTTAGTTTGTTTACGAAATTCTGTTGCGCCCGTATTTTTATATTGCCATTATGAAAGCCATTTTGACGATTAGCCGCCCCTTCAATTCAATATGGAGCTGCAACTTTTTAGATTAAATAATACCTATTTACAAATTTATAAGGAAGTATTTAGGAGTTTTAATTATTTTCTTTATAAATTGCCATTCTAACTTTTATAAAAAGAAAGCTCATTTATTGGAATTTTGCCATCGAGCTTAAATCTGATTAGAACTAACTACAGTACTGTAATAATTTCATAATTACAGTTTCTTTCCAATTAAAATTGCTAAATGAACATTCAAATCTTTCGAATTACAAAATCTGTTCCTTTTAGAAATAATTTATCTTATCCTCGTTAAATTAGTTCTTTTTGTAGAGAATCTTACATTACGGTAGGTGTAGAAATAACCAACCAGATGAATACTTTGGATATAGATATATGTGTACATTTTAATCTCATGTTTTATGTGTTAATGGAGAATATAAAGTAATTAATTTTCGGATTTTAATTAACTATCTCTAACCTGAAATTTTATAAAAAAGAATAATACAAGGTGCCATATATGAAGTAATTTTTATCCCAACCTAATTAACTATTAACCACTTTTTCGTTTTGAAAGTTTAATGGAATTGCTTTGAAACGATCAACTTTAACGTAAACTATTTCCTTTTACTAAATGGCTCGGCTCTTTTATAATTTAATTTAAACTCTTTTGTGAGCTGTCGTAAAAATATTTTCAATATCTTTTGATTGGCAAAGCCATAGTAAGTTTTGCGTAATTAAAAACTCAAATAAGACAACGACTTTTAATCTAGACAAAAATTTTCGAAATTCCTTATTATTTTTCTGGGAAGCGTTAATGAAATTTCTATCCTTGAAATATAATTAGAGTGTTCCACGAGGGGCCACTTTTGGTTTAAATTAAGATCACAACGTCTTATGTTAGCTACAGGGCAGTTCTTTTACTGTACCAAGTTACAAAACAGTAAGAACGATGGAATATGGATATTATAAATAAAAACGTTAAAAGATCAGAATGCTGTTAGGAGATTTGAAACTAGGTTTTTCGTTTATTTTAGTGAAACGTCATTTCCGCAGATTATAGAAATAGGAATTGGTCATCAATAAAAACTTTTCCGACAGGAGAAACATACGCAAGTTGTTCCGTCTGACACCGCGAGCCTCATCACTGAACTCTAACTATAACTTCTGGAAGTCTCAAAACTTGTTTTCTCTATGTGCGCGTTGAAGCCAATGTGGAAGCAGCCATACTGTGTCCAAAACGATGTTTTAGTGATTTAGGGGTGTTTTTTAATACCATAGCATTGTATAAATATGAAATATATTCAAATATTATATTTTCTTCTTATAGAATAAATTTTTATATTGCCAAACAAATAGTTTTTGCTCTTGCTTTTTAACAACTTCGACTCTAACTTGCAAAGGACTTTCTATTTTAATAGCAGATTGCATTTAAAATGGGTTTCAAAAGAAAATAGAAAAAAACTCAGCCAAAAACAATACTTGTCGGCTTATTTTAACATGAAAAATACACGAAATATTGATGTAGTTGTTACCCCCTTAATTGACTTCAGGTCAACAAAACGTTGTGCAATATCCAGAAGTTACAGTTAGAGATCGCGGACCACCTTTTGGGAACCACAATCTTACTGTATCAAACAGTCACCGGGAAAAAAAATTTCCATTATAAAAAATAAATTGTTTTAAAACCAATTACAATTTTAAAGACTAGGTATTAGACGAATAAAATTATAAAAAAAAACTACGAACGTTAATTTCAGACTAAATTATGGTATCCAAACCCTCCATAAGTATCAGGGGAGAGCGATATATTGTTAAGCAGGGTTTAATTAGAGCCCACTGGCACCCCCCCCCCACCCCCGAATGTGACGCGTGCAATTAACCGTAAACTTCCCCCGGAGGTTTTACGGATGCACGGAATGATGGAACTATCGAGATAACATTCTTAGCGGATCATCCATTCGCGTCAGGGGGGCAGGGATCGACGGGTCCAGGGAGTGAGGGGGTAATGAAGCCGAACGGAATGCTGCAGCGAGCAGTGATGTTGCCGGAGAATATGTTGCTGGGTGATGCTGGGTCGCAGCACTGAACTCTAACTGTAACTTCTGGAATGCGCATATTAATATGCAGTGTTCAAATTATTACGATCTTGCACCAAAATTTTGTACTCATTTAGCTGCAACCATCATTTGGTGCTTAGTTTTGCCTTTTTACGGTACTATCACGGGTACTATTTAGTTGTGAAACGTTGTACCAAAATTCGCGTTTTCGCTATCCCATATTATGGTGAAACGCCGGTATAATTTGTTGGATGTTCGGGAAGATTTTCCAGTATTTTTGTAGTGAAGCTAGCAATCCTCTGATAGCAAAATCACTATTCTGTTTACTTTTTTTTATCAAGAACTCGAACTAGCAATTCTCTGATTACCAGCTGAACGCTTTTATCCACTGAACAACAGTTCCCCTAATGCAAGAGGATTGATGGGATTCCCCGGTTTGTAGATTCAGCGAAGGTTTCGGTTGCAGTTTAGAAGATTGCACCATTTTTTGGTAATTGATGTGCTATTCTCCATCAAGGATTTTCTATTCAACCTATATACACAATGTACATTTCTACCTCTATATTTCGTATATTGTTCATGCTAAAATATGCCAAATTGCAGTGCTTAAAGCATTTTTTCTTTATTTTCCATTAAAATTCATTTTGAATGTCTATTCCTTGAAATTAATTTTGTGAATACGCAGTAAATAGAAAAACTATATTTTTGACGATATACAAATTGATTCTATATGTTTATGTAGTAAATTAAATAGACTTTTTTAACATTTCTATAAAGCGTTGAGAAAAAAAACCCCACAAAATCACTTTTAAAAATTGGTTGGGGCACTGTATGGCTTCAACCGCGCCCATTGAAGGAACTGGTTATGAGCACTCCAGAAGTTACAGTTAGAGTTCAGTGTTCGTGAGTCAGATTCATATTGAAATCTTCAAACGCAATGAACTTAATTTCTTCCTCGAATGCTCAATGATCCTAGATCACCAGATGCGATAAACAGAATTCTTTGTTTAATGAGCGTGACAAGCATTTCAGAGTAAGTATGGTTCACGTCTAAACAATATTGTTCCTAAGCAACGGATGCCTTAAATGCAGGAGGGTGAATAACCGTTTGAAATATTCTTATTTAAACACATATTTATTTTACGTCTTTAATTTTTTATGGGTAATTCATTAAATGAAAAGTTCGTAGAAAATGAAATATTTTTTCAAGACACTGTAATGAAAATATACTTTTTAGGATAAACATATATTTAATACTTTAGCTTCGAATATATCACATGAAGATTATTCTAACTAAATTTTTATTTTGTGATTGCTGCCAATTAATACATTTTATTTGTTGGTAAGAAAGCCACGAAAAAAATTCCAAAAAAATTCATGTATAATTTGTTTTTATATTGAAGCCTAAGATTTTATTTAAATATTACCATTATATAATGAATGATTAACGTTTTGGAGAGAATTGTGATAAATAAATATTTGTTATTATAGACATATAAGATATTTTATAAGATAAGGTCACTTTTGTATGGGTACGGTATTAAACAAAACTCTATTTTCATTAATCGATATTCGAAATCTCTTTTACAGACCTTCAAAAAGCTAATCACAATAAAATAACTTTATTTCTAAGTTCTTAAATATAAAAAAACGATTACAATTTCTATTTGAAATATATAAATTTAAATAAAACGCTCGATTGTCAATAAAATAGAAAACAATAAAACTAATAAGTTTTCAACAATTCTTTTCACATTTTTCCTTAATAAGTTTTAATTTAAGCCCATAAAGTTAAGTTAAATATAAGAAGTAATGTAGATGTTTTAAAACCAAATTTTCTTTAATTTGAGAAGAAAACTTTTTTTAATAATTATAATTATCCCAAAACAAAAATATTCGTTCTGAAATCGGCATATTATACCTTACAGATACTAAAAGAAGCCATCTTGCTATTTTTTTACTGAATGTTAAGTTTTATTTATTAACGTTTTTGTTTGAAATGTTTTATAGTAAAAATATATTTTTTGTAGTTAAACAAAATGTAATTTAAAGTAGAGTACCATAGTGTAAAAGCAGTTAAATATTATTATAGGTTTTTAAATGTATGCAACTTACCTGGACGCATCTATAAAATAAATTATCAAAGAAGCTATGCTGAGAAGAAACACCAACACAACCTGAAACCGAAAAATAGATTTTGTTAGTATAAGTTTTTTTTATACAAAATAATATATGTACAAATATCTCAATCCACTATAATATATTGAAATGATTTTATAAATTGTAATTTAGTTGTATTTTAAAATAAATTTTATTGACTTTCATTTATTACATTTTTAAATTGTATAAGTTATTATTAAATCAATATAAAACATTTCACATCAAGAGATAACATGTAAAACATTTCACATCAAGAGATAACATGTAAAACATTTTACATCAAGACATAACTTTGAAACGCAGGACGAGTGTACACTTAATTCTTTAACATTTGGAATAAAAGTCATAAACATAAAACAGCCATTAAGTTTTCAAAAGATATAAAATATTTATTCCATATTATCTGTTATTTATAATAAGCAATTTCCTTTTAAAATGTTATGTTTAGTAATTCAAAATTTTTGGCATAAAAAAATTAAAGTATAGGAAGTTTAATATAAATAGCATAAAGTACATTAAACTAATTAAATTTCAATGTTTGAATTTGAAATATACATTAAGAGTTTTGTGAAAAAATTATAGTAACTTGTAAAAGGGAGGATGACACAAGGGGGGAATTTGTAAACAGAAATTAATGTTTTTATACCAAATTTTATAATAATGTTATACTAGCTATTGATCATACTAAATAACGTACGAAATTGTTTTTATCTAAATAAATCCTTCTTCGTACATTTGAAAAAGAGTTTTTTATATAACTAAGGTGTGGGTAAAACACCATTATTACTCAACTTTTAAGTATTATAACTTAAAAGAAACCTTACAGCTTTGTCTATATTAAACCTTTATAGTGCATCAAAAACATTTGCATCATCACACATTTTTAAAAGTTTTTTCTTGTCGACAATTTTCGGATCGTATTAGCTATTAATCATACTAAATAACGTACAAAATTGTTTTTATCTAAATAAATCCTTCTTCGTACATCTGAAAAATAGTTTTTTTTGTATATAAGGTGCTTTTTTGGTAAAACCCCTTTATTACTCAACTTTGTATTATGCCTTAAAAGAAACCCTACAGCCTTGCCTACATAAAACCTTTATAGTGCATCAAAAACATTTGCATCATCACACATTTTTAAAACTTTTTTCTTGTCGACAATTTTCGGATCGTATTAGCTATTTACTAAATAACGTACGAAATTGTTTTTATCTAAATAAATCTTTCTTCGTACATCTGAAAAATAGGTTTTTTTGTATATAAGGTGCTTTTTTGGTAAAACCCCTTTATTACTCAACTTTGTATTATGCCTTAAAAGAAACCCTACAGCCTTGCCTACATAAAACCTTTATAGTGCATCAAAAACATTTGCATCATCACACATTTTTAAAACTTTTTTCTTGTCGACAATTTTCGGATCGTATTAGCTATTTACTAAATAACGTACGAAATTGTTTTTATCTAAATAAATCTTTCTTCGTACATCTGAAAAATAGGTTTTTTTGTATATAAGGTGCTTTTTTGGTAAAACCCCTTTATTACTCAACTTTGTATTATGCCTTAAAAGAAACCCTACAGCCTTGCCTACATAAAACCTTTATAGTGCATCAAAAACATTTGCATCATCACACATTTTTAAAACTTTTTTCTTGTCGACAATTTTCGGATCGTATTAGCTATTTACTAAATAACGTACGAAATTGTTTTTATCTAAATAAATCTTTCTTCGTACATCTGAAAAATAGGTTTTTTTGTATATAAGGTGCTTTTTTGGTAAAACCCCTTTATTACTCAACTTTGTATTATGCCCTAAAAGAAACCCTACAGCCTTGCCTACATAAAACCTTTATAGTGCATCAAAAACATTTGCATCATCACACATTTTTAAAAGTTTTTTCTTGCTGACAATTTTAGGTGAGAACTCACAATGCATATTTCAGAAAATTACTACATATATTCATATAAGCGCCCCGTTCCAAGCTTATGTGTTTAAAGCACCAAAAAACACCGCAATCGCCCTTAACGACACCACAACTACGTAAAAAGGGATCGTTTCCTGCGGCCCTAATTGGCAATGAGGGGGAAGGACAACTGTTTACAAAAACGACATTCGTCTGACCCATCGGCTGGAGCCCCATCACTCCTAATGATGAGGCGCCCAAGGAGATCGATGGAACAGAAAATAGAAGATGAGGTTTTCTTCTCTTAGAAAGTTGTGTTGGCGCACGCTTATCGGGTCGTGAATGGAATGACGGGGGATGAAAGGGCTTCTAATTGATGCCCGTAACAGCTTTTTCCTCAGACGATTTTCTTTGTGTTGTTGGGGCTTGTACCCCATTCTGGGGGTGCCCCTCCCCTGTGGAATGTAATAGTGAAATGGTTGTAGTTATTACTTTTGTGGTTGACAATCTTGGTGAGATTATTTTGTGGATTCGAAAATAGTAGGTTTCATTTGTTTTGTGTTTCTACATAGTCTAGTTAAAATAACACAAGCAAAAATATTTATATACAACTACATGATATCCTATTCTTTTTGGTTCGATTTCCTTAATTTATGAACTTTTCAACATTAAACCTTAAAACTTTCATATTTTGTATATAACTAATTTTATACCAAAGTACTGATATTCGTTTGTGACTATAATCAGGTTCAAATTCCGTACAAATCGTAAAGAACTAACTGTCCAAAATTGACTTTTAGTTTCCTGACTTTGATTTTTAGTTTTCTGTTAAAGTTATATATTTGTGTTAATAAACAGTATATTGTTATGAAGTTTGGTATTTCTAATAGTTGTTATTAATTGGGTTTAGTTAATCTTCTTGATACAGTGTCCTTTACTTTATACCACACCAATTACATTGCCCATCATAACTTGCACACGGCTTCGAAGTGTGTGAAGCTTGCGGTCGCGAAGTGTCCCAAACCGTCGCCAATAACCCACTGTCTAGTGCGACGTGAATTAACCAAACCAAACTATGTAAAGTTGCCTGAGGTTCCATCATAGCTGTTGCCATCGTCATCTGACCATTGTTCAAAGTTACAAGGTGTCTTCCCGTGTCTTTTTGTGTTAGACCCAGGACCGTAGGTAATAGTCTACTATACAACTTAAAGTTGCGGCGTTAATCCATCTATCTAACCAACCAACCATCGCGTTATGCGGGCTCCTTAAATTTGTGGGGAGGGGGGGGCCTCCAGTTGTCAGTGGATAAAGTAAAAAAGTACTGATCTTGCAATCGGAGGGTTGCCAGCTTCGATACAGAAATACTACAAAGTCGTCCAGAACATCCAACAAATAATACTGGCGTGTATACGGGACTGGTGTACGATAAATCTGATCGGGATCCAATGTCCTGACGCTTATTGAGATTCCGTCGGGTCCCAGCTCAGGTCATCTGACCATGTATGGTTCAAAAATACGAAGCATTGTTCCCGGGTCTTTCCCTGGGGGCCTCCGTGGCCCAGTGGATAAAGGCGTCAGCTGGGAATCAGAGGATTCTAGGTTCGATCCTGTGCGACGAAAGAGTAGTGATCTTGTGATCGGAGGGTTGTCAGTTTCGCTACAAAATACTAGAAAAGTCATCCAGAACATCCACAAAATATTATCGGCATGTATACGGGACTGGTGCACGAGAAATATGATCGGTGTCCAAAGTCCCGACGTCTACTGAAGGCGTTGGGTGCCAGCTCAGATGTTGTCCTCGTCATGGTTAAAAAATACGAGGTATCGTTTCCGGGTATTTCGTTCGGGATTGACCCCGAATCGTCACCAATAGTCCACTGTGCAGCTCTAGTGCGACGATAATTAATCAAATCAATCAATAAACCGGGTATTTCCATCGAGATAGACCCCGAATCGTTGCCGAGCCCCAGTTGCTCAGTTGGTTAGGCGTTCAGCTACTAATCAGAGGATTAGTGGTTCGCATCCGTGCAATGGACTTGACATAGAAAAGTAAAAAAAGTAGTGATCTTGCGATCGGAGGAATGCCAGCTTCGCTACAAAAATACTAGAAAGTCGTCCAGAATATCCAACAAATTATACAGGCGTGTATACGGAACTGGTGCACGATAAATCTGATCGGGGTCCAAAGTCCCGACGTCTATTGAAGGCGTTGGGTGCCAGTTCAGATGTTTCCTCGTCATCTGACCATAGTTCAAAATAACGAAGTGCATGTATGAATGTGTGTATGAATGTGTGTGTGAATGTGTATGTGTTCCCGGGTCTTTCCTTCGAGATTGACCCCGAACCGTCGCCAATAGCCCACTGTTCAGCTCTAGTGCGACGTTAATTAACAAACCAACCAACCAACCATCAGGTTTATTCAAATTTTTTTTTATATTGGTGCCATGCATTTAGTCATTAATATTAGTTTAATGGTACGGTATCTTATATTTGTTTCATATAAACAGGGTATCTGTTTGTATTATATCTGATAAATTGGGTATCTGATAGACCCCGAATCGTCGCCAATAGCCCACAATTCAGCTCTAGTGCGCTACATTAAATAACCAAACCAAACCTTAAATTTGGGGGGGGGGGGGGTGAATTCATGTTGGCGAAGATACTCCACTATCCTTAATACATATATTTCACCACTGACAAATTCATAAGCGAAAACTATCCACTCAGAATCAACTGGTCCCCAGTGCCTCTCTTTATCGAAAGCCCCCCTGAGAGCTTCCCCCTTGTTAAAGAAAAAGAGCGGGCCGTAATTTATAAGACAAGCTTCATTACTCTTTCCCCCTCTCTTCTCTCCGATAAATTTCATTTACCGCAAATGAAAAGTCCTCCAGAGCTGGAGCCTGGATTCTCCTTCCAACGAATTTCCATGCATAAAGCGATATCTAAAACATCTGTTTTATGTAAGGGTCGTTTCCTTGTTAGCTGTGGGCTTTTATATCATGAATAATTTATATGTTTTTGTTAGGGCTCTCTTTGGGTTTAATAAAATTGAGCGTTGAAGTAATGATAACTTTGTGTTGGGGTATATTCCTTTCATAAATGAAATTCTGCGAAATGTATTTCAGTGTAAAATTTATAGCGTTAGCTTTAGTTAATTAGTGTTTTTTGTTATTTAGGAGTATTTAAGGTTTTTGAATTAATATTTGTGCAAATTATTTTCGTTCCATTTTCAAGATTTCTTCATAGAATATCACATTGAATTTTTTTAGATATATTGTTATCGTTATTAACCCTCCCAGTGACCGATGTCCAATTTCCATTTACCTGCCGAGCGTCACCCATCTTAAAAGCCTATGGCCTTCTTAGCGGCAGGTAGTTTTAAGAGGCAAGTTTCATCCCCCCTTTGCGGTTTTTCCAAGTGACAGTGATGTATTGCTCAATTAGCGGACTGAGGGACCGAACCCAGAAGGGAGGGGTTTCGTCTTCTTTCGCGACAACGCGTTCCCTTGCGCCCGTGGCAAAAGATCATTAGTATACAAAGGCCGGTGTTGAAATGACCCTCGGTTTAGTTCGCAGATGTGGTTGTGCTCAGTAAAGGGAGATTTAGTTTAAAGTGTGCATTATCGCACTGCACAGTGTTTTGTACAGATAGCATTTTTTTCTTTTCAAGGAAGTAGTTTTTCTTTACAACTTTTGCCTCTGCGCAACAAATGAAGATTTAACATTTAGAAGATGTGTTTGATAACTGAGAGCATACACGTTACTATTTTCCTAATACAAAAAAAATATTAATAACTAAATATATGTTTTATTTTTTATTGTTATGTGGATTATATAATTTTTTGATTACCCGCTTCGTAAATCTAAGTATTTCAAAATAAAGTTGCAGATTTATAGTATAGACAATATTTTACCAAAGCCGCGAAATGTAAAAATATCAAACAATATTAATTATATTTAAAAGTCTTACTCTTATTAAAAATAATTAATAGTGTTCCGTCCTAAAATGTTTAAATGTATAGCCGGAACGCTCCGGAACGGCGTTCCGGTCCCTCTCTTTAGTAAAAAATTATTATGATTCCAGATTTGGGTTTGATGGATGCTGCATTGCACTCCCACACTCCACGGAAGGTTACTGTTCTGGTACCTCTATTTTTAGAAATCGAGCACTGACTATAAGTATATGCGAAGAAATAGCAAAATGTTAGGGGTTGGGTGCATTTTTTTTTTGTTTTACAGACAATGATACAAGTCTATTGTAATAAAATTCCCAGCCTTTCTAAAGGGATGTTGAATAAAGTAAATAGAGTGTAAGTTTAAGGCTGTTTTTTCACACACCGGGAAAACCAGTACCGGTGATGGCGCCGGATGCAATGCTACGGTATACATTGCCGCATCGGGCTACGTGAAAAGTTCTAATTTAATAACATTGCCACCTGCTGCCGGTGCCGTACCCGACTCCGGTTTTCCCGGTGTGAGAAAAAGCGGCCCTAATGACTGTCTTTTAACTGCAAAAATGTATTGTGGAGACAAGGGGGAGGGAGGAAAGTATGGGGAGGATTAAAACTAATGTATCAGTGCGTGACATGGAGAAGAGGGATAGACAAATAAAATGAAAAATAGCGTGGCGTAATAAATGACCGCTCTTTGTACGAATTTTTAAATCGTTTTATTACTTCCTTTCTTAAATTTCCAATTTTAAACCTTACATTTACTTATTTTAGACTTTTATAGATTACGTTATATTCAAAACAATTTTAATTGCATGGTCAAAACTTTTCCTCATTAAAATTTCCATTTTATAAGAGTTTCATTCTTTCCACGTCATCTGAGTAGAGATGGGCACATTTTTCTTATATAGTTATTGAATACAATTTGGTTAAGATATTATGTTAATGGATTTTAGTGTAGTTGTGTTGTTTATGATTTAATGATTATTATTGCTTATTTTTGAAATAGTGATTATGTATAATCATTGTCAACAGGACGTAGAAGCAGTAGAGTGCCAGTGTTTCCATGCTGGTTTCGTACAATTACTACCATTCAATTATTTTAATTTTTATTCGTCAGACAAGGACAGTGTATCACAGCGTTCTCTTCTCATTTATTAAGATGACACCCTTAATTATCGTGCGACGTAATAATATATTCATTTAAAAAATTAAATATAACAAACTAGAAAGTTAATTCGAAATCAGTTTAGAATACCTCATGCGTTTATAATAGCTTCGAATCTTATGTTGCAATTTTGAAAAATACGCATATTTTTTAAGTATATATGAGCACGCGTAAGTTGAATAAATTTTAGTTAGTTAAATAAAAGTTGTGGCCTCTAGGCACGGGCCTAATGCGTCTATTGGTAACTCCTACCTTGATTCCACCAGCACCTGAAGATATATCTTCCGTAATAAATTCATTCACGTCCTGAGACTCTACTGAGGAACCATCCGAATTTATTATTCATGTTAAGCTTGCACCTTTCTCCACTGTGGGAGGTATTCCTCTGTGTATTTGGCTGAACCGTTCACAGTATTCCATCGTACAGCACAGTTTTTATTTCACAGTCCCTCAACTAGCCTCTAATGAGATTGGCAGAAACAACAATTTTTTCCTTTGTCTTCGACCGTATAACTAACGCAAACAGTGTAATTGGAATACTATTCGAAAAACCGTTGGCCACATCGTCTCACAAAAACACTCCAACAAGTCAAGTCTATAGAGTAAAATAAGATCGTAGGAATAAAAAAGCCGAGTCAGTGTGCTTTTGTAATTCTCCTCAAACAACCCATAAATAATGAAGTGGAACTGAAGAAGTTGTAAACATCCAATTAATGTTGCTATAAATTGGATCGAAATCGGAAGCATATGCCGTTCGCATACTCTTGGCATACAGCCTCCGCGATCATCAGTTCGATAGCATGTTTGGCATATTTCTCGCATACTATAAATCAGTCGGGCATACGAAGGGCATACACGTGTCATATTAATATTTTGCCTCGGGATATATTCAGTTTAAATATATTTCGTAATCAGCTATTGGAAGTTGTATTGATTAAAAAGAACCTGAAAAATTGCTTTTCGGGACATCGTGCTTCGTTTATACAAGATGTTTTATTTCTCTTTGTAGCTCAACTGTGTTTTGTTTTTTTGGTAACGTTTAAATAACAGATTTAAAAAACTTTCGAATTTTCTATATAGCAGAGCTCGTAACACTTTTTACATGTGTCCCTAGGGGAAAAGGGACTAAAAATCTTTAAAAAAAGGACCTATAAAACTTAAATACTCATTAAATTTTAGGTCATCAATGTTAGATACAAAATTATAGGAAAAACTCAATAGAGCAAAAAGAGTTTTAAATAAAAAAAAGCTATATTTTCTATGTAACAATACATGCTAGTCGCGCACTGGCAACTATTGGACATCTAAATGAAAAATTAGTTGCTTGTAACAGAAAAATTCAAATTGTATCTGCTCATTTAGAAATTATTGGGCATGTAACTATTGTGCGAAAATACTTTTTTAATATGTTTTCAATAATCTCACGTGTGTTTGTTTTTAATTTTAAAATTATGGTCCGAATTGAAATTTAGCAGTTATACTTATGCCACTTATGTCTATTTTACAAATAAAATGTAAATCGAACAGTATTTTTCTAATTACAATATGAGGTACTGGGAATATATATAATTACAATTTACACTTGAACCTGCTATTTATCATTCTTCTCCTAAACAAGGTCTTCATTTACATTTTGTTTTTGATACAATGCATAAACGAGATCCGGTGGTTCTGGAAGGACAGAAATTTTTTACACATGGCCCTATATTCTACACCAATGTGATTAATTACATTTGTAAAGACAAAAACAGTAAGCCTGCTCCTGATTTAACGATATTTCGAGAGTTGCAACACCCTATTAGCAGACCCAACATAAATACTAACATAAATGGTGATTTTTGTAATGGCGATTTCAAAATAAATATAATTAATATTTGGTTAAATAGGAGAGGGGAAAGGGCCAGAATTGTGTTATCATAGGCATAAAGGGGAAAAAATATTTTTGCTAAAATAAGGGACCGTATTTTTAAAAAAAAAAGGACTTTTAGGGAAAAAAAAGGGACCTGCTGCGAAGCCTGATACAGTTCTCGAACGTCTTTTGTTTCATTGTTCCAGAATTGGATTTCCTTACATTTTAACCTGTATAGTCAGACCTAATTAATGGCTATTCCCCAAATTCCACTAATTTGATTTTTAAAATTAAACGACACACATATACCTTCTTAATAAAAATGAATATATAATCAGATTATTTTTTCTTCAAAAAAATAGCTTACAATGAAAAACTAGCGTAACTTAGGGGTTACTTGAACAACACAAACCACAGCTCTCAAAAGAACTTCTTTATTCCTAACAAGTTTACCCCCCCCCCCCCTTCCTGAACACATAGCAGGACAAGATGTGATCCACCAGCTGCTATTCGCACCTTTCTAAGAAAACCTAACTTTGGATTGCACGTGGCTTCCGTATGGAGGAACTAGTTTTCGCAAACAATGCGCCTCTTTGGTCAACAGGCAGCAGCAGGGCGGGTCCGCAATTGTCATGTCGTAGTATTTTTACACAGAATGCTCTCTATACATCATAATGAATAGGGGTTGGGTGACATAGCACGGGCTTTGGTTCAGGATCTCTCCATAAAGGAAAACCCGGGAGTCGTAATTTTGACAATGATCAGCTGACTAGGACAAGACCTGAGCAAACACCCTATGCACCTGACACAGTCGTGGGGACTTCGAGCCACGACAGATTAAACGTGCACAAATCCGCTATTTATTTAGGATGGACATTTTTTTTGCGTATGAAAATGTACGAAGCTGCAACCCCTGATCACTACCTCGCTGCGCAGTTGAAGTCGATATTTGAACTCACAGCTCGCCAATTACGAAATTTACAACTTTACTATGGAGACCCAGTGTCTTATAAAGCTAGGAAAAGAGTATTTTAAATTAATCCGACAATAATTGTGTAAGATTTTCGAATTTATTTAAAGAATAAATCGGACAGTTGCCAGTTCCGTTCCTCCGCAATAAACATCAACCGTGTATAGGGGAATTGTGCACGTTAAACCTGCCATGATCCAAAGTTTTCACGCCTATGTTAAATGAAGTTGGTGCCAGCTCAGGTCTGTGCTCGTCATCTGAATATGTTAAAATTAAATCCTTTATTTCATAAACTAAGTGTACTTTTTTTCAAATTATCTGAAAATAAAAAAAAATATTATATCTTTTATAACATTGATTTTTAAAATTGATATAGAAAAATTAAAATATTAGATAACATCTTCCCGATGTGGATGTAGCGCATAATTCAATTATAATATTTATTCCTTACTTTAAAAATAAAAATCAAATTTTGCAGTTAGTTAGTTACTGCAATAAATTACGTTTTTACTATAAAGCACGCATTTTTATAGTTAATTTGGCAGTTGATGGAATGACATGGACAATGTTGATGGAATTGTGTACAAAAATATGCCTTTTTTACATAAGTTTCTGATTCCGTAAAAAAAAATTGTACAAATAAGAAACTTTAATTATTCCACACGGCGCAAACAAAAAGAGTTTATCTGAATTCCGTACCGTACAATCTGATAAGATTAATTATTCAATTACAGAAATCACATATTCACCTAATGTTTACCTTATAACAACCTCTTTCTTTTCCCGCTCGTATTAAACCTATCAACCATGGATTTCTATTTTCCACCATTATGTTTTCTCGTCCCCCCCCCCCCCCCCCCATATCATTTTGCAGATTTTGTCCGGGGTCATCGTTGAACCGCTTTGTTCATTCCACTCGCAAGCGGTTTTCAATTGCCCCTGAAAACACACCTGGTGAAAGGCCGCAGTCGTACAAAAGAATGGTGCTTGTTTGTGCTTTTCTTTTCGACTGGAAACCGGGTCTGTTAGCCATTGGTATTTACTAACAAAATAAAAAACACAACCACTTCACCGACACATTTTATTTCCCCGGAATCCAGTCTAGAGTCGGGCATTATGAAAATTTAAATTGTCATTAGAGCCTTCTCAGAAACACTCACATTGCCTAACACGTGGGCTCACTGTACAATCCTACACAACTGCAAATAGTTTCCACCAACAATAAGAGTTATAGGATTTTGGAATCAACCGACCCGATTTGACTTTAGGGCACACTCTACAGCTTAGCGAATAGCAAAGGAAAGAATGTATAACATATGGAGAATTTGTATATGTGAAAGTTAATACTAACAGGATTACGAAAGACTCCCAATCTTATTTTATAATAAATTAAAACATTTAAAAAATATTTCCACAATTTTTTTTGTAAGTTAATAATCTTAATAATATAATTAATCTTACGATTTAACCCACCTTTTGTATTTATAATCTGGGGCCTCCAGTTGTTCAATGCAAAAAGGCCTTTAGCTGGAAATCAGAGGATTACTAGTTCGAGCCCAGGCGTTGGACTTGACAAAGACAATTAAAAAAAAGTAGGGACTTGTGATTGGAGGGTTGCCAGTTTCGCTACAAAAATGCTAGAAAGTCGTCCTGAATATCCAACAAATTATACTGGCGTGTATATGGGACTGGTGCAAGATAAATCTGATCTCGAAACAATGTCATGACGCCTATTGAGGTCGCATGGGGTGCCATCTCAGGTTGTGTTCTCGTCATCTGACCATTCAAAAATACGAGGCATCGTTCCTGGGTCTTTCCTTCGAGATATACCCCGAACCGTAGCCAATAGCCCAATGTGCAGCTCTAATGCGACGTGGTCGCCAATAGCCCACTGTGCAGCTCTAGTGCGACGTTATTTAACCAAACCAAAACCAAAATCTAATGCGACGTAAATTAATCGAACCAAACCGTATATATAATCTCCCGGTTGTAAACTGACAAATTGGAAGCATACAAAAAAAGTTTTTTATATTTTACTCTCTCACATTTGATGCACATATTCGCTGACGAATCGATTTAGGGGATACAGCCTCTTTCCTAGAGGTATTGATCCATGAAAGATATAACGTGCAATATCCCCTCATCACATGATAAGTTTCTAATAGTATTTGTCTGGGATAGAACAAGATTAACTTGGGCATTTCAGCATGCCCAATATAAATATTACAGTTGTAAATAAAAAATCGTAGAATAATTGCTGTACGTTTAAGTAATTTCTGTAATAACTCAATGAATTTGAAAAAACTTATACAAATCAAATATTTCTTATAATCAAATGATAGATTAAAATTAAAATTTTGTAATCGAGGATTTTTAAAACTTTAAAAAAAAAAACTGCTCCTGTAAATAACGCTTTGATATATTAAAAAATATTTCGAAAAATTAATGAATTAATTTCAAAATATAAGTTTATTCTATAAGATTTGTCATAATTTAATTTTAATAAATTTATAAATTGTTTGTAACCAATTATTAATCAATCAATAACATTTATTATTTCCAGCAAAAAAAAATCAGTAAAAACTTTTCTAAAATAATAAATTTAATAAGTAATGAAATAATTTAAGTAAAATACTATAATATTTTAATTGGATGTAATACTTTTAATTAGTACATATATAATTTAAATTTAATGTAAAAATTAAAACAGATGAAATTATTTAAATTACTTGACATATTTTAATTAGATCAAATAATTTTAATTAGTTGAAATAATTTTAATTAGATGAAATAGTTTGAATTAGATCAAATAATTTTATTTAAATGAAATAACTTGTTATTTGAAATGTATTTTTTAATACATATTAATAAACTGAAAAACTATTAGAATTTTGTATTAAAACTTTCAATGGTCACCATCCCAATTTAAATCCGAATAAAAGGATATAATTAAACCTTAATATTTTAATTCCTTAATTTTTCCGATAAATCAGAACCAAAAATATTTTCTTTCATAACTTTTCTCTTAAGTTTTTTAAAATAGCAATTATTATATTCAGTACATTAACAGTTTCGTTCCTATTAATAATATCAACATTCCAGCTAAATATAAATTCGAATACTTAATGGAAGACAACATCTAAAATTAATTTAAAAAATCAATATTAAGTTTTTAAATCATCACTTTACGCTTCTCAAGTAGACAACTAAAAGATTGCCGTCTTCTACAAAAGTGAATAGTGTCCTTCCCCCAACAGGGGAAAGAACTTCCATATGTCTTTCAGCCCAGCCCCCAATTAGTAAGCTATGGGAGGTCTGGGGGGAAGGAAAAAAGATAAGAGACGAGAATACTCGTCGGTGCCGCTCAGGGTGTAGAAAAGCTAGACGAGTATACTCGTCCTGTGCCGCTTTCCGTACAGAAAAGTTTCCGAGATATCTCGTCGTTGCCGCCAGGAGGGTTAATGATTTTGTTACAAACCACTTTTTAAATACAATTAGAATTTATAAAATCGTCGCATATCTTAGTTAAATATTTTAACCTTAAAAATTTTAATTTACAATCACAGTACTTGATGTTTATAACAAAAAATATTTCCACCGAAAATATCTGAAAATAACGTTTAATTTTTAAAAATATGAAATATTATACAATTAATTTATTTTTTATATTTACTAGGATATCTCGTATCATTTTGAATGAGGGCGACGTATAAATTTATCCATTTATTTATCCATTTATCCATTTATTTTTTTAAATACATAAAGATACTGAATAATTTTTCAAATCTGTAATATTGGGGTAACTTTTGAAATTCATTTATATTAAAATAGTTAAAAGTTTTAATAAAAAGCATGGCTTTGAATTATTAATTTGACTCATGTCGTAAAAAACTATATACGTTCGATCGACATTCGTCTCTCCTCAGAGGACTATCATTGAACAAAACAACAGCCCGTTATTTAATACTAAGTCATTTGATTTGAATAAGAACTGCATGTTCTTGAATTTAAAAATCCTGTTATAATAACAATTTGTTCTTTCATCACCCTTTTTCTTTTATCTAAGGGCAACAAAGGTTTTGAAGCTCTATCATCTTAGGACCCGGAATCCTTAAATTTTAGAAATTTAATTTGCGAAACTTTTGATTAAGTGTAATATTATAATAAATATTTCTGTTTGACATAAAATGACACTTTCATGAAAAGAAAATAATGTTTTATAAATAAAGCCTTATTATTAATAGTAAATCCAAACTGGCAATTAACCGTTGTTATGGTCAATTAGGGATTGGATATTGTAATCTTTCTAATGGAACAACCATAATTTGCTGTTGTCATTAAAACTAACAGGATGTAATAGAATCACCTATTTAGGCCTATCACGTATACAGTTACCGTTTAATTAATAATTTATATATCACGTATACAGTTATCGTTTAAATAATAATTTATATATCACGTATACAATTATCGTTTAATTAATAATTTATATTTTTACCCATGAAGAAATTAACAGTTCTAAAAAGATACGACAAAAAATAATAACTTAACAAAAAAATAGTAAAAGAATTAAAAACACTTATTTAATTAAAAATAATACATTAAATAGCTGTTAATTTAATAAAACATGAACATTTTATTAACTGTTTCATAAAATTAAATTATTTTTTTAAAAAATATTTTCATTGTATAGTATTTAATTGGTTTTATTATTTTTTAATGTTTTTATGTGACTGTGTTTAATGATACTATGTAATGATTTATAGAACAAACTGTCTGATTGAAAGCTCTTTAACCCATATATGTTAAAATTTTAGTTATATTTATATTAGTAAATATTGTAACGGCTAATAAAATTACTTTGGATTTTGTGACTCAAGTATGTAATCAAAAATATGTTCAACTTATTTTAAATTTTTATTTTTTAATTTTCTTTTAATAACTTTTGTAAACAAATTCTACAATTTTCACACATATGTTAACTTTCCTTAAGTATGTTAGATACTTAATAATTTTATTCTATCCAAAAAAATTTTTTATTTTAGCTGAATACAGATTAAACGTATTGAAAAATATTTAAAAAATTTCCAAAACAAATTAAAAATTAAAAACACTTATATGAATAACTGTATGAATTATTGAAAAGAAAAGAAATAAATTATTGTTACCCATTTAAACTAAATTACATTCAAAAGAATAAATAGAAAATACAATTATTGCTACATCCCAATTGCCCATACAGATAAATTATTCAATGAAACTACCCCAATTTATTAAACAAATGCTTCATTTCCTGTATGAAACCCCCATTAGGTCTTCTGTTTGTATTATTTGACGGTAATTGCTGCACCCCATTGTTTACACAAAACTACCGCCTCTCTTAGTTACAATCCGTAACCATGGGGATATCGTGACGCTACAATAGACACTCCAAACCGCAATTTGACGATTCTTCGAAGCCCGAAAAACAAAACTCTCAACGAGCGTTGTCCTCGTAACAAACAACCGAAAATCGCGCATGAGGTCCGCTGAACAAAAATTTTTAATTTTAAGAAAAGGATAGAATTCTAATGAAAAAACTGTTCATGTAAAAGCAGTGGTGCCCAATCTTTAGGTAGGCTCGGACCACCCGAATTAAATATAAGACATTGCACGGACCACTACTGTAAAAAAATATTCAGGTTCCACAATTTATTCGGAATATAAATACTACACGATACAATAAATTGATCACTTAAAAAACCTAAGTATATAACTTTTAGAATTTAATAAAATTATACGCATATATGTTATTTAATATAATAATGATGACATTGCAAATTATATATGCATACATCCTTTCACCAACTTAAATGTTCTTGGTTTAGTATTCAATATTTTAATATTAAATACAGTGCTCAGTACTTAATTTCTTAAATATTCAGTATTCTTTTAAAAATGGGATTAAACATTAAAGATGGACTTTCAAAGCTGGAAGTTGACGCCATTTATCTTTCCAAAAAGTGCACGTTTAATCCACGCGATATATTAGTAGATTCAAAATATATAGTTTTATTCCGATCTTGATGAAATTTTACGCAGTTGACCTTCAAAGCAAGGGGAAAGTCACTGTCTACATAAAATTTCGAAAAACCACCCAATCTCCGTTTCCCATCCCTTAACTTGCTTAAACTCATTGACTTATTACTAAAACACAATTATAACAATGCAGTATTATAACAATGTAACATATCTTACATATTTAGTTATGAGGATGGATAAACGAGGCATTCTGATTGTCTGATTAGGAAATATTGCCAAATTACCTCCCAAATACCTTCAAATGATTAAAAAATGTCGCCAAATGAATAATTTATCGCCAAATGCATAAAATGTCGGCAAATTAATAATTTATCGTCAAATGAATAAAATGTCGTCAAATGAATAAAAATTACCCCAAATATATATATATATATATATATATATATATATATATATATATATATTTAAAAGTGTCTTTGGTTTTATGCAATTCTGCTGTTTCGTTCCGAGGCAACAGTTTTACCCCGGGTAACGCCGGGCTCTTCAGCTAGTTTTAAATAAAATAAGAAGCAAAGTCTTTATTTTTATGATAGAAAATAAAGTCCTTTGTTAAGAGTTATTTTTTATGGGGTCGTTACGCGACAATTTAGTTATTGTGTAAAAATGAATTCCACTAAAAACATTTTTAATTAAATCCCAGTGGCATAGTTAATCTATTTCAGTCATTTTTTACGGTTAAATCTCAATGTTCTTAATTTAAAGAATAACTTTATTTGCTTTTGAGAAACTTGCTTTTTTTACTTGCTTTGTAAGACATAATTGCTTTAATATTTTAATGGAGAAATTGCGTTTTATTTAAACGGAAAAAAGAATGTAATGAAACGCGTTAGTACGTTTATATTTTAATACAAGAACATTTAAAAAAACCAACTTAATGAACAATAAATAAAAAAAAATTACGTTATCATAGGATTAAATAACAGATAAATAAAATGAAACTTTATATAGATAATTATTGCTAAACAAATCTACTATATTTTTATACTGTAAGAAATTTCTTAGTAAGCTTATGAATATAAAATAATCTTGCATTTTTAAAATTATTGAATTGTTTCTGTTTTTATTTAATAAATTTATTATTAACACGATTGAAATGCCATGCCTGTAGTCTCTAACATTTTATTTTTGAATTTAAACATTGATTGAGACATTTAGTGTTATTTTTATACCATCGATGTAATTATTCTGTGTACAATTAGTTATGACTTTTAACAAATAAATGTTTGAACAAAGTTGATTATAACTATACTAAAAATGAAGAGTTTAATGTAATGTAATCCTATGTATGCCTATTTTTGTAGTTTAGTTTAGTCACTCAATTTTTTAACAAGATTTGTTAACCTACTGACGCGCACACAATTTTTGCAATCGCAAAGTTGTATAATTGCTTGTATATTTAAATAATTGTTCCTGTACATTATTTTTAAAAAAATTAATTGTACAGAGATAGCGTGTAAGTTGTACCTCAAGCTTTAATATTAAAAAATATTGTCAAATGGAGTATTTATATGAATTTAAAATCTGTGTCCAATCTGTTGTCAGAGGGTTACATAACAAAATAATAACAAAAAGAAATATTTTTGTATAGTCCAAGTATAATGAATGTTAAAATGAAACGAAATTTTTACTGTAATGAAAGTACAAAGTATCACTTGTACAAAGTCGCTAGGTGAAAAACATATTTTTTAAATAAATTATTAACATACTAAGTCGCAACCAGCACATCGGAATATAATCAGTTTTAAATTGGTACAAACATGGTACATATTATTATTGGTACAATTGGTACATATTATTATTCCTGCATTCCTGCTAAGGTTTGCTCAATTTCAACAACATGTGAGAATATGGTGCATTCTTTTAGAATAGTAATTGTACTTTTAAAAGCATGTCAGTAATATAGTTGAAATTTTTAAATGCAATTTCCAAAGTTCATGCCAATTGCCTCTCACAAATAATACCTATGAAATTTCAAAGTACCTTAGTAATGGTTTCAGCAAATGGAAATCGATCAATGTAAATGTTTGTTAGCATGAATAATGTTTTCCAGCAATTCTTGCGACCGCACTCAAAGTTGAAAAATGACTACGCGAGTAAACAAATTATAATTTCCTGTCATTGTTGACATAAGTAAACATTTTGCAAATGATTGCTGACCATTTTTGTAGAGTTTATTTATTATTCAAAATAACATTTATTTATTATTAAACTAGCTGTTACCCGCGGTTTCACTCACGTTGAAAAATTTGTATCCTATTGGTCCGTTTATTTTTTCCATTTTTATTTTCTCGAAGTCAAAATAACTGGTCTATTGTTCAGACATCTCCGGGTACATCTACGAATGTTAAATTTTTCGTTAGTTTTTCCCCTTGAAGCATAATTGTCAGAAATAGTTTTTTCGCCAAAACAATTTTTGATCGCCAATATTCAATTGTTTAAAACAATTAATATATATTAATTATTTAAAGGTAATTTATTATTCTCAAGATTTTATAATTTTTATAACAATGTAATGCTATTTTTTTTAAAATGGCCATTAAAAAAATAGTTTCTAATACCGTTATAAACAGAAAACTAAACGGGATTTTAAAATTCTAAGCATCAGGTGCACAATTAGATGATAAATAATATCTACATATAAATTATCAGACATCTCCGGGATTGATAAAGATAGTGTTTTATGTGCACACAGACACTTTCTTTTATTATTATAGATTAAAAATATAAAATTTATATATTAATAAAATTAGACAATTTTTAATACGTATTAAAAGGTATACATAAAAAATTTTAATTACCAAAATTATTTTAAAGTTTCGCATTTGAGAACACTACTTGTTACTTGAATTAAGTTCATAAATTATCTGTCGCCTTTAAAAGTTTTAAAAAAATCCCGATAATTCTCTAAGATATATTTTTTTAGTACTTAAACTGTTTGATCATCATTTCACTAAGATATTTAAAATCACAGTCATTATTTATTTATTATTTTAGTGACTATTTAGAAAGCGTTTTACTTATTTTTGACATAAATTGCGATATTTTAAAACAACACCTTGCATACTTTTAAAAAAATAGTTTTTTTTGTTGATGATTTGTGAACTTTTAAAAATATTCCAGGAAGATTTTGAACTAATTTCTTTGCATCAACGACAACTTCTTATATAAAAAACTTTTAAAACGTTATCTAAAGCTTATAGTAGACAATTTTCTACAAGTAATCAGAGTCTTTAACGGTAGTTTTTTATCGTTGTTAAAAAAAGTATGGAGTAAATGTTCGTTAACCTTTCTTTCATATGAACGTTTTTTAAAGACGTCAGATGTCATTGTTAAATATGATGAGTAGCAGCTTTATAACAGCTCTTGAGCTTGCAAGCAAGATTAAGTGAGGTAAAGTGAAAAGAGTTTAAGTAGAAAAATGAAGTGTTAAATTTTTTTTTCTTATTCATAGGACAGATATGACAGTGCATTTAAAAGAGTATCGAAAATATATAAGTAAACTAATAACTGCGATTTAAAAATAACCATTTACGCCAGTTAAATTTTTTGTCAAGCATACTAGAAGAAAATGTCAGTGAATTGAATTGGAATTATAATAGTCGTTAAATATAAAACATGTCTAGAAAATAGATATTATGAAATTTTATTTTTTAAAGTACTAATAATAGGTTCTTGTAAATATAATTCTTAAAATCATGCTTAAAATAATTTTCAGTCAAATCAATTGATACTTTTTTAAATATTTTGATTGTAAGGAGGGATATGTATTTAACAATGCTCAAAAAATATCTCAAGAAATATCTGATTGTTATGTAAAATTGTATAAGAATTCAAAAAATGTGTTTATTCAATTATCATAAAATAGTTTTATAAATGTTTGTAAATAACTAATGCTTATCATACACGAGAATAATTTTATATTCCATATTTATTCATTAACAAGTTAATGACGAAGAAAATATGGAAAATCAATAACAACAATGATGATGGAGGTATCTAATAAACATATGCTAACTCTTAAAAACCTTGTATGTAGTAGTAGAAAGACCTCTATTGTTAAATATTAAATTAAAATAGTAAGGTAAAAACATAATGCTTTAAAGACTAAAACTTATGTGCTTCAAATATTTCAATGTCATACTGTAACAATCGCGACTTGGAACCAAAAAAGCTTTGCAAAGGAACTGAAATCTATACAAATGCATTCTCCACAACAACAGGTGGTTGGTACATAGCTGTGTCCAATGCCAGTTGCTATGGATACCATTATAAGGTAACAGCTGGAAGTAAAAAGCCATTAAACATATCTGACTGATAAAAAAACAGCACCCAACTCGTATATAAACATTTCAACAAATGCTTAAAAATAATTGCAATATCAACCAAACTCAAACAAGTAATTGATTTTTTTTTTACGATTCTGTGTTTTTGTTCCCTCTATGTATATTAGAGTGGAGTGAAAAAAGCGGAAGATTTAAAATCGAAAAAAGAACAGTTCTGACAATATTATACCCATTATTAGAAGCGTAATGCTAAAACAATATTCTAAATCGGACAAAATTTGCCCATTGCCCATCATTGTCAAATTTAGTAATTTTTAAAAAAAATGTACCATTTTTCCCAAATGAAAATGAATAATTAATTTTCTTGAAATGAAATTGTGTGGAAAACTTATCTTAAGTAATTAGAAAGACAAATGCAAAATTTAATTTTGACATGGGGTTAATATATATATATATATATATATATATATATATATATATATATATATATATATATATATATATATATATATATATATATATATATATATATATATATATATATATATATATATATAAAATGTTTTTTTAATGGTTTATGCTTCTACTGGTGTGCTGACTCACAATAAAAAAAATTTGCAAGGTTTTCCCTACCGAAAGTCGGTTAAAACTGGACAGTTTCAAAATAGCCGCCACTGACTATTACGAATAACGCTGTACCTTCTTTATTATTATGTCGTGAAATTAATAATTATTTCTTCAAATCTGGGGTATTAAGATACAACTATTAGCTAATTGTTAATGGTCAATGACGGCATTGGTAGTTCTATTAATGTGTACCATCTTTTCCACTCTATTTTATTTCGATTTAAAAACTTTCGCTTCTTTTCACTTCACTCTACTCTAATATATATACTTTGTAATTATTGAGAATTGCCAATTTTAAATATAAACGCTTTACTTAGTTTAAAAGTTAGAATATCAACGTGTAAATGTTACAATATCAACCTGCAGTAAGGAAAACACTATGTTTATAAGTATATGGGGAAAGTTTAGGAGAGTAATATTTCGAGAACAAATATAAGTATACTAAGTAATTTCTGTATCTAAAGCATACTAACGCACTTTTCAAAATTAACGTCAGGGTGTATATTCTTTTGCCAGAAAGAAACGGGCTCTTTTCATATTCGATACCTTTATAAGTCACGAATTGTGTTTTGTGATTTCTGTTTTCTGATTACGGAATACATGAAAATAAATATTTCTACTTGGTGAAAAAGCAACTGCGCTATAAGTTATATAATTTTCCTGTTCTTGTACTTCGAACTTTTTGCCATTTGTATATTTTACTCTAAACTAAATTACTGATTAATCCTGTTAGGTTTCAGAAATCTGATTACATAAAAATACGTAACAACATAAAAGCTATATAAATAGAGCAAAATATCTATGCTTGAAAATGGGTCAAAAACTGTTTGGAATGTTAGGTTTAGTAAAATAAAAACTCTACAAATTCTAAGCATAACCTTTATAAAGAAATTCGATTCTAAATTGAATTTCCATAACTCCAAATATAGTTAAAAAAAAGAATAATATAAAAATTTCAAAGGTTTCTGAAGAAAAATTCTGCCGAGGATCTTGGATACACGAGAAATGAGAGAAACATTTTTGTAAAAATTTATAATTAAAAAAAAAGTATACCTTAAATGTGTGATTAATTAAATAATGAATATATTCATGCATTTAGGGTGTCAACTTTCTAGTATTTCATCACTCTAATTTAATCAGAACATTTTACATCTAAAATATACTTTACTAACTATTTCTATAAAATATATATAATATTTTTCCAAGAACGTACGCCTCCGTCTAATTGGCTAAATTTATGAGGCTACATTTAAATGCAAATTTCAAAACTGAACCAAAACAGTCTTTATAGAATTTGAATTATTTTCCATACGAAAGCTCAAGATTTCCTAAACACCATTCGCCAAATTCAATGTCTAGTCAAAACATATTAAAACCTTAGAAATGGCGCCGAGCTTGACTTTTAAATCGAAAATAACCTAATTGAAATTCATCGCGAATGGAAATTCTCAAATATACCGACGTCAGACCATTTTCTTCTCATACTTTACAGTATTCCGTCTGGCGGGTATATATAGAAGAAGTTATAGCTCTGGAGACAACAAAGTTGTGAGATTTCAAAGGTCGCCTATTCATGGAACGTAATAAGTCGTTTAGGGGGGGGGGTAGGGGTGTGATTGGACGAAATAATAAAAGCAAAAACAAAGTTGGAAAAGGGAAGGGGAAAAAAGAAAAGCGATGCGATCGTGCTTTATCTCTTTTGGCGCCAAAAATCTGCCACGAAAGAACATTTTGCAAGACGGGGGGGGGGGGGGGGGATTATGAAGAGGGGTGGTGGAGTTATTCGTTTGGAAATTATCTCCTTGCTTTAGTCGTTTGCTTCATCTTCTCCCCCCCTCTCTCTCTTTTGCTTGGTGTTTTTGTAGAATGGAATATAATCTGCAATTCCAAATTCCCAAATAGCGAGAAGTGTTTGCTTCACTGCTAAACGTGGAATTGCATTAGAGCGGTATTTTGCATTGGATGATTTAAAATTACTTAAATTTGATTATGCAAATCTTTCGAATATTATGTTTACGATAAGAGAGGGCTTTTGTATTATTATTATTTGGAATAAAGCGGAGGAAAGACCCTTTGTCTTATTTTTATTAAATAAGATTTACATTTTGTAATATTAAATTTAAAAAAACAGTAAACACGCTAAATGTCGAGAAAATAAACATTGAAATTTATATGTTTTATTATTAAAATCTAGAATTATATTCATGTACATTGATGGTAGATAAGTACTAAAATTTTTATGTTTAAATTTATTAACTGTGAAGAAATATTTTGAGAAACTGTGTATTGAACAACTTAACATAATATAAAAATTGAATTTAATAAGAACATATATACCCCCCACCTTTTTTTTATCCGTTATGTCATCCACGAATTTACAGTTTTATTTTCTTTTGTAAAATTACCCAAAGAAAATTTATAAATTTAAAAATATGTTTTCATAAAAATGTGTGATATATAGATTATTGAAAAGGGTTTAGTTATTTTTTAAGAAAAAGTTATGCTTCTTTTTAATATCTTACGAATAATTATAAGTATATAGTACTTTTTAAAATTATGTTTTGCAATTGAAATAGCTTTTGTTTTAGGGAAAAAAATCATAAATTTATTAAATTAATTAAAGAAATCCCATGAATATATAACACATATATGCATGTTATTTGCATTTTTTTATTGGTTACGATTGCATTTAAAAAATGCAATCGAAATCAACCGATGCATTACCCATAATTATTAAAAGGTTATGTCTCTTAAAAACAAAAACAAAATTAAATATTAATGTAAACATAATTTAATTTAAATAATTTGCATATATCACACATAGATAATTTCAGAGTATTTGTTTGTATCACTCGCATTCTTTTGAATTTATTGAAAATAAAATTTTAAATACAACAAAATTGATAAATTGTAATCCCAAAATTGGTTCAATTTAATATATATATGTTTGCAAATAGAGATTCAATACTAACAAGCCAAATATAACCAATTCAGATATAAAATCATAACACACATTAAGTTAAGATTTTTGAAAATTATTAGAGCCCTATATTATGTTTTCAAATAGAGATTTCATAACGATAAGTTGTAATTCTTTGCATTCAAAATTTAAACGTCACTATTATATTTTTATATGCAATAAAATGTATATATCAATTTAAAAGCTGTATAGCTCAGCCACAATGAAGAGAGAAAAAGTGCTAAACATAATGAAAAACTGTAATAAATCACCTAACTTTTGTGATAAACATCGTAAAAACCCCACTAAAAATATCAATACATGGTACACGATCCAGGCGCAGATGTCTGTATATCAAGAAGCAATTGTAACCGAGTCATAAAACAGTTGTTCCTTGACCCCATTTCGGAAGTGGCGAGTTTGAAATTCAATCCTAAATCTTTATACCAGAATGTGTCTCGTGACAAGTCGAGACTTGCAATTTATTCTGCCATTGTTTCAGAAGTATGTTTCGAAGATATTAAAAAAAGAATATTTCGATTTATAGAATGTTTTTTTTTAGAAAACAATACTTTTGATCTTGTGGTGTGGTGACAAGACAATTTATGGTCTTTTAAAAATAACTTTTTCAAATATTGAAAATATTTAACTATTTTTCAGAGAAAACAACCTTATAATTTATTAATTTTCATGTCGTTCATGGCCTTCATAGGGTTAATTGAAAAATCGAAAATTGGATTGTTATTAAATCTATAGATTATATTAAAAAAAACTATACTACAAAATGAAATATAATTTCGTTTTCTGTAATTTTAGAATTATAGATATTTTTAACTTGTCGAAAACTATAAAAAAAAATAGCTTCATTTTTTACATTATATTAAAGAGGAAGTGAATAAGTATGATAATTGATTTTAACCTTTTTGAATGAATCGAATTTGGCAACTTTTAAAATTATCCACCAGAAATATAAAATAAAAGAAAAATGAGTTTACACTGAAATATGTCATTGAATAATGAAGTGTTATTATCCAACAACTGTCAATAGAAAAAATATACTTGCAGTAATAAAGTTATGGAAACATATAGAAATAAAATTTGAGGGATTTGTGTACATCGAAAAATATTCAAATTAATTGGATAATTTTTTTATGTTGCATAATTACTTATCAATTCACAAAGAAAGTAAGTTTACTGTGTATGTAAACCAAATACATTAATCAACAATACTTTTTCGACTGCAAAGTCCATTCTAAACAAATGTGATAATCCCGCGTGGCATTCTGCAGGAGCATCTGGAATTGGTACATACAAACCACGTGGTTTGAATGTGCTAATCACAGAAACTTCTGCAAAATTCCACGCGAATTTTTCGCGATAGTGTAGAACGGGCCTAAGACCATAGACAACGCCGGTCGACTTAGTAAATAATAACATTTTCCATTACATATATTGTTTGGACGTGAAGTTACTAAGATGTTCACCGACATAAAACACCCTTTTAGTGTGTTTAGAACGGGACGCGAGCATCAGATTTGGATGATTTCCAAAAAAAGCAGAAGAAACGTCACATTTCTGGGAATCTAAAAATAATGAGGGAACCCAAAATACGGTCGCATTTGGGTGAGATTGAAAGTAAATGAAATGTTCAAGAAGTTGGTGTTTTTTTTTTTAAAAGGGTGATATTCCTACAGTTAACGCATCGTCAAAAGAATCGCACGTGTTTTTTTTGACTAATTTTCGAATTGTAAACAATGTTAGACATTGCACGGTGATTTATTTACAGCATTGGATTGAAAATTTGTTTTTGCTCTTATTCCTAAATTAATGCTAAAACAATTTTTTATACTTTTTTATATAACACACTCTGAATCTTCCCATTTTACAACTAAAGTTTAGCCCCTTCATAAATGAATCTGAAAATATAAAAAGGGATTCTTTTACATAGGCTTAACTTAACACATATCTCTTTTTTACATGTTCCGATTATAATATCACATCTACTTTATTCCTCTGATGCTCATGGACAGCATACTTCATAACAGGTACCGAGATCTCCAGTTTATCTATCCATGCATCCAGTTTTTTAACTCATAAAAAAATTAATTTAAAATTATTTTTATAATCTAATTTTTTAGGTATAATTTAAGAGCTATCTATTTACAATGAAATAAAATTTCGGTAAACATATCAAAGTGCATGCCTAGGAATAAATATTTAGACCTCCAAACATTGAAAACAATTTTATAATTGCTAAAATAGTGTGAGCGTCAGTATGTGAAACTTGGATAACTTACATATTACATTATAAATGACACCAAATCTTTTTGATATCACAATACTTAGTCAATAGTAATTAACAAGTATTAATTAATTGATATTAATTGAAAAGGAGAAATGAACCTGATTTGCTACAGCCAAATTATTTTGTGACTATATTTTGCATTATGTTATACCAACAAACATGAAATTTTTTGTATTTAAATATAAGTATAACTGAAAGTGGTTTTTAATATTTATATTATTTACTAAAAGTCCAAAAACTAAACAAATAATTTATCCTCTTAGAGAAGAGATTATCAGTAGAAGATTTAATAATGCATGAAATATAAAAGTAAACATTTATGGTTTTAATAAACATATTCCAAATATTTAAAACCATTTTATAAATTTCGAATTCGAAAAGAGGTATATTGTTTACTCTGTTTACCCTTTAATAAAGTATTATTATATAATTCCCAATTTTTGATTTAACATTTTTCACAAAAAAAGTGTTATTCTTATTTGCTTAGCATTATCAAGAAAGTTACAAGTAGAAAAACGTATTACCAAGAAGAATTCTCAAATAATTTTCACAATCTGCTAGTAACCGCCAAAAATTCCAAGTGAAGTAAGAAAGTACTACTTCAGCAAGAAACTTAAAACTTGAGTGATGTCACACCACATTTAACACTTCCAGTATCCAGCTTCTGTGACAGAGTTTCGCGCCGTCTGGATATTCGAAAAAGAAATTCCGAACCCTTCAAAATGGCGACGCCATTATGGACAGAAATTCCTAGTTTCGAACTATACGAAAGAAAAATGTGAACAAGAGATGTTGAAAAATGGCCGAGAATCGTATCAATCAAGCTGTGTTGCCATTTCGAAGAGTTAAAATGTTGGTCACGTTTGCGATTTGCAGACGACGAGATGGCTCGAATATAGAGGAAACTGAAGGACTGAAATATGAAAGAAGAAAAAAATGAATTGGAAACTTTGAGTAATGGTCGATTCAGACGATTTTGGAAGCTATAATTTCGTATTTTTAGGTCATATGTTATGTAAAGAATTAAAGTTTGGTCTGACCAGAACATTTCAAAAACTCATTAAAATTAAAATAATAATTTTAAATATAATATATTGCAAATATATTTAAAAATAAACTACATTGGTTATCCATGCACTCAGTATAATATTTGTATTTTATTGTTTAAAAAGATTATAATGTATGTTTAAAGAAATAAGGAATATAATTCCAAACCTTACATTATACAAGCAAACTGTTTTGAAGAACTTCATACATACACTTATAGGTGACTTCTGATGATAGAGGGACAGTACTACTTTCAACTTAATTTAAATAGGATTCCAATAGCCATGTAACTAAAATGTCACATTACTTAGTTTACAGAATATGAGGGTTGTAAATATATGTTTGATCACATTAAGGAAAAATGAAAAGTTGAGATACTGTATTCCTCAAATATTGTATTTAAAAAAACGGTACTTTATAATTAAGTACTGAATTAAAATAAGTTCACAGTTCTTACAATTAACTGCTTTTATTATCCAAAAATAAATAAAAATGTTCGGTTTTCTAACTAAAACAAGTTACATAATTGTTACATTTTGAAGCTTGTAAAACTAAACATTATAAAGCTATTAACTTTTTATATCGCAACAAATGACTTTTGTTGGTAAATTAATATGCAGCACGACTAAGTGTTGAATTAAGTGATAACAAATAAAATATAATCATAATTAAACCTATTTATTTGTTAAGTACAGTAATTCTGCCTCAAATAAAATTCCTACAACTTACTACCCGCAGACATTTTTATTCCAGGTTCAACTTTTCAGTCGAAAATTACTTCGGGAAAAGACAGTTTGACGCATTAAAAGAACAACAGTTTAAATAAATGAAGTTCTCATTTGTTTCATATAACATGCTTATAGGAAATAGAAAGGAAGTGATAAAAAACTTCATACAGTCATCAATAGTTATTACAGATTTTGGGATCCCTTGTAAAAGAAAAAAAAACATAATAGTTACACCGCTAGAGATTTTAACTGGGCAGTGTGCCAATAATTCTAATATATTTTGCTTTATATTTCGAAATCACGACAAACTAAAAGCTACGCCATCTTGGATTCAGATAGTCATACTAGAAATGTTTTGTTATCAAAGAATCAAAAATAAAATAGTATTGTTGTATTAGAAATGCAAAAAATATTAATTTTAACTTCTTAAAAACATGTGCTCCAATCAAAGGGGTTACTAAGTATAAATCATAAAATAAAATTATGAACAAAATATTTTTTTTAAAATTTGGATTGTACGATGTTTTTAAGTGTGTGTTATTTTTTTAAATGCTTTCAGTCTACGCGAATTATTTTATTGATTAAAAAGTTTTTATAAAAAATCTCAAATAGAGAATTTTGTTTAGAAATAAAAAGTAACCATTCAATAATAAACATTGGCATAATTGATTATTTTGCATGGTTTTTATTAGTAATCTTCTTGATCCTTATTCCTAAATTATTAGCATAACTATTAGCAAAATTAGTCAATTTTTCCATAACTTTTGAGAATCTTTGTGTGTTTGAAATCAATTTATACTACGATTTTTAATTTTTTTATTTGAACGCTTATTAATACTTTGAATGGAATGGATTACGGAATTTTCTAAAAGGCATATTAAGAAGAAGAAAGGGAGGAAATGCTATCCTTTGTTCGACTTATGATTAATCAAATGTAACTCATTCTCTTTTATAAAAACCATAAACTTTTAATTTAATAACAATATTATACAATGTATCAATGAACCCCTAAAGTATGTTAAATGAAATTTGCAGATTATGTCAATTTAATTCAAAAACGTCTTTAAAGTGGGATAATTAAAAAGTATATAACTGCAATCGCTGTTTATGCCAAATATAACTCATTTTTTAAAAAATTATTATAATTTAAACAAAAACTATTAGAGCTTTTAGTAGTAGATATACTATACATTTAAATGTACATAAAATTCCCTGCTTGTAAAAATGTACATTGTTAAAAGCTTTCATATTCATATTTTTTATGTTAATTATATAAGAATTTAATCAGCTATCCTCTAAATTAGTACTCTGATAATTATTTAAAATGACTAATATTAGCTAATTATGTCAGCAACAGAATTTTTTAAATATTTTATCCTGTCTAATTAGGTAATTTTTTTAAGTGTTAGGTAATTATCTTTTTTATAGTTATGAATAAATAAGCCATAAATGGTTTTTTATATTATATTTAATTAATAAAATCTTAGATAAATTAATGAATAAACTTCGTAGCTGCGTATAATCCGTCTTGAAATATCAATTTAAAAAGGAATACATAAAAAGATAATTAGATTTCTTTTGTATTTATTGAACTAGATATACCACATTTACCATATTTGAAAAGATTTATCTATTTAAAAAAAAAAAAAATCGAAAAAGAATATAATATAATAGACGCATAACTTTTATTTGAAAAAGAGTTTATTTAAATGAAATATTAATTTAGTATTCACTGATTACCTAATGCTTACACTGTGTTATAAATACAGAAATAGGATAACACGTTTAAAATATATTATATTATCACTACACCGTAAAAAGGACCCATGGCGACACCAAATTTTTGTGAGTATGTATATCGAAGTCGTATTCCAAGAAGTCAATAGAATTTTGGAAAAATAAGTTAGTAGTATCTACATTTTTCCGAATGTACAGGTTGGTTACACATTGTTCGGTGATGGTCATTATTTGGTTATATAGCCTCACATTATAACCAATTTATTTTTCTATTATTTAATTATATTAATATAAATATTAAACAAACTTAACATTTTGGGCGACATATAAAATTTTAATACTATCAGAAGTGATAGTTTGTTAGTAAGACTTGTCGCAGTACAACGACAATAAATTGTTACTTAACCTATCGAGAGTCACTCGATTTTTGCAATTGGTAAGTTGCTTTCACTGCTTGGATATTAAAATATATATTTTCCTGGCTATTTTATAATACACTCAAACCTGTTTTTGTGCGGTCTTTTTTTGTGCGGTATATGAAAATTTACAAATACAAATACAAATACAAATATTGACGACCAACAACAGGCTCAAGGCCCAACAAGGTTGGTCCATCTAGTACCTCTTAACTATCCCCCAATGCATATCTAACTTCTTCTTAAAATCCGTTACTACTTTTCAATCAAATTGGAACATAATCGATTGTCTGGCTACCGAGACATATACAAGCGTCTAGTGAAACAACAGTCGTCGCAAAAACTGATCAGTGACTACATGGTCAAAAAGTCAACTCTAAACGAGTGCGAGGTAGTATCTTCAAGTGACGAAAGCTATTTTGAACCAGTTTACCACAAGAAAGTTCGCGTATTGTCAGACTATGAAGGATAATGGTTATACGTTTTGAAAAGTTTTGTATGTGTAAAATAAGTACATATGTAAATATAATATTTAAAATGTTCAAATGTATATTTTCTAAATCAGATTACAAAAAGTTTGGCGATATTCCAAGTAGCTATCCCGCCTCGTGTCTTGATTTCGTTTAAAAAAGCAATTTCTAGTTATTTCGTAAGGTTTTGAGTTATTTTCTACGTGAGACTTTTTTTATGCGGTCCCTATTCACCGCATAAAAAATTGTGTTGCGAAAACTATTTTTTATAGCCATTCGTGAAGTTTTGGGGGATTTTTGTATGCGTTTTTTATGCGGTCCCTATCCACCGCACTAAAACAGGTTTGACTGTACTTAATTAATTTTATTTATTTTTTAAAGAGATAGTTTGAAGAAATAGCTCAGAAACAGCTTTTTTGTAAAATGAAGGATTTTAACAAATTTAAAAATTGGGGGCATTGCTAGAAAAACTGGAGATTCCATGACGTCCTTGAGCGGCCGTGGGTCAAAATAAACGTAAAAGTGTTTACATTTTTAAGAGAGAAAATTTAAAATATCAGTTTCTTATTAATGAGTTTTGATAATGCAAATTTGCCGACACAAAATTGCAAAAATATCTCTAGTAAGGTTAGAGATAGAAATAAAAAACTTCATCACAGTATGGTATTAAAAAATATATTGTTTATAGAAAAACTCAAATTTGCTATTTTGTCAGTTAAGTATATTTACTCCTTGTAAACAACGATAAGTAGCATTTCAGGTGGATTCCATTTCGATGTTGTTATGTAAACGTATTAAAAAATAAATAGTAAGTATAGTACGCATGTAAATTGCAAAAAGTCCCGCAGTGGCAAAATAAAAGGGTGATATGGGGTAAAATGTGTAGCGAAAGTGCCATTTTCTTTCCTTCAAAAATATTTCTCACTTTTCAAAAGTGATCTGAAACTTTTTTGGTGTATTTCAGCAATAGGTTCCTTGACTTCATCTTTGAATATGTTTGATATTTTTTCTGATTTTAAATTGCTAAAATTTTAGTTTTATTTATATCCTTTTTAAATTACAGGTGAAGTAAATTGGTAAAATTGAATTTTTCGTATAAAAAGGCATTTTTAAATACTTTTTTCAGTCAAATGAGTAACATGAATAAAATAGAATAAAAAGAAGCCATCCACTATTAAAAATTTAATATGTAAACATACAGTAAACTCAATAACATTCTTTCTAAAAAAAAATTGAAAAATCGACATTTTTGTTATTTACATCTTCGAAATAAAACGTCTCCTAGAGTAATGTTTGGTTTATTATAACTTTGGAATAATTGCTGAATTTACGTTATTTTTATTTTGTTCCGCAGACGATTTTCTAATCAATTTTAAACTATTTGTTTATGTTCTAACAAAACAAGAAAATGGCGTTTTCTTTGCGATCGAAATGTGTTCTTTTTGTTCACAATTTGTTTCAAAAAATCTGGTATGTAACATAATTATATTAATATATCAATGTTGTTAAATATATTGTAAATAATTCTTGTCATTTATAAGCTTCAAATCATACTTTTGTGGAAAATTGCATTTTTTTGGAAGATCGTATTTTTTTTTAAATTTCTTATTCTTCGGCATTAATAATTTGATTGTCATTTTTACCCCTCCTTGCAACTCATTGAAAAAGAGCTAATTAAAATAGATTGTTTTCTAATTTTTTCATTGGAATATAGTAAAACATTTCTTTTATATATTGGTAAATAATTTTACTTTCCTAATTTATACATAGACTTTTTCAGACATCACACTACCACAAGTTACTCATGCAAATAGACTTTCGAACTTGATTTAAATAAGCCAGAATTTACTTTTTTGTAGAAATGTACTCCATGAAGGAATATTATTTTTAAAAAAGTAGATTAAAGAATAAGTTTAACAATGTATATAATTCATATTTAATTTCCAATATACACATTTTACACCACTTTAAAATTATTGGTATTCTATGCTAATGATAAGTTTATATATATACCTGTCTTCAAAAAATTAGTGTGTGTTTATTAACAGAAACTACTGAGAGTACACAGGAAAAAAATGGATTTTTTTTCTTACTCCCAACTAGAATATTTAAAAATAAATTTTAATAAAAAAAGCAACTGTAAGATTATAAACCGCATCATAACAACCAATTCACATTTTATAAAGCAAATTACATAAACTTTACTATCCTTTCCAATTCGGTTAACATCCCCATCTAAACCAAAAAAAAAAAACGATTTCCAATGTCCCGAATGCATATTTCAAGTCCATTACCATCATTTCTCATACCCAAAATAACCAAAAACTCTTCCATTGAATCAAATTAATGAGGCAGATTACGTCACTGAGCCAGTGCCTCTCGAATTCGAGCAGAAAAGTTAATCTGGTTCGAGTGCGACATCGTTCGAGGGAAGGGGAAGCCATGGGGATTAAACTAGCTCATCCTATTAACAAACAGTGAGAGAGAACCATTTGCTTCAATTTCGCATATCTTCCGTTGATGGTCCTTTTATGCTATTTTATTCTGTCGCCTTGTTGGGAAGCTTCCGCTGTTTCTCAAGTAACGAGAAAGACCAGTTGTAGTTAGTTAGGGAAAGTAGCAATGTTCTGTTTGAGTTGAATTTTAGGAATGGGGATTGGAATTTAGGATTTGTCCGGAGATATTTGGTTTTATTGGATTGATGCCATTGTCTTCAGTTTCGATGCTGGATTGATTTTCTAAGAGAGAAAGTGTGAATGTTCTATTCTACATTTTAAAAAGGAATATTAGTTTATTTATATTCCGGGAATTTACGAAAATGAGAATGGATTTTATTGACTCACTTAAACAAAGTATCTTTGGGAAAGTAAAATATGAATATTTTTGCTTGAAATAAGAAATAACATAACTATTCTAAAAAGGAGGAAAGAATTAAAATGTTTTTTTTACGAAATGTATTGTTTGTTGTATTTGCAAAACAAAAAAAGAAGGAAAATACGTAATGGGGAAATGTAGTTAATATCCTTTATATATATATATATGAGTTATTCAACGGGTTGCGAATACCTAACCTCTATGCGAATACCTAAACAAATTAAAAGTAAAAAAATACCCGCTAAGCTATTACTCTTTCAAAACAAATTGAACTTGTAAGTACTGTAACTATAAAAGATATTTTATTAAATCCTAAAATCAATCTCATATGAGGAATAAATTCGAAGAAGAGAGTACTACTTTTATTAAACTTTTAAATGAAAAAAATAAAAAAAAATTATATTTGTAAATAAATTGTAGACAACAGCAATCTCCATTATTGTCGAAATTCGCTATATTTTGAGGTTATGTTTACTGGTTATGCAAGGTTTGAGGTTTTTAATTTACCAATTTTCATATAACTAGTAATTGTTTATTTAGAATTTCCCCTTTTTATAGAAATGTTTTTATAGGATTTTTTTTTTAACCTTTAATATTTTGAAATATTTTTAACATTGTTGTTTGATATACTAATTTAAAATCAGTTTTGTTTTTCTTTCACGTTAATATTTTTTATCGTGTAAGTATTTAAAAATTTAAAAAAAAGTTTTATTTTAGAATTAGTCGTTGGATTTTCAAATCTGGTGATCAATTGAATGAAAAAAAAAACTACAACCAGACAACGTTCTGATGGTTCTATGACATTACATGAGTAATTTGAAAATCGTTGTAACATTAGAAGCTTCTTGATTATTAGATGTGATTAAAATATTTATTACCAATTTTTAACTTAAAATTATTATTTTTACTTGAATAAATTATCTTAACAGCTATTACTAAATATTGAAAAAGAGATGGTGAAGATATGGCGCATTGGGCTTTCATTTCTGCTAATTAAGGAGAAGGATGGAGGTGGATTTTCGAAATCTCATGTAGACAGCGACTTTCCTCTTGTTTTTAATTTCAAGTGTGCAAAATAATATTAGTGTTATTATTTTAAGAAAAATTCGTCATTTTGGTGATATTTTTACATATGTGATCTTATTTTAGTTCATTTAGAGGCATTTGTGTTCATTTAGCAACATTTTTAATTTATTTGGCTACCTTTTTATTAATTGTGTGACATTTTTAATAATTTGTCGAGATGTTTTATTAGTTTGGCAACATTTTTATTCATTTGGCGATATATTGGAGTTATTTGCTCATCAGCCATCAGTATATCACGTACAGCTTTTAAGGCATTTTCCGGCCTCTGTTAAAAATAGCACTAATGACAAAAATTGTCGTTCTTCAATAGGAAAATATACGCCTACAAATACGTTCAATGTTGAAATAAGGCAAATCAGATCCTCAGACGGAAAATATCGTTTATTTTCTTTGTATTGGATATAATCTGCTGAGATGGTATTTCACAAAAGGCCCTACTGGCTGTACAACGTCACAGAAATACCCGATGTTTAACCTTATAAATTGCGAAACTAAATCTTTGTATTGAAAACTTTGTGGGACACATTAAGGAATTTTAGGCCATTTAACGTTTAGTTGGGAAAAATTACAGATTCGATTAAACGGAATATTTCCTCCCTGGCGTCAGATCCTAACTGACGGTTCGGTATGCGAGCACACTCAAGAGTGAAGATCCAGTTAAAATAACTTGAATTAAATCTTGGCACTGCAGCTCCTTCGAAGTTAGCGGCAATCGGCCAAGATTCCCTCTAAATTAGAATAATCTATACGGGAGTGGATGCAGTTGAGAGGGGGTCCGCTCGATACTTAATTATCGAATTTTAATTGGTCCTTCCCGGACAAGTGTTGGAAATCGCGATACGTGATTGGTGAACTTGTATCAGAATTCGATTCCATCCCTTAAATCTAACTACTCAGTCTGGTATCGATTTTAAGTGGAACCAGTTAAAGGTTTCGCTGTAACTGAAGTAAAAAACGATAAGTGGAGATTTTTTTTTTTTGCCTTTTGGGCTTTTGTTTTGAATGTGTGTTGTAAGAGTTGTCGTGGATGAAAATTTGCTTATTCTAAAAATGTGAATATATATATATATATATATATATATATATATATATATATATATATATATATATATATATATATATATATATATATATATATATATATATATATATATATATATATATATATATATATATATATACTATAAAACAATAAAATATATTAAATTAGAAAAACACTTTAGTTAAATAAAAATAAAAATATGGCAAATGTGAAAAAAAATCCAAGTAATAAAACTAAAATATTAATTATTTAAGTAAAAATTATACTAATAAATATTTATTAGAAGGTGAAAGACATAATCAAAACGGTACTTCATCAGGGGGTAGGACCGCATTGAAAAGTCAAATCGAGCTCTTTCTGTATTAGCAATGTTAAAAACAAATTGCCAATCCAACCCCAAGAGCTCTAAATACTTCTTTAAGTAATTTAAAAGTTACTAAATATATACAAGAATATATACAAACTATATACAAAAAAATAATTTAATCTTTTAAAATCTTTTAAATTAAAATTTTTTAATTTTCATGTTAATAGATTGATTTTTTGGAACTCTAACCTTTCAATTACAGTTTACAGAAATATTATTATATCTCAAATATCACGAATCAAAAGAATTTGCAATTTAGATTCCAATCTTCATAAAAATATTTCAGTTCTAACAAATAATCTTTTGAACAATGAAATTCCCTTTAAATTTATTAAACGTTACTGTGGAAATACTGACTCTTTATAAGGATTTTTCATTGATATCATGCTTCATTTGTTGCTGCTTCCCATTTGCGCTATGCGGTAACTGATACGTCTGGAGGTCGAGGGAGAGAGAATTCGTGGAAAAAGGGGGTGTATGCCCCGGCTAGACCTCACATCATGCCTTGAATTTGTACAGTCAGGATGCTTTTTTCGCAGGACAGTCAGGATGCTTGTAGGTTTTTATATTTTCCATTTATTGTCACTAATTGATCTGTCTAATATGATGACTTTTTTTGTATATACTATGTATATAGTTTGTATATATTCTTGTATATATTTAGTAACTTTTAAATTACTTAAAGAAGTATTTAGAGCTCTTGGGGTTGGATTGGCAATTTGTTTTTAACATTGCTAATACAGAAAGGGCTCTATTTGACTTTTCAATGCGGTCCTACCCCCTGATGAAGTACCGTTTTGATTATGTCTTTCACCTTTTAATAAATATTTATTAGTATAATTTTTACTTAAATAATTAATATTTTAGTTTTATTACTTGGATTTTTTCACATTTGCCATATTTTTATTTTTATTTAACTAAAGTGTTTTTCTAATTTAATATATTTTATTGTTTTACAGTATATTTTTATCATTATGCTTCATGCAGCTCTAGCGCTGATTCATATTTGAATTTCTATGCATTTTTATTAAATTATTTAATTTTGTTTTTATTATCCATTGTTTTCTACTATGTTTTTGTTGTATATATATATATATATATATATATATATATATATATATATATATATATATATATATATATATATATATATATATATATATATATATATATATATATATATATATATATATATACAGTTTTTAACTTAAATGGAATGGGATATAACTAATAAATATTACAGTTAAGAAGACAATAAATATAGTTACTTTATATTTAACTTTATTTAACTTAACTTTATTCATCAAACCTTAATTTGGGCCGGTTCCATGCAGAGTGGTACAAGTTTGTACAAAAAAAAGATACGAAATAAGAGCGTTTAAAGTTCGCAATTAGTGTTGTCTATAATGTTAAGTACATTGAAATTCAACTCATTATTAGGCAATTATTTGAACATTAGCTAATGGAAATTTGTGTTATTTCATTTTCAGATACTTCTGACTTATACCACTTTTAAACCAGCCAACTTGCCCATTTGACTAATTCACTATTTCGTAATATTATATATAATTGGTATTGAGTATTGCAAAGCAATTCTGTTGAGTAACGGGACAAATGTAAGTTACTGACTCCGAAGAATAGTAATAGTAAATATTGCTCATCAATGAAGATTAACTTCTAACATTACCTATGGAAAAAGCAATAGATTTTTCTATAAGGTTCATTCATTCACATTAGCAAAACGGGGATAAATTGCTCAGCAAGACTGTTGTAGGTATTACGTTTCATAAATCATTGGAAGAAAATATAGGCGCTGTTCTTTTAATAAGGCAAGAATAAGATCTAATAATAATAATATGTTAACGTAATATCTTAAACAAAACGTTTTCAATTAAAAAAATAATAATAAGTACAATTAATTGAGTTGGAAAAAGTTTTACCATTATGATAAGTAATTATTGTTCTAAAATGAAATGTGCACAAATGCATTTCAGAGTTTGGAGAATTTTGTAGAATCTATTAAATTTGTTCTTTGTTATGCATATTTAATTAAAATAATTTAAGTATTCCTTTTTTTAAATGAAATATGAAATATAAGAACATTTAAATTGAATAAAAATTCATTTCAAAACTTAAATTTGTTTGACTAAAATCTTATGAAATATTAGGAAAATGTGTGACTGTTGCGTTTAAATATGGCTAAATTCAACAAATCATTTCCTTTAAAAATGATATTAGAAATTTCAAATACTAAAGTGTGTTATCGTCTTAAAATGTATTAAAAAATTGCCTTATACTTAAAAATGATTTTAAATTAGTTGTAGTTAAAATCCAATGGATATATGTAATAAAACCCCGGTTATTTCAATTGCTTTTACTTTAGTGGATTTTACGCAAATGTCTCATTAACATATAATTTGTTTTGGATTTTTTATAAAAAACTTAATATAATTCTGTGAAATACAAGTATAACACAATTTTGTAATTGATATTTTAATTTCAGGAAAAAAGTATTTAACTTTAAAAGCAAAAATAAACGAAATTCAGTATCCAAGTGGGATAACAGTGAAAGAATGCGCTTGGTTTGAAGATAAAAAAAACCTATGAATTCTATAAACAAGACATTTAAATGTTTTCAAGTTCTAAGGTACTGTGTTATTTATACAAATTTATTATTGCGAGAATTAGTAAAATAATGTAAAACAAACTTGAAAACAAAAAGGACATAAATGGTTGAAGTAAGATTTTTAATTACCTGAAAAAAATACTACCACTTATTGAATATACCTAAATATAAAAAAAGAATATATATTATTGTCCAAAAAAGTTAATTTTTTAAAAAATATTTTACAGCTCAAATGAAACTTATAAAACAGCAAAAAAGGAACTGAAATAGACTCCAAATATACTAAACATTAAATAAATGCAATTTATTTATGCAAAAGAAAACTCGTAGATTTAACAACATTTCTAATCATATCAGTGTTTTAAGCAAGTAAGTGACTGAACTCAATAAATATAAGCATGTAATTATTCATAAATAAAGAATACGATTCGATTAAATATAAAAGAATTGCAAACGGAACTAAACAGACATTTACGTTTGATTCAAGAACACCCATGCCTAAACGACTCTATAGATCAATACCAATAACTTCCAACAAAGCCATTCAACAATCAAACTCCAAACGAGATTACAAATCACCAGCTTCCTGTTGCTCGTGCATCAAAGCCTTTAACCATCCATCCACCAGCGCCCTGCTTCGTAATTCGAAGCAAAAGGGGCGTTACGAGGTAGTTAGAGAACAAACCTCCGCCGATTCCTAATTGAAAACAAACCTCTTACCGAAGCAGAGGGCGAGAAAGCGAAAAGTTTTCCTGTGCCTCGAAGGCCTCTCTGAACACGCGAGAGACTTGGTGAAGAATTGGTATGTGCTTCGGAATCAATACGGAACGCCACTGGGGAAGGGAAGTGCACTAGTTTCTGCAAAACGCCCCCGATACTGTCTTTTTGGGATTGGTTGATGCAGCCAATTTGTTAAGAGTTGTTGTCAATGATAAGGAAACGCGAAGATTGAACAGGGTGATTTGGGGAATGAATGGGGCAGCGCGGATTGCTGGAAGTTCCATAGGATCGATTGGAATGCTATTTGTTATGGAACTTTAGAAACTAAGCTGCTAATTTATTATGAAATTAAACGTATGTATACTAAAATATATAGGGTGGTTTAAAAGTCTCTGGCATAAATTATAAAGTAATTTCAAATAAAATAATTGGGGTAAAAGAATGTTGTTCGGACTAAAATGCATTTTAAACAAAATTCAAAAAAAAATTCCATAGATGGCGCTGTACCATAAGAACATTGGGGAAAAAACATAACTCAAGAATATCAGTTAAAAATCCTTTGTGTTATTATAATCAGTTACAAAGTATTTTCTTAACTCTAATGGTTTATTTGGTTTCAAAGTACCAATCTTCAGGTGAGTACGGAGAAGTAATTTCTGTTTAACAGCTTCAGAGCAAATTTAAAAATCTCCAGAAACGCATGTATAACCAAACATAGGAACAAGTAGCGGTTACACGTGACGTCACAGCGATATTTAAAACTGTGTTTTTTTCGGTTCATTTTGTTTCCTTTTTCTTATTAGTACGAAATAAGCATGTCAAAACATTCATTGTATAAGATTTAATGTATTTTCGAAGCCATGAATGCGTTTTTAAATCTAAGCAAACCAATGCAAAAAGACTATTTTTTCTACTATCGCTCAAAAAGGTGTAAAGTGGTCGCGCACGCGTGGTCTTCACTCCAGTGTCTATTGCTATTTTAGCTCAGTGTTTCAATTATTGTTTTTAAAAGTCAATAAGTTAAGTTTTGTGGAATATAATGAAATGTCTATGATTGCATTTTTAAATAATATAGCGTTAGAAAACCGAATAAAAGGTATATAGGATTAAATCGGTATACGTTCGGAACAAACGTAACGAAGAAATAAAGATAATTCATTCACAAACCTACTCCGAATGAATAAAATAGTTTAGTTTGATAAAAAATTCAGAAGCAAATTCAATGACTTTTATGATATTATATCTTTAAAATATTTTAAACAAAACATGTTTTGAATGTTTTCTCCTTAAATATGAATATGAATATCAATTTTTAAAAAAAGGTAAAACTATTACAATGATTTTCTAAAATAATTAATTATTTAAACCTTTTAATTCTAAGTTTCTTGGAATCGAATTTCAACTAAATTCACATTGTGAGTTAATATATACGAGCTACTGAAAATGTACTTTTAACTAAAGTTAAATTAGTTATAGTTCATTATAAAATGAATAGTTACAGTGTAAGTTTTAATATATATATATATATATATTGATCAGCATTATGAAATGAAAACTATTTAAAAAAGTATTTTAAATTTTATTCAGACAACTTTTTTTATACAAGAGTAGTTTTTGAAGCAGTTTCAAACTTTATTAGGTTAAGACTATGCTTTTATTGGAAAATCGATTGTTTTCAAATAAACTTCCACGTTCTACATCAACTTTTAAAAATATATTCGACTTTTATAAATAATTTATCTCTCTAAACTTATCTAAAAATTGAATTATTTGACGTTAACCAGAACCGCTGTGTGCATTTAAATTGATTAAACATCCTTCAGCTTCTCACCAAAGTTTTAACCGTTTTACGTTCTCCTCAAACCTGAAATATTCCAGATGATCTAATTTGAAAGCCCTGGGCACGGCGATATATTTTTTTGTGCCTTCAGTTTCGAATATAAAGTGAGTTATTCAAAATTTTCAACAGCGAACAATTGGAATCTTTTATATTTCCTCTACTTCCACTAAAGAACTTACGTGAATGGATGTCGTGCTCGTTGCCAGCTGGAGTTCCCTAAAAAATAAAACAAAACTCCGCATTTGGCTTGCTTCCAGCTCTCCGGGACTGTCTTTCACCTAATCCCACTTAATAGAAAACGCAAAAGGAAAAAAGAAGAATTGTTACAACTAAACTAAATCACCGAGACGGGGAAGAAGTCAATGCTCGCTGCTACCGTTCGCAACAGATTTCTTGGGGGATTGACGAACAGTGGAAGGGGATGTCGAGTTAACAGACATATTAAAGAATTTTGTTGTTTGCGATGTTCGAATGTTTTCGGCTGAAGATCTGATCCATAAAGGAAATAAATTTATAAACTGAATATTTCAGTTATTTGTGGGATAACAATTGGCGTGATTCCAAGATTTGAGCGAAAGCCGTACTTAATATCGTAAACAATTGTAAACAGACGTGAGTGCAAGAACAAGATAGCTCCACTTTTATCTCATTTACACCTTTTCACTTATTTCTCTATAAAAAATCCTATATCGATTGGTGTAAAAATTAGACAGCTCTTCGGAATGGCTATAGAGATATAAAAAAAAGGAGCTGTACTTTTGTATTATATAATGCAAGAAACGTGCAGTGTTTTTCGTTATTCATGAACAATTTTGGAAACTGGAGCTGTCTGGTTCTTACATCCACATCTTCAATTAGAGTTTGTAAAAGTCAATACAGCGTTTGTAAAAGTATAGTTAATAAAGTTGTATTAATCAAGTAGTAGTAATATAAAGTAGTAGTATATAAAGTAGTAGTATATAAAATAAAGTAACCATACTGATTTATTCTTTGTTATAGAAGATAATTATTGTTTGAGCGGTCTATTTCAAAATGATATAATTTATTTTTTAAATATTATTTTTTAAATATTATTTTTAAATATTATTTTTTAAATATTATTTTTAAATATTATTTTTTAAATATTATTTGAAAAAAATTAAATTATTTTTTAAATATTATTTTTTAAACATTATTTTTTAAATATTATTTTTTAAATATTATATTTAAATGTTATTTTTAAATATTATTTTTTAAATATTATTTTTTAAATATTATTTTTTAAATATTATTTTTTAAATATTATTTTTTAAATATTATTTTTTAAATATTATTTTTTAAATATTATTTTTTAAATATTATTTTTTAAATATTATTTTTTAAATATTATTTTTTAAATATTATTTTTAAAATATTATTTTTAAATATTGTTTTTTAAATATTATTTTTTAAATATTATTTTTTAAATATTATTTTTCAAACATTATTTTTTAATTTTTATTTTTTAAATATTATATTTAAATATTATTTTTTAAATATTATTTTTTAAATATTATTTTTTAAATATTATTTTTTTAAATATTATTTTTTAAATAGTATTTTTTAAATAGTATTTTCTAAATATTATTTTTTAAATGTTAATTTTTAATTAATATTTTTTAAATATTATTTTTATATTGTTTTAAACTTGATTCAGTTCATATGATTTAGCAGTTCTTTTCATTATCTTTAAAAAACAGGTAGGTCGTGTCTATTGAGACGACCGTAGTGTTTAAGACGTGTAGAGTCAAAATCAAGTGAGTGGCAACTTTCTGGGTTCCAGACAAGCCGCTGCACGCTTTTACGTTGTGTCTTGTTCCTAGATCGACATTTGTGGGCATTATATGATCGTGAACTAGATCCAAAGTTGTTTAGCGGGTCATGTTTCCGTTACGATCTACTTCACTCTACGTGAACCCTTTTTACACGAAACAAAATGATATTAAAAATCAAATACAAATTCATACTTTTAAAGCCATTCATAAAGTAACCTATGTTTTATTAAGCAATTTAACCTACTGAGTTATTAATTGGAGCCTGATTCAAATGCAAAGTTTACTTTTAAGTTTCTTACGAACTTAAATCGATGTTATAGGATAATACAATATTTTTGTATCACAATTACTAATACAATGAACGATTTACATGAAAGTAAGACATATGCCAAATTTTGTTATTAGTGCAACTACTTTCCACCTCCAGTGTGCGCACTTTCGTAAACTTAATTGTAATCCTCTATTTAAAATGTTTTTTACGTCCATTAATATGTGAATAAATTGGACAATTAAAATAATCTAGCTTTTATATAAATGGTTTCCTACTTCTGAACAATTTAAATAATTTCAAAGTTGTTTAAAATTACATCAATTCTGCATTGAAAAAAATACTTAAAAATGAGTGCTTGAACATGCTCGTTTTTCTTTGAGTACAAGTGCATCGTAAATGACCGATGACGTACTTAAATTTCAACAAACGTACTTTCTAAAAATGAACAGTGTGATTTAATATTGCTAATCTCAGCTCTTGTTCAAGCCATTTTAACCAATCGACCTCACACACTTCAAATAGTTGTTCAGAAGATGGTTTTCCTCATTATTTGATATCGATTGCTTAAATGGAAATTGAGTTATTAGAACTTCTTTATCTTACTTTCCATTCTTTTGGCACACCTTTTAAACAAGTCTTCTGTTTATAACTTCTTCGCGCCTTCCTGGTGGTACAACGGACAATGAACTTCACTGTAGTGGCTTAGGATCTGGGTTCGATTCCCGGTATGTCTTGGTTGTAATTGTTCATATTTACTTAAATTGTTTATGAAGGTAGCCTACGTAGGCAAGTAACTGCTCTTTTTTGCATTTTGACTAATTGTACTCATTTTTGAGTACATGTCTTTTCAAAAATTTAACTTATGTATTCGGAGCCATAATTAGCATCTAATGTATTCAAAAATGAGTACAATTTACTTAGTTTTGAATACCTATTTTTAACAGTGTAGTTAAAGGTTTTTCAAAATGTTTCTAAATGAACAAATTCGAAAATGGCAATCTTCGTTTTAGATTGTTCGGGGTTTGATTCTAACTACCAACCCCAGTTACCTGTATGTACAATTCGATTGTTGTTGGATTATTTAATCTTGAGGTGTTTTGTGACTGGCATTTATATGCACATATACATAATTTGTATATATCCTTTTGGACTCACGGAAGTCTAAAACCACAAATTTCACTTAAAAATAAGTATTAAAAAAAAGACAAATGTACTTATTTTTGAATACATTCTATACATAGTAATAACTCAGTTTTCATTTAAGCAATCGACATAAAATACTGTGAAAGAACCATCTTTTGAACCACTATTTTAAGTTTGTCAGATCGCTTTGTTAAGATGGCTTGAACTGAAGCTGATATTAGCAATATTGAATCACACTGCTCATTTTAGAGAAAGTACGATTACTTACATCTGAGTACGTCATCGCTCATTTACGATGCAATTGTATTAACTAAATCGAGTACATTCATGTACCCATTTTTAAGAACTTTTTTTTACATTGTTGAAATTGAATTTTTACCGAAAATGCTACTTTCACAACTCGATGTTTGTTATAAGGTAAATAACAAACAACTATACACAAAACTTTCATTTTGTTTCCTGTCAACATTTATTAAACAAAATAAATTGCATGCAATGCTTCACTAAGTTTTTATTTTATGTAAAAATATTACGGTAGTGAAATGCTTCTCGTGTCCTTCTCCAATCTGTCGTCGCATCTCCGCATACTTTCTAAGCAATGGAATGTGTGACCCACCTGTTCTAATGGCCGCTGGAAGAACACATTTTTCAACGACCTCTACACATCGATTAGCATCGATTTCTTCTTTCCTTCGCATCTTCCGCCCCCTCTTCCGCCCCCCCCTTCTCCCCCCTTTTGTTCCACGAGAGTGTTGCTTCTCTCTTCCACGAGGAAAATCGACTTTGTTTCGAATTTATTTTAAGGGATGTCGCGAGAAAAAGAAGTTGACTATTTTGGGTCAAACTTTCGAAATATTTTAGGGAGTAGGTTTCTGCACGAAAATCAGTGTGCGGTTCCAGTGACGTAGAAGGGGTGGGGTGGATTGAGGGGGTCAAATTTTCTACAATTGGGCTGTAAAAATCGCCTTCAGTATCAATACACGTTAATAAAAGGGGGTTATGGAACAATACAGGGTGGTATAATTTAACTACTCTGTTGCTACTATAGCTAAACCATTTGTTTAAAATATAAGCGATTTATCACAAAAATAATGGTGGAAAAAAATTTTATTATATTAATACAGCAAAATCTGATACATCCAAACCATTTGTGACCACACTGTTTTATTTATAATGTTCCATTACCAACTCCGGTTATAAAAAAAATTCTGCGTACGCTCCTGAGTATTAGTGCCTGTACTGTATATCTACAGGTATATATAAATTATAAAATAGAATGATTTGACAACAGTTCATCAGTTTTTAGTCTAATAAAAGAACTTTTATAAGGTTTCTTTGTGTCGTTAAGATTTTTTCAAGATTAATGCCAAGAAGTATGATAGCTCCTTAATAGCGAGTAATATTGCATTGATTTAAATTTCAAAGACACTGTTCTTAAAATACATTTAAAATTGAGTCTTTGAAGCAATGGCAGCGATTATATGTTGAGAGTAAAGGGGCAAATACCAAATTTCTTTATAGTTGGCTATGAAAATTTATTTACATTTTCATAAAGTGGGATGGCATTACATCCGATCGTCACCCCCAACCTTACAAGACATAACTAACAGTTAAAATATATATTGCTTCATTTGCATAAACACTTAAAAGCTTTTACATTTGAATGTGCCATAAATGATTACCTTTAACATGTTACATTCCGTCCCTAGAAAACTTAAAATATCGTAATCTATATTTCCAACTCATTGGAGCAACTTATCTAGTATCAACTTATCTAGTTATAAACTTATCTAGTATCAACTTATCTAGTTATTAACTTATCTAGTTATTAACTTATCTAGTTATTAACTTATCTAGTTATTAACTTATCTAGTTATTAACTTATCTAGTTATTAACTTATCTATCGATTAATTTATTATCTATCTCTGTTGATTGGCATTTAATGCCAAGTTGTGATTCAGCTGTAAATTGTGAAGAATCTTTTGAGCTTAACTACTTGAACAATGAAACAACAACCAGGTCCATACGGCGCTTGACGTGAAATATTTTTTCTAGCATATTACATTAAAACTGCCCAATTAACTATCAACGTTTTGGCTAAAAATATATTTATACATTTTCTGATATTAAATATTAATAAATAATAAAATATTTATTCTTTAAAAAATTATATTTTTTCTTAATATCTTTTTAAAAAATATTTAATATTCCTAAATTTGCCGGAAAAAAATTGTAGATTAATATTTAAAGTCAACCAAGTGTTTTTTAAATATATATAATTTGATATAGATAAACAGTTTTTTAATCATATAAAATCCGAAAAAAAATTTGGTAAAGCGCACGAACTTTTATAAAGTTTTCTTAAAGTGTTAGAAATAAAAAACTATTTTGTTGAATATTATTAAATGCATTTATTTGTACATAACATAAAAATGTCATTTAAATTGAAAAATAATTAATCGTAAATTACGCATTATTAAACGCTTCAAGATAAACTATTGAATCAACATTTATAAAGTATATAGGAAAAAAAACATATCCCAATAAATTGAGTATGAGAGTTTGTTTATTCTATTCTATTCCTCTCACGTAATTCTATAAAAACCGACTCGCCCTAATTACCATAATATTTCTGATAACATTTCGAACAAGTGTTAATATAATATGTTAATCCTACAATAGCTTAAAACTTGCCTTTAAAATGGGAAGTCCGGCCAGTGTTATTTGGAAACACAAAATATGCAATAAACAAAGTATGCCGAATTTGAATGAAAAATTAGGGTCGATTTTAAAGTTTTAGTAATAAGCTTTGAAATTCTTTTAGAATAAAAAGGTAGTAAATCTGTTCCTGTTTAATTAAAAATATAAGGGTTTCATACGGCATACAACATTGTCTCTGAATTGTTTTTACGTGTATCTGTATCAGTGAAATGTGTCTGAAATTAAGCTTATTCAAAATATTGTGTATATATAATTAGATAACTCGAATTAAAAAAAAATTTAAATAACTTAGTAAAAACTGAAATTTAAATATTTATAAATGCAACAATACTAAAACAATTCCTGTTAAAAAATATTTAACATAAAAATTCAAGAATAGCCGTTTTCTATCGTCTAATGTGAAGTTAATATTTTGATATGCAAATCACGTATAATTTATCTGTAAATATAGTTGTTATTTTACGTATGTATATAACATAACGTACATTAAATTATAACAAAAATTTACAAATTTAGTTTATAATTTTTTTTTATAAATTTTCTTTATTAATTTTAAACACTCATACATAACAATTTCATACATTCATTTTAAAAAACTTGAATGCGCATTATTATGATTTAAAAATGTGTTTTTAAACATTTCGGTCTACAAGTCTTGCGGGTTTGCATCCAGCCCGTTAGTGTATCACTTCTTTTCTATATTTATGGTTTTTCTAAACAAGAGTCTCCACCTGAATTCCCAAAAAGGAACCAATTATTAATTACCAATTTAAAACAATTTATTAATAAAGATGACACATTATAAAAATAATCTATGAAATTTAAGCATTTCTACACTATTAAAAATTTCAGTTCAACGATGTACCATATTTTGGAGAAACACAGAGGTCGTCATGAAATTTAACCGTATTATATTGGAATTTAGGTTGAACCAAAAAATCCTTTATCGGAAAAAAGCGGGGTTTCATCGATAATTGGCTCAGCCCCTTTAACTGCAACCGAAAATATCGATGTCGCTACATCAACAAGCCGAGGAATCCATTTTATGAAAAACAACAACGAACAAGGGCCTCCGTCGTCCAGTGGATAAAGGCGTTCAGCTACCAAACAGAGTATTCCTAGTTCGAGCCCGATCGGTGGACTTGACAAAGAAAATTAACAAAGTTGTGATCTAGGGTTGCCAGATTCGCAACAAAAATACTACTATTTAAATCCTAAGAAAACTCGAATTTTTAATTTTATGCAACGTTATGAGTTTTCGTGCAACGTTTCACCACTAAATGGTATCGGTGGTAGCACAGTGAAATGGTGAAACTAAGCACCAAATGTTGGTTGTACCGCAAAATTAATATTTATACATCTAAATACATAAGACTTGCTAAGAATTCTATTAAATACGAAAAATGGAACAGATACAATTTATTAATTTTTCCATTACAGATTAAATAAATCTAATTACAAGTCACATATAATCGAATTGATTTTCAGCTTATCGGGAGTTTTTAATCCTGCTTACGAGTCGTTTTGACAGAACAAGCATTGAATTTCAGATGTCGATTCTTCTACGATTTTTCAAAACTTTCCATTGACTCCCGTGAGAGTCAAGAAAGTCTTTAGCTGTCAGAATGAATGGAAAGATATGTGACCCCTGTCAATTGGAAGACATGACAAATCCATTTGGAGCTTGAAGAATGATTTAATAGAAAATATGGTTGTTTGTTTAGTTTGCAGAGCTATATAAAAAATAATAAATCGATTGATCTCTAAAGGCTGTAGAAAAATCTCTCACTATTCACTTATTGATTTAATCACTGATATATTCCTTATTGATAGACTTTAGAATCGATTTTAATACTTATGTTTTGAAATGAATCAAGTCAGAACTTTTTGCTGGTTTAGGATTATATTTAACTATTAACATATATTGAGAAAAATGTGCGATGAGTTGAAAATGTTTAGTAAGATGTATAAGGATCTGGGGTTCAAAATGTGTTAAGACTTAGATAAAGATAAATACTTGAAGATATGGTTTAGATAAAATTGTATACAAAGTTCGCTGTGAAAAATAGGTACTCAAAAATAAGTAAAGTGTACTCATTTTTGAGTACATACGATACTTACCATAGCTCCGAATACATAAGTTCAAAATTAAAAATGATGTATTCGGAGCCATTATAAGCATCAAATGTAATAAAAATTGTTACAGTTTACTTATGTTTGAGTACCTATTTTTAAAAGTGTACTTTGTTAAATTTGATTTTATTAATTTTATACTTTAAAGTTATCAAACCTTATCATTTGAAAAATGTAATAAAGAGCAATATTTTAAACAAATTCATTATTATTTTTACGTTTCGGAGAAAAGAGAACCATGATATGTAAGTTCTTATTTCCAAAAATAGATTTCGAAAGAATGTATTTGCAAATTTTCAAATATAAACATTTTGTTGGTAAATAAGTTCATTAAAATTATTATCTACGCTACTATTTACACAGTGCTCCTAAATTCATTTTAATAATACTTTTCATAAGTTAATATTAATTTATTCTAATTATTATTAAATTAAAATTAATATAAAATAGTATTAACCTTTTAAACAAAATCCTCATATCATTAGTTTTAACTTTCTTCTAACTCTTACTCGATCTAATTCATTGAAAACTTACAAAACAGTTTGAGATAATTGTTTTAAAAGTTTTAGAGCATTGTCATTTTTGGCTTCATTTCAAGACACTGGAATTTTATTTTCGTTGCGGAGGTAGAAGGTTTTCAAACATTGTTCTACACACTTTTATTCAAACTAAAATTTAGGGCTTTGTTATTCAATATGCGGTTAGTAGTATAAATTAATTACATTTCCAGTTGAATCACCAAGGTAACAGTGAAAAGTTGTTTAACTGACCGATAGTTATTGAAAGAAAATATAGTACTGAGCCTGTGTTAAAATTTAATGCTGTGCAATTTTATAAAAATAATAATCAATCATTGCATATTTTATAATTTATTTATCTTTAGACGAGAATTATTTGTTTAAACCTCAACACATTAGTTGTTTTCAGCAAATGATATGAAATAATTATATATAATATTCTTCGAATATGATTATCATCTACTATGACTAATGTATAATTCATTAATTATTAGTTATTCATTAAATTATTATTCATTAAATTAACAGTGGAATATTATGACTGTAAACATTTTAATTAAAATAACTTTTTGCATTACAAAAAAATTTCATCTCAGTTTAGTTTTTAGTTTTGTCACAAAGGTTCTGCGTTCTAATTGATTTGTGTTACTTATCATTATTTAGTAAAATTAACTTTACTTATGTTGAATCATATACTTATTATCACAATTCGATGCTTACTACTGATTTAGTATAACGACGGATTAATATATTTACAAAAGTAGCTTTGTCATAGATACAAATTTAATACGATTCAACCAAGATATTTTTTTTTTTAGAAATTTCGTCTTATATGTTTTAACAAAAAATTAAATAAATTGACAATAATAATAAAACAATCAATAAAATATTTTAAATATTAAAAAATAGTAAATTATTTTTACAGATTTTAATTGGTTTGAATATTTATCCATTTAGGAAAAACGAACACTGTCATATTCCAAAAAAATGGTTCCATGTCAAATTTATGAATTATTTTCTTAAACTTGTATTACAATTCAAAACAAATATTATATTGATTTCAAAACTTTATTTTATTAAGTGGTTTCAATACATATAAAAAATAATAATAATAATAAATTGACACGTCAAGTTTTTCTAAAACCCATCCTTGAATTGTAAGTTACAAAAACTAAGCAAAATAAAACGTATAACTACTTTGTAAAAATAGTTACTTAAAGATGAATACCTGAACCTACTCGTTTTTTCTTTAAGTATAATTGCATCGTGAATGAAAGATGACCTACTCAAATTCAGGTATCCGTACTTTATAAAAATTGAGAAGTGTCATTTAATATTGTTAATTTCAGTTTCCGCTCAAGCTATCTTAACGAAACGACCTGGCAAACTTAAAATACGCGTTAAGAAGATGGGTTTCTATGTTTTTCATGTCGATTGTTTTAATAGAAATTGAGTTATTACAACCAGATATCTTACTTCCCATGCTTTTGGCACACCTTTTTAACATTTCTTCTGCTTACAACTTCTTCGAGTCTCCCTGATAGTTTAACGGACAAGCAACTGAACTGCAGTGCCTTCTTCGGATCTGGGTTCGATTCCCGGTAAGTCTTGGTTGTAATTGTTGGTATTTATTGAAAGAAATTTATGAAGGCAGCCTATGTACGCAAGCATCTGCCATTTTAGCTCATTGTACTCATTTTTGAGTACATGTCTCTTTCAAAATTGAAACTCGTGTATTTGGAGTATTATGTAGTTATGTATGTGTATCTGTTTTTTTGGAGTAGGTATGTATTTATGTATATGTATTTTTGGAGTATTTTGTATTTAGATTCTACTAAAAACTGAGTACATTTTACTTATTTTTATGTACGTATTTTTAACATTGTATAACGACTTATAATGTTCTCCACTAATGCAGTTTGTGTAATACTTCAGGCATAAATGCATTTTATTACAACTCGCAAGTTTTAAGAAATATGGCATAGAACTCTAAATAACAAATGTAAATAACAATAATTCTTAAAATAAAACTAGATATCCTTAACTGCAATATTTGCATTTACAAATTGTAAGAGAAATTAATACAAAGCCCTATTTCCAACCATAATAGTCCGAGTAAAATTCTCTCAGACCGTTTCATGGAAACAGATGCTGTTAAGAATTATCGAAATATACCGGAGAAGCACTGCATTAATGGCGAAAACGTGCGCTTTTGACCCTCCTGTTCCGGAGTAAAGTATTAAACTTTCGTGCGAATAGCGTATTTATGCTCTCGTTAAAATAATTTATTTTGAAGTCGACGAGGTTGACTGTTAATCTTGAAAATTTCGAAAGAAAGGAAATTGCTATGGCTTTTCAAAGTTTACTGAGTTTGGAAACCGCATTTATATGTCCGAATTTGTGTAATTTTTAAATGGTTTGAAATATTCATATCTTATTTTAAATTTATTTAAATAAATTGTATTTTTTGCCAGAAGATAAATAAAATGTATCCAAAAGGATATTATTCAGCTGATGATTTATTCTAATTGGGTGCAGTTGTCAATGCTGTTGTAATTTATACATAAGAACTTCATGCATTCATTTTTCAAAACCTTGAATGCGCATTATTTTTATCGAAAAATGTGTTTTTAAACATTTCGCTCTGCAAGTCTTGCGGGTTTGAATCTATCCCGTTAATGTATCACTTCTTTTCTATATTTATGGTTTTTCTAAACAAGAGTCTCCACCTGAATTCCCAAAAAGGTATATGTGTCAAACCAATTTATTAATAAAGATGACACATTATTAAAATAACCTAAGAAATTAAGGCATTTCTACACCGCTAAAAATTTCAGTTCAACGATGTACCATATTTTGGTGAAAAACTTAGGTCAGCATCAAATTACACCATATTATGGTGGAATCCAGGTTGAACCAAAAAATCCTTTATCGGAAAAAAGCGGGGTTTTATCGATAATTGGTTCAGCCTCTTTAACTGCAACCGAAATTTTCGATATCGCTACATCAACAAGGCGATGAATCAATTCCAAAAAATACAATAATGAACAAGGGCCTTCGTGCCCCAGTGGATAAAGGCGTTCGGCTACCAAACAGAAAATTCCTACTTCGAGCCCGATCGGTGGACTTGACAAAGAAAAAAAAAACGAAATTGTAATCTAGGGTTGCCAGATTCGCTACAAAAATACTACAACTAAAATCATAAGAAAACTCAAATTTTGAGTTTTATGCAACGTTATGAGTTTTGGTGCAACGTTTCACCTCTAAATGGAATCCGTGGTAGCACAGTGAAATGGTGAAACTAAGCACCAAATGTTGGTTGTACCGCAAAATTAATATTTATACATCTAAATACATATGACTTCCTAAGAGTGTACGAAAAATGGAACAGATACAATTTATTCATTTTTCCATTACAGATTAAATAAATCTAATAAGAAGTCAAATATAATCGAATTGACTTTCAGCTTATCGGGAGTATTTAATCCTGCTTACGAGTCGTTTTGACAGCACAAGTATTGAATTTCAGATGTCGATTCTTCTACGATTTTTCAAAACTTTCCATTGACTCCCGTGAGAGTCAAGAAAGTCTTTAGCTGTCAGAATGAATGGAAAGATATGTGACCCCTGTCAATTGGAAGACATGACAAATCCATTTGGAGCTTGAAGAATGATTTAATAGAAAATATGGGTGTTTGTTTAGTTTGCAGAGCTATATAAAAAATACTAAATCGATTGATCTCTAAAGGTTGTAGAAAAATCTCTCACTCTTCACTTATTGATTTAATCACTGATATATATGCCTTATTGATAGACTTTGGAATCGATTTTCAATATAGTCAGAACTTTTTGCAGGTTTAACATTATATTAAAATATTAACATATATTAAGAAAAATGTACGATGAGTTGAAAATGTTTAGTAAAATGTATTGGAGTTCAAAATGTGCTAAGACTTAGATAAAGATAAATACTTGAAGATATGGTTTAGATAAAATTGTATACTAGGTTCACTGTAAAAAATAGGTACTCAAAAATAAGTAAAATGTACTCATTTTTGAGTACATACGATTCTTACCATAGCTTCGAATACATAAGTTCAAAATTGAAACTTATGTATTCGGAGCCAAATGTAATAAAAAACTATTACATTTTATTTATTTTTGAATACCTATTTTTAAATTTTATTTTATTGATTTTATAGTTTGAAGTTATCAAACCTTATCATTTGAAATATGTAGTAAACAAGAATATTTTAAACAAATTATTATTATTTTTACGTTTCGGAGAAAAGGGAATTATCATACATAATTTCTTATTTCCAAAAATAGATTTCGAAAGAATTTGTTTGCCAATTTTCAAACATAGGCATTTTGTTGGTAAATAAGTTCATTAAAATTATTTTCTACGCTACTATTTACACAGTGCTCCTAAATTCATTTTAATAATACTTTTCATAAGTTAATATTAATTTATTCTAATTACTATTAAATTAAAATTAATATAAAATAGTATTAACCTTTTAAACAAAATCCTCATATCATTAATTTTAACTTTCTTCTAACTCTTACTCGATCTAATTCATTGAAAACTTACAAAACAGTTTGTTTGAATTGTTTTAAAAGTTTTAGAGCAGTGTCGTTTTTGGCTTCATTTCAAGACACTGGAATTTTATTTTCGTTGCGGAGGTAGAAGGTTTTCAAACATTGTTCTACACACTTTTATTCAAACTAAAATTTAGGGCTTTGTTATTCATTATGCGGTTAGTAGTATAAATTAATTACATTTCCAGTTGAATCACCAAGGTAACAGTGAAAAGTTGTTTAACTGACCGATAGTTATTAAAAGAAAATATAGTACTGAACCTGTGTTAAAATTAAATTTTATGCAAATTAACAAAACTAATAATTAATCACTGCACATTTTATAATTTATTTATCTTTAGACGAGAATTATTCTTTTAAATATCAACACATTAGTTTTTTTCAGCAAATGGTATGAAGTAATGATATATAATATTCTTAGATTATGAGTACCATCTACTATGACTAATGTATAATTCATTAATTAATTAATTAACAATGGAATATTATGACTGTAAACATTTCAATAAAAATGACTTTTTGCATTTAAAAAAAATTTCATCAAAGTTTTGTTTTTAGTTTGTTAACAAGATTCTGTGCTGTAATTTATTTGGGATACTTATCATGATTTAGTAAAATTAACTTTAGTTATGTTGAATTATATACTTATTATAATACTTTAATGCTTACTACTGATTTAGTATAATGACGGATTAACATATTTACAAATGTAGCTTTGTCATAGATACAAACTTAATACGATTAACCAAGCGAATTTTTTTTTTAGAAATTTCGTCTTATATGTTGTAACAAAAAATTAAATCAATTGACAATAATAATAAAATAATCAATAAAATATTTTAAATATTACAAAATAGTAAATTATTTTTACAGATTTTAATTGGTTTGAATATTTATTCATTTAGGAAAAACAAACAAGTGTCATATTCCAAAAAAATGGTTCCATGTGCAATTTATGAATTATTTTCTTAAACTTGTATTAGATTCAAAACAAATATTATATTGATTTCGAAACTTTATTTTATTAAGTTGTTTCAATACATATAAATAATAATAATAATAAATTGACACGTCAAATTTTTCTAACATCCATCCTTAAATTGTTAGTTACAAAAACTAAGCAAAATAAAACGTAAAAACTGTAAAAATAGTTACTTAAAGATGAATACCTGAACCTACTCGTTTTTTTTTCTTTAAGTATAATTGCATAGTAATTGAACGATGACGTACTCAAATTCAGGTATCCGTACTTTCCTCAAAATTGAGAGCGGTGTCATTTAATATTGTTAATTTCAGTTTCCGCTCAAGCTATCTTAACGAAACGACCTGGCAAACTTAACATACGCGTTAAGAAGATGGGTTTCCATTTTTTTTATGTGGATTGTTTAAATTGAAATTAAGTTATTGCAACCAGATATCTTACTTCCCATGCGTTTGGCACACCTTTTTTAAAAAAAAATTCTGTTTACAACTTCTTCAAGTCTCCCTGATAGTTTAACGGACAAGCAACTGAACTGCAGTGCCTTCTTCGGATCTGGATTCGATTCCCGGTAAGTCTTGGTTGTAATTGTTAGTATTTATTGAAAGAGATTTATGAAGGCAGCCTATGTAGGCAAGAATCTGCCATTTTTACTCATTGTACTCATTTTTGAGTGCATGGCTCTTTCAAAACTCGCGTATTTGGAGTCTTATATATTTATGCATGTGTATCTGGTTTTTTGGATTAGGTATGTATTTATGTATATGTATTTTTGGAGTATTTTGTATTTATATTGTACTAAAAACTGAGTACATTTTACTTATTTTTATGTACCTATTTTTAACATTGTATAACGACTTATAATGTTCTACACTAATGCAGTTTGTGTAAAACTTCAGACATAAATGCATTTTATTACAACTAGCAAGTTTTAAGAAATATGGCATAAAACTCTAAAACGCAAATGCAAATAACAATAATTCTTAAAATTAAACTAGATATCCTTAACTACATTATTTGCATTTACAAATCGTAAGAGAAATTAATACAAAGCACTATTTCCGACCATAATAGTCCAAGTAAAATTCTCTCAGACCGTTTCATGGAAACAGATGCTGTTAAGAATTATCGAAATATACCGGAGAAGCATTGCATTAATGGCGGAAACGTGCGCTTTTGACCCTCCTGTTCCGGAGTAAAGTAATTAACATTCGTGCGAATAGCGTATTTATGCTCTCGTTAAAATAATTTATTTTGAAGTCGACGAGGTTGACTGTTAATCTTGAAAATTTCGAAAGAAAGGAAATTGCCATGGCTTTTCAAAGTATACTGAGTTTGGGAACCGCATTTATACGTCCGCATTTGTGTAATTTTTAAATGGTTTGAAATATTTCATATCTTATTTTTAATTTATTTAAATAAATTGTATTTTTTTCAAGAAGATAAATAAAATGTATCCAAAAGGATATTAATCAGCTGATGATTTATTCTAATTGGGTGCAGTTGTCAGCTTGAAGGTTAATATGGATTAGCTATAATAAATGTCATAGTCTGTATGTGTGTCTGTGGCACTCAAATATATATATATATATATATATATATATATATATATATATATATATATATATATATATATATATATATATATATATATATATAATATATATATATATAATATATATATATAGGGGGTAATTATGAGGTGTTAAACTATACCAACCACTTTGATCTTCTCGTCTTTAGTTAGTCGTGTTTATTATTATTTGTATAGTACTATTCATCAATGTGTATTTTAAAATAACTTGGAAAGCATGATAATAATGAATCAATTACAAAACAAATTATTGATATGGAGTTTTGTATCAATACCAAATATGAAAAATATACTAAAAATGGGATATTTGATTATTTTCATTTTTATTATTGAAATAGAGACTTTTTTTCTGTGAATGAAATTGTCTGACAAAGTTTAAATTTTTGCAGCAAGTTGATGGTGCTATCAAGAATAATATGCATTGTGAAAATATAATTAAAAATACAATAATTCTCCTAGTTATTGCAAATTAAAAAAAAATTGAAAATATTAAAAGCAATACTTAATTTAGAAAATGATAATCATACATTAAAAAAAGCGATGTTTTAAAATGTCCTTTAAATTATTTAAATAAATTAATTTTTTTTCTTGATTTGAAATATTTATATTCTGAATTACATTACAGACAAATAAATATACATTAATAAATACAACATCATCACATTGATATGTTACAGTAAAACTTTTGAATGCTTATAAACTATTTATGTACCTAACAATGATTTCATTTTGCACAAACTTTTCTAACATTATTTCTTTAGACACAAAATAAAATCGAAACATGCACTTTCCAACCCACATCCTCTCCAAACCTTTTAGCAAGTAATATTTTAAAACCGGAGAGGAAGAATTTGAGTTTATTGACATTACGATCAAATAGTTTTTCCTTCCCAAACTTCCTAAGAAACTTTCGCCTTCAATGTTTTGACCTCCGTCCATCACCATCTGGCGCCCTTCCCACCCAAAACGCGCCCATTCTGCGCCAACAAAAGAACCGAAAAGAAGAAAAGAAAAAAAAATAAGTGGAAGACGATGAAGATAGAACTCTGGCAGCCCGGTCCCTCTGAATGGGATCTGGTAAACCCAGTGGTATATTCGATGGTGGCTTCCAAAAGAAAAAAAGTTTCAGTTCTTTCTTTTTTTTATACCTTCCATTTATTCTTATTTTTCTATCCTTTGGCACCAAGATGATCGAATATCGACTCCATCTTCTTGGTAAATAAAAAAGCATTATATCCTCTACGGTATTTTCTTTTTTCTTTTTTAAAAATCCTATCATTGCCCTACCATGGCTTGGTGTCACATTCGCCAGATCGTGTTGAGCATTTGCAAATTTTGTATTTGGATCATACTCCATGCAAAGTGTTAAAGGGTCCTGAGGGAAAGGATGCAGTTTGTGTATTCGGTAAAGTTATGTTTTTTTTATTTTTTTTATTTCCAGGAACCTGTTTGCCAAACACTTCGAAAATTCTATTTTATGCAAATGTGTAAAGTTAAGAAATTCTTAGCAGGGGAACAAAAATAACACAGTTCGTATCTTAAAGAAGCCAATACAGGTTTAGTTATAGGCGTAAATAATGAATTTATCGTGCTCGGCGCTCAAGAAAAAATTGAAACAGTAAAATAGTTTTTTCCATGTATTGTTAAAATGATTTTAGCATGTATTGTTAAAATAATTTCTCATAATATATTACTTTTTAAAAATGTGGAAAATCTTAATTTTTTTTAAAGAAATATGTTACAATAATAACTTTAAAGTAATACATTAAAGAAAAATGTAGAGAAATAAAATAAAGAAACACTATAAAGAGTAATACATTAAAGAAAACTATATAGTAATAAATTAAAGAAAAAATGTAGAGAAATAAATTAAAGAAAAACTATAAAATAATAAATTTAAAAAAATGTAGCAAAATAAAATAAAGAAAAACTATACAGTTATAAATTAAAGAAAAACCATAAAGTCATAAATTAAAGAAAACCTATAAAGTAATATATTAAAGAAAAAATATAGAGAAATAAATTATAGAAAAAACATAAAGTAATAAATTAAAGAAAAACTATAAAATAAAAAATTAAAGAAAACTATAAAGAATAATACATTAAAGAAAAACTATACAGTAATAAATAAAAGAAAAACCATAAAGTCATAAATTAAAAAAAAAACTGTAAAGTCATAAATTAAAAAAAAAACTGTAAAGTAATAAATTAAAGAAAAAATATAGAGAAATAAAATAAAGAAAAACTATAAAGTGTAATAATACATTAAATAAACACTATAAAGAGTAATACATTAAAGAAAACTATATAGTAATAAATTAAAGAAAAAATTTAGAGAAATAAAATAAAGAAAAACTATAAAAAGTAATACATTAAAAAAAACTATAAAGTAATAAATTAAAGAAAAACTATAAAGTAATAAATTAAAGAAAAACTATAAATAATAATGCATTAAAGAAACACTATGCAGAAATAAATTTTAAAAAAAACTATAAAGTAATAAATTAAAGAAAAACCATAAAGTAATAAATTAAAGAAAAACTATAAAGTAATAGATTAAAGAAATCCCGTAAAATAATAAATTAAAGAAAAACTATAAAGTATTAAATTAAAGAAAAACTATTATAAAAATAATATGTTTATTAATTTAAAATTCGATTGCATGGGGAAGGGAAAATAAAAGACGTCCGAAATAGAATCTGGGATGCTGTGCATGTTATGCTAATACTTTAATCGTCGATATAAAGCTATTGCTTGAGTCCGAGTGAAAATATTGGTTATGTTTTACACAAATGCTTTTAAAAACAATTTACTTATTTAACCCTAAATTAACATTTGTTTTTAGGATAAAAACTTAAATTCTGTATATTATGTAGATGTATGCTTTATTACAATATAACTGTATATAGTATAATATAATTATATAAAATACAACAAAATTGAATATAGTACATTATCTATATATATAAATGCGAAATCCCCACTCATTCACTCATCACTAATTCTCCAACTTACCGTATACCTATGAAGATGAAATTTGGCAAATTTGTTACTTATACCTTAAATAGGAAAAGTAAGCTATTTTTGTTCAAATCGAACGTATTTAAGGGGTTGTAAAACCCCTTTTTCGATGTTTGTAGCGACGTTAGTTTGGGTATCTACAGATCTAAAAGACCTAGAGTGCTGAAATTTGGAGCACAGATTCATCTTGGGCCTTAGAGATGCAATAAGAAAGGATTTTTAAAAATTCGAACTCGAAATGCCAAAATAACGATTTTTTAGAAACCTTCCCATAGGATTAACATGGAGAACATGTAACAATGTAAAATATAAAATTGAAACAATGGAAAATTTTAATATTATGTAATCAGGAGCATTCTGATTGGCTGATGACTAAATATCGCCAAATAAATAAAACCTACGCCAAGTTAATAAAAACATCGCCAAATAAATTAAAATTTCACCGAATGAAAATTTTTTTTCGCCAAATGAATCAAATATTGCCAAATGAACACTAAAATATGATCATATTTGTAAAAATAACATAAAAATGGCGAAATTAGTGTCAAAAAATTATAAAATATATGTCAAAATGGTGAAAATATGATTGGATAACGGGATATTCCGTACTACAACAACTATGAAAATTAAATTTGGCATGGAGCATGGCATTTTAAGCCAAAATTGCTCAGTAAGAAAGGATGTTCATTTTCAAAAATTCAAACTCTAACTGCCAAAAGTAAAAATCCTTGCCACTTATCCACTGACTCATCACTAATTTTCTAACTTTCTGTAGGAAGATGAATTTTGACAGAGTTGCTACTTATATCTTGCATAGAAAAATAATCTATCTGGTAGGTAGAAGCCACTCTGCACCGTAATAATTGGTTCATGAATACTTTGGACCCCACGTGGTAGGAAGGTCAGAGGGAGAGTGTATAAATGGTCAATCTGATTGACGCGGCCTACCTTCCTCTACTCCATGTTATGTCATTTATCCACGAAGGCTGATTTTCCATAGAATTATTGGAGTGGAAGTGTATACTGCCTGTCACCAAAGGTGACATTTTCCTTCATGCGGTATAAAGATCAGAGGGTAAAATGGGTTAACAAACGACCTGATCGACGCGACTCACTTTCCTATACCATGGTAGGTCATTTATAGCCAGTACCACGATTCCCCTGGGAGTAATGTGAACGAAATAGCCTGCAGTTAAGGGCGACATTCCTTTCACGGTCAGCGGCGGAATGGGTTAATAATCGGCTTGATCGGTGCGGCCTACCTTTCTTTATATGAAGGTATGCCTATACGAGTAGTTATGTGGCGGAATCGAAAACTGTTGTTATAGACTCTGCCCCTACGTGGTACAAGTGTTAGAGGGGGATTGGGTTTGCGTAAATCTTCTGTAGTAGTGGGTAGGGGATTGATACGATTTTTTTTAAAAAATTGATTTGAAGTTCAATGAAGTAAAAAATATGATTTATTTTTTATTTAAAAAAGTTAAATATTTAAAAAGTGCGGGGACAAAATCTAAAAAAAGTGCTGGGGAACCATCCCTCCTCGCGTATTGATAAGGTTTACCGTACAAAAGAAAAAATATGAAAATCTTGAATTTGGCAAATGAACCTTTTAAAATTCTTTTTCGTTTTTTTTTTCTTATATTTTCACCAATTTGTGAAACTTAACGACAAATGTTGACATAGGTGTCTAATAAAACTTTTTCAGATAATTTTTATTAACATTTATAAGAGTTCTTCCCGTTTAGATCTTCTGGATGTTACTAAAGGTTAAAATATGGATGGTGATCAACGGGAGTAATGCATATATATCCACGTTATTGTGTAGACAACTTCATATTAGCAATCTTTCCAGTTCTTTCAGGACCTTGCCAATAAAATTTCGTTTCAAATTAGTACTTTTATACTGTGGTTTCCCCTCATGGGTGACAAATTAAGAATATTGTTTATTTCGCTATACATATTGTATTTGTATCATTTTTGTAATTTATTTCCTTCCCGTGCGTAGAACGGGTATTTCAGCTAGTAATTGTATATAATACAATATCATTGTATATAACACAATATAATTGTATATAGTACAATATAATTGTATATAGTACAATATAATTATATTAGAGTACGGCTTGAAAAACGAAGAAAATAAAGAACATTTTAAATATGTGTATATTATCCTACATATTCAGTAACAAGAATTAGTACACTAGGGATAAAAAGGACACTCTCCGCTAACTAATTGGTTCGGGCAAAAAAAGTAATTTGCAATTACGACGATTAGTCTCTGTAGATTGTTACTGTGATATGATGTGCTCACATTTTATTCATGGATGGATATTATTATCTTTTTAGATTTGTATTTTTAGTTTTATCTGTTATACTTTTATTGTACTCTTATTATATATAGAAAATCGGTATTAAATTTAGAAACGCTTACATCTGTTTGTTCATAAAATAATGTAAGAGCCAATTTGCCAATTTTTTTGTTATTTATCCGCCATTAAATTAATTTTCGGCCTTTTTTCTATGGCATTTTATATGTGCATAACAATTTGGAAAATACAAAAGCTACATTATATGCTTCGTTACAAATCTAATGCGCTTCAACACTGTAAAAAAAGTCCTTAAAAATAAGTACATGAACGTACTCGTTAATTGTTTAGTACATCTACATTGTAAATGAGCGATGATGTACTCAAATTTAAGTAATCGTACATTCGCAAAAATGAGCAGTATGATTTAATATTGCTAATCTCAGCTGTTAAAGCCATCTTAACGAAGACAAATTTACAATAATTGTTCAGAAGATGGTTTCCTACATTATTTGGTTTGATTGCTTAAATGGAAACTGAGTTATTGCAATTCTATTATTTTACTTCCCATTCATTTGGCACACATTTTTAACATAACTTATGTTTATAACTTTTTCACGTCGCCCTGGTAGCACAACGGATAAGGCACTGCACATCGGTACCTGAAGATCTGGGTTCGAATCCCGGTAAGTCTTGGTTGTAATTATCGATATTTATTGAAAGTGATTTATGAAGGTAGGCTAGCATCTGCTCATTTTATTAATTTTAACCCATTGCACTCACTTTTAAGTACATGTCTTTTTCAAAATTGAAACTTATGTATTCGGACCCATGATAAGCATCGAATGTATTCAAAAATGAGTACATTTTATTTATTTTAAAATACACCTATTTTTAACCGTGAAGTTTTCCTTTAAGTACAAATAACAAAACTTTGCGATATAATATTTAATTTAAATATTGTAACTTTAAGTGTTATATATTTAATTGGGTCTAATGTTAATTCCCGACAACAATCATTCCAAAAATCATAATTAACAGCTTCAACAATCCCTACAGATCTCAATGCAAGTTCCTTTATACCAAAATATATAAATTCGTCTCTTTTCATCGGTCCCCCACTAAACACATTTCCACAAGGAACCATTAATAACTTCTCGGTCATTACAAAAAACTAACTGGCGCGAGAGAGAGACGAATTAATAGGAACTTGTCCCTTAATTTGTCTCTTATAGGAGAATGAAAAGAGTTGTTGGGCCAGATCTCATATGTCATGATTACCTTTATAATGGTCAATGTTAATCGAGGGATGGAGCATAGATTACCAGGGGTAATAATTTATCAAGGTAATCTGAGCATGTCCAATCTTTTTTTTGTTTTTTAATCATATTGAAAGGAGTTGGTGTGCATTGCTTTTAAAATGTTGTGCATAAATCTATTTATTAAATTTTAATGTAGTACATATAATCACCTTATTTAATAAATACACTGGTAAATGTAGGTACTAGAAAATAAGTATTCATTTTTGAGTACATACGTGAGTACATGAGTTTCGGTTTTAAAAAAGACATGTACTCAATAATAAGTACAATAAATAAATACTTGCTTACAAAGCCTGCTCTCATCAATAGCTTTTAATAAGTATCGACAGTTACAGCTAAGTCTTATCGGGAATCGAAGCCAGATCCTCAGCACCGCAATCCAGTGCCTTATGCGTTAAACTACCAGGGCGAAGTTATAAACAGAAGAAATGTTAAAAAGGTGGGCCAAAAGAATGGGAAGTAAGATAATTGAGTTGTAATAACTCATTTTTTTATTTAAGCAATTTACATCAAATAATGTGAAAGACTATCTTTGAACTACTATTTTAAGTTTGCCAGTTTCATTAAGATAGCTTGAACAGGAGCTGAGATGAGCGATATTAAATAACATTGCTACTTTTTGAGAAAGTACGGTTACTTGTATTTGAGTGTGTTCTATAAGCCAGTTTACTATGTAGTTATACTTAAATAAAGTCGAGTTGGCTTAGATACTCATGATTAGGAATATTTCTTTACAATTTAATATTGAAATATAGGTTCAAAAATTACTGACTCAAAAATTGCATCGCAATCAAATGAGGAAGGCAATACCGGAGATGGCGCTCCACTCTCTCATACATAACTATCTATGTAAAATCATTTTAAACATTCCAGATTTTACGTGCATCAGTCTACAGAGCTTTCGTTTGAACTTGCTGGAAATCGAAATCTACACTAATAAACCAAGGCATTGCCTTGCTAAATAGTCTGTAACGATCTCTACAGTTTTAATATATAATTAGTAATAAAATAGTCAGGAAGACGTAAAATAGTATACTAACAGATGAGATGCAAAGCGTTTTATCAGTCAAGAGTACTAAAAATCTTATTAAAATAATTATATGAACTAGACATAAAAAATAACATTAAATATAATAAAATCTTCGAAATCAAATTTGGTTTTACACAAAACACTGAACTGGGTAATTTAATGTATTTTTATATTGATGTTTATTTTAAGATTTTAACTTTCCTAGGATGAAAAATACGCATTTCAAAATATGCATTTTATTTAAAAAATGTATAAAACTCTTGTTTCAAAGAGAAAAGAAAAATCAAAATATGCACATAAATTAAGATATTTCATTACATTTCTTAAGTTTATATGTATTCTTCAATTAAAAGTGAATTTCATTAAATTTGTAGTGTACCTACTCGGATGGGTTTGACATATAAATTTATTACTTTCATGTAATTATCAAGAAAAAGTTAACTGGATTTCTTTCACGAAGTAACCTAATTTAGGATAAAGTTCCCAAAGTATCAGTGGAAGGGAACACAAAAAGCTCACTTAATAGAAGCATTTAGTCGCTAATACTTTGAAGGGAAAAAAAAGAAAACATTTATGTAATTAATTTGAATAAAGGGGAAAAAATATTGCATTTGTTAATTTTACGTTCAGTGTTGTCAGGCCTTTATACTTTCTTGAAAAGTGTCCCGAATCTCTTCTCCCTTTTAAAAAAGAAAGCTAATTCCATTAGCGCCCTGTCTAATTTGATTTATCGGAATACTTTCCAGAATGTAAAACCGAAATTAAAGAAATCGTACATAATTGAATTTCTTTCTTAACTTAATTTCTGTAAAGTCTTTATATAGATCCATAATTTACAATCAATCTTACTTTTAACTTTATACCTTGTTAGTGAAGGGATATTAACTTTTTATTTTTTTATTTAATTTTGAGTTAATATTGCAGAGTGCTAACGTTTGTAAAATATCCTGGTGTAAAAATTTTATAAACAATTTATTACAAACCATTAAATAGTTAATTTAATCAAAGTCCAAGCAGTATTAAACGTTTGTCTAATTTTCATAACAGTCCCTGAGCTTTTCACTTCAAATGTTGGGCGTTTATTTTAAAATTTCCCCATAAATTTAAATTTAATATTTAGAATTTAAGCCAACAAGAAAGCTTTTAACATGATACAAATAGTAAATTTGCTACAAACTTCAAAAAATAATGAAACGTTCGTTTTTCGTCACTTTTGAACCTTATTAGACCGTATTTACAAGTATTTTGTTGTTCTTGTTTTAAGTACATTCTTAAAATAATATATCCTAATAGTAATATTTTCAACAATGTCATCTTAGTCAGTTTTAAATATTTTTATATAAATAAAAACAAAAACATGGTGGGATTTCGATTTTAAATGTTCGCTTTTGATATCACTCACAATGAAATCTAGAATTGGGTAATTAAAATAGGTGAAATTACAAAAGAAGTTTTTAATTAATATATTAAAAACATAAAAATTATTTATAAATTATTAATAAATTATTAATCAGTACACTGTTAAAAAATTTATTTCCACGATGTACCATACATTGGTGCAAAACAGATGTCTAAAGAAAATTATCCTATATTATGGTGGAATCATGTTGAACCAAAAATCCTTCATCGAAAAAAAGCGATGGTTTCACCAATAATTGGTTTAACGTCTTTAACTGCAACTAAAATTTTCGCTGACGCTACATCAACAAGCCGGGAAATTCCCTCCAAGAACGACAACGATGAACAAGTGAATTTAAAATGCATGAGCATTTTAAATATCCTGAGAAATCAAATTTTGTGAGCCAAAAATTATAAAATATATTCTTCAGGAGCAGATAAAATTTAGAAGTGTGTGATCGAAAACCGTCCCTAGGGAAGTATAGGACTGGACAAAACTTTTCTTGCAGTAGAAGTCACTTTAAACTTTTATTTCTACTGAGATTTTCTTTCTGGGAGGGTAACCTTCTCCAAAAGCTACGATTCTCCAGCTCTCAAGAGACATACAAAAATAATAAAATAGTTCAAGTATCCAAAACATGTCAAAACTAGGAGAACTATGCAAACAATGTTTTTTTTTAGCTTATAATAGTTTAAGTGGAAGCAAAGAAACAATAAAAAAGTACTCTATTATTTTTTACACATATAAATTAAAATTTTATTTTATATATTTAGAGCTGTAGTTCTGGGAATAGTAGGCCTTTCGACTAAAAATAAAGTTTAACGGTTCGGTTAATTAAGATTTTCGTATAGTTAAATGCCGAATAACCGAAATATTTTTACAAAAGGTTTTAAAGTAAGATATTGCCTACCCAACGACAAAAAATGTATCCGAAAATCTGAATTAGAACAGAAATCGTCGAATTGATAACCTATCTGTTTTGAGATATGAGTTAGCGATGAAGTCGGTAAAAACCTATACGTAAATTTTTAATGACTTTAAGAAACATTCATGCCACATTTGAAGAAATTGAACAGTGCGTTTGGTCTTAAATGAATAAGAAACAAACAAATATACAAACAGATGAAGTGCTGAAAGGACGAGTTAAAACATTGTACTCGTTAACGCTCGGTCAATACATGTTTTATCTATGATATATCCTACTTTATGAAGAAACAAATTATGCAATGGAATGTTTTATTTAAAATTATCAATTCATGTTGCCTTTATTATTTCATTTTTAGTAAAGGTAAATAATGTTTTAGTTTAATTTTCAAATTTTCTTTATCGTGTTTTGACAGGAGGTATACTTTTGACTCATTCTTTTTTATAAAAAGTGTTCAGAACGAGAATAATTTACAAACTAATTTTTACATTTTCTTATTGACTCTTTACTTGGGATGCAACATGAAAGGGAAAGGGAGTGCCCAAGTTCAAAGCAGCTGTAAAGTACATTATTTTCAGTTCAACGTTGCACCATATCTTAGTACACTACGGAAACTTTCATATTATTATGGTGCAATCTGGGTTGAACCAAAAAGCCTTGATCGAGAATAACGCAGCTTTTACCAAGCAATTGTGCAATCTCCTAAACTGCAGCCGAAACCTTTGCTGAATCTACATCAACAAACCAACAGACAGGGGTTGCTTAGTGTGTAAAGGCGTTCAGCAAGTAATCAGAGGATTACTAGTTCGAGCTAGTGCGGTGACAAAGATAAGAAAAAAAGTATGATCTTGTGATCGGAGGATAAAATATAAGAATATTTGATATAATCTAAAATTTTAATAGGGGAAGCTATTTTGGTGCAACGTTTCATCGCTAAATGGTATCTATTATAGCCATAAAAAGGTAAAATTAAGCACTAAATAATGGTTGCAGCTAAATGAGTACCAAATTTTGGTGCAAGATGGTAATGATTTTTAGTAGTGTATACTTTTCGTTGTTCAAAAATGCTAATATAAAACATATTTGATAGATGTTTATAGTGAAAATGCCAGTAAACTATTAAATACAACGCACACTTAAACCGCACTTATACAGCATTAAAGAACATTCAATTATCAATGCGTGATCACATTTAATAAAACTTTGGAAGAACTAACACAGATTAAGTAACTTAATCAATTAAACAGCACAATTTTATGTTCTACAAAAGTGAAGTATTAGATGCAGACGAGCTTCCGAAACTACAATAAGAAAATTAATTAACAATGATTTAACACATTCAAACCGAATCCGATTTGAAAAAAAATCCATATTATAGACGTATCATCGTAATAATTAATTTCTAAGAATTGAAAAAATCAAATATTAAGTTTACTCAAAATCAATATTAAGAATAAATTGTTAGACGGTTAACATAAATATTCGAAAAAAACTGTAATGTCAATACGAATTTACGAATTTTTACAAGGATAGGTCATATTTATGGAATCAATGAGCAGTTGAATAATAGTTAAGGACATCAAACTGGGATTGTGTCTTATGGAAAACCAGACTCCGCGACAGATGCTGATTTTGTATTTGTATTCATTTGTAAAGCAAACCTACAAGTAACAACCTTGACATACAGCCTAACAGGTAAAGCGCCATACAATAACGTTTCAAACTAAGCCGACTTGATGACATAGAAGAAAGTTTGTCGATTCAACGGAAACTAAACCCTATCTTTGCATTTTCTTCACTCGATTCTAGAATATAGACTCTATTCGAAAAAAAAGGAAGAGACAGAAAAAAACAGTACGCACGAAAAAACGACCGGGTCACCAGTGTAATCAGCCAAGTTGGCAAGAGTGGGACGACTTTATATTTAACCGCAGGGGGATGGGAGTTTTGTGAGGAAGGTATCCGCTGCTATGACGAGTTACTCACATTTAAAGGAGTAGCTTAAATGTACTCGTACTTCATTTCTATCATTAGATTTAACTCACAACCATGAATATTTTTATCAAGATGTTCATAATTTTGTTTAAGAGGTGTTTATAATTGAAAATTGCATATCGATATAGAAATTGCCTTTACAATTGCAATGTATTTGGTAAATTTAAGAATCGTTATATTTCTATGAATACTATACGATATAGCAATTTGTTCAAACTACTGCAATCTGTTCAAACTTTTAGGTTCTCCTTCCCAAAATATGTGTATTATTAGTGTAAATGACAGATTATTGATAATAATTCTTGAGCAATGTTCATTTCAAACAATAATACTTAAACGTGAAGAAATGCAATTCAATGTATTAGTAGAAAAAATATTTAAATATAAAGTGAATTTTTAAACGGTTGGGATAATGAGAATCAACAGAACAAAGTTATATTAAAATAAGACTATGGCCTAAGTGATAAGATTACAAAAAATGCCTAGATGATTTTTTTCAAGGGAATTGCTATGTTCTAAAATTAATGTTTGGGAACGTTTCCAGACTTACACTAATTAACCTTGATAAAGCAATTACTTTTGTTTCTAGACACATTTTGAAATCATAAATAAAGACTATGCATTTAAATATTGCATAATAAAAAATTTTGTGCTCCGGAGTACTTTAATTAGAATCAGTTTCCGAAAAACCTGTAGAAAACCTTAGTTGTATCTATAATTATATAGTTAATAACTTTATGAGGATAAATAATATTTGTATTAACAATTTATTTGCCACTTTTATAAATAAGTTTTAAGAAAATACAAAAATATTTTAAATGAACATTTTTTAATTTGTTAATTTAACTTATCATATACCTAAGAATAAAATCTAAATTTCTTACTATATAAACAAAAACAATGTGGTTTTTCACACACAAAACTTTTGTAGAACGCGAATATTATATTTAAGTACTTAAATACGTGAACAATTATAAAAAATCATCAATTTAAATACTTTTGCAAGGTGCCACAGATTTCAAACTCACTTAGATTATTTTATTATATAACTATTTAAAATAAACTTAATTGTTTAAGATGTAGGTTGTAACTGACTAGTAATGAAGCGAAAGTATTTACTAACGTAACTTTGAATGAATTATTATTTTAATGATATGGAACTATTTCTAGTTCTACATAAAATATCTAACTTGACGTAAAGCTTTAAAAAAGAAATTAAATCGATAATTTTGTTGATTTTGTTTTTATTTTTTTCTTAGTAATATATCAAGGTCACCCCAGAGATTCATCTAAAAGCTTTTACGCAATGGTTTGAAATATTTGAAAATAATTTATAAGGCAAATGTACTTTGTGGGTATCACCAGGTGTTATGTCTGTTTATTTGTTGCTATCTCCTAGGAAACATAGATACACAAATATAATGTCATATACTTGAAATGCATTTTTTTCTTCTTCATAGCAATCAGCATTAGTATTGAAGCTACGATGTAGCGAATCAACACTACAAAAATATACGAACTTCAAACTATTGATCATCATAAACAAACCTTTATTAAAAACAACAATTAATACAAAGAATACTATAAACTTTTTCATCTGGAATTTATGAAAAATAATGATTATAATAACACAAAAAACGCGAAACTGAAGTTAGATATTTTTGTAAATAATAAAATTGACAAATAATTCTCTTCAATGTATTACTTATCACGAACTGTTTATTTGTGTGAGAAAAAAAGTTCGCATAGCTGTTCTGAGCCAAATTTCGATTTCTGAATTCAGAGGCGCGATTCCAGAAAGTAGTTGGGAACCGCGATTGCAGTAGCACGAAGTTATATGACTGATTTTTTTTTATTTCTTTCGAGAATCGATCGTGACTGGAAATTTTGTTTTCATAGAAAATGACTGGGAGTGTTTTTGTTTAACGATTGGTTCCATGACGAATGATCTGAATGTGATACATAGTCAGTTTAAAATGTGATGGTAGATAATGTGAATGTCCCTGAAAATGTGATGGTAGATAATGTGAATGTCCATGAAAATGTGTTTAAATTATAGATTAGATAAGTAAAAGATATTTATTTCATGTTGAATTTGTAATAAACAAATATTTTAATGACAGTGGGTTTGGTTTTGTTAATTAACGTCGAACTAGAGCTGCACAGTGGGCTATTGGCGACAAATTGGGGTCAATCTCGAAGGAAAAACCCGGGAACACATACACATTCACACACACATTCATACATGCACTTCGTTATTTTAGAACCATGGTCAGATGACGAGGAAACACTTGAACTCGCACCCAACGCCTTCAATAGACGTCGGGACTTTGGACCCCGATCAGATTTATCGTGCACCAGTCCAGTATACACGCCAGTATAATTTGTTGGATATTCTGGACGACTTTCTAGTATTTTTGTAGCGAAGCTTAATGACAGTGGGAAAAAACGTTAATAAAATTTTATTTAATAAAAAACAGTTTTGACGAACATACTTTTTTTAAAATAAAAATAATAAAATAATTTAATGGAAACATTTTTTTAATAAAAAACAGTTTTGATGAACATACTTTTAAAAAAAAATTTAAATATACAAAAAATTTAATGAACAAATATTTTAACGATAAGGGAATTTTTGTTGTATGTTTAAAGATTCGGGTATATATTTTTTAATAATTATAAGTGATACATATTTATTTAAAGTAACAACTCATTATGAAACTAAATTCTTTAAGAAAAATATAAATATGTTTCAAAATACGCAATCAACATACCACTGATCTCTAACTGTAACTTCTGGATTGGACAATATATTTTATTGACTTGCAGCCAATTGAAAAGGTAACAACTCTACTCCACTTTCTTCGCTACCGCAATATTTCGTATATTGTTCATGTTAAAATAGCCGACATGTATTGCTTTTGGCTGAGTTTTTTTCTATTTTCTTTTAAAACCCATTTTAAATGCAATATGTTATTAAAAAAGAAAATCATTTGCAAGTCAAAGTTGAAGTGATTAAAAATCGAGCCCAAAACTATTTGTTTGGCAATATAAAAATTAATTCTATGAAAAGAAAATACAATATTTAAATACATTTCATATTTCTGCAATATTAAAAAACACCTCACTAAATTACGTAAAAAAAATGTGGGGTACATTATGGCTGCTTACACATTGGCTTCAACGCGTACATAGAGGAAACAAGTTTTGAGCATTCCAGAAGTTACAGTTACAGCTCAGTGCTATATACGCAAATGACTTGTTTCTGATACAAATAATCTCTCCCCATCGACAAAAAATAATTTACTGATGAGGATAAAGTAAATACAATGGAGAACGCTTCCTCTCTTATATTTATACATGGAGTAGTATTTTGAGATTAACGTTATTAAGTAATATTTTTATAGACTGCCACTTAACGTTTTCTTTACAGTTGTATATTTAAGAATAAAGCAAGAGTTGTATATTATAGCTTAAAGATATTTATATGTTTTATACACACTGAAAAATGGGTAGATGTTAAGTTGTAAGCGAAATTTTAAAACATTTTACAAAATGATCGGTTCTTCAGGTCCCGTGGTCAGATCTACAGATGCTCATGCAAAAGCTTGAATTCTTATATAGATTTAAATAAATATTTCGTTCATTTATGGGATTTATATATTTAAAAAAAATGCAAAAAAATTCTGAGAAACAAAACTAACCCGATCAGAATAATGTTTGAATCCCATCAAAACTTTTAAAACTAATTTAATTTTTTTAATAATTTAAAACTAAGTTAAACTTTATATTTTGCTAATTATAAATCTAAATGGATTTTCTAAAGTATTTTACCATGCCGTATTTTGGGACTATTATATTAAATATACAAATTAATTCTTAATTTTGCAAGATTTATAGTTAGCATTTCTACCTTGCATATTGCTTTTTAAAAGTATATTTTTAGAAATTTAGAAATTCATCTGCATGAATAAAGTAACAATAATGCTTACATTTGCACAAAAACGAAAAAATTCTAAAAATGGCAGGACTTTTAAATAAATATTTTACATGGCACCTTCCCGAAAACGAAGGGACGTAAAATAAATGGGCGTCCAGATTACGCAAGAAAGTAAAAGTGCCAATTCCGATTAATTTTCAGCAAAATTCCAATCATTTTTCAACTGACAAGCAAACTGTACCCGTTCGTATCTATGAAAACTATTTCCCCAACTCGTGTTCCGAGTTTTCCAGCAAATAAAAAAATTTAATCAACGAACCGATTCGCATCGCACTTGAGAATAGGTTTTTCGAGTACTACTTTAACGGAGAAACGACTCGTATCCATGGAAACGGTCAAAACAAGAAAAATCTCACCAATAAGTTGATACGATTTAATTATTGCAGAATCGGGTAGAGATTTTTAAATCGTGTTTTTGATTTTTCACTGTGTTATATAAATTGTCGAAATCACCTCAATTAAGAATTTAGGAAGTGTTAGGTAAATTTTCACAGTAACGCAAAAAATTATATCAATTGTGGCAGCTTAGCATTTTTTTAGAAAGTATCAAATTAAACGATGCGGTGTGTGTATGCATCGTTGTTTCTTTGATTGCAATGGTTGCTTCTTTTTCAAATATGAATAAAGTCCTTATCGATGACAACCGTGAAGCACAGAGGATTTTCGGTTTGGGAGGTGGGGAAAAAATGTCTTAAAGCTTTGTATAAGACTTGCCTTACAATAAGAGGCGTGTAACTGTGTTACAGAGAGATCGTTAACAATCCTTTCTCAAAGTACGCAGATTCGGTGTACAGTCATACAGGAGTTGAAATATTGATAAACGCAACCGAATGCGATCTTCATTTACACCATTAGCAAAATGTCACCTGTACGAACAGGTGTAGTTATGTTATTCAGCAAAACAGACCACACGCTATTTAAAAAAATATCCTCCATAACATGGTTCGAAAGTATCCCAAGCCCACCACTTCATCTCTATACTCGATGGGACACAAGTTGTCCCAGCCCACGCTTAAAGGTTAAATTCTTCATTTACTAACCCCCGTAGACCACTGACTTTATCACTGTTTTGTAAGATTCATATGAGTCATTATCCGCAAATTCTGTTCACCGACATTCGCACACCTGGAGTATCTTATTTCTATAAATAACAATAGTAAAGAAACAACAACATTGTACTCACAAGAATCCTCCCTGTGGTCGTCTGTCCGGATATCAGTTCCCCGGCCCAGTCCTTGGCCTCTGTCATGAACCCAATCTCGGCCACCTCCCGGCCGCTGTTGCTCCCCTTTTGGCCGTCAGGCACCTTTGTCTTGGCCGCCGCCTGTGCAGAAGCGGCCGCGGTCTGCCCTCTGCAGCAGATGAACGCGCACGCCCGCCACAGCAGGATAATGAATATTCCCACGAGACAGGTGATGATGCTGGACAAGAGGAAGCACCACCACTTCCTGTCCAGAAGGCACAGTTCTTCCTCGGTGAAGCCCGTCAAGTTCATGGTGGTGGTCGGGAGATCCGTCGTCGTATCCATTTTCCACAGTCGGTTTCACCCTCTGAATGACCAATCAGTACATAAGCTGGACACTTTGAGAATCAGGCAAGCCAATGGATATTTATTCAATGCCGGGCAGCTTTGGGCGCTTTAGTCCTATAAGGGTTAAAGGCAGACGTGGAAATGTTCGTTTAAGATGCAATTCTCCATTGCATTTCTTGATGTAAAATCTCAAGGTTTAAATAATATAAGACTATATTCGGTTGCAATAACGAACGTTCATCAATTTCTATCTGTTCAATTGATGGTAGTGGATGTGAGATATCAGAGTCGATAACGCTTTAAATGCACAAATGGAAAAAGATCGTTCAATCAGCAGCTGCTATCAATTCCATTGGTTGGTAATTGACTTACTGCCTCGACATTACAATCTGAAGGCATTTAAATTATCGTGGATAAAGAGTAATTTTCAGTCGTACATTTCATGGTAACAATAAAAGTAGCGTTTAAAGTCCATCAGCAGTTCCAGACTTATATGAATCAGCAGTTCCGGACTTTAGTCAATCATTCCTTCCATAACTTAATACATAGACGTATACATTCATTCAAGACATGTGTCTGATGATAGTGTAAGAAGTAGTCTTTGACTGTCAATCATTAAGACTGTAAATAAAACTCAAATATGGAGACCCTTAAGAAGCCAATACGTTGTAAAATTTAGAGAAAATGTCTCTAATGCGTTAGACCAATATAAATTTTTTAATAAAGTCTTATATATATTAGATAAAATTTCTTATATTTTGTGTAAAGAGGTGTGTAAGCACACAGTAAGTTTTAACGTTGATCTATACTTCAAGTTGAAAATTATCGATCACCTTTTCTAATTCGACATGTGTAAAGTGTGACAAGGTCTTAGTTATAACAAACATTTAATTATACATACGCGTATATCCATGGTCACAAATTCACAAGTATATATCCTGAGTCTAAAATATCGTATAGGGGTCTATTTTTCATTCATATATATATATAGATACCTTGCAGATACTGTTCAATATTTTGTTTGTTTTTTAAAAAATGATATGGTCTCTTTGCTTTTTTAAATATATTACGACAAAGTTGCTAAATTATGCTCATTTCTGACATTTATTTCTGACATTGGTAGGAACATTATGCTACGGGTGTATTACGAAAACTATACTATTTCAACACTTAACATTTAACATTGCTTTTAAATAAAATAAATGCTTCTGAAAATGATATGCAGTTCTGATATTCAACAATTTCTCAAAACTACATGATATCAAGCCTATTCTAAATATAAAACATATAATTTTCTTTTAAACATAGAATCTGTAACGTGTTATCTACAATTACAAAGCTACAAGCATTTTTCAATATATGAAGGCTGAGTATTTAACATAATTATCTTTAAAATATCTATATCCCAATTAAATATCATCACAGTCTCTACTCTTTAGCTCTTCAAATCTTTTGATCCCTACAAGTCTTCGTAATATAACACTAATATCGATTTGCGTTGTTTCAACATCGATATAGCACTCAAGTATGTCACACTGAAGCAATCTAATTTTTTAATTACCACCTGCCTAGCAAAAAAATGCAATAAACACTTTATGCAGCACAGAGGGTAGGAGTAGCTATAACACAGCATTCAACATTCTTATATCCTATTTCAACTATTTCAATTCTTTTCATCATATCCTAAGGCACGGGAAGTCAATAAAATCCTTGAATAAATTCGTTGTATACGTTTCTTCTGGGGTAAAAACTTTCCGCTTTTCTTGTGTGCAGTATTTCCGTTACGAATCGACTTTACGATTTGATATTTTCATTTTTCAAAATAAATTGTAATCGGTTGGGGATGCAGAGTCGTTTGATGAAACTGAAGCTCCAGATGGCCTTTGATCTCGCATCTGAAACAATTAAAAACAGGGTTATAGGTCAAATATGCCAAAGCAGTCAGATGTAAATTGTGGTCACAAATTGTTGGGCGATGGCCATTCATTGTTTGGTTTCATCATATTTAGCTGTATTGTCATAATAAAATAGTGTTTTTTCCCAGTTATCAATAACGTAGCAATTCAAAAATTAAGAAGAGGCCCTGAAATAGTGTCCATTCCCAGAATATTTAAAATATAAAAAATAAATAAATGATAATTAGTAGTTATGCTAATTACTAATTATCCATTATAGCAATTAGTAGCTAATTATCAATTATTGTTTGCTAATAATTTGTTAATCGCATATATACCCAGCAAAAAAAGTCAGAATTAAACCTTCATTAAAAACCTGCATAAAACCTTTCGAAATCCTTCATGAAAACTGCATTTTTTTGTTTCAATGTCCCTCAAAAAACCTTCATAAAAACTGCAGTTTTTTGCAGGTTTTATAAAGGTTTAATGAAGGTTTTCTGGTGAAGAAAATTGAAGGTTCTTGTCTGCATAAAAACTGCAGTTTTCATGCAGGTTTTTTAAAGGACATTATTTTTCTATTTTAAACAAATCGAAATTTAGTCTATTTAGCATTTTATGTTGTATTTCAATATTTTTGAGTTAAAGAATATTTTGAACAAAAATATGCCTGCTCCTTTATAAATTTGTTCTATAATCTAATATTCAAAAAGTTGTAGAAAATATTTCTACTCTATATATATGAATGCAAAAAAATAATCATTATCTTAAAAAACTTTATTTTATAGCTAACGAGTTATAATAAAAACTGTAATAAACTTTAAAACTATATCTAAGAATGAAAACTACATTACTTAGAAATCAGGTTTTTAATATTTAAAAATCATTTTGAATTATGAAATACTTTATAATGATTATTTTATGAGTTACCAAAATTGTTCAAATTTAGCCACAATGTAAGTGAAATTGTAAGCATTCGTGACGCACATGTGAGCAAAATATAATATGGAAATACTAAATAAAAATAATGTTTAATTTTTTTACAAGTATTGTTCAATTTATATTTATTGCTATTGAAATCATCATGATGATTGCTTGAAGCATCTGAAACTTGGCCAAACTAAGGTTCAGGCATGATGAAGTTTTATAACAAATAATTGTTCAAATTGACTAATAATTAAAATTGAATTCGGAGCACTTCTGAACTGTTTTCATCTGACCATATATGTTGTTAATAAGTGCTCCATCAATTTACTTAAGCCTAACTTTAAAAAAAAAAAAACGATACAAGAAAAAATAACTTGTCATACCTTACTAATACTACTATTCTTTTCAATAATAACATTTAACTTAAAATCCTGTTTAGAAGAGTTTTATTTTAATCAATTTATCAATGGTCAATTTATCAATTTTTTTGATAGTTATCAATCAATTTTTATATCATCACTTACTAAAAACGCACGTTTTAAGATAAAAAGTCATAATGTCCTATTGTTTTAATGGTTTGTCCAATATATTGAATACCGTTTGTCGCACTTTTTGAATTCTGGTTAATAAAGTGAAATATAGTCCGTTAATAATTATCTACACAGAAATATAAGTATTTAGAAAAACCTTGTAATAAATTTTTTCTACCACATATGCATCACTTTTTTACATTTCGAAATAATATGTAAAGTACGTTTAAACCCTGAAACATTAAAATTTTCAAAATTGTTTTGTATACAGTTTTGCATTTGCAAATACTAAAATACGTCCTAAAAGAATTATCTAATTTTATAACATACTTGCAAAAAATAAAAGAATACATAAGTTTAGAATTCAACTATTATTGTATAAAAATCCATTTACATTCTAAAGATAAGCACAATTATTAAAATAAATAATAAAAAACTACCAAATGTCCAATCAATTAAAAAAATTTGATAAAAAAGTTAATAATATTTTACATAAAAATCCAACTTTGGAAACTGCACCACCTATATTTTTCTTTTGTTCTATTCAAATGAAAAATTAGTAAGAAATGAATCACCGTGTTTATTCTATATATCACCATTTAACAAAACAGCAGTGAACAGTTGCATCTAATTATACCATGACATCTGGTTTCATTGATGTGGTTGCAATATTGTTCGAAATCAAGTATAAAGCTTTTTTCGTTCCATCTGTCAAGCTTGCCAGTATTTACATTTAATAAACATTTCGGATGTTGCCACTCAATCATAAAAAAATTATATTGGAACTTCAAAACAGTTGAGAGCAAACGATTTCGGCCAATCTACATTTTAATTCTTATTATTCTAAACACTCGCTAGTTGTTTTGCTATTAACTATCTGGAATTTACTTGTAATTTGTATAATTAAATTTAAATTTCTTTACAACCAGATCGATCTAACAGTTGAGATTTTAAAATTGTGACAGTGTTATAAAAAATAACTTTCCTTTCAACGAGCAAAAATAAATATAGACGAGTTCGCGAGAAGGTGAATTTTTTTAAACGTGTGTTGTCTGCAATTATTAAAAAAAAAGGAATGTGTTGAGTTTGAGTTGCATTATATATCAAGAGAACTAAGTTGATTGGTTGAAATAACGTCCCAGTAGAGGTACACAAGAAACTATTGGTGACGGTTCGAGATCTATACCGTAGAAAATATCCGGAAACACTGCCTCGCAGTTTTGAATCACAGTTAGAAGACCGGAGAACTAGAACCTCATGCACCTGTGTGGCGTGCGGATGTTTGGACCCAGAGCCAACCTTAGGGGTGTGTCAAATGTTCCTTCGCACAGAGTCCCGCGCTTTTATTGGGATCCTCCGCGCTCAGAAAAAAAACAATTCTTTTAAGAATTTATTTAATATTTATATGAATTTTTTTATATTATTTAGTTTAGTTTGGTTAATTAACGTCGCACTAGAGCTGCACAGTGGGCTATTGGTGACGGTTTGGTGCCTATCTCGAAGGAAAGACCCGGGAACGATCCCTCGTGTTTTCGAACCTTGGTCAGATGACGATTATATTATTTATGATAGATTGTTTTGTTACGGATTTTTATTTTGGAAAAATATTTTAAGTAACGAATAGAATAAATGTTTTCAAATGCAAAAAGTAAAGCTTGTCAATGCTACAGATTTATACAACGCGCTTATTTTGTTCAGTTAAACAAAGAATAGTGAGGAATTTTATTCATTAGTTTCAAATGAAATAATTCTTAAACGGGTTTACTCTACATTAATTATACAACAGAAATTATGTAATTATTAACAAAAACTTTTAAAAGACTAATGAGGTATTTTCTTAAAATGTAAAAAAAAAATGCATAAGTTAATTTAGTACCGTATTTCAAGAATAAAAAAAAGGTTTAAGTGCTGTAGCTCAAGCTTTTTCTAGCCATATGTGCTAGCAACGATTACTCCAATACCAAAAAGCTTAAGAATGCCCTTATTCGTTTTTAAATATATTTTAAATGACCCCAATATATGAAAAGTTTCAATAATACGTATTATTCGATTTTAAATATATTTTAAATGACCCCAATATATAAAAAGTTTCAATAATACGTATTATTCGATTTTTAAATATATTTCGAATGACCCCCATGAAGCTAGTTTTGCAATAGCCCTTCATTTAAAAAGACTCCCTGTTTGGACCGCGGCATATTTAATGTGCAACAGTCCCTTAAACAGCGCGTACTTTTTGCGGACGACACACACAGACATTCGATTATGCGAGGCGAAATCCATCCAAGGGCCACCCACTCTGGCCCGTAACTATTTTTAAGTAAAATATAATTCATATGATTATGTCAAAAACAAAATAAGTAATTGAAATTTCCGTATAATTAAATATCGATAAACTTAATTTCATTGTAAAAGTTTTTGGAAAAAAAATCCTCCATCTGTAAAAAAAATTAATTCCTTTAAAATATATAATATTTTGTACAAGAATATAGCCAAATCACAATTTTTCAAAAACTTCATTTAAAAAAAAATTTTACAAAACATCACTATTCCTACAAATATTTTATTAGAATATTACTAAAGTTTTTGTAAATTCTTTTATTTGTTTTAGTAAAACCTTTAAAAAACTGCATTTCGCCTTCAACAATTTCAATGCCAAATTTTTCAGCATTAAGTCTTAAAACAACATCATTTTGTTTAACGTTTGCAATTTACAGGCATAAAATCTAAAATTTCACAATTTTATTTTAGGTTTTATTCTGACTTTTTTTTTTGTTGGAACGCACTAATTATTTAACTATTTTATCGACCAATGCAATGTCGGATTTCAATGCAAATGGCAGGATAAATTAAAGTTTAATATAATTTAAATATTCCTTAAACCTATATTGCTTTCCAGCTCAAATAATCATAATCATGCTGATGTATACTGGCACAAACACATACTCAATTCAACCAATTTTACCATGTGTGACAAAATGAAGATTACTAAACACCGACTGGGATCTGTTGATACAGTAATGGACTCGGCGATTAAATTATTTTTAATATTTCCCTATAATAAGAATCCAGCCCACTGACTCGGAATTTCAAACCACGATCAAATAACGATGGCAACACCTCAGTTGGCACCCCTATTACCAAACTTCCTCACCAATGTGAGGTATAACTGGACCGTGAACCGATATTCCGTAAACCCAGTTCCCTATAAAGCATAAATCTTTGGTAGGCTTTGCGCAGTCTCGAATTTTAACTGTACGATGGCGAATACCCATTACCAAAACGGATTTATGATCGGACAATAACGAGAACGTACACCGTAATCCTAACCAGAGATTGGCCTTGCTGGATATATAGAGAACTGATTTACACTATCAGTTTGTCACAGTCTAAGTGATCAGATATTTGGAAGTAGTTAGGAAGTTTAGTTAGCAGGGCACCAGATATAGGTTCTGTTGTTGTCATTTGAACATACTTTAAAATTATTACTCAATTTTCTCGAATATTTCGTACATAATAGTATAATTTAAAAAATAATCCTTAAAATGGTTCAAATATCTATAAATTGCCGGAAAGGAATAGTTTAGTTATATATAAAAGATATATTAATAAGAATTAAGATGATATTTGAAAGTGGTTAGAATAGATTAATGCTATTGAAAATATTTAATAATATAGCAGCTATATACTATAGTTGATAATACCAAAATTTATTTTAGTAAATATCTTAAATATGGTCATTTGAATTCATAAACAAACATAAGCTATAATATATAGGTACAAAATACTTTGATTTAAATGCTAGGAGATATAAAATTAACAATTAATCATTATCATAATTTAATATTTTTAAATTTTTTTTTTTGATAAAATAGACTATAGTAAAACACGATAAATTATGTCATTTAAATCATGTAATAAAACAACTAAATAGAAAATAAAATAAATTTCAAATTGCCCCATTTAAAATGAGATCACATATAGCATTTGTGCTATTTTGGTAATCCTAAAAAAATTTCTAAACGTTTTAATATAAATATATTATGATATGCAAGTACGAAAAATTAACAAGAGGGATGATAAAAATTAAGGAATTAAACATAAAATATGTTTAAGGAATTATATTATCAGATAGGGTAAGGTAGAAGAAATATGTCCTGGGGTAAAATGGGTTGATTTTAAAAAATTAAATACTAAATTATATAATGTTAAATTTATGCTTTGATTTAGTTCTTTTTTTGTTCATCTATATTGTTAATAAAGTACATTTTAGCAAAATAAATAAATTTCTGGGAATTTTAATTTAAGTCCAAATATTGATTTGTTTGAGTATACAAAAAAATGTGATATATGAATATTTCTGTATATAAACAAGAAAAGTTAAATTATTTTCCAATATTTCTGAAATTTGTATAAAATAGAATCCTTTCAATGAGAACATTAGAATTTATTTAGTTTTTTTCCCAATGTTTTGCCAAGTGAGAAAATTGTGTTTTCGAATTATTAATGTTCAATAATAGGAAATTTGTAAATATTTAATAATCTTCGGCAACAGTGCAATTATATAACAAATATATGAATTTTGAAGCTTATTAATGACAAGTACTAACTACAATAAATTTAACATTGTTTATATGTTAATATAATGAAGTAAAATAGTCTTTTTTTAAATAAATGGTCAACAAAAGAACATATTTTGAAACAAAAATGGCTACCATTTACTTGTTTTATTCGAAGATAAATATAATATTTTAAATGAAATAAAAATTCGTCTGAGGAACAAATTAAAAATAAAGTAAATACATCATAAGTTCGTGAATCAAAACAAACCAAGAATACTATTTGCAGGTGCCCTTATTTCGAAATAAATAAATTATACAATATATTTGATTTTTCAAATTGACGAATTACGGGATACAGCTTGAATTTAAGATGAAAAAAAAACAGTTCGTTAATAATCGAATTTATTAAGATTTTAAGGTTGTTATTTATTCTATTTTATTCAAGTTAATAATTTGATTTAAAAGTTTATTCTAATAATTCCTTTTTTTCTAAAAATTCTATACTTCATAAAGGGTGCCCATTTTATCCCATCGTAGCAGGTTACTCTAGGAAAATAATTATTAAAATATTTATAAATCTCAGAATTAAATAAAAATATTCGATAATATTTCCAATAAATATGTGAACGGTTTTAGAAAACATTTGTAATTTTAAAATTTTTTCTCATGAGAAAGTGAGTTTTGAGCGTCAAAAATCGAGTTTTTTTACCCACTTTCCCCCACCTTACCTTATTAATTATACTGCAAATATAATATATACAAAATGCTTTGACGTAAATGCTATGAGATATTAAATTAGCAATTAATAATTATCAGATTTTAATAACTTTTTCCTTTTCTGTTTTCGATAACATAGATTATAGTAAAAACATTAAATTATGTAATTTAAATCAGTAAATAAAACAGCTAAAATAAAATATATTTCAAATTTCCTTTTTAAAATGAGGTTGCATAAGTTTTGTGCTATGTTAGTAATAAAAAAAAACTTTGTTTTAATATACATTTTGATATACATGTACAAAAAAATAAATAGAAAGATGATGTAGGATAAACAAATAAACATACATTCTGTTTAAGGAATTATATTATCAGATATTTTATAAAAATAACGATTTATTCAATTATCATATTATTATACGCGGACTTGAATTTTATAAAAGTTTAGAAATAAAGCTAAACAATGTTTAAAGCCAACTAAATTAAACAAATTAAATTAAACAATTTTTGAATTTCCCAGTTTGTTTTTTTTACATTTTGAAAAAATTATTTGTACATAACGATAGAAATGTTGAACGCAACTTTGAATTTATGTTTTTTTTTTGCCAAATTTACACCAATTAAAATATATTTAATCCCAATCTAAGACGACTAAATACTATAAAATAGAGCACTAATTACACAAATACTATAAAATAGAGTACTAATTACACAAAAATGACTAGTGATTTGTAAAAATTATATAAAATAAAATTTATCAGTTAAATATATAACGGCATTTATATCTGACATAATACAGCATATGATATATTAATACATAAATAATTAATTTAAATAATAAAACATGTTTTTATTTAACAAAAGATATTAATTAAAAGTTAATCAATTGAAGTTGATTCTTGAATGGACTGATTAAAAACTTTGTATGCTAATTATTTACAAAAAGTACACCACAAATTTTATATTATCATGTCATTACTTTATTTTATGCGAAATATAAATTACCACACTACAATAACCATATACTGTACAAATATTTTATTAACCATATACGGTACATATATTTTATTAACCATATATTGTACATGTATTTCTATGCTAATTCTTTATTAAAACAAATTTTATATTTTGTTTCAAAATACTAAAAATTTAAATATAGAAATAAATTATAGAAAAAGTTTTTTAAAAATAATTAAAACGCACCAATATTTACACGATTGACCTATACATAAAAAAGTAAGCATTGAAACACGTCTCCTGTTTACCATAAGAAATATCTTTTAAGTTTGTTTAAATAAGCTTATTTTAATTTATTATATATTACTAATTATAACTAATATTAATCGTTTTAAATAATAAAACTCCATAAAGTAGCGAACTAAACTTATTTAAAATTCGTTTGATACCAGAACTTACAATTTTTTTGAAAAATTTTGTTTAATTTCCTAATATATTTTAATTCAATAAAAAATTATTTAAAGCATCAAAATTTTGTGAAGTTGTATTTCGTTGTATGCACAAACAATGCATTACAGTCAAGAATGACAAACAATAGAATATTTATTCATATTTTATAACAAAAATACTTAAATTTAAATAAATTTGTAAAGAAAGGATGATATAAAAATTAAAAAGAAGGTTGGAACTAAATAATCACAAACATCTTTAAATCTTGGCTAGTTTATTATTTTTCTGGCACTCGTCCAAACAATTTTGAACCACAAAAGTCACCGAATATTATGAATTATTATAATAAAACTAATTGAACTTAAATAACTTAATATAGCAGAAATTCTAAAACGTTTTCTCTTATTCCAGAAATACACATTAATTTTAAATTCATAGAAGCCTCTTAGATTACAATGCAGTTTCAAATCTAAAATGTTATTGATAAATATATTATTTAAAAGTTATATTTATTGAAATAAACAAAAATTAACAAAGAATGGAAATACATGTACTGCTTATGTGTATTAAATTATCTTGCTTAAAAATATCTTTTTAAAGCATCATTATGTAAAAATTACTTTATTATCTTTAAAAAAATTTATAATATACATGTTTTTGTTAGAAATCTGTTCAGTAAAATTTAAAACATATCCGAACATAAATGTGCTTAACTATTTTTAAAGTACTTCAGTTTGTATTGTTTAAAGAATTTGTTAGAAAGGTTTGTTATAGAACACCTAAATATTCAAATTTCTTTAAATATTATAATTTAATTTCTACATACAAAAACAGTTGTAGAAAGAAAATGGAAATATTCTCCAATGAACAAAATTACGAAAGTTATAAAACGGTGGAAAACGTCCCCAAGAAAAAAGTTAATTAAGAATTAAACTTTTTTGAATGTCGATTAATCGAACTTTTATTATTTTTATTGTAGGCATATCAAAATAACTACATTAATAATTTTTTGAAATTTACTAATAATTTGAATTGAAATCAATAAATTAATCGATCTAAATAAAATATTTTTTGATTTTTGCCAATTATTGCGTTTAATTGTAAATTGAAAAATTTCCCATTCTACAAAATCTAATTTTTGAAAAAAATTATAAAATAAGTATAATTTATTGAAATTTCCGGCTGATGTAATACCTGATAATCAGCCTCTCAGTGTATTATATTCCACGTTGCCCAATTCTTATCCAACCCTATTCAAATAACATAATTTATTTTAAATGCAAACCCTGTATTATAAATCCCTGATAACAAAAAAAAATCCCCATCAAGCAATCCAATCATCCTTATACATCCCCCAGGAAGATCTCATCAAAACTCTTTTTCCCCAAACTTTTCCCCAGAAAGAAAAACATCTCCATCTCCACTCACCTGTTTAGGCTTCACTCATCGGATCGCATGAGCAGCGCGGTTGACAGCTAAGGTCGTTGCCTCTACCGTAGACCCCATCTCGGCACATGGCACCTTTTCTTTCCCTAAGTCCCAGTCGGATCGAAAGGCATCATCGTCCAAAAGGGGGGGGGGGGTCTAGGAGTTCGCGCGAAACACACCAAACGATTCTAAGAAGGGGGTGGGAAGAGGAAAGGATCGTCGAGAGAGACCGTTCGGGATGCGCGAGATGAGAATGTGGGTTACATGGGATCTGTTCTCTTCTCTTGCTGCTCCTTCTCTCTCTGTTGTGTGTGTGAAGGGGGATGAAGGATGGATGCGAGTGTCCGACGGGAGTGACTGGCATCCACTGGCGCGCGAGTCGACGCCGTGTTTCGCTTGTGGATCGGAGGGTTGCCAATGATTGGGTTAGAAGGATAGGGTTGTCTTATTTGGCGCGAAATGAAAAGTTTGGCGAATCGATGGGATTTTTGACACATTTGGCTGTATGGACAGAAATATTTTTGGTCAAACATCATTTCGGAAGATTATAGAGAAAGAGATTGGTCACCCATACAAGGAAGATAAATAAGCTGCTCTGGCCGATATTCAGTATTTTCATCCGTTATTCGTGTCTATTTTGCGTTATTTCAAGATTTTATGAATATCGACGTCTATTTCCATGCCGAATGAGGTCAATTTTGGTAAATTGTGATACGTCTAACGGAGTTAGAGTATCAAATTAGATTAATTTAAACGCATAAAATGACGCACATTTTAGGGACCCCTCATTTTAAAAATGTTTTGTTTTATTTGTGCACCTATATAAATAAAATTGTTAAAGAACATACAATTTATTCATGTTTGATGCATATTTTACACTACGTCGAATTCGATTAACGGTTTCCAATTATAAAACAAATCTTTTAAAAAGTTGAGTGGAAGGTGTTTTTTTGTTTGTCATATAATCGTGTAATATTTAACGTATGGAATTTGGATGCTCTAAAACAGCAATTGCATAATTAAGCTAATAATTAGCAATCTTAATTAAGCTAACTTAATTAGCAATTGCCTAATTAAGCTAATATAGTTTTACCATTATTTACAACAAGTTTAATTAAAAATGGCTGGCTGGGATAGATTGATACATCTTTGAAATGTCTCAAAAATATATTTATAAGTTTGTTAATTTATACCACAATTATCAGATTCATGAAAAACCCAAAACATTTTCCAGTATTTAAAAAAGAGTGTACTAACGATCCCTATCTTCCCTTACTTCTATTACAGCCAAAACAAATTTTAAACTTTGATTTTAGCAAACATTTATAATTGTAACTGTACAATAAATAAAAAAAATAGCTCATGGTTCCGTTAATCTAATCTGTTTTGAAAATTAGTGGTTTTCGTTGCAAAATATTAAAAGTTTGATATTTTAATTAGTACTTCGTTATAAATGTTTATGTTTTAAACATGCAATGATATGTTTTATAAAACCCATTTTAAATCATGTTTATTTTTCAACAAGTTAGTTATAAAGTCAAAGGGAAAGAACCATGACAGTCCTTCCAAAATGATCATGCAGAAAATGAAAAACCATATTTTATGTCACACATACACATTATTCAGATCTTATACATTTCTTGTACAATTACTTTTCTTCCCCCTTTATTAATTCATACAATAAAAGTACAGCTCTGTAACATAAGGCGTTGTGATCTCAATTTCAGCATAGTGTATACCCTCATAGTTTTCCTTATTTATCCTTTTTTTACCGTTTATTTTATCTATTGGCGACTTTCAAACTTTTGGTGTCGGCAGCCCTGTGTCAGCGGTCGATTTGGCTGCGGTTTTGCGGCGAGTCTGGCGTCTAAAGATCGACAGGGAAACTGGAACTCTTGGATTTGTATGCCACAGAGAGGAGAGGTTTTGTTAGGGGTTGGGCTGCTGCTTTGTCGCTTTTATCACCTCGAATTGAGAATGTTGAATCAGAAATTTGGATGGTCGAACTGTAGAAAATCTGTTGACCTAAATATAGGAAGTTCCATACTCAGACCGGGATGAACTTTGAACTTCCCCTTGTAAAAGTCCCTAAGGGGAAGGTTTAGGGAAATCTAGGGAATTGGAATCATTTGAGGAATTTGTATTCAAATGAAAGACGTGCATTTTTTAGATGTTCAATGATGGTAAACACCAATTTCATTGCACACTATCTAGGTTTCCATAAATATATATTTTTAAATTTTAATTACCATTTGGATTAAAGTGTAAATGGTTAGTAGAGTGAAGCATATTTTTGTATCTACACCATTAAAGGACTCGATTGTAGCTGTATCAGGCTAAAGAGTTTTACGTGAAATGTTATTTCAACAAATTACGTAAATGGGGATCGGCCGCCAATATAAAAACCTCGCCAATTGAAGGAAGATAAAACTCGATTAACTATAATTAAATTAAGCAGAAATCCTAACTTACTGCGCCTTTTAGAATTTGTTTTCAATTTTTCAAATAAAGCGTTTATCATAAGGGATTATTATACAATAAGTTAGTTGTCTCACATTTATTAAACTATTTAAGTCTACACTTTTTAGAAAATCTTGTAGCAGAAAAGACGTCTTTATGTAGTTAAGAAATTGAGATAAGCATGTTTATAAAACTCATGAGAGCTGTTAAAAACTGTTGAAAAATATCACATTTATTTTATTGTAAATAATTTATTTTAAAATGTCAATTACCTTTTGCACAGGCATTTGCAATTTTAGTAAGTAATTTAAACAGATTATTTAATTAAATATTAATTTCATTTTCTACTTATATTATTCCGCTGATCGCATTGATCTCACTGGTAAAAACTAAAGAGTTAAAAAACGCCACCTATCAAATTCTTATAACTGCCTTATGAGGATAAATGACATGCCATCGTGTAGAAGAAAGTGAGACGTTTCGTATAGGTCGATTCTTAAGCCATTTCCTTGTCTGACCTTTGTACCGCATGGGGGGAGTGTAGCCTTTAAATGTAGCATACGCTTTCGTCCTCATAATTTCACGTGGAATCACTCTATAGGGATAAATTATATACCATCGTGTAGAGGAAAGTTGACCGCATCAACCAGGTTGTCAATCTATACACTCGTCCATCTGACCTTTGTAAAGGGGGGGGGGGAGTTTCAAAAGCATTCATGGACCAAATTTTACGGCAACCTGTACCTTCCAAATATATTTTCTTTGATCTTAATTCTTATTTATATTCCATTTACATTTTATTTTTTAGGTTGGTTATTAGTTCAATATTATGTAATTTGTCTTTAATTTATTGAGTTTTTTCCAAGTAGAAATTTGCAGGATCTACTTGTCTATGAGATAACAGCATGTTCAAAATAAAAGATATTTCTCCTCATTATTTGCATTTTAATTTGCTTCCACATTTTGGCTATTGAGAAATTAATTGTTTTAATACATTCTCATATTAAAGTACAATTTAAAGAATTTGTATGCAATTTACATAATTATAATACCACTTATTTTTGTGAATTTTTATATCTAATATATTATTTATTAACTGCTATAGAAAATATTAATAAATAATTTTATAATTCTTGGCACGCATATTCTACAATGCTTACTTAAGACCAATTTAACTAGCAATTATTGTTGGCATCAAAAAGTATCTGGTTGTTTGCAAATATAGTTTAGTTATAATATCTGTGTATAGATGTCGCTGTTCCTTGAATTTATATACTTGTTGTTTTGCAAATAAATTTCTTGTTCACATAATGTCTGCGTTATTCAGCGATCCACATACAATAATAACAATTCCCATAAATATTTACATTTTGCACTTTAAGAAAATAAATGGAATAACCCAATATATTTAACATTAAATATTTTTATCATAAAGATTATAAAAGTTAAAAAAACTAAACTATAAAAAATGTGAACCCTAAAAAAAAAAAATCAAACCACTTTCCCCAACTAAATTTCTTTCAAACTTCTCGACCGTGCATTTTAGTTTAAAGATTATAAATATGTCATGTTTAAAGAAAACCACGAACTCCCACGTCAACCTAAACCGCTTTTGAGAAAAAACCAAGAAAAATGGACATTAAATTAATCTACGCCTATAAACCTTTTTTGAGCCTAACTTCGTCAAATCCTTGTTTAAAATCCCCCTGTGTGTCGCTCATTTAAGGGCTTCGCGCCGAACATAATATATTCAAAATCGCTTTAAAGACTGAAGACTTGATTTAACTTTGTAAAACCTGTCATGAACTATTTGCATATAAATGAAATCTCTGACGCATGCCTTAAAAATGCAATTTATTCAGAGCTCAACTCTTATTTTTTGTTTTATAGAGTTATGTCGTCTTATTTTGATGGGATATACTACATTCATGTGTTAAGGCTGTTTAAATAATACCTGAGAAATAACAAGTCCACTTTGTACATTAGATAAAGTTCAAATACATAAATAATTTGGTGATTTTATGGTTTGTAGAATTTTATGTAAGATTGAAAATGTGTTTAGTAGTCTATTTGGAAAGAAAATGGCTCCATTAATTTGGATTTGTATAATGTGATTTTTTCAAGTATTATTCAAATGCACTTATAAAAGTTAAATGTTAAACGGGGTCATGTTGATAATTCGCAAAATCAGTTCAAACTTATTCAAGTTTGTTCAATGAAATGGATAATAAATCCTTTATAAAGTAAATCTGGAATCATTGCCAAACTTCTTGAATTTCTTAAATCAAAGAGGCTGGGTCAAAAAATATTTTCAGTGTGTCATTACATTTTTCGGGAAAAAACGTTTTATTTTAAATGAAAAATATTAAATTATAATTGTTTTAATATTTAATTAAAAATACAATTTATCCTAATATATTTCTAAATCTTTCTATAATTCTATAATTGGTTCTAAAAAATATACATTACTCATTTCGACTATAATATAACCATCAAAAATAACTATGTATTGGGTTATAAACATTCAGTGCATTAATAATAAAAATAAACATTTGTGTAAAAAGTAATTAAATATTACTTTCCGAAATGTATTAATATAAACATATTATATCTGAACAACATTTCTAAACTTTTTTATTGATTAAATGTTTTTCCTTTACCAGCAGTTTTTTAATAAAATAATTGATTTAATAAAATAATTTATTTGTTTATTTCACTTCCTACCTCCCCTAAAATTGAACTGAAAAACAGAATTTTTGATTGCTCAAAATCAACAGATGTATCTTTATCATTCACAAAAAAAATATTAATTACAAAAGAATTACTGTTAAACTAGAATTAATATACTTCATGAATATAAAATAATCCTTTTGAAAATTACACAATAAATTTTATTTTTACACTTTATGACACATCCAAAACCACGTCTATTTAAGTTTAACACATAAAAGTCAAATATATATTGCACAACCTCAAACGCCAAAATTTTATTGTAAAACTTTTCGAACTGTTCTTAAACTTTCACGGAACGATGCTTTATAACATTTTGTTTCCTGTCGTAAAAGATGATCCGTATTGACAATACAGCTAACTCATAAAAAATTTATAATACTTCAGTTCAAGAATTTTTGCAATGTACTGAAGAATTTTATAAAAAGATCTTCAAATAAAAATATCTTTGGATAGTACATTTTAAGATAATGTCAAAAATACTAGAAAAGATTTATAGCACGAACTGCTTTTGACAGAACCATGTCATTGTCTTCAGTGATTCGCCTTAACGATGTGTTTTTTCAAATATTTAATTTCATTGTATTAGATGTTTACTGAAAGAAGTTTTTCGGAAATTCGAATTCTTATATTTGATCATAATTATTACATCCTCAATAATTAATAAATAAAAAAAATGTGTATTTAAACATCCAAGCAATGGCCACCACAGAACTATTTGTACCTGGTATATTTAAGGTGGAATTATAATTTAATTTATGGGAAAATAAGCTACGTTGGCAATTAATTAAAATTAAGTAATTATTTGTTTTAAATATTGCAAAATAATGATATGTTGGGAAGTAAATTGCTTTTAGAATATTTGCAATGTACTGAAGAATGATATAAAATAGATCTTTAAATAAAAATATCTTTGTATAGTATATTTTCCTAGTCTTTATCTTTGGGTAGTATATTTTCCAATAATGTCAAAAATAATAGAAAAGATTTATAGCACAAACTGCTTTTAACAAAACCGCATCATTGTCTTCAGTGATTCATCTTAACAATGAGTTTTTCAAATATTTATTTCCATTGCATTATATGTTTAATGAAAGAAGTTTTACGCAAATTCAAATTCTTATATTTGATTATAATAATTACTTCTTCAATAAGTGATAAATAAAAAATAATTTGTGCAGTTAAGCATCTAACCAATGGCCACCACAGAAATATTTGTACCTGGTATTTTTCGGGTGGAATTATAATTTAATTTATGTGAAAATAAGCTTTGTTGCAAATTAATTAAATATTTGTTTTAAATATTGCAAAATAGCGATATGTTGGGAAGTAAATTGATTTTATTAAATTGTTATAACATAATTTACTTTTACTTACCTACTCACATTCATTACTAATTTTTACCGAATTCGCTGATGAGATATTTGTTTCCTTTTTATGTATATTTGCCTATCTTTCAATCGCTATATATTCGCAGAAAATAAATAGATGACTAGATAATCAATAGACTAGTATAGATAATCAATAGACTAATATAGATAATCAATAGACTAATATAGATAATCAATAGACTAATATAGATAATCAATAGACTAATATAGATAATCAATAGACTAATATAGATAATCAATAGATTAAATAATCAATAGACTAATATAGATAATCAATAGACTAATATAGATAATCAATAGACTAATATAGATAATCAATAGACTAATATAGATAATCAATAGACTAATATAGATAATCAATAGACTAATATAGATAATCAATAGACTAATATAGATAATCAATAGACTAATATAGATAATCAATAGACTAATATAGATAATCAATAGACTAATATAGATAATCAATAGACTAATATAGATAATCAATAGACTAATATAGATAATCAATAGACTAATATAGATAATCAATAGACTAATATAGATAATCAATAGACTAATATAGATAATCAATAGACTAATATAGATAATCAATAGATTAAATAATCAATAGACTAATATAGATAATCAATAGACTAATATAGATAATCAATAGATTAAATAATCAATAGACTAATATAGATAATCAATAGACTAATATAGATAATCAATAGACTAATATAGATAATCAATAGACTAATATAGATAATCAATAGACTAATATAGGTAATCAATAGACTAATATAGATAATCAATAGACTAATATAGATAATCAATAGACTAATATAGATAATCAATAGACTAATATAGGTAATCAATAGACTAATATAGATAATCAATAGACTAATCTAGATAATCAATAGACTAATATAGATAATCAATAGACTAATCTAGATAATCAATAGACTAATATAGATAATCAATAGACTAATATAGATAATCAATAGACTAATATAGATAATCAATAGACTAATATAGATAATCAATAGACTAATATAGATAATCAATAGACTAATATAGATAATCAATAGACTAATATAGATAATCAATAGACTAATATAGATACTCAATAGACTAATATAGATAATCAATAGACTAATATAGATAATCAATAGACTAATATAGATAATCAATAGACTAATATAGATAATCAATAGACTAATATAGATAATCAATAGACTAATATAGATAATCAATAGACTAATATAGATAATCAATAGACTAATATAGATAATCAATAGACTAATATAGATAATCAATAGACTAATATAGATACTCAATAGACTAATATAGATAATCAATAGACTAATATAGATAATCAATAGACTAATATAGATAATCAATAGACTAATATAGATAATCAATAGACTAATAGGATAAGTATAAGTTTTAATAATGATATCGTTAGAAGTCAATTAGCTTACTTTTTTAATTACGGTAAAGGAATAAGTTTCTCAAATTTTATTTCCCTGAATATATGGGAAATTTAAGAATTATTAATGTGAGTGAATTATACTTTTTCATGTTTAATGATATTAAAAACTAACTTTTATTTTGAAAATTATTAATATGGCTATTTAATAAAAGCAATTTCCTTCCCAAAATATTCCAATTTTATAATATTAAAACAAAACAATTACTTAAAATTATATCATTGACAACGAAACTGATTTTAACACAAATTGTTGTGCTACTGTCATTGTTAAGCTGTTAAAAAATATATAATAAACCATTATATCTGCTATACATTAATAACTTTATTTGTTGCTACAAAAGTTTAGCGTATGGTTTAAATGTAAGCATAATAGTTAAGCAAATATAATGTTTTAATATACCGATACAACTAACTTTGATACAGCCAAAAAATTACCATCGTCAAATAATATGTGCCCACCATGTATTTGGTGCCAATAGAAAACCGTAACAAGACTAACATTTTAATTCATGACTGAACCCATGGTGATTCTTTCCACACGTAATTAACTCTGAAAAAACGAGAGAAAATTAAGCGAGTTTCTTTGTCATTCCTATCTGCTTTCTTTTTCACTCAGAACAAAAAGCTATCGCCCCGAAGTTTGTCGCAAACATACGCACACATGCTTTTAATAACATAACCATTACCTCACCATTTGCACAACGCCATCTCGCGGAAAATTCCCAAGCTATTTATAACTAAAAGATAATAACTAGCAGCGGGCTTCATGATCATAATTGTCAAGTAAATATCCGTTACTGGAAAATTAATGATATGATGCTAAATTACTTGGCCATTAACTTTGTTTTCTGACGTTTCATTTAGGCCGTTTAGAATTATCTCTTAGCCTGGCAACTAAAAATAAACTGGCCGTTAAACTAACATAAACAAAAAAATAGTATTGTTCACATTGGTATTTATAGATAAGTTGCCGAAAGTCAGTTAATAGGTTTGACTTTTACAAGCTACTATAACTTTAGGTAGGCTATATTTTCAGTAGTATTTCATTTTAAATGCCTAATGTAAATAGTTCAAAATTTAGATTAACATTTCCAAACTTAATTGTTTGAACTCACGAGGGATAAAAATAAATTAAAACATTATTTTTATAACTTGATTCGAATAAGGGTGAAATAGATCCTTTAAGTTATATCATGGATCCCTTAAGTTATATCATGGATTATATCTTAGATCTCGCAATCAATTAAATATCTTTTATCATCACTTTGATACTCGTCAAAAGTCATCAGGGGAGAATAGACTTGTTGAAGTTAGAGGGATGACAAAGATGTATGTTCATTTGTAAAATGAGCTTTGTACTGTTCTTACTAACTGCACTTTTTAAAAAAGGTACTCAAAAATAAGTAAAATGTACTCATTTTGAAGTATTGTCGATGCTAATTTTAGCTCCAAATACATAAGTTTTATTTTTGAAAAAGTCGCACTCAAAAATGAATAAAGTGAGTAAAAATGAATAAAAAGAGCAGTCTTCATAAATCACTTTCAATAAATATCAACAATTACAACCAAACCTTATCGGGAATAGATCCCAGATCTTCAAGCACCGCAGTCCAGTGCCTTATCCGGTGTTCTACCAGGGTGACATGCAGTAGTTATAAACAGAAGAAATGTTAAAAAGGTGTCCCAAATGAATGAGAAGTACGACAGTTTAATTGTAATAACTCAGTTTCCATTTAGGCAATCGACATCAAAAATAACGTAGAAAACCATCTGCTGATAAACTATTTTAAGTTTTTCAGGTCGATTTATTCAGATGGTTTGAATAGAAGTTGGGAATAGCAATATTAAATCACATTGCTCATTTTTGAAAAAGTGCGATTTCTTAAATTTGAGTACGTCATCTCTCCTTTACGATGCAATTGTACTCAAAGAAAAACGAGTATGTTTGTAGGCACTCCTTTTTAAGTTACTTTTTTTACAGTTTATAATATAAAAATGCACCATTTAATTAAGTTAAAATTACAATTTATATTAAGATTAAAGCTGGAGTGATCGTAAATAATAAGATGAACCATTGCGTTGTGACTTAATAAATAAATTTCCCGGAAAGTTAAATTTTCCTGTCAATTTTATAGCATAAAATGATAAAACCCCTCTAACTTAATTACGCTTGGAACACTTAAATCAGACATTCATCAATTTTACAAGTTTATTAAATGCGCGTGTAAATAAAGTTGATTTTGACTCACCAGACCTCCAAATAAACGAAAAATGACAAACAGATATAAGAGTTAATATTAAGATAAAAACACGTCTTATAGAATCACCTTCACACAACTTAAAGGCCCTATCGACGTCCTTAATAACTGGGGCATATACAGTATTTCATGTCAATGTGGCATTTCATATCAAAGAGAGCATTAAGGTTTCGTATTAAGGAACACCAATCACATACTGTTAAACAAGAAATAAAGAAGTCCTCCATTGTCAAGCACTCTTGGGAACATGGTCATATATTTAATTTTCCAAACCCACATTCAATCTGCAAACACAAATCTCCAGTTGAACTTGACTTCCTGGAGGCGTTTCGTATTTTTAGCGATATTGATTCGATTGTCAATGAAACATTTGCGCTCTCAGTATTTCCCGCTTGTTGGCACACAACTCCAACCGATTGAGATATTTTTTTGCTTTTTGTTCTTTGGCAACATCTTCAATTCTGCGTTTATTTCTATTTTATCGCACACACAGACTTTTCATTTTCTGCTGATGAAGGGAGAGACGTATCTCCCTAAACATGTCCAGATTTGATGGATTTTTATTGCGTATTTTAACGTTGTATTTTTATTTTTATTATATTAAGCGTTAATATTGTTTAAATTACAATTATTTAGTTAACATATCTTTAAAGTTAAGACTTCTCTAGTACGTTTTTGCTGACTGACACTTCCGTCAGAAAAAGGGACCAAATTCTTCAAAACGACAGTATCTATTTTTGGATGTTGGAAGTATGAATGTCAAACAGAATCTGTCTGAGAGATCTGTAACGCAGAGTGTTGTGGGGATGGAGGGTCTGTCCATGAACTTACCAGTTTCATTGGTCCTTTCGGGTAAGGGCGTACCTTGTCGGATTAACTCTGATTCTAGAATTCGTCTCTAACCGTCGATTGGAAGCAGGTGAGACGAAAGGGTCACATACATTAGTTTATGACCACGAAGAGTCCAAAAGTCTGGTCGTTTTGCTGTACCATTCATACAATTATTTTAAAATGGAGTTCGCAATATGGAATTTCGAGACTTCTTGTCACCAGAGTAGAGAACTTGCTTAGGAAAGGGATGTTGTAGACATTGAAAGATATTGCCTCATCACACTGACTATGCAGTAACTCTCTGTTACAACCGCTGAGCTAAAATAATAATTAACAATGGAGCGAGTACACCCATTGACCAACAATACACTTTATCGTGCCGCGCGGATGCATATTATTCGGAAGAAGGTTTGAGAAAACATTCTACCTTCCCTTTGCTGGTGCCGCAAGTGACGTCAGACAAATAGATTTAAAACTGTTCTTTTTTCGGTCCTTTTGTCTTCCTTTTCTTGTAAGTAGGAAAGTAAGTATGCCAAGACATTTAATGTATATCATTTAATGTAATTTTGAAAAACAGAAATGTGTTTTTAAATGTACGCAAACCACTGCGAAAGGACTATTTTTTCTACCTTCACTCAAAAACGTGTAAAGCGGTAGTGCACGCTTAGTTCTCGTTCCAGTGTTTATTAATATATTAGCTCAGTGGTTACAACTGAACTCTGTTCAGTTACTTTGCAGAGTTAGAAAGTGAAACAACATTGAGTTTCGCTGCACTAACTATATGCTCACAGTGAAAACAGTTTTACAGAGGTACTTTTGCATTGACATTGAGAAAGAAAAAATAAAATAATTTTATTAAATACATATATGGTGAATTCCGGCGGTAACGGAAGGCCAGTTTGTACAACAACTTATGGTTATAATTTTAAAAATATATTTTATTTCAAATAACTGATAGGTAGACTTTTATACACTTTACTGCATTTTATTAAAAATGCAAAATCTAGAATTTAGCACTTTATAACTTTTTTTTAAATTTAAATTTTAGTAATGGTAACGGAAGGACGTTTTTTGGAAGTGGTATACCACATTTACACCTTTTTATTAAAAGTTCAGCTAAACCGTAAAAAAAGAAAAATCTAGAAAAATTAGAACACTTAAAGGAGAGTTCAATTATTATAAATTGCAGTGCAGTTTTTAGAAATTGTTATATTATGCCCAAAAATATGATGTTTTTGTAAGGTAACGGAAGGACGGTAACGGAAGGACAAAAATTCCGAGTGTATAAAATTAGATTGTTTTACAACAATTTACTCATTAATATTTTGAAAAAGAATAATAGGTGTTTATTTATGCTTTTCAGCAATTTTTAAATCTAATTCTGTAACAAATTCTTTTTCCAAAGCCATTTTTAAAATTTTTAATTAAAATTTTAAAATATTTAAATTTTAAATGTTTTGTTTATCCAATTTTTGGTTATTTTATATGAGTCAATTCCAGCAGTTACCATCTTTCTCAGGAAATATAAATTTAGTCATTCATTATTTTATTTTCTTAAACATAATACTTCTACAACGACATCATTGAATGAAGCACTTGCCTAACATAATACTTTTTAGTCCTTGCCATTCGACTAACTAAAAGTCACTAACAGCTAATGCATTGCTTGACCCATATTCCTTGTCTGCATCTTTTATATTTGATTGTATGTTTCCTTCGAATACCTTTCTTTCTGTAGAACTAGAGAACTCACAATACTCAATAATATATTTTGAAATTGGTTTTAAATAATTAAAGTATTGCATGTGTCAGGTAGAGGAGTATATTGTTCCATCTTCTTTAGAGAATTACTTTATCTGATGGAGAAATCAATTATTTTATCTGACTGGGCAATAGTGGTAAATTTCCCATTAACCACTTTGGACATTTACAGTACCTTTGCTTTGATTAATGGCAAAAATGCTTCAATGTAGCCATGATGTTATACTAATCAAACATGAATGTTAAGTTGGTTTTTGAATGTTAAATCAACTTGTACAACTAAAATTTTCACCTCTTCTTTGAATTATTTTATTAAAAGGCAATATTCCCATGTCTTTTAATAAAAATATGCTTTAAAAATGTGCATATTTGTTTTCAAGAGCATAAAGGCACTTTTTAAATAAACTCAGATCTTTTTTTTTATGGCTTTCTATCTTCATTCCATTACTTTCATTTTAAATGTGCTAAATTTTGTTCATTAGTATTTATATATTTGGTAACAAAACAATTTAGACGAACTTTAAGCAGAAGGTATATTTGTAACAAAACAAACTGGGGTCTGAACTTGCAAACTTTTTATAGTGATACATTAATATCAATATTTTCTTGCTTAAAGTCTGTATGCGTCACTTAACGTCATCGTAAGAAATTGCTTTTAAACTTTCTTCTTTTTTCCATTTTATGGCTTTATTGTAGAAAGAACCCATATAGTGAATAAATAGAAAAGTAGTACCAGTTTTAATTGAAACTCAATGTATTTGTGGCATACTTATTAAATAGTTGGGGAGGGTATTAAAATAGAAAATACAGTTAATAAGTATATATAATATGTATATGTGTTTGAATTTCAATAATAACTGAAAATTAGTTTGTTTAATTGTGGAAAGTTCAGTCAAAATCAGTTAATACAAAAGTGTCCTTCCGTTACCACATTGATGTCCTTCCGTTACCATGTTTTTTGTCCTTCCGTTACCATTAAAAAACATCTAAATTAAAAACAAAATACAATTGTTGCTGTTTCTAATTAATAAGTGTCATAAGTCTGCTTTGTACAAAAATTAATTAAGTTGTAGACCCAATGGTTTCTTAGTGAGGTGGTTGAAATATAGTATTTTGGAAACGGAAGGACATTTATGGTTTGACTTAATAAGTTATTGATTTCAAGGCTAAAAAATATTTTTTTGCAAAAAAAATTAATAGAAAGATTAACTACATGAATAAAGTATAAAAGTTAACCTATTTATTTTATTTTGGTAAGTGATTTTAGTCAAGTTATAGTATGAAACAAAATGTAGATATTCTGCACTGCAAAAACATATGGTAAAGAAGTGACTTTGACCTTGATTTTATAAAAGTCATTGTATTAATTTAAAAAAAAAATTTTAAGATTCAAAAAGTTCATATCTTTCTGAAAAAAATGGTATATGACAAATGACTCAACATAAAGTTTAAAATTTTAAGTGCCATGGCAACATTTTCCCGGAATTCACCATATATAGTATTTGATTTATAATATCTTAAACTGTATTTTAAATTAAAAATAAATTATAAATTTAATTTATATATTTTTATGGATTCCATTTATACATATATCACCTTTTCATGTTAAATGAGGTATATATATTTCTAGATTAATTTTTGTTTTAAAAATTAAATTATTTGGTTAATAAGATACGTATTATAAACAAATTTGATATTGTTAGTAATATTTATTAATATTATTTATATTGTATTTTAAACAAAAATATAAATATGAGAATACCGGCACCTAGATAATAAAATATTTATAAATTTGAGCATTCTATGAATTAAAAATATTTTTATATTAAATAATAATTTTATTATTATTACTACTACTGTTTTCTAATCCAAAAGTTTTAAAGCGAAATAAAAATATCAAATTAGATATTCCAAAAGCCAGATAAAAACAAATTAAAAATTTTATTATACTTTTTACTAATTATTAAGTAAAAATACAAAATAAAATTCGGAATATCTACTTTCAACGCTTTTAATTTTCTAAATTCAAGTATTTTTTTTATATAATGTTTAAATATTTTGGCGTAAAAGTTGAATAATTGTTCATCGGGAGAATTTCCATTTAATGTTCAAACCATCCGGAATTCCTATTTTTATCCAAAGGATATCTATCATCCGCTGGTTTTTCTCCTGACACCCTGTTCCTTTTTGGCATGTCTACTTTGGGCTTTTATTTTTTAGCCCCCTTGCAGTGATAGGCTGTAGCAGACACGCAGAAGGGTTTCAACTAGATATGGACATTGCAGTGGGAAATCCTTAAATGTGTATCTGTTACTCTTATAGGACATCACTGCTTTTCTATACGGTATAATAATAAAACAAATCCTCTTTAAAATTTGATTTAAAAAATACTTGATGTTACGTTAACACTAGACCTCGTGACCCCCAAAAAATCTTTAAAAGAAACTTATAAGTTGTTTTTATTGATTGCTAGAAACATTCATGGCAAATTTGATTTGGTTTGGGGTTTTTTTTGGTTAATCAACGTCGCACTAGAGCTGCACATTTTGTTATTGCCGACCGTTCGGAGCTTATCACGAAGGAAAGGTGCCTCGAATTTTTTCCAGAACCATTAACTAACCTCTCAAACCATCGTTTCAAAATCATTAACGCACTAATAAACCATTATCCCACTGAGTTTTCTCCTGAGGATATTTGTATGAGAATCTTCTTCTGGCTTATTATTCTATACCACAAAACTCCATACTGCAATATAATAAAATTAACACCAAAAGCAAATGAAACATACTCCAGGAAATACATACGAATGCTTCATGGCTTTCAACGAATAGCTGTGGTTCCTTTTTCCATGTCAGTGTCCCCACATGATGATTGAAATGTAGGGCTTTAGTGAGAAATGGAGAATGCGATATTATTTCTTTTGGAAGGCGAATGAAAGGCTGCAGCTTTCACCAATCCTTTTTTCTCCCAAATGATCTGTCCAGATGGAATCCGAACCGGGAGAAGCGCTTCCCGCTGAAATAAGGACCTTCAGAGAAAATATGCGAACAATGTTGGGGGAAAAATGTGGTGGCTATTTTTCAAACTTTATATTTTTGTTTGTATTTATTTGAAGTTCATAAAATTGAAAGTTTGGAGGTTTTATAATATAGATTAGAAACTACTAATTCAATTTTGAGTGTTCGTGTTGTTTACGTGAAAGTTATTTTCTGTCTGTTCTATCTGTTGTGAGCGGACATGTAAGAATTATGCCATTTATTCTTATTAAAAAGACAAATAATATTTATTTGTGATAATTTTTTTTCCAGAACGTTTAACGTACCGTTCAAACCACCATTCCAATTTCTTTAACGAATTAATAAACTATCAACCAACAGAGCTTTTTCTTGAGGATAGGTGTATAATAATCATCTTTATGACTTTGACACGCATTAAAAGCTAAAATAAATATTAAAAAAAATGCTAAGTTATATTGCTTGTACAAGTAAGAACGGCACATAAAGTTATATTTGAACACCGCTTTTTTTTCCAAAACTATTATCGAAACATTTAACGCACCATTCTAGACCCATTAACACGCTAATAAACCCTCAACTGACTGAGCTTTCTATTGAAGATAGGTGTATGAAAATCATCTTTACAACTCAGTACTAAAAATGCCTTGTATTGAACTTCATATGGAATCGTATTTTCACTAATGCAACTGATTTGTTCCAGAAAAAAAATTGAATAGAATTTAAGTCACAAAACAAATTCTGAGGTATTGGATATAGTTATTGAATAGTAGAGTTTTATATTCTACAAATAATATTTTTTGGCATTGTCAATGTTTAAAAGCTTTCAACTTTTCTCAATAGATGGCACCATGAGAAGAAAGTTTTAGAAAAAACAGTATTTCTATTTCATAGTGAAGGATAGGATTTTTTTTAATGAATGATGTGACTTGCAAAAATCCTTTGAAATAAATACATTTTAAGAAATTTTCACATTTGCAAATTAAAAAAAAGCATTTTATCAACATTCCAAACGCAAAATATCATAAAACAATTATCACAATCGCATTTGTTTGATGTGCACTATCAATTTAATTGCAAATTAAGAAAAAATAATTTTATACAAAAAAAATTATATAAAATAATCACAAAAAAAAAGCGCGTGTTATTTTGAGCCAACTAACAAAATAAAGCGCAAAAGGTATTGTAAAACAAAGAAAATCGAAACAATTTGAAGAACATGGAAAAGTTGGATAACTTTTGTGAAAATGGGAAAACGTGATTATATTGATGTTATTTCCAAAAATTGAAATAGTAATTAATAGTATTCTGGAACAGGGGTGTGCCCATCCCTCCCATGCTCTTGATGCTTACATGTTGTTGTTGTTACTAGTCCTTCGCTGGCTAGCGGCAGCTAGACAGCTTCCATGAGTCCTCACACCCTCAAAAAATCGAGGGCCTGCAAAGGATCCGTCTCAAAAAATTCCCTGGCAAGCCGAAGACAAGACAGAATGTGTTCCGGGGTCGCACTCAGAGAGTTGTAATATTAAATAGAGAGCGCCTTCAATGCCAGACTCTCGTAAGGCCGCGGTGTCAACATTGAAAAGAAAAACCTAATCACGTGGTTATAGCGCAGCCACATTTGGCGGTCACACATCTGCAGGAGTTTCAAATTTGGCGCACTTTCTTCTTTTTTGGTGATAAGGAGTTCTGCCCGTATTCAACTTCTTAACATATATGTACGTATTTACTTATTTTCAAACAATATGCGCTAAATATTTCCTCTTCATTAACGAAACGAAAATATTTTATTTGTGTTCAATACTCGAAGAAGCGAAACTCTTTATATTTCTCAGGTTTTATTGTTTATATTTTCTTATTGAAGTATACAAAATAACAATTGAAAGAACTTATCTTATGGTAAATTGTTTACATAAAAACGTAACGCAATTATTTCAAAACTACAAAATAAGAAAAATATCCTTAATATATCTGTTAAACTCACTTAAATTGTGACACTCGTTCAAAAAAACGATATTTAAATACAAAATTAAACACAAAACCTTATTACAATACTTCGATCTCGTTTAGTTCTGAAAGTCGCCAAGGCCTGCTAAGTAATATTGGCGTATGAATGAATTAGCATTTCCACCTATCACGTGGTTTCAATGTTGGACACACGTTAATCAGCATTTTTATTCCTCTATTTATATCATTACTCTATGGTCGCACTCTCCACTCCACACTTGGAGCATACCGGAAACTGCTTAACGCCGTTTTCGTAAAAACATCCCCGCAGGTGGCCACTAGCGAATCTAGACAATGCTGTCTGATCGGTTCTATCACAAGAGAGCCAATAGAACCACCAGGGCTGTCTTGCCAATATCATTCATGAGGTGGCGTAGCCCTCCACACCTTTAAGTCCTTGATTTTTCTGATGGAGAAAAGTTCATCAAATGTGAGGGAAGAGTCAGAATGAAATAGTTCCGCCGAGCCTCTCTTCGCCAAGTCGTCGGCAGTCTCATTTCCAAGGATATCGACATGGGATGGAATCCATTGAAGGTGCACCTCATGTGCTGGACTGAGGAGTTCCAACATATTCAAAATGGAGATGCCAGTACGATCACCGACGTTGTTTCAGTCTCGCAAGTGTTCTATAGAACTTCTACTATCCGATAAAATCCAGATAGCTCTGAAATTGTCTTCCTCCAAAATGGCCTTAAGACCGGTCTCAATAGCCAGCAGCTCACTTCTAAATACCGAACAATTATCAGGGTTTCTTGGTAAAAAATGCTTACATGTGTTGCGAGTAAGTAAATATTCATAAAACTTTCATAGGCACAGTCCTCACTGTGTAGAAAAGTTTGGTATGTGACTATTTTGTACGCGAGTCTGCTCCTTCTTGCGTGTTCGGTAAGCTCTAACTCTCCTCCCTTTTCATAAAATTAGAATCAATTCTTGATATGAATTTATTCGTCTTGAACCTGCTCTTTTAACACTGTAAGTTTCCCAAATTATTCTCGAAATTTGGATCATATTCTCCCCTACGCCATACAAATATCAAAGAATGGATTGGATTGTCACCCAGACTGGTAGACGCGGCCTACGTTCCTTTATACAATGGTTGGTTATTTATCCTCTTAGGCTGATCCCCCCACCCCACCCCTGAAGTTATAGGATTTGTATGAGCGCCTTATCAGCCCCCTCTTTCTTTCATTTTTGGTAAGCTCTATTTCCAACCAGGAATTATTGATATCATTTTCTTCATGGTGCACTTTTCTTTTAACCTTTTCACGTTTCCCATGTTACAATTATAATTTAGAATTATATTGTGGCTTCAAAGTGTCATATTCGAAAATAGGTCACTTTCTACTCCCCATAACTTTATTGCAAATTGTTGAACGAGTTTTATAGAGGTCCTGTTTTAACTCGACTGCCTGGTATTTATTTAGTCTGTTTGTCTGTCACGACCAAATGCGTTGTTCTATTTTCTTCAAATTCGGAATGAATGTTTCTTGAAGTCATTAAAAAGGACATATGTGTGTTTTTTCTGTAAATATATCTAATAACATATGTTGTCTTTAACTAAAAAAAACACAACTTTTTTTATAAAAAATTATCACAAATTTTGTCATTGTGCCTGAAGATAAGCTTCGCGTTCGTAACTTTGAAACAAAAAATATATAATTTATCATTAACCTCAAACTGATAAGCTACCAAAACAAGGTTGTTTTTATTGATTAAAGATATAATCAAATGAAGATTAGATATTAGTTAGTAAATGATATTAAAAGAATGAGATTATTCAATAGATTACCAATAAACACTTCCAAATTGAACTTAAGGTGATATTAGGTTATTGTACTGACCTAAGAATCTATCAACGCACTCAGTGTGGCCATACCATTTCCGAAAGTCTTCAAATAAAAAAAATCTCTTTTGATGTAGAAAACAAACGTTCCTGAATTTATGTATAAATATCAACTAATTCTAATAAATGTCTAAATATTATTTCCCTCTTTAGCTCAGGATTATTACATATTTCAATAGCAGTTTTTACTGCTGCAATATCTTTAGATGATAACAAGGCACACTCCCTAAATATTTAATGTCTCGAATCTACCATTACTTTTTATTTAAGAGAAGGATTAAGACAAAATAAATCTTCTCAAATATCTTTCGTCGCACTTTTTAACTTTCTTTGGATTTTTTTTACTTGAATCGTCATTCAGTTAGGTTAATAAAGTGTCGCTTGTTAAAACCACATGTAACGGAAGTATGTAGTGCGCTTGTGCAGATGACACCATTCTCACGCCAAGCATGATGCATGCGGAGCTAAATTTGATTTGTTTTGTTTAAGATGCCAAACGGTTTATACAGAAAAAAAGAAAATAATGATTTTTTTTCTTCAAAAAATTTGATACCGTAGTATGGAGAAAAAGACGTTTTAAACACAGGCGGTTTAAGGTCCAATCGACATAAGCGAGCGCTGGAGACGCCGGATTAAGAAAGGTGCCAAATCTCTACCTCGGAGCCAGACCAGACCAAATTTGGCGATTTTTGTTTATTGCAGATTATGTTTTAAAAGTTCGTTTTCTATCGATTCATACCATCAAAATTCATTCTTTAAGCCTTTAGAAAGAGATGTAAAAGCTCAAGTCCAATGGTTTGCAATAAGAAAGTCCAATTGTTTGCAGTAAGAAAGTCCAATGATTTGCAATAAGAATAGGATTTGGTTTTTCCACTCTCCTGTAAAGTTGCCCAAATGGGACGTATGACCATCTGGCTCTGTGGTACAGAAATACGAGTTAAAAAAGGAAAATATAAACGATGTTAGTTGTGAATGTGTTCTTAATATAAAAAGTAAGGTTTATATTTTTAATTAAAGTGTACATTACAATTTAATGCATTAATTATACTTTGAGGTTCCATTTATTGCAGTGAGCGGTTATTTAGCAAAGATTTCTTATCTGCAAAAGTAAAAACAATCGTGGCCCTGTAACGCCTAGGAATTATTTTTTTTAGAATTTGTACGTTAATGAAACCAATATAAGTTTATTTAGTTCGAAAATTCTAATATTAAAAAATTGTCCCCCAAGTTACAAAATATCGCTTTAAAAATTATTTTCACAAATTGGGGTGCCAAAATGATGTACGTTTGGGTCCCAAAAATACCTTGAACCGCCCCTGGGTTTTAAACAGTGCGTGCATTACTAAGCAGTGTTCAAAAAAGCCATAGCCAAGTTAAAATATTCAATTATAATAGATACTGGAATACTGGTGAAATATGGAAAAACAGTTTTAAAAAATAGTTTATTTACAAATAATAAATATGAATAAATCACAAACCACATGTAATGTGATCTGAGTAACAACACATGATACAAAAACAATATATTACATAAAAGAACCATCGTAGATGTCTTTTAAAGATAACACAGTAGCCATAACAAAGATATTTACAAAATCCTTAAGAATACTTTCCGGTAATTAACTATGAGGTATTTAACATAGAGTTCCAAATCCATCTAATCTATTAGTGAAACTATAAGTTTAATCTATAAGTCAACTCAATAGAATACATTTCAATAGATAATAATACATATACCAATAAAAGCTTTTTAATACTGAATATACGATAGTTAAATGTCGAATGCATCAGATCTATATTTCTTTATTTTATTAAAATTGGACTTTTTCCTACATAAGAAAACTGAGAATGTCAAATAGAATTAGTTTGGTTTGGCTTGGTTAATTAACGTCGCACTAGAGCTGTAAAAAGGGCTATTGGCGACGGTTCGGGGCCTATCTCGAAGGAAAGACGCGGTAACGATGCCTAGTATTTTTGAACCATGGTCATATGACGAGGACAACACCTGAGCTGTCACCCAACGCCTTCAATAGACGTCGGGACTTTGGACCCCGATGAGATTTATCGTACACCAGTCACGTATACACGCCGTTAATTTTTTATGGATGTTCTAGACGACATTCAAGTATTTTGGTAGCGAAGTTGACAACCCTCCGATCGCAATATCGCTACTTTTTTACTATTCTTAGCCTAGTCCGTCGCACAGGTTCGAACCGAGAACCCTCGAATTCCCAGCTGACGCCTTAATCCACTCGGCCACGGGGGCCTCAAATAGAATTAGAAAAATGATCTTCGCCATCTTGAGCGAACTGATTCCAGACACTCTGAGGGCAAATCCCCTTGTACTTATTCGTCTGCACAGCAACATCAATAATATCATTTCCTAGGAAGTAATCAGTAGCCACAATATTAGCCTTTTGCCAGTACAAGTCTCTGAACCAGTGCGTGACGTTCCTGTTAATTTTATCGGCAAATATGCGAAGTCCGGTTTCTGGATGCAGCACGATGGTCTTTGTGTTTGGCGTGAGTTCTGCCATGGAAGCCCAGAGGCCTTCAGGAACAGGGTTCTGGAATATTCTCTGGAAGTAGGTCTTCAGATCTTCCGGGTGCTGCTTGTTGCCCCATGCTCTCGGGATGCTGGGCCATAGAAGGTTCTGTGCGATTTCGCGAATCTTGCTGTCGTAGCTCACCAGGATTCTTTTGTCGTTTTCCCAAAAATCTCTGGAAAACACAAATTTAAATTAGATTCCTGAAAACCTAAAATTCTACTTAAATTAAGAGTGGATATATTTCGGACAAAACCCAGTCCTTAAATAATTTCGTTTTTATATCCAACGAAAATTTGTAAGTAGAATAAAAATTACTAGGACGGGTCGGCTTCCACCCTCCTACTTACTAACATTTGCCAACCACCGGAGGATTTCTATGAATATTCTTTGGTGTGCTGTTAAAATTAATTATCGCTTTTATCACATTAATTTCGTATCTTTCAAGCATTTAAGTTGATTTCAGCCCATTTAACAAAATAATTTTACTTTTGTTCAAATTTTGAAATGTAGATGGCACCACGATGATAACTGTTTTTGAAGCGTAATATAAACTAAATAATTGTTTAATATTTTATGTTTTTGCCACATTGGCGCATTTACAGTTAAATCCCTTTCAAATGACACCTTAAACATAAAAATTGGTTATATAGTTTACGAGGAGTGACTGTGACAATATTCGGTCTTGCTTGTTAAATATATAGATTTTATATTTAATTTGACTTCTAAGCTATCCATCAAAATCCTTAATAAGTATTCACGCGATTTAAAAAGAAAAGAAAAAAATGTGAATGGACAACTATGCACGACCTGGTTTAAAAATTAAAATTTTGACAGAAAAACAACTATTGGTCGTGTAGCCTCTTTGATTGATGAATAACAACCGAGGGTAACCACCAACCAATAACATATGCGCGTGATATCACGTATACCTCAAACCGACGTCTAAGTGTAATTTAAAAACCAGGTCGTGCAACAGGAAACTGCATAAAAACATTAATATTATTAGAAACAATATGGTGTAGAACAGTGGTGTAGGAGTAGAACAGAATGGTGTAGTGTGTTTCAGTTGCTCAAATATATTTAACTGGCGAAATCGTGAGTTTTGAATTTATAGTACAATATAAGTCGAGAACACGTGGAAAAAAGTTGCATAAATCCCTATTAAATCAGCATAAAAATACTGATTTTGCAATAGCCATCAAACGGAAGAATTTTCTATATAATATTCTAATTACATTGTGGTCAAAATAAATATAATTGTATCTGCATTAGATATTTTGAACTAGTTTTTCGATATTGCAAATTTGGAGTATTACTTCACATTTTTGGTTTTAGTATAAATATTTTTTTAATTTTTTTTATATGTATATTGGGTGTTATTATATTTTATTCGTCAATTGTATGCTTAAACTTTCGAGTATTTTAAAGTAGCGCATGATGGCGTGCCCAGTATTATTTGGATATTGTGCGTCATGCGAATTGTTTGGACTGTTTAAATTCAAAAAGAAAAGTTTTGAACATTTTAGGTTTATTTCAGCAATGGGACAAAAAGCCACTGAAAAAGTTTCGATTAGATAATAACAATGGGACAGTTTAAATATAATACTTAAAAATATTAGATACTTTTTTCTAGGTGAAAATGTTTTGTGGGACACAAAAATAAAGTTATCTTAAACTAGATTTTGACAATGGAATGACTGAAGACAAAAGATAGTAAAATTAAATCAAAATTCAATTAAAAAAATATATTTTAAACAAATTAATAAATAAAATACTCTAGCAATGTCAAAATTTATATTGTTTGGTACATTAACTCCATTTAGTAATACATTTTTAATATGGAAAAAAGTATTCTTACTTGAATGTAGCCTTTTTATATTTCTGATTATGAGGAATGAGGTAAGAGCCAAAGGTTTTGGTAATGAGCTTAATCAGCTTCAGGTGAACTAGTTTATTCTTGAACCCGATAGGGAAGTTATGGAAGTCTAAGATGACTACTTCTTTGGTGGCCTTTATAAATTTCAGCACCTGTTGAATAAACATACATATTAAAATAGCTATTACAGTGTTACTATATTTAAACATCTACACTCATTTGAAACATCGTCGGCTTAGAATGAAAACGGGCTATCTTTAAAAGGCTGATTTCGAAGCTGAATCGGAAAAGAATGGTGGTTTATATTCTCGAATCAAAGAACCGCATCTGTAAAAACTACAGCTGGTTAAAAGCGTCCGTGGTGAATCTGTTTAACAACGAACTTCTTGTTTTTAAACAATTCAAGACTTAGAAGTAAATCGCTCGGACTTTGTTGCCAAGCAATAATATTCAAATTCCTTTACATTTTCAAAAAACAACATAACCGACAATAAATAACGATATTGCATTTAAAAATATAATATTTTTTACTAAATTTGGATGCATAATCGGGAGTATCATTATCTATGTAAGATATCCTCTTTAAATATTATATTAAATGCCTTCTCTTAATTTATAATGTATTCTTTGTGGGTAGTTGTTATTATTATTCATGGCTAAAAATCATCATTGTTAACAATAAATGCATTTTCCGAGAACTTAAACTAGTTTTATATTACTGCTATAGTAACGGAATTGTATAATTTTTGCAAGTGTTGTTTTATAAAATGTTATACATATTTAATTTATTGTGGAAAGTATACAATGTGTGTGTGAAAATAATAATAAAAAAAAAATTATGAATAATATACAAGCACATTATAAATGTTCTTATCAACATCCTTCAAGATGTAAAAGTTTCAGTAACGCTAATTCACAGATAAAATACAAATTATCATCCCTCAATTCAGATTCAAGATTACAATGGAATTTATATCAAAGACATCGCATTTACTTTTATGAAGAATGTAGAGAATACACACGTAAACGTGTTTGACGTATACATGAATATTATGTATTGTTTCTGTGTATTAACAATAAAATAGGACATTAAATTTCATAACTCGCTCTAATATAATGCAGACATTATACTATGATAATTCTGAGAAAGGGGAAATTCCACAGACAATTCGTTATTGTCACATTATTTTTATTGGTATTGTCTAATAATGTTTATCTAAAGAAATTCCATTGTAGTCTCGCCGGTTTAAGAAAGCAATGCCTATGTGAAATGTATTCAGAGGATTTATATAATTTGATCCCCTGTTACCTTTACAGATCTCGCAGATTTTCTAAAATGATTATAAAATAATTCAAACTTATCCTAACAGTGTTACAAGTATCAACCCAAAGTTTGGAATAAAATAAATTAAATGGAGTTTTTTTAAGTATACGAAATAAAGTAATAGATTTTGATTTTTTTTAAAAAAAATATTTTATTATTGCGATATTTTAAAATAATAAATAATAAAAACAGAGAAACATTATCTAGTAATATTGATATGTAGGATGGTCACAAATGCTTGGGTGATAGTCATTTTCTGGAAGTAGAACATTTAGCTTTATTGGAATAATAAAACAACATTATTTTTTTCCCTTTTCGCCCTTTAATTTGAGAACACCTTGTATTATAAATTGATAGGTAATTTTTTTTTAATACTATGCTCTTATAAATTGATAGGTAATTAATTTTTTTTAGTACTATGCTCTTATAAATTGATAGGTAATTAATTTTTTTTAATGCTATGCTCTTATAAATTGATAGGTAATTAATTTTTTTTAGTACTATGCTCTTATAAATTGATAGGTAATTATTTTTTTTTAGTACTATGCTCTTATAAATTGATAGGTAATTAATTTTTTTTAATACTATGCTCTTATAAATTGATAGGTAATTAATTTTTTTTAATAGTATGCTCTTATAAATTGATAGGTAATTAATTTTTTTAATACTATGCTCTTATAAATTGATAGGTAATTAATTTTTTTTAGTACTATGCTCTTATAAATTGATAGGTAATTAATTTTTTTTAGTACTATGCTCTTATAAATTGATAGGTAATTAATTTTTTTTAATACTATGCTCTTATAAATTGATAGGTAATTAATTTTTTTTAGTACTATGCTCTTATAAATTGATAGGTAATTAATTTTTTTAATAATATGCTCTTATAAATTGATAGGTAATTAATTTTTTTTAGTACTATGCTCTTATAAATTGATAGGTAATTAATTTTTTTTAATACTATGCTCTTATAAATTGATAGGTAATTAATTTTTTTTAGTACTATGCTCTTATAAATTGATAGGTAATTAATTTTTTTTAATACTATGCTCTTATAAATTGATAGGTAATTAATTTTTTTTAGTACTATGCTCTTATAAATTGATAGGTAATTAAATTTTTTTAGTACTATGCTCTTATAAATTGATAGGTAATTAATTTTTTTTAATACTATGCTCTTATAAATTGATAGGTAATTAATTTTTTTTAGTACTATGCTCTTATAAATTGATAGGTAATTAATTTTTTTTAGTACTATGCTCTTATAAATTGATAGGTAATTAATTTTTTTTAATACTATGCTCTTATAAATTGATAGGTAATTAATTTTTTTAATACTATGCTCTTATAAATTGATAGGTAATTAATTTTTTTTAGTACTATGCTCTTATAAATTGATAGGTAATTAATTTTTTTTAGTACTATGCTCTTATAAATTGATAGGTAATTAATTTTTTTTAGTACTATGCTCTTATAAATTGATAGGTAATTAATTTTTTTTAATACTATGCTCTTATAAATTGATAGGTAATTAATTTTTTTTAGTACTATGCTCTTATAAATTGATAGTTAATTAATTTTTTTAATACTATGCTCTTATAAATTGATAGGTAATTAATTTTTTTTAGTACTATGCTCTTATAAATTGATAGGTAATTAATTTTTTTTAATACTATGCTCTTATAAATTGATAGGTAATTAATTTTTTTTAGTACTATGCTCTTATAAATTGATAGGTAATTAATTTTTTTTAATACTATGCTCTTATAAATAGATAGGTAATTAATTTTTTTTAGTACTATGCTCTTATAAATTGATAGGTAATTAATTTTTTTTAGTACTATGCTCTTATAAATTGATAGGTAATTAATTTTTTTTAATACTATGCTCTTATAAATTGGTAACTATTAAAATCTGTAGTAATGAGCATAACGTGTGCTTTTTTTTCTAATGAGAACGTTCAACAGTATTTAACAAAAAAATATATTATCTACCTCTCTAAAGCATAAGAATGCATTAAAGTTTTTAAAAATACAATTTGTCTTCACAAATGAAAGAATTAGAATCATTCTTTCAACATGAAATATTTCAAACGAATCGCTTTTACCTAATATTTTTAAAGCAGTATATGATTCATTCTTCAAACTTATAAGTATCTATTCTTTTGTTAAACTAATTGAATGGAACCGAGATACGCTATCTACATCTTTAATCATACGAAATTGGATGGCATTGAAATAAAAAATGATTTGCTAACAATATGTGGTAACTGAAATCAAGATTTAAACCTTAGATAAATAACAAAGTAATAATGGTGTCATCAAATGACACATGAAAAATAAGCCGTAAACTCAAGTTTCCCATTGACTAATATACTGCTACAAACACGACTTTCGTAATATTGCTTGTCATAGTTGCACATTTTAAGGGATTTCAAAACAATGTGTTTTAAAGTACGGGCAACGTTATCAAAGAGAAAAGCGAATTTATTTTTTAATAAACAATATTTAAATCGAGGTGAGGCACCATGCCAAATTCCACTTTGTGAAAATTATCGCTAAGTTGGCGCAAGTATCGTAGGTATACACTGTAAAAAAAGGTACTTAAAATGAGTACCTGAACATACATTGTTTTTTTAGTACAATTGCATCGTAAATGAGTGACGACGTACTCAAATTTAAGCAACGTACTTTATCAAAAATGATCAGTGTGATTTAATATTGCTATTCTCGTCTTCTGTTTAAGCCATCTTAACATATCGCCCTGACAAACTTATAATAGCTGTTCAGAAGATGGTTTTCCACATCATTTGATGTCGATTGCTTAAATAGACACTGAGGTATTACAACTCAATTATTTTACTTCCCATTTTTTTGGCACACCTTTTTAATATTACTTATGTTTATAACTTCTTCACCGTGCTAGTGGTACAACGGATAAAGAACTTATAATTGTTGAGCCTTACGATTTGGGTCCAATTCCCGTTAAGTCTTGGTTGTAATTTTTGTTATTTACTGAAATTTATTTATAAAGGCAGCCTATGTAGGCTAGCATCTGCTTTTTTTCTTCATTGTGTTTATTTTTTGAGTACATGTATTTTTCAAAATTGAAACTTATGTATTCGGAACCATAAAAAGCATCGAATGTACTCAAAAATGGGTACATTTTACTTCTTTTTGATTACCTACTTTTAACAGCGTAAATACTTATTATTTATATTATATTATACATATGCGTACTGAAATCAGAACATGCAAAATATCAAAGTGGCTCCTTTGCCACGATTTGCCATGATTTTCCCTTTGAACTCTGCGGGTATAAATTGGCTCCATTTTATTAAGGGTTGAGTAACGTCACTCACAACAGGTTTCAGTAAATCGACAGACGTGTTTGATCCAGTTGTGCAAAACCCAGTTTACAAGGACTGTTTAGCCAGAGCGGCACCATAGTTACTTCAATTCCAACTTACTTGATTAAGAACGGACTTCACTGAGTGCTCGGTCTTCAGGAAGTTGTGGTTGATGTAGTACTTGTCGGCGCTCTTCCTGTAGTATCCAACCCTCAAGTCGAAATACCTCAGTCCGTACACCAGCTGGTTGAAGATGGGCTCCTCCTGTGCGTACTTGTACTTGGAGAGAGGGGCTGTCTCCCTGTGGAAGTCGAAACTGCCCGAGTCGTGACTGCCCGGGATCATGATCTCGCTCAGCTTGAGGCCGGACAGGTGCATCTCGCTCTCCTGCATCCAGGTGGGACGAATACGGAGACAGGTGGAGGATTGGACCACTTCTGAAAAGAAGATATATTCGTTTAATTTGAAATAATTTTCATAATTCAGATACGAGTATCAGTACTATTCAACTTGTAGTATTTGCCAATAATGGTATAGATGATTCCACTGTTCATATGTCATCATGTCAACGAAATTTCAATCCCAAGTTGGTTTTGTATGCTCAACAACTTCTCTTTCGTACAAAACAATGCAACCACAAGGCTGCAAGTACTGGCGCACTTACCAGCAGTTAAACATGCGTTGCGAAATACAGTACAGGTTTGAACTTATATCAGCGAAGCAGTTAAAACTCTTACGCACAGTAGGTTTTCATCGCTTTTTATTGGCATGTGTTTTTAAACCTCTCATTAAAATTATTTTAAGAGACGATTATTTTAAGAGTCAAATGGTTAAATGGTTAAAGCTTGTGATTGGTATAATACCAATATTGAAAATTATTTTATTTCAAATAAAATCAATCACACCCTTGTAACTGATCTCAATCTTTCTTAAAACCTAATTATATATTTAATCGTACTTAATTGTATAGAAACTTCTTCAATCTGATAAATATTAATAAGAAACCAAAAAATTTAATTTTATTTTCAAACTTTAATTTTTGAAAATGTCGATCATTTTTATTTTTATTGTTACATTTTAATTATTTCTATACAGTTTTCCTCGCGATAACATTACACAACGTTTACTAAGATTTTAATTTCACGTAATATCCATTAAAACTGATATTTTTTTAAGGAAAAAAAATCAAAGACATCTTAAGAAACTCACAATCTTAAACTTACGTCAATTCATTCGATTCAAACCAGCTCCGCTGGATTGCTCACATTCTCTGCTACATAAGAACAGAAAACCAGACACACTCTCTCTTCAACTCTTTCCACATCTCTATGCTTACAAAATGTAAACGGCGATCCTGTTCCACGAATCTTCTATTTTCTTTCTTCAACGATTAAAAGCGACCTGAATATAATAGTAAAAATTCAACGATGATGAGTGAATTCAAACGATGACATCCTCCAATTGGGGGAGACAATAAAGATTCCTCAATCGGCCATTGGACCCAATCAAATCGAATTAAGAACCTACAAACTACATTAGCCAATCAAAACCGATAAGGTCAATTCAACTTACTGTCGTTTCTCTTGAGGTAAGCTGCCCAGTATCCCAAACAATGGTGGTCGAAAAGGGTGGTGAGGTTGAAGAACTTGACAGGCAATTCGATGTCTGTCTTGAAGTATCCACCGGGGTGCTCGAGAGGGTCGATGCTCAGAACGGGTACAGGGGTGGGGGTGGTTGTGGGGTCGGTGGTGTAGAGTCCGATGCTGTCTCCTGGTATGCGATCACCACCTAACCAGTTCAATTCCAGCTGACGCTTCACGACGCCTTCTTCAGTTGTGGAGACATACAAGGATGAGATGGTGATGAACACTCGAACCGTGTCTGAGTTCTCAGTGAAGCAGTCTGAAAAGCAAATAGCAACCTTAGATTCATTGGTATTTAAATCTCTAACAAATGGTTGTCGTCGATTGGCGAAGAGCTATGCCAGAGGTTTTATTTTGTGTATCTTGTACTAATTTCCATTGCCAAAAACGAGAAGAAAATTGGCACGCTTTTATTTACATTTTTCATTTACTTTTATACTTAAAAATATGTTCAATTAAGTATTCAACTAGTAGAAATTAGAACAAATATATACAACTTTTATATGATAATTTTTTCGGCTAATTGACTTTCAATTATATTTTTGGAAAACGTGTTTGTTTACGCATTCAAATTTTAAAAATATTAATAACGTTAATATTTAACCCCCTTGACCATCAAGGCCGTCTATTCATACGTCCAGGGACCTCTAGTTTTTCTGGTCTATTCATGCACCCAAATTTTAAATTCATGCAAATTCTTCATTTTACAATATTTTTTTTTACTTCAAAGCTTTGAGGTTCAACTTACAAGTCAACACTTTACAACTAATTAAAAAATAGTAATATAAAATATCCAAGGAAAAATTATTTAAAATTTACAACTGCAAAAATCGCTTGAGGGTCAAGGGGGTTCGAATAAATGAAATGCAAAAATAACTTACAATTTTCATAAATGCGTTCAAGTTTTAAAAAGTAAAGAGCCTAGTCAAATACGTTCGAAATAAATTTTCAATATTATTATAGTCCTAAACCATATAGCAGCTTTATTTCATGGAAATTTCTATTTATCCTAAATAATTAAAACATCTAAGTTGTAACAAATGAATAACATTAAATTTGCATTACAATATTTTATTACAAGATATAATAAATCAGATTTTAGACATAATAAATTTCAACAACAACTTGAATAAAAATTCTTTAACTTAAATATTTTTAAAACATAAAAACGCTGTAACTATTTTCCGAAATATATTTACCCCTAATAACTGACTTAAAAATATAACTTTATTTTTTTTATTTTAAAATTATCACTAAATAACTTAAGTAACTATTATTAAATATATTTAGTGGAAATTGTTAAGTTAATATATTGATTAATTTAATGGTTTACATTTCCATACAAAATAAAAAGTCACATGTGAAGTTAAAAAGAAACTATTTGCTTAACAATACTTAATGTAGCCACGAAAATACGTAATTTAAATTTTCAAGTAGGTAGTTATTTTATATTTTTAATAATTTAAAATACTTTTATTCGACAACTTACCTCTTTCTTGGTTAACTATTGGCAATGATGATGAGGATTTCATGAACACCATGATGACTATAAATACACTGGCAACAAAATAAAATCGTAACATCTTTCTCAGGATGTCAATAATAAATAGGTGATATCAAAAGAAGATATCTGAAAAAGAAATATTATGAAAATAATATAAAACAAATTAAACATAAATTAGAATTTATTTAGAAATGTGTTATTTAGTAAAAAATTAAATCTTAAAAGACATTTTATAATTTATAAAATATTTTAAATTAATTAAATCTTAAACGACATTTTAAAATTTATAAAATATTTAAAGTTAACTAACTCTTAAACACCATTTTATAATTTATAAAATATTTTAAATTAATTTAATCTTAAACGAACTTTTATAATTTATAAAATATTTTAAATTAATTAAATCTTAAACGACATTTTAAAATTTATAAAATATTTAAAATTAACTAACTCTTAAACACCATTTTATAATTTATAAAATATTTTAAATTAATTTAATCTTAAACGAACTTTTATAATTTTTAAAATATTTTAAATTAATTAAATCTTAAACGACATTTTATAATTTATAAAATATTTTAAATTAATTTGTTTTGTACGCACTTACTTTCGAAAAGAAATCGAAGAAGTTATTTAAACGCTCAACGTATATGTAGAAAAATAGTGCGTATTTTTCTTTACTAGTACGTGCAAAATGACGTAAATACGAGTGACAAACTATTCATAAAATGAGAAAGACTGAATAAATACTAGATTTGTTAGCGAGACGTGTATACACGTCTCTTTGAAAACGCGCGTTTTAAGTAAATTTAAAAGGTTTTATAAGTTTCAGATCTTTTTATATGTATAAAAACTATTTTATTTCTGCAAGTTGCATAAGTATAAACTTTTGAAAACTTAAATGACTAAATTTTCGTATGATTTGCAAAGGGAATTAAAATATTTTTCAATGCTAAGTTTTTATTAAGGAATTATAAAAAAGCACAAGTCAAGAATCATATTCAAAAAAGATCTAGTCTCTTATAACTTTCTTTTTAAATTAATTTAAAGAATATTTTGAATACTTAGATGTTTCAATAGGTATAAACACAATTTAAAGACTTGTAAGTTACATAAGTTAGTGCTTAAATAAACTTTAAAGAGGTGAAGGGGGGGGGGGGTTGAATTTTTGGAATTTAGAACATTCATCAAAATATATGTCAAGGCAAAGTTTACATAAATAAACTATAAAAAAAGTATAAGTAAACAAATTATCATATTATACCTCTCATTATTTGCAATTTACCTATCATTATATATAGTACAATGCGTAAATCAAAACTTTTGAAAACAAATAAATTAAGCAAATGATATTCATTAAAAGCCCGTCATAATTTAAAGTAAGATAAAAACATCTGCGATATAAAATAAAAATATGCAAAACTAACAACTACGACTGCCAAAGTTAAAATTTATTGTCTAAAAAATTACAGCTATTTTAGTTAATTAAGTATTTAAGTATAAAATAACTAACATATCAACATAAATAAATCAACTATTTAAAATTTGTTTAACCTATTTGTTAGAACGCATTATATACTAAATATATAAACTTTAAAATCGATTAAAATTTTGTTTAATGGAAATTTAAATTTATGAATAAAATACACACACACTCAAACATTGATAAAATTTGCCAAATTTACCTGAACCACCTTTGTCAGGACCAAGTGTCACTGTACACTTTGAAATACAAGGAAGATGAATAATTCATGAGCACATGTCAAATGACGAAACAAGAGTCGTCCATGATTTACTTCGATGACAGTCTTCCTTTTTATAGAGTCCTCATACCACGTGTTGCGCCCTCTATCTCTGAACACCTAATCTCATCTGCCTAATCAGAGGAGCTTTCAGATAAGATGACATTTATTTCTGTGGCGTCGCCAATGGTAAGTTTATCGCCAAATCACTTGTTGAGCATTAAACGCAATAGGGGGTATGCGCAGTTTATAATGTGTTATTACGTAGAAGGGTTATACCACAATCGTAATTTTCACAGTATGTTAAACTGTAGAAGAAGAACAAAATATTTAAGAATCAAAATATATCTATCTTTCATTACCAAAATACCATAAAATTCAAAAGTGTATAAACTGCTGACTTTTATGAATATAAATATAGTTCACATTTAATTGGTTATGAATCATGTATTTTGTTTAATTTAGAAATAAGTTAAATAATTTTAAATTTAATTTTAACATTTAATTGGTTATTGAATTTTTTTTTCTAACAAATTCATATTTAAACGTTTATTAAAAAATATGGAACCCTTTTTTGGAGCTGAAAATTTAAAAATTTGAATTGCAAAAAGGTTAATAAACTATTAAACAATATTGTTAATTAGCGTTAAAAATTTGTATAGAGGTGAGTTGTTTTTTATTTCTCTATATATAAATGTGAAAGCCCTCGCCACTCACAGACTCATTCATTCACTCATTCATAATTATCTTATTTTTATATATACTCAGGAAGATGAAATTTGGCAGGGTTAAAAGCTATTTGCGATCCTCTAAATGATATACCCATTCTATGCTCAGGGTTAAAATAAAATTCACTCATTACAAATGGTCATATACTTCTCATGTTATCTAGAAGATAAAATTTTGCAGAGTTGTATCTGTGAAGCTGAAGTCGTCATTGATAACTACAAACATTAAAATTTCACATTTATTGAAATTGATTGTCAAGATACCTAATATTTTTGTAGAGTTGCAATTAAAATAAAAAGTTTAATTAAATAAAAAAATGAAAACATATACAATTCATAAACGTATGTTTGCAAAGCAGTGAAATGCTTCGTAAGATTTACAATGATAAATCAATGATGAAAGAGATAAAATAATTATATTGCTTAGGATCATGTTATATAAGAAAATGTATACACATTTTACCATAATTGAATATTTTTCTTTTAAATAACACTTTTATGAAACTATAATCTAACATTTTTTTAATAGTTGTGTTATGAATGAAAATTTTAATATCCCTTTAGAATGCTTCATGTTATATATATATATTATAAAATATATAAATTTTAAACATTGTTTCTCAAATTTAAATTCGCCACATAAAAACATTAAGCATTACTTCACATTCAACTTTCATGTATTCCGATTTTATAAACATTTAAATTGAATTAAATTTATTTATATTAATCATAAAATAAACCAGTTCAGAAAAACTTTGACTCATATTTAATTATTCAAGGGTTGTGTGTTTTTCCGTAAGTTTCAGTAGCAGGATAAAATGACCATTGCGACACACATCAAATTTATTCGGCTAAAATTTCTCCTGTCGTATCAGTCGGTATCTATCCATCAATTCCCGTCAATAATATGTTAGCATTTCTGATAAAACAAAATCTGGCGTTCTTCCACGCCATTTTTGATTGACGTGTTCAGAAAGATATCTAATCAGAATATCCAGGTCAAAACAGTGGTTCCGAAACGTGTTTTTAAAGAGAATCGGATAATGAAAATGTCATTCGATTTTGTTTGTTTATGAAAGAGCAATGGCACCAACGAAATAACTCTTTTCATTTCATGACGTTTTTTGACGTAGTTTTGACGTTGTAGGAAATAAGATTCGGAGTTTGAATAAGTTGCATCCGAACAAGTTATCTATTTGTCATTGATAATATTTTATACAACTACCTGCAGTTGCCGAAAGTTAATAATAATTACGCAATCAAAATATATGCAAAAATTGTCAGTAAATGTGTAAATACTTCAAGATGAAAACTCGCCTTATAGAACATAGCGTAAAGAATATTAAAGTACAAATGCAACGTTTTCACCTATCATTAAAATCACCTTCATGCAACTTAAAGACCCCATAGACGATCTTAATAACTTGGTCATATAGAGTATCTCATGTCAATGTGGCATGCAGGCCCGTCGCACCGGGGGGTTTGGGGAGAGTCCGACCCCCCAATAATATGGAAACCCTGAAATTTGGGAATTTCAATTTCTAAAAACCCGAGTTGGGAAAATGTATGCCTGAAGAAAATTAATATTATTAACAAATGAAAGTTAGGGAAGATTAGAAATTGTCCAACTTGCAAGATTACATTTAAATTAGACGTCAGAACGGACAATGCTTGTGAGAGAACTGTTTAACATTACCTAAAATATAAAAATGAAAAATGTTGATAAGTTGGAACTGGGAATTTTCAGCACTGTTCAGTTGGGGATTTCGAATAGTTGAGTTGAGAATTTCGAATCGTTAAGTTTGGAAATTTCTTGTTTAAACCCCCTCCCCCCCCCCCCCCCCCTCCTAAAATATTTTTTGTGTAACAGCACTGGTGGTATGTCATATATCGGATAAACAAAAAGAGCATTAAGATTTCGCATTAAGGAGCACCAAGCACATAACAAAAATAAGGATATCCTTTACCAGGCCCTCGTAGGAACATGATCATGTATTTAATTTTAATTGCGTACTCAAATTAACAGTCGAACTTGACTTCCTGGAAGAGTTTCATATTTTCAGCAATATTGATTCGATTGTCGATAAAACATTTGCTGTTACGGCATTTTCGGCTCGTTGGCACACAATAGTTAACTCCAATCGATCGAGATAATTTTTGTTCTTTGCCAACACTTTCAATTCTGGGTTTATTTTCATTCTATTGTGCACACAGACTTTTCATTTCTGCTGATGAAGGGAGATGTTTCTCTCGAAACATGTCTAGATTGTATGTATTTTATTACGTAGTTTTAACGTTGCATTTGTACTTCAATATGTTAATACTTTAATCACTTGAAGTTAGTTGAATAAAGGTATGGATATATTTTTTAAATATTCAAACAGACTTGATTTATGTGACAATAATCAGTCCTTGAGATCTTAAAAAAAATAGTTTTCATCAAAGTTCCATGTTAAAGTTCCTTTAAAAGTTGTAATTGACCCCATATCGACCGAAATGAAAGATAATTCACACACGCTAAAAAGTATTATTTTCCAAAGGCTTATGTTGCATTACGTAATTTTCAGGAATAGATATTACCGTTAAAAAATTTTATGACGCATTGTGTTATTAATGATCAGAAGCGTTGCAAGCATTGGTTTGCGAAACAAGCCAAATAGAAATGCGTAGTCTGAATTCTATTGAAATGACTCTCAATAGCAATCAGACAATAGAGCCTCCTAGAAAAATTTATAGAAGGAATTTTAATATTCATATACAATAAACCATTTATTTAGCCTTCGAGAAAATAAAAAAGAATGAATAAACGGGGATAACAAATAAATGTAGAAAAAAATTTAACTTGCGAAACTGATGGTAACAACTCTAGTATGTTAATAAACATTTGCGTATTTGAGTAATGAAATATTTTGCATGATGGCCGGGTTACAGTCTGTTGTTCTAACTTTAAAAAAATGTTAGATGTCTTAAATATCTTCCATAAAAAAAAGAATTCACCTACAAAGAAACAAACCAAAAAAATATCGAACCTGACATAATTCGCACTCAACCAAAAAATACACAATCAAATCATAGAGATAAAAAGTACGATTGTTAAGTGAGAAAAAACAAATAAACAACAAAGTGAAACTTGAAACAAAATAAGATAACAGCTGATGTCGAAGCCCCCATATTAAAACGGAAGATTAAACATCGCCACTACTATCAATCGGAATTCGACAAACATGAATTTTCAACTCCATTCAGTTTGTCTTAAGATTAACACCGGTCGCGACCGCTTCAAATCTGATGAAATGGGTCTAAAGTCTGTTTCACACTAGGGCGAATCACGAGAACGTGAAGTGGACGAGCCTATGAACAGTGCTGTTCTGATTGGCTGGAAGGAGTCACGTGAGCAACACACGCCCTCGAAATCGGTGCCAAGCCCTCTTAATCTTATCCGGCGATGAGAATAATATGATAGTAGTATTTCTTTCAGAGAAAATAAGCTGTTTGTTTAATAAGAAATGAAGTACCTGTGTTAGAAAATATAAATAAGTTTCGGTTTCAAGAATTTTAAGTTTTTTATCATTCACATGCATTTTTTTTTTTAAATTTATAGTTAGAATATATCGCTATAGGTATTGATTGACAAAATCAAACATCGCATGTTCATAAATTAGAAATCGACCAAGTGTTAAGTTGATATAATACTTGAGATGAATATGTATTTTGACCCCCCACCCCCAATTTTTAACTCTAAAGTCTATGTCGCTATCACTGTAAAAAAGGATAATGCATATTTCCGATGCATGTCCTTTAATATATATATATATCCTTTAATATATATATATATCCTTTAATATATATATATATCCTTTAATATATATATATATCCTTTAATATATATATATATATCCTTTAATATATATATATATCCTTTAATATATATATATATCCTTTAATATATATATATATATCCTTTAATATATATATATATATCCTTTAATATATATATATATCCTTTAATATATATATATATATATCCTTTAATATATATATATATCCTTTAATATATATATATATATCCTTTAATATATATATATATCCTTTAATATATATATATATCCTTTAATATATATATATATCCTTTAATATATATATATATCCTTTAATATATATATATATCCTTTAATATATATATATATCCTTTAATATATATATATATCCTTTAATATATATATATATCCTTTAATATATATATATATCCTTTAATATATATATATATCCTTTAATATATATATATATCCTTTAATATATATATATATCCTTTAATATATATATATATCCTTTAATATATATATATATCCTTTAATATATATATATATCCTTTAATATATATATATATCCTTTAATATATATATATATCCTTTAATATATATATATATCCTTTAATATATATATATATCCTTTAATATATATATATATCCATATATATATATATATATTATTTTAATAGTTATTATTAAAAAATGCTCTATATTTAAAAATGACGTAACGTATCATGCTTTTGTAAATCTAAAATTATTTGTAATTCTGGGAAAACGCGAAATACATAGAGGGATTTATGGTATGCTATACCTCATAAGGTAAATGAAAGTATTACAGTATAATTAATTCCAAATCATTTAATCAATCTCAACTTGTAAAGGAAAGGAAGGAATATTTTTTGTTTGTGCTTAAAGCATATTTAAAATATTCTTTTTGAAGGAGTCGCTTGACTGTTTAAAACATTTTTTTTTATTATCATTAATTTAAACCACGAATTGTGTAGTTAACATTGTACACAGTTTTTCATGAATGTATTATAGAGTGATAAATTACAATTCATTTAAGTAATATCTATCTACATACCATAAATCAGCCGCACTTACCCCATACATGATTTGCTTTATTTCAAGAGTCATCGCGCATCGGCGTCTAATTTTTCAGAAGACACCAAACTTAAGTCAATCGTGCTGTTTTCCGCGAAGTTTTACTTTTGGAATGGATCACCCTCAAAGCGTAAAATGGTGTTCTTACCTTTGGTACCCCACATATATGATTTTAGAATAAACATATTATAGAAATAGGGGTTGGTCGCCAACAAAAAACTCATCAACAGAAAAGATAGGCATGCTGGTATATCTGATTCCAGGGACCCACAGTACTTTGCTTTACTTTATTTTAATTTACTTTATTTTAGAATTGTGCGCATAAAGGCTTCTAATTCCTATTATAATACAACCAAAATCATGTTATTCGAGCTATTGGTCGCGATATTTTAATGTCGGGATGAATCCCACTGCGTAGCACAGTGTTTTTATCTTGGTACACATTACGAACCTGATTTTAAATTTAGCAGATTTTAGTTTCAGCCTATTATAGAAATACTAATTGATCACCAAAAAATTTCGCACCAACACACAGTGGCGGCGAATCTGGAGGAAGGGGGGGGGGGTATTTTTTTAATGTTGCACTTTGTAGAAATAAAACATAACCCGAACACTCCCACTTCTACAAACGGTCAATGATCGAAATTTTTCTCGCCCCCACCCCTCACACACACTTCTTGTGTTCTCTTTATCTTGTCCCCGTACTTTTGGCACCCAATCGCTGCCAACACAAGGGAGATAAACTAAGTTTTTCGTATGACTTCCGCGGGACCCTCATCCACACCTCGTTCATGTTTTACTTTATTTCTAGTTATTACATATATTAGAGCTGAACTTTCTATCGTTTAAGAACAGATTATTGTCAATCGTGCTATTTGTCATGGAGTTCTTGTGTCGATACGAATCACCGTGTAAAAGCCCGACATGACGTTTTTATCCTAATACATCAATGTAGCTGATTTTAAAGTCGCAAGACAGCAATTAGATACCAACTCTATCTGTGTTGCTTTTAATTGTTTAAAACGTGTGTGAAACAAAATTATAAAAATACATACATATATGGGTCATTTCCTCTAAACTTGCACCTTTCTGGCTTAATTTTTTTTAATTTAATTTTTTGTATGTATTGAAATTTGAAGATTGGGATACTTATCGTTATTACCATTTTGAGGAATAAATGACTTTCACACAAAATGTTTACTGTTTAAAACAATAAATATCAAAAAATTTAATTTTGAAGCTGGCGTGGGAATGACATGCATAACTTTAAGTCTGTTAAAATGCTGTACATATTATCTAAATATATAATTTTATTATATAATTTAAAAATATCATTCATACTAAAATAAATTAAACCCCAAAATACAGTACTTGTGAATTAAAATATATTTTTAAAAAAACATATTGTTGAATATGAACATTAGTTGACCAATACAATTAAACAAAAACACACTAATTTGTTTATCATTTCAATGAACGGCAAACGGATCATGTCTGTATAAATACAAATATTTGGAAATGTTATATCATGATTGAACAACACTTAAACTGCTTAGAGCTCTTTTATTTAAATTAAAAGTTTAATTTTTTTTTTGCTTAATTCACATTCGATAAAAAAGTTAATTACAGAGAATCCATTTCAAAAATTTTAGATTTTACAGCGATTCCATGTCAACCATTTTTGTCAGACATAATATTCAAATTATAATTTTAATTTGTATTTTTCATTATATATATTCCAAAGTAGAGGGCGCACATTTTAACCGAAAAAATTATTTAAAAAAAAATTATATTTATGAAATTGATTTTTTGGGGTAGCCTCTCAGAAATTTACCCAGTTGTTTTATTTTCTGTTAAATTAATTTTTTCAGCGGTCTTGTTTATGCAAAGCAATTAATATACCGCCCCTAACGAAATTGGCGCATAGTAACGATAAACAATTTGTTTTATTCGCCCATAGATTCCATGTTAAATTTATATTACTCTTAAAACTTCATTTGGCCCTCATACTCGCCTGTTAGTATACCTCATTGTTACATTGTGATATGTTCTGGTAGGCAAAGGCATTGAAGGGTGTATCGCGAGATATCGATTTCCGAAAAAAATTCTAAAAGATATGCAATTTTGAGAAGGTTCTCACTGTTCTCAGTTTTAGTTTGAATGTCAGTTTATTTATAACAAAGACATTCTTCTCGTCCTCTAAATGGTAGATCCTAACGAGCCTAGTTATTATGTCTGACTCTTATTATTTCCGACAGGATTCTGAAACTTCATCAACAAAAACTTACTTCCTGTATTTATCATTTTATTAAAATTCATGGAAATATTTTCTGTTTTTTCAGTGTGTCATAAATTACGCGTACTGAAACGGACACCATAAATGTATTTTTTATTGTAAAAACTCTTCGTTCGCATATTTTTTAATTCATTCTAATAAATTTGATTTAGGCCGATTGCCATTGTTTCTGTACCTTATAAACAACTTATAGAATCAATATCTTATTTTAGTACAGAATTTCGAAAAAATCTAAGCCTTTACAATCCGTTATCCATATTGCATAACAATCCATTATTTATGTCCCTTCGTGCTTTGTAACTTCTGAAGTAAACAACATCTTTTGTTTTATTCTTTGATAGCTGCATTTATTGGACAAAAATCATGAGGAAAATGACCCATTATATAACGCAATTGTTTGCTGCAGTATGTGATATACAACTTTGATTTTATTTACATTAGCACAATGTCAAATATTTCTAACCAAAACGTGGAGATATTTTATCCTGGCAGGTCAGAGGCTTGCCCTTGATTTAATAATAATATTATTAGCTTCCAACGTTTGGCAGCACACTTGCATGGTAGAATTTTATATTTACAATCTGGAGGCAGGCCGCGCCTATTCTGCTTGTTTTGCAATGTTTTCAAATATAAATTCATAATTTTATTTAATTCTCAACTGTTTTTACCAATTTTTTAATTTTTAGAAAATGAAGCGATCTCTTGCCGTTTTGATATTTCATTGTTTAATCCTCATTTTAATACAGAAATGTAAGTTAATTTACATATTTCATTGTGTCAGTTAAGAATTTCATTTGTTTATTTTATGTTATTTGTATATTTTTATAAAAATTTTTTAAAATATGAGTATAAAAAAAAGATAATTAAATATTTAAACAGACCAAACACATTTTTACGCTGATGACGAGTTAATTTGTGTGCTTTTGGCATGCTAAATTCAATATTTTTAATGTTTGGTTACGTTTACAAACTTTAAAAAGCAACATATATCAACATTGGTAATCTTTTTTTCTTTAAATCTTGTAAATACTATTAAAATAGAATGCATTGAGTAGCATGTTAAATTAAATTATGAAGTAATATTTCTTTGTTACATTAAAAATTATAATGAGTTCTTATCAGTTTATTGTTTTATTGTATGTATATTAATATGTATAGGTTATCAATAAAATATGGAACTAATGTACTATCACGGATCACCGAATTTTCAACAAAATTAAGTCGCCAATTCTGTGACGCGATTGTTAATCCCGCCAAACGAGACGGTAACCCTCGATTATGCAGTCATAGTGCAATGGAACGATACTAAATATTATATTTATAAATATTATAATTTACTGGTTTATCATCGGAATGTTATTTTTTCGTATTTTAGTAACAAATTATTGTAATAAGAGCAAACTATCGCCGTTTTAAAAATATAAACAAACTTTCGAACGCGAAATAAATTTTTATCGTTGCCAGTTAACTTTGATAAGAGTAATACTTTTATTTACATTTGTATTAAATAGCCCAATGTGCAGTTCTAGATCATGATCATGTTTATTACTAGAATGGCACTTTGGGCTATTGTAAACGGCTCGCATATATCTACCCGGAAGGACCCGGGAAAGCTGTCTCCTATTTTTGAAACATGGTTAGATGACGGATGTTAATATTCACCCGGCAAAGCTGCCTCGTAATTCAGCACACATTTTAGATCGACACATATCGAAAATATACAAATAACTGATGTCAGTTATTTGTATATTTTCGACATTAAGTTAACGTTTAAAACCGAATGTTGCAATTAGAACTCGCGATCAGTAGATCCGCTGTTGGTTAGTCGCTTAAAGTTGTGTGGTCATTTAGGATGACGTATACGGTTTTAAGCGCACGCACGCTCCGTTCACTAATGTCATAAACTCCTAACGTCGATTTATGGTCCCGGGCAATTGTGGTCTCCGGCCTCCCACTACTCAGGATCACATCCATGACCCCCTCAGGGCAGTCGATCATGGTGCTTACAGGCAATCCTTCGGGCATTTCGACAGCACTTTTAAACGACTGCCCGAAGGGCAGTCGTTTGGGGCATCACACCGCAATATAAAGCATAATATTCCAAAATAAAACTATAGTTATACATAGAATATGAAATAAAAAAATTATACATATAAATGAAAATTTCAAACAAGATACATTACCGTATTTAGTTGAAACAATTCGCCAGTAACTAGAAAGAGGCTACTTTAGACCAAACGGAAATTTTCAAAGAGCGTCATCAGGATTAAAAAAGTCATGAAATTAAAAAAAGAACAACATGCAAAATATAACAAAACAAAAGAAGAGCTCGTATAGCAACAAAGCTCGTAGACGATACGAAAAAAATTCGCAGACGATAAAATTATCCCAGTAATTATCAAAGTGGCGCAAAAGTTTAGAGAGTGGGGTGAAACCACAGGTCTGTCATTTTAAAATAATTCCACATTTTCTCGGGATATATCCGGAACCATTTCCAATAGCCCATTGCGACGCTTATTCAATAAACCATTCGTTACATAATAACATTGGATCGTCTTTAATACCCCATTGTGTGGCTCAAATATTGCCTTAATTAAACCAAAACAAAGTTACTTAAACAATTAATAAATGTCAATTACTTTTCAAATGTGTCCGTGCAATAGCCCATTGTATAATGTTGTAATAGCCTACTGTGCATTCCATCCAACCAATCGCGTTTAATCATCGAACTTTTCATCGAAGCCACCGAGGCCCGATTTTAAACCAAAGAAACTGGAATCATGGTCATCAACCTATCGCCGTTGGCCATTAATCGTCATATTGGTGACTTCTATGCATTTCTAAATTTCAATTTTTCGGTGCCCCGCAATAATACATTTGTACCTAAAATGTAATTTTTTTTAAAAAATTGTTCTCAATTCACAATTAGTTTCTTAGTCTTGTATAACTTTAATTTTAAAATCGAATTAACTTCAAAATGTATCTGTGTTACTATCCTTTTATTTTAATAATAGGAACTCTCATTCAGGAATGTTTGATTAAGTATTTGTAATTAATTAGTTTTACCTGTATTAGAAAAATAAAAAATGTATTTATACGCAGTGACCTGGCCAATTCTTGATAGGACATGAAAGTTTGTTTTCCTTAGTTACAACTGTGACCATCTTTTATGGTTTCCTTATAAAGTAGCCCCCACTTGTGTCATCTTATATAATAAACAAATGCCATCAGTAGGCAATATGCTGAAAGCCATGGCTTGCTGATTACCAACAACAAAACTGATTATCTAGAAATCACAAGGCTAGGGTCACTATAGTGATTCGGTGAATCCTGCGTTAAAATAAGCTAATTCATTCAATCCGCAGGAGTTTCTGTGTAATTTGAAACTGGGGAACATGCAGGTTGTGACCTTCAACTGTTAAGATTTGCAGTGTAAACATTAATTATGTTTGCGATTTGATTGTGTGGGGTATTTATTATTTTTTCAGCTTTCACACATAAAAAAAATGAGTGTTTTTCGTTTCTAAAGATTTTTTTTTTTTCAGAATTTATTTTAATTAAGTATCACATGCTTTTATTGTTGTGCATAATTTAATTTAAATATTATGTTAAATATAAATTTACCATTCGATAACAGCTATTCAGTGATTACATATATTCACAACTTACTGTTAGGGATAAAACGGATATCCGGTAACTATCTGGGCTATTTTTAGCTAGGGTATCTGAAATCCGATATCCCGAAGCAAAGTGCCGAATATTCAATTACCATGCTGTATATATGAATGAATAAAACATAGCAGATTTTTTTTGTGGTGATCAATTATCTTTTGTACTTGCTTTAAGTATTTTCCTGACAATACTACCAATGTCTTCTACAGTCTGCAGATTCTCCCTTGAATTTTCTTGGGCTATTCTGGCGGATAAGGAGTGAAGTGATAACTTTCTCGTTGAAACCTGACTGAGTGTGTTTTAGACATGGTGGGTCATAGAGAATAGATAGTAATGAAGATGTGCTGCACACATTCGGAACCAGCTACTAGCTATCTTGACGTATTTTCGAGTTTGAACAAGGGTCATTCCATATCAAATCAACGGGAAAAAAAGGATTTTGACACCCACCCCCCTCCGATTTTTTAAAAATTTTGTGAAAACCCTTTCCTTGTGGGTCAAAGTAAATATCCGAATTTTTTTTGCTGTATCTCAAATAGTTTTTTTTTTACAGCCATTCGAAATTTCAGAATTTCAGCTCATCTTGCACGTTTGAGATTTTTAAAATCAGTCGCATATATCTAGAGATAAAATTATTTCTCCAGAACTATTCATTGGATCTCTATGAATTTTTTTTGGCAAATCAATAAAAGCCTATTGATGTTATAAAAAAATACTTCATTTCTCAAAATCAATAAAAAAATCCAGGAAATAATTTGAAAGAGGCAAGTATTTGATTTTTTTTGTAGAAAAACTTACTTTATTAAATCGAAATTATCAAAAAGAGGGTCCTCTACAATTTTAATTTTTTATATACGAAAATAATTGTAAGAACATGTTTTATCATAATAAAGAATAATATTGATGGCTATTTTTCTCTTTATAGTAAAAATTTTCACTTTTGTCGGCCATCTTGAAAAATCACATATTTTGAAATTTTTTTAAAAACAAACACATTTTTATTTAGCAATATAATTATAATACTGAAATTTTTATATAATCATTTGTTATTCTGATAACATTCATAAAATATTTTAATTAAATAATTTTGAAATAACAATATTAAAGTCCCTTTAATTAAAACTTGATTTCAAGAAATTTGTTTTCTAGTCTATACGTCAGTTCAACGAGACCATGGCACTTACCACCTCCGTTTTTTATAAAAATTAGTGTAAACTCTTTCTTTGTAGATAAAACTATATATACAAAATTATTTTGCTGTATCTCAAATAGTTTTCGTATTACAGCCATTCAAAATCTCAGCTCATCTCACACATTTAAGATTTTCAAAATGAGGCGCATATATCTTGATATAAAATTCTTTCTCCAGAACTATTCATTGTATCTCTATGAATTTTTTTTTGAAAATCAATAAAAGCATATTGATGTTATAAAAAAATATTTCATTCCCCAAATTCAATATAAAATTTCAGGAAAAATTTTGAAAGAGCAAGAATTTGATCTTTTTTTGTAGAAAACTGACTTTATTAAATTTAAATTATCGAAAACAGTGTCCTTCAAAATTTAATTTTTTATACATAAAACTCATTGTAATAACATGTTTTATCATAATAAAGAATAAAATAGATGGCTTTTTTACTCTTTATAGTAAAAGTTTGCACTTTTGTTGGCCATCTAAAAACTCGCACTTGTTGAAATTTAAAAAAAAGTAACATTTTTATTTATCAATAAAATTATAATGCTAAAACTTTTGCATGAATATTTGTTATTTTGATACCATTTACTTAATTAAAATATCTAGATAGATTAAATATTAAAAAAAAAACTTTAAATAAAATTAATAGTATAACATTCAAAGTATTCATAAAATCAATTGTTCTCTGTCAACTCAAACTATCAATTTCTTCAGTTCCTTTATTGACACTAAAAGATAACTTAAATGGCATTCACTTGATGTTATCTTTCCCACACTACATTTTGAAGGTTCCACTTTTCAGTTTTAAACTTAACTACAATTTGAAAACCATTTAACTAACCAAAATTAAAATTATCCTTCCGAGATATTCTTTATAAAAGTGTGACTACTAAGTTCATTCCCAACTTCTTTTCTGTCCATCTCCATGTGAACATTCCATAGCTCAAGTGACTTCAAGTGTTTACATTATGTCCCAATCAAATGTCTACAACACATGGAGGCCCTTGTAGGGAGGCACATACATTTATGAGAATTTTCCTTTTTTTTGTCTGTGATCACCAAAAAAAAAGAAAGTTGCAAAATTGAGTATGGCTATAGACTAGAAAACAAATTTCTTGTAATTAAGTTTTAATTAAATTAACTTCAAAATGTTTATATAAAAATTATTTAATTCAAACTTTTATGAATGCTATCAGAATAACAAATAATTATATAAAAGTTCCAGAATGACAAAAGTGCACATTTTTACTATAAAGAGTAAAATAGCCATCAATTTTATTCTTTATTATGATAAACCATGTTCCTACAATTATTTTCATATATAAAAAAGTAAAATTGTGGAAGACCCTCTTTTTGATAATTTAGATTTAGTAAGTTTTTCTACAAAAAAATCAAATACTTACCTCTTTTAAATTATTTCCTGAAATTTTATATTGATTTTGGGGAGTGAATTTTTTTTGTAACATCAGTATGCTCTTATTGATATTCCAAAAAAATTTCATAGTGATACAATGAATAGTCCCAGAGAAAGAATTTTATATCTAGATATATGCGCCTCATTTTGAAAATCTTCAATGTGTAAGATGAGCTGAGATTTTGAATGGCTGTAATACGAAAACTATTTGAGATACAGCAAAATAATTTTGTATATATAGTTTTATCTACAAAGAAAGAGTTTACACTAATTTTTATAAAAAACGGAGGTGGTAAGTGCCATGGTCTCGTTGAACTGACTTATAGACTAGAAAACAAATTTCTTGAAATTAAGTTTTAATTAAAGGGACTTTAATATTGTTATTTCAAAGTTATTTAATTAAAATATTTTATGAATGTTATCAGAATAACAAATGATTATATAAAAATTTCAGTATTATAATTATATTGCTAAATAAAAATGTGTTTGTTTTTAAAAAAAATTCAAGATATGTGATTTTTCAAGATGGCCGACAAAAGTGAAAATTTTTACTATAAAGAGAAAAATAGCCATCAATATTATTCTTTATTATGATAAAACATGTTCTTACAATTATTTTCGTATATAAAAAATTAAAATTGTAGAGGACCCTCTTTTTGATAATTTCGATTTAATAAAGTAAGTTTTTCTACAAAAAAAATCAAATACTTGCCTCTTTCAAATTTTTTCCTGGATTTTTTTATTGATTTTGAGGAATGAAGTATTTTTTTATAACATCAATAGGCTTTTATTGATTTGCCAAAAAAAATTCATAGAGATCCAATGAATAGTTCTGGAGAAATAATTTTATCTCTAGATATATGCGACTGATTTTAAAAATCTCAAACGTGCAAGATGAGCTGAAATTCTGAAATTTCGAATGGCTGTAAAATAAAAACTATTTGAGATACAGCAAAAAATTTTCGGATATTTACTTTGACCCCCTAGGAAAGCGTTTTCACCAAATTTTAAAAAAATCGGAGGGGGGTGGGTGTCATGGTCCCGTTGAATTGACATGGAATGACCCACAATCCACACATTGGGTTTATGGTGCATAGTTACATCTCTGTTCATTAGATATTAGAAATTGTTTTATTTTTCATTATAGGAAAGCTAGTTATAGCATTTAAATATAGCGCAATTTAGATCAACAATTTGGAAATATTTCATAATTAAAACGCATCGTACGGTACAGCTCCGTTTCAAAATCAATACGAATGTGAACAATTTGTTTAAAAACTGTTAAGAGAAGATCTGTTCATAAAAAAAACTACTGCCGGATATCCGGCAAAATTCAGTTCCAGTATCCGGTTTGTAATGTGCTCCGGATATCCGGTATCCGGCAAAACCACTGTTCGGTTCATCCCTACTTATAATCCTTGTACTTTGTACACTTTTGGCACTAAAATCTTCAATTGTAGTTTGTTTGCAAGAGAATAGAAAAACTTTTTGATTTTAACAGATTATATATTATATCCTTTTTTTATAGGGTTAGGTGTCTATAAATATTGTTCATATTGCTAATAGTGTTCATATTGCTTTTTCTAAGTATCTATTGGGTAAGTGTGTGTACATTGTGTGTGAAGGGAAGGAAGGGGGTACATTGTGTGTGTGTGTTCTTAACAAAAACTGTGTTAAATTATAAAAATGAATAAAATTATTTTCAGATTTTTTCTCTTAATTTTTATGTTCAAACGAAATTGAAACATATACATGCCCAGAAAGTGTGTGTGGGGGGGGGGGGGGGGGGACTTCCATGAGTATGTCTGAAAAGAAGTCGTCCCCGGTCCTATTATAGTTTTAACTAGGAGTATGGCTTAACCACTATCTACTATCGAGAAATATGGTTTTTCTTACAACAACCACTGATATTGGTAATTAATATGAAGGACCATTATTAATATGAAGGACCATTATCAAGAGTTTACTGTATCACTAATTTTTTTTTAATTGTTCTTAATAGTAACAACTATAACTTTGATTTTGAATTCTCATACTTATTGTGACACATTACTTATACTTATTACTTATTGTGACACATTTAACTTTCAGCATCTGCAACATATTGTTATCAATGTAATTCCAATGAAGAAACTTACTGTTCAGAAGTTTTTAACCGAGAAGGTTTGACGCTCGAGCCTACAGTATGTGATGGAATCCATGAAGCCAAATATTGTATAAAAGCTACAGGGATGTATGAAGGTAATTGGAGTTCTTCATAAATTAAGTTTTATTATTGTTTCTTTTCCAACATTTAAAAGTGCTTGATGGAGTAGGATTAGTATTGTCACAATGTTCTTGTACTGTTAATAGTATGGAAATTTTTGTAATAAGGATTTTAAATTCCTTTGTCTAAATGCCTTTTGCCTATTTTTAATTCCTTGTTAACTTTCAGTTTATTAAATTACACTTTGTGTATATTTAATATATTCTGTTACATACATTACCTTGTTTTAAAATTTTATAACATTAGACACGTTTAATTTTAAAACTAATAATTCATACATTGCATTTAAGGCAAATTTGTTTTAACTTTTAAGTATCCCATTTTTGCTTAAATCGACCAATAGTGATATATCTAATTTTAAGTTATTCTGTTATTTTTTATCCTCATGTATTCTTTTAGTATATGGGAACGTCCATTGTTACTCTTGTGACGGTCAGAGAAAATTTTCATAAAAACGTACATTTTTTACAATACTAAACATATTTAGGATAAAATTCAAAATTACTATTTAAAAGTTCATGTCATTCTGCTTCATAAAACATATCTAATATGTAATTTAGTATATTTTTGTTGTCTAGGAAATAAATCAAAATTTTGTTACTCTTGTGACCACTGGAAAAGGCAAAATACAAAAAGTGTTTTTAAGGTAGAATTCCTGTGAATTATATGAGAATACAAAACTCAAATTTACAAATATAATAGAACAATTATATCTCTTCAAAAGGGAAAAACTTTTGAATCTCTTTGACAAAATCTGAATTAATGGCATTGTTTTAAGTAAAAGGCTAAGCGTTACTCTTGTGACATTTTGTCCACAATTGAATTTCTGCTTAAAAACCTCAAAAAATCATTAATATATGAGCAAATTCTCAATTTTTTTTAATATATAACAGTTTTAAACATTGATAGGAGTCTAAAATAGTTTAAAAGGGTATAGAATTATTTTATTAAAAAATAGTTTACTAAAAAAATATTTTACAAATATAAGAGCAACAAAATTAGCCACAATTTGGTTTCTTTTGTATCAAATAGCATGATCATAAGGTTCAAACTTTTGAATTATTTTTACTTTTGTGTGTATTAAAGCACCTTATTTGATATTCATCATATACTGTTAGAATTAACGGACCACAAAATAGTTTACATTCACATACTGGTTATATTGCAATTTCTCGGCTCCTTTGCGTTCTGTTACTGAGCAGAATTGCTCTTCGTCTTCATCGGTTTCACTTGCAGTTTTATTGCTGTTTCCTTTATAAAATATGAACTCTTTGCAGGAATTATCGTGTGTTATGGTCAATGGTAGATAGGGGCATTTTTGGTAGCTTCGACAAAGTGTTTTTGTGTGCCCTTCACTATACAATTTCTCCAAGAGTAATACGCAAATGAATTATTTGGCTATGATTTCTTCATTTGGTACATAAAGTATGTTTACCTTTGTTGTACCATGAACAAGTTCTGCAAAATCAGCAGCTTTTTGTATAATTGTTTTTTACCATGCACTTCATTTCATTGACATCACTTAAAAAATGAAAAACAGCACTGATTCCATCTACAGCACTCGTATCATAAGCTGTTGGAAAAAAAATGTCCATGGAAACTGTTAATATTTAAGTGCTGACATGTTTACAAAATTATATTTTTGTTTAAATTGGCCTGTGCAACCATCAGAAAAAACTGGATACACTTTTGACCGATGTATTTTCTTGGAGATGCTGCATTAAAATATTGTGCAAACACATTTACAGAAAATCTGTCTTGTATAATAGTTGTTCTATGATATCTTTTCAAAATGCACATTCTGAATGTCTACCAACATTCAAGTAAAGTATCAAAGCACCAGCGACATAACAAAATTGAAACAACAGGCTTGAAACAACAAATTTCCCAACTTAACGATTCAAAATTCCCAACTCAACAGTGCTGAAAATTCCCAGTTCCAACTTATCAGCATTTTTCATCTTTTTTTATATACATTTTAGGTAATATTAAACAGTTCTCTCACAAGCATTGATTTGTTACACCCATATTCCAATGCAATGTCCGTTCTGAGGTCTAATTTAAATGAAATCTTACAAATTGGCCGATTTCTAATCTTCCCTAGCTTTTATTTGTTAAAAATATTAATTTTCTTCAGGTATTATAAAGTTTCCCAACTCAGGGATATTTAGAAGTTGAAATTCCCAACTTTCAGGGTTTCCAGATTATAGTGGGGCCGTGCTCCTCCCGGTGCAACAGGTCTACACAGCACTCTAAATCAATAAATCTTTAGGAATGGAGAAAATAAATCTGCAACTGTCCTATGAATTACTTTGAAAGTTTTTATGAAAATCACAAATACACACATTCTGAGGACCTGCTGTCATAATTGTTCTGTAAGTTTAAAGTAAATAAAAATTAAGTTTATTCATTTTAAAAACATGAATGAATGCAAATTAATTTGTTTAAAATTAATTATGTAATTAATTATGGAAAAACTACTCAAGAACTTATTCTTAAAAAGGACAAAGCCAAATAAACTTAAAATATTGTTTTTGTTTTGGTCTGAAGACAACCTATTTGATTTACTTGCCAGAAATGTTATGCGTTACGCTTGTGACACAGTTATTTGTTACTCTTGTGACAACACAACAGAGGATGTTCTATGCATGACACACAAAAAATTAATGGTGTAAAATATGTCTTATTCCACCAAATCAGAGATTAAAAGGTTTCAAGTAAAAATGTTAAGTAGTTTTTACAAATTTGAAACTTTTATATGTTTTTTGTTACTCTTGTGACAATTAAACATCACTATTAAATAGAGTTAAAATTTTATTCAAAAGCTAATCTAAAATATTTCAACTATATATATATGATAAATATGTAAATGGATAATGAATTTGTATATATAATGATTTCAATTAATGAACAAAATTAAGAAAATAATATACTATTATCAAAGTGACATTTTTGGCCCCAATAAAAGTGAAGAAATAAGTCAACTTTCAGAACAATTTCACTGCAGACTATTATTCTTATGAAATAATACCTTACAAATTCATATCCAGCAACTTTCTAGGATTAAATTGATATACCACACTTACAGTTTGGTTAAAATTTTAATTTCAGTAAAAAGTTTCATTTTTGATGGACGTTCCCATATATTGTATTTGTACCATCAAATTTTATAATAGTATTGTCAATATTTTTGCATGTGTACCATTGTGTTTCTTCATAAATTTAAATATTATATATTTAGAATATATCACGAAATTGCAATAGGAAGAAAACATCTCTATTTTGATTTTGTAATTTTCAAGTCGAAAATATATCAAGAATTATCGATGTTCAATGTATGAAGTTGACACAGAAATGATCAATACTCCATTTTAATTTATGTACAATGTTGCTCTCAGAGTCAAAATAAAATACTCTACCATTTTATTGTACACTCAAACATTTTAGTTTGCATGGCTTGATTATTTGTTGCTGGTCTTGAGCCAAGGCTCTGGGTGTTCATAGATAATGTCTGTGATTGGAACCAACCTTTGGGTCCAGTTTAACCTTGATTAGTGTTGGAAATGCCTATTGTTCTGAAACATCTCTTCACTTCTGTAGAACGTTTTTATTTACATTTGGTAAAGCATGCCAGTCTAAGTATTGTTAATATATCTTTATACACATGCATTGGTTAATTACTGTTACGGATGAATAAATAAATTCTATTTCAGTTCAGAACTATAAATTTGTGTAGTTTCTGATGCTAGGCTACTTAACTTCTATCTTTTCTATGATTTAACCTAAATAGTTTAATAAAATCGTGTCCTGTAATTTATTTATTTGAATATCTAGACTGTTTCATAGACTTTTCTTCAAAGAGTAATGCAGCAATTTCTGTCAAGGGGATTTCCAATATTTTCTATTTTTATATCTGTCAGTTTGGCACTTTTACTTGTATGAATTCAATCTTCACACTACATATCATCCTATTTTGTCTAAAAGCAATACCTGACTTTTTTTTTTTATCCATTCGAAGTTTGATATTCTTCTGAAATTTATTCTGAATTCTGATATGGACTAATTTATATTCTCATTATTAAGTGTTTTACTTCAAATAATTATATCTAATAATATACTATGGAATAATGAACTAGCTTTAATTTTTATCATAATTATATCACCCTTAGTTAATTATTATCTTTTATTAAATATTTTTATATAATTTTTTTTCTGATTACATCATAAAATAAAAATCATGAGTATCAACCTTTTCTTGTAACTACATTTCTCCCTTTGCAAAAATTCTTGTGCATCCATTTTCTTTCTGTGCATTTGACCAAAGCTTTAGTATGTCACTAAGAAATTGACTGATCATAATTGTGCTGAATTTAAAGATTCTCGTTTTGTTCTGAAAGCTTGCTCTTGCCCATGCTGAAATAATATACCCTTGTTTAGAAACCTGATATTCTGTACATAGTACTTTGAAAAAATGATAGCTGTTGAAATTTTTCTAGCCTAGTGTGGCTGACAATCCAATATAGTATCTGTGAAAAGCATTCTAGTTATATAAAGGGAAAACTGTAGCTATTTCTGTTGATGTTAGGCACATATTTTTTTTTTTTTACATATAAAGGTATTTTTATATTTCACTAGGACTGTGTTTCACCATGCATCAATGTTAATGGATGGAATACTATAACCTTTCAATTTTTTTCAAAATAGTTAGACATATAATATGTGCTTTTGAAAAATGTACTTGTTATATTAAAAAAAAATATTAGAAACAATTGGAAGAAATTTATTGTTATGTAATGTATTTTTTAATTGTATTAAAAATTCAATATTTCTTTGTAGTATGTATCACATTGCAGGGTTTATAATTGTTTTGTATAATATCATATTTTTGTACTATAAACTTCTGACCTTCTTATACTTAACCTTCTGACAGACAAGCAAAATATTGAACTTTATTTTTTTAATGCAAATTATAATTTTATTGCATATAAGTATATAAAAATTCATTAAAAAAATCAGTAAACATAAGATAATTTGTAAAATTTCATGAGTGCTTTAGATTTTAAATGTTTTAACATAGTGTATATTTAGGAATTTGAAATTATGTGTATTTCTGTGATAGTTGGCATAATACAGTTTAAAAGGGTTAGATATGTTTATATTAAGGCGGAAAAAACTATGCCTTGAATGGTGTATTATATATGTATTAAAAACATAATTGTTGTACAGTAAAACTTCAATTATCCGGATCAATTCGAACCAGATTCCATCTGGATAATTGGTTAATTCATAAAAAAAGGTTATTTCTTAGTTTTAAAAAAATGCATTTTACTTTAGTATGTAGTTTATTTTAATTACTATTAAAAACCATATATTTCACCGATAAAAACTTTTAAAATGTGCATTTTACTGATAATTTTTAAAGCAGTCTGGACAATTGGCAATCCACTTTGTTTGATCCTGAAAACTGAAGTTCATATAATTGGAGCTCTACTGTATATGACTTTATGAATCAAAGTTACTAAAATAGTTTTTATTATTCTTAATATAAACTAAAACATTAATTTTGTTTTATTTGAAGACCAGAAACAATATTGAGGGAAATGAAATTAAATAACAAATAAATACCTTTATAAATATTAACCTTTTTTTATATTAAAATTTCTTGTTTTCTGTTGTTTTAAGTATATGAAATTTTCTTTTTATTTATTGTTGAGCATTTGATTTATTGTTGTCTATAAAATACTTTAGGGTTATCACAGAAGACATGTCAAATAGAATTCAACCAAACATTTGCCTATTTTTAAAACAAAACCATTCCTTTTCGAACGGTTCGTTTATATAGGCAATTTTTTACTTATGTGTTTCAGACTTTTTAGATACTTTTTATTCGTTTTAGACTAATGAATAAAATATATTTTGTATGTTAATTCTAGGTACAATTGGAACCAGAAGATTCTGCTCATCTAGACATCATGGGAATTACTGTGAATATGTCAGGCGACCAGGAGACGAAAGAGAATATCGATCTTGTGTTTATACCTGCTACAGTGATGGCTGCAATAGCGGTAACTCACTGTCAAAGTCACTCTTCATCTTTGGTTCTATTTTATTTTCTACGATACTATTATGGATGTTAAAATAATTTTATTAACACGTTTTGAAAATTATCTCCGTCCAAGACAAATGAAAGGTCCAAGGGGAAAACGATGAAGGTCCAATTTTTATTAAATTTACGATCTCAATGCCTTATATTATCTACAGAGAAAGGGTCCTATTTTAATTTTTCTATAATAGATGATGGTATGCCCATAAATACCATTAGACTACAGGGTTCGAAATTGGGAAATAAAAGCTCGACGTCATTTGGCACCTATAAATTTTTTTTAGTTGCCAAAATTTTCTGCTTAGGCGTAATTTCAAAATAATTCAAAATGCTTAAGCAGAGTTGTCAACTGTTACGATATTTTTGTTATCGTTAAAACTTCTCTTGCTGAAATTAGAAGCCTGTTTTCATTTCTCTAAAAATATCACTAAGTGTATGCATATATACATACATTGTAAAGACTTATAAAATGATAATAAGCAAAACAAAGGCATTTTATAATTTACAGGGGAATTTTTTTACTAACAAAATACATTACTTTTACACACTTTTATTTAAAGTCTTATCGTCTTTTATGGCCCACTTTCTATATAATTGGGAATTATGTAAAAAGTGACGACTGTGTATAAAATTTGTCAAGCTGTAATTTTTGGTGCAAAATATGACTAATGAACACTAATTTCGAACCCTGTTAGAAAATTAGAATGCTTACATATTTTTCATGATCACTCTTGACGGACCATTATCATTTATTTCCCCCACTGGACTTTTCAAGTGTAAATATATAAATATGTTAAAGTTTGGAATAAAGTGTCTACTTTTTAAGATTCCAAATCAGCTACAAACGAATCACATTCCATATTGTTTAGATGTTTAAATTACAAATTGTTTAGGAAGTCTTTTATAATGAACTTGAGTGCAAGTTTCCTACCTTTTGCAAAATAACAATCCAGGTATTTTCCACAAGCTTTTATATAAAAAATATTTTTGAAAATTATTGGTAGATCTTGCATACATGTTTTAAAAATTGTCAAATGTATTCGACAAAATTCATTGCTTACAAAACAAAACTTTTCACATATTATCAAAAGAGTTCCTTCTATTTAGTGGTAGTAAAATACTTCTGAAAAGTATCTTAATAACTTTTGAAAATATAAATTTAATAAGAAACACCTTTTATTGTTACATAAAAAAATATCTGTAAATTATTAGTTTAAACATTTTTTCTTTCAAACCCATTGCAAATGTAAGTTTAAGAAACATGACTGTTAAAAAATCTTAACTGTTTATTTTTCTTTGAAAATAATATCTTGCCACTTGTTTATAACAATTCCTAAACTTACGAAATGAAAATGTATGCAATCATAACAGGCCAGATCCATTAAAAATAAAAGTTTAATTATGACAGTTTTCATAACTAAATTACACGGCTATTGATATTTAATTTAAATTATTTTAAATGTGACCTATTTCTATCTTTTATAGTGGAAAATAATCAATTCCGCTTTAATAAATGAATACAGATGTTTATCAAATTCTGGTTTCGATCAGAGTAATCTCAATGAGGATCTGACATATTATGAATGAAACTCTTGTGTTTCTTTAATTTGGGTACTTTGGTTTGTGTTTGTTGTTTTTTATTGGTGATTGTAAGGTAGAAGTTAGATAATTTATCCACAAATTTAGGAATGCATTATACACTATTAAATTTTTTTGTTATTGTACTTGAAAATCTGAGATAGAATATAATTGTCTCTTAATATATGACATATTTATATGTTAAAGTTAAAAAAAAATTAAACAGTGCATTTAAATCTGTTCTTTGTCTAATAAATTTTAAAATTTAAGAAAAATGTTAGTATTTGAAAATGAATGTCTTAATTTTTGCATATGTATTTGTGTTTATTTACTCAATCCTTCTCACAGAAGTACTTGTTACTCTGAACTACAAGGAATATTAAGGTTTAACTGAAATATGGTTTATACTACTTTGATGTAAGGCTGAATAACTAATAAGAGAAAATACTTCTAAAATATGCGATTTTTTTTAAATATTCCAATTTAATTTGTGTTTACTTAAATATAATTCTAAAATAATATTGTATCTAATACATGTTTAAGATTTTAAAGAATTAACAAATTTATACAATTGATATCTTAATAGTGTAATTTATTTGAAGGTTAATATAAAGATTCAGTAATGAAAAAATTCATAACGCCCATACCTTGGAGTTTATCGCTATGACCATTAAACACACGCTCGTTGAAAAAAATAATGGATACCTAGTGTTGTATCATGAAATTTAAACCACCTATATTGTTTACCACCTAACTATTTCTTTTTAATCTGTCATATATTAATGTAAATATTATACATTGTTTTAAAAAAATTCCAATTTATAATTTAAAAAATATGGGATATTTTAAAACTGAGTTGAGCATGAGCATTTATCTGTATATACATTACAAGTATGTTTTTCACATATTTAGCTATATTGTTACAGGTGGTACAATTATTTGGTTTTGTAGCGAATATATTCTGTAACTGTATTATAAGTTAAAATAATTAATTATTCACTTGTTACTTTATTTTGATATTTTTTAATAATTTAAGTTCACACATATTTTGTCAAATTGTAATTGTATTTTTGTCCTTTGCCTACTGCAATTTTTTATTGTAAAGTAACAATTGTATATTATAATGTCTTTCTTTATACAATTATTTTTGAATCATCATTCATTATATATTTACGCTTCAAGAGCTTTTGTCCTGTATTCACTCTTTACATTAATCATAACTCTAATTTAGGAAAATGGCATTTAATGTAGTAATATTCCATGCCAGATAAATATTTACTAGACCAAAGAACCAGCAAAACAAGTTAAAATGACCTAAAAATGTTTTACAATGCTCAAGCTGTTTGTTATATATTTAAAGGTGTTTTATCTTCAAATGTATGGTGTCACATTCACTTTATATAAGTTATAGCATGAATATGACATGAGCATAAAGCTTCTTTTCTTACGGAGCAAATTACAAGGAAAAGATGTATTTGTATACTCATTTTAGATCTTCACCTAATAGATTGTATTGTATAATTTACCAAATCTTAGAAATGTTCTTGTTTCTTGTAGTCCGTTACCCACTGTGTGCCTTGTATAAAATTCTTATCATATATGATACAAAAAAATTCCGTCCATGAATTTTTATTGCATATTCTGCGATCACAGAATCTCATATTTTCTATACATTTTAAGCTTTTATTGATGAAATAATGTGTCCAATGCTTCGAAGGATACATTATTTTACAATGGGAATATTTAATTTTGGGAAGTCTAAATATATATGAAATGGGCACATTCTATATTGATGTCTATTATATATGTGGATATATTTACATTATGTCAGCTATACCAGGTTTCAATGTTTAATTTTAGTTTTGTTATTTATATTGTAATAATATATTTGCTTTTTACCTGATCATTTATATTGCGTTTTTCTAGATGATTGTTAAGATCGTATATACTGGTGAAGTAATTATTTTAGCCATTGTCTTCTGCTGTGAAGAGTAATCTTAGAATGGTGGTTGTTTAAGTTTTTATTATTCTTTTTGGCAAGATCTTATTTAAAAATTCAGTTGAAATCATTTTTTAATCATTCTTTGTGCACCAGAGATAAAAATTGACGTGTTAACAGAAATTAGCTTAAAAATATATTATTATGAATTTTGTAAATTATATTTATTAAAAGTGTATTTTTTTATAAAACTTTGTAGTATTCGTATTATTTTTAAATTGGGAATTTCTTCTCTGGTCAAAGGTTTTTATTGTATGGTTTTTCATATAATTTGTGCACTTTTAGCTGTCTTGAATTATTATTTTTGGAGTCAATCACATTGTTTTTGATTTTAAGCAGTTTTGTACTTTTGAAGTCAAATAAATAACTTATTTGCCTAATGTTCATTTCTTTTATTTACAAATGTACCTTGAGTCAATTAATTTGTAACATTAATAACTACTTTATATTGAATTTATTTAGGAATACCAGTTTTAGCAATGTTTTCATAGTCCAAAAATACTTTCATTATCTCAAAGAGTGGTATAAACTACTTATAGTTTACTTGCTATTTTGTGCATTTGCCCACATAATATAGAAGCAGTTAAGTTTAAAGTCTTTATTTAATAGGTTATCTATTTTTAATTTAAAATGTATTTTTACATATATATTTCTCTTGAAAAAATATTTTTTTTTTTATTGAAGTGGAATTTTAGATAATGGTGTTTTGCAATTACATTTGGAAATTATTATTTTTTAAGGAATATTTAACATGTTACTTATATTAATTTCACAATTTGATTATTTAGCCCCGCATAGTCTATGCTTATCCATTTACTACGCGACTAGAGACATTTTAGGTTGAAATTGAAAGGGCGGGTGGAAAAACCAGGCAGCTCCACTTTTTTCTGATTTAAATTTTTTCACTTATTCCTATAAAGAAAAAAAAAACTCTCTCAATTGATGAAAAAATTAGACAGCTGTAAGCAATGACTCAAGAGATATACAAGAAAAGGAGCTGTAGTGTTTGCCAAATTCGTTTGTTTGAAGGTGCATTGCTTGTTGAACCAGCTAAAAGGTGTATTGCGTATCCGAAATTCAATTAAAGGGATGTAATTCTGAGTTAGACTATATTTATACATAGTTTCTTATGCAATCTTTAAATTAAATGAATATTTTTGCCTGTTTAAAGTTCACAATCGCATTAATGGTTTCGGAGAAGTATATACAAGAATTTTATTGGTAAGCCTCACCACAGAATTATTGTGTTACATATAAAAAACAAGACGGCTCCATTTTTATTTTCAATAAAAAATACAGGCAAAAAGTTTTAAAAAGTCAAATCGGTCTATGATAGATGAATGTATTTTTAATGTGTCTACTAACACAAAGTGTGTCATAGTACTATACTTGTATATAAAATTGTAACTTCTGTTCATTATTCGCGCTTAAACTGAACTATTCATTGTATTAATTTTTATAAAATAACTCTCCAATTTGCAATAGAACATGGACTACATTTCATGATGTCATAAAAAGGTATTAAATAAGAATAAACTTTTTGATAGTTTCAAGGATTTAAATATTGTTATAAACACTAATTGATAACTGTATTGCCTGCTGTTCAACTAAGAATTCAGTTGTCATATTTTATACTATAGTATATGACGACTGAAAGTACTAAAAAGACATTTACTATAGAAAAAAAATCATTTAAAACTCAAACATACTATTAATTTTTTTCATTAGATGATGATTAATCAAAAACATTTTAGTAATAGTTATTTCGTATTTAAAAAAAATGTTGATCACAAAACATCTAATGTAGAAAGTATTATGTTTATTTGAGTTTTAAAGGATTTTTTATTTTTGTTTATAGTATCTGTCTTTTTAGTAATATTTGGCAGGTTTATTATATTTATTAATGATTTTAAATAACATTAAAAAATATATAAAATTTTCAATTTATATACAATCAACTCTCTTTATCTGACAATATATGTTTATTATTTGTTCATTTTTTTTAATTTCAGCATGTTTTTATTTGTCAATCAATTGTGTAATCATTAAAATTTAATTTTTAACTTAGTTTCATAATCCTAAATATTTTAGCATTGGCTTCCTCATACAATTCGTGTCATCGGTCACAACTTAATCACTCAAAGAAATAAGAACACAGGTAACTCAAATTTTGAATATTTTTTATTTAATATTTTTTTTTTATCTTTTCATAAAACTACAAAACATAAAGTTAATAAATATGAGATCTTACAGTATTCGTACAGGTGGACGAATTCTGTGAGATCCGACAACATCCTTTGCCAAGTATGCTTTCCTGAGAGAGGCTCAGTTGCAGAGCACGAGGCTCCACAATGCTGTTCCATCCTTTACTTTTAATTCGTTCTTTGAAGAGATTCTGAAATATAAGAAAAATAATCTTTATTTCACCTTGTTAGAATTGCATTTTTATGTATTTTATTCAAATATATGCTGTAGTACAGTGTTTCCCAAAGCGTAAAAATAATCCCAAATATAAAAATAATCGAATACCATAAGATGCGTGACTGCGCAGTTAGAAACTACAACATGCGCCAAAGAAAACTGGAAATGTTTCAAAACTCGCCAAAGGGCAGCTGTCTAAAACTTTGCGGTAAACCGTTGACTTTGCAAAAGGATCTTATATCAGTAATTACATTTCTATGTACCAAGACAGATGATTTTTTGAAGCGTCTTGTGACGTCAATAACCGTAAGAGCGATGATAGACATTGAGGTGGATCGAAAGAGGCTGAACCTAATTTTCATATTTTTAGTTCCATTTACTTAAAAATCTGATGCATAGTAGACCCTTCGCAATATATTTCAAATGTTCTGGACAATCTTGAGGACGGAATATATAAGCAAGCGTTGATGAATCGATCCATCCAGTCAGTCACTTGATAACCGATGTCTATTGAAGATAAACTCCGCGCGTGATATTGTTATAGCCAGTTTTATTTATTTATATCTCTTAATTATCATTTGTAATACTTTAAATTAGGGTAGGGTGCCGTGGACAAATCTTAATTCTAAAAAGGCGCTGCATAACTAGTTAGAGTATATATAATTTGTTACTCAGCTTGAATAATTTGCGTTGCTACTTTATTGTTTCGTTAGGGTTACCTTGAGAAGCGGTTATTGTACGAAAACTGCCAATATTTTCATTTTTTTGTGGTATAGAATTGAAGATGTGGATGTACGAATCAGACAGCTTCAGTTTTCAAAATTGTTCAGGAAGAACGAACAGCACTGTACGTTTCTTGCATCGTATAATATAAAAGTACAGCTCCTTTTCTTTTATATTTATAGCCATTGCTTATGAGTTGACTAATTATTGCAAAATCAATAGAGGATTTTTTTTATAGGAATAAGTGAACAAGTGTAAATCCTAAAAAAGTGGAGCTGTCTGGTTCTTGCCAACACGTTTTCAATTACTCTTTGTTCAAATTTCATAAACTAAAATAATTAACATTATCTTCCTTTTTTTTTAGCATTCTTTGCTTTATAAAAAAAATCAATAACTTGACATAAAAAGTAAAATAGCAATCAGTCTTTTGATTAAATGTCTTAAGGAAATTCCAATCGTATATATGGGTTTCATTCATTCCTTTTTATTTATTAATCTGTTTTATCCATACGAAGTTATTCTTAGCTATTCATTGTAATTTATTTCGAAGTTCCCATAGCTTGTGAGTAATGGCCTTAAATGCTTGGCACTACTCATACCCATTGTTTCAATTTCTTTGTTTGCAAATTAAGAAACATCTCGTAGGATAGCAATACTCTGAAGATAAATATTTATATACTTAAGCGTAAATGTAATTCAGTAAAAGCTACGAATTTTTTCCTTTCGCTTTCATTATATGTGTTTATATAAATATCAATTTCCCATAGACAATCGGCTTCTAAAAGATTAGATGCGATTTTAAAGACTAACTTGATATTGCTATATCAAACAATAATATCATCGAAATTATGTAATTATTTCACATAATTTTAGAAAATATTTCTGCAGATAAGATTGCAGACAAAACAGCTGCAAGCATAAAATCAAATTTATATTTCATTATAAAATGCCTATTCAGAAAACATATTTTTTTTAGCATTGTACTAAAATTTCTTTAAAATAGTAATAGCAGTTATAAAAGTTGCCTTTGTTCTTCTTCTATTTTTATTGCTGAAAGGGGCGACCATATAACGATAATTTTTTATGACAGTGCAATGGTTTGAAGTAATTTACTTTTATCCTTTTAAAAAAGGTATTTTGGGCATGAACCTAAAGTATCAATGTATAACTAGTTTATGAAAAAGAAAAGCCGAATCTTTTTTTTTTTTTTGTAATGCAATTCAGTTAGTTCAAAACATTTCCCCCTTTTTTTTTAAACTTGAAGCTGAGTCACATACACTACGTGTTGTTAATCCTGTATCTCAGAGCCAGATGATCTTAAATCACATTTTGATAACCGGAGAGGGAGGTAACTGAATCCTGCTCTCATTAAAAAGCATTGGACTTGGCCTTTTATAATTCTGGCTAAAGGCTTAAATAATTTTGGAGTGAATTTTGATGGTATGATTTGATAGAAAACACTTAATTTTAAAACATAATCTGCAAGAAAACAAAAATCGCCAAATTTGGACTTTACGCTCTTCTGGCTCCGAGGTACAGAATTGTCATAACACAAAAACAAGTATTAACATTAAAAATCATTGTCTTACCAAACATTTAGTAGTGTCTGTATGCTCCATGGGCAGCTGGTGCAGCATAGTGGGCAGCTGGTGCAGCATAGTGGGCAGCAGGTGCAGCATAGGCACCATGGTGGGCAACTGGTGCGTAGCTTCCGTGGGCAGCTGGGGCGGCATAAGCACCATGGGCGGCAACAGGTGCGTAGTGGGCGACTGGGGCAGCGTGGTAGGTGGAGTAGGTGGCTGGGGCAGAGTGAGCCATCTGGGCGTGTCCGCTGGAGTACTTTCCGTAGGCGGAGTTGTCGTGGGAGTTGGCTCCATAGGCCTGGGCTCCGTATTTGTCCTGAGCTCCGTATCTGGCGTGTCCGGCGTTGGCGTAAGATCCAACGTTGTGGTGGGCATTCTTGTCCTGGACTCCGTAGTTGCTGGCCTGTGCTCCGTGGTCAGCGACGACCTTGTGGCTGCCGGCTTTCTTGTCGTAAGCGTATGCCTTCTCGTATCCGGTTCCCTATGTATAGAAGATTGTATTTTAATAAATAGAAAATGAAATGTATTTGGATAATTTTTATTTGTATAACCACCATTCCTTGTAAATCACAATGGTTATGTCGATGCCTTATTGTCCAGATATGGGAAGTGGATATTCAGTAATTAATGAGGATAGCTATTTGAAAGTTTGTAGGGTTATTATAAAAAAGTGGAAAACATCAATCGTCCAAGATTTACTCCAATTATTGGTTTTTATCTACCATATTTTAAGTATTACAATTTGGTTAAAATGAGTCTTAACCTCTAATTCAAATAAACAGGTGAACAAGCTACACATATGTTGCTGTTCATTAACACATCGTATTAAAGTAGGATAGTCGCAAGCATGCGCCCTATAATGCTTTAAGATTGTAAATAGATTAACCAATCTGTACTCCCGATCGTCCAAGTGGATACAGGCTAGATATGGAATTTATGGGCAGATACTATGTTAATTAATGCTTTTGAACTTTGACTTGTTGAAGCATCGAAAATCACGCAATTGCAATACTTTATCTAATTTTTTAGAAAAAAAACATGGCCTGTTTTAATAAAACTTTTATTTAAAAAAGACGCTTTGGTTTTTTAGGAAGCCCAACTGAGCTAGGTTAATTTCAGTAGTAAACGCCAAAGTTAATCTCTTAAAATAAGCCTTTACGGAAATTATTACACTAGATTTGAAAGAAGATTTTTGCAATTTTGAGATCTTTGAATTCTTATTTAGCAAAACCTTCAGTTAAATACGTTTTAACCACTACAATCGCATTATATGTTTTTTCTTTAGTCTAGCTTTAGCCATCAATGAAATTTTTTTTATGATTTTACTGCTATTTTAAGTGACGGCAAGAAGCTAGTTTTAAAAGAAGAAAGAAAGCAGCAATTGATTTAAAAATTAAATATACGTTTTGCTCAAAGTGTATCCTTAAAGTAAAATGGTCATGCCATCATTGTTATTAAATATTTTTGATTTAAGTTTGAGAAAAGTGGGTAAAATTTTTATTTCACTAAAAATGTTTTATATTGCTAGACATAGGCTGTTTACTCACCTTGTCTTGAGCGTAGGCACCGACGTTTCTGTACTTTCCGTAGGAAGATCCCTGGGCGGCATGGGCATCATGGGCACCATATCCTCCAGCGTTGTGGTGTGCTTGGGCGGCGTGTGCCTTGTCGGCGTACTGTCCGTGGTTTCCGTAGTGGGACTGTCCGTGGGCTCCGTATCCGGCGTTGTGTTGTCCGTGAGCACCGTAGGCGTGTCCGGAAGAGGACGCAGCGTGGGCTGGTCCCTGGTGGTAGCTGGCCACTGGGTAGGATTCGGCGGCCATCATCTCTTCGGCCACTGCGACGGCCACGAACAAAGCGAGAACTGCGAACTGAAATAAACACAGAGGAATTATATGAGTATTTGCTTTTATTTAATTTCAAACAATTATCAGCAGAAGAAGTACTGTCATGTGTGTATATACGAATGATAGTAAATAAAACGCTTTAACGAAATTGTATTTAATGCAGGTTGTTTTAATCACAGTAAAGGTTTTAACAGGCATATTGAGAAAAGCCGATTTTTTGCTGAAAACATGCACGGTTTTTGTTGTATATATAATCCTGAAAATTTTAATAATAAAAAAGAACAAAAAATCTGCAGTTATAAATAATTTTTTTTCTTGTAATTTTTTAACGGATTATAATGCAATTTACTAAATGGATAAGTGAAACGTTTAATCTTGCTGACAATGAATTTAAATTGTAAAAAACATTTAAATTTTCGTTTTTAAAAGTAAAATTTGTAAAATATATAAACCAATTAAAAAAAACAAGTTTGGAACTATCAATTAGTTTTAAAAATAATAATAAAAATGAGAATAGCTTCATTTCAGTATTAAAGAAAATAAATCATTACACACTATTTTTTTTTCTTACATTTTTACAAACAATTTTATTCCCAACATGTATTGAATATAAAAGGAAATAGAAGAAATATTTTTTTTAAAGAAAAAATAACGTGTTTTGTCAAATTAAATAAACAAGCTTAATTACAATCCTGTCTTGTAATTTAAAAAAAAAATCGTGTTTCGAATTAGGTTTCGAATAAAAAAAAAATCGTTTATTATTGTATGTGAACTCAAACAAGCTACATGCTTGGCTATTTGTAATCTTTTACTTTTGTTCCTATGGTTTGGTAACAGTTTGATCATTTACATATATATTTTTTTTATATTCAGAACCATTATTTTTTTAAGATGATATTTTTATGCAGTGTTTAAGTAATTAAAAAAATGGTTTATGACTCTTAAATACCATTACCACTCACGCAACATACTTAGATTAATTGTGGTAACAACTGGTAAATAAAGCACATTTAATACGTGAAATTTTAAAGTTATCAAACTAAATTTCCGATTTGAATTCGTTTTATTTAACATGAACAGAAACAAACAAATATACAAAAATTATTATGAAAATATTGCTTTTTATATAGTTTCAGATATTTGTCGATTGTATTTCTCAATATTTTTTTTTCTTTTTCTCCCTTTTGTTTTCTTTCTCTTTTTAAAAAATATCTTTAAAAAATATGTAATATTTATTTTCTACTGTATCTTTAAATATACATTTTTCACGAAAAATTGTTTCAATTTTCTTAAGCATTACTGGTGTATATTTATGTTTAATTTTAAAAAGTAAAATTTAAATATGATATCCTAAGGATACTAAGATTATTAAAATAATAATTTTTTAGGACTTAAACTTTTGAAAATGTTGCATTCCCTTTCAATAATACTTAAAGTAAGACTTAAAGTTTCAAAATAAAAATCTAACCAAAGAAATCTTCAAACAGAAATATTTATCATAAAATATTAAATATTTCAAATTATATATAAAAGAAAAAATTCTATTTCCAATATTTTAAACGTACTAATGGTTTTTAGAATTTCGCATTTCCTTTAATTTCAGATCACGTTTTTTATTCATATTGGAAATTGGAAATCAGTTTCATTAATCAAAAAAATTATCAGTTAATATCGTAAAATATTATTATACTCAAAGTTTTTCGTTTAATAATGCTTTAACATTGTTCTCAACAAGTAGATTATCTAAGGAAGGGTCAAGCCCCTTACTGAGAAACTCATTTATCAAAGGCACAACTTACCACTTTCATCTTGGAATGGATGTGTCGGGGTGTGAGAGTGAAGTTACTAAGAGAAGTGGAATGAAATTATGCCTCTCCTGCTGCGAACACCGAGTATTTATACTCGGCGAGAGGGCGTCTGGGCACAAAACGAAAACCAGCCGGAAAAAAAAAGTGTCCAGTGGTGACAAAAAACAAACAATCAAAAAAAGGTGATATAATAATTTAACCGTATGCATTTGGGCGTCGACCACAACCTCAAATCCAGAAGGCAGCTCGTTCCGATTTCCTCAGGATTGAGGGCAGACCCTTTGGTTCTCTTGACCGTGTGCCGTTCGCTTTTCTCGAAGGCACTGCCCTTGTCCGTCCTGTACAAGGTGGGATGTTTCAAAATGTATCGTTTGCGAAGGGTCTTTGCAGGGGTGTCGCTCTCTCACCTTCCAGCCATCTGATGGTCGAGGTCAGATCTGGTCACCTTTTCTCAGCCTTGGAAAGCGAGTGGTAATCGAAAAAGGGGTTTAATTAAAGTCATTAATGCGGGTCACTTGGTGGATGGTTGCGTTAGTTGGTTCGTATCGGATTCGCCGATTGTTTATTATTCATTGGTGGGGAAATCTCGCTGTTTGCGTGTGGGATGGAAAAGGGTTGCTCTTGGATCAGCACGGGGTGGTACGGTGGTTTCTCGGATGGAGGATTCAAGGTGATTCCTCAAAGAGAATCAAGATGGATTGATACACTGTTAAAAAAAAGGCACTTAAAAATGAGTATATGAACCTACTCGTTTTTCTTTGAGTACAATCGCATCGTAAAATAATGATACACTCAAATTTAAGTAATCGTACTTTCTTAAAAATGAGCAGTGTGATTTAATATTGCTAATCTCAGCTTCTGTTTAAGCCAGCTCAACAAACTGACCTGACAAACTTAAAATAGTTACTCAGAAGATTTATTTTTACATTATTTGATGTCGATTGCTTAAATGGAAACTGAGTTATTACAACTCAACTATCTTACTTCCTATACTTTTAACACACCTTTTTAACAATTCTTCTGTTTATATATTCTTTAAGTTTTAGTTTAACGGATAAGGCTTCGGAATGCGGTGCCTGAGGATCTGTGTTCGATTCTCGGTTAGTCTTGGTTGTAATTGTTGATATTTATTGAAAGTGATTTATGAAGGCAGCCTATGTAGACGAGCAACTGCTCTTTTCATTCATTTTTACTCGGTGTACTAATTTTTGAGTACATGTATTTTTCAAAAATGAAACTTCTGTATTCGCATCCATGATAAGCATAGAATGTACTCAAAAATGAGTACATTTTACTTATTTTTGAGTACCTATTTTTAACAGTGTAAATTGTATGGGGATTTTGGGGATGGGGTGAAAGCAGAGCCGGATTTAGAGTTATAGGGCCCCTAGGCTGAACCCCCCCCCCTTAACATATAGTGTGTGTGGGGGGGGGGGGGGTACCTCCAGTAAAACGATGGGGAGGGGAATCGGAATTTTTTAAAAAATATATTCCATAACCATAAATTAAATCATTTTTAAGTGAACAAATTATATTAGACACACTGTTTTTTGTAAAGTTTCAATACTATGTTACAAAATTTCAATAGTTTCAAAGAATTTCAAGGTGCTAATGGCATTCCGAAATCTATGGAACTTATAATAAAATATGTCACTTGTCTTTGTATTACTCTGAAATGACTCTAAATAAAATGTAAACTGAGTTATTATAACTCAACTATCTTTCTTCCTATACTTTTGACACATCTTTTGAACAATTATTCTGTTTATAAATTCAAAATAACTGATTTCTAAAAAAAATTAAAACAATTCTATTGTAATTATCACTAATTGACCATTTTTTAAAGAATATAATAGTATTAAGGTCTATTTACATTGTACAAATCTATTAAGAAAAATAAAAAAATCTCCATCATAGAAAGATTGTAGTATACTATTTTCATTAGGATTTGGATTATCATCCTTCCAATATTTTTTCCATAAGTTAACTATGTTTTTTATGTGAGGTACGGGCCCCTTTGTGGTGAGGTCCCTTATGCTGAAGCCTGTTTCACCTATGAGTAAATCCGGCCCTCTGCGAAAGATACTATTCGTTTCGTATTAAGATTTGTCACTTTGTAGGTAGTTTTTGTTATTTGATACTAACTGCGTGGCCACGCGTTGTTGTGACCCGCTATTCTACATAGGTTTCCTTCTATATAATATAATAAATAAGACATGTGTATTTGAAGTATGAACCCTATCTTTGAAATATAAGGTGTTTTACTTATACAGTGGAACCAATTTTCCGAAACAATTGGGACCAGATCCCATCCAGATAATTGGATAATTCACGGAAAAAAAGTTATAAAAACGAATTTTGCTTTAGTGTGTAATGTATTTTAATGACTATTAAAAACAATATAATTCACCGATAAGAAACTTTTAAAATGTGGATTTCGCTAATTTTTTTTTTCCTAAAAGCGATCCGGATCTGGATAATTGGTGATACGCTTTGTTTGATCCGGGTAACTGATGTTCTACTGTATTAAACTCGAACTTTTCTGACTAAAACAAATCTAAGCAAAAATCTTTTTCTGATTAAAAACAAAATACGAAAAATATAAAATTACCACTTTTTTATAGTTTTATATACATATACATAATCAAAGTTCTATTAAAAACATAAAAATTGTCCAACAGATGATCGTAACTCTTCACGAAAAGAAAAAGTTATGTTTCCTTAAATTATAGAAAGTAAAACAACTTGAAAATATCCGATAATTGCTGATTTCGATGAAATATTTCAATTTATTTTTATTTGCTGGTTTTATGGCCCATATATTTCCGTTTCTAAATCAGTCTTTGTTTTTGAAGTAAGTCAATTGCAGCAGAAGCTATGTTAATTTCAATAAATTGCGATTGCAAAAAAATGACCATTAACCTAAACTTTAATTGATTTTTTTTCTGAAAAATTTAAAATTTGCCATATTTTGTGCCCGAAAAACATGATTTCTCAAGTTTTGGCTGTTTATATAAATTAGTGGCAGTCAATTTTATCAAAATGTATTTTCAAATATCAATAACTTTTTAAAATATTAGCAAATCATTTAGATTGTAGTTCCTTGATATTACCTGTGTCATAAATACACTAGTTAAAAATAAAATTTAATTATTTTAAATATAATTTATTATAGAGTGTTTTGGGTTTTAAAAAAATAACGTTTCCTAAAATTGTCTGATTACATAGTTTTCTCTTAAATATTGTTGATGTTTTTAAATCACACTGGTTTTAAAAATCAGGTTAAGCTGTTATTAAACAACTTGATTTAAAAAAGTTCCTTCAATGTACCTTAAATACTTCGGATACCTTAAATTCTGCTCTAAATGTAGCGAAAGATATTTTTCTGACAACTAAAGAATACACGGAGGGTAAAGCAATTTTTTTAATGTATATGCCTTACCGTGTTCCCCGACAACCATGGGCCTTACACCTAATAAAATTCTAAATTTGACACTATTATAAAGATAATTACAATCCAACTAAGCTTGATTTGGGAAAATTAGAAAAACTCAAATTATTACTTCAAAACTATTGCCTATATCATATTGTCCTATGGGTAGTGTTTATTGTTTACAAGGAATACATCCTAATCAAGAAGTGTTAAATTAATTTCTAATCTAGAATTTAAACAAAAACAACTGTTTTAATTTAACAAAAAATTTCTTAAAATATAATTTTATAATGAATAGAATATTGAATGTGTTTTAATTTTTGGGTAAACCGTGTCTCTATTTTTTTTTATAACTTTAAGAAGAATTGTCCCTTTCCTTTACATGACTTTGAACTGAAACCGGGAATTCGATTACTTTTTACTTTCCAAAAGTCCATGTCTCTGAACTTTTATGTGATAGCTCGATACAATTGTCCCATTATTGTATTCATGAAAGCTTATAGTTTTCGTAAAAAAAATATTAGTTGAACTTTTAATTTTATGTTTATTATATTTAAGACACAAAAATAATTAAAACAATATTCTTCAGTTAACTCTTTAAGTGATAGCAAAATATATATTATTCTCCCGTTTTCTAAGCAATCCACATATTTTTTTTAATTCATAAACATAATTTATATATAAAAATATTTCAAATATAAAGTATATGAAGGAATATTTTGAAAGACGTCATTATAAAAAACAATTGATTAAAAAAAGATAAAAAAAAAAAAAAAAATTGTCTAAAATTAAATTTTAGACAATTTTTTTGTTTTCTTCTATAATTTAATATAAAATAAAAAAGCACATAACTATTTTAAACTTCAATATTAAATGATGTTTTAAAATACATCATAAAAAATACTCTTAATTGAACTTTCCACTGTTATAATTAATATACGTTTATATATTGATATACCCTTATATATTAATATACACTTATATATTAATATATGTTTATATATTAATATACGCTTATTAATATACGTCTATGTATTAATAAACGCTTATATACTAATATACGCTATATTAATATACATTAATATATTAATATATGTTCATTAATATACGTTTATATATTAATATACGCTTACATATTAATATACGTTTATATATTAATATATGTTCATAAATATACGTTTATATATTAATATACGCTTACATATTAATATACGTTTATATATTAATATACGTTTATTAATATAAGCTTATATATTAATATACGCTTACATATTAATATACGCTTACATATTAATATACGTTTATATATTAATATACGTTTATATATTAATATACATTTATTAATATACCTTTATATATTAATTAAAGGTATTTTTGATAAACAACCTTCGAGAGCTCACATTGTAAACTATTTTTTTCTGAAAAAATTATAAATTAAATTTCAAATACATGAATTTAGAATTATTTTTTAATATTGAGGATTTAAATAAGATAGTTCTTAAAATATACTTCAATAAATTTGCTTTGAAATATATTATAATATGAGGTTATATATTTTTGAAAATAGTGTGTATTACCTTAGAAACTAGACACAAAACTATAGAAAATCCCTAATCAGGCATTTGGAGAGATTAAATTTTAGGAAGTCTTTTCTAGCATTTTAAAATAGAGAGTACACTGTTAAAAATTTCAGTTCAACGTTGCACCATATATTGGTGCTCTGCAGCAACTTACACCATAGTATGGTGCAATCTAGGTTGAACCATAATATCGTGGTAAAGATTGATCGAAAATAAAAAAAAAGATAAATACAGATTGATCGAAATAACGCAGATTTTACCAAAAAATGATAAAATCTCCTAAACTGTAACCGAAACCTTCGTTGAATCTACAAACTGGGGAATCTCCTCAATCTTCTTGCATTCGGTCCCCGGTTGCCCAGTGGATAAATGCGTTCAGCTGTTAATCAGAAGATTGCTAGTTTCTAGTCCGTGCGGGGGCTTGACAAAAAAGTAGCGATCTTGCGATCGGAGAATTGCCAGCTCCTCTACAAAAATACTAGAAATTCGTCCAGAACATCCAACAACTTATACCGGCTTTTCCCCATAATATAGGATAGCGAAAATGCGGATTTTGGTTCAACGTTTCACCGTAAAATGATGTAGCGAGGTTTGGCGCAACGTTTCACCACTAAATGGTATCTGTGGTAGCACCATAAAATGGTGAAACTAAGCACAAAATAATGGTTTCATCTGAATGGGTACCAAATTTTGATGCAAGGTTATACTAAATGTTTAACAGTGTAGATTTATAGATAACATTTTAGATTAATCAGTAATGTATTTGTACGTTTTCTAAAGAAGTCTAAACTATAAAATTTCTATAACCCTTTTTTTTACTACAATAATGACAAAATCTACAACATACTTTAAATAAAATCTTCATTGCATTTCTAGCAACAACAAATGACACGTTTAGTAATTAGCTTTTACAGTTTTTAATTGATGCTATCTTTTCCAATCACAAACATGTTAAAAACTTTATTTTAAATTTCCATTCTCCTCTTCTCCTTCGTCCATTATAAATGCTTTATGCAAAGCTAATACAAAAATCACAATTTAAATAAAAAATAAACGTGTATTCGCATAATTGATTTCGGTTGAACGCCAGATACATTCTTTTTTTTTTTCAACTGCATATGTATAAGACCTCAAATTTAATGAATACCATTACACTCAAGTGTTGAATGCATTTTCTGCGAGTATCTAATCAACGAGATAATTATAATGGCTAGCATGTTATCTGATACCGATTTATTCATTTTTTGAAAGCTAATGACATTGTGAAACTCTGACAGCGCAAAGAATCGCCGTCCTCGAAATTGAACTTTTAATTCAGTCAAGGTTTGGACTTGAGGTTATTGAATTTGCATTTATTTTCCATTAAGACCATATAGACGGTTTCGTTCGTGATTCGTATTGGAAATCGAAATGGATTGAACCTTTAAATCATTTAATGTATTCTATTTTTTAAATTGGAAGTTGTTACAGAAAGGTTGACAGTGAAAGTTGATTGTCATTTTGCATCGAGAACTGCACTTAGTAGCAGTAGGTAGAATTTATAATTTAGTATGCTATAAATCATCTTCTTTTGACTCTAAAATTTAATAAATGGGAAACAAAAATTTTATTAATTAATGTACAACCAATGCAATGGTTATTTGCAATGATTTTATAGTATTAAGAAATAAAAATATATATATATATATATACGCTAAATAACATCAAATAAAGTATAAAAGCTTTTGACTTGAGTTTTTTTTTTTGTATTTAAAAAAACTCAAACAAGCAATTTTTTATGGTATTGTCTAAGAATAGAAAAATGAAATATATATACGCTAAATAATATCCAATAAAATATAAAAGCTTTTAACTATTTAAAACAACTCTTGCAACCAAAAAAAATTTTAATTAACTTTCTTTTACTAAATGTTTAATTTTTTGATTTTCCTCAACAGAAAATTATATTATCTTAAATACTTACAATATTATATTTAATTATTTTTAATTAATAAAATATTATCTTTTTATTCATATTGACAATATGTATTTATTTTATTAATATAATATTATATATATTTATTTATATATTTTCTTTCTCTTAAAATTTTTATTAAAATGGTTATTCATTATATTAACTATACAGATAGACATTTTTTAATAAATTAAATTACTTTTATTTGAAATAAAAGAGTGAATAGAAAAAGTGCTAATATATTAGTTTTTAATGGTACACCGATTATATTCCAAACCTCTTGAATAATGTTAGACAAAAGTATTTTAAATTACACGAGCTTTAATTCAAGAATTGCTGTTCTGAAAGCACCATAACAGTTTTGCGTGCAAAATCATCATAAATTTCCACCCCCGTAATGCCTTAAACGTTGTTTACAATGTATTTTGAAGGTGTTGTATTGATTGAATGACAAAAACAGAACTTTGAAAGCGAGTATTGCCCAATTCATTTTTGTGAACCGCGTTTTTTTCCCTGGGGAAAATATTGATCCCCACAATGTGCCCCTTCACAAACACGCAGTATTTTTGAATTATGCTTACATGTCGGTATTTTTTATAAATACCAAGAATAAAGATGTTGCTTTGAATTTAGTCGGTGATGACATGCTTATACAGTAATGAGGTCAACGAATCCATTTCCTGGTTTATTATGCTCTTATTCTGTTGCAGAACATACATTAGATTTACATGACATTTGTAGAATTATCTCACTCTATCGACAGTAGAACTAAGTTATACCTCAAAGTTGATTTCTCTATATCACGCTCTAATGAATTCACGAAGAATACACGCACCAATGTTTTTGATAAGTCGAAGCTAAAATATTCTTGCAAATAATCATTACTTTCATTTTCAGTCACTTTTACTTTCTGACGAGCTGGCATCAACTTAATAGTTTTCTATGCTACAACCAATATATATCTAAAGCAATTTTAAAGAAGATTCTAAAGTATTTCTAGTTATCAATCAAATCGCGAATTTCACTCATAAAGTTAATGCCATAATTTTCAGTATCTAGTTAAGTGAGATAGGGAATTCTGCATAAAACATTGGATACTAAATCTATAGAATGAAATTTCCAAGCTTTTTAAGAATTGCTGTAATGCCCCTGCGCCACTCAATTGAATTTGACATTGATGAAGAAGACAAGGTGGTGTTTACTGGAGGAGTGGAAGCCATTTTTGTGGAGATGTTATCCAAAGCGCTAAGGTTCAGGTACCAGCTGTTCATTCCTGACGATCGACAGTGGGGCCGACTGTCAATGCATGGTAACTGGACTGGAATGATAGGTATGGTACAGCGCAACGAAACGGATATCGCCATTGGCGATTTGACCATCACCGAAAGTCGAACAAATTCTGTGGATTTCATTCCGTACGCGATTGAAGAAACGACATTCGCCACCAGATTGCCCAAAAAGATAATAAGGTATACTTTCTATTTACGGCCATTTCGTTGGGAAGTCTGGTTAGCGTGGTTACTTATCGTCTTAATTTCGCCATTTGTGTTCCAGAGATTGTTGAAGAAGCGAATACCTTTGTTGAAATTGCTGTTCGCCATGATTGGCAATATCCTGAACCAGCCTTTCAGTTTTCCCGTTTTTGGTACTAGAGATAAGATAGTTTTGGGTATTTGGATTTTATTTTCGTTCTTGCTTTCATCCAGTTACACGGCGTTGCTGCTTTCGTCACTCACAATCCCCACGCATGAAAACGGAGTGCATACTTTAAAGGATCTTTCGGCAGCTGTAGCAGAGGGTAGATTCAAGTGCATGACAAATCTGGGTTCTGCGAACATTGACATCTTGACAGAAAGTCCAAGTAGGCATCTCCGCATCTTAGGTGAGAATATAGTCCAGGAGAAATGGTTATCCGAATCTCAAGCCGTCATTGCGCCACTTGAAATCGGTGAGTTCGAAGCCATAATGGGCCCTAGATGGTTTTTCCTCTTGGAGTACGGTGAAGCTCCGTTTACCACGAAATACCTATTCAAAGAAGCGGTTGCCGTATGGAACATTGGGATTGCCGTGAATAAAGGCTTTTGCTGTAAAAAGGAACTGAGAACTTGCATTTCGCGAATGTTTGACGTTGGAGTTTTTACAAAGTTGTATAGTGATGAACTTCTTAAAACGCTCATTCAATTCATGTCGAAAGGAACTCCAAACATCGAACGACACAAAGCACTTTCTCTTGATGAACTGTTTGGGGCCTTTTTATTGTGGATGGGAGGTTGTACTTTGGCATTTATTGTGTTTCTTTGTAGCATTGTGAGGCATGCTTTACTTCAAAATAATATCATGGAACGTTAAAAATTTTGAAATTTATTATTTTTATCCTCAAACGCCACTTCCAAACTGAGTAAATTCGATGGAAGTTTATTATATTTGTATTTCATACAAACTATCATTTGTCTATGTTTCATTTATTTTAAATTGTAATTTTTTAATGGAATAATTACCTGAATTAGTTTCTAGTTTCAAAATCAGAAATGTTGAATACAATTTCTCTGAAAAATTGTGAGGAATATTAATGAGAAATGTTTACAGTCTAATTCATTCGTGAAAGATTAGAAAAAATTATGTTTAACAGTTTTTTACTCACTTCCTAAATTCTTTAAATTTCTAAAACGTGTGATTCATATATATTTTATGTGAACTTTTAATTGCAAGTTTTAATGTAAACCGATAAAGATGTATAACACAAAACTCAATATCCACAACACTTGCACTTTTGTAAATTAGACCAGCGTTATACACAAATGTTTCACCGTATAGCACCGGACGGGACGATGTTAAACTAATAATGCACAAATGCTTTAATAATAAATAATTCAAACTTCTCTTTTATAGAAACTTTATTAATTAAGCATATTATATAAGCTATATTACTTTCACGCTTTAACTGAAATTTCTTATCAATAATGTTCAACTATTTTGCAATTTTTTTAAAATTGTATATTACATTTTGTATAAATGTTTTTAAACCTTTTAGCATTTTTAATGTAATATACAAAATAGTATTTGCCTTAATATTTCAATAGTTATTAACCCTCCGAAATGCAATTTTTGTCTTGTACAAATTGAGATTTTAAATGAAATGTAATGAGTCAAAATTGGAAGAATTAAGCATTTTTACTAACCCCGTTTTGTGATATGTGGTATCATTACTTCTGGCAATCGATTGACAATTAAAAACGGCGTGAATAACAGAATAATTAAATGCCAATTGTATACTTAAGAATGATTATTGTTGATTAATGTGAGTTTCGTAATAGGAAAGACGTCCGAGATCTCCATAAGATTTCTCACGTATTTTTATTAACGAGTTGCACGTTTCTTTTCTTGGGTTAGACAAATTCATGACAAACCTGACCTGAATGGAAACTAGCTGTTCTAAACCTGTGGCGTATACTCTTCGGGTGTTCGATTTCCTGTTTAGTGTTTTTTAGGTATTAACAGTCTTACTGTTTAATGTCCATTCTTCTTCTAACATTCTGCATTGTTATTATCTTTGCAATTCATATATTCTTAAATTTTTAAATATGTATCATTATATTATGGGTGTTTCGTCAAAATTGAACAAGTCAAAACGGGTATTTTGTGCAATTTGAGGTGCCAATTTGTGTAAAAAATATAATGTTTTCTGTGTAAAAATATAATTCTTAGAATTGAATGTGTTTCTAATGCGTTTCCTTTTTTGAATATTTTAAATTTTTAATAGCAATTATACTATTTAGTTGACAAAATAGTTGACCAATTTTCTACTTGGTCAATTTTGGCAGTACACCCACGAACTAGCTGTATATTATCAATTTTTATGGATATCATACTTCAAACAGATATATATTGGTTAAGAACCAATTGCATTTGTATTGTTTAGGTTATATTTTCGTCATTAAACTTGTTATTTTCGAGAAAAAGCTATTGCACAAATGAAATTTGTTTATATAATTCGTACAAAAATTAACAAAAGTTTCCATTTCATCCATAATAAATAAACCTTGGAGAATTAAAATACAATGTAACATAAAATTTATGAAGCCTATTAATTTTTATGATTGCTTTTTCCAACAATAAAGTCATACGGTATCTTTCTATTTTAATTGGCATATTTATAGATTTCTATGAATTTTTTTTTATTAGATAATAGAAAGCCTGTATCTGCATTTCAAAATAAAACATTAGCTGCAAATTTTATACTCCAGGCATTTTATTGAATATGTAACTATTTTTGATTTTAGATAGTATATAATTTTATTTTATTTTGAGGAATTGTAGAAACGTTATCTAGGGATTGTGTAAACTTTTTAGTTAGAAAAATGCACATACAGGATTTGGATTTTGAAAGGGTCATTAAGCAAAAAAATATTATCGATTTTTTTAGTTTCATTTCAAATTTAATATAATTCAATTATTGTATTAATTAATTAATAAATTTTATTATTATGTTAATTAATTAGTATATTTATTTAATGGGATATGCTTAATTCATTTCTTGAATAGCTTTTAAGATACAAATGGAACCAATAAATCATAAACCAGCATTATTTTGTGGTGTTTATTTGAACTTAAGTATTAATTTACACTTATGCGTTATTATATTCTGTAGAATGCTTAGGCAATGCGTTAAATATGAAGTATTTTGTACTTTACCAGTTCACTTTAAGAATATATAAGAAATGAATAGGCGATTTAGAGAGAGAGAGAAAGATAGTGAGAAGAGAGACATAGAGAGAGAGAGAGAGAGAGAGAGAGAGAGTATCTGATTTGATACTTCACTTTTATACAAACGTTTTTATACTTATTGTACATAGGAAAACTTGTAGGCAAACGTTTTTGTTAACTTATGGGCGAAGTACACGTCTATACATGCATCTTTGCTATAGAGTTTTAAATTCAATGTTTTTTGTGAAAAATGGGAGGGGGAGGGTAAAGTTTCATTTCGTGAACACTTATGAAGCATTGTTAATTTTCTGCAATGTTACTATTACTTTCATGCAATCTTACTATTTGGAAGCAATGTTACTATTTGGAAGAAATGCTACAAAATGAAATAATTGTTACTATTTGGAAGAAATGTTACTATTTGGAAGCAATGTTACTATTTGGAAGAAATGCTACAAAATGAAATAATTGTTACTATTTGGAAGAAATGTTACTATTTGGAAGCAATGTTACTATTTGGAAGAAATGCTACAAAATGAAATAATTGTTACTATTTGGAAGAAATGTTACTATTTGGAAGCAATGTTACTATTTGGAAGCAATGTTACTATTTGGAAGAAATGCTACAAAATGAAATAATTGTTACTATTTGGAAGAAATGTTACTATTTGGAAGCAATGTTACTATTTGGAAGTAATGTTACTATTTGGAAGAAATGCTACAAAATGAAATAATTGTTACTATTTGGAAGAAATGTTACTATTTGGAAGCAATGTTACTATTTGGAAGAAATGCTACAAAATGAAATAATTGTTACTATTTGGAAGAAATGTTACTATTTGGAAGCAATGTTACTATTTGGAAGCAATGTTACTATTTGGAAGAAATGCTACAAAATGAAATAATTGTTACTATTTGGAAGAAATGTTACTATTTGGAAGCAATGTTACTATTTGGAAGCAATGTTACTATTTGGAAGAAATGCTACAAAATGAAATAATTGTTACTATTTGGAAGAAATGTTACTATTTGGAAGCGATGTTACTATTTGGAAGCGATGTTACTATCGCATCAAAAATGCCCATGTGAAATAAGATCTTAAAAAGGACCGATTGGATGATACTTGTTTTTATCTTATCTATCCCTCTTCTACCTTTCTTTGTTTGAATGTCCAAGAAAATATTAATGCTCCTAACAAATATTTTCCATGTTTTTAATGTGGGACAAATTCATAATGCAAATTGTAAACTCAAAGAGTATTTCTGCATAGCATCATTATAACCTTAAATAATATGACCTTTTTAATGAAAATTCTAATATAATTTTTCATATATTGCATTTGCGTTTTAGAAATATATTAATTTTATATACATACCTGATTGTTTTGATTCTCAGAAGTTATTTTATACTTCAATATTAATTTGGTTATATACAATTAAAAATGTAGAATTCTTTCAAACTATTTTTCCATTTTACTTCCGTTTATCGATATTTTTTCAATTAATACCATGTAATTTACGTTTGCTTGAACTAACATTTGACGGTTTATGCGTGTGATAATTTATAAATGCTGAACATTTTAAATTTGTTTTCTATGTACACTTTAACAGACTCATTATGGCCTAGGTTAAATGTAAAATTATATATACAAGTTTTTCAATTAGGTAAAAGGGAATATATGTATGTGTACGTTCATGTATAAATAATTTCTAATTATAGTCTAAGAGGCATATAATTATTAAGTTAATTTTTTTTTAATTCTGGGGTTGGGGGATATAACCTTCTTTATTTGATAATTATTTATGATTAATGTACCCCCAAAATATGTTCTACATTGGTTTATAATTAAAAGACATAGATACTACAGATGGTTATTTTTTAGAGTATTTATTACAATACAAACATACATACATGTTTTCAATAAATATTTTTAACAGAAAATGTCATTATCATAAAATAACGACATAACTGTGTTTTTTTTTCATGTGTGTCATCAAAAGCTCTTTTGGATCGGATTATAGATGTGGAATAATTCTGAAAAAAGTCATAAATTAATTGGTTAATATTAAAAGTATGTGATATGGATAAAATAATATATCACTGACAAATATAATATTTGTAATTATATAAATTATAAATATAAAAAATGATATACTTTATGTATTTTTATAATTCTGTGTTTTAGGTAATTGTTCTTCTCAATATTTTTTCTTCATATTAATATATTAGTTTACGATAGTTTTAAGCTTTAAACGATGGGTTACACTACGTTAATGTAAAGTTGTAGCATACCAGTCCAGTTTGTTTATTCTAATCTCCAGAATTTAGAAGCTACAACTTTAGCAAGATAACTGGGAACTAACCTATGATTCAGAATAGGGAAACTAGCTAAAAATTGTTATTTCAATATGTGTAAAGTTGTATCTTAAAGCAGTACAATCATCACTGTCATAAGATAATAAATGATAAGATAACATTAGCGTACTGTTCTACCATCATGAGAAATCCTCTAGACTGATTTCAGTTAGGCAGTAGAAAACGGACGATTTTACTAAATTCCAGGTTATTTCATTATGAGAATGGTTAGCATACTTTTTTATAACTACGAGAATACACCGAATCTGCCGGTGGCCATCGAAATGATAAATTTTACTCTATTCCGTAGGTGAAAGGTAAGTGATAATTACGACTCAAGTTTGCTTAAAGTAAAAATCCGCTGTTAACATAATCTCCTACTTTAGTTAGAAAGTCCAAATATAGTAACCCTGCGTATGGGTTTTCTCGAGACGGTCGCATAGTGTAAACTTAGGACATGAGAGGAACACTTACTGTCGATTTAATATCGGCTGTATCCGTGATGGACGGGTGCCGGTGCGTGGTGGTAGGTGGTGTGGCTGACGGCCGGTGCGTGATGGGCCATCTGTGCGTGGGCGCTTCCGTATCGTCCGTAGGCGGAGTTGTCGTGGGCGGAGACTCCGTGTGCGGCTCCTCCGTACTTGCTGTGGGCTCCGTGACGGTCGTGTCCGGCACGAGCGTAGGCTCCTACGTTGTGGTGGGCGTTCCTGTCCCGGACTCCGTAGTTGCTGGCCTGGGCTCCGTGGTCGGCGACAACTGCGTGGTGTCCGGCCTTCTTGTCGTAGGCGTATGCCTTCTCGTATCCGGTTCCCTGTTAAAAATAGTGGGTGGAATGGTATACATTAAGAGGAATAACACAATATAAGGTTACTTGATGACATCCCTGAATTTTTCTTTTTAAGATATGACTTATTGATTTATATGAAGGTTTGAAATCTTCAAAGTAAATTTTTTAGGTGAAAAACCAGCGATTTTTGTTAATAGATAAAAATATCATAATCTTTAAAAACACAAATTGAATGTTTCTGATTTGATAGCAAAATAACTTTTTAATTATGCATTCGTTAAATTTATCCAATAATTGAGCATTACAAGTTTTAAAACTGTCTATTTTTTAGCATCCATTCTATGTCCGGTTATCCCTTTTCCCGTCAATTACGGGATACATCTGTTTAGAAAGTGCCAAATAATTTTCAGAAAACAATTACTGCGAAAATGTTATCGTCTTTTGATATAAAAAGTATGTGCTTATAAGCCAGAGAAAAATCAAAGGCTCTCCAGGATGTGATTTAAGTTCAGTTAACGTAAGACAGAATACCAACGATATCATAACAGCTTACATTGTTGGTAGTCACGAATGGTTTGTTTTCCTGTGTAGCTAGGTATACTTTTACAAAGTTTAGTTATTTCAATAATTTATATGCCAGTGACTATCCTTACCTTGTCTTGGGCGTAGGCACCGACGTTCCTGTACTTCCCGTAGGAAGATCCCTGGGCTCCGTGGGCATCGTGGGCTTTGTATCCTCCGACGTTGTGGTGTCCCTGGGCGGCGTGGGCCCTGTCGGCGTATCGGCCGTGGTCTCCGTAGTGGGACTGTCCGTGGGCTCCGTATCCGGTGCTTCGTTGTCCGTGGGCTCCGTAGGCGTGTCCGGCAGAGGACGCGGCGTGTGCTGGTCCCTGGTGGTAGCTGGCCACTGGGTAGGATTCGGCGGCCATCATCTCTTCGGCCACTGCGACGGCCACGAACAAAGCGAGAACTGCGAACTGAAATACGAAAAATATTAATTTAAATTTGAAATATTTTATTTTTAAATTATGGATTAAAAGCGGATATTTTTTCGCCAGAGTAAACGTAAGCTTTTAGAGGGAAGTAACTTTTATCATGCAGTTTCTTCCTCTGAAGAATGAGCAAGATATCCAATTTAAAGAAATAATTGCAGTAAGTTTGCTTTCGCTGTAGGAGTGTACAATTTATATTCTCGACAATTTTTTTAAAAATATGTTATGTATGAAGGATTTCAAAAACTCCCTCATTACTTTAAATTTGGATATTTTTTTCAAAGTAGGGATTTTTTATGAAGTTTTAAAATAGTTGTATTGTTAACAAAACTGGTAGTACACGAACGGGTATACATATTCGTATTTCTGCAAAATATTCATAAAAAATAAAATATGCCTCGTTGTTCAAATTCCATTGAAATTTACTTAAAAAAACATATTCAAATATTTTTTCTGTAATTAAAAAAATATATATATAACCAATATTTATTTTTAATTTCATATTTATTTTATGATATAAATTTTTTATAGTTGATAAAAATCCTATATTAGAGATTCATTTCATAAAAGAAGTACGAAGTTTAAAAGATTACATTTTGTTTTTACGATAAAAATTTTGACATATTTACTGACTGACACAAGTTTTTGCTCGGTGTATTTGTCTATAGTTTGGAATAGTCATCTCTAATTAACATAAACTCATTTAACTCATTAAAAAATAACGGGTCGCGGAAACTAGAATGCTGTCTGCGGAAAGTTATGATTTAGCGTCAGTTTCGTTATCGGAAACTACAAAAATTGAAAAGCAAATAAAATTGACGTAATAACAATTTTCAGCTTTTTAAATGTTTAGAAAATTTGCATAACAACAAGTTTCATTTAAAGTAATTAAAAGTAAAAGGCCACATATTTTTACTGAAACGAAATAGCTTATTTTTATGTATATAGATCTCAATTTAAACATCTCAAAATGTACAAGAAAGGCGAAAAACAATTTGAAATTATACGCAGTAAATAGATAACATTAAACACTGATAATATTATGCATAGTTAAATAGATATATAACATAGACATTAATTTAAACAACATTACTAAACTTAACCTTTAGGGCTAGTTTAAACTGAATTAATAAACATTATAAATTATATTTGTTTAAAATTTCTACTGCAATTAAAATTGATTTAATTCTTACCGGTTTTTTATTTCGTATCACGTGTATTACATATATTCAAGTAGAAAAATTGACAAAACGAATTGTTTGACACTGTACAAATTCTTTGAGTTACAAATTACTATTTGATTTGTTAATATTTAAATTTTATAATGTAATATTCAAAGGCAAGCATAAATATGTACTAAATGATAAAGTGAATATTTGCGTATTACAAATATTAAAACAATATAAGAACAGGTATATTTTTATTTAAAATCTGATATCAATTTTACAGATAACTTTGAAAGAATTTTTTTTGTATAAAACAAAAAAAGTCTAAACGTATTTAACATTTATATTCAATAACTAAAACATGCAAACACAATAATAAAACTTCGCGGTTTGAAAGAGAATAAATAGTTATTTTAATCAAAGTTCATTAACAAAATTTCTACTAATTTTTAAAATCTAGGCAGAAAACACACGAATCTGAAATCATAAGGCAGTAATGTAAAAAAATACTAATTCTAAAGTGAAAATTAAAAATCACTATTTACTTTCTAAAAATATTTTTTCTTATGTCTTTCATTAAAATTAGAAACATACAAAACAATTCGTATAAAAATTGTTAGCTAATAATAATTTTTTTAAAAATATTATTTTCTTTTGTTTTATATTTAACACACCCGTTCTTCAAACATGCTTTTAATAAAACAATTATTAAGTGGGCTTGACTCTGATAATTAAACTTATCAATTCATTTCTTAAATAAAAACGATAATAAATATTTACGTAACCTATAACTACAAATGGGTCTCATGAAAACATCGCAAAGTCACACTTTTAAAAATTAAAAAAAAATCATGTCCTGTTCGATTTAAAGAATAAATCCCTAATCTGAGCACAATGGACAACCCAATTCTCATCAAATATCTACATTCAATCTCCAACCATAAAAACTTTCGAATTCCTAACAAATAAAACCGGACGCCATTAAATTCACAATGAAAGGTTTAATCTCGACAAATAAGCACTTACCACCTTCATGGTAGTTGAGTGATTCCTTCTGTAGAGGATTGAATGTTGATTGCCGCCGAGACTTTCGCTTTTATAACGGAACCATGTCTTTGGTGACCTGACACTGTATAGCACTGGAAAGAGTTTTTGTTTCTCTTTCAAGAAATGGGTGGGACACGAGGTGGGGCCGATTAGGATCTTGTCTCGTAGCCTATAAATAGGCCTTTAACGAAAAATATCGGCATTTTACTAGGCGTAGTAACTTCGAGAAGGGATATCTCACTCCTTAGAGCAATGGTTCTCCACCCGTGATCCGCGGACCGTAGGTGGGCCGTGAGAGAGCCCAAAATCCGAAAAAAATGCTAATTTTTTTCTTCTTCATAAAACGATGCTAAACATACTTAAGAAGGTTGTACAAAATTTCAAAACGGTAAAAGAAACAGAACATATGTTTTGTTTAGATGTTTATATATCATTTATCATCTTTCTACATACTTTTCGTCTGCAACAATCGTCATTTACTCAAAATATTTTTTTTTTAAATTGTTCACAATTAAAATGCTAAGGATTTGTAAATAATTAATTGAACACTCAACTGTTAATAGTTTTTGTAGCTCTAATGTTTGCTTTATAAACGTATAAATAGCTTTTTTAAATTAAGTTATAAATTATTTTTTTACAAATTATTAAACTTTAAAATTTGAATATTTTTTGGGTTGTGACTTTAAAATAAGTTTTTGAAGACAATTAAAACACAAATATGCGAAAGTCTATTCATACGTATGTAATATATACTTTGACGTTATTTAATCAATTAAAAATGTTTTTAAACATTACAAATTGAAAGAGGAGTAGTGTTTCTTAAAAAAGTCTATTAAAGCTTAAAAAACGCAAAAAATAACAAAAATAAATTTTTGTCTTTTGATTATTGTTCTGAAAAAGAAATCTGAATTCATTTATAAACAAATTAAGATTGGAATTCAGATATACCATTTTTTTTGTATTAATCTATCATCTCTTTCTAAAAAATGATCTATAAAAATATATTATTACTTTTTTTTCGTTTTTTGGTCCTAAATACTTTTTTATAAAAGCCCTACTTCTCCTTCAATTTTAAATAATTAAAAAAAATTAATTGATTGAATAACGTCAAAGTATATACTACAGACGTAGTGATAGGGTTTTGCATATTTGTGTTTTAATTGTTTTCAAAAACTTATTTGAAGTTTATAACCTACAAAAATTATTCAAATATTTATGTATATTTATTCGTAAAAAATAATTTATTGTTTAATTTTAAAAACTAATTATATGTTTAGAAAACAAATATTAAAGCTTCAAAAACTATAAATAGTTTAGTTTTAAGTAAAGTTTTGAAAAAATCTTAGCATTTTACATGAGAGCAAAATTAAAAATTTATATTTTTTGAGTAGATGGCGAATGTTTCAGACGAAAACTGGGTAGACAGATGATAAATGGTATATATACATGTAAAAAAAGTATGTTCTTTTTCTTTTATTGCTTTAAAATATTATGCACACCTTCTTAAGTATGCATAGTATTGTTTTATGCAAAAAAAATAGCCATTTTGTCTAATGATGGAATAACAACTTTAGACTAGGTACCTTATTTTGTATGTTGTCAGTTTTATTATTTGAACTGTCATTCAGTACTATTTGAAATCAAATAAATCATTTTATTTCAAAAGCTACCTTATATAATTATACATAAAAACTTTATCTTAAATAGCTAGGTATTTGAATTAATAAATTTAGTGAAACATGTATTATTAGTTATATTTGCAATCTAAATATTTTTTTCTGTTAATTGAAATTGGTGATTTGTGAAATATCTAACTTTTAACTCGGTGGTCCGCAGATCCCTAAAGGTTAGGAATTATTGCCTTAATATATCCCACGAAAGTAAATCCTTTTCAAAATATTGTTAATACGTATAAAAAGAAGTACAGAAATTTAGTGAAATGATAATTAAAGCCATACTTTTTATTTATGAACTCAAAATGCTTTTTTCAATTTTTTTAATATACATTTTTGAAAAAATTGTATACAAAAGCTTTTACATTTTTAGACATTTAGGAGTTGGTGGATGTCCTTTTACCACCTGTCATAAATAAATATTAAAGATACTCATCTTTCATAGTTCAGAAAATTATTTGCTAGTTCTATTTAAAAAAATATATTGCGTTTGATATAATAACATAACACTATAACGATTCAATACTTGCCATTGGAATATGAACGTCCAGTGATCTCAATTTTTACAGAAATAAAACCAATATATTTAAATTATTGAGGCGTAAATCAAAATGTCTTACCTTCACTCAAACTTATAAAAAATCACGTTTAAAAAGCGCTTAATATTAATGAACGTAAATTTCAAAGTATATGTAATTTTTTTTATTAAACTTGAATAATAAATTTTTTAATATTTAAAAAGATATCTAGCAAATTTTAGTAATATCGGCTGACAATTTTTAGATTCATAAATATAGTTTATATTCAAATTCAAATGGATATTTTACTTTTTTGAACACGTATGTGAAAACACTAATATTGCTAGTAAAAATTCTTATAGTAAATAAATAGCTAGAAAATGTTATAAAGCTTTGCAATGTAAATAAGAATTAACTAATAAGCAAAGATTTACGATCTAGAATATATTTAAAGTATTTATTAGTTAGAATATTTTTTTTTATTATGCATTTCCACAATTCTCATTGTGTATTTTTAATTTAAGGTATTAATTGTTATTAATTATAAACTTAATTATTTTTCAATTAATCTATAATTTAAATATGTAGTGTACGTCACAGCCAAAAAACATTCACATATTAACGTACTTCGTGTGCTTTTCTTTCTTTACTTTCTTTACTTTACTTTTCTTACTTAAAAATAATTTATACAATATTACGGGTGATTTTATCTATAGTTCTAGAAATATTTCTAAAAATATATATGCTACAACATTCTACAAATTCACTCAAAATTACGCTTAGAAAATAATTATTGTTTTATTCTTCATACTAAGAAAGTGGTTAATTGGTGTGATATTTTTTTAAAGAAAACGATATCATGTTTAGTAATTTAAAAGTATGATTTTAAATTATTGAGTATTCACTGTCTGCTGAAACATGGTGATCGGATTACTTTGAAGTCCATGTGAATGAATTAGATTCAGTGATTGCGCATACATATTCCTTTAGGATTATACAGTTATATGATAAAAATCATGTTAGAATTATGTATACTTGAAGCACAAGACTAAAACTAATGTGCAACATTTTATACCAAACAAGAAACTTTTTGCTTATTTTAAGGATGTAAATTCTTTAAAAAACTTTTAAACTACAATGGATACAGTGTTAATAACAAGCTACCACTTGTGAAAATGACTGCAGAACTATTTGAGACATCTGTTTTCATGAATAGTTCATACTAGTGAAAATTAACAAACTTCAAATAATATTATTATTTACCATTCCAATAAATTTTAAAACTTAGAATACCTTAAATTTAAAAGTAAATCGCTATTTATTGATATTTAAATAATACGCTATTTATAGAATTTATATTATTAAAATAAGTTATTTATTGATATCGCTATTTTTTATATTAATAATTAATAAACTTATTGTATATATATATATATATATATATATATATATATATATATATATATATATATATATATATATATATTCATGATAAGTAAACAAATATATTTTTCCCTCTCATAATTTTAACTGGCATATCAATACAAATAGTTTTGTAACATTTTCCTTCATCATTCTATAATTTATTTTATTAATGATGTGTTATTATTCTTATTCAACTTAATTCAATATTTGTTTAATATTTTGTCATTTGTAGGTAGGTACTCAAGCTTATATTATTATAAGTCTACACAATCTTTATCGTTTATAAAAGTTTCGAACGTTATTTAAACTGTGACAGATGTGATAAGTTTTCTGAAGTATAGATGGCGCCAAAAGGCTACAGGCATACGAATGAATTATTTTTTTTCTCTCGCGTTTTATTATTAAGTTTTAATTTAAATCCCTCTCTTTGTCGTTATTGTCGTCGCTGTATCTTTAAAATTTATAGATCGGTTTTAACCCCATTTTAAATGCCGTATTGACATGAAACTTCACGTACACAAACGTAATTCCAATGAGAGTACCTTTGATTCTATTTTGTTTAATCTTTATTAATTCGAAATGCTCTTTGAAAAGCCATCCTCCCAGAATATGCACTCAGTATAAATAATCAAAAACCTTGTGCTAAACAAGGGTTTGAAATTTACTCCAGTATATTTTTCAATATAAAATTGAATTTATTATTAATATAAATAAAAAATATATCTTAATAATTATTGTGCCTTATATATCGTGTTTCATTGGGAATTTGTGTGCGTATCTAGTTCTAAGATAATTTGAAATTTCTAAATGGGGGGCAAAATTAAATTGCTACTTTTGATGATATAACGCCAATAGAGTAAGAAATATTTAAAAGCGTTTAAAAAAAATTCCTTAAAATTCTAGCGTAAACAACTTTTGAATGAAAATATCAACATTTGTTTCATTTAAACCATTTTCTACCTTGAAACACTTTGAAAAAGTTATTATCATCCACCTCGAAAAATCAATAATATAAAAAATAAACAATTTAGTGGGCTTAACTTTTCAGTAGCATTTGAAATATTTTTTTAATAATTCATGAAAACTTAATTAAAATTTAAAAGTTTAATTTTCTCAATATTTTTTTTATAAATTTCAAGAGAAAATATTTTAAATGTACTAAATTTCTTCATTATCATCCTTAATTTAGAATCCAAGTTTACAATTAATAATCCTCCTTTGTGCAAACTAATACTAGATACACATAAAAGAAAATAATTATATAACCTATTTATAATTTTTTTTTGTAATATTAACACACTTTTTCAGAACTTTTATAACCCTTAATAAAAAAATTCTAATTTTTTTTATTTCATCACAGAGTAGCTATGTGATTTGCTAAATACAAAAAATAGAACCTACATTTATATAGAGAGATTATGGAAGAGGAATGTACGAAAAGTTCAAAGATATACTTTATATATTTATAGTGATTACATTTAGTTGCCAATAAATATATATAAGAATAGATTGCCGTCTGTAATTTCGAACAAAACCACTAATTTTGATGGTATTTTTAATGACATACGACACACTCATTCATAAAATAAAATTCATAATTAATTTTTGGTATTTCTGTTTGGTTTTATTACAATTACAGCAGAATAAAAAAAACTTATCTTTGTTTTATCTGCAATCGTTTCAAAGTTATAGATTTTTTTTCTATTGTCCATAGATATTATAAGATTGACAACTTCTATTAATGCCATTTTCCTTCAGAAATATTCCATTGTATAACTTTTCATTTTTAAAAGTTTCATGATTGAATAAGGATGCTATGATAGCGTCGAGATTAAAATGATTGTGGATAAACCATCGATATTTCTTCTGTGATTGGTGAGTAACAAGTCATGTGGTTAGGCAAATACATTACGTTTAAGAAAATACATTACGTCATTTATACCGCAACATAATAATATGTGTATAAAATCCATTAAAAAAAATAACTTGAAAAAAATTTACTATCACATCAAATGTAAATAAGTTTCGAATCCCAAATATTTCGGAAAATATTTTTATATATTTTATTTAATAAATATATATTTTTATATATTTCTTACAAATAAATGAAAAAAATGTCTGATTACGCGCAACATTTCAACTAAATAAACCAATCAAAACATTTTATTAATAAAACTTTATAAAAATCGTTTGCAATATTTAAATGAATATGGAATAGTGCTGCTATTATATGATTTTTTCATTACTTCTAGACTCATTGTGATAAGTTCTAAGAGCGCTATGAAATTTACATGCGATATCTTTAAAAGGTTTGTTTGTCGACTTAAGTTTTACATAGTTTAAACAATATTTAACAATAGTTAAAAAATTAGATCAACGCTAATTAGAGATTTTTTAAGTCAGCAAAAGAATATAAAGCATTTTTAAACTGACTATAAAAATAGATAAAATTTATTTTTCATAGGTAATTACAGATCCCTTATACATTAAGAAGACATAACTTTACTTATTTATATTGTTATGTTGTCAATAATTTTTTGCCTAAAAACCCCTCACGGGTTTTAGTGCAAGATAACGAATAAAAATTTGTATTTTGATAATTTTAACTATTTTAAAATAAATAGATTGATTAGTATGTTAAACGTAGTGCAGTACTGGAAACAAAATGTAAGTTTTCATTAGTTTATATAAAGATAATTCAAATCAGCGAAAATAAAACTACTATAGTTTTTGAGAAATTAAATTATCTCTAATTGTGAACTTTATATCTAGTTGATAACCATATTATTCTATACTAATAAACAATAGACTGAAAATTGAACGTTGGATACAGTTGTTTATATTACTTTTTATTCTGTGTTATATTTTCATATTATCCTTATTTGTTATTTTTATAAATATTTACTATATTGTAAAATATTTTTAACTTTAAATAGGCAACCATGAATATAATACAAATTCACTTGAAGAATTGGAAATAATATAGAATGATTTTTTTAATTGATAAGGTATTTGAACCTTTGGATTTTTTTAAATTAATATAACTGTAGTTGAAATAAGTGTACTTGAATAATAAAAAAAGTTACGACTAATGGATTTTGTAATCAATGTATTTTTTCTTTGTGAAAATTTTGTTATTAAAAGAAATTAGTTAATACACAGTGGTTTGCGCTGTTTGATAGATTCATTTATTTGTTCAAATGGAATATTTTTTGGTAGATTTAAATATTTTAATTATTTTTAGGATTTTTTTTTTATAATTATACTTTAAAGCAGAAATATATTTAAAAATATTGTAAAAAAATAATTTTTAGAATTAAATATTGGGTGGAATTCTAATTGTATATATGTAACTAGTGGTAAATGCGCGTGGTATCTTTACTATGTAATAGGTTAAAGTAAATAAATGACAATTGCAACTGAAAGGCTTACATTTTCAAATATTTATTACAAAACAAACAACAATTTTTTTTAATAAATAATTCTGAAGGAGGTGTCATTGTTGAGAACGACATCCAATTTCACTTGTGCGTCATTACAACATCTATTGTATAGGAATTTTTTCTAATTGGAGAATTCTGAAAAATAAAATGAAATATTTATTACTATTCTAATTTTCAATTACAAATCAAATAGTAAATCAAAAGAAAAAGGTTCTGATACAAATTTTTTATTGAATACATGTATTTTCTAAGTATTTAGAAATAATATTTGGTACTTTTACATATATTAGATGATTTTTAAAAAAAAAATATTAGTAGAAATTATCATTAGTAGACTTTCAAGTATATTTCTAAGTTATTTAAATATGAAATATTACTTATTTATTTTATTAAATTATGTTTTAAAACACACGATATTCTCTCAATTTTAAAAGTAAAAAATACTTAAACGTTATAGATTAACATTGCTATAATATCTCAATGGTAATTTTTTTTTAAATTTTAATTCCACATTTTACGTTACTATTTTAAATTACTTAACTATAAAATTTACAAAAGTTTTTTTTTGTAAAATCAGGAATCATTTTTGACAATAATTAGAATTGTGTATCAAACTTCATTTTATTTAGTATAAGATTTACCATCATTCTATGCATAACCTGCGTAATATTTCATCGCGATAACTTACATTAAGCATAATAACTCAAATAGCCATTAATTTACTATCTATACTATGACGCTCCATACTACGTACTATTTAAAGAAATTGCTTCATTTAGAATGTAAAGCAATGTCATAATATAATGGATAAGCATATAGTCTTACGGCATAAGGCAGTCAATGATTATGGTATTTTCTACCACTACGATAATACCCATAGACTGGGTGGCCATAGAAATAGACGGTTTTACTCGATTTTTACTACTCGATTTCGAGGGAGAATGTAAAAGATAAGAGATAATTAGGAGTCAAGTTTGCTTGCTTAAAGTAAAAATCCGATTTTAGCATAACCTCCTACTTTAGTAAGAACGTCCAAATTTAGTAACCCTGTGTATGGGCTTTCTCCTGACGGTCGCATACTATCTTACTACATAACAGGAATACTTACTGTTAATTTAGTATCGGCTGTATCCGTGATGGACGGGTGCCGGTTGGTGGTGGTAGGTGGTGTGGCTGACGGCCGGTGCGTGGTGGGCCATCTGTGCGTGGGCGCTTCCGTATCGTCCGTAGGCGGAGTTGTCGTGGGCGGAGACTCCGTGTGCGGCTCCTCCGTACTTGCTGTGGGCTCCGTGACGGTCGTGTCCGGCACGAGCGTAGGCTCCTACGTTGTGGTGGGCGTTCCTGTCCCGGACTCCGTAGTTGCTGGCCTGTGCTCCGTGGTCGGCGACGACGGCGTGGTGTCCGGCCTTCTTGTCGTAGGCGTATGCCTTCTCGTATCCGGTTCCCTGATAAAATACAATGGCGGGCGTTATGAAATATTACATTTTCAATTGTGTTAAACGGCCTAATTAAGGTTAAAGGAAAATATGTATTGTTAATTTTAAAACTATGACAATCTTCAAATTTTTTAATGTCATTGAAAATTATTTGTTGATTTGTAAATTTATAGTAATCATTTTACATTGATTTTGCCTGATTGAGAAGCCAAAAGGTGAAACCACATCCTTGGAAACTAACAATTAAAGAAACTTAATTATTTATTTTTTTATTCAAAGATAAGCAAAATATTTACTAATAGAAAAAAATATAAATATCCTGTCTTAGATTTTTATTCTTTGGAGTAAACGAGGTGCACCATTTTTTGTTAGGAAATCCTACTTATCCTAATATATTTACATTTAATAGACGAGTCGTTATTTTATGAAAGTCACGCCTCCTAAAATATATAGCCAATTTTTATGGTCAATGTGCCATTTGAAAGTAGATATTCCAAAAAGTGTTAAAAATATTAAGCAATTAATAAGTTTATTACGCTTAAAAATACGGAAAGTTATCGTGGCTCCATCTACATGTCAAAATTTGAACTACAATAAAATGACTTTGTCAAACGGACTGAATTCAACTAAAACGCTGGAAAGGCATGGAATTAATTTGAATAAAGACAGAGCGTAGCAATTCTCCTGGGGTTGACCAGCGAATATGGGCGAACCCCCTAGTTTTTTATTATTAGTTGTCTTTTTAACGGCTAATAATCGTCATTACAAGATAATTAATATTGATTATTAATTGTTTCTAGTTTTCCTACTAAACCTGAGTATGCTAAATTGAATTTAAGCCATTTATAACAAATCTATAAAAGATCTCGCATTTATATTTTTATAATAATTCCGAATTTACTGCCTCAATCCTCCATTTACGATAATACAACATATACGTGATTGGAACCATACCCACGCAAACCTAAATTGTACATGATACCTCAAACAACTCAGAATTTCATCTAAGAATCGTTCACAAACAGAAACCAACATAAAAAAGACTGTAAAATTGAAATCTCTTTCTATTCGAATACAAAAGAATGATTGTCAATAAAGCTGTCAGGGCGTTAAGTATTTTGTAGAGCCAAATAAGACCTACTATTTAATTTATTTATATCCAAGTGACTAACTATCCTTACCTTGTCTTGGGCGTAGGCACCGACGTTCCTGTACTTCCCGTAGGAAGATCCCTGGGCTCCATGGGCATCGTGGGCTTTGTATCCTCCGACGTTGTGGTGTCCCTGGGCGGCGTGTGCCCTGTCGGCGTATCGGCCGTGGTCTCCGTAGTGGGACTGTCCGTGGGCTCCGTATCCGGTGCTTCGTTGTCCGTGGGCTCCGTAGGCGTGTCCGGCAGAGGACGCGGCGTGTGCCGGTCCCTGGTGGTAGCTGGCCACTGGGTAGGACTCGGCGGCCATCATCTCTTCGGCCACTGCGACGGCCACGAACAAAGCGAGAACTGCGAACTGAAATACGAAAAATATTAATTTTTATTTGAGATATATTTGATCGTGAATTATATTAAAAACATTTATCTCTTAGAAGTAAATGTAATTAAATTTTGTTTTGAAATTAATGAGGTTTAAATTGAATGAACGTTTAAATTTTTATTTTTATTTTGACGTTCATTTGGTTTTCTAATAATTAATAAATTTTTCTGTGTGTTTATATTTTTTGTCGCTAATACTAAACAAAAGTTAAATAAAAGTTTGGTTCAGATTTAAATATGTTATTTTGCATAATTAAAAAAAAACTGTAAAAAGTTTGGTTTTTAGTTTAAATGAATTAACTGCGGAAAATCGTGATAGAATCTGCATGAACAGTGTTCTGTTTACTTTTTTTAATATACTTAGGTTCATTAGAATAGATCTCAAGGGAGTAACATACAAAAAACTGGACTTCAGACTTTTAAGAAAACATATTTAATTGTTTTACTTTTATAGTGTTTATTTTAGCTCTTATATTGTTAGAGCTTTATTAATTAAAAAAATTATGAAAATATCTGTATCAAAATTGTTGATTTTTTTATCAGCTATTCAATACATATTTAGAAATTAACAACGTGTGCTATGTTAGAAAGATATGAATAAATTTAAGTATTTTTAATATATACCTTTTCATATTTTAAATAAATACCCTTAATACTTTTGTAAAATCTCGTAATTTATTTCAAGCACAATTCTGAATGTTGAGCTATTTGAATTTTCAATATAAATAATGAATATGTATGTTTATAGCCTCAAAATAATTAAGCCTTATTTAAATGTTCCTCAAACAAAATGTGTCCCCCCTCCCACTAAGGCAACTAATAATGAAAATGCAAAGGTCACTTACCACCTTCATGGTAGTTGAATGATTCCTTCTGCTGAGGATTGAATGTCGATTCCTGGCCAGACTCCGCTTTTATATCCAATCCCTGATTTTTGTGACCCGACCGTGTATTGTGGATTCTTGCGTTTTCTCGCTTTTCTTTCTAGAAAAGGGTGGGACCAGAGGTGGAGTCGATTCTGTTCTCGATTCGGTTCCGATCGGGGTCGGAACCTGACCCTGATCTCCAAGAACGTCTGGACCCCCGAGGAAAAGACTTCTCTGTTCACCTCGCTTGTCTAGGTTCCAGTGTGAAAAGCTCAGACAAGTGATTTGTCACCCATTATAGAAGGATTTGTCATTCCAGTAAGTGGAATATTTGATGCTAATGTAATCTACAGAAGCAAATATAAATCGTTAAGTGATTATTAAGATATAGCGGTATAAATTTTGGACAGATTATCCATCCTTTTATTTAAATGAATGCTTGAGCACATTTAAATAATTGATACTTTTAACGAAGGGCTTATATCGCAAGAGCATGAGCCGCACCATTTTCGTTTTTATAAGAATCGCGGATGTTTTTCTTTTTGCTTTTCCTATTAATCAAAAGAAGCATTTTCTTTTTAATATTTGAATGCAAAAGATTGTATGTGTGATTACATACAATGGAGTGTATGTATGATTGCATACAAAAAGTGGTATGCATGAATGCATAAAAATATTGTATATATGATTGTATACAGAAGATTGTATACATGATTGCATACAAAAGGTTGTATATATGATTGCATATAAAAGGTTGTATATATGATTGCATACAAAAGATTGTATGTATGATTGCAAACCAAAGATTGTATATGTAATTGCATACAAAAGATTTTGTATGTGACTGCACACAGAACGTTGTGCATATGATTGCATATAAAACATTGTATATATGATTGCATATAAGAGATTGTATGTATGATTGCATACAAGGCTGTATATATGATATATATGATATATATATATATATATATATATATATATATGATTGCATACAAAAGATGTATGTATGCTTGCATACAAAATATTGTATGCATGATTGCATACAGAAGATTGTATACATGATTGCATACAAAAGGTTGTATATATGATTGCATATAAAAGGTTGTATATATGATTGCATACAAAAGATTGTATGTATGATTGCAAACCAAAGATTGTATATGTAATTGCATACAAAAGATTTTGTATGTGACTGCACACAGAACGTTGTGCATATGATTGCATATAAAACATTGTATATATGATTGCATATAAGAGATTGTATGTATGATTGCATACAAGGCTGTATATATGATATATATGATATATATATATATATATATATATATATGATTGCATACAAAAGATGTATGTATGCTTTCATACAAAATATTGTATGCATGATTGCATACAAAAGGTTGTATATATGATTGCACATAGAGGGTTGTATATATGATTACATACAATAGATTGTATATACGATTGCATACAACAGATTGTATATATGATTGCATGCAAAAGATTGACTGTATAATTGCATAAAAAGGTGGTATGTAGAATTGCATGCAAAAGATTGTGTGTATGATTGCATAAAAAAAATTGCATATATAAATGTATACAAAAGATGAGAGCACGTATGCAAATTCAAAAGTTAAAGATTGCATATATGATTGGATACATTGGAGTGTATGCATGATTGTATCAAAAGATTGTATTTATAATTGCATACAAAAGTTTGTATTTATAATTGCATACAAAAGTTTGTATGAATGATTGCATACAAAAGGTTGTATATATTATTGCATACAAAAGATTGTATGCATGATTGCATACAAAACGTTGTATATATGATTGCATATACGACGTTGTATATATGATTGCATATAAAAGATGTATGTATGCTTGCATACAACGGATTGTATGTATGATTGCATACAAAAGATGTATGTATGCTTGTATACAAAATATTGTATATATGATTGCATACAAAAGATATATGTATGCTTGCATACAAAAGATTGCATGTATGAATGTTTATAAAAGATGAGAGCATTTTTGCAAATTCAAAAGTTAAAATTATTAAAAACGACATAAGTCTTTAATTTTATTAAAAAAAAATTACTTTTATCAGTTTTTGAAAAAAAAAATATAAATATTTCCAACCATATTTCTTTTATTTTAAAACTTTAAAAAAACGGAGGTATTATCGAAAACATAAATATATTAAAAAATGTTGCTGTTTTTTTCCAATTGGTGACCTAAATGAAATATTTTTTGCCAGTCAACACTTTGCATAAAACCCGGGCAACGTCAGATACTTGAGATAGTATATAATATAATCGTGTATTATTGATTAAAATTGTCTCTTATTATAACTACCTCACGTGACCCATTCTATATAATCGTTATAACGAAATGTAAGAAGTAAAAAATATGACATTTGTAACTATTTTTGCAGTTAGCACTGTCAATAATATAAGTAGTAATAAGTATAATAAAGTAGCCCTGAGATCTTAGGGTCCTAGTATAGAGTATCTACTGTAATAGGTATGGAGTACAGTCACTATTAATCACCGTTTGTGAACTGTTGTAAATAGCAAAACTAGTATGCTTGCATTTGTTTAACCTATTTGTAATATTTGATAAATGCCCGAATCAGTAAGGTTTTATAATCTACTCAGGATGAATCCATTACTGCGTATTCCACCTATGGAAACAACTTTTCTCATTCCATCGAAAAACAAAGCTTCCTACACACGTAGATTTTTTTCCCCACCGAACTTTCTGAAACTGTTTATCACCTCACGCAGCGACCCTCTAATTAAATCCTCGCGTAATCTTCCTGGTGACACACTTTCTTCACTTTACGACTCTTTTCCGTGTTCGAATCGGCCTTGAGACTGATTTTACAAACCTTGGCCTTTGTTCCTAAAGAACTTTATATCTTCCTCTTAACAATACGTTACTAAACGTGAAAGAGTAAACATTTTTTTACACCACAGATCATTCCTGGTAATTGGTTGTGGACTCGGTTTTTTAGAGAGATCCATAACGGGCGTGGTTCTCGGAATTTTCTATTTTGTGTTGTCCTTTTCGGTTGCCTCTTTCAAAACTGTGACATTTCGAGGCCCACAGAGCGCTGCCTTCGTTTTTTAGCGTTGTGCTGTTTGGGGATGGCGTTAGTATGTCCCGATGAGACCTCGGTTTGGGTCAAGAATTAAGACGTTAATGGATCTGTCAAGATCGAGGAAACTGTGTTATTTGGATTTTTTATTTATTTTTATTTTTTTGGAATTGGAAGTATTTCGAAACATATTTTTGGGGTTGTGGAGCAATTAACGAAACGAAAATGTTCTAAATAACGAAGCGTATTCGAGATTTTTTTCCTTATTAGTGGCTTATTTGAGAAAACTAATTCCAATTAATTTAGGAGTGTTAAATTTTAATAATTTAATAAAATTATAAGAATTCCAAAGCAATTAAATTATTTGGAAAAAAATAATCTCGAAAAAAGTGTGTTTTAAAATATTTTTTTAAAAGTTAGATTTAATACCTACTACAATATTAGTAATTTTGTGATGCCTTTTTCAAATAATGATATACTTTGAAAATGCAATTCAAAATATTATATTTTCATTTAAAGTTCTTTGAAATATCAAAAAGTACTTTTAAATAAGTATTTTTATTTATTATTTCAACAAATTTATTGAAAAAAAAGAAGGTCCAATAAAGGTAAAACAATAACAAATATAAAAAAAAAATTAAATAAAATCCTAAAATATTTTGACTTTAAGAAGATAAAGGATTACAACAATACATTAGTATAAATATTTATAATCTTTTTCAACTTTAAAAGTTTGTTTTCGCTATTATAAAATTCAACAACTATATATATTTTTTAGATATAGCAATTATAAACAAAAATCATTCTTTATTTAAAAATTCCCCTTTTTTTTTAAATTTTTTTATTTATCTGGTTATGGACGCATTTTTCTTATTATGGTATCATTGAAATATTTGCATTGATTCTCAGATTGTATTCTCTTTTGTTTATTTAAAAATATTTCATTGAAATCAACGTTTTCGCAATTGAAGTGGTTTAAAAAAAATTAAACATAGTTTTTTTTTAAGAATTTGTTGAAACGCAAAGATTTTAGATATTAAAATATAGCTGCAGACTAAAACTTTATTCAAGAGGTGATTTCCAAAATGGAATTTGAAAATATTCTTAATAACAAATCAAACTGATTTGGTTGATAAATATGAAAGTACGCTGATATCAATATGAAATGAATTAAGCTTGATAAGGTTCAAAGTTATAAAACAGATATTTCGTTTAATCGTCTAATTTCAACTAAACATTAATAGCTTATTAGTTTTATTCAGTTACGTTTTTTATTGATACGTCAGGAGGAACCGTGTCCTTTATAATGTAAAGTGTTTAGTAGGATAAATAGTTAATCGTGCTTTTAAACGATCCTTTATTAATCTATTTTTAACCGACTTAAAAGTGCGTCAACCAAAGGAGAGAGGTTATCAATTTGATTGTTATATTTTTTAATGATCTATCAAAATTTCTGTTATAATTCAGATATATGGAAAATTCTTTTTTTTTTGTTGGATAGGTGATGTCTCATTGAAGCATATTTTGAAAAATACGTAGTTAAATATATATAAAAATAGATAGTTAAATACCGGTTATATTACAGAAGCAAAAGGTTTTATTTCTGTCAAATTGAAATATTAATTTAAATTTTGTACATGATGTTATGCATAATTAGTAGTATACATATGCATGCATAATTTAAGTAGTTTTCTTCTATAAGTAAGCCCTATTTTGTAATACTAGACTGTATATATTTTCAGTTTAATTTTTAGTTATGTTCAGCTTTCATTGATTATTCGAAAAATTTGTAAGTTAAAAAAACGTAAGCACTCAATTCCGAAATTAAAATTATCTAAAAGAAACACAAATTAAAATAAATATAATTTATTTTCAAATATAAACATTGCACCAAGTGCTTGCTGAGCAACACATTGTACTTGCGACATCTCCAAAGTAACGCAATGATATTGCAATTGATCGACTTCCCTCAAAATCTTCAGATCAGTTTCGTCTCAGCAGAGAATGGTCTTTGGGCTCCAAATCTGCAAGAATGAATGGATACTAAAATATATGTTGTGTTACAGTAGACTTTCGATATAAGGATCCATCACGGGAATAAAATGTGGCTGTTCCAACGAACGTCGCTATACCGATAACTCGTTGTAAGAGAGTAATAAGGGTGTAAAAATATCTTATGTTCTAAATATGTATGTTCTTATGAATTTATTTGTATTTCTTTAAGTGAATTATGAATTTTTGATTTTGTAATTTTATCAACCATTATAGACGTTTCAAAGGGAGTGGATAAGAGCAAAGTGGATAAGAGAATTGTACGTTTTAACTCTCTGATAGACGTGATATTACGTCCACGAATCTCCAGTTTTTTCATCAATGTATCCAGTTTTTAATCTGATAAAAATACTCAATTTTACAATATATTTTTAATCTAATTGTTTTTAGGTATAAATTAAAATCGACCTCTTTACAATTAAATAAAATTTTGGTAAAAATGTAAAAGTGCAAACCCAGGAAAAAATTAATTAAAATGCCTAAAGTGAAAAAAAAACTTTACGGTTGCTAAAATAGCTGGAGCGTCAGTGAATTAAAGAGGTGTTTTATAATGATTTCTAATTAAATATTAATTAATTTCGTTTTTTAGTGGGAGGAAAACAAGATTTATCTTTTCAAATCCTCAAATCAAAAGTTTTTTAAAAACTATAGTAGTATAAATTAAAAGCCAATTCAGATTAAATGTGTAGTCATTTAATTTTTAAAAAATCAAAATGATCTCAAAAGAATTTATAAACTTTTTAAAAGTTTTCTATTTGATTCTGGTAATATAATTTATATAGGTTTTGAACTTAAGATATTGCTTTTCGTTATTTAAACCTAATTTTTCTCGAATATTAAATACGATTTATTTAAGTTTTTTTTAGTGTCATAGCACCACTGAGAAAAATAATTAAATGTTTTAAATGCTTCAATTAGTGGTTTTGAATAAAATGATATTCGTGAAGCTACCACTATAGTTTAAAACGTTATTAAATTATAATTGTTTTCCTTAAAAATTAATATTTTTTTTTGTACAAACTGAGTAAGTCAAATTTTTGGATAAATTGACTTTGATTGTATTTTGAAATTTTAATATAAAAAAGCTTGATTGTATTTTGAAATTTTAATATAAAAAAGCTTGTGCGGGTAAAATATTTGTAAGATAAACAAAACATAATTATGTAAGTATTTTAAGAGCTAATTTTTGAGCTAAAAGTGTTTTAAGTACACGAAAAAAACATTTTATTCGCAGTTGGCTATTTTGTGTCTCATAAAAAATGTGCTAATTCTTAAAATTTTAAAAGTTATTTGTTATTTATTAAAATACTTTACAAAACTTAAAATATATATATATGTCCATTTATCATTTATGATAGCAATATTTTTTTTATATTTAAATCAAAACATTATGTTGTGTTTAACTGTGTAGGTATGATCTAAATATAAAATTCGACAAATATTTCATTTCTGAGTCATCAACAGAGGGAGAAACCAAAAGATGCAAGTGACAATTTCATCATTTTGGGAAAAAGTATTTAAAAATTAAAACAAAACAGATTATGCTTGCAGTAGTTGATTCTTTCTTTGCTAGATCTCAGCAAATGACAGACATTGACTTGTATCCCTTTGCCACCAACATTTCACGTGTATTAACTATTCATAACCACACTTAACTCTTCACTTGTACCCCTTGGCTTCTCCCCCCCCCCCCCTCCTCATATTGGTGTATTACGACGTATATTTTGTATGACTTTCGTCTAGATAATTAAAACTAAATTTTGAAAGAATTTTTGCTTTCGAAACATTTACCATTAAAACAATTAACTAAACACCATCTTACCAAAATCCTGACGATCCATTACTTAGTAATGGTATCCATATCCAGGTCCTTTGAAGTAAACCTTAGAATAACCATGACTGGTTCCATACTTGGTGCTGTATCCTCCAACCCCATGTCCTGCTCCATAAGCAGCTACGGGCACAGCATGTGCTACTGGCACGGCATGTGCAACTGGCACGGCATGTGCAACTGGCACGGCATGTGCTACGTGGTGGGGAGCAGCATAACCTCCATGGTGACCAGCACTGAGGACATGTCCTGCTCCATATCCTCCGAGTCCATGACCAGCAGCGTAACCATGTCCGAGACCGTGTCCGCTGGTTGCGTGTCCGCTGTGTCCGTGTCCTGACTTGCCGTATCCGGAGTTGGCGTATCCGTGGGATCCGTATCCGTGTCCTCCGTGCTTGTTGTGGGCTCCGTGGGCGCTGTGTCCGCTGTTGGCGTGGGCTCCGGCGTCGTGGTAGGACTTGACGGCGTGGTCTCCGTAGGTGGCGTGCTTTGCTCCGTGATCAGCGACGACGTCGTGGTGTCCGCTGATCTGAAATGTCAAAATAAATTGGAAAAAGGGAATGAAAATATTATTTTAAAATGGCAGCTAATATTTGGCAGTTTCTGGATTAAAAGAAATAATTGTAGTTATTCTTTGATAATTTTGTCTGTGTTAAGCCTCAAAAAGGGTGAATAAATGTCAAATCTACACTGTTAAAAGTAGGTACTCAAAAATAAGAAACATGTACTCATTTTTTAGTACATCCGATGCTCATCATAGCTTCGAATACATAAGAAATGTACTCATTACAAAAATGTAAAATGTACTCATTTGATAAAAAGACATGTACTCAAAAATGAGTACAATGAATAAAAAGAGCAATTGCTTGCCTACATGGGCTGCTTTCATAAATCGCTTTCAATAAATATCAACAATTACAACCAAGACTCACCGAGATTCTAACCCATATCCTAAGGCACTGCAGTCTAACTATTATGAGGGTTAAGGATGACCCTTTGTGTAGGGGATGTAGGAATAATGATGAAACTGTTGTACATATTCTCTGTGAGTGTGACTTCTTCTCCGCCCATAGGTTCGAGAACTTGTAACGTCACTTACTTGAGCCTTGGGAGCTACAAGGCATTCCTGTTAGGTAATTGCTGAATTTTGCTTCAGCTACGGATCTCTTTTCTTAAGTGATCAAAGATTTATTTTACTTCTAGGGGATAGTACAATAGACCTCCGGTCGCAGTGCGTGCTGCAACTGGAGCCCCCTTCCTCAAGTCATAAAGCACTGCAGTCCAGTGCCTTATCCGTTGTACTAACAGGGAGACGTAAAGAAGTTATAAATAAAAGAAATGTTAAAAAGGTGCTCCAAAAGAAAGGAAAGTAAGATAATTGAGTTGTAATAACTCAGTTTCCGTTTAAACAATTGACATCAAATAACATGGAAAACCTTCTTCTGAACAACTATTTTAAGTTTATCAGGTCTCTTTGCGAAAATGACTTGAGCAGAAGCTAAGATTAGCAATATTACATCACCCTGTTAATTTTTGAGAAAGTACGATTACTTAGCTTGGACAACGTCATTCTCATTTACGATGTAATATTACTCAAAGAATAACGAATATGTCCATGTACTCATTTTTAAGTACCTTTTTTTAGTGTAAATTCAAACCCAGAGCTGCTTGACAACCATTTACGGTCTACTTAGCTGTTCATTTTTTAGGGTCATTAAGATACTACCAATACGTAAAATGGATTAATTAAAGACTTCTGAAGACTTAAATACAGGTCTTAGTTATCTGTCAATCGACATTACTGTCTACCAGTCTTAAAAGCAATATGGTTGAATGTGACTTATTGGCAATGTAACTTTTTATATAAATTGTGTTATACTATTCTATATCCAATTCTTCTATAGCAGCTTCTTTTTTCTAAAAATGAACTCTGGAACGAAAACAAGAATTATCAATTCCTCCTAACAAAAATTTATTTATATGAGTTGTTAGTTATACAATCAAATATATCACTTCATGATTCCAGCTGTGTTTCAAAACGTATCTTATTTTTAAAAAAAATACTCGAAATTGGGATAGTAGCATTCTTTGTTTTTGTTCCTGTGTATTGAAAAACATTTTATTTTTATTTAAAAGCCTAATTATACAAATTAATTAGATAATAGGAAATCATCCCTCTATCTATACACTTTTACCCAGTTAAAAAATGAGCATAACATTTTTATGAAAGTAGTGACATTGAAGATTTTATGCAAGTTTAATACTGAAAAATTGAGCATTAAATTATTTGAAGAGACAACGCAGGTATTCTAATGGTTTTATGCAGATAAATTTAAAACTTTAAAAAGCATGCAGTTTTTATAAAGGTATTTGAACAGTATGCAGGTATATCACGGTGGTTTTATAATGGTTTTATGCAGGTTTTTATGACATTTTTAAGTTGTTTTTTGGCTGGGTAAATATACATTAGAATATGTTAAATTGAGCTCTTTATATTTTAAGGGGACTTATATAATGAATACTTTTAACCAGAAAATGTCTAAGTATTTAAATATGACTTTGATTTAAATGAATCTACTACTTCTGAGAAAACACGTCTCTACACAAAATCATTTGATAAATATAACTTATAGGGTTAAACAATGATTGTTTTTAAATTATTCATGCAAATGAGATAATTATGTTCAAACGGGAAAGATTTATAAAAGATGATTCGGTGAATAACTAGCTCTCTGTTACATTTATCCATTGATATTTTCTGTTAATCCATTGATATTGGCAGCCAGCCAAATAGTTCAAATCATTGTACGTCTGTGTGCTGTCTGGGTAACACCATTTTACATTATTAGGTAGATATAATATTTGGCAAAAGAGTGTAGGTTATAGTTTAATAGATTGCCCAATACAGAATTGAATGTAATTTCACCTAACGTTACTGCCCAGGGGAGTTGCAAACTTTAAACGCTTTTATCTTTTAACTTTATTTTGGCACTTAAACCATTTAAAAGTCAAAACTTCAGTTGATTGTAATATAATGTTCATTGATATAATTGTAATGAAACTTAAACCAATCTTGCCTTGTCGTAGTGGTAGGCCTTCTCATATCCATCTCCCTTATCGTGGCTGTAGGATCCTACATTGACGTATTTGCCATAGTTGGCTCCATGAGCCCCAGCAGCAGAGTGAGCGCCATGAGCCCCAAGGGCATGGCTTCCATGAGCAGCGTATCCAGCGTCTCCATGGTGACCGTGGCTGGCGAGAGCGTGGTTTCCATGAGACCCATATCCTGCGAGATGGTGTCCATGATCTCCGTATCCGTGAGCAGAAGCAGCTCCGAGGTGGCCGTAGACTGGGTAAGCCAGACTGGCCTTGGCAACTGTTGCCGTGAGCAGAACGGTCAGGAGGATGAACTGTAAGAATAGATTCTTTAAGCATAGTGAAATGAATGGGAAATTTAAATAGTTATTTTTTTTTTAATGTGTCGATGTATTAGTGCATGGATTTGTTAAAATATTTTTTTTAAAGGAGAATTTAGGTTAAAGAAATCCGAAATTGAAATTAATCTTACTGTGTATCGACAGTTTTGTTCTTACTTCTCCTATCTTAGTAAATAAGGCAACCTTCGTTGGCTATAAATGTAACTATTGATGTTAATTTTAAATTATATGGCAGGAGGATGCCGGGGCTGCGGGCACCTTTACCTTAGTAAATAAGGCAACCTTAGTTGGCTATGAATTTAGCTATTGATGTTAATTTTAAATTATATGGCAGGAGGATGACCCGGGCCTGATAAAAATAGTGACAGGGAATAACGTAATTTGTACATGTATTTCATAAAGGTAAAACTGTTTATAGGACAAACAAAAAAAAATTACGAATTTTCAAAGATTTATAATTTTTATTTTTGTTTTGTTTTTATTTTAAACAAATATGTATATAAAATATAAATCAAATCCAACAGATTGCAAGTCTAAAGTAAAAGCTGTTTGAGGTTAAGAGCTCATCTTAATCCTCAAATATTTATCTATACATTATATAAATGAGCCGCCTAGTTTCAAAACCAGATAGATCCATTTTCATAAATATTACTTTCCTTTTAGTTTTCCTTAATAACATGATCAATATTTTCCAATTATTGTATTTATCAAAGTTGTGAAATAAGTATTCCGGATTGAATGTAAGCAATAAAAAATATATAGAAAATAATGAGACATAAGACTTTTATTTAAAAAATATGTCTAACTATTAATATTATACGTCGTTTGTTTTTAGTACAATTGTGACACTAATACGTTTTGTCAATATTAATATTTTTTATTATTAAATATAATATCGAATTGTTAAAAGTACGATTCTCAACATCTCTCTTGCTATAGTAAAAAAAAACTTCACAATGAAGGTGGATAACGATCTAAATAAAACCATTCATAGTCGCTTTCGCTTAATGTAATGCATTGATTTGGCTAACAATCATTTGTATGAAGAGAAACTTTTTAATGGACAAAGGATTTTCAAGAGAAAATCATTCAACCGGAAATAACATCGCATTGTTAAATCCATGCAGGAAAAGTTGCTGGGAATACGTAGAGAAAATGTATCCAATCTCTTTATTCATTATTTCCATTTCGCTCTACTTAGAAATACAATGTGCCATTATACTTTTTTCTGATAAGTTTTAAAATTTGAGGTCTTCGAAGATAACTATTTCAGCAATAAACATTTACATATTTTTAATCTACAAAGCTTTCATCCCTAAATGCATAAATGTAACCTATGGAATAACATAAAATTTTTTAAGTGTTTTGTAATTGCTATTTAAGATTGTTTAAAAAAATAGTCTACTTAACTAGTATAGTATGCATTTGAGGCTCTAAAACTGTAAATTGTTTGCAGCTTTCATTGACCGAATTGTAACTATCAACTTAAATAGAAGAAAATTACGAAAGAAAATAAATTTTTGGAGTTTTTAGTATTGTTTTCTTTTTCTTACATAAATATTTTTTTAATTAAAAATCCTGCATGTAAGGATTATGAAGGCAACATTAGGCATAAAAGTTTAAAAAAACGCTCATCATTTATAAATTATAAAACTATTTCCAGTTGTCACTTTTTGTGAATCCCCATTGTTGAACATGATACGAGCAATGCATAAAAATCTCTATGGAATATCTAAGCATAAACGTCAGCCATTCTATAAAAAGGTCAATGGAAAACGTCTGGCATTCTATAAAATGCATAGTTATTATATAAACTGTCTGTTCTTTATACATTGCTGGTAATATGTATATTAAATATCCTACTTTTACTCTTATGAATAGTATTTATCGTTTTCAAATTGTGGGCGGAAGCGGTAGGTATCCTATAGAAATATTTTACTTTACGAAATTTTTAGACCAAGTAAAACCAAAATTTTAATTAAAAAAACGATTTTTGAAAATGAAGTAGACATGTTTTAAAATAGAAAGATTATTAAGAATCGTGAAGATGGTAACTTTTTACATATGTAAACATATAAAATTAAGGATTTAAACACAATATTGCATATATGGAAAAGTATAGATTACATTGAAGTTTAAGTTCTGTAAGCATAAATAAATTTAATTTTTGGATAAGTTATTAAACTAAACTTATACTAAAATTTAAATTGTAATTGTTAAAAAATGGATTGTAATTAGTAAATAAATTCTGTGGAAATTATAAAGCAATTCATTAATATGAAATACATTTAAAACATTTAAGTAAACAAACTCTATCCAAAAATGTAGTACATATTATATTAACATGCAAGATATATATCACCTTTAAAATTAAATTTAATACAAATATTTTTCCAATATAAAGAACATTCAATATTTAATTTTGAATTTTAAAGGGTATTTTCTCATAAATATAAATTAAAGCTACATTTCTATTAAAAATAATACAATAAAGAAATATAACTAATCATAATAAATATCTTATAACATCATTAGTAGTGGAAAATAAATATAAACATTTCCAATACTGCATTCAATCTTCTTTCTGAATTATAAATACTATTTACTATAAACGTATTTTTCTTTAAATAAGCAATGCTTTAAGAATTAAAAAAATAACTACACTTTTCATTGAAATGCCGATTTATTTAATAATTAATTTTTTTTAAATTCGTAGATATTATTATCATAATTTATCTATTTCAGGCAATCCATTTGAATAAAATTTGAATAAATGAATTATTTAAATATTTTAATGACTCATATCCAAATTCGCTGGGCAGTCGTTTTGTTTCAAATGATTTATCAGTTGCCCAGTACCCAGAGGGTTAAAACCAACTTTTTGTTTAATCTCTCGCATTGAATAAGAGAATACATAATTCAATATATTTGATTGATTAGTTATTTTTTTTTAAATCGAACATATCCATTAATAAAATCGAAAATTTGAAATTATATCCGAGGGTCCGAACTCACCATGTTGACGTTGAGCGACGTATAAAAATCCAAGAGCGAATTTCGGAAGAGTGGGAGAACTCAAACAGCACCCAATGCAATGTTGCGCTTCGGGCCACGGCAAAGGCTTTTATAGTTATATAACGTCAGGGGTACCCCGACTCTTTGCGAAAGAATAGATAAGCGAGCCTATGGACACGAAATAAAACAAATTAACAGCAAAAAAAAAAAAGAGAGAGAGAATAATAAAAGGAATGCCTATGTGTTCCAACAATGGCTTTTGGCGTGGTCGAACGCGAGATGGTGAAAGTGAATACCAAGAGTTTACAAATTGTCTCTCCATCAGATCTGTGTTTAAAAGAGGTCAGTTTTTCCGGATGTGGAGAGATTGGACCATTATGTTCCGCCGTTAGATTTACGCAGACGGTAATGCTGGGGAGATACAATGGAAAAATGGGCTCTGGAGATAGCAGATGAAGGGGTCAAGGAGGAAAAATGTATTTCTTACAAGGAGGCCCTTTTTGCGCTTTTCCTTTCCTTCTTATTTTTTTTTGGTGGAGAGGGGGGACGTTTTACAAATTGTTTTGGGTGAAAGTTTTCTGGTGAAGAATGGTTTTTTTTGGGGGGATGGATCGGGAAGAATGGTTGGAGGAATGGGAGATGGACAGATTGTATGTCTGGGATGGTAACGGAAGCGGCGAAGCGGTTGAATAAGTTTTACGAAGTGGATTGTGTCATTAATTAAGATGTTGAGCTGTGTCTGTTCGGGAAACGCGATAACGTCTCTGGGTTTAGATTTTGTTGTTTGGTTTTAGCTTTGGAATATGATATTACTCCCTTTTGTAAAGAAAGAAATCTCTTGTTGGGAATGTACACTCGTAGCTTAAGATTATGTCTAATATAGATGAGACTTCTTAGTGAAAGCCAGGTTTTGTGCAAATCTGATTAAGGAAGACCCGAGCCCCAAATCCTAATTTGTTTATTAATGAATTCAGAAATACCATTTTTTTTATATTATTAGAACATCTTTTTCTGAACAATAATCAAAAACAAAAATATAATTAAAAAATTATTTTCGTTATTTTTTGCGTTTTTTTATGCTTAAAAAGATTTTTTTTAAAAACATTACTCATCTATCAATTTTTAATGTTTTAAAATTTTTTAATGGATTAAATAAGTTCAAAGTATATACTACAAAGGTATTAATAGACTTTTGCAGATTTGTGGTTCAATTGTCTTCAAAAACTAATTTTTAAGTTCACAACCCAAAAATTATTCAAATTTTTAAGTTTAATAATTTGTAAAAAACAAATTTATAACTTAATTTAAAAAAGCTATTCATACTTTTATAAAACATATATTAGAGCTTCTAAAACTATTAACAGTTTAGTTTTAAGTTAATTATTTACAAAGCCTTAGCATTTTAAACGCGACCAAAATTTAAAAAAAATATTTTTAGTAAATGACGATTGTTGCAGACGAAAAGTCTGTATAAAGATGATAAATGGTATATAAACATCTAAAAATATATATGTTCTGTTTCTTTTACGGTTTTGAAATTTTGTACACACCTTCTTAAGTAGGTAAGTTTAGCATCATTTTATGACGAAAAAAATTAGCAATTCTTCCGGATTTTGGGGCTCGAGTCCCCCTTAAATTAAAATAATGTTGATATTGGAAGAAATTGAGGGGAGCATTGAGTAAAAAATATATAAATTTTGAATTTATTTTAATCGTCATTTATTTGGATATTCCACAATTAAAAAAATAATTCTATCAAAAATAAGAATTTTTCGATAAAAGATATTTTTAAAAAATACGGAAACACGGTTTTTTTAAGATTAAATTTCTCGATATCGTTTGCTTGACATTTTTTCATAAAATATATTTAATTTTTGTTTAGAAAAAGTTATACATAAAAACATTAAGGGAGCAATAAAAAATTGACGTAAAAAGCTAACCCTTGCCACTCCTCATTATTTTTAAGCTTCTAATTAATATGATTGGATTAGGCTTTCGGATTTTTATTCCAGCTGGCCGATTGTGCTCAATGATTTCAAATTGTGCACATTTAATTGAAATAATCATTTTATATAGCATATTTTCCTGCATGTAAATGCCAAAATTATTATTTATATTTTCTGTAATTTGCAAACACTGTAATTATAATGCATGCAATCTGTAATTTATTCAAGATTATCTGGTGCTTAAACAATAGGGAAGACTGTTGTTCCTTGATCACAGTGTACCTCGGATCACTCCTAGTTATTCAGTAGATACAGAATAACAAGGGGAGAACCATTAAAACTCAAACCACTTCAAGTAATACACATTAGCCAGCAGTTGTCACCAACTTACGTTGTCACTGCATATTGTTTGTTTGATTTACGAGTGTTTTAAGATTTTAATATTCATTTCTAACAGCTTAAGTTTTCAGTTTATGATTTCTCAGTGTTCAGTGATACAAGTTGAAGAGTCTTCACTAAAATCTTTTGATACCTTATTAAGTGGAGAGCAAAAATTATATGTTATTTAAGTGATTCATTCATAACCTAAAGACAACCTGAATTTTTTCCTTTTAAGCGGAATACTCTAGAACCTTAGAACACCTAACATTATGCACCATTAATCAATGCTCGTAGGTGCTTGATGTTATATTATTTGTTTTACAAAAGAATGCTGAAAAGCAAAGCACAGGGTGATGGATCCTGTTGATCATACATCCATGATGAAAAAGATGTAACAGTATGGACTGAGAAGACCATTTATATTATAGAAGCATGTACATTTTGTAGAGTAAAATTTGCCATTTTAGTGCGGCAAATTAAATCATTAAAGATTCTGCAATTGACCAAGTATACCAAACGATAAAAAAAAATTGTTTTAAAGATTGATCCAAAGTACATTGTATTGTGATCCAAAGTACATTGTATTGTGATCCAAAGTACATTGTATTGGGATCCAAAGTACATTGTATTGGGATCCAAAGTACATTGTATTGGGATCCAAAGTACATTGTACTATGATCCAAAATACAAAGGGTCGTGTACCATTGATCATTTTGTGTGCAGTTTTTTAGGATACCCATTGCCTAAAAAATTGTAAAATTCGCGTTTTTTTAATATTACTAAAATTAAAGATTGGAATATTCTAAATATGCTTGCAAAATTATAAATTGTATCTCTTTTAATGAGTTATTTGAGATTGTATGCTGAATTGAGAAGTTTGTTTTTCAAGGAACGAAAAATAGTATTTTCTCATTGTTTGGTTTTCCTTGATATTAAGTTTTTCGAAATGCTAAGGCTATTTTTATTATTAATAAAGAAATGTATAATTTTTAAAGCATATTGTAAACTATATGTATATTATAAACTGGATAAAAATTAGCTCTGTGAGCAGTAGTTCTTTTTAAAAAAATACTACAATAAAATTTGAGTTTTAAGTAAAAATGTTATTATGAATAAATTTTTATATAAAACTGAAATGCATGTAGTATAACAACTTTTAATACCGTTTCTTATGTATAATAGTTCAAAGTATCTAAGAAAAAAATGTGGGGCAAAAATTAAAATGTTTAAAAATTGTCTCAGCGTTTCAAAACAATTTTTAAAATTTGTAAAACTTTAAATTTTGAAAAAAATATAAACTATAATTTAATTTTGTGTGAAATATTTTTTGCTTACGTAAATTTAAATAACATACATTAAGATTTGTATTCAAAATTTCACGAATTATAAAAAAAAAATTAGATGATACCATGTCCCATCAAAAAATACATTTCTAAATATTTAAGAACTAAGAATATATATTATTATTAATATTATAAATGAATCAAATTAAAAGTAAAATGAGATTGTGTGGGTTAAAATAGAAAAGTAATGTTAATAGGCACTTTCAGATGAGATTTTTAAAAATTTATCGAGAAGTGTTTTTAAAAGTGATTGATCTCACTGCAGATTTTATACTTTGTTTAAATGGATATTGTTGAACTTTGCATTCAAGTTGTTATCATTATACCATTATTAAAAATGTTTTTTAATGGTAACGTTTAATGAAACGGATGTAATAAAATTTCATTGCATTCAATATAATAATTCATTTGAATTGAATTTATCGGAATCTTTTTTCAGAAGTATTACAAACATTTCGAATCATTGAGCAACGTTTTCCCATTGAAAATGAAAGTTAAAATGTCAATCTAATAATCAAGTTAGAACTGTTTTAAGATTTTCAACTACTGCCAAAAGGCTTATAGGATATACTTAACATATTGCCATATAAAACTAGGTCAACATAATCAATATACTATTGAAGAATATTTTATTCAAATTTCTTGTTAGTAAGTGTCTGGAGTTAACCAAATATTTTAAAACTTCTATACGATCTTCCACTATATGTTTTCTTCCTTAAAATTTTCTAAAACATCAAGAGTTTCCTATCTATATGTTGCCTATCTACTTTAAGATAGACAACAACCGTTTATAATTCCGATAAATATACGTTTCTATATTTCTGTTCCAATATTTGTTACAAAGCATATCTGCGTGTTATAATTAAGCGCCAAAAGGGTCAATGATATCTCATTAACGGTATTACAGGTATTACATTGCTACCTTTTAACGATACCGTTGTCCTAATGTTTACTATACAATTACAACATATTGGAATATAATGATGTCATTAGTGCCTTCCTGGAAAAGGGATCGTTAAATATAAGTTGTTTGTAGCAGTAATTTAGTTGGGAAACAAAGCGCGGACAATTGTTAATTTGTAAACGTGTTTAAATGCTACTGATATAATTATAATAAGCTGCGGAATTTTTTTGTATGTGTATTGATAACTTTTAAGGTGAATTTTTGAATGATTAATGTTATTCAGCTCAATCTAAAATTTTAGTGTTTTATTAGTAAAAATTTATTATAAGTCAATAGGATTTGTGTTAATGTTCTTTGTTTATTTTATATCTTAAAGATGTGAATAAATGTGTTTTGATGTGTAACATTTTTAAAATCGGGGGTTCAATGAACATATTCATGTCGGATCAAATGAATGTAACGGAAATATGTCAAATTGCCTTGAGTGCGCGTGCAACTGGTATATACCCACAGTAGGATTAGTATACATTTAGCTCTGCGAGTGGAAATTACAATGCAAAAAAGTTAAAAAATAAAACGGGATGAGTTGAATTGCTTATTGAAGTCCTGAGAGATTTTCTGTAAAGGAACATAAATAACATAAAGTAACATAACATCTGTAAAAATAAATTCAACATGGATTCTTGACTTTTAAAAGTTGAGGATTGTTATTTATTATATTTTATTAAAGTTACTACAAGTTCATACAAGTTGAAAGCGGTTGATTTGATTTTGTGTCCCAAAATTATTGATAAATTGAATTTGCACGCAATCCCACTGATAAGTTTGACGTTGCACTCTTTAAATCCAGTGAGGTCACCGCAATAGACTACCAATTTTTTTTCAAACTAATTTTAAATCAGAATAATTTTCTTAGATAAAAAAAATTGATTAATGAATTTGAACCTTCTATTAAATCAAATTAATAATTCCCAAAATTCGATTTTATATTAAATATGAAATGTTACAATTTCTTAAATTTTATTGCATAATAATTTAATTTATACGTTTCCTGTTATTTTGATTATTTAACAATTTTTAAATAGATGCAATGCAAGATAAAATTCAACAAAATATGTTTATTGGTTTTCAACTTTAAATAATTCAATAAACTGATACTCTCCCAAAAGTTTTATTTGATTTCGTTAGGTCTTCAGGTATATTTAAACCATCAGGTATATTTCGTTATATAATTTTTTTGTGGTATTTATATTCAAATAATACAAATATTATTGCTGAATCATTTGTCTATGAATAAGTTCAAGCATAATGTAAAATGGTCTTTCCACAAAATACAGATTCAAATAAAATTGCATTATAAAAGAGATTAATTAAAACTACGTAATATGTAGTCACTTGAGTACTTTACTTACTTATTTTAGTTAATAATTTGATGTTTCACTGTTTAAAAAGTACAATACTTATTTTTGTGACTATTTAGAAAGTGAACTTTGTGTATAATCAATTTCAAACACGGGATTTTAAAGTAATATTTTATAAAAAACAAAAGTCCCATAAGATTTTAGAATGAACAAGAGTGCGACACAGCCATAGTCTATAAATTGAGGGTTCATACAGTTAAGAGCATATATACGAACGTTTTTTATTAAGCAACTCCACGTTTTTTTTAAGAAAATGTATTGTCTTTTAATGCTTGAAAAATATGAGTTAACTTTTTCCTAATACATTATTAAGTATATTTAAGTCAACCTGAAAACAACTTGCGTGTAAATATAAAATTAAAATTACGAAACTTTCGATTAAAATTAAAATAAATTATGTCAAACCTTACTTCTTGCAATTACAGTGAGAATTATTTACAAGGCTAAACATACATATACTACAATGTCTCGTCACGGCGTGTTCTAGGTAAGTTGTGAAAAGTCTAACACCATATTTTACTTTGAAAATTATATGAAGCAAAAAAAAATTCAAACAACCGTTACATTAGATTAATATCGTTTATTAATAATTCCGTCTACAAATAAAAGCTCTAAACGTTTATCATATTTGTCATAAATAAAGAAAAACACAGTTATGATAAATAGTATACTAAAGTATACAGGGTGTTTCCAAATTACCCCTACAAACTTTAAGGGAAGGTAGAATACATCGAAATAAACTTTATTTACATATAAACGTAACCAGAACGTTTTAGATGATACAATGTATCGGAAATTACATTACTCCTTATGCAATGTGTCAATTCAAATATTGGATACCATAAGTCAAAACACCTGTTCAAAGTTAAAACTAGATAGGATTATTTCTGAGAGTATCAAATTACCAGAGGTGTTTTAAACGCTTGATTCCTACTAATGATGGTAAATTTGATCATCTGAGGTGACATTATTTACAGTATCCAGCATTTACATTGAGCTATTGAAAACAAAACATAAAAAAACAGGAAGAATTTTAAAATATATATCTGTAGGTGCGTATAGAAGAATCTCATTTTAGCAGAAGTTTGTCCTTTTACCTAAAAGAGATAAACTGTCTTTGAAGCTTCTTTGATATACTTTGACGGAAATCATTTACGCAAGTTTATTTGTCTTGAATAAAAGACGACTGAGGACTTAAATAATATAATTTCGACCTCTTTCATTCACTTGAAAAGCAAAGTCCCATTACTTCTTTTATTACAGACACCATGTGAAGCCCACCAAAGACTTCTTTGTTTGATTGCCTCACTCCGTTACCCAACATGCAGTTTCTGCTACAATAGCTGTAGGATATTTTAGATGCTTAGAACTGCGAAAATAGGCAAGCATTCCTATGGACAACATCTCTTGTCTTTCTGATTCTCTTATTAGGGTGATTTTCTTTTGCAACTTTAGACTTTTCTCTACCAGGTAAAGGGGCCCTCATTGTTATATTCGCCCCATAAATTCAAAACTGATTAATGGTTAGGATATATCTTTTTTTAATCTGTCCTTGATCAAGGTTTCAATCCGCTTTGTCAATGTAAGAAACAATACTTGATAATGCTTGGTGAATAAGCGGGGGGTGGGGGTTGTTAAAACGAGCTATTTGAACTTGTGGGAACTCAATCACTCTTATAATTAAACAAAGAAAAAAAAATTATATATTATTTTGTTTTTGTTAGTAATAAAAAATTAGATATCTAAGAAAGATCGAAAGTTTAACTGCTTTTTTACATTTTGCTTATGTCTTCATACAGCCATTTTACACAACACTATTTATACAAACTGTCAATTATAAATTAACCAGGTTAATATTGAAACAAAATCACAATGTATATTTAAGGTAGATTGTATTTCATTAAAGTATTTTGACAAGGAGATCATAATAGTTTCAATTATATTTATTTAGAAATTAATTGTTGATAAAGATCGAATAAATTTTAATCATTATGTACAAAAGCGTTTCTTTATACTAAATATTTACCTAATATATTGACAAATATATTCCATTTACTAATACATTGAAAATTATATTCCATTAATAAATATAGTGAAAAATTTATTCGTTAATGTTTGTTAAATAAACATTTTATTAAGTGAAGTAAAATATATATAACATAAATACTCAAATAGATAATAAACATAACTACTAAGACGATTGTTTGTGGAAAAAATTATTTAGATGTTAAATACATTTACTAAATCAGAATTCAAATATTATTAACATAATATTCATTTAAGTCTCAATCACGTATGTTGCTCCAGAAAAGGTAAAAATTATGATTTCAGTTCTAACAAATAAAATTTCATTTACAAAATACGGTTCTTTATGATAAATATTAACTAATATATTGATAAATATATATTCCATTAACTAATATATTGAAAATAATATTCCATTAACAAATATATGGCACAATAAATTCGTTAATCTATGTTAAATAAACAATTTATTAAGTAAAGTCAAATATATATAATATTAATACTCAAATAGATAATAAATATAACTACTCAGACGATTCTGTATGGAAAAATTTATTTAAATGTTAAATACATTTACTAAACCAGAATTCAAACATTTTTAATATAATATACATTTAAGTCTCGATCACGTATTTTGCTCATGAAAATGTAGCAATGATAATTTCAGTTCCAACCAATACACCTTTCCATTTACAAAACACACTTCAATCATACCTCTTTAAAAGAAAACCAACACAATGAAGATAAACCCAACCAAAACATGTTCTTAACGAGCATTCTTGTAAAAATCTCCAAGCGTGGACAAATCTCAAATTCAAATGAACACGCATCACATAACGCACGTTTCTTTGTTGGTTTTCTAGCATGCCAGTCTCTCTACCAACATCGCTAAGCTCTAATAACCCCTTTAAGTCATTAAAGCGTTGCCAATCACGTGTGCTCGTCCATTGTTTTCGGTGCTTTTTTAACGGAAGCGCGGCCATCATTAGATGCCGAGAAGGGTTCATCTGAGTGTGGAAGGGAGTCTGTTGTTTCCGATGGTATCGGGACTCGAACAAATGAACCGCGTTGGAACGGCCGGGTCAGAGAGATTGTGTGGTCAGATACACCGTGTTAGGATAATTGCAGAGAAAAGGAATCGTTTGTCTTAGACATTTTTTTAGAGGAATGGTGTCGGTGGTTGTGTGTGGGGGGGTCAACAGGGGTCCGCGGGGCGGAATAAATATTTATCGCTTATGAAGTAAACGTATGTTTTTAAAAATATACAACAGTCATTCTCATTGTTGAATTTATTTTTGTTAAAATACTCAGGAAGTAGATTAAAGGAACGGATAAAATATATAAGTGAGCGATGTTATGCTTTTTAATGTATCGTTCTGTCATTTAGTAATTTATAAATGTATAAAACAATGAAATTATGTAGAAATTTTTTTTAAAAAATGTTTTTTTATATAACTACGAGAACACTAAGAGTTGTACATCTGGACTGTAAAAAAAGGTACTTAAAATGAGTACATGAACTTACTCGTTTTTCTTTGAGTACAATTGCATCGCAAATGAGCGATGGCGTATTCAAATTTAAGTAATCGGACATTCTCAAAAATGATAAGTGTTGTTTACTATTACTAATCTCAGATTCTATCCAAGCCATCTTAACTAAGCGAACTGACACACTTAAAATAGTTGTCAGAAGATGGTTTTCCACATTACTTGATGTCGATTGCTTAAATGGAGACTGAGTTATCACAACTTAATTATCTTACTTCCCATTCTTTTGGCACATATTTTTAACATTTCTTTTTGTTTATAACTTCCTCATGTCGCCCTGGTAGGCACTGGACTGCGATGCCCGAGGTCCTGGGTTTGATTCCCGGTAAGTCTTGGTTGTATTTGTTGACATTTACTGAAATTGATTTAGGAAGACAGCCTATGTGGGCAGGCCACTGCTCTTTTTATTCATTTTACTCATTTTTTAATACATGCCGTTTTCAAAAATGAAACTTATGCATTCGGAGCTGTGATAAGCATTGAACGCACTCAAAAATGAGTACATTTTGCTTACTTTTGAGTACCTATTTTACAGTGTAGAAATTAAAATTTCCTACTGTAAAAACTTCCTCAATAATAAGACATATATAAGCCTTACAATAAATGCTTAAAAATTAATTATTTTTCAATCAAACTTCCGTTATGGATAATAATGCATTTCAACCTTCTGTCACAATATGTTCTCTATTTTAGGTTTGGGGCGGACTGGGTATTAAAAATATTTAAGAACATACATAATAATGGGTTAAATAAGTCCACAGATGTTTTGGTTATAAAACTAAAGTTTTAAACTCGTCATATGTATAGTTTCAATTATGTCGTATCAGGACCGCTCTTATCAGCCTTAGGCCCCTGTGCGAACTTGTATCTTTTCTTCTACTGCAAATGTAGTTGACAATCAACTACAAATTTTCGATGCGACTACATTTCATTTGAATAGAATGTTTATTAGGTAGCAGTTTACATAATATATTTTGTGTTGTTTTTTATTGAAAATTATAATTATTCCTTACAGACAATTCGACGTCAATGATTCATAGTGATGTTTATATACTTAGAATGCGTAGAAGTACACATTCAGAATAAAAAGACTGAAAAATCTTAAGTTAAAAAGAAAGAAAAAACATTAGAAATTCATTATTTCTGTAACATTAACATTTTACGCATTTTTCTCTGATGAGCGTGGTGTCCCTTCCAACTTCCAAGGCTGGCGTGGGACTGTATACAATGGCACTAGTCGCACACCCCTAGATAAGTCATGTGTTATATACTGAAAAATAAGCATGCATTTTATTGAATTTAAATTATAATTACTCAAAAGCTTTTATAAGTGAGCAATTAAACAAACTTGATTGCAATCTTATTCCTTAAAGCTTAGTTTAACAGAACATAGCCCTATTACCACACGAACAAAAATATTTCCAAATCCATTCTTTCAATAAACCACACTTTTTAAAATATAGAGAAAGACCCACAAGTGCACAAAATATTTACTCCGTATGTCGAAATACACGCAAAAAGTGCAAAGTGTTTGGACAACAATACCAGTGCAACTTATGGTGCCATTTGAGAGGGGTGTGGCACACAACAGATAACTTTTACACACTAGGTGACGCTTCCAGCTTCTCACTAATGAACCCGAATAACGGTTTACAAACACTTGACACTGTTCTACATTGTTGGGGGATTTCATTTCCCTATCTGGAAGAATGCGCATTGTTTCTGCTGCTTATGCAAAGTTGAGGGTCGGCTGTCACTCACGTGTAGGGTGCGGGGAATGGAGTCCATTTATGCGAAAGCTGAATGCGTTTAAAATATTTTAAAACAATACCTGAATGTGTTAGTGTTATCAGGGTTCGAAATTAGCGGCCGTTAGTTGTATTTTGCGCCTAAAAATTTTAGTTTGACGACCGTTATTTTACACCCCGTCGTCATTTTTGATGGGCAACTTTTTTATAAAAATTTCAATTTGACAAGTGTTTACACTGTGAAAAAGGTGCTTGAAAATGAGTACATGAACGTACTCGTTTATCTTTGAGTACAATTGTATCGTAAATGCGCGATGACGTACTCAAATTTAAGTAATCGTACTTTCGCAAAATTGAGCAGTGTGATTTAATATTGCTAATCTCATCTGCTGTTCAAGCCATTGTAACAAAGCTTCCCGACACACCTAAAATAGTTGTTCAGAAGATGGTTTTCCACAATATTTGATGTCGATTGCTTAATGGAAACTGAGTAATTTCAATTCAATTATCTTACTTTCCATTCTTTTGTCGCACCTTTTTAACATTGCTTCGGTTTATAGCTTTTTATTCCTATTTTTAACAATCCAGTCTTCATTTTTTACATCATTCCGACTGATGTAGAAAGAGGCCGAAAAATTCGCTTTCTTTGCTTGGCAATTTCTGTCTTGATATAGTTTTTTGTAAGTGCTTACCTTTTAGCGTTCAATGGCTGTTCGATTTTGAAAGTTTATCACGTTTTTTATTTTTGTCCTTCTACCTAAAGTATCAAAATTTGTTTGCTTATCAAGTTAAATGTGTAGTTTTCAACTATGCACCTTATTTTGGAATTTAACTAATGGTTCAATATTAGCAGCCGTGGTTACAATTGCTGTGTCAATTTTGCACGTGGACAAATGTAATCATAACTATAACAACACAGTTTACATTTTTACTTGGCCTGAAAACAAGTTCATCATTTCTGTTGATGTTGATAACATTATTACAGTAATCCCTGAACCAGCAATTGGCAGACATATAAGAGATTTGACATTTGCAGTCGCTTTATCATTGTTCAATCTTCAATAAGTAATCTGATTCATGTAAATGGTGTTTTTTAGCCATGTCATAAGTTTGTTAAATGTTGTGTGTTTAGTTAAATAGTACAATAACAGAGAGAAAAAAAAAAGCTTTTTAAGAAAAATTTTAATATTCAAATTTCACGTACAGTTCTTCCAAGACAGGGAAATAAAAAAAATTGACCCTAAAAACTTTAAAAATAACTAAATGAAAAAGTTCGAAAAACTTGCGTCAACCATTTGTAAATCGTGTATTAACGCATTAATATTGTAAACTAAAACAAAATTCTTTAAAATAAAACTACATGTTAAATTTTGCTCATATTTCTGATCGCCCAGGTTTTACTCACAAAAACGTTCGTACAAAAAAACGGTTTGAGATAAAAACACAAAACAAAAACTGGCAGAAGTATAACAAAGTACAATTCAAAGTATAACAAAATATAAAATAATTATTATGTGTGTGTGCGGTTTATGGGTATTTGAGGGGCGTTATATTTTATTATATTATATTATATTGTATTGTATTATATTATATTATATTATATTATATTATATTATATTATATTATATTATATTATATTATATTATATTATATTATATTATATTATATTATATTATATTATATTATATTATATTATATTATATTATATTATATTATATTATATTATTATATTATATTATATTATATTATATTATATTATATTATATTATATTATATTATATTATATTATATTATATTATATTATATTATATTATATTATATTATATTATATTATATTATATTATATTATTGCATTTGACTCGTTTGTCCGGGTCACGTGTAACTAGCGGACATTGAAAACAAAATTGTATAAAATCAATGATAAATTATATAAAAAATTTAATTGCAAGTTCTTATTGTAACATATCACCAAATAGCGTGTTTTTCATTATGTATCTATATTACTTATAGTTATCTCCCAATAACAGTTTTTTAAAAATGAAAAAAAAATATGAACCTAGTTGCACTGACCCAACTTCACTCTATATGAAGGTTTTAAATTTTGTGCAGTTAAAACACTATAATTTCATAACACGTTCCAATTTAAACCAGAGCAATGCTCGAGTTCGAATAATATCCCTAACGTTAAAATACTGTTAATAATATTCTCTCTCAATGATCCCTTCTTTACCAATGGCCCTTTTTACTTTATAGATAAAAAGTATAGTTTATAAAAGATAGATATATCATTACCATACATGTATTATTTTCGCCATACATATAGGTATAATATTTTCTTGACTCAAACGTTTGCTTTGAATTCTAATTATACAAAAGCCAATTTCGAATTTTAATTATTGTTGTGAAATTATTTGTATATTTTATTGTAAATTTGAGTAAGTGTTTACTTGAATTGAATAATAGTTGCTTCTTAAAAATTATGTTTCCTCATGTGAAATTTTGTTACGACTAATTTAATATTTTCTATTGAATATATTAATCTGAACACAATTTAAAGCTTTGAATTTAACAAATATTGGAGGTGCAATTTGGAATTTATAATTAAAAAGTTCTATTAAGATACACTTAATTTAAGTATTTTTAAAAACATCAAGAAAATATATGGGAAAGAAACCAAAATGTCGAGAAAGCTTCTGAAAATATTTAGTAAAAGATAAGTTGTTTTTAAATTCTATACGCCCATAATAATATACTCTAAAGGTTTCAGCATATATGGTAGTAGTAATTTTAGTTCTAATAACTTAAATAAAACTATTTGATTACATTTCTACAATTTGATAAATATTTTATAAAATGTTTGTTTAAAAAAAATTTTAATAAAATATATTTTGAAATAAATGTTTTTTTTCTCTTTTAGAGAATAACTGTTTCACATAACAAGTTACTAGAAAAAGTAGTTTTAAAAAAAATTGTCTTAAAATCCAATTTTAGACGTAAAACTGTGTTAACTGTCACTTTCAAATACTAAAAGAATTTTTACCTCAATTGTCCTCGTATTTCAATAAAATGACTTTCTAAAATCATCATCATTTTCTTTTTCTTTGTGAATATTAGTACAAGTGATTTAAAATACAAAATGCAAATGGCAATTGCTTTTTAACGGTTTTTTAACGGTTTTGTCCCTGTTCCTAAATTTAATTTTTCCCCCCTTCACATATCACATTTATCTTACTTGCTAACAAGTTCCATGAATCAAATGGCAAAAAAAACCTTCACATCTTAAATCTTTCCAACACTAATGTAAGTTAATACAAATATGGAAATTTCATGAAATACAATAAATTAATTCCTAAAACTGTGAATTAAATTGAAAAAAGGGGGTTGAAATTTTACCTTGGCCGAGTCTGTAGCAATTATTTGAGTGACCGTTTGACCTAATCTCTTTCTTTTCGAGAGTGCATGCTGACCGCTTGTTTGATAAAAGGCTTGATACCTGATCCGGGTGTAGTCGTACTGACCAAGAATCGAACCCAATTAACAGAGCCTTTGAAAGCGACAAATCAGTTCATGTATATTTAATTAGTGTCGCAGTTTGGACGGAATTCCTAATGACCAATTAAAGACGTTTTGAAATTGCAATTGGGGAGAGAACTTTTGAGATTATTGTGTCTCAAATATTTCATACGAATTTTTCAACCACTTTGTCTTTTAGAAAATCGGATAAAAATTATTTAGATAAAAATTCAAGGCTATATCAAAACTTTGATTGTTTTAGGATAATTTTAATATTATATGTTATTGAAATTGCATATTTAATAAAAATCAAATAATGTTTCAAAAGAAAGTTCTTTTATTATTAAATGTCAAAGATTTTAGTTAGATTTGCAAGTTATAATATTTTCAAGAGCTTTTTAGTATTTGTTTGATTTTTGTGTCTTAGTAATACTGCTTTTTAGTCACATTTAGAAGTTATAAATTTTATTGGAAGCTTACATTTAAAATCTACTAAGTAAAAGCTATTTCAAGAAGGGAAAATAAAAAAAAGCAGAATGATTTTTTTTACTTTAAATTCATTGACCATATAAAATATTTAATTAACTTTGTCTATTCATTAGAAAAATGAACACTAATAAATATATTTTATATTAAGAAGTATATTTAAGAATTTATGACAACATTTGACCAAGTTTATCTCTGCAGATACATTTGGATACACCAAGCACAAATTCAAAAAAAAAATGCCATTTTTTTTTCGTCATAAAACAATGCTATATTTAAGAAGGTGTGTACAAAATTTCAAAACAATAAAAAAACAGGACTTATGTTTTTTTAGATGTTTATATACCATTTATCATCTATCTACACACTTTTCATCTGCAACAATCGTTATTTACTCAAAATATTTTTTTTACATTTTGGTCACGTTTAAAATGCTAAGTAAAAAATCACGTTTAAAATGCTAAGTAAGTAAATGCTTTGTAACTTATTAACTTAAAACTAAACTGTTAATAGGTTTTAAAGCTCTAATATTTGTTTTAGAAACGTATGAATAGCTTTTTCAAATTATGTTATAAATTATTTTTTTACGAATTTAAAACATAAATATTTGAATATCTTTCACATTCTGAACTTAAAATAAGTTTTTTAAAAACTATTAAAACCCAAATCTTTAAAAGTATAGTCATACGTATATAGTACCTACCTTGACGTTATTTAATCAATAAAAAAAATTAAAAATTGAAGGAGCAGGAGGAGTGATTTTTTTAAAAGTCTATTTAAGCTTAAAAAACGCTAAAAATAACAAAAATAATTTTTTTAAATATATTTTTGTTTTTGATTATTGTTCAGAAAAAGATGTTCCAATAATATAAAAAAAATATATTTCTGAATTAAATAATAAATAATTAGGATTTGGATCTCAAGTATCCCTTAATACAGCGATTCTCAACCTGTGGGGCGCGCCCCCCTAGGGGGGCGGGAGCACACTAGAGGGGAGGCGCAAGAATATCCAAGAGAAAATATTATTTAAAAAAAATGATTAACTGAAAGGAAAGCACACATACACATAGAACACAAAATACATTTCGACATATTTAACAAATAAAGTAAAACAACTTACTAAATCAAAACTTACTTAATGAAAACATACTAAATTAAAAACAAATTTAATAATTATTAGTGACTTCCTTCGGTATGTCTTGCAGGGCAAAGTTTTTCGAAGGAAGGCTTAATATTAGAAATAGCCACTCTCAGTTCTGTTTCTATATTTAGCCGAGAATCTATATTTTGTCTTCAAAGAAGCCACAGCAGAAAATCCAGTTTCACAAAGGTAGGATGTTGAAAATGGTAATAGAATGCGAAATGCCCTTGTTTTTAGTGCAGAAAAATCATCCTCTATTCCTGACCAAAATTCAAATAGTGATTTATTACTACATTGTCTTTTGGTTTCGCCACTTGTCGTGAAGTCTATGAATTTTTTTCCCTCATCAATTGAGAGTCTTTCGGGAGTCTTATGAAATGGATCCCTAACCCACTCGTAACTTGCTATCAGTTTGTAGCAAGAAAATACTTTTTAAAATTCTTTGCCAGCATGGCTAAATGATTTTCAATGGTTACAAAAACAACTTTTACATGTTCTTCTTCAGCCTTGTAAGTTTTAGTATAATCATCCACATTTGCAAACATTGTTAGGTTTTTTTGCTATAAATTTCTGCTCCACAATTCCAATTTGCTACAAAAAGCATTAACTTTATCACTCGTATCCAACATATGTGTATTTGCTCCTGGGAGTTGAAGATTCAAGTTATTTAATATCTCGAATATGTAGACAAAATAGCTCAATTTCAGCACAAATAAACCATCGCAAAAATTCTCGGCTTCCGGTCTGTTTTCTTCTTCTAGGAAAATAGCGATTTCTTCTCTTAATTCATAAACACGTTGCAAAAATTTCGCAAGTGATAACCATCTTGCCTCGAAATAAAATTGTAACACTGAATGTACTTTACAAAGTGCGGAAAAGATTCTCGATTTCAGGGGTCTCATTTTTATATAATTTACTACGGTTACAACCGTCACAATATTCAGACCAGGACTCATTTCCTTCGAAGCCAAAGCTTCTCTATGGATCATGCAATGTATCCAGACGCACTGAAGCGATTTTTGTTTTACAAGTGCTTGTATACTTTGGAATCTTCCGGACATTGAACGAGCTCCATCGGGGCATATTCCGACGCAATTTTTCCATTCTATGTTTGCCTCGTTCATAAAATCATTTAATATAGCAAATAAAGCGAGCGCTGTTGTTTTGAGTTCTATTGGTTTGCAGAAAAGTAGTTCTTCTACTACTGACATATTATCACATAATCGAACATAGGCAATTAAATGAGCATCTTTATTACTATCTGTTGCTTCATCAAACTGCATTGAAAACAATTTGTCACGCAACTTCGAGAAAAGCTGACACTGTACATCATCTTCAGCTATATCACCAATTCGACGAGCAACAGTATCATTTGAAAGAGGTGTGGACTGCAATTGTTTTGAAAAATTATCTCCAAACGTAGTTTCTACAATCTCAATTGCTGCTGGCAAAATAAGCTCCTCACCAATGGTGTGAGGTTTTTGTACATCTGGCTATTTTATATGAAATTTTGTAAGATGCAATTAAAGCTTTTTTATTCACAGACAAAAAAAATGATTTTTACTTTTTATATGATTTTAATTTTAATTCGAAGAATTCTCTGGGTGTGTTGACGTACTCACTATGAAACGTTTCCAAATGTCGTTTAAGTTTATTAGGTTTCATGCTGTCTGCGGCCAATATTTTTGAGCAAATGATACACAGGGGCCTTTCTTCTTCATTTACTTCAGTACTGGTAAACCCAAAATGTAAGTATTCTTGAGAATATTTTCTTGATTTTATTTTCGGAACCACGCTCGTCTGTGTACTTGTTGATGCTTAACTATCGTCTAATGCTCGCTTACTTCCGCTTAAAAATTTATCCATGAGTCTGCGTAAATCTGCTGCCGTGAATATTTAATATGGTCTGGTGAATTACAATTAACACGAAAACATATATAACATACACATTAACGATAGATTCGATAGCTATAGAAGGATCGACTCGAATGAGACTGGCTGGAATTGAAACTTGTATTATCGAACATTTTCCTTCTTCCTATGAGAAAACATTTGTTCTGCGCATGCTTGAGACGACATCGGTCGTGTGGATTCTCTTCCGCAAACATTACCTATTTTTTCTCTTTTGTTTAGTCATGCTTCTGTTTTATTTTTTTTATTATTCGAAAAAATGTATTCCCAGTTTCTAAATTTAGCTCATTCCGTCTAGGTTAACTTTCATTAACGAATTTTTCTACTTTCATATTCTTTTAACGTTATCTCCCTGTTTGGCTTTCATTTGAAATATAATATTTAAATTTTCCCCGCTTTCATTCGCTTCATCTGTTCACCGTCCGCTTGGCAAAATGCCAGATGTTGTTTTTACATCAATGTTGGCTCGCTTTTACTCTTGTTTTGACAGTTAGTTAAAAATAATATAAAAACAGAATCCAAAATACTCAATATACCTTACTGTTGTATACATTTTATTGTAAGCGGGGGGCGCGATGAAAATTATGATTGAAAACTGGGCCGCGAATACTGAAAGGTTGAGAAACGCTGCCTTAATAGTTAATGATGCGAGATTCTAAACACGACTGACCATATGGGGAATAAGATACCAGTCTGCTCGGAGTTGTTTTTAAAAATTTAAGGTAATTACGTAGTGTCTAAGCATATAGCACTTGGTAGCGCCTAGATTAATATTTTATAATTAAAAATTTAATATGTTTTTAAAAAATGGCAGGGGATTTAGATGCTTAGATGCCAAAACCGACAACGATATGTGACGCTCCATCGACTGCTCTGAGGAAGTTCTAGCTTTTTTTTAAACACTTCTGATGCGAGCCGACTTAGATTCTGAGACATTAACCGACTTAGATTCTGAGACGAGTTATGATAGTTATGATGCGAGATTTTAAAACGACTGAGATTCTAAAAAATACTGAAAATTGTTGAAACGGAATGTCTTTTATTTATTTTCTTATATATAAAGAACAAGCTCGATTCGAAATACGTGTATCTGCAGATTCCCTTATAAAAGTGCGTAAACCATAGATTATTCAGCATTTACACTGAAAAAATCAATGTAGATACACTAATGAATCTGCACTGCAGGTATATTAGTGAATCTGCAGGGACACTAGTGAATCTGCAGGTACAAGGCTTTTGCACCTTCAACTTTAATATAAATATCAAATGTGAAAGCATTTTAAACAAAACAATTCAACGTTAAGTATAATTTTGGAGCTAATTAAGTTATTTAAGTTTTTTTGTTGTACAAAAAAATAATACTAAGCATTTATCAAAAATCATATGATTAAAGTATTTGACGGAATAAAACCACACAATGGTTGTTTGACTATTTAGTTGACAAGAGCTGTTAAGGCTATGTTGCGCCAAGATGTTAAAAACTAATAAACGATTCTGTCATAAAATTATTATTCATTTAAAAAAATATTCCATCAAAGAATGACTATTCAGTTCTGTAAATATTTAAAAAATGTGATACTTATAAGGAATTTAAAGCAATACGAAATATATTATTGTTCTCCTTTAAAAATAAAATACTTAATTTCTTTTGAACCTCTTATTTCGGAAAAGTTGTTTTATTATTGCTTTAAAGCGTTTAATTTTTTGTAAAACAAATTATTCTTTTGTAAGCATTTACAATGCTATTTTAAAAGCTACGGAATTTGAAATTGTAATGGAAAATTATTCAAGCTTGTAAATATCATATAATCTGTAAATAAGCAAATAAGCATCTGTAAATAAGCAAAATCTGAGATTTTAATGAAAAGTATCATATTTAAAATGATATTTGACATTTTCCACAGAATTCCACCCATAAAAACATATAATCTCTAAACAAAGGAAAATAATTTCGAGAAGGCCACGTAAGTAATAATCATAAATTTCTAAGAAAAATATATAGATCTAAACATCTCACAATTTCTTGCGGTAATGAAATATACATGAAACAAATATCAAGGTCAAAATAAAGTTAGAGAAACGCCCTCGCATTTAGTTCTAATGCTTAAATGTTTTATTATATCAAAATTATTATCAAGTAAACGATTCCAGAGCATTGTTATGAATGACCCTGAAACAGAAGTTACACTCACGTTTGCACTGTTTCTGGTTGGTGTAATGAAGACATATGGAAATAAATTTATAAATGTCCAGGAGATTTAGAACGCATTTTTTTACTTTGTATTATAATCGTGATCGTGTTGTTTATATATAAATACTTTACACTAAATCTGATAAATGTTTGGATCGACTTAGAAGGGAAGTCCAAAGTTTACATTTCAAGTAAAAAATTACATATGATAAACCTTTTAATAAGACAAAAAAATATGTTATGTTAATTAATCAAATAATTATAAATATTAAAAAGGGAATTACAGTTACTCTTCCTCGATATAAGGTGCGTTATTTGACAAATTGAGACGCAATTTAGAAATAGGTTTACAAAAAACTAAGTTGTTTTATCAGGCTGCTTTCGGGTTTGTATGCTGAATATTGCGAAGTTTTGCTACGTTGTTCTTTTTCAGTATAAAAATACTAAATAGTGTTCGATCTAGTTTTTTTTGACAAACTAAAATACTATTCTCTTAAATATTGTTATTCTAATTATATAAATTAAAATTTTAAACTTTAAACATTCTGTGGAAAAGTTGTCTTCTTTTTAATTTATAGGCTAAATTAAGAAATACAAATATTAGTAGAAGAACATTCAGGATAAGGAGACTTTAAAAATAAATAAAAGTAAATAAGACATCAGAGACAAAAGCAGTGAATATTTGTTGTTGCGTTGTATATGCATCAGCCCCTTGGTGTTTTTGAAGAACTTAGAAAACGATATGTAGTAATATTCTTGTCAAAAACATTAGTGGATTCCTAAAAATAGGTTACGGTACAAGGAATAACAAACCGTTTTACACAAATCATTAAATACTAGTCCAAATAATTATTGAAATTTTCTACCAGAATATATTGTGCTACTAAACATATTTAACTTTGTGTGCAATAAAATACTAGTACAACTTCGGCTTATTTGGTAAAAAGGATTTGTAATCCTTTAATGTTCAATGTCAATTCTATTTATTACACAATGAGGGAATAAAATGATTTATTAAATATTGACGAAACAATTATATGACATTCTTTATATACCTAAGCTGAAGCAGGATTATATTTAGTTTATGCTAAATTTAACACATATTGAAATCATTTAGGGTATACTACAAAAAAAAAATATGAATATTCCCTAAGATAAAACATACCTGATATTCTTTATAATATTAACATTAAAACTACTTTTGAACTTTTCAAAATTCATGTTTAGCATTAAATGTGTAATGAGATATTTTTAATTGAAAACTAAATGTAATAATTTTCTGGAAAAAACTACTATAAATATTTTTAATTAAATAACTGGTAGATATCGAATACTATTTTTAACCGACTGAACAGCGCGCCAACCAAAACTCGAAAATAAAACCGCCAGAAACTTTAAATTAAAACCGCCAAATCGCGTGCCAAGGAGAGAGGTTATCAATTCGACTGCTATGTATTTTTAAAAAATATTGTCCGATTTCGAAAATTCTTTTTTTGTTGAATAGAGAAAAATCCACTGAGGCAAAATCTGCAAAACATAATCTGTTATCCGGCTGTTAGATATCCGGAAATATCTATTAACCGGAGTTTTTCTAAACAATGCATCCGATTACAAATTGTTATCATTGTTTAACAGAAGTTGTACAACAACGACATTTCGTTTACACAGCATTTATAGGTATGGATAGGGATTGTTTTAAGATATAAATTGCTGAGACAAAACGTAGTTGTTCTAGAAGACTTGTCAACTTTTAAAACAAAACTTTACTAAAAGCAAAACAATTGTTACGGTATAGTGCAGTAAAATTCAAAATTTTTTAACTAACCAACTGGTTCCAAGAGTATTTATACTTAATGCTTCATCGTAGCGTATATTAACATCATTATACATGGTATCACTTACACTTAACTAAACGTACTTAATCAATATGTCACTCAATACATGTTAATAGTTTTTATTCAGTCATATTTATTAAATTTTATATATTGAATTTAAACGCTATTATAGTATGAAACCATACAAAATCTCATGCATGTCATTCAAAATGACTAAAGATTGTTTTAACCTATTTTGCTATAACTCTGGCTCTATGTTATATATTTATTTTTATAATTGCAGAACTTCCATTAATAAAACCATCTTTTATTTTACCAGCTCTTTATTTCTTCCGCAATTCACGTTACTTTTGGTTAGGTTAATACACAGCTAAGCTTGCCAAAGATTCTTTTACTTTTCATTCGCCTTTTAAGTACAAAGAGATTTAAAATGGCTGGCTCTAAAGTTCCATTACACTTGTTGTGAAATCCAGCGATTGTTTTTCCTTTGTTAATCACCATCATATTTCAACTTTCAGACCTTCTTACTTCATATTTCGAGTTAAATAATATTCAAATTATCAACGATCAAGGATTGATGTATTGTTTGTTTACAAACTAAAATTATTAAAGTATTTTTTTATCTCTAAATTTCTCGTAATAATTAAATTTTAATTAAAAATTTATAATTAATTTTTTCTTAAGTACAAAGAGATTTAAAATGGCCGGTTCAAAATTTCCATTACACTTGTAGTGAAATAAAGCGATTGTTTTTCCTTTGTTAATCACCATCATATTTCAACTGTTAGACCTTATTACTTGATATTTCGATTTAAATAATATTCAAATTATCAAAGACCAAGGGTTGATGCATGGGTTTCAAACTAAGATTATTAATGTATATTTTTATTTCTCTAAATAACTAATTTTTTTTGAAATTTTATAATGAATAAAATTTGGCATATAATTTTGTTAATATTTATACATATACAAAGAAAATTATCTGCTACATTGTAAATTATAATTCGTTTGTTTTGCTTGTAAAATTTAGCTGCACATAATATCTAACGCTCTCTCTCTCTCTCTCTCTCTGAAAAGTATCATTAAAATCTTTGCAGATATTTAATTGTTAATATAATGTTTGCTCTATTTGTAAAATTGCTTTTTAAATTATATATACATATTTGTAAATACGAGGAGATGATTTAACTGCTAATATTGTTCAAATTCATTCATAAGTATTTGAAATTGGATAGAAAATATTAACTATTTAATTCCTTATTAAAAATATTTTTCTTAAACAATTTAATTAAAAAAATTTAAAAGATGCAGAAAACATATTTATAAGAAAATATGTCAATTGCAGAAATTATACTTTCAATGGGGTTGTAGTAAAATTTTCTAAACATGGAAATTTTTTCCTAATTTTTTTAGTAAATGCTTATTTATCTAATAATATAAGCAGGATACAATTGTAATAATAAAGTGTTATATTTTGATATTATATTATTATTGTTTATTTTTGTTTTTTCTAAATATTTTAAAATACATTTTCATTTGACTATTAACTCTTGAATGACAATTAAATCTGTTAAATTGAAGCTCGCTTGTGTATGTATTTTAGTATTTGTTTACGCGCGCCCTCTGGCGTTTGTTTACCGAAATGTATAGGCACAATTTTAATTTTTGCATTCGCAAGCTGTTTTACACATCTAAAAGTTTCAACGTCAATTTTCAAATCATCAAGTGAACAAAACTTTTAATTGCGTTCATCAATTAATAATATTAATAATCCTTTTTATCCAAGTATTCTACTGTTTTTATAATTTGAATGCACGACCAATGATAACTACTAAAAACTAGCTTTAGGTATTAGTAAGTTATAAAACTTTATGTGGCTCTTACATTCCCTGTTTCAAACACCAAAAGTATGAGTGTATGGAAACGAAAATTCTAATTAAATTTTCAAGTATTGTTTCAAGTATTACTCTAAAGTTTTCTTCAAAAAACACAATCGCAACCCTTACTAAAACATCTAAATTATAATTTGTATTTATTTAAAAAGTAAAGTTTTACATGAAACCTCTCTTACTTAAAATGCAAGGCTGTGGATCGGAGATCAAAAGCTATTAATAAACATTCTTGATTTCCTAATAGGAATGAATAGTTATGGGAAGTTTTTTCTTTCAAAGTTAACCAATTTAGCAAAAGTATTTTATACAATTCGCACTAACAATTAAAGATGTTTAAATAATTACAATCGTATAAGTCTAACTGAAATTGAAAAATAACTAGAAAAACTTGAAATCTCAAGAAAACCTTGAAAATGATTCTGGGTTTTAAAAATTACAGAACAAAAATATATGTAAAGCTGACAAGTATTTATTACATTCGCCAATGAATCTCAATTAAGCTACTAGGATGATTACCGTATATCTGAAACAAAGTATACGTTATTAATATTTTTCGTTGATTTACGAAGATTTGGCGTAATAATCTCTGTTCAATAACTTTTATTTTATCTAGTTGACAGGTAAGGACATTGTCAAGGTCTCGCTATCGTGATCTTGAATAGAAGACAGCTACGAGTGTATTGGGAAGTGAAAAAGATTCTGGTAAATATTGTTTTTGCAAAGTCACGGGTTGAAATAAGAAGTAGACAAACTTTCCTCTTAGCAAGTCTGGGATGTCACGTCGGTTCTTACGAAGTTTATTGTAATAATCAGGTGGTGGGTGTTTAATTGTTGAGAAAATTATTTTAAAACGAAATTAAATTTGTAGTTTGTTTTATATAAATATTTTGTTGATCAGTAGATGTTCTTGTGTAATAAAAAACTTAATTAAACTTTTTTTTAAATCAGGTTCATAAATTTAAATAGCTTCCAGGTGTTATTTCAAACAGGAATGTATGGAATTTTATTCATTTTCAGTTGGAGATATTGAGCAAAAATATTTTTTTAAATTTAATTGAGACATTTTTAAGATTTTGCACATTATTAAAGTATTATATTAAAAAAAATCCATATATTTAATGAAATTTTTAAACCACAGCATTAAAAGTTTAACAGAAACCTTTCAGATTCAGGTATATTTTGTATATTGCCCGTATTAAATACATTTAGTATTATTTTCTTAAGTAATTGAAAAATATTCAGTAATATTTAATAAGTATATAAATAACATACGAAATGCGGAATGGAGTATACAACCAGTATATGAAAGGTAACACCTAATCTACTGCGCCCATGTACCCCATTACCTGAAATTTATTACAGTGAATACGCGAATATATATATATATATATATATATATATATATATATATATATATATAAAGAGTTTTGCGAATACTGTATGCCTTATACACCAATCAGTGGATAATTCCTTTATTAATAAAAATGTTTTGAAATTGAATGTATTTATCCCATATTACTCTGTAACTTTAAACTAAAGTATATTCTCTCAAAGAAATATATTTTTATACAAAAATTGCATTGTAAATTGAAGAGCTTCAAAGGAAACAATTCTTAAAAATATTCATGCTGCCGCAACTCAGTCATATCTAAAATTACTTACTTTACATTAAAAATATATGCATACCCTGATCTGCAAATGTTTTAGCTGCATACTTGAATTATTTTTAGTATAAAATATTATCAGAAATGGTTTTGCCAAATTAAAATATTATTTTTAAAATTAAATTTATGAAGATAATTTTTTTTTGTTTATGGCATTTTAATAATTAAGTACATATTATATTATATGCCCAAATAAAAAAAATGCTGACATTTAATATAAACTTTAGAAATTTAAGAGAATATAATAAAAATTGTTATTTCTAAATAATAATGTTGTAAATAAAAAGGTGTAAAAAATAATAAATACATTTAATTAAGAGCTTAAAAAAAAGAAACAGTTAAACAGACATTTGAAGTTCCGGTTTTAAAATTAGGTTATACAAAACAAATATTTAAATCTACTTTAAAAAAATATTATGGTCACTTTTATATTAGTATTATTTTTATTGGTACATTAGCTTAGTAGTATTTTTGTAATTTATGGAAAAATATTTTCCTTAATCAATATGTTAAAAATTACTCAGGACATCTTTTGGTTTCATTATTTTGATTAAAATAAAATATACATCTTGGTATTAAGGTGTGAATTAGTAGAATGAGTTAGTCAGAACCGATTCGTTATAGTTATTACCGAAGAGTGAATCGATCCTGCATTTTATGTGATCATGATAGTATTTTATATGATACGAAATTTGATCAGATTGAAATGCAACAAAGTATATTTATTATTAAGCGAATTTTTAGGAAAGGTTTATGAAATGACACAGATCATCTATCATTTTAAAACATGTATAATACTAAGTATAAAAATTAAACGCTTTATCACTTGAAATGTTCAATAAGTGCTGGTAACTATAAATAATTTGCTATTATATTTTACTTCATGAACGAATTTATCGCTTATCAATTAATCAAGTTGAATTTATCAAAACTCACAAATTCATTTGACAATTAAGCTTTGTATTTTGACAGAAATTTGTGCAATAATCTATTCGTATAATCGTAGGCGGATACCTTAAGTACAATCATCTGCTCAAATGTAAAAAATAAGATTTTACAAAATATAACCAATTATCTCCTATTGATCTTTGTGAATTTTTGTCAGAAATTTGATTTAATTGATAAAGAACCTTCAAACAGTGTATTAAATTTAAATGGATATTTAAATAAATATGTTTTGTGATTATTAATTTGATATTAATCTTCGAACAATGAGTTTTACATTTACAATAATACTGTACCCATCAAAAAAGAATTAAGAAACAAAAATTCAGATTTTTCACAATGACAAATACTTATCTAGATGAATTGAGATTATTTAAAAATATTGAAATTCAAGGAAGATATAATCTTTAAGGAAATTTTCTCGAAATTTCCACGACAGCTAATCCGAAAGACAATGCAATCAAAAAACAGTCTGTTTTATCAAATAAGACACAAGACACATTTTTTTAGGTTTTCCTTTTTCATCCTTCAATTCATCTTTTAGATACATATCCATAAGATTAAATAAACCAAACAGAATTAAAATGACAATAACGGATAACACAAACATTATTGCGATAATATTTATCCTCTAACATATGCAAGAAGCTACTGGACGCCCATTCGACGTATAATAAGATATAAAATAAAGTTTAACAAAATAAATAAATTAAAATGTTCCAAAAAATCGAGTTTCCTTAAAATAAATCGATCTTTAAAAAAAATCGATTATTTTACTGAATCGATTATTCTTCAGAATCGATTATTTTACTGAATCGATTTTTCTTCAGAATCGATTATTCTAATAGAACTGAAGTCCCATTCCCTTGACGAAGTCTTGGAATCCGCCGTCGCTTCCGTAGCTGGGTCCGGGGCCCATGGAACCCATGAGCTTCTTCATGGCTGCCTCGGCTTCTGCGCCATGCATTTGCCTGTTGCTGACGACGTGGGTCTCGGTGACGTGGGTCTGTCCTCGGTTCTGTGGGTCGTTGATGGTGTATTTCATCTCCCGCCCAGAGGACTGGGACTTGCTCTCGGCCGTCTGTTGGTATGAGGCGTGTTGCTGGGGGTAGTTGTTGTTCAAACCGTGACGGGCAGGTTGTTGTGGCTGGTAGACACTGCGCTTGTTGTTACCGAAGTGGGATTGACCAGACACTGAAAAAGAATCTTTAGAATCAAGTTTCGTATAATAAAAAAAAATTGATTAAAGAATGTTATTTTCAATGGATATTAGATCATTGGCATTGAAAATATATGAACTGCAAAGAAGAACAATGGTATCAATCATAAGCCACCTTACCTTTTTTTTTTTAATTTAAATAAATTTCTATAAAATTGTAATTACATTTTACTGGGATGAAGAAATAACTGATTTAGACGAGTTAGTCATGAAACCATATATTTTAACAATAATGATAATTTTTTGTCAACTTCTTTGTGTATTCTTTCACATAATATTTCCGATTTAGGTTGCACCTGTGGCTAGTAAAATCGTTACGTTTTCAGAAAACAAGATAAATATCAGCCCTTAGAGTTAGAGTATACGTTAATATATAGAAATACTCTAATGTTGTGCAAAATGTAATCGAGATGTGATCGACTAATTTAATAGCCAATTTGAAAAATTAGTCTCACTACTTTTTGCAGTCGGAACGATGTAAAGTCGTAAGTTACCGGTTGCTATGTTAAAATTTTATTGTCAAACTTTACTAGTGTTAAATGTAACGGCAACTATAAGCAAATGATAAATAATTAATTATTTTTCTCTGAGTTAAGTTGCATATAATAACGTATTTTGGATGGGTATTAAATAATTTCGATAGTAATATGAAATCTTATTAGACAACCCGTGTTTTATTTTCAGGAGGAGAAGTAAAACCAAAAAATATTTTGTAAGGTCACAACTTCCAACCACATTTCCAGACTCTTGCATATCACGGGTTGTGTGAATCCATGTTGTAGACGATTCCCGTCGAAGGAAATGTCATTATTTTCAGCAAAAGAGTTATTACAAACGTATTTCACTTAACAAGACAAAATTGTCCTTTAAAAGTTATCTTTAAATTCAAATATATGTATACTTAATCCGTAAAAGTGAAATTACATTTTAAGGAAAAGAATCCAAAACGAAGACCACTCCAGTGTTTTTCCAAACATAATTAAAGCAACACAAGATAACAATTATGGACAAATAAATCCCCTACCACGATCATTTAACATTTTGAATCAAACTGTAGGCCGGTGAAGGGCCGAATGAGGAAGGCGTCGCACTCAGCAGTGGGGGATCAGCTCACTTGATACAATTTCAAGTATTTCTTGTTGTAAAAAAATATCCGAACACAGTAATAATAATATGTCAATTTATAAAATTATGATTCTTGGTGACGAACTCTACAAATATTTTTTAGCCTTCAGCAAAATATTGCAAATAACTACATAATTTTACTAAATATTGTGTTACAGAATACAATTGACTTCTGTTCTTTGCAAACATTTAAAATGTAATATATGTTAATATTAAAAACAAAAACTTAGAAAAAAAGAATATCTTAATAGACAAAACTACTCGTTTTATTTGATGTAATTTTTTTTAATCGTCTTATTTTATAAGACAGGATATTGAAGCAATTTTAAATTATTTAAATAAACTTGTATTCTTAAATAAACTTAATAATAAAATTAATATTATAATATTATTTTACTATTTTTAACTTAATGACTAATTATTTTTACAATTGGAAATAAAACTTTTGTTTAATATTTTTACAAATGAATTAGCATCGGAATAATCTATAATTTTACACAAAATTACACACAAACACAGAAAAAGTTTAACATAAAATATATTTAAGTATATATTGATCAATAAAGTTTTTATCACTCCAAGCTTTTAGAATGTATACAATCATTTAGAATTTCCTTTTAAGACATCTTTATGTATATCCATAATTATTCGAAAATTAAATATTAATTGTTGTTGTACAGTGAGACAATAACATTTTAGACAGCAAACATGTTGCTTGTAAATATATTTTTCTTAATATTTTGACTAAAATAAAATAGTCAAAAAGAAACACTAAACGTTGATTCATCATTCTTAAAAGTACATAGCTCCAGTTTTATTTAAGGAATGTTATATGGTAACATATTAATGGATTTTTTTATTCGCTATCAAAATATTTATATAGGTGATGATCTGTCTTATATTCTGTCCTGTCAATTAAATAAAAAAAAAATTTCCAAACTTATCGATGTACTAGGACAAATTTATGATTTTGGAAAGCGCTTCCCTTCTACCACTTTCTTAATAACATAAAAATATTTAAAAAAATACTCATAGATCTAATAATAAATTTATTCTATTATATCAATATAAAAGTGAGTATTAAAAAGTGTACTATAGACAACTAGTTACTATTATATTTTTATTGTTTAAAATAATGAATTTTAGTAATGATATTGTGTACATAAATGTTACATATTAAATACATGAAATATTACATAAATGTTTATGTAATTTTATGGTTTTGCTGCGGATATGAATGAAATACAAAAACTGCTAAATTTGTGTGTGTGTGATAAAGCGATTGTGTGTGATGTTATATTTTGGGTTTAGGGAAATTATATTCGTTATAACAATCAAATTATAAATGTTGAATTTTATTGAATATTTTTAACTCCTAAAATATTAAAAGCTTATTACACATTATTCAAGAAAAAACTTTGGATTTTTTTTTTATACACATTCATTAAAAAAAAGTTTAATCCGCGAGAGGTTTAAATTATTGTAAATTATTGTATGACAATCAAACGTATCGAGGCTAACATCAAATGCAGATTAGCCGTAAGTCAAATGACAGTATAATATAAACTAAATATTATCATATATATATATAAGCACGATTTGCGTATAATTGTTAAGTAAAAATTGGAAATTATTAATAGTGTTTCAATATTAATTTGAAGACAAGGAACCAGACTATAATGCACTTATTCCTAATCCGTGGTACGAGGACTGCTGGTGATCCGTAAGAGGGTCTGAAGTGATCGGTACAACTATTGTGTATTTACCTAAATATTTTATGAAATACTTTATTTTAAATGGCATTGTTTGTCGTTTATTCTTTTTTTAGAATAAAAAATTAATAGAAAATCAAATTTTGCTTTTTTCTTTAATGAAGCGTAATTATGGAACCTCATTATTCGACTTCCTTATGCTTGATTTTAATAATATAAAAATTACTCAGTGCATTCTATTATGGAATGAAATATTTGCATATTTTTTAAATAAAGTAGTTTTATGGCGACTTTGTCAGTCAGTTGATATAAGTCATGTGTTTGAAAAAAAATTAGAAAAAAGAATCCTTCTATTTGCAGCTTTGAAAAATACAATTTTTTCCTGGTTCAAAATCACGCGTCAGTATTCCCGGGTTTATCCTAAGGAATAAATATCGAACCTCCGCCGTCAATAGCCCACTGTGTAGGTTTAACGTGACAAAATAATTTCATTCCCCCCTTCTTTTATATACGTCTATTATTAAACTTTTGATTAAAAACTTATACAAGTTCTCAAAATAGATACAATATCAAAATAGATAGCTAAAATATCAACTTTATTACTGAGAGGAAAGACAAGTAAGTTCAATAACTTTAATTAATATGCTTACTACATTGTAAAAAAAGGTACTTAAAAATGAGTATCTGAACATACTCGTTTCCCTTTAAGAACAATTGCATCGCAAATGAGCGATCAAATTTAAGTAACCGTACTTTCTGAAAAATGAGCAGTGTGATTTAATATTTCTATTCTCAACTTCTGTTCAAGCCATCTTAACAAAGCGACCTGACAAACTAAAAATAGTTGTTTAGAAGAGGGTTTTCCACATTATTTGATGTCAATTGTTTAAATGGAAACCGAATTATTACAATTCAATTATCTTACTTCCCATTATTTTGGCACAGCTTTTAACATTATTTCTGTTTAAAACTTCTTCACGTCGCTCTAGTAGTACAGTGGAAAAGTATCTGGACAGCGGTGCCTGCAGACCTGGGTTAGATTCCCGGTCCGTCTTGGTTGTAATTGCCGATATTTTTTAAGTGATTTATGAAGGCGGCCTATGTAGGCTAGCATATGCTGTATTTATTCATTGTACTCATTTTTAAGTATATCTCTTTATCAAAATTGAAACTTATGTATTCTGAGCAATGATAAGCAGCGAATGTATTCAGAAATGAGTACAATTTACTTATTTTTGAATACCTATTTTTAACAGTGTATCTTCTTATTTGGTAGTCCGTTTCCATCTAAAGATTGGGCGCGAATTTATTAGATTATTCAAAAGAACCTTTACCGTGTGCGGGTGCACCATATGAGCTGTGTCCTCCGTAGTTCGCAGGGGCGGCGTTGTAGTGAGCCGGGGCTGCTCCGTAGTTTCTGGCACCTCCGTAGGCGACGGGTGCGGGACGGGCAGGTGCACGGGGGGCTCCGAAGTTGGAGGGCGCCCTGTGGCCGGAGTTGTATCCGCCCCCTACGTTGTTCCTGTGGTGGAGGGAGTTCCCGTTGTGGGGCGCGCCGTATCGGTTGTCCCCGACCAGGGCTGAGAGGGCAACAGCTAAAACGCTGAGCGACAGGGTGCAACGAAACAGCTGTGGGGGAGAAATATCGGTATCAGGAACTGGTTTGTATGTGTTGTAAATCGGTAAAGTAATGTAAATATGATATGTTTATTCATAAAGCAAAAAGTGTTACGTGTATTACAGCAATGTGGTACGAGTCAAAACCATCAATAAAAAAGCCTTTTTGATTAAATGAGGCTCTGAAACCTTGTTTAGAAAATTGAAGATGTTTTTGCACTAGAAAGAATACTTAAAAAAACATTTTTAATTTGCAATTTCATTACTTTTGTAATAAAATATTTTTATACTAAATATTGAAAAATAAAAATAAAAAAAATAAAAATATTGTATAAAATTATTTGTTAATATTGTTCTATTGTACCATTGGATGTTAAAATACTTAACCAAATCGGAAATTCGGTTTGACTGCTAAATACTAGTATATTCCATCTGTCTCAAATTAAAAGTGTTTATTCAAGTTTTAAAGGCTTTTTTGTGTTTTATATTAATTTACTACACATTTATTTGCTCAACTTTTGTGATTTTGAACATTTTCAGTCTAATAAAAAAATCTTAACAAAGTATTTTAGGAGTTTATGAACTGAATAATTTTTAATACATTTAAAAATACCAAATATGTTATTGCTGTAAAATTTAAAACAAATCTTTACCCATATCATTATTTTTTATGCCTTTAAAAAAAAAATTGAAAAAATATCGATATTTTTTTATTATTTAAACCCCTCAAATAATAATACAATAATTTATTTCTATCGTGTTTACAAGTTTTAGTACTCAATTTTATATAAATGTAAACCATACTTTATTCGAAAAACCGTATATGATATTTACAATTTTTTTCTTTATTTAAAATTTAATTCGCTAGAACTAATTAATTTCTGATTACGACTGCATGAAATTCAGACAGATAATTTTTATATACCTAAGTTTAATTTTTATTTGTGAATTATCTACATATTTAAGTGTTTTTATTAAAATTCTATTTTTTTTACAATTCGCATTTTTATTTTTAGTTTAATTGTTTTTTCAATGGTAACTGAATTTTGTTAATAAACTTTGAGCTGTCTAATTTCAAAACCAGATCTTTTTTTCGATCTTCGGATTATGTAATTTATTTTTAGTTTTCCAAAAGATCTATCAGTAGGCAAAGTCATAACATTTCACAGAAGCTAGTTGTTATTCATTTCGTTGGAGGACATGAGCGGGGGTTGCGAAACCAGATAAGTAAATAAATCAGTGTTAAAGCCAGATAGATCAAAATGCGCGTTGGCTACTGCGCAGATCGCAGAGCAGTAGTCGAGCTACAACCCACAGCTTTGTTGCATATCGAAATATATCCAAAACAACAAACAAATTATCTTTCAAAGTAGTACTTATACAGAGCTAAAATATTGTTGACATGTGTCTATATGATACCGATTTCTTAAAAATGAAGATAAAATTCTTCCATTCATAATATAATTAATCAGTGTTTTGGTTCTTTTGAAAAATTTATCAAGAGGGATCTATATGATTTTGAAACTAAACTACTCATTTGGAACTTTGTAAAATATTTTATAGATTTTTTTTACTTTAATAAATTAATAAAACCGATCGATTTAAATTTTTAAAAATTCATTTTAATTTATAAAATAAAATATTTTATAGATTTTTTTTACTTTAATAAAATAATAAAACCAATCCATTTAAATTTTTAAAAATTCATTTTAATTTCACCAAAAAATTGTTAGTATTTTGAAAGTATTATATGCCATTTAAAAAAAAATTATATCATAATACAAGTATTTATAAGTTCAAATGCCATTTTATAAGTGTAATCATACCATTTGACTACATTTTTATATTAAATTGGACCCCTTCTTATTATTTTATACTGTATGACAGACATAAATTGTAATTTGTTAACCTTGCACAAAATGGTCTACTTTCTACATAAATCGATAAACATAAACTAAATATGTTTAAATAATATATTTGAAATTGAAAATAAACTACAGATTAATAATATTGTTATAAATACAAAATCAAAATATGTCATTTATATAAATAATGAAAAATTTACATTTAAGTTAAAACATATTTCATCAAACCAATGAGTTCGAAAAACCTCAAGTGTCTGAAACTAACATAAATATAAATATGCGAATAACATACATCAATATAAAAATGTACATTTGTACTGATTGGTAGATATGTTTTTAATCTATTAGAATTAAAAAGGAAAATAATAATTGCTTTATAAAAGTAAATGTAATATAACATTTTGGGGTTAAATGTAATGTATTTAGTAATAAATTATGCTAATTTATTTCTATTTCAGTAAACGATTTTAATTTGATAAATTTATGTAGTAATTAATATATTACATTTTTATAATATTTTATATAAAAGTTTATTTTTGGAAATTTGAACATTTTATTTATAATTTTAAATCATGCAAAATAAATATATTCCAATAGTTAATCAGTAAATATTAAGAACTAATTGATGTTTTGATATCTTTTGTCCACATTAGTTAAAATAATAAAAATATTTAGTAATGGTAATGTACAGTTAATGATAATGTACATGTAATGGTAATGTATAGTTATATTTAAAAATAATCTGTTAATTTTTAGGTAATAATAGCTTTGCTGAAGATGTGATGAAATACAAAAACTGTCAAATTAGTGTGAGATAAAATAAAACATATTGAATATGTTATATTTTGGGTTCAGAGAAATAATGTTTGTTCTAATAATAATAATTCTTTTAAAATTTATTTAATAATTTTTAATAAATATATTAAAACCATTAGACTTATTTCCAAAAATTATAGTGCATGTGAAGAAATATAATATATTTTTCTAATAATAACTATAATTTACATATAAGAATATGTAATGTTTATTTTACTCTATGATTTTATTTGACATAGATACTAGTTTTCCAAATGCATAGTCTTTAAGGCTGGTACGTTATAGGGTCATGCATAACATTATACATACAAGATTCTTGAAAATCACTTAATTTTAACATTCAATAAGAATATAAAATTTATATTTTGCACCCGAAATAATATAACAAAATAAAGTTACACACTAAAACATACACTTTAGGTACAAAATATTGTTATGCACACTCTAAGTGCAAAATGCTAAAACCCAAAAAATACAAGTTCAGATTGGAAACAAAATAACTACAATTACATAGAAAAATTAATGAAGTATCAAGAAATGCTACTTTACTTAAAATCATCATTTTTAAAAAATCATTAAAACTCCAAAAATCTTACAATTAAAAATGTTAATAACCATGTCCCAATTAAATGTTAATGCCAGTTTTGTAGAGCAATTGTAACATAATGATACTGCTAAATATATCTGCAATAAAATGTGGCCACTTACTGTTGTCATGTTGTCTGTAGTTAGTACACTGGTGTATATCTGAACAAAATTTTGTTCACCGTTAGGCAGATATAGAGAATTAGAATACCGCCGCCCAGACTGTACCGCCCTCTATAGATATCCGTCTAATCAGGCAAAAGAAAACGATTCTTTTTTCGCACACGTGAAAAGAATTGACCCCGTTGGCGTCATCCCTGCCCGGTTTGGCGACCTTTTCCACCCTCCCTTCAGTCTCACTCAGAAATAGGTAAAGGGGTTACCCAACCGCGCAACAATTGGCAATACCTCTTCAGTTTTGGCGAGTTCCTCACTTTCTTGTCAATTAAAATCCGCAGAGGAAGGGCCATTAAAGAGTTAAATGAGTAATGATGTGTGCCAAGGCAGCCTTTGATTTCTTCCAGGCGTTCCAGATTAAATGTTCAAGGATCGCCGAGGTCAATCATACCATGGGTTATCAGGGTCATCGGATTTTCCGAAGGTGATATCTGGGATCCTCCTACATTTGCCATCGAAGCTTCTAGAATGTAGGACACACAGGGGCATGATCGCTGGTGGAGAATGGATATTATGCATGCAATATTGGCAACAGTTTGATTCGCAAGTGAAATGTCTTATCCAAGTTCCGAATTGCAGGGTCCAGGTGGTTAATCTATTCCACGATTTCTACAATTGGGGAGACGAAACAAATGAGGCATTTGCGCAATCGTTTATGGAATCGTGATGTTTAAAACACTTTTTCGTTTTAATGTTAATGGGGTTCCAGGGAAGTATTCGGATAATCAACTGTTGAGTGTTCACGAGTTTGTAACGATGTTAAGACAAAGACAATAATTGCATGTTCCGCTATAATAGATCACGTGTTCCGATTTACATTAAGAAAATTCTGACACGGATTTTAAATTGAAAGCACTTAAGTTATAGAAGATTTGTTTCGAGGAATAACTTATTTTATCATCGAAAGTAGAATTTTATTCATTAGAAGCTGCTCTAACATGCATAAATGCGACATAAAAGTGAAATGCTTTTCTGATATATGTGTGGTGCTTCTCATAATTTTTCATTCGATGTTTGCAATATATATTGCTTTTTTTAAAATTATTATGTGCTACAATAAGTCTTTTAAGAAGAGATTCAAGATGAGAAAAGCCTGCTTATCTTACTACTACTAATATAATTTTACCTCAACTTTCCATTGATTGGGAATTGTAGAAAGATCAACCATTAATACTAATGCAGCTTACTTGAAATTTGTATCACAAAAGATAAAAAATATGATACAGATTTTGATATTTAAACTTAATAAAAAACTTTTTTTAAAAATTTTACTTCGTTCAAAATATATTTCTGACAAAATTTGAAAAGAGATTCAGCCTAGAGCGATATATATGATTTCTATGTGACATAAAAATTAAAAAATTAAATTCAAGATTATAAAAGTTAATGAATTTGTGTGTATGAATTTGTAAGTCATATCTTTCTAAATAGTTTAGTTTATAGCTACATTAATTTTATCTAAACATAAGAAACTTAAATAATTAAAAAAATATTGTATTCAAAATATAAGTAAATATTCAACAGCTTTTACTAAAATGCTGTAATCTGACTTAAAATAAAATTGTTTTATAATCATCCTCATACAAGCTCGCTTTTCGACTTTATTTCAATTAATTATTTTACTAAATTGACAATGCATTTCTTCAAAACGCACTTGTGCAATTGTCTATGACATTCATACGTAAATGGAACATAAAAACTAAAACTTTCAAACACAAAAACAATTGCTTTATTACTACAATGTTCCATAAACATAATTGGATCACACTTGAACACGAAATATGGATTTCGCTATTTTTTTCTTATTTTTATAAACGCATATTTCTAATCAGAACAAAATAGTAACCCTATTATCTTTGAAATTGTCTCAGGATATAATAATCCATTATTCAAAATATCACATCGCTTTCGTTCTAACAAAGGCTCGAAATTCATTCTTGTCGGAACTTAACAGAACCGTCTCCCTTCGGTACGATATCATGCAACGTCTAGTTCGATAGCAATCTACCTCTATACACCTATTCTAGATGCAAGAATATTACTTTGCATATAGAGAATAATGGCTGTAATAACCATTTGTCCTCAGATGCGGTTGCAGCGAATAAGAAAGGCAAGATTGCAATCACGTTATGATTTCTTAACCACCTGCCGGAAGGGTGTGAAATTGTTACTTTAAGGTAGATATCTTTCTTTAGAATTTCGGGATAGGAGCTTTTTCTTGATAAAATAAGTTTTTAAGTCGAATAAGAGGTTATATTTTTTTTGTATTAATTCTGGAAGGGAAGGAGATTTTGTTTGGTAAAGTTGGTTAGGCGTGGGTTTTGGTAAAATAGCATTTAAAAACTATTGCTAGAAGAATGGTGGATAAAAATCATTCAGATCGTATTTATAAAAATTGTAAAATATACCAAATTCTGTACTGGAAGCTGCTATTAAAAATATTTCATAATGCGAAATTGGGAAGAGAAAGACTTTGAAAGCGATTTATTTTTCATGAGTTCAGACTAAATACCATTTCCACAATATCATATTATAGTTCTAATTACTATAAAAATCCTTTCGAAATCAAATTTAAAACAACCATTTTGAAATCAAATTCAAAACAACCATTTTGAAATAAAAAAAATTTAAAAACTACCATTTTAAATATTAAATTTAAAGCTTTCCCTCTGAAATCAAATGTAAAACTATCATTTTGTAATCAAGTTTAAAGCTATAATTGCAATCAGCTTTAAATCTAAGCTATGACTCATTTAAAATTGAGAAATTAGGCAAAAACAAAATTGAATCTAATACAGAATAATACAGAAAATGCTCTTAAAACGAATCAAATTCTATAGCGATAAAACACTAAAAAGCCACTTATTAGCCTCAAAAAGTATATGCATGAAATATTAGGAATTAAGTTGGTTGAATTCAAAGTTAAGAGAAGTAGTTAAAATGCGTGAATTCCAAAAAGGGCCGATAAGTAACATTAAAAATCTTTATTAATCTAATCTCCAGAGCCCATGTAGCGTAAGTCATGGCAGTAAGGTAGTCCAAGCAACATAATCTTCCTCTTTGGGGGAGAACCTCAGATACAACATAGGGAATTGTATAAGTGGTAGGGATGTGTCAAGGCGAGAACACACACATGATTGGTTGAAGTTTCTGGAGGGGTGCCAAAAGGGAATTATAGCGTGGGAAATAGGGAAAATTGAGTCGTGTGAATGGGTGAGAATGGTACGTATATTGTGGATTGTGACGAAATTCTATTTCATGCATCTAGTTGATGATGATTTGTAACTGCGAATTGTAAAGTAGACACTTTTAGATTTAAACTCAAAATAAGCCTCATAACGAATCGCACGTTCTACTCATAAATATCAACGAGCGCGGTTTGTTTTAAAAATGCACTTAAAATAATTCCTTTAAACGGTTTTTTTAAACAAACCATTGATAATGCTGCCATTCATGAGCAGAACCGTTAAACTCTTTTGATCATTTGGCTATAAAAAATTCGCTAATTTATTTCACTTTACAACGGATATGTTTGTAAGGGGTAGGGGGGGGGTCATACGATAACTCTCACACGGGCACTTTAGTTAATTTATAATGTCATATTTATTTACTAGTTATAACAACCTTTTCGTTTTAATGATCACTCATAACAATCCCATGTGGGGTCGTTATATCGAAACTCTACTGTTTATTAAGAACATTGAGATTTTAATCAAATCAATTCCATCTGGTCCTTTGAAAGACTTAGCATTAACAATACGCGCCAATAACAATGTAAGTTTCGACATTCACATCTTTCACCGGCAATCAAAGCGCTAATAACAAAGACAAAAAAAATAATAACTAACAACATAGACTAAAAAGCGCAGAGACAAACCAGCAATCTAAATGTCAGCACAAAAGGGGGAACGAAATCCGCGAGGAAGCCTAACTGATCATTCTCTTAATAGAGACAATTGACGAAATCTGTTCTTCGACCTCTGGAAACCCATTTGCAACTCGATTTCCGTCCGACTCGACGTTGAGTCCTTAGAAAGGCGTTGACAAAAGGGAGGGCGAGAGAGTGAAAGAGTATCGGAGGGTCTGTCTGGCAGAGAAAGTTGTCCGTGGGTCGTGACACACTTCGACGGGCCGAAAGGGCAGGGTCACCGCGACCCGCCCGGTTTGTGCAACGGTCAGTGAGACGGTTGCGGTGTCGGATACCTCATTCAAATTCATGGTTTGGGGTGGTGGGATTGAATTAGATGCCGGTTTAGTTTAGATTAGTTAGGTTCAATTGGTCATTTTTTTTGTTTGTTGAAGGTTTTAATATTTTTCTATGCATATATTAACGTTTCAATTGATACTGAGAGTGTCAAGTCGAATAATTTAAATTCAGTGCATTTAATTGATAATTCCATATATAGAACGATAGGGCATTTTTAAATTTTTAATAATAAATAAATACTGTTAAAAATATGCACTCAAATATAAGTAAAATTTACAAATATTTGAGTATATTTAATGCTTATCATGGCTCCGAATACATAAGTTTCAATTTTCAAAAAGGCATGTACTCAAAAATGAGTGCAATAAGTAAAAATGAATAAAAGTGAAGTTCCCATGACACTTAATTTTCATTTGTACAAACATGACAGTCATTTACTGTTTTGAACCTTTACTAATAATTGTTTACGCCCATGAGGTTTGTTTTGAACCTTTACTAATAATTGTTTACGCCCATGAGGTTTGTTTTGAATCTTTACTAATAATTGTTTACGCCCATGAGGTTTGTTTTGAACCTTTACTAATAATTGTTTACGCCCATGAGGTTTGCTTTGAACCTTTACTAATAATTATATGCGTACAATTACGTTTCACGTCTTCATAATGTATTGAATCTAAAGCAATGACGTAACCAACAATATTAGAAATACCTAACTATTTACAACATTATACATAGCTGAGAAATAAAATTTATTTTTAAACAAATCGGTTAATGTCGATACAACATTGTGAAATAAATAAAAACAAGTTTTGCTTGTGTGGTCACTTTTTTTTACTCAATAATGTTTAAATGATGCTGATGACATTTCGTCTCAAACTTTACATATTTTGTCTCAATATATGTTATATATTTCGTTTCCAATTACCGTACCTATTGAGGGATAATTTTCGATACTTTAAAGCTTTCATAAGAATGCATTTAATAGAGCACGAAGACAAATTTATCAAATACTAAAAGACATACTTAAATTTTATGTGTTAATGCAAATGAAATAATGTAAGTTGTATAATCTATGAAGGAAGAAAGTTTCGAAGTTTACGATGTTTGATTTCAATATCCAAAATAATAAAAAGGTGTGTCACTTGCCCCTATTGAATATCATGGAAACTCGCAATTTTAAATCCTTAATAACATGGAATTATATTCTTCGCTCCAGAGGCCTATGTTTGCGTACTAAAATATCCTTGACACATACAAGTTTTCTTAATTCTTAGCTCAAAGTTCTAAACTTTAAAGTCTCGGTTATACAAAGAATACACCAGACGACATCACAATCGCTTATTTACAAAGGAAAATCGTAACAAGAATTTATCAAGTCTACTCCATCCGAAGTGTTTCCGACATTTTACAACATAAATTTCTATTTACATACTTAATATTCGATCTTAGTCGTAACATACATACTTTTGATTACAAAATAGTTAATTACCATTTAAAATACCCAATTAATAACTGTCAACATATTTTAGTTTTTCTTCATTAAAGTCTTTAAACACGAAAATGTGGGCCACAATTTGGCTCCCTTTCCATTCATTACTCTTATGTAAAAAAAACTTTAAGTTCATATGTAAAAATTGTATTTATCTTTTTAACCTTCTGACGCTCATTGATGTAATATCACGTCCGGATATCACCAGTTTTTCCATCCATGCATCCAGTTTTAAACTACATAAAAATAATCCATTTTACAATATTTTTAAAATCTAATTTTTTAGGTATAACTGGAAAGCTATCTGTTTACAATGAATTAAAATTTCGGTAAAAATATCAAAGTGCACGCCTAGGAATGAATATTTAGACTTCCAAACAGTGAAAACAATTTTACAATTGCTAAAATAGCGTAAGCGTCAATGGGTTGAATGGAGAATAGCAAAATCTCAATTTTCAATAGATATATGTCATCATAACATCCGGTATGATGTCTTGTACAATTGCAGTTAAAACCTTTTTTAAAAAACAATATACTTGACCACCAGATAGATACAAACGTGTATATCCGTTCGAGTATCACCAGTTTCTCCAGTAGTACACATAATATAAAAGTGGATAAAAAAATATCTTGTTTGAAATAATTTTCAACTTTCAAGCATTTTTTTAAGCTTTAAAAGCTAAGTTTTAAAGCTTTTATTAAAGATTTAATTTATTAAAGCTTAAATTAAAGATTTTGAAAACCTTCTCAACCGGTATAATTAAAAAAAATTATAACAAAAAGGAATGTTAAAATACAATTACAACGTTAAAATACGCAATAAAAATCCAAGAGATCTGGACATGTTTCGGGAGATACATCTCCCTTCATCGAATGAATGGAGATGAAGGGAGATGTATCTCCCGAAACATGTCCAGATCTCTTGGATTTTTATTGCGTATTTTGACGTTGTATTTGTATTTTAATATTCTTAACGCAATGTTCTATAAGACGAGTTTTAAGACGATTTAGAAATGTGTTGGAAATATAAATGAAACTTTCCTGCAGTGAAAACAAACCTACAGGTTCGAAATTTTGCTTATTTGTCAGAAGGTTAAAACAAATTAGCCTAAATTCAAAACCAGATCGATCCATTTCCATAAATTTTGCAAGAGACAAAAAAAATTCACAGTCACGTATATAAATATCCATGACTCTAAATTCATTTTTTTTAAACTGGTTTCAGACACTTTTGGTCAATACCGCTTTACATTGTGATACACTGCATTGATAAGCTGACAAAAAAAATTTAAATACGAGTTCGCGAAAAATGCGTATATATCTGGATTTGAAACCTCAAATATCGTATTTCCTAATAAATTAAATGTAGCCTTTAAATTTGATATTTCCTACAATCCATTTCGAAACTTGACAGGCTCTTTATAATTAAAAGTTGTTTTGAGGAAATGCAAACCATGTTTTTCCGTACTTTCCATTGCAATATCTTTCGCAAAACCTTCAACCATTGATTTCAAGTTTACTTGCATCTCAATGCATGCATAAGAGGAGAGTAATACAAGCTCCTTCAATGGAAATCGACAGTTCTATTCATCAAGTCCTGCCCTTCACCTATTTGCAGGACATATCCTTCATCGCAGACCCTGACTTTACACAGGATCATGAACCCAACAGAATGGTTCTCTGCGGACATTAGCAGTTACGGCATAATTTGCTTGCTCTCACAATGGCTGACCATGACGAAGGGCTTTCTTCTATAGAAACCCCCTATTTAAAAGATTATTTAGATATAGGTTCTCGATTTGCAGTAATTAAATTGTCAGTCAAGAACGAAATAAATTATCTGAAACATATATTTTATTAATGTATAATTTTTAAAAATTTCATTAAATGATTATAATATAGAAAAAAAAAATGTGATATATACGGTGGACAGTGAAAGAGAAATTTACTTTTTTTTTAATTGATGATGATTATTAAAATTCTTTGGTTTGTTTTAGTTTATTCCAGAATTATTAAAAATAGTGAAATTATTGAAAAAATCTCGGCCAATACATTTACTTAATTTATCTAATTATATGAACACTTGTTATTAGTTTTAAAATTTTGAAGAGAATATCTTTGCAGTTGTTTTTGGAAAATAATTTTTTGAAGATTAAAAATATATGAATTCGAAATATAAATGTTTGTAGGAAAAAAAGAGGAATTAGTATGAAAATTAACGAAATATTTGCAAGAAACGAATAGACATTGTACATTGGTAAGAAAACGGGATCCATGAAAGACTATAGACGTCCTAGCTGCTTGGAAAGTGTGCAAATTTTAATAAATTTGGTATCTTGTGAGCTGCTTTTTTTTATAAATGTGCTACCTGCATAATTCTCAAACCAATTTTTTGGGAAAATGTGATACAAAATATTTGTCTATTTCATTTTTTATTTGTCCATTACACACACAGTCCATAACTGTAACTGTAATGTTTCTTAATACTTATTGTTCGCTATTCTAAATAAATAAAAACAATACATTATACTTTCTAAAAACGAAGATCAAACGTTTTAAATTGTGTAAATATTCTTTACAGAACCATTAAATATTTTGTAATTTTTCCAACAATATTATTCAGTATAATAAAATAAAATTTACAATTATTCCATATAAGTATGATAAAACACTTTAGAATTACTTATCCAATATGATACAGTTTGATTTCATTTTCAATTATTTATTACTCACGGCATTTATCGAGAAAAATTATTTCAATAACAAATATTACCAATGTCTTTTGTTATCTACATCTATTACGAAAATTCTTCAATCATTTACACGCTATGCTCATAATTTTGTGATTTTCTATTCATATAAAAGAGAAGATATTCATAAAGAGTAAGTCATTCACTAAAAGAAAATTAATAACAACCATATATTATGAATTAAGTACAATTTAATTTTCTTCTTATTGAAAGAATAGTTAAACGACAATATAAATACAACTTTCCATAGTATTTTGGTTGCTTTTAAATATTCTTAGCTTTTTTAATACAGCAATATTTATTTTTTTATATCACTTTTATGTTCTTTTTATAATAAATTTTGTACAGTAGCTGGCTATCAATATCATTTCGCGGAAAACATTTGGATAATTAATGCTTATATGTATCTTAAAAATCCATCCATTTAAAAATAAATGGTAGAGTTGAAAGTATGTAGTCATGTCATATGTAGTAAATACTCAGTCATTGTGCATAGTCAGTAGTTTTAGGAAATGATAGCTGTAGAGAAACTCTTTTATAGTTGCTTGGCTTCGCGTCTGTGGGAGTACGGCCATGGACAACTTTAGCCCTAAGGGATACAATCAGCCGCTTGGGGGGCAGGACAAAGAAAGGCGCCAAATTTGAATGTAAAGAAAGTAAGCAATAGACTATTATAGAAACTGTTTCATTATTTCTTTTGGAAAAAATGGTCATGTCTCATTAAAGATATTTTGTGGTAAGAAAATGGTGTATAAACATATCTACGACAGAATAGAGTAATAAATTTGGTATTAATAGAATTTGGTAAGTGACAAAAGTGGGATGCATTTAAACTAGGTCACCAAATTAAATTTATTATTTCCTATAAAATAACAGATCGTAAAATGGTGATATTCTCCCAAACTATGCTTGATTGTCCAACGGAATTAATTTGAACCGTCTCTAGACACGGTAAAAAGTTCATTATGAACAAGTTTTAAGGTTATAAAGCAGCGTTATGAATGTCTATAGAATTTAAACATACACAACAGCATTTTTTTAAAAAATATAATAATGGATCTATATGATACTAACAAAGCATAATCACAAATACAACAAAAATAAAACTTTTTAGTTCATTGTACTCAATTTTTTTCCCATAAAACTCATTAGTAGATCCTTCTTTGAAAAAGACCAATTTTACACAATTGTCTCTTATAATTGTCTTATAAAATATACTACGCAGAATATAACTTTGCAAAACGCTGAAACCAACAATAATGTTTTAAAGTGAAATAAACTTCTTTATAGAGTTTGCCCTCTACAGTAGGAATAAGCAAAATATCGAAACTGTAGATTTGCAATCACTCCAAGATAATTTAATTTCTAATTCATTCTAATTCCAACAAATTCTTTCTTTCAATATATACATACATACTAGGGATGAAACGGATATCCGGTAACTATCCGGTATCCGGCCTATCCGGCTGCTTTTTAACTATCCGGTAACTTTCCGATATCCGGAAGTAAAGTGCCGGATATCCGATTTTCCATGCCGGATATTCGGATGAATAAAACATCGAAGATTTTTTTTGTGGCGATCAATTTTCTTTGTTCTTGCTTTAAGTATTTTCCTGAAAATTCTACCAATGTATTCACAGTGTGCAGATTCTCCCTTTAACCAACAGAGACTTTAAAAAAAACACTTTTTTTTCAAATTTTTAACTTTAAAATTATATTTTTAACGAATCGTCATGGTGAAGGGTCATCACATCTCACAACTAATATAAAGTTGAATTAAAAAATTAATTTCTCAAAAGTTTAAGCAAACTTGAGTTTTCATGTTTGGAATGAAAGGGCATATGGTAAAATCACAATTATTCAGAAATCAAGTGTAAAATGTACAAAACATACGACCATTGCTAGCAGCACCCTAGAATAACCCTTTGTAATTTTTTCTTTTTTTTTTAATGTTTATTCAATTTTGGTATCACTTTAAAGATAAGGAATTTGGAAACATTACAGAATAAAAAAATATTTTTAAATTTTTGACCGATTTCCGTTTTTTCTAGTGTGTATGAGAAGTTATTTTCATAAAAAATAAACTGCCGGATATCCGATCGGAATATCCGGCAAAATCCAGTTCGGATATCCGATATCCGGTTTGTAATGTGCGCCGGATATCCGATATCCGGTATCCGGCAAAACCACTATCCGGTTCATCCCTAATACATACATACACATATATACAGTGCGCATATATACACATATACATACACTCTATGCGTTTTTTGAAGGGCGGTCCGCCCTGCCCGACCTTTTTTTTTTTATCTCGATAGCGCCCTCATGCCCCTTTTTCAAAAATGCCGCCCTCTTTCGAAAAAAATTCCGCTCCTATTGTCCTTTTCAGTCAAGCACAAGCATCCTTGCTTTCCTAGTTGTCTTTAAAAAAGGTAAGGATTAAAATTTTTTTGTGTAAATTGGAATTAAATGAATTATGACAGTAGAAAAACAAACTTCTTTTTAACTAAGCGTGTTGTGAAATCGTGATGATTCCGCGGTAATTTCGAGCACGGGGCATTGCACGAATCCTATTGGTTGCCTGTAAGATAGTTTGGGGCGAGATTACAAGATTAGACATTTTATTACCAAATTTCGAATTTTAGTAGCGTTTTCATCAGTTTTATAAGGGGCCTAACTACCGATTTGGTTTTTAGTGAAAACATTAATTTTAAAATGTCAAATTTTGGATTACAAGTAGTATTTCCACAAAGTGACATCAATTTTTTACACTTCTTTCCTTCGAGATCAGCCCCGAGCCGTCACCAATAGCCCAATATGCAATAAATCGGAATTGTTTTTGTTTAGTCACGGGTTCAATGTGTTAACGGGTGGCCACGCCCACCCCATTTTTTTTTTAAAGTGCCCCTTTAAAAACATAAAGTGCCTTTCCAAAAACGGGGTGCCTTTTTCTGCTAACAGCGCCCTGCCCCTTTTTATTTCTAGAGTGAACACTGTATATATATATATATATATATATATATATATATATATATATATATATATATATATATATATATATATATATATATATATATATATATATATATATATATATATATGTATATATATATATATATATAACCATGGTTAAAACATTGGGAAAAATTAAATAATAAGAAATGTTTACCATATAACTATTTAATGTAATAAGGAACCACCAAATTCCAATATAGAAAAATAAACTAATTCAATTATTCTAAAAGTATTACATTTGTCATTAAACTATTACCACATGTCAATTATATATAAATTAACTTATCAATTATTGTGCGAATTAAAACACGAGTGAAGTTAGTCGTATAAGAACGGAACCGGTTGAGGAGTTTCATCTAGTTTTTTTTAGCAAGGAGACCGTTGCTAAATACAGTAGAACTCCAATTATCCGTACTCCGGATCCGGATAAAACAAAGCGGATCACCAATTATTCGGATCCGGATTCCTTTGAGAGAAAAAAGAATTCAGCAAAATCCACATTTTAAAATTTCTTATCGGTGAATGATATCGTTTTTTATAGTCATTAAATTACATTACATACTAAAGCACATTTCGTTCTTTTATTAAGAAATAACCTTTTTTTTTCGTGAATTATCTAATTATGAGGATATTCTCGATTAACCGGATGGGATCTGGTGCCAAATGATACTGATAAATGGAGTTCTACTATACCAAAATTTAGCTAACAACAAGCAAGACGAAAATCAATGGTAGCATTAACTCAATTTTAATTTAAAAATCTATCACTGAATCAAAACAATCAAATCTGAATGTTGCATTAAGTATTTATATGTGAGAAGAGAGTTCAAAAATGGACTTACCAAAATTACCGGACCCAGAGGACGGACTTAAACGCGTTCAATCAAAATTAGAAAATAGGTTGCAAAGTGTACATTTGGAACTTCTTATGCAACATGTGCTATTCGTTCATTCTTATGAACTTGCGTTTCGTAGAAAATAAATTATTGTCTTACCTAATTCGCAAGTCAGACACTTTAGACAATGCAGACTCACAGTGTCTCTGTGAATTCACGTGAATTGCCAACGGATTTTCCTTTTGAATAAATGCGGTATTTTTTCCTCGTAATAAATTCCAAGTCCAGTTTTCCTCCTCTGTCCGTTTGTGCCTCGGGCAGAAAGAGCGTCTGATTTTTTTTCTCCGATGAGGCGTCTCAAGGCGCTTTTATTTTGTTTTTGTCTATTTTGGTATTTTTGGAAATGGAAAGTGTTCTCTCGGAAAACTTAGTGGTTTGGCTTAGGGCGCCATCTATCAATGGCTTTTGAGACTATTTAAATATTTCATTGTGTTCGAAATGTAGCATACAACGGGAATACAATTTGAGAAGAGAGCATTTAAATTTCAGTATTGTGTTTAGTTAATAATAATTTAAAATCTTTCAAATGCATTAAATTATTTACTTTTATAAGTTAGCTGAAAAGTCCTAATCTTCCAGTAATCACAAAAAAGTTCACATATATAAAAATTAATTACCTTATGTCCTACCTTTATATACATCCTTTGAAAAAAAAAGGTTTTATATTTATATTAAATCCTTAAAACTCCGGTAGTAATTCGAAACTTTTGAGCGAAAGAAAAATTTATTTTTAATAATGTACATTATAACAAAAGATTTTTTTCTAACAAATAAATAATGTATGGAGTATAAAATTATGACTTTTAGATTTTTGTGAATATATACATATTCAGAAGTTTCATTAAAAAAAATATTTTAAATTGAACCAGTTGAAGTTAAAAAAATTTATAGAAATAAAAAGTTGAATCGATTGAAGGTAATTACTAGCCCATTAGATCCAGGTGATATGCGACTAAATTTATAAATTCTATTTTGTCTTCACAAACGTTACTTTTATGATAAAAATTTAATTATTAATCTGGTTTTAAACTGTCATAGAAAAAATGTGGGCATTCATTAAACGTGTAAAAGTTAATTTACTCCATTCAATCGAGTAAATAATTAGTTAAATAACTATAACCCTTCATTATATGAAAATTGTTTGTTGAAGGAAAAATTTTATATCATCATTTCTCATTTAGATATCCTAAATAGTTTCATCAATCATCGCAATAAATTTTAAGTAATTGGAAATAGTACTTTAAAAATACATAATTTGCTTCAACTTTTATACATTCACTGTCATCAATTAACTGGAGCGATGTGCGCTTGGATTAATTTCTTGACTTTTCATGTAATAGTCGGATATCTTACCACAAGCACAAAAACAATCGCTTAGATCGTAGTGCAGCATCGGCTGTTTAAAGTGGCCACCATAGATATCCTCGAACTGGTCGGAGGAAATACAAATACCAGTTGTATTTTATTTATATAAGTTCCTTATTTTATATAATAAAGCTTTACAATTTAAAGACTTATACCATACATTCCTTCTCTTAAGCTAGTTTTATGAAATTTATAAAAAATTCAAAAAAATTTAGAGATATTTTATAGAATGTATAGAAACTTTATAGAATTTATAGACACTTTACAGAAGATCGAAACAACATTTTTCAATTTTAATTAATCTGTAAAGTTTTTCAGTTTTGTGCTCTCGTTTCTAATAAATTAAAAGTTGATTTTTGACGAACGATTTCAAGAAAATAATAGTTTATTATTTTTATTTAATGTTAATATTTTAAATAGTTTTTATTAGATTGTTTAACATACAATTTAAAATACCACGGTGAATTACTGATGATGATGATTTGAAAGTATCAACTTATGTCTCCTGAATTTATAGGATGGATAAAGATTTGCATTCTGATCTATTAACTTAAATTTAACAATTTAAGTTAAGTAATATATTAAGACATTATTTAATTATAATGAATTCAACTAGTCATACTGATGGATTTATAAATATCGGGAATATTTGAATAATGTTAAATAACAAACATTATTGCAAACAAATATTTTTCTTACTTTGCATTTTTCTTCATTCAACGCACAATTTTATGTACAAAACCTATAAAATAACATTTGTAGCAAACCGAGGTGGGGGAGGAGTGAACAAAGGGATGTAAAGTAGCGTGACGGAATAAATTAACGCTTTCTAACCTAATGTCAGATTATTGTGGGTTAGTAACTTTCTGCATAACCCAATTTAATATTTTTTTTCTCTCTATTTTTCCATATTTTTCTCTCTATTTTTGTCTCTCTTTTTGTATATGTAATGTGTGAGAACATGACGGTTAGTTTCCTTTCCATAGTTATAACGGAAAGATTTGCTAAATATCGCACTACTACGGAAAACTTTACACAAAAATATATAGACATTGTTTCCTAATTTTTCCTATTATCTTATTTCGGTACAAAAAGAAAGCAAAGGGACAAAAAAAAATTAAGGAAATAATCTTAGTTTTAATTCACTTTTATAGAAGTAAATGTTTCATAGTTCCAGAAAAGTTAACTAACGTATTCATAATTCGTCATTTAAATAATATTAAAATTAAAAATAATATTTTTTAAAGTATTTCAATATACTGTTTTTTTTTTTATTTACAATAAGCACAACAGTAAACTGCATTCTTTCTTAAATAATAGGATTTTTTTAAATATCAACTATTTACCAAGAGTATTCTATTTGAAGAGGAAAACAATATTAAGATAAAATCATACTAAAAAAATTAAATTAAACTGCACACTCATAATTATTATAAAAAATACATTTAACCCTCTGAGACTTCAGGAAAATGTCAAAATTGTAAAGTTACTTTCTTTTTAAAATATATTACTTTATATTTAAAATGCATGTATATAATATATTTTTAATTTTATAATTTTAATATATAAAGTTTTCAAGAAACACACCCATTGCTTTACGCTTGAAAAATAATTCAAACGTCTATATATTTATGAATTCGAAGTTTATGTACATAGCTAGAAAACTGGAAATCCATGGACGGCTTAAATCCATGGTTCATGATTAGAAGATAAAAGTTAGGCGTCATTGATAGCTAGCATATTTTTAATTGTCAAAATTTTATGATTAGGCGTAATTTTAAAATAACTCAACTTGCTTAAGCAGAGATATCAACCGTTAAAATATCTGTGTAATCGTAACAGCACCTTTTGCATAAAATTAGAAGCATATTTCCATTTGTACTCTAAAAATATCATCGTCTTAATTACTAAATTTCTAAAAAGTATGAGAGCAGATGATTTAAAATCGAAGTCACACGTAAAACATGTCGACCAGGTGTGAATATACGGTCATCAAACTGAAATTTTTATAAAAAGTTAGGCATCGAAATTGATGACTGGATGTAAAATTATAGTCGTCAAAACGAAATTTTCAGGTGTAAATACGTCTAACGACATCTACTTTTGAACGCTTAAGTCGTCCAGCTTCTTCAAAGGATTAATGCATTTGCATGTTTAAAACTTTGTACTATCAGATAAAAAAAATTGCCTAATCATGAAGATTTAAAAAACTTTTAAATGTTTATCCTCTATGATGAATGACATAAATATGATATAGACCTACCAAGATGAGTATTCAAAAAAATTTAAATAATGAAAAAATATATTTGATATAAAATATTAGTGGAATACTTCTTTATAAGTAATAGAAATGAATAACCAAATACACATTCATTAAACCGTATATCACTATAAAACAAAATAACTTTAAATTCTTATTTTGAATGGAGTCTTAATCATGATAACAATTTTTAAAACATTGCATTTTCGTTGCAATCAATCTTAAGTCTAATTGGTGCCAAGTTTATTTACATATTCTTTTCCCATGTACATTTTTTCTCACTTCCTGGTTATATTTCACGTAAATCCTACTTACAAAGGAGGAAAGCTACAGATTAAATCACTTTTATTTTATTCATAAAAAACTGGAACTTCCATACATCACAGATAAATTCACAGATAATTCTCTTTTACTATGCAGTGAGGTTAACGTTAGAAAAATGCTAATTAAATGAAGGAAAATAAATTATTAGTTCTTAAGTGAAATACTGTGAAATAATTGGATATATTCTTTGGAATAGTGTTTTAGTTTCCTTATTTTTGATATTGAAAGGAACTTGAAATAATTATTAAATGTAAACATTAGTGGCCTTCAGGGTTCGAAATTATCTCCTAAACATTTCAGTTTAACGACCATATTTTACACACAGTTGTCATTTTTTAAAGCTATTGTTGATTTTCAATCATTATTCTCATACTTTCCAGTAATTTTGTTAGACGGTGATATTTTTAGGGTACAAATTGGATTATTTTTTCTAATTTTATGCAAGAGGAGCTTTGGCGATTACAAAAATATCGTAACAGTTGGCATCTCTGCTTAAGCAATTTTAATTATTTTAAAATTACGCCTAAGCTGAATAATTTGCAACTAAAACATTGCTGGATGCCACGGACGCCTAACTTTTATGTCCTAATTTTGAATCCTGTTGGCGTTATAAAATTAATTTAAAGAAAAGCGTTCGACATACCTTTTTTGTTATTACTGGAAATCTGTTTATGAAGTTTAAATCATTTTTAATCACTAAAGTGTTCAAAAATCCCTTAAAAGGTAAAGGGATAAAAAAATATATTTTTTACTTAATTATATTTAAATATTCTATTTAGGCAAAAAAAACTAATATTTTAGAAAATTAAACACCCGTTTATATTTGATTTTTTAAGACAAATATATTTTCCAATAATTATTTCTCATTTCTAATGAAAGTTTTGGAAAACATTAACTAAATTTAGAAATATAATCATGTAATCTTTATGTATTGATATTATTAATTAAAATAGTAATTACAGGTTAGACACTTGTGGTTAAACTTTAAAACATTTCATGATTTTTTCATCAATGCCTTTTCATTAATTTGTGCAAACTATGGCCTGCATATATAGCATGAAAAGTTGTAAACATTTATTTGTTATATTCCCAGTCCAAGTATATTATTTGGAGATTTTATTCCTAAAACTATTTCGTACTGTATTGCCTTCACAATATTAATGTATGAAAAATACCTTGAAGATCTTGAACTTTATAATTGCTATTATTTTTACTCTATTTTATTACTACACTGTTAAAAAATTCAGTTCAACGTTGCACCATATCTTGGTGCAAAATGCAAGTTTTCAACTTGTTGCACCATATCATGGTTCAACCTAGGTTGAACCAAAAAATTTTGAACGGTAAAAGCGCAGATATCACCAAATAATGGTTCAACCACCTCTAGTAACTGCGATCGAATATTTCTATATACAAATAGGAAACCGCCATTTTTTCCAAGAAGCGTATTGGCATTGCAGTTCACTATTCGACTATCAAAGTAAGTAAAGTGTGCTTTTTTATGTTCATTGTCTAATAATTTCCCTTTTTTTATTGATATTTAATAAAATGTTTAAATGAAACGATTCAGAGCGCATTCGTTATTCTCATTTTGTCGCTGCGACAAAATGCAACCATGCGCCCGTTAATACATGCATTCTTTTATTTATGTGATATATCTATTTCTGCAAAAGTAAACAACTTTAAAATATTCCATCATAGAAAAAAAAATTACAGACGAATTAATTTAAAGCCACTTGATTTTCCTTTTTATTCTTCATTTCATTGCATCATTGCAGTCTTCAAAGACCTTCGAATGGAGTCGTTGTTTTGAATCTTATATATTTTTGCACATCTGGTGTTTATGATACTTTGCCTTGGAAACAGGGATGTTTAATACATAACTTTGAAACTATACAATCAATAGTTATCAAACTCATAGATTTGGGGGGAAAAGGTCTACCGTCTTGTAATAAAGTCTCTGATTACAAATTGTTTAGCACCAGTAAATGCGAAAGAGATTTTATATTTCGATCGTAAATATAAAGAAAAGAAAATGACTAGACATGATAACTCTGTATCTTACAACCTTCACATCAAATTATTAATTCTGCCTTTATTATTATTTTTTATTATTTCTTGATTTCCAAATAGATTTGCCATCCTACTCGACGGTAACCAATCAGAGATTTTTGCGGGAAACGATCATATTTGTTCAGAATCTAATAAAACTGTGGAATCATTAGTGTGTCAAACTTTGGTGTACTTTTTTTGTGTATTTAAATATATTTGTTAATGTTGAATAAAATACATTGCACCAAAGATTGAGTATTTCTTTTTTCCTGAACATACAAGTACCTGTATTCATATGTTAGTTTGATTTACTTCTGTTTCCTGTGAAAAATGTATTTTTTTGGAATGAATGCAATTAAAAAAATTGGATTTTGCCTAATTTTATACATATATTTTAAAAATTGTGCAGTCGGGCATTAATTGTTAAGTTTTGATGTCACGGAATCGAAAATAATTATCTTATTTTAATACTTATTAGAATATATTTCAGGAAATGTGTAACTAAAAAAATCATGAATATGTATAATTTAAACCCCTTATTAAATAAGCTATAGAATGTTACAGACAAGCCTTTTAAGAATTAAAAATTTATATATAACATAAATGCACTTATAATAATTCAGCTAAACATGCTTAAAGGTTATAAATATATGTTGGTTTATATAGCTTTATATATATGAGGAGATAAAACTTTAAAAAGTTTTACTTCAGTGTACAGAAATGTTAATTTTGGTTCACCCTTTCGCCAGAAAATTGTATAAATCAAATGAATAGCATGGTTCAACGTTTCACCATAAAATCGGGAAGGGAAACGTGAAACTTCGTGCAACGTTTCACCATAAAATGGTGTATGAAAAACCCGAATTTTGGTGCAACCTTTCACCATAAAATGGTGTATGAAAAACGTGAATTTTGGTGCAACGTTTCACCATAAAATGGTGAAGAGGAAACGTGATTTTTAGTGCAGCGTTTCACCATTAAATGGTATCCATGGTAGCACCATAAAATGGTAGAACTAAGCACCAGACGTTGGTTGCAGCTAAACGGGTACCAAATTTTGGTGCAAGGTCGCACTAAATTTTTAACAGTGTATGCATTATATACAAAACCTATTAAACTCTTAAATATATTGTATTGAGAAAATTCATGTGCGTAAATATTACACTATCAACTTTCACACCACTATTACCTATATTTCTACAACGACAGTAAGCAAAAACTATTTATTCGTTTTTGTACAAATATTATCAACATTAATCAAAAACATAATATTTACAATGTATAACACAGCATACAAGTGGCGTACTGTCCAGCAATATATACGGAAAACATTGTACAAAAATAACAGTGCCTTCACCCAAAGAAAAGTTTTAAGAAATTTTGTGAACTTAACATATAATTGAAATAGTATCAATAGTATGAACTTATAACCCTTAAAATTATTAAAGTATGATAGTGGAATGACTTAATTTTTGGCATTTGGCACATACACATTTTTAAATAATTATTTTTAATTAATAAGTCCAGTAGCAATATTTGATTATCACACGTTTTGCCTGGACTTGTTTTGTACATATATGTAGCAGTAGGAATAGAAACAAGAGTAGAAATTTACAAGTAGGAATTTAATATAATGTAAGATTTTTGTATAATTAACTGTATTTTTTTCGTTAAGTAGATTTTAAACTATATTTCGTTCACTGGAGAAGACACTGCTGTAACTATCACATTATTAATCATTTTTAATGAGGACGATATCCGAAATAGGGTTCTTTTCGTCCATCGTATTCAAAAGGCTGGTCGTTTCTAGGGGGGCACTGGTTCTCTGGGAGCTTGCAGTGGTCCCTGCCGAGTGCCCGGATGTAACCATATCCCTTTTCGAATACTTTACCTGGTTCTTTGCTACCATAAGTGATACCATGACCATAGGTCAGATACCTCCAAGGTCCTTTACCGTATTTGTCTGTAGGATCCTGAATAATACGTTTCTCGTACATGGTAAAGTAAAGGGGCAATTTAGGATCGCGCTTTGCCGAAGGTGGTGAGTGGTGAGATTGTTGTCCTGGTTGATAAGATGGAGCTGCTTGTGGATAAGATGTTTCAGGTGAAGGGGACGGATAATGGTTTGACTGCTGTGCTGCTTGGTAAGGTACACCTGCTGCTGGATAAGATGTATCAAGTGGGGACGGGTATTGGCTGGAGTGTTGCCCTGGTTGGTAAGATGCAGCTGATTGCGGATAAGAAGTTTCATGTGGATGTGAGGGGTAGTGACCAGATTGCTGTGATGGTTGGTAAGGTTCAGCTGTTGCTGAATAGGGTGTCTTGGGTGCTGTAGATGAATAATGGCTCGATTGATGCGCTTCCTGGTAAGGTGGTGGAGGTAGGGATGCCTCAGGGACTGAACTTGGCTGATAGTAGGAAGGCTTTTCTGGCTCATGACTGTATTGCAGTTCTTCGGGTTGCTCGTATGCAGTGGTTTTTAATTTGAGGTCTTCGGATTTTGGCTTCTTATACTCTTCTTCGGATTTAGGCTTTGGAAGGTAAGCAGGATCTTTTGAATGATAATGAGCAGGGTATTCTGATGGGAGTTCTGTCTTTTGGGGGTGGTAGGAGGCGTGTCTTGGGGGTGGGTTATGATGGCTGTGGGGTTGGGGGTACGGCGAACCTGTTGGGCTGGCATACGCAGGTGCATGTTGTTCACCGTACTTTTTTCCATATCCACCGAATAAAGATTCCCTCACAATGCCATATTTTTGGGGGTGTTGGTACTGCTGGTATGTCGGTTCTTCGTCATCGTATTGAATTTTTTGGGCAATAGGGTGCTGTTCGTATTTGATTTGTGCAGTAACACAGGAACAGAGGGATATTGCACCAACCTGTAAAATTAATAGTTTATTTAAAATAAAATAATGTGATGAGGTTTTTTTATGTCCTCAATGTCGAGTAAATTATGTTTTAAAAATATTAAACTTTGCGTAAAATAAGATAGATAGACTGCAGATAATGTGCATAGGACAAAAGGAAAATTTTTATGTAGTATATAAATTTTATAAACTAGTTCATATAGAACAAAAGCAAATTTTAATAGATTATTTATTGATTATTGTTGTGAACAAATAACGATAACACATGATATTAATTTAAACTTTATATTAAAAAATTAATTGTTTTAAATATCACATAAAAACATACATATATTAAACATTAAAAAAAGTTACAAATAATGGTGTGCAGGATGTTTAATAATTATCTTTACAACTTTGGCATACAATAAAATCATTAAAATAAATAAGATAGCTAAATTATGTTGCTTGTTAATGTAACAGCGATACATGAAATTTTATTTGTACACAGGATTTTTTTTTCAAAACCATTAACTAAACATTCAGCTCACCATTCCGAAACTCTTAACGCATTAATACACCATCGACGGACTGAGCATTATCCTGAGGATGGATGTATGAAAATTATCTTTGCAGTTGACACACGATAAAACTTTAAGGAAATAAGGTAGGTAAGTTATGTTTTTTTTTGCATGTAAAAGCAACACAACATCAAGTTTAACTTATAAACGTTTTTATGATCTTTTTTGTAGTTTTTTACATGTCCAAGTAGAAACATGTAAAAAGAAAACTTCATTTCCATTTTGCATGCAGAAATAAAACTTCATGCACAAGCAGCATAACTTTGCTATCTTATTTTATTTCTTTTAGATTTTATTGTGTGTCAATGTTGTGTTTAATGTATGTCAATGTCAAAAGATAATTCGTAAACACCCTCTACTCGAAGAACATGTAATTTTAAAGAAAATATTTCTAAAAAATTTAGTTTTTTTAAAAATGGAGAAGTTGCGTTGTTACGTAAGTGTTAACTGTGAGGATTAAACGTTTAATCTTTAGTAAACAACACTATTTTGCATAATTGTTTTTTTTTCTAAACATTAAATTGTTTTAATTGTTTACTGTTTTACTTGTAAACTTCCTATTCAGTGAAATGTATTGTTATATAATGTTTCAGAAAATCGAACAAAATTACAGTTTAATAAGCTTATTTCAATGAACAATTTCTAATATGAAAAACCAATCGTAGATAATTTACTTATAAAAAACAGTAAATGTATGTCTAATGTTTAATTTGTGAAATGTTACTTATAATAAATGTGTTGTATCTGAAGACATTTCGCGTTTATATTATTACTGCTTTTAAAAGAAAATCTGAAATAAACACAATTGTTTAAGAATTCTTTTTCTACAATTATCAGCATTTAAACAGGATTATTTTAATTAACGTACATCTTACAGTATTTGGAAATCAGATCACATATATGTTTAGTTTCATTATAATTTTGGGACATGTTTTGAAAAATAATTCTAGGATGATATATACAAGGGCAAGAGTCAATAAACTAAATTTATTTTGTATTATTTTTATTATGAGTAATTAATTTAAATATTTGGTTTGTTATGATTATTTTTTTTAATTATTAACAAAGTCATCAGATATTACCACCTTTACCTATCGTGTAAGCCTTTAGTGTCATACCTCTGGTAATCTGTTATGACAGCCTAATTCAATAAATACAGCAAATCCTTATCTCGTCAACACTTACTACTGTATACTGCAGCCGCTATCTTGTAGTTACATAGATGGTCAAATATGATACACGCTGACAATTGCTTTTGTTCTTCTAACAGCGTATAAATATACATTTCGATTTAATCCTCCACTGTACCACTTTGAAGGTGGTATCAATAGACAATTTATTTGACACTCAAGATTGTTCAAATGACTACTGACGTAAATTTTTTAGCCTTTCGTTATATTAATTAAGCAACATTGTAACAGATTTTATTATGAATATATTAATGTAATAAAAATGTATCCTGCACAATTCATTCGAAATTAGTTTATTCCATTTTTCCTTTATTTGTTTTTAATTATTCATTTTAATTTATTCATTCATTCATTATAAATTATTTATTTTACTTTATCCATTCATTTATTAATTTTTTTTTATTATTCATTAATGTAATATTATTTATTCATTTAGTTATTCATTCATTCATTCATTCGTTTATTTATTTATTTATTGATTTATTTATTTATTTATTTATTTATTTGTTTGTTTGTTTGTTTGTTTGTTTGTTTGTTTGTTTGTTTGTTTGTTTGTTTGTTTGTTTGTTTGTTTGTTTGTTTGTTTGTTTGTTTGTTTGTTTGTTTGTTTGTTTGTTTATTTATTTATTTATTTATTTATTTATTTATTTATTTATTTATTTATTTATTTATTTATTTATTTATTTATTTATTTATTTATTCATTCATTCATTCATTCATTCATTCATTCATTCATTCATGTATTTATTTATTTATTTATTTATTTTATTGTTATTAATTATTTATTTATTAGTTTAAAATTATTCATTTATTTGTCCTAAATTATATATTTATGTATTTATTAATTATAAATTTTTCAAGCATTTATTATAAGTTATTCATTTGTATTATACATCCTTAAATTATAATTTATTTAAAGTTATCGTTATTCATATTTTATTCCTTTTATTCAATTCATTTTATGGTCAATTTGTAAGAAATTATATTTACTTTACTCATAAATTGGTATTTATAATCACTTTAAATACAGTTATACAAATTTATTGAAAGTTTCTTGAAAACTCTTCCTCTGAAAATTTTCTCTAAAAGTAATTATCATCAATAATAATAAATAGACACTGAATCAATAACACATAATATTTGGTCATTTTGTAATTTTTTTAAAATATTACGAAAACTGTTTGTCATTATTGACGAAAAATTATCTGTTTTACTATTATCTGTTTTACTATTATTATAAATTACTCCAAAATATAATTATAAACATTTAAGAGGAATATAATGTGCGTAATATAGTTACATAATTTGGTATAGGTTAAAACTAATAATAAAATTTTACGTTTAAAATTATTCTTTAAAAGATGTCAGTAATTAACTAATATTTTTATAATCCTACATCATATACAAAATTCAACTAAGAAATTAGAGACAATTAAAGTATTTAAAGGATTAAATGTCTTAAAATATATTTCTGTATTAATTGTTTTTAATTAAATTTTATAAAATTTTATACCCATACATAATTTTTTTTTAATATTTACTGTTTATTATCTCCATGTTCATAAACTTCAAATCTTGAAGATATTTTTAATAAAAATATATATAAAAAATATCACACAAAATTTCTTATTTATATAAATAGTTAAAGGTATTACCACACTTAAACACACACAAAAGATGTTTACATAATTGAATTTATGGAGAATTTACTAATTTTATTATAATATTTTATGATAATTAACAACAAAATAAATAAATAATTTCAATTTTCTACAAGTATAACAGAATATGATACGCGATGCTTCACGTATATGAAAACAAAACTTCTTCAACAAAACTTTATGCAGCATATTACATATTTTTAAAAATTTAAAATTATTAGAATATAATTTAAAAAAACAGAAATGTGTAAACTAAATTAATGACGAAGTACCAACATGTCAAATAGTTTGCTAAATTTAGTCATCGAAAATTTACTAATTCATGATAATTAATAATGCAAAATAAAAATTTCAAATTAACAAACTTTATACAGCATATTGCAAAAAAAAAATTAATTAAAATTATTGGAATATAATTTCAAAACTCATATATGTGTAGACTAAATTATTGTAATTACCAAGTGTCAACATGTCAAATAGTTTACTAATTTTAGTCAAGGAAAATGTAATAATTTATGCTAATTAATAAAGCAAAACAAATAAATGATTTCAATTTTCCACAAGAATAACAGAATATAATACACGATGGCTTATATATAAGAAAACAAAACTTCTTTAACGAAACTCTATGCAGCAGATTGCATATTTTTTGAAAAATTAAAATTGAGTTTTTTTTTAAATATTTAAATTATTGAAATATAATTTCAAGAAGCAGAAATTTGTACACTAAATTAATTACAAATTATCAACATGTCAAATTTTAAAAGTTCCGCTGAATTTCAAATTACTGAGCCACTGAATTTCAAATTAAATTTAAGGAAAATTAGAAAACAAATTTCTTACCAAAATCTTTAAAATGCTCTTCATGTTTCCCCCAATCGCTGGAAATCAAGCGAGGAGCCCAGCTTCCAGATAAATAAATAAAAAGGCCCAGCCCAAAAAAATAAATCTTGATTTGAGAACTCTTGAAATCATTTGCTCGCCGATCGCTGGCAGAAGGTTGCCGGCTTTGAATCGGGAACCAAGCGTCGTCGTCGCCAAGCCATTCTGCCAAAATAAGTTTCCTTTTCAAAATTAATGAAATCAAGAAATAGAGGACAGGAAAAATAATTTAAAGAAACAAATTATGGAAGTTTACAGAATACTATAAAACTTGGTAGGATTTTTAATTATTATTGAGCTTTTTAAACAATTAATTTAAAAGAAAAAATGTATATATTACACCTATTTCATAGTATACTAAATTTATTTTTTTCAAAAATATTTCAATTTAATTACGTTATGTTAAAATTTTAGTAAAAATCCATTAATTATAGAATATAAAACATTTACTTTAAACATTTGTATAATTAACATGTTGCACTTTTAATATGTAATGATATAATAGACATTATTTTTTGTTTTTATGCATTTCCTGTATTATAGTTACACCCATTCACTTTGTTTTATGTTATCCTTATACAGATAAAATACATTTTCTCTTATTCTCGTAAACGAATATCCTCCCAAAATACTGTTTACATAAATTAAGGAAATGCGTAATAAATAATCATCACAATCAAGACTTTAAACCACTTTAATATTATTTTATTTTCAAATACACGCATTTTCTTTTTATTTAAAGTAGGAACTTAATCTTAGATGCCATGTATTATTGCATTAATATTTTCAATAGCTTAATAATTTTAATACGAAATGTTGTTAGTTTCTAGTATTTGATCGCGTTTTTTTTATGCTTGACACTATTAGTATATAGAAACTGTTTAAGAATTATGCACTCTTTTTTATTAGGATCATTTCAAATATATAATTGAAAATACTATAAAATTTTACTTCTAAAATGTAATATCGTTTTAAAGATATTTTAATTTAATGCTCTGAGCCTTTTAGATTTTGTATTATCTTTCTTAAAAATCTTACCCGAAAAATTCATATTTTGTCATTGTCTTCAATAACTAATTATTGCTCTAGACATAACACTAGCTTCATTCTTATCCTTTCAGTAAACTACAACTTTTATAGTAATAGTAATTGTAAACGGATTTAGAAAAAAAGGAAATATCCAGAAACCATCATTACTCGGTTCGCTGGTCTTGAAAATCAATGTCATGTGCTACTGCACGGACTAATCCCCCAAAATCTCTTCACATCCATTTTTATTCCAAAATCTCCAAAAACAGCGATACACCAGCCAAAAATGGCAAACCCTCCAAAAGAAACAACCTCGCCAGGTATCGACTTCTATCTGGACCTACTTTCCATCGCTCGGGGGGCCGCAGGTGATGTAGAGACAGGGTGTGGACCGGAGACTAGCAAATAACAACAACAATAACAACAATAATAGACATTTCCGATCTCTGGGTTAACTTTTCCAATTAACGAAGAAAAGACGGCGGACTTTTTGTTTTTTCGAAAGTCCTCGTTTGCGTAAGATGTGAAACGTGTGCTACGGCGAGGGTACTAATTTTCTAAGCATGTGGGAACTGATAAGCGGCCGTTTCTGAGGGAACTTTTAAGACAATGATTTTCGATAGCTTGGCTAAATTTTTTGAGAGTTTTTTTTTTAGATTTTGTCTATTATTATAAGAAAGGTGTTCGAATTTACTTCCTGATTTTATTCCTTTGTGTAAAAACTCCTTTGTTCACTTTAAAGTGTCACTATTGAGTGTAATTAATTTCTTTTATGTAGGATTTTATTAGTTTAGGTCGGCATTTTGGAAATACATATTTACGTTTTCTTAACATTTTCTTAATAAAACCTATTGATTAATTGCTGTTTACTTTATAAAAATGATATGAAATGCGAATTATTGGAGTGTATTAGATGCTTAATTCAATATATAATGTTAGTTTGTTTAAACCATTGATTTTTTTTTTCGCAAAACAATCATATAAATTATTTTTACGAATACAAATAAGATAAAAGTTGATTGTAGCATTATATAAGAACAGATAAAGAGGAAGCAAATAACAAATTTTAATTAGAAATAAACATACAAATTGTATAATTTATTTACAAGAACGAATAATGAGAATATTATATTTTAAAATATTCACTCTGAAGTTTTCATACAATAAATCATAGCAGTTTTGACAAAAAGAAATTTCATTTATTTCATTATTTTCATAAATTATTTCAGCAATATAAATATTTTGAAATTTGTATAATGAAAACAATGCCGTAACTTGGGGTTACTCGGGAACCCAGGAATGATTTTAAAAAAATATTTGGAGTTGAAAGTAACCCCAAGTTACGTTACTTTGAGTTTGCAAATGTACAGACAAACAAACGAAATGCTGAATGGTCGAGTTAAAATAGGGACCTCGCTAACGCTCGGTCAAATATTGAAAATGTAGTTATGTAATTAAGTCTACGTAGAAAATTAACTTGATCTGCTCGTGATTTTTAATGTTTAAAGTTAATAAGTCAGCATATTAAAATCTAAACCATATTATAGACTCCTATATATTAGCTCATAACCTTAATATTCAACTTAAATAACAATCATTTCCTTAAGCATAATAATAGTATGAGTTGGAAAAGCTTTTCAAGACCATCATATCATCTGAACTGTGAAGATCACAACGCGCCTACGAAGGACTATCATCTCTTCATCTCTGATTCCACGATATAGATTATCAATGATGGGATTATACGTTTATGATCATACACTTTTATGATATACGCCTAGGATAGGGATTATATTGCAATCATACGTTCAGATCACTGGAGTAACTGCATCTTTAAATTGCAATTATTCTGAAAAGCAAACTGCTCTTTTTGAAAAGTTTCCGATTTGTAATATGTCATTAACTCATGTGCGTTACCAATGAGATAGAAGGCATTTTAACTGTAATAATATACAATTTCTAATGAGCGATATTAGTCTGAGGTAAGTATAAAATTACTGTTTATTAAATATGCCAAGTATATTAAGAACGCTTAAGATTAGTTTGAATGATAACATATGAAGAACTATTCTTGAAACATAAAATTTAAAAAAAAAATATGTAATGCTTATAAATACATATACATTATACACACATATAATATGTTATGCAAAAGTACTATCAATTTAAATCTTGAATTACATTACAATTATTAGATAAAAAGATTTTATAAACATTTTTAAATTTTGTTTTGTTATTAAAGGATTTGAGATATCGCTAATTATTCATTTTGTATATTTTTAAAACATTTTCATTCATATGTGTTTGATACCTCAAAATTTTATTTTTTATTCTATTTTTTTATTCCAAAACTTTATTATTATTTATGATTGTTGCAAATTTCATATTTTAAAACTGTTATTAGTGTTTTGTTTTGCGTTAGCTACGTGATAGACTTGGTACATATTAAATGTTTTTTAAACAAGATCTTGAAATTAAGTATTAGAAATATACTTAAAATACGTCACATAATATTATTACAACATTAATCCAGAGCAAGTCTTACAAGCTGTTTTAATTTAATTATTCTGAATATGATGCAATGATGACAATATGTGATCAATTGTGTTTATTTTCTATGTTATTCGAACTGCATTAAAGGTGTTTTTTCAAAAAACGACGTTCGAAAAAGCTTCTCAAAAATTAAAAGTTGAAAATCACATCGGGCTAATTTTGTTGTTAATAAATTAATTATCGCACTTTTTCTTAAAAAAATTAAAATTTTAAATAATATTTAACACGCATAAATAAGAAAATTGACTTTTATTCATATCTTAAATATATAAATGCTGGGTTGATTCCAAATCTGAAAACAAAAGTTTCAGACATAGTTTTATATAATATATTTAGAATTACTTATGCTACTTACAATTATATTAAACAATAGAATAATCTTTATTAAAACCATAATATAGCAGTATCGATTTTTAAAAATTCAAAAGAAATCGAAAAAATTTAAATAATTTTATTTTTTCACTTAATCATTTTTATATAGAAGTTACGACTATAAATCTACCTGTCTCTAATCCATTATATGTAAAGATAAAGATTTTAAGAGCTTTGTAGATTTCTATGGAAGTAAGATAATCATCTAAGTAGATTTAATATGTGCGTTTATTTCATTTTGATAAAAATATAATTTCAATTTAACCTTACAATTGTCATTGAACTATCCATTACCTGCCTACTTTAATAACCCCTTTTTAAGATAAATTTTTATTTTTAACTTAAAATTGATCAATTTCGCCAATTCAAAGTAAATAAAACTTATTCTTTTCCTTCCACTTGAAGCCAAATGACGGAAAAATTAGAAAACCATTCCTACTCTCTCCTGAAACGACTTTGCCACGGGCAGTGTGTCAACCAGCCATTCAGACATATCGGCACGTCCGTGGAAAGTCACAAAAGTCCATTCACCAAAATTCTCGAACTGAGGGCGTAGTTGGGTAAATTGTCCCACATGTGTGACGGTTTCTGAGACACTTCGGAGCATTATCGTCTGTTTTACCTTTCAGGTATAACGACACTAACTATGCCAAAGAGGAAACAAATAAAAATCAATGATAAAAGGAAATATATATTAAAGTCAAATCCTGTTTAAAAGTTTTAGGGAAACAAACTTACAAAGAATGACATTCCCGGTTATTTACTTTATAATATTATTAACTGTCAAATTCTACATGCTGATCGGGTTAATAATACCAACAAAAGAAAAAAATAGTAAAAGTTGGAATTTTTCTTTTTTTTTTTCTTTTTACGGAAAGATAGTGTTTGACATTGCTGAATATCTTAGAATTATAAAAATGTGTAGGCTGATAAGGGTCCACCATACTTAAAAAAAAGAGAAAATATTAAAATCTAGAGTATTACACGCGGAATCTTTAGAAATATGATGAGTAATTTCATTATGTAAAGGTAATATTTGGCACTTTTAACTGTCATAGAATTTCGAAATTCCGTGTATTTGTAGGGTTTACCATGCTAAAAAGGGGGAAAAAATTAAATAGTAAAATTTTGCAAGTGAACCTTTTAAAACTGGTTTTCTTTTTATACTTATATTCTCATCTATTTAGGATGTTTAATGGCTCTTATTGATATAGGTCTTAAATAAAAGTTATTTAGAGATTAAAATTCTAATATTGATCAACATGGAGTACTATATTGATGTTCACATTGTTTATCGCCGAATTTTTCCCCGTTTTTGATGGGCCTTGCTAATAAAGTTTCGTTTTCAAATTGAAACCTTTTAGGTTCTCCTGACGGTTGAGAAATAAAAAAAATTATTTTACTTAGAAATATTGTAGTTGTATTTATTTTGTAAAATATTTCCTTCCCTTGCGTAGAACGGGTATTTCAACTAGTGTGTTACTCTTTTTATTGACAAACACCTTTTCATTTTTGAAAAAATATTATTTTAAACATTATATATATATATATATATATATATATATATATATATATATATATATATATATATATATATATATATATATATATATATATATATATATATAATGTGCATCATCAAACTGTGTATATACAGCAAGTCTTCTTTCGGAATTACAGGAATATGCAAACGAGATCCGACAATTCTTATTCCGGTGTTTCGTCCACCTAATATGAGCATATCCCTAGTCTCATTCGTATACGATTGCATCGATATCTTTGGTTTATTTTAAACTTTCAAATATAAACCACTTTGAAAGATTAATATCTGTCTCAGTTTTGTGCTCTTTTTCCAAATAATTCCAGGCACACCAAAGGACAGAAAGTGGCCTATTTCTGTGTAACGATTCATCACTCTCCCAACAGTTTCTTTCACCTACAATGATGTATGAAAAGCCTTTCATAAATATTTAAATAGTAAATTAGATTACTTGCTGCGAGTGAGTGATTGTTAAATTATCATAATTACAGAATTCACACGAAACCGATTTAAAGGAGGGTCCATTTAAAAGTTTTTGTTGCTTATCCTCTAGATTCAGACAAGATCCACGAGACCAGTGACTCTCAGGAAGTCGAGCACAAGGAGAGGATCGCAGTAGATATCTTCCCTGGAGAGGCCCATGCATTCCATTATGTGCTCTGCAGAAGCCTGATGGTCGAGACACTTAGTGCAGGTGGTGAAGACCTTCCTGCCCTCAAAAAATGAGAGGCACTTGATGTGTCCGCTATCATCACGCCAGGCTTTTTAAAATATTAACTGAAAAATTTTGGAATGTAATTAACTAAAAAATTGTTTTACAACCCTCTCCTATATTAAAAAATGATAGTTGTGTCGACTCAAAAACCTTTAGTTGGGATCTAGTTTCAGTTAAATCAGTGATTGAAATTTAGTTGCATAAAAACGTACATTATTACATTGACGAAAATTTTGAAAAGAATAACAATTATGGTCAATATATTTTGAAAAGAATAGCAATTATGTTCAAAATTATTAGAAATTATATCAAATCTATGTTGTTGAAAAAAGCATATATGTTCTTGATATTTTACTTCTAAACCCGTTCTTGCTTACAAAAAAAACGTAGAATAATTACTTTTGGTAAATATGTTGTTTAATATATCAATGACATAAAAGTAAAGAAAAAAGTTCTCGTAATTTTTTCAACTATTCAAAAACAATAAATCAAAAATCTATATTCAGGTGACGACAAATAGATTTTGAAAGCAAACAATCGTAAACTTAAAATTTAAATTTGGATCAATGAGTACTTTCATATCGTATAATTTTTATTATAGTAAATTATTTTAATATTATATTATCGGTAAAAAAATGTTAAAACTTAAATTTCATAAACGTTTATATAAAACCAATTTTTCTTGTCACTTTCGAATTTTTGGTGCTGCCATCTATGTTACCTTTAATCAACTAAAACTTACATTATACTAGTTTTATTGCAATATTTTTTTCCGATACATTCAATACTGTACTGTTAAATTTTAAAACATACATAACTTTAATAAATGGATTTAAAAAATATATGTTAACTAAGTTATTTCCGAATATTACAAATTGGTTATGGTTTTTAAGAGCACAATATTCACCAAATTTATTTTTTAAGCAGCATGTGGCACAGTTGAAAATAGTAACTTTAAGTATTGCTATATGAGTTACAATGCTAAATGAGTATAATATAAAAACTCATTTTGAATAAATGTATAAGCGTTAACAAATTACATGCATTTTGAAATGCAAAGGAAATATCCACAATCGAACACAAACTTCGTGCTGCCACCTATATGCAACTAATTAAACGACTCGAAACATATTTTACTTTTCTGCGGTGTTATGGAAATATAGAACACATAGAATGAAAAAAGAACGTTACCATAGTAATAAAAATAGAATCGTCTGCAGAGAGAGATATTTCAAAATTATATAAAATATTTATAATAATTATTTACTTTATATTTATTATAAAAATATATTTTTGTATATTTTATATATATTTTTTATATTTTGTTTATATATTTTTACTTTATACAAGGTATAAGATGAAAAATGTAAAATTAGTTTTTTATTATAAGTTTACACTTAACGGAAAAAAAATTGTTTTTAATTTCACAATGAATTTTGATGTATAATTACGTAATAAATTATTTAATTACATCTCTTTGACTAAAAATGTTTAAAATTGACTTTGTACTTTAAAAGAATAACTTAATATATTTATAAATTTACTAATAAGGTTTGGATATGGTTTTATATTACTAGTATTATTAGTTTTAAATAATTGTTAAGTTTAATTAAAAAGTGTTAAGTTTTGACAAAAATATTTAACTTAACTATTTGAATGACAATTTCAAAATTATTTTAGATTATAAAGGGGTGATTTTAGTATCCCCTTTCTTTTATTAAAAAACATTAATATAAGTAAGAATAATAAAATGTACAAATAAATTTACAAACAAACAGACGAAGGGCCGAAAGGTCGAGATAAAACAGGACATTGCTAAAGCTCGGTTGATAATAAATATAAATTATTTTACTATATTATTAGTTTGTTTTCTGAAAGTTCTGAATACGTATGCTGGCTCCCAATCTATAAAATACAATGATAATTTGATTTTTTTTTTGCAAACTTACAGTTTTAATTTAAGTTTAATAGTTCACTAAAATAGTAAAAATAGCAAATTTATACCAATTAGAAGTTCAAAGTTACTTATACATTATTCATTAATTTGTGAAAATCAATATAAAATGTTGTTATATACAGCAATGAAAAGAATGACAATTTATACGCTACATATGATTGATAATGTTTCCTACAACAACGGTTAATTTTCTTTGGATTACAAAGAAAATTTAGAAACCTAAATAGAATATTGAATACATTTCCACCTATAACAATATATAACTATTGGTAAATATATCTAAAATTCTAATCAACTTTCCAAAGAAAGTTATTTCAAAACAAACACTACAAGTAAGTGTTTAGTATTATTTTACACAAATTTTGTTAATTTTACATTTAATTTAATTTATTTTGCTTGATTTTAAATAAACAAATCTTTTGTACTTCGTTTCATGATTTATATTACAGTTATTTTTTGTCTGTCTATATGTCAAGATACAATTGGAAGAACGATATATATTTTAGGTATTTTGTAATAGAAGACTTTACAAAATACCCAAAACAAAGTGTCATGTTTCGTATACGAACAGCAAATATTCACTATGTGTTTTGTCCAAAATTTCGATAAATTACTAATGCAATTTACTCTAAAAATAAGTGATATATTAGATTATTCCACCACTGAATCATCATATCGTTAGATGATTACATCATGATGAATTATAATTATTACACCACTACATCACTGAATTATCACATCATTTGCTTTCGAAATAAACTATTTTATTCGTGCAAAACACTTTTTATCTCATTGAAATTTAGTCAATTACAAAAATTTTAATATATAAGCAAATACTTTTAGGAAAAGTTTGTTGATTTTCAACAAACTTTTTGATCAAAACACGTTTTGAATGATTGTTCCTCATTATAAAAAAAATTAAGAGATTTTTCTAATAGAAGCAGTGCCGTTACACAATATACATATATATATATATATATATATATATATATATATATATATATATATATATATATATATATATATATATATATATATATATATATATATATATATACTTTGGGGGGGGGGGTTGAAACAAGAAATTTTCCCGATTCGAAATTCTCAATTCAACTATTCGAATTTCCCAACTCAACAAAAAATTTCCAAAATCCAGCTTATCGACATTTTTCATCTTTTTTATGTATATATTTTAGATAATATTAAACAGTTCTCTCACAAGCATTAATTTGTTGCACCCATATTTCAATGCAGTGTCCATTCTGAGATCTAATTTAAATGTAATAATACAAGTTGGGCGATTTCTAATCTTCCCTAGCTTTCATTTATTAATAATATTAATTTTCTTCAAGCATAAATTTTCCCAACTCGGGGTTTTTAGAAGTTGAAATTCCCAACTTTCAAGGTTTCCACCTGAGGGCCTGAACAGAAAGCATAGTAAAATTAAATCCTCATCGTTATTCCCTTAGATACTTCACATACTCTAAGCAGGCACGTAGGTAAAGGTGGTGGTTCATAGGGTTCAAACCCCTCCTATTGAAAGTCAAGAACAAAAATAAAAAATCGAATTACAGTAAAAATCGTAAAAATACTTTTAAAAACTAGAACATTTTCAATTTCTCTTATAATACTTCTTGAGTGAAAACCTGGTATTTTACGGGGATCCTATCCCGTAAAATAATTTTCAGAAAACTTCAAAAACATGTTTTTAGGTTATTTTTATCTCAAAATAAGCGTAGCATGACGTCATCGTATTTTATTATGTATTTTAAACAAGGAATCTCAAAATATAAATTTGTTCTCTAAATTTATTTCATAATTAAGGAGTGATATTTACTAATTTTAAAAATAGTGAACGACTGATATAGGTAACGATTTCATTAAAAATAAATGACAAATGTAGCTGTTTAGATACTTATATGCCAACGTATTCCTGATTACTTGAATAAAAATTAATAAGTTTAAAAGAATGGGATGGGGGGGGGGGGGATAAGTTACTCAGTCCCTGAACCACCCCTATGAAAAATATATACCTACGTGCCTGACTCTAAGGTAAAGAACAGGCGTGAACTGATACATTCGAAACAAAAGCGCGGGAACACAGCGCACTAAGCAACAAAGAACAATTGACGGAAGAAGAAGGACGATGATGCCACCACAATCGACGAAACTCATCTCTGTGGAATTGCGAAAGAATTCTCTGGACTTTCGAATCACATGAGGGGAAAAAACAGCCATTGTCTGAGAAAATCGAAACTGAAACGTAAGGAACCCTACGACCCCGAAAAAGAAGAAAAATAATGAATCTCAACGCATCCTTTTGTTTTCGCACGTTTTAATACCGTACAAGAGTCGGTAAAGAACATATTCACGTGCAAAACTTTCGAACGTTCTTTTGTTTTATCGCCATTATCGTTCGAGATCTCGTAGAAAGTAACAGTTTTCTGTCGCTTTTTTTGTTTCTTTGAAGACTTAACGATGGTCTAATGACCGGTTTGTCTTCATGGGAATGTTTTATTTTAACGATGTTTCCCGCCGATTGATTTAGCCTTTCGTAAAAGCTGTAATTTGCGCGCCGTTTGGAATTGTCATAAGTTCCTGTTTGGGGGGAATTGAGGTGGATTTTATGCATTTCCCATTCTGTTTAAAGGAACGAAAAGCATTTGAATGACTTTTTATGAGCTGTTTAAAATTTATCTACATTTTAATCATTCATCAGACAATGGGTAGGGAAAGATTGCTGAATTTTCTTGTAAATTATTTTCAAGTTCAAGTAATAAAACTTATACTCTTTGAGTACAATTGCATCGTAAATGAGCGATGATGTACTCACATTTAAGTAATCGTACTTTCGCAAAAATGAGCAATGTGCAATATGGTATAATACATTTTTATACTCGACATATGTTCCATTTTTTCACCTATCAATAAGATCACCTTCACACAACTTAAAGACCCTATTGACGATCTGAATAACTGGGGCATATACAGGATTTCATGTCAATGTGGCATGTCATATATCGGTCAAACAAAGAGAGCATTGAGATTTCGTATTAAGGAGCACCAAGCACATACTGTTAAACAAGAAATAAAGAAGTCCTCTATTGCCAAGCACTCTTGGGAACATGGTCATATATTTAATTTTTCTAACCCACATTTAATTTGCAAACCCAAATCTCCAGTTGAACTTGACTTCCTGGAGGCGTTTCATATTTTTAGCAATATTGATTCGATTGTCAACGAAACATTTGCAGTCCCAGTATTTCCTGCTTGTTGGCACACAATAATTAACTCCAACCGATTGAAATAGTCTTTTTGTTTGTTTCTTTGGCAACACTTTCAATTTCTGGGTTTATTTACTTATATTTTATTACACAGACTTTTTCATTCTCTGCTGATGAAGGGAGACGTATCTCCCGAAACATGTCCAGATTTGGTGGATTTTTATTGCGTATTTTAACGTTGTATTTGTATTTTAAAATTCTATAACGCAATGTTTCTATAAGACGAGTTTTTATCTTATAAGTATGGTACAATATTGTAAATATCAGCTTCTGTTCAAGCCGTCTTAACAAAGCTACCTGACAAACTTAAAATATTTGTTCAGAAGATGGTTTACCACATCCTTCGATGTTGATTGCTTAAATGGAAACTGAGTTAATACGACTCAATTATCTTACTTCCCATTCTTTTTCTACGCCCTTTTAACATTACTTCTGTTTTTAACTTCTTCCCGTCGCTCTGGTAGTACAACGGTTAAGACCCTGGACTTCGGTGCGGATGACATCAGGCAGACGGATTGGGTTCGATTCCTCGTAACTCCTGGTTTGAGTTTTTTGAATGTATTGAAAGTTATTTATGTAGGCAACTGCTCTTATTATTCATTGTACTCATTTTAGAGTACATGTCTTTTTCAAAAATGAAACATTCGGAGCTCTGATCAAGCATCGAATGTAAATGTAATCAAAAATGAGTACATTTCACTTATTTTTAAGTACCTATTTTTAACAGTGAAGGAATAAACCGTCGAAAACAAAATAAAATATATATTAACTTTTACTATCTGAAAATTAGTTAAAAAACTAAAATAAAAGAAAGGATACATCAGGTTTACAAAAAGATATTACAAAGATAGCATAACAATGAAACTGAACGTGAGTGGGTAAATTTCTTTAAGTAACAGCTCCTTTATCTGCTCTAATTTCAAAAATTATATTATCAAACATTTAAACACTTTTAATCACAGGGTATCATGTGTTTAACCCTAATCTTTTCTCATATAATAAAATGATAAAAAACAGTCTTAATATTGGACACTTTAATAAAAATTGGTATATTGAATTGAGCTATTGTTTCTATGAATGCCAATTATATGGTTTATAGTTTTAAATTGCACACGAAAATAATATAACAATTTTAATCATGCGATTAAAAACTCATTATAAAGAGCAAAATAATGAGATAAAGTTATAAATGCAGGTTTAGAAAAATACTTAATTTCAAAAGAAGGTTTGTTATCACTATTTTTATCTTTGATTTAAAACAAAAGCAGTATTTTAATAACTGTATCGTTATTTGAAGTTTATTATTAAAATTATTTGAATGAATAATAGTAAATGGTGCTAAAAATTACATAAATAAAGACTTCATTAATGCCTTGGAGAATAGTTTTCATTAAAAGTTTTAACAAGAATGATAAATGTATGTACGTATATCATAAATAAAGAAAAAAAATTGGGTGTGGCTGTTTTGGAGCTCGGTTGAATGGGTATTGCGTGTATAATGAAATAATATAATTCCGAAATTTTTTGACATTTATGAAAATAATATAAATGGAATTAGCCACCAACACAAACCTCACCACCTTAAAAAGATAAGCAAGCTGTTTCGTTATATGTGGAAGGCATGTATCTACGCCCCGAATGATATTTTATTCGTTTAAAGATGTTAAATGGAACGGTGGCTAATTTTCTATTAACATTTTAAGGTCTATCGCGCTGTTTTCTAAACAGTTATAGCGTCGAAATGTATCAACCTAAAGGCATGACATCATTTTTATACCATGATACTCCATGATATACTGTGATACTTTAATTCGTTGTTATTCTACAGTCATGTACACTAATAAAAATAGGTACTCAAAAATAAGTAAAATATGCTCTTTTTAAGTACATTCGATGCTTATAAAGGCTCCGAATACATAAGTTTCAATTTACAATAAGTTTCAAAAACATCTACTGAACACCTATTTTAAGTTTGTCAGGTCGCTTTATCAAGAACGCTTGAACAGAAGCTGAAATTAACAATATTAAACCAGACTGCTAAATTTTGAATATTGATAATAGATATCTCATATACAAGTATTTATTTAGTTTCATATATTTATACTAATAACATGACAAATAAAAAATAATTTTCAATAACACTGCAAAAGTAATTTCATCGCGAATTTCAAATCATGACAATGCTTTTGTCTGAGAAATCCAACTTTAGCTTCTAAAATTAGATTTCATAAAAAAAAAATTATAGGCTTGATCATTTAGCTGCAATGACCCACATTTGCTCAGGCTTGCTCATTATAAGTACATTAGAATTAACTCTACAAAATAAAAAATTATTATTGGACAACTAAACATTTATCCACTACATTCATCTGTGATCTCAATCGTTTTCCAAAATAGCTCTTCGAAAAGAAAGCTTTCGGTATAAAATAATCGGTTACTTACCAGTATAAACTTCCTACTACACATCATCAATTACGGCTACTTAAACACATGAATTTGATGTAATCTATTTAAATATATATACCTATTTTACACTAATATATGAATGTCAAAGTATGAAACATACTTTAAATAAACATGAATTGTATTCGTTCAAATTAATCTATCGAAAAAATGAATGCTGATCAACTGGCTTGGGTATCATATGGGACAATCTAACATTATATTCTTATGGTAATTTTAAGATGAAGATAGTTGAAAAAGAGTAGGTATTAATAATTACTTGCTATAAGCTTTTCATACCATTTAATGGAAACGCTAAAGAAATTTAACTGATAACAAATAGCAACAAAGGAAGTATTTAAATATATCATATTGATTTTTGTTTACCTTTTGAGATCAGTAGTGGATTTCTTTTTTTAAATTTAATATGTCGACTTTTTGTATAGATGATGAGATTAGTATAAGAGAAGTTTAAATAAAAGTATCCGAATACCAGCCAAAAATTAAAAACATATGTTCACTTTTTTTATATTCTACTTTAATTTGTTCGTAATTCGTCAAAGTTTACATCCTGGAAATTTATCATATAAGTCATTAAGGGGTTCGAAACAAATTTTACTATTCTCTTTAATTTTGAAGATATCATAATATCTTTTCCATATATGTGTGCAAAGCATATTAACATAATCATATGATAAAACCATTAAAAAATTAAAGTTTTTCTTTTAAAAATAAAAATTGACAAAAGGTGACCTTTCTTATATTTGATATAAGTCAAGAAAATACTTTCTGAAAAACTATAATTTGGACTTTTTATAAACAAAACAACGTTTTTAACAAACTGTCTTTGCAGATTTTTCTTATTTGCAAAAGAATGTTTTTGAAAAATATTTTTTTAAAAAATCAATCTTTTCACTAGTCAAACTATTCTTTAAAAAATACTAAAAAACATATAATCCTTATATTATGTTACCCTACAGACAAATTAAAGTAATATGTTTGAAAACATATTGTAGTAAGTTCGGAACAGTTTCTTCAAATTGATCTGAACTTATATCAATTTAAAATTGATAAAACATGAAAAAGTCATCTCTGTGAAAAATGAGTTCAAATTGAAGTGTCCAGGCAATTTAATACCAAAGCTTAATATTGATTAGCAAAAAATAACTAGTTGTACCTAACATAGAAATATGATGTTGGTATCGTGCGCTTAAAAGTAAAATGAACTATTTTTAATAGCATTTAAATATTGTTGTTTATTTTTTATGATTATGTGTCCGATATCCAATTAAATAGTAAATATTATTAAAATAAATTATAGCAGACATTTTAGAAAAAAATATTCACTGCCGATGGAAGGTAGTGGATTTAGAATATAAGAATTAAAAATTACAAGAAATTTTGATGCTGTTAATAAATACGTTTTTAACTCATTGTGTGGATTTGATTTATAACACATTTTTTACAAACTAATTATCTTCATTCGGCGCTTAAGTTATGTAACTTTTTATGTTTAGAACGTGCAGCCAAATCTTCAAAAAATATCATAAAAATAGTTTTTCCTCCTAAGTTCAGAACACTTAATTCTTAATTATTTATCTCGGAAGACAAAAAAGTTATAGCAGATCATTAATTACTCTTCCAAATAAACAAATTTTATGGTAGATAAAAGCTAAAACAACATAAAACTCAATATTTGTTAAACAAGATTATCATAAAACGTCAATAAAAGATAAGAACAATAATGTTTACTGGTTATGCAAGGTTTAGAGTCCCACAAAGACTACACATAGGAGAATTTCCGGCCGAAGGATTAACCTAAATACTTCCAAACTTCGCTTGAATGTAATATTTTCCATTGTTTCGCCAGTATTCGGGAATGGGAATTAAATGATTTGTCGGCATGTTTTGCATCTGTTGCCGAGCCACACAATATCCTTTTATGCCCGTCTTCCATTATAAATTGTGGATTAAATGGATAACGTAATAATACGCAATTTCGACATTCCGATTAAGCAGGCAGTATCTTTTACTTTTTGCATCTGACCTTTGCAATCGTAGAATGTTGTTAGTCATAATTTGAAGGTATTTGGAAAATTCTTGTAACAGTCTGCAAGGAAGGACACACATGCTAAAAGAGTACGTGACGTATATCGTAGAATCGGTGGAATAGAAGCAGTTTGGAACTTCACAGTCAAATCAGTTTTTTTTCTTGTACATTCAAAACTATGAGTAATACCTAAAAAGTACGGTGGTGGCCTGTACTATAAGTCTTCATGATCAAAAATTTTAACTTGTTTTTAGTTTGAGGGCAAAAAAAAATAATTTACTCACTGTTTTTATTCACTAGCAAGTACAGATGAATAGATGCAGTCGTCTGTTCTTTATTCCGTATCAATCCTGGAATCTCGCTAGGTGATTTAGAAGGTGATTATTTAATTTTTAAACAACCTTTTAAGTTCCTCCCTCCCCCCTACAAAAAAAAATCAAGTGTCTCAAGTACTTACAGGACATAACGCGTTTTGACACAAGTTGGATCAAATGTATTTAACGGATATGCCTTGTAGTCGGATTTAAAGTGTTTAGCTGCAGTATCGGGTTTTCGAAGGGTTTTTTTTTTCGAAGATTTAGAAGTGTTTTGCAATTTGTTTTAGCTGCGGTCATCACATAGGTTGGTTCAATGAACAAAATTATGCAAAAATCACGATTTTCGATTTTTTTTTTATTTGACGAGTTTTGCAATTAATCGACTCATTTAGAAAAATAACAATCAATAGATAACTTAAATTAAATACTTTTAGAATTAATGCATATTTTCCCACCAACGTTCTTATCATTCTCTTTCTTACAGTAAGAAAAATAACATGTTATATACAGGAAGCTATTAGGACATCCTACTACGACGTCGATTCCACCAACCAAATTGTGTATATTCACAGTAAATTATTTATTAATTTTTTTACAGTTTTCAATACATTATTTGTATGTTCTATATATACATTGATAAACACAAGAACACTTTTAAATTATTTGACGCAATTCCATTTTTAAATGAGTCAACTATAAAAAAAACTTGACGTTCCGAAATGCAATGAATCAAACTCCTAACAGTAAAACATGAATGGAATTTTTCAACTTTTACTACCTACCCAATGCAATGAATTCAATCAACTTAATACTCAGTAACAGTTCCTTTATGTCATAACCCGGCAACAGTTATGAATTCAAAGCGACTTTTTTAATGAGCATGCGTTTAATGTCGCATTGTGATGCGATTTACAGGTGACACTTTCCTTTAGCATTGCACTTCTTAGAATTGATTTACTACGGGCAATTGTCACCTCGTTGAACTGTTGTCACGTACAAATTGTCAGGGTTTAACACTGCGTGGCACACAATCTATTGTGGATTGTATAACACCTGGATTGAAGATCGATCAAGTAAATGGAGCAATTATTTTGAATGCTGCATTCATTATTAAGTGCTTGTCAAGTATAGAACTTATTATGAACGAGTGAATGTTATCAGGCGTTTGTTTAGTTTACATTATTAATTTATTTTACATATAGTTAAATTAGAATAAAGTTTATTTTTGCACTTTTTACGTTTCACATTAATTACAAGTTTAAAAAAAAGAAGAAATGTATTTTATTCTGTAAAAAAATTGCTTAAGAATTTTTGGGTTTTACCGTGAGAATAAAAAAAGTACGTATTTGACGGTTTTTCCAAATTTTTAAAATTCTGAATTTCTAAAGCAGCGCATTCACGAAAAAATCATAACTTAGGATAAATCAATCTTAACTTGTTTATTAGGACAATGCTTCTGATACTTAGAATTTCTTACCGAAAACCCGTCACTGTATCCCAAACCAGAAAAGATTCTAAATGCATTCCAAACTAGAAAACGCAGATCCAAACCATAAAATGCCATTTAAAAATGCTTAAAACAAAACCGTCCATAATTGGCAACATTTCTTCTGATCCCCAAACTCCTTTAGTTTACATTTTAGTCATCAAATGCTCAAAAGATGCAAACCACAAAAACCCATGCGATGGACTTGACAAAGAAAAGTAAAAAAGTAGTGATCTTGTGGTCGGATGGTTGCCAGCTTCGCTAAAAAACACTAGAAAGTTGTCCAGAACATCCAACAAATATTACCGTCGTGTGTACGGGACTGGTGCACGATATATCCGATCGTGGTCCAACGGCCAGAGGCCTATTGAAGGCGTGGGGTGCCAGCTCAGGTGTTTCCTCGTCATCTGACCTTGGTTCTAAAATAACGAGGTATAAGTAAGAACCTGTGTGGAATGTGCACGGGGCTGTGACAAGTCTCAATACGAGGACAGAAATAAACAACAACCGAGAAAAGTATAAACCAAACCAAACCAAACCAAACTAGAAATGTAAGTACTGTTATGAAATGTACATTCGTTAGGTAAAATAGTGGTAAAACCATTGACTTGTAGCGTATTTTTTTCTAAGTTTACAAACTTTTTAAAAGAAATTATATATATTTTAATTAGATAAATATTCGATAACTTATATCAACTTTTCAAGTTTTTGAAAAATATTTTTTTTTTAGTTATAGCTCAATAAAATTAAAATATTTTCGGGAAATAAGGTATGTTATCTTTTTCAACTATACAATTACTAATACAATTTTTAAATCCGTTGTCTAGTAAAATTACGTTTACCGATATAAAAAAAAACGTAGCGTATTTAAATATTTATTTATCACGTTTTTAATCACGACTGAAAATAATTATAATAGTAAAAAGATAGAATTGAAAAAATGCAAATCTGAAAGGAAATTTGAACGAAAGTAGTAAAATATTTAATCAAAGCATGAACTCTGAAAAAAAGCCTGTTGTGTGAAATTAAATGCTAGCTAGAAAAACTGTTATTTTCTGTCATTTGAAAAGAAGGACGAAATAATTAAAAATCGATCAATCAAGAATGGACTTTCAATTGGTACCCATTGAACTCCCGTGCAAACGTTTCCAACGGTTTCTTTATGCAAAGAAAGCTTTTTTCGGAGTTATTATTTTCTTTAATTTGTTATTATAATTTTACATTTTCTTTCCTTAAATGTGGTATACTGAACTGGCTGCCCCTTATCAGATTTATTGTTTCAGTAATAAATATCCCTTTTACTGGTCTCCCACACAACGGATCTTAACATTTGAGGTATGAAAAAATGGAATTTTGTGAAAAAAGGGAATTTGAAAAAGGGAAAGCAGTGACGACTCGTACTTTTCTTTCGTGAATATTAACGTTTCTTTTTAAATGCGTTTAAAAATAATTAGTTTCCAAGTAGTTTTTAAACGAACCGTTGATAGTTCTGCCATCTATGGATAGAATTCTTGGAACGGAGTGTCATCTATGGATAGTTACAACAAATGTGTGTGGGGGGGGGCGAGGGTTGTTCATAAGATAATTATAATAATAATAGTTCCCAAGAAATAGTTCACAAATAATTGTTCCCAAGCAGTTTTTAAACGAGCCGTTGATAGTGCTGCCATCTATGGATAGAATTCTTGGAACGGAGTGTCATCTATGAATAGTTACAACAAATGTGTGTGGGGGGGGCGAGGGTTGTTCATAAGATAATTATAATAATAATAGTTCCCAAGAAATAGTTCACAAATAATTGTTCCCAAGCAGTTTTTAAACGAGCCGTTGATAGTGCTGCCATCTTTGGATAGAATTCTTTGAACGGAGTGTCGTCTATGAGTAGTTACAACGAATGTGTGTGGGGGGGGGGGGGAGACGATGGTTTTTCATGCGATAATTATCGCAGGAGCATGCTAGTTAAACAATATTTAAGTTATAATTTTTATTAGGCGCATGAAAACTTTTTTCAGTATATTAACGATATAATAAATATAAGACATAATTAAAACGTTTTAGTGGTAAAATAATGATAGAGCAAAAAGTTCAAACCGATTAAAGCATGTTTAAGATTATTAGCCTTCTCAAATATACATATGAATTGCCACTCTTTTGAAATTGAATTAAGATATCATGTCAAAGAAATTATGTAAATGTTGTTTACCTCTTTACCTGACTTTATTATGAATTATAATAAGATAAATAAACTATTATGGAAATGTTTAAAAAGTTACTAAAATAGCACCTATGCCACAAAATAAAGTAGTAGATTTGATTGAAAATAATAATTCAAAAGTAAAAAATAAATCAAAATTTTTGTTTATAATTTATTTACCTAATATACCTTCTTATTTACGATGAAAATTAACTATTTTTTCAGCTAAAAATACTATTAGAAAAGAACCGATTCCAACTTTGCAAAATTCCAATCAACCAATCAGTTGCATATAGCGATGCATGTTTTTGAATGGAACCGAGGAAAGGGTTCATGTGTTCGAAAATGACCACTACAGTACTCCCCTCCCAGTGAGTCAATCAGATGAAAAAAAATTGGTTAACACTTGCATTGCTTTGTATACTGTAGAAAAACATTTCGTTGTAGTGGTAGAAGACTATTTTAAAGCGTAGGTTCTTGTCACCTCAGTACTCAGTTAATGCCACCCTTGTTCAGTTCTTATCACATCTGTACTAAGTTCTTGTCACTTCAGTACTCAGTTCTTGTAGCTCAGTTCTTGTCACCTCAGTACTCAGTTCTGGTCACCTCAGTACTCAGTTCTTGTAGTTCAGTTCTTGTCACTTCAGTACTCAGTTCTTGTCACTTCAGTACTCAGTTCTTATAACTTAGTTCTTGTCACTTCAGTACTCAGTTCTTGTAGCTTAGTTCTTGTCACTTCAGTACTCAGTTCTTATAGCTTAGTTCTTGTCACTTCAGTACTCAGTTCTTATAGCTTAGTTCTTGTCACTTCAGTACTTAGTTCTTGTAGCTTAGTTCTTGTCACTTCAGTACTCAGTTCTTATAGCTTAGTTCTTGTCACTTCAGTACTCAGTACTTGTAGCTTAGTTCTTGTCACTTCAGTACTCAGTTCTTATAGCTTAGTTTTTGTCACTTCAATACTTAGTTCTTGTCACCTAAGTACTCAATTCTTGTAGCTCAGTTCTTGTCACTCTTGTTAAGTTCTTGTAATTCAGTTCTTGTCACTCTTGTTCAGTTCTTGTAATTCAGTTCTTGTCACTCTTGTTCAATTCTTGTAATTCAGTTCTTTTCACTTCAGTACTCAGTTCTTGTCACTGTTGTTCATTTCTTATAGCCCAGTTCTTGTCATTCTTGTTAATTTCTTGTAGCTTAGTTTTTGTCACTCTTGTTCATTTCTTATAGCTCAGTTCTTGTCATTCTTGTTAATTTCTTGTAGCTTAGTTTTTGTCACTCTTGTTCATTTCTTATAGCTCAGTTCTTGTCATTCTTGTTAATTTCTTGTAGCTTAGTTTTTGTCACTCTTGTCATTCTTGTTAATTTCTTGTAGCTTAGTTTTTGTCACTCTTGTTCAGTTCTTGTCACCTACATCGGACATCGTACGGATACTTCAAAAGACAATAGTCGAGCTAGGGGTAGTTGCTAGACTACTGGCGGTCATAAACGTGATATCACATTAAAAAAAAATCTAGAATTACATTCAATTTTAAATTCGCAAATATACTCTACTTGACTCTATTTTGCAAATCTAACTTTTTAAGGTTTCATTTTAGAACTTTAAAAAAACAATATTTGTAATTTAAGAAGGCACGTACTATAAACACATTAGTATTAAAATTCCTATACAGTGAAAACAACTTTTTTAAAAAATTATGCTTCAGTAGAAAATAAATCCCTGGAATATTTATAAAATATTTTAAAAAGTTTTCCTGTAAAAATGTATTACTAGTAAATAATTCTGGAAGCAGCAAAACTCAACACCAAAAAAAGTATTTAAAAACATTTACGTCATTTTTAATGACTTCAAGGAACAATGAGGCCAAATTTGAAAAAAATCAAACAATGCGTTTGGTCGTGATTGCGTAACTAACAAACAAATTTACAGACAGACAATAAGACGAAATGCCGCGCACGTAAGTTAAAACAGGGACCTCTCTAACGCTTGGTCAATTATAAAATAATTCAATGTAATTAAAATCTAGATAAATATGTGAGGTTACAAAGAAGTAAAAAGTATATGTTTTCTCACATGAGAATTTTTGGAAACCTAATATAACTCGAGGCTCACTAAAAAAAACTATCATTTCTATTTTATCATTTATATTATATTAACAAAACTATCATTTATATTTCCAATTGCAATGTAGGATATCATGCCCATTTTCCCATCCCCCCTGCTTGTTTGTAATAGAACAACCCATGCATATAACTTGTAACTTAGTGGTGGCAACACCCTATTCATTCGTTTTAACAATCTTCATTTGATCGGTCCTGTTTCGTCCCAGTGGGTCAATATCGTAAGCGCCCACTTAAATATTAGTTTAGCTTGAACCTAAAGTTTAAATATATTTCAATAATGTCATGTCTACCCTCGTGTGTTCATTTCTTTGCTAAAACACCTACATTCAATGAGCGCAAATACATGCTAATTTTTAATCTGTCTCAACATCATCACATACAATTCTAAACAAACAAATACAAGACACTCACATATTAAATTTTGTATCTATAGAATTCAACTGATTTGCATCAAGTTTAATTCTAAAAATTTCCCTCCTTTACACCAACCTTGGAAATATAAATATTTTGTTTGCAATACCATTTTGTTCAAGCAATTAACATTCAGTTTCCCATTTGTTATGGGGGTAATTGAAGGCTGAAAAAAACAATACGTCATCAAGAGTTCAATGGCAAGTTTGCTACAACAATCTGAAGAATGTATTGTCATTGCTTTCAAGGACCGGCAATGGTCATGATTTCTCGGTATAATTCACTCCATGCATTAGTATTCCATTACGGTACGCATTCTGTGCGGTAACGAAGAAACTTATTACGTCACCAACGGATTTTTATACGGTAAAGATTCAAGTCTCAGAATAAAAATATCCAATGCTTGTATTTTAAGGTAAGGGATGGATGTTGGGTCAAATGTTGTTGAGGTTAAATTATCTTAATAATACAGTGTAGTTAAAATATACTTTAACTACATTGTTTGTTGGTACTAAAGCTAAGAAACTTGTTTAAAATATAAACCGTTTTTCAAATATCTTTTTTATTATGCCAATGTGATACATACGAACAATGATCATCTGCCAATAATTTATTTGCACACTGTATATATTTAAAATTTTTAATTAAGGGTTGGAATTCATCTCAAATTTTGTTACAGTTTAATTGTTGTAATAATAATTCAGAATTTCTTCCATGAAGATCAAACAATTTTCTGCTAAATCAATCATTTCTTAATGTTAGTAATATAACATATCTCAAGCAATTGTGTATAATAAAAGTAGTACTGTATTTGTTAATATTAATTTTAAAAACGTTTTCCACGCTTTTAAATTTATTACATAATAAAGTAATTACCATAATTAACATATTTCTCTAATTATTATTTTTTTTAAATATGCATTCCTATAAAATAACCGTTTTTAATGAGTAATGTCCGGTATAAACTATCCTATACTCTTTAACACAAAAAAAGTTACATATAGCAAACATGTGTCCCGTAAATAAGCATGAATATTTTAGAAATGTTTGATTTATCAAATGTTTGATTTTTTTTATTATGACTACTTGTACTACTTCCAAACTTTACTTTTCATTCTCTTTAACTATATCATTGATAATTAACTAGCTCTTCTACTTGCATTTAATTTCGAACTTTAAAAACTTTCAAATGCGTGGTAGTTATTTTCTTTTTCATTTAATGCATTGGCTCTCAACCTTTTTTCTCTCACGTACCCCTTGATAAAACTTGTTATTTATGAGTTCCCCCTTCTCTCATAATCCTTCTCACTCATCCCTCCATAAAAAAATTGTTTTTGTTAGGCAAAAATGTTCTTAGGTTTGCTGGAAAATTAATCAAACGACTCAAATTGATGACACTTACAAGCTTTTAGTTTTGATTTTACTTATTACATTCATTATTTTTTATTTTATGTGTTTTCTTCCATTACTAATATTATTTCTCGTACCCCCAACCAAACCACCACGTACAGCTTGAGAAAACGCTGATTTAGGGTCATGGCTACACGAACGTTATTTACGCACGTTATATTTTACAAATGGCTTTGTGGTTTAATGAATCCAAACCACATGGTTTGTATTCACCAAACGAAGAGCCATTTACAAAAAGTAAGGCGCGTCATTAACGTCCATGTAAAATAGGTCTGAAGATTATGAAATGCACTGAAACTTATTTTGTAAAAAATTTGCACTTTTATATTATTTGAAACCCATTTTACATGAACAATAAAAACGTGCGTGAGCTTCTCGATGATTAGAAAATCTATACCACGTGATTTCTATTATCGAATCACAGAGACGCTCGCGCGTTTTTCTCGTTCGTGTATAATGGGCCTAACTCTCATGGCGTAGTTTAACTGTCATGGTATAAAATATTTTCATACAAAGGTGAAAGGTTTATATTTAATTTTCCGTAAGGGATGCGAGAGATCATTTCGCGGAAGGAACATCGTGGTACAGAACCTTTGATTATACTACGAAAAAAAAATTGTAAATTGACATAAACCAGATTTTAAGTGAATCAGGGTGTGTATCCACCAACGCCCAGTACTTCGGAGAATGGATCCATATTGTGTTAGGAAACGATATCACCCATTCCAAGAAGCCCTGCCGCATTCGGGTGAAGTAATCATTCGTATCGCTGACATTTATCACAAGAACAAAGACAGATTTTTTATGGATGAACAGACCGAGGGGGCCCCGAAGAACCTTGACTCAAATTCACTCAAACTTCAAGGTCGCAGAGGCACTACCGAAAGGTGTTTTTACAGAAAAAATACAAACCAGAGCATGTTTTTAAGATCTCATTCCCCAGGTTCCTTTCGCAATTTTCGAAGTGTGGGGATCTAATTTTCTCGTGAATCGCACTTCGGAGGACAGGTGTGGTAATTGCCAGCGACCACACAAGGAAATTGACTGGGCGTCGCAGTTTAAGGATGCAATTTCTAACAATCGCTGGTCTTTCTTCGGCTAAAATTATTTAGGTTGATTTAATGGATTTTGGGGAAATTCTCCGCTTCCACCTGAACAGGATCGCTTGTTTCTGTAATGTAATTGTTCAGACAATGGGCCTTATTTCGTAAGATCGAGTCAACACCCAACACTGCTGGGGAGGGAGAAATCAAAAACAGTTCCTACACGAGATCCTGGAAGACATTTACAACAATAGATTATCTGTTCCGATTTGAAAAAAGAAAAGTGATTTTCGATGAAAACGGAATTCGAACGTGCTTATAAAGTAGTTCTCGTAACGATTATTTACTTTTGCCGATGTTGAATTTGGTGAATGCTTTTTTTTTTATCATTCTTCAATTCATGCCATTTGACATTGTCTGTCAAGAAATTATTCTTGTTTTGCATCGTTTTAAAACAGTTGGTGTGAAACAGGATACATACCGATAGATAATTATTAATTAAAAATATATAGGTCTTTTGTGTCACGAATGTCAAATGGTAATAGATGTTTGCTATTGTCCGTTTCATGCGCTGTTCTCTTTTATTCGTTCTGTAAAAAAAAAATTCAGGATTTGAATTACAAAAGTTTTAAATAACGGTTTCTAAATTATACAAATACAAAGAGAAACCGATTGTTTAAATAAGGTTGCAATCTAATCTGATAAAAAAAAATTGTAATTGCAAAACCAAACATTTTCCTTTGTATATCGATATGTTTGAAGGACCGAATAATCGTAATTTGTTTAGAATCCCAGACAGTCTGATAATTTTAACTATAGTATTATTAATTAATTATTGTATAGTAATAAACGTGTTACATATTATTAAAATAAATATACTGGATCTAATTATCTTGGAAATGTAAATTAAAAAATCGCTTAAGGGTTATTTTAAAATAATTTATATTTTTTATATTATATAGGCATATGTATGCTAAAATAAATTTTGCATACAGGAATTAAAATTATCGAAGTTTAAAAATGAATATGCATGCTAAAAATAGCATTAATTAAAAATATATATTAAAAGTATAAAAGAAATGACAAAGCGATAAATATTATAGACTTGATATAACATTTTTGGCCAAAAGGGAAAATCAATAACAATAATATAATTTATGTCTGGCATTTTACAAGTGGATCATAACAATTAATTTATTAAACTTATAAACTAAATTTTTATAAACTAAGTTATTGAGCTGGAGGTAAAACTTGTAAATCCGGGAAAATATCTACCAAACACTCTATAGCTATAGCTTTTCAAAAACTTTATCAAATAAACTATACAAACTTTAGTATAAGGGTAAATTTTTGAATTTTTTATTTTAAAAAAAAATTATAGAATTTTATCTTAGATGGATGTTTTGTAAAACTATAAGGCGTATTGACTAAATAACTGTTCAAGGATAGAACATAAACATTTTTAATCACATATGCCTAACATTACAATATCTCGGGGAGGAACGAAACCTTAAATACGCATCACCGTAAGAGGCAGTTACATGACTGAGGCCTTCCCGGCACAGCGGGAAGGACATAAAATATGTAGAGGGCGTTACAATCGTAATAACGGGAACAATATATTGACACGCAACGGGAACATGAAATATATATACAGGTGACGGGGACTTGATAATATATATACAGGTGACGGGGACATGATAATAGGACAAACATATAAGATAATAACATAAATGAATAACGCTGGTTACAAAACTAAATTAGAATATAAACTTAAAATCAAAGATACAAATCCAAATTTTGACGAACAAACAACAGACTCAATGCCGAACTAGGTTAGTTCAATCTAGTACATTTTAAATTTTCCCTAACTCGAATTGAACTGTTTTGTAAAATTACTCACTCCTATAAATTAACATTAATCACTGACAAATTGTTCTATTTGTCAATTACCATATTATAGAAATACTAACATGCACGTGCGATACTTATCGAATGAACCCCCCCCCCCCCACACACACACATGCACGCTCATTCGTTGTAAGTGCGAAATATATTAGCATATTTCTCATAGCCAAAAAATCATAAAAGTTTAACGCTTCTTCTCATTCATAGATGGCAGCATGATCAACTATTTGTTTAAAATAAACACGTTTAAACTAATTATTTTAGACGGCTTTCTTTAAAAAAAAAAACATTGATATTTATAGATAAACGTACGATTCGTCACTGCTCTCGAAAATTCATGTGTTAAGATCCATTGAGTACAAGGGCGGTAAAAGGGATCTTTACTACAAACTTAATATATATGATTGATTTCTCAATTTCCTATTTAAGTGTGAATTGTATACTTTTAGATCATGACCTCCACTTCTGTTACTTATTTTAAAATCCAAAACCCTTAATTATCTCCTTGTTTAACAAATTTAAACAATTAAATAAAATACACTCCAACTCTTTTCTCTTCTCAGAATACATTTAAATTTCTTAATATATCTTCATAAATCATTTTCAATATACCTCGAATAACTTTAGTAGCCCTTCGTTAAACATTCTCTAAGAAACCAATGTATTTAACATACGGTGATTATGACTTTAACATATGGTGACAAGACTTGTAGAGCTTAATTGGGCATTATCAAACTTCTAGCATATTATATTATTATATTTTGATATTATCAAATATATTTTTCGGGTAAATCTAAACACTGTTTAGCTTGTACACTTTGTTTCTGATAAATCGAAACACTTTGTTAGCTTTGTTTACTAGACACTGTGTGCGCTTATACTTTACCCATTTTAAAATCAATATTTACTAACGCATCCAAGATCGCTAACAGAATCACTTTTATTGATTTTACTCTCTTGTAAAAAGTAAGTATGCTTTTCTTTTTATATTGGGATTTGGGCTTTTTCTCCATTACTTTACACCACACAATAGAGTTTACAAAGTCCACTAATCAGATATAAAATTAAATAACAACAAAAAAGTTATGTGTCCCAAACGTTAACGTCCACCAATTTGTAAAATATTTCAATTAGAACATTTTATTATTACAAACATAAGCGTCATTTGAAAGCTTACAAGAAAGGAGCCACTATTTGTTTGGTCACTCTTACAAAATCCAGCAACCATAAAAATCCACTCTAACCTTTAAAAAAAAAATCAATGGAACCACTATTACCAGACCTTTGACACACCCCTCTTACAACTACACACGTGCTGCACGATTTCCATTCAACTCAGCATGATACCATACGTTTTTTTACAAACCAAACACTCCGAGTTCAGGATCAGCAGTTTGCTAATCATGATACCTAATTACCCCCTCGTACACTCTATGTGTGTTAATTGTAGAAGAGACATTTGTAAAGTTACACCACAATACTATTCCAAGTCGATTTCCTGGCCGCGAGTGGTTTGGAAGCCATTGCATGCGAATTATGAATGAGGCTTTTGCTTAATGTTCCATTATACTCGAGAAGTCTGACGCGAAGTGGGTCGGCAAACAGCACGAAAACAAATTAGCACGCTGATGTGTGGTTTAGCCACCGCGTTGCTGATAATCCCCGGACAGCCAAGCGGTGCATTGGAGCATGACGATACCATTCAATTAACGCACGCATCGGGAGACGTTCGTTAAGTAGCATCGAACAAGCTGAAGCATCGAAAGTTTTGACTACTCTAAAGTTTGAAGAACTAATTCTGTTAATCGGAGCGTGTGAAATTAAACATACGCATGGTCAATATTGAAAGTATTAAACGATAAACGAATTTCCCATTTATAAAACGAAAAATGTCATCCCAGCAAAAAAAGTCAGTATAAAACCTTCACCAAAATGGTCAAATTGAAGGGTTTATAAAGAATATTAAAAATAAAAAAAACTGCTATTTTTTTAAAAAAAATTAAGTTTTTAAATTTTCTGTGTGAAACCTTTATATATATGCATTTTAACTTCATGATAAAAAATCTATTTTTTATGCAGGATTATTTGAAGGTTTTTACATTTTTTATGAAGAATATTGAAACAAAAACCTTCAATTTCTTAGATCTTCAAAAATTCAAAATTTTGATGAAGATGTTATGCTGAGATTTTTTTACCGGGATCCTATAGATACACGTGGAGTATTACGTTGACTTACCCCAGTGTTATATACAGCTTGGCTTAGTTGTTTGTTGTGAAAATAACCCGGATTGGGCTATAAAATGTAATGTTTACATAGAAACGTAATCATTATTTAATCTTTAAATACTTAGAACACAAACACAATACTCAAATAAATAACATAATCCTTTACATGAATTGTGACTTATTAAACTAAACACCAAATTCACGCTTACTTAATAGGTTTAGCATAACGGGTCTCAATTTAATCAATGGAATTTATAACACGAAATTTACTTATATCGTAATTTACAAAAATATTATTAAAAAAAAACTTTTATCATAAAATTGGTAACGTTCACTAGTATTACATTTTATTGAATAGGTTAGAAAGGATTTTATTGAAATTATAGTAAATTATGATTTAGTTTTCCGTAAATCAACCTAAATGTGCCCACTATTTGAAGAGTACTTTTTCATGTCAGCTGTTCCAGGTCTTGATTTGTCCATGTGAAATATTTCCTATACTAGTTTATAATAGTTCGGTACTGAATATAATGTAATGATAATACAGCATGGCAGCAGATTTTGAGCGAATTATGTGTTTGGATAAGACAATATATGCTTGCATAATAATATTTTCAATTCAATTCTAATTGAATACAATATATTATTGAACTGAAACTTTACTTTACTAAATTTTTCTATTTGTATTGGGATAATAAAAAATATACATTTCTCTAAGATTGTCATAATTGTGAATAAGGCAAGTTTTCGAATTGCAATATTACATTCGTTACGTTAGCTAAGAGTTTATTTATTGAAACAGTCCACTCCTTGTACTTTGGAAAACGTGAACTTTCAATGAATGGTCAGTGGAGAAAAATGAGGTAATTGTTTTTATTTTTCCGATCATTATAAAATTTCTGAATTAATTGTTGGCCACATTTAACATAAATCCGATTACACCAAATTCCAACAGTTAATTTAGAAGACCGGGAAGAAGAACCATTATAATATTTTTAAGTTTCATAAAAACGCAAAAAAATATGTATTGTTCTACCACTAATTCCAGACTTTCCATTCCAATACGTCCAGTGACGAAACATTCAGTGTATTAAAAAAAATCAAATCTCATCCCTTTGTCTTAGTATAAAGTATGACTTTTGTCTGGTCCAAATTGAAGAAATGCAATTCATCAAGAGTTTTATTGTGCTGTACAATTGTCAACGGTCCAGTCGCATCTGAAGAGAGGGAGAAAGATCTTGACCCAAATGGTTTTTACCAGGCATGATATACGGATGTGGTCATATACGAGAGACAAGGATTAGTTCCAGTTGCAATAAATGAAGAAGATACTTGAAGATCAGAATGGCATAAATGGAATCTGAATTGCCTCACTCAAACACAACATTCTTTAGGTCATTTAGAGGCGAATCTCAACATAATTCTTAAAATTAAGCTCAGTTTTTACCAAATCCAGTATGTGAAAGTTTTTGTTTAGTGAAAACGGCGTTGATACAAATAACAAATTTTTGTATTGATAAAAAATTGTAATATGAAAACGAAAATGGAGGATTGTCAAACAATGAAATATATATTTTGCACCAACATAATACATCACTTTTTATGCGTTGACAAACAAAATACAGAGTGTTTTTATTATAAAACATTATTATTATAATATTTTTGTTTGTTACGATACATGAAAATTTCATATAACAAAAATAGTTTAGCAATGGTCTTTGTTATACTGTTTAACGACACATAGAAAACTATTCTTTTTTCAATGCGTTAACTACTTTGTTCGTTTCTACTAAAAGTAAGCGAAATGTTTAAAATATAAGCGAAGTAGTAGGGTAAAAATAATATTTTATTATGCCAATACAACAAAACAACGACCACCGCCCAATAATGTGTAACCAACCTGTATATATTGCTTTTACAATATTCTGTCCGCAAATACTATGTGCATCTAACTTTAAGAAATTTTTTCGAATGTTTGTCATTAATTCCCAGCTAGGTTAAAAATCATTTTTTATCTGAATTGGAATTCTTGCGAAAATATATATCTAATTTTAATTCTCATAGGAAAGTTAGTAATGTAAATATTGTTTTAAATTTAAAATAATATTACAACAGCATACTGATGGTTATTAAGGTTTCTTTACAATTTGATAAAAAATTATACATGCACTCTTTTTATAATCAAAATTGTAGGAAGGTTAAAATTATACTTTCAGGAAATGTACATAAATCTGCAAAATATCTACAGATTTTTTGAAGAAAAATATCAGCTCATTTTCTGTAGAAATCTGTAGTTATTTGGGACTGTAGAAAAAATCTACAGATTATTTGAAGAAAATATTTGTCCATTTTCTATAGAAATCTGTAGTTATTTGGGACTGAAGAAAAATTCTACAGATTTTTTGAAGAAAAAATCTGCAAATTTTCTGTAGAAATTAACCTTTCTTCTGTCCCAAATAACTACAGATTTCTACAGATTTTTTTTGAAGATTTTTTGCAGAAAAATCTTAGCTGGGTTATTTTATTACTTCTGTATTTATTCTTTAACAAAACTGTTTGTTACAAAGGAATTTTTACATATTCATTGTACGAAGCAACTAAAAGTAGCTGCTACTTTAGGGAAAATTGTAGAACGCTAATTTATTTTCATTTGAAAACTAATTAAAAAGTAAATTTTGGATCCATGATTATTTAAACTGTTTATAATTATTGTAATAAACCGTTTAAAAACTATTTCTAATAAATAATATGAAAAAGTATACAATTTGGTAGGAAATTTTAATCACAGGGTTTATTTTATTCTACTGGTGTTCTAACACGGTAGCTTTGCTCCAAACTATCAAATTAACCCTTTGCACTCGAAAGCGTTTGATATTTATTTCTTTTTATAGAACAGTTATATCCTGTTCTTTTAAAAGAGGTATTCTTTGGCGTGTTCTTTAGAAATTCTTGGAGCGACTTCAGAGGAAAATTTTGTTTGTTATGTTGGGAGATAAAATCCATGATGCCTATTGGCTGTATTTTTAAGTGTATTTTCGTCGGATTGTCTACAAATAAAAATATTCAAAATCTTTTGACCATGCTTGATCACTCTACTACGTCACATGGTATATCAACATGCGTGTACCCCTAAGGGAACCAATACATGCTTTTGTTTTTGCTCTCAAAGTCGAGATAGCAACCCACAACCCTTCGATTATGAGCTTGCTACTCTTACCACTCGGACAATGGTGAGCCTCTATTTACGAAGCTAGATTTTTAAAAAAAGCTTGCGAGGGGGGAAAAAAGTGTTTTTTTATGTTCTAGAACAGCAGTTTTCGTTCAATTTAAAGAACAGGGGAAAAGAACAGGTTGTTATTCATGTGACTGAGAGTCACATACCGAGGGCAAAGGATTAAAGACTACAAAAGAAATAATTGAAAAATTATCTCAAAACGATTATTTTTCTTTTCTTCAAATACAAATAATGTCGACCAACCACTGGCTCTAGGCTCAACAAAGTTGGTCTTGTGAATCGATCATCCTTACGATTCCCCGATGCCGAAACAATAGCTTTTTAAAACTGCCCACTCCTAAGTAATTAACAATTAACTTAAGCAAACTATTCAAATTATCTATTACAAAAAAATATATTTTCTAACATCCCGATTAAGCTGTGACGTATAATTTGAGTACATGGCCTCTAGGCGCATTGGCAATATTAAATCCCAATCCTTCCACATCACCTAATTTGATAAATTTGAATAACTGAATAAGCTCCCCTCTAATACTTCTCTCCTGGAGTGTATACATATTTAAAAGTAACTTCTTTCCATATTTAATTTCCGAAGTACCCTGAATCATTTTCGTAGCTCTATGTTGAACCCATTCTAACAAATTAATATAATTTTTAAGATAAGGTGACTAGAATTGCACTGCTTATTAAAGATGGGGCCTAACCAAATTCCTATAGAGTGGTAAAATTATCTCTTTGGATTTAAATGGTAAATTTCTGTTAATAAATCAAAACATTCTATTCGCCTTTTTACTGGCTGTCCCGCATTGAGTTTCAAGTGTCATGAAAATAGATTGTATGCAGAGAAGAAAGATTAAAATGAAAATTTGTATGTGATATATGTGATAAAAAAAATTATTTCGTTTTACGTTTAGCTGTTTTTATTCAAGTCAAATAAAAAATGCATGAGTTGGTTAATTCGGAATGTATATAAAATCAAAGATATTTATAAATTGAAGCTACATTTAAAATTCAAAATTTTAAAAAAAATTTAAAAACTAAACGCAAATGACAATTACAAACAGTTTTTGTAGACAATATCAACGAAAAGAAGATCCCTTTAATTACTATATATTTTTATCAGTTAAATAGCATGTACATTTTTAATATGACAATTTAAAATATCTGACACTTTCCATTAAAATTTGCATCTGAAAATGCGTTTCACAAACTAAAAAAAATTTAACAATTATTGAACATTAAAAAATTATATTCAAGATACATAAATATTATTTCGGAAGGCTCTTACAATAACGTAGGTGCAAGAACAAGGCAGCTCCAGTGTATTATTAAGTTGTTATACATTTAAATAGAAATTAATATATATATATATATATATATATATATATATATATATATATATATATATATATATATATATATTATAGAATTTTTTTCTTTATAGGAATAAGTTAAAAAGTATAAACCAGAAAAAAATTGAAGATGGCTGGTTTTTGACCAACGTCGTCAATTATTATTAAAAGTAACTATTTTTAACATGAATGACAAATATACAGCAAAGATACTTCTGAACAGTACACCAACGTTCAAACTCAGAACAGAACTACTATATAGACTTTAAAGAAATTCATGCATTAGTCATAATTTCTCCGAACGAGAACCATTAAATCTTCTATATAATAAAAAAGTTTGTTCAAAAATATTATTTTTTAATTGGTGTAATTGAAACAAAATCTATTATATACATATTATAAATCAACACAAGTTAATTTAATAATCTGAGATTTTAAATTCCACATATGGAAATTTTTTCATATGGAGCTACATTTTTAATTTGTTAAAAAGCTACAAAATAGTTTAAGATTTATATACGTTTTTGATGTATATTTTTTGTCAATCTTCGGAGGCAACTATTAAACGAATTTAAACGGGAACTTCGCTGGCTGATAACTTGAAGGTCCATTTAAAATTGCACATTTTATCTTATTTACAAGTTCTAGGTGATGCAAAAATGTCGCTACAATATAATTTTTGGTGATGACGTAGCCAAAGCTAAAAGCAAACGATAATTTTAAAACATTTATATTTAAACATATTTTTTCTTAAACATTTTATAGAGAATATAATAATTTTAAATATTCTGCAGCAATATATTCCAGAAAAATAATATTTTAAAGCCTGTTAAAAACCTCCATAAATGAATCATATCAACTTGAACATTGATGAACTTTAGAAACCTGTAATGAACTTTATTGTTTTTTCAAGCAATTGATAACTATCATTCTCGAATATATCAATTATTAAATATGACAAATAAATCAATATAAAATTAAATTGGCACACACTTTCAAATATTTTTTTAATTGTTCTCATTTTTAACAAGCGCGATTGTAATGATAACTATCAGTTCTATTCTAACTAACTATTTTAATCTGTTATTCTTTTAAACACTTGATAAAAGCCATTTTATATAGTCTAATATACACGTAACAATTTTTTATTCAAACGGATTCATTGCAATATAACCATATCAGATAAATCTAAATTAAAATGGTACATACTTCCGAAAAAAAATATACAAGAATAAAAATTGATCCCGTTATTTTACGATTTCGATGGTAATGATACGATACGATGAATAAGCTATCGGTAGTCTTCCAGACCAGAAACTAAAGCAATAAAGCAATTCTGAAAGGAAAATGAATGAAAGAACTGTAACAAAGGAATTACCGTGCACAAAAGCTCTAAGGATATCTTGCATGTCCTATTTCAGTGGCAATATCTATTGGAGATCGCTTTAGTTCTTTTTAATGTTAGTTATTCCCATCCCTAACGACCGTTGCTGTGCCTGCTTCAGGCACGTTGATATTTTGCGGAAAATGCCTATGCAATGATCGCTCTAAATTCAAATGATTGTATATATAAGGTCTCAATCGGAGTTTATCAGTTAAATTTTATGAATACAGTTAAATAGTTAAGCAGTTAAATGATATGACACACCAAAGAATATTAATAAACTACATGTTTTCCTGATTCAAAGAAAGTAGATCAATAATAACTGATTTTTCAAATCTTCGTTCTATGAAATTTTCATTCTATGAAATTTTTATTCTATGAAATTTTCATTCAAATTTTCATTCTATGAAATTTTCATTCTATGAAATTTTCATTCTATGAAATTTTCATTCTATGAAATTTTCATTCTATGAAATTTTCATTCTATGACATTTTCATTCTATGAAATTTTCCTTCTGTGAAATTTTTCTATTGAATATCATACTCTTGATGCGCGTCTTATCATTTAAAAATAAATGTCAATATTAGTGCCCACAATAAAACGTTATGTTTTCGAACAAATTTTTTTTTAAAAATGTGCCAAAGAATGGGAAGTAAACTAACATGTAAAAATTCCATTTTTTTTTGGCGTATTGACACAAAATAAAGTGAAAAGTCTTTTTCAGAATGACAATCTTAAGCTAGTATGCTCAACAGATTCATAATAAAAGTAATATAAACTATTTTTCTTTAAGAATAATTCCATTAATTTTACACAAATATTATTTTTATTATTTTCTTGTGTTGAACACATAATTAATTTGTTTTCATTTTTTATTTGAACTTTAAATGTATAAATAAGATTTTATCAGTAGTTTTTAAATCTTAAGAAATGGGAGTGGCATACAATTATTATGAAAAGAGAGCGATAAACATGTGTAGCAGCGGAAAAAATTGACTTTTTTGATCATACTTTTATAAACAGAATAATCAAATACGAATTGAATCTAACAAAGAAGCATATATTACATATCAATAAATTGAAATGTTTTTTAAAAATAACATAAATCCTTCCATAAGTTTAAAACAGCTGATAATATTTTGGTACAATAATCATAATAATGATTTTTTTTAAAAATTTACAATTGATCATTGCTGTTATCTTTTATATTGTTTCTGTTATCTGTTGTATATTGCTGTTATCTTTTATAATGTTATTGATTTCTATGTAGGTATTTAATTATGGTCCAAAATAAATTTGAATCAGTTGTCGTATTTTAAATATTAATTATTTCTCGTCATACACTATAAAAAAAATGTGCTTAAAAATTAGTACCTGAATATACTCGTTTTTCTTTGAATACGTACTTTCTAAAAAATGATCATTATAGTTTAATATTGCTAATATCAGCTTCTGTTCAAGCCATCTTAACAAAGCGACCTGGCAAACTTAAAATATTTCTACAGAAGATGGTTTTCCCCATTATTTGATGTCGATTGCTTAAATGGAAACTGAGTTCTTACGACTCAGTTATAATACTTAACATTCTTTTACCACGCCTTTTTAACATTACTTTTGTATATAACTTCTTCGCGTCGCTCTGGTAGTACAACGGATAAGGCTTTGGATTTCGGTGCGGGCGACATCAGGTAGACGGATTTTGTTCGATTCCCGATAAGTCCTGGTTGTAATTGTTGAAATTTATTTAAAACGATTTATGAAGGCAGCCTATGTAGGCAAGCAACTGCTCTTTTTATTCATTTTTGAGTACATGTCTTTTTCAAAATTGAAACTTATGCATTCAGAGCCATGATAAGCATCGATTATACTCAAAAATGAGTACATTTTACTTATTTTTAAGTACCTATTTCTAACAGTGTAGTATTATTTTCACCTTGAAAAATGTATATTATTTTAATTTTTTTTGTCAAAAACTCTATTTTTTCTCTCTATCATAATTTTTCACTTATATCGTATATTAAAATTTAATACAATAATACAAATTGCCATTATTTTGTTTATTCAGGGTATCTTTCGTTGAGTTTGTTGTGAATATAATAAAATTTAATATATTGCTCAGTCGTACATAGTTTTTTTATTAGTTAATTGTTCTTTTATAAATTAGAACAATGGCAAAAACGAGATAAAATTATTGCTTTTTTAATATATTGTCATTTCACTTCTACATAAAAAAGTATTTAATTGAAAATAACATACAGTATTTTATTAACCGACTTAAATCGCTCCAACTAATCTCCGAAGGAGACTGGTTATCAATTCGGCTGTTATGCATTTTTTTATGTATGTGCCCACAAGGTTTCTGTTCGAATTCAGGTATTTGACAAATTATTTTTCTATTGGATAAGGGATGTCCCACTTGGGCATATTTCGGTTATCTGGTATTTAACTATCCGGAATTTTCAATTAACTGGATCGTATGAAAAAAAAATTGTCCAATTTCGAAAATTCTTTTTTTGTTGGGTATAGAAAAATCCACTTGGATAAAAAACGTAAAATAAAGTTGTTTATCCTGTTTTGGTTTGTCCTGAAATATCGTTTAAGCGTACTTTTTTAAAACAGTTTTCCTAATTTATAATATTTTCCTTCTTGGATAATAATTATCCAACAATAACATTTCTATGATCTGGCGTTTATCAAGCAGGATAATTTAAAAATGTACTGTCTGTGGCGTAGAATAAAGTTAGCAACAGTTTGAGTTTCCAAGTGGAACCCCCCCCCCCCCCCCCCTTGTTAAATTAAAAAGGTAAAAAAATAAAATATTTAAAAAAAAAGTTTAATTCCAGTTTTTTTTTAATTATTATACTAAAATAAATCTTGGTCGATTGCCCAAAAACTATACCTCAGTCGTTGTCAATATTTTTTTTTACAAAATCTTAACATTTCGGAGGAAAATATACTCAGAATTTTCAAGGTTGTAAAAATTACCTATGTCGAAAAGATTCAAGTTCTAACCAGCAATAACTTTCCATAAATACAAAATAGTTTTTATAAAATCCAGCGAATGACTTTGATTTTCAGAACATCGTATAAAAAATTTTACGAAAAAATTTACATTAATTCTTTAAAATTGCAAATGACAATAAAACTTTAAGAATTTAATTTTCGATTTTTTTTTAGTTTGGGGTTTTTGTTTTCACATATTATAAAATATGACTATATCATCATATTTCTAAATCTAAAGTTGAAGTCAGTTAGGTTTATTTGTTTTAAAACTGACAAACAGACAAAAAGACGTGATTGCCATGATGTAAATTTTTTTAATTATGTGTATGGTATACAGTATTAAAAATAATTACTTTTCACTTGATATCCTACATAGTTTTTTATATAATAACATGTTTACATTTTTTTTTATTGTCTAAAGAAATGTAATAATATTACTAATTTAACGAGCATTATTAGTATTGGCTGCTTTTATACAAAAGTACAGTACAAAAGTATATAAACCTTCATATAATTTTCAATTTCACAAATTCCCCGAAAGTTAATGCTGATTTTTTAGCTGGGTTTGTGTCTAAGCTAAAATAAAACATTGAGATCTCAGTTTTAACCAAACGTTGATCTTCTTGGGCCTTCAATTGCTAATCATATATATTCTTGAATTCAAAATAGAATTATAAACGTGACCAAAGATATAGCGAAAATGAACACAGAAGTTAAAGAAAATTCTCTTAGATGAAATATATTAATTACAAGATCAATCAATAACGAACATTAAACAATTTTTGAAAACCCCTAGCAGAAAATCAGTGCAATATTCTGATAAAAATCAAAACGCGATGGAGCATTTTTCCCGGTAAATCACGATCGTGAAAATTGATGGGAGGGGTCGTCTGGTGACTTCACTCGAACAACAACAACAAAAAAAAAAAAAAGTCATCAGCAACAAAAACCTCATTACTGCCAAACCCCCTGCTCAACAGCGGCGATCATTCAACAACAAAAAAAACAAGAAACAATCTTAGGTGTAAGAACCTGGCAACCGGGTCAAAGCCGCTTCACGCACGCCACCTAACGAAAGAGAAAGCAAGCTTCACTTTCACTGAAGGAAGAAGAAGAAAAAAAATGGCGATCGGAATAACGAAAATACAAAGAACAGAACGAAAGAGATTCGGCATGCGATAATGATTTGTCCAATCTTTGGCCTACTTGGTGCTTACGGGGTCACTACAACTTTCTTCACCGGAAGTCGGGGGGGTTGGCAGGACACAGAGGGGGAGGGGATTGTGAGACAAAGGGAATCGTCACATAGATCTCAGACTGAGTATATAAGCGCGTTTCCTTGGTAAATTAGAAACCATATTTGATTCAGGAGGTCAGCTGAAGAGACATCAACCACCAATATGAGATTCGAGGTAAGACCGTCTTGTTGCAATTGTCTTCTTCTGTGAACAGATTGGATACTTCGATGGATATTTTCGATTTTCGATATATATCTAGAAATCGATAAGGCACTTTGACCTTCATTCAATAATTTTTCGGTAATCTAAAATAATCTACCTGGTCTTTGGGATCTATTAGCATAAGTTGCTTTTGCTTTACTACGTCTTACGATCTTTAGGTCGAAATTCAATCGGGATTTAAACTATATTCTATAACATTTCCAGGATCTTTTAGTTGCATTTTTTAAAAGATTGCAACACAAATTTTTTAGTTCAGGCAACCATGTCTAATACTAAATGGATTGATTCAAAATGCGAATCTTTTTTTTTTGTTATGGTTAGAAAAGTATTCTCTCTCTCTCTCTCTTTTTATCTCCCTTTTATCTCACTCTCTCTCTTTCTCCCTTTCATTCTCTCTCTAAATTTTGCAATTTAAAATTAAGATGTTTTAAATATTTAAATTTTCTAAATATTTAAATTTTTTTAATTTTCTCAACAATTTATTTTAATGCATACTTTGAATCCTATGTCATTTATATATTATTATTAACAACTGATTTTATAAGATTATTACTGACTATAAATTATTTTTTTCAACAATTTTATAATAATATTATTTATGTTTGATATTGTAGTAGAAAGTTAATGTTTTTTTTAAATAAATGTAATTTAAATATTTGATTTACGTTTCCAGTTACTACGAAACGAACGCTCATATTATATTCCATCTATTCATTTAGAATTGTTTTTATTTTACTTTTAAAATTTTGAGTGAAATTATGTTTTTGATTTTAATTGTAGTTATACATTATAATTTGAATACTGTTTTCAATTCGTATAATATAAAAATGGATCAGGATAAACATTTCTTATTTAAATGCATATAATTATATTAACTGATTTTTTTTTAATTTATTGTATTAATTTTTTAGGAGAAATATTTCATTGAATTCACGCAAGGATAAAATAATAACTTAAATATATTTTTATGTTCATGTCTTTCCTCTTCAAACTCAATTTTTTAATTAAAAACCATAAAAACTAAAATTTTGAAATTAATAGGTCTAAAATATTATTATCAATAAGAATTAAATTATACACATTAAAATATTAATTAGTTATGTAAGTTCTGATGAAAAAAAATTTGCAGAAATAAGTTTCTTTAAAATTTATCATTTCAAATAAATAATTCAATGTTCCATTCAGCTTCAAAATTCTTTTAATTTAATTTGATCACAATCTATAAAAAACACAGCCTTAATCTTGACTATTAATAAAATCTGATAATTTTTGGCTCTGCAAGTTGTGCGCTAGCAATTTTAATTGCTGAAATAGAATAAGTATTTTAGTATGAAAACCAATTCCTCCAGTGGTTGTATTTTTGATACCTTACAGCAGTAGATAATAGAATCTTTTAAAATACTGCCTCGCACTAACGGCAGCACCGTGAAGCACTCAACGTGAATTTTAATACTAACTATTTTGCTTTTCTTTACCAATTAAATCTTTCTATAAAAAATTTTAAAGCATCCATCATTTTTTCTGATCAAAAAGTTTAATGACCGATTGTCAAAATTGTCAGTCCACGACTGACCTAAAAGAATGATACCCTTTCAAAAACACCAGTATTAATTACATAAAGGTCCGAAAGGTAAAAAGATGAGGGTGCATTGTTTGTTGGAACCGTGATCGCAAGTCGATATATGAAATGTACAATCTTAAAAATGCATTATCATATTCGACGAACCTTTATTTGTTTTTGATGAAACAGACGCCTGCTTTATGCTCCGATTAAATATTTCGTCAAACTGAGGAAATTCGTTTTGTCGTTTTTCTTACGAAATTTATTTCGTCCTAAAAGCGGGCGAAAAATTAGGATAATAATAATTCAATATCGATGAGCTGACTCGAATCACGGACCTCTTGTTCCAGAGTCCAATGCTCTGTCCACTAGGCTAAAAAGATTTGAATGAATTCTGTCAATATAAGTAAAAGAAAAAAACATGAGCTGATGACCCGAAAAAGAATCTGAGTAAATGACTTTCGTTCATAATTTGAGTACTCGAGTTTCGTCAAAAGTCAAGGTATTCTACGACGAAACTTTTGTCAAATATAACGAAAGTAGCCTTGACAATCCCAGAATTTTCAAAATGATGTGTTATTTCTGAGAGTGCAGTTTCGTACTTTCATTGTATCAACAGAAAGGACGATGATAGACCATAAAAAAAAAACATCAAAACGCTGTGTATGAGACAAAGAACTTCATTTTGAGTTTTCTGCAATTCAATCCGAATGGACCGCCATCATTATTTCCCTACGCTCTTCATATTTAAAAACTATACATATTGAGACAAATTGTAATCCACAAATGCATTAAACTATATTTTTTTTCCAATCTCCAGACCCTCTCCCTTTTCGCTGTCCTGGTGTCAGTGACTTCTGCTCTAGTGATCCAGAAGTCAGAAGACCTAGAAGCAGCCGAAAGTGCCCCTTATCCATACGACTACTTCCCCGCCCCCTCCCACGCCTCGGCCAGTCATGGGTACGACTCTCATGGGCACCTCTCCAAGGGGCACGAGGATCATGGGCACGGCTACCATGGGGACCATGGGCAGGAGGCCAAGTCCGGGTATGACAAGCATGGGTCTCATGTAGTCGCGTCCTATGGAGATCATGGTGCTCATGGAGCTAAGGCTGCTCACTCTGATCATTATGGTAAGGATCTTTTTCGCATTATTAGTTTAAATGTATTTTTTACATTATTATTTTAAACGTATTTTTGGCATTATTAGTTTAAATGTATTTTTTGCATTATTAGTATAAATGAATTTTTTGCATTATTAGTTTAAATGTATTTTTTGGCATTATTAATTTAAATGTACTTTTTGCATTATTAGTTTAAATGTATTTTTGCATCATTAGTTTAAATGTATTTTTTTGCATTATTATTTTAAATGTATTTTTTACATAATTAGTTTAAAAATATTTTTTGCATTATTAGTTTAAATGTATTTTTTGCATTATTTAGTTTAATTGTATTTTTTACATTATTAGTTTAAATGTATTTTTGCATTTTTAGTTCAAATGCATTTTTACATTCTAGACTTGATAGACTTAAGTTTTCAAAAATACATGTAGGGTACTAAGTGTATTTTTTCAGTCTTAGTCTAGCAGTAATATCCTATATTATTATTGTACACAAGTATTTTTGTATAATCATTATTTTAATGGAATTAATAAAAAATGTTTTTAATACAATGAAATTATAGTAATTAATTAAAAGAATTATATACTGTTATTGATGACAATTTTAGATATACAGGTTTATATCTTAAAGTAGTAAATGTGCAATAAATATCAATATACAAAATTATATTAATTAAAATGCTTTGAATTATTTGGCATATTTATGTGAGGCAAAACTGGGAATTTGTAGTCAAATAAAAAAAATTATACAAAAAATATTAACAAATTGCATTGTTATTACTGAGAATTTTATTTGACTGCTGCTTAGTTTCAATGTTAAGATTCTTTCATCTATTATTTTTCGTTTCGTGAATCTACGTATATCTAAAGTATAAATAAACTTATTTCCGTATTGATGAAGCAGACTAAACTTTAAAAACTCACAAAAACTTTAGTATTCCCGATTAAATAAAGCTTAACAAAATAAATAAAATAAAGCATTATGCTAAATTTGAATGATATTTTTAATTTAAAAAAGGAAATTATATATAAAAAAAGTTTACCTTCTGGGGAGTGGGTACAATACGGAACACGCAAATTAGTGTACACAATAAAAGAATTTAATTTATATTTTCAACACATTCTTTATTTATCAGAAAAGTACTTTTTTAATTATTTTAGTATACATGGCTTTCAAAAGTTTTCACAGTGCTTTAAGTGTAAATAATATTTAAAATAGAACATTTTTTTAATGTTTTGCTGGGGAAATTGGCGGTACACGGACCAATACGAACGTCGCTATAACTGATGTGATTAATAAAATTTAAATAAAATTTTAAATGTCACATTACTAAACAACAAATCATACATAAACAAATTAAGAAAATTATATAGTAGTAATTTTAAACAAATGTACTTTAGGCAAACACGGAGCTTACGTAAAGAACAGCGGGAGCGGGTACGAGAAAGCCTACTCCTACGACAAACAGGTGCACCTCCACGACATCGATGCACACAAATCTGGACACCATGACTCCCACGCTGATCACGGACACCATGGTTACAAGGTATAAAAAAAACTATTTACAATACCATTACATTTTATAAAATAAAAACTCGTCTTATAAAACATTGCGTTGAGAATATTAAAATACAAATGCAAAGTTAAAACTGCGCAATAAAAATACATACAAATCTAGACATGTTTAGGGAGATACATCTCCCTTCATAAGCAGAAATCTAAAGTATATGTGTAAGATAAAAATTATTTTATGGTGCGCACAGACTTTTCTATTCTGCTGATGAAGGGAGATGTATCTCCCGAAATATGTCTAGATTTTATGTATTTTTATTGCGTAATTTCAACTATGCATTTGTATTTTAACATTACATTTTAGTTTACACATCTGTATTACTGTAAATCCGAGCAGCTAGCAAATTATCGAAATTTTATAGTTGTTTTCCCCGGAGAGATTAAAGTGACGTTTTATAAAATTTATTGATTTTTTTTAAATCGTTAATATTTCTTAAAGACAGAACTTTTACTTTATATCCAAATGAAATCGATCAGAAAAATCATTTCCAGAAAAACTTCTGATCACATGGTGAAAAAATCAAAGACAGCCAATTGGAGAATTAAAATGTACATATTTTACAATATTTTATTGATATTTAAACTACTCAGTGAAGTATAATTTTGTTCAATTACGTTAATTTCTTACATTCAGACAAAATAGGAAAATTTAATGTGATTTTCGTTGATGTTGCTGTAAAATATTCAGATGGTTCTACTTCTCCCTCTCAAACTCTCTAAAATCCTTTTTTAATTTATATATAACCTAGATATAAATAAACATCTGTCATACAAGATACCTATTGTTTATAATTTTAAAAAATTAAATTTAAAATTCGTGATTTATATATAATTTTTTTTTATAACTATGCAGTTTCTTGTAACTACCATTGTTTTGAAAAAAAATCAGATATTTACACTTATTTCCAAATGACTATTAACCCTTTTGTATGTGTTTAGAAAAATATGTAGGCTTGCATAATAATTTTACATGATGTGTATTTTATAAAAAAAATTATAAAAATAACTGAACTTAAATTTTTTTTAATTTTTTCAATCTACCTGTATCAGAGAAACACGAATTCTTTGTAATTCAACAAACCAAAATTTAAATATCATATTTGGTATTGTATCGCATTATTTTTCAAATTTAAATTTAATTTTAAATTTTAAGGTTATATTTCAGTAAAGTATATTATTAGCACTTATAAAAAGATAGTTTAAATTAGTATATTTAATTATTAATTATCGATAAAACTCACTTCATTATTGATCGACTAAATTCAACTGCCAGCCCGCAATTCGCGAAGCATGTTGTTGATCGTTTCTGAGAGATGGTGAAAACTTTTAGATTAGATTAACAGAATTAACACATTTTCTGACAAAATAAGACTATAATTATATTTTATTTATTCATTTCCAACATATTTTCCTTTAAAAAAAACTATTATAAAAAATACAATTTTAAGGTCCGTTTTAGAGGAATGTAAAGCCCAATACTAAATCAATTTATTAGGGTGTATGTACGCACACACTTAAACATTTTTTAATTTAAAAATATAGTTTTTTCATGTATGAGAAACCTTAAAAACCATGATGATCCATAATAAAATAAACCTGAATTAAGTAAAATGCTAACTAGCTAATTATCATTTTATAACCTGATTATCAAGTGTTTTCAAACATGATTACGTCAGTTGTAATTAATCTAAAAGCATAATTGTTGTTGGCAATTACTCGTAGTATATTACTTAATGTTGTAAATCTTCAAAACGTTTGTGGCATTTAAAGTTTTTTTTAAATAATTTTTTACCTCGAATCCCACCTTTTGTATATGAGAATATGTTTGGAATATTTATACAATTTTGATATCATCTGAAAAATAATGAATTGAGGAATATTATAGAGCAAAATAACATTTTCTAATTTCTTAGTGTGTATCTACACCTTAAAGATATAACGTTCATCAGAACGCAAATGAGATATCTACTAATGGAACAAAATGGATGTGTCCATTCATACTGTGATTATTACTACAACCATTCAGATAACAAAAGAGTACAGCTCTGTCAAAAATCGCGTATTTATCTTTACAGAATGCCGGACACTATGATGACCAGGCCCACAAGGCATACGGGTCCCACAGCAAACACGGAGGCTACGGATACGGCAACGCCGGCCATCTCAAGTCCGACTACAGCCACAGCGGCTACGACAAGCACGACCACGGCAAGCAAGTATACGCCCCCTCCCACGGACACGGCTACCCAGTCCACTCTGCCCCAGTCTACGTGCAGAAGGTCGTAGCCCCTGCCCCAGTCTACGCCCACAAGCCCATCGCGGTCCACGCACCCGTCTACGTGCCCAAGGCTGCCCCAGTCTATGCACACAAACCCCTCGTGCCAGTCTACCAACCCAAAGTTGCCATTCCCATCTACGGGCACAAGGCTGAGACTCCCGGATATTACTCCTACCATCATTAGGAAAGGTGGGTTTTAACATTAGTCTTTTAACATCACTCATAACATCAATTTCCCTTTTACATTAGTCTTATAACATCATTCATACCATCAATTTCCATTTTATATTAGTCTTTTAAAATCATTCATAACATCCATTTCGATTTTACATTAATCTTTTAACATCATTCATAACATCAATTTCCATTTTACATTAGTCTTTTAACATCATTCATAACATCAATTTCCATTTTACATAAATCATTCATAACATCAGTTTCCATTTTACATAAGCGGGTCAGGCATCCTTAATGCTAGAAAAAATATTGTTTTGGGGATTTTCACTGTTTTAATTGATAATTCTAGATAGTTAAATGCCGGATAACCGGAAATTTTTTACAGAAGGTTTTAAAGTGAGGTATTCCCCATCCAACAACAACAAAATATTATCCGAATATCTTATTTAGAATAGAAATCAGGTTGAAATGATAACCTGTCTCCTTGTTCATATTGATTGACGCTGAAGTCGGTTAAAATATATTGACGTCAATTTTAATGACTTCCTATTTCGCCACGGTCCGTTTCAAAGAAATATATCTTTATAAAACACAATACTAAATTATTTTATTAAGTATGCTTAAAATTCATCAGTATACAATTCAGATATTTACTGATAGAACTGACTAATATTCATGACAAATTCAAAGTAAATCAATCAAATTTGGCCGTAAATGAGTAACAAACGAATATAGAATCACAGACGAAGTGCTGAAAGGTCGAGTTAAAACGGGAATCTCGTTATCCAGCAAAAAAAGTCAGCATAAACAAAAATTCCAGTTTTCTGAAAATGTATGAAAACAAAGGCTTTTTTTCAATATCCTTCCTAAAAAAAACTTCAAACAATTCTGCAAAAAAATTAAAATTTTTAATCATGAAGGAAAAAAACAAATATTTTAAAGGTTTTATGCAACAAAATTATAAATTACTTTTTAAAAATGCATTTTTTTAGTTTTAATATTCCTTAAAAACCTTCAATTTAGCAATTTTAGATTAAAGTTTTAGTTGACTTTTTTTGCTCTTTTTTAGTAACGCTCGGTCAAAAATATTCTGTTTCAAAAACAAATAGATCAAAATGTGTTTCGACTACTGCGCAGCGCAGTAATCGAACACTACATCCCACAGCTTTGTTGCAAAATCAGATAGATCCAATAGGGGAAAAAATAATCTCTCAAAATAAGAGCCAAAATTTGGTTAATACCTGTGCCTATCTAATACCGATTTATAAAAAGAGCAGAAAAAATTCTTCCATAAGTATTACAATTAATTATTATTTTTGTTGTTTCTATTAAAAAAAGTTGTCAGAAGTGAGTTGTCTGGTTTTATATCATAAAACTAAACGGATCATATCAAATTGCATTGTTCGGACGAACTTAGAAGTCAATTTACTCGAAACGCACTTTTTCCGTGTCTAGGAGCACATTACTAAAACACTACTTGATGCATATATTACTGAAATTTCTTGTGATTGTATTAATAACACTTTTAAACACAATAACACAGGGAATAAAATATTAGATGTAAACTTTTTGTTTTTAAATATATTTTTGTCCGAAAAATTAGTAAAAGTTTTGGCCAAATTAAAAATTCATAAATTTGTTCCGATTTTTAAAAAAATAATAAAATCCCACTGTTAAAAGTCTTAAAATCTTCAAAACTATTGAAATATTGCTCTGTGAAATATTCAGTTTGATAAATTAATGTGTGACTAAGTGAGATGCCCCCAACCTTCGTGAATTTAACACGGGCGTTTGTAGGGGTGCCATACCTCCATAATAATACAATGTGGTTAAAATGCCAAGTGCCTTCATTAATGTCTTAGAATAGTACTCACTCTTTTTGAAAAACACTGAAAAAACTATTTTTAGTTAACCCATATTAAATAATTTTAATGCTCAAATACTAATTATACATAAAAAGTATTCCTATATTGTTACGATTAAAGTTTGATTTAAAAAATTCTAATATTGTAGTCTCAACAAAATGTGCCGAAGCAACGACAATGATCATTTATAGATACATAAAAAGGATTCAAAATGCCAACTATTGATTTTGTTTTGGTTATGACTTTCGTATTTTTTTAAATAGATACTAAAGACTTTACCGTAAAAGATAAGAGTTCGTTTTATATACTTGACTTTTATAACTTTTATATACTAGATCACTTGACAAAACGGGGTACTTAAATTATGGACACATTTACAATTGTTAATTATTTTCATAGTTACAACATTTTTTAACTTACTCAATGAAAATGATAGTTTGTATGTAAGTGACAATGTTTTATCGTTTCACATAGGGAAAAGTTACAGAAAAAGGCGCTGGAAAATCAAAAGGAAGTTACCTCGTCCAATCTCTTGCAACAACTTCCATACTAAAGTACTCGCAATCGAACAGCAAAAGGCAGATTGCAAGATGCCAACTCAGTTGCTGAAAAGAGGTTTGCCTCTTGCTTGTCATCGGTGGATTTGTACATTGCATTGAAGAGTTTCATGCCATAAAAAATAAACTTATTTAATGTTTTAAACTTCTTTTCTTTCTTTTGTTTGGCACTTTTCTTTGACACTCTTAACACACATACAAACACTTCGAAGTACTGAAGTTATTGAAATTTGTGTTAATATATCATTTTCTTCAACTATAAGCAATAGTTACTATAACTTATCCATTTTGTATTCACGTTCAAAAACAGAGGTTTTAATAATATCATTTCATTTCATATCATGGAGGATATAATATAGTGTAAATAACTGATAAATTAATTTAAATATAAATTTTCTAAAAAACTTATTCAAAACTTTTAAATAATTCTTGATTAATATCAAACAATAAAAAATTAGAACTAATAGTATAACATCCACTTAATGTATGCATTTTAACGGAAATAAATCGTTTCCAAAAGAACGCTAATTTTGTTAAATCTATACAATTCCGTATAATACAGAAAACTCATAAATAATTTAAGACTATGTAATTTACCAATTATCTAATAAACTATAATACACGTACGATATATCAAAGGAAATCTAACATATCAAAAAATCAATGGTGCTTAAGAAACCATGGCAACCAAATATTGAAACATCTCCGATCTTTGTAAGATAAGTAGCTATCTTATAACTAGATTTGTCTTCCTTCGAAATAAAATGATCAGCTGTATTGAGATATCTTAGTCCCAGTTCGTTCTAAAGGTATTGTATCATTTTGGTAATGTATTTTGTGAAATATTTAAAAATTTTATGACAAATCGTATTCAGATAAGTGATTTACGTTTCGTGCATATTAAAAAAATATTTTTTCTGATATTTTATAAACAAATATTAATATCCTCATATAAAAGACCCAAACCTTTTACATTTTAAGTAAAGCTTTAGTACCGGAGACGCAGAAAAACCTTTCTTTGGGCCTAATTTTATAATACCTTTCGGAGCTAGAAAATATGTTATAGGACAAATATGGAGCATTTAAAACTGAAGTTTATCATATTACTTGCCTTAAAGTGCGTGTAATATATACTTTTGTGAAATTGTTTTTAATATATATTATAAAAACGGTATTTCTAAAAATATTTATCTGTGAAACATATATATGCTAATTTATAATAAACTAATGAAATCTATCCTAAATCTATAATAAACGATGAACATCAATCCTTCGAGCATTTGTAGTTTTAAATGAATATAAGTTATTTAATAACAAAAATATATTTTAAAAAACACAGTAAAATATAATTAGTTTTCATTTAAAGAATGTACACTATCAATCAATTAGTAAAATATCTTTCTGTCATTCTTTCAATGAGTTTACCTAAAATCATCAAATTAATGCATGTATATGGAGAAAAAGATGCGTCTTTTTTAATTTATAACAATATTTTTAATATTGTGTAACTTAATATTTTTTCTAAATATTTTGAATTTACATAAAATGTTAATAAGTGTCATTTGTTATTGAATTTCTTAAATTTATTTTAAAACCTTGTTTTTTAAGTAAATTTCGAAAAATTCCTATAGGTATAAAGTGTATTAATTTTCGCTATCCTGTTTTCAGTAACAAAAAAATAACAATTAATGACTGCAATTAAGATGCAAAATTAAGATGCAAATGACAGTGACTGCACTGTCATTTGCATCTTGTAATTTACAAATTCATTATTCAATTAAAAATAATAATTTATTATTAACTCAAAATAAGTTTTTTCATTTAAATTTTAAAAAATTAACCAAATTTATAAATAGATTTTATCAGTTTCACAGTTAGTTTTATACTACTAAATTTTACAGTAAAACAACAATTATCCGAACTCCATACATCCGGATCAAATACAGAGGATTGCCAGTTACCCGTATATGGATCACTTTGGGAAAAAATCCACATTTAAAAAGTTTCTTACCGGTGAATGGCATTGTTATGTTATAGTCATTGAATAATAGTCATGAACAATGTTTTGTTTTTTACAAAGAAATAAACTTTTTATTATGTAAATTACTCAATTATCCGGATATTTATTTATCCGGATGGTATCCAGTCCCAATTGATCCGGATAACTGGTGTTCTACTGCATTTCAAAACACAAATAAATATATTGTAATGAGTTATGAATATCAGTTTTACTCAATCTCTTTTACTCAATGAAAATTTAAATAATCGGTCCCATTCCTTACATCAAAGTTCAGACAATTAAAAATCGCAAACAACATCCAGACAACAATAGAAACGGAATAACAAACACGTTTTAAAGCAAGAAACACACATATTTTATTCCTGAAACTTTCCAATCAACCTCCCTTTTTTACATCAACTTTACTTTCAAATTTTTCTGCCAGAGATCCGACATGATGCGATCTATCGAGGATCTTGTGAGGGGAACAAAGCAACTTCCTTACCCATCAATAGGGAAAGATATGACAATAGAAGGTGAGTTATTTCTAAATATGCATATTTAACCCTCTTCCGTGTATTTTCTGAATTTCGAGGAAAACTTTCCTTTGAGTCGCCTTCGAAAAAAACATTTTTTTATCCTTGGATAAGACTGGTTGACAAGTTACCTCATTCAATGGCAGATGCGTATTTTTGGTTCATTATGAATGGTTAGTTTGGTTGAATTAACGTCTCAGTAGAGCTGCATAATTGGCTAACCTTTACCTGTAGGCTGGGAGAGCATTTTGTCCCCAAGGCCTAAGTACCGAATGAGGAATAGGGACATCTAGGGTCCCTGGTCTTTCAGTAAAATACAGTTATATTATTACAATTTAATAAGCTGTTTTAAAATCTTTCATGGAATCAGATATAAGATATTTTTTTTGGGGGGGGGGAGGGGGGGGTACGTCACAATCGGGATTGTAATGTATACTTATATCAGAGTTATTTTACCAAGTTTAAGACTGTGATATTAAATATAAGACTGATAGTTTGGGGACCTGCATAAACTTTATTCACATGTAGCAGCTAAACAACAATTAAAACCACAGCAGCACGTTTGATTTGATTTGGTTTGGTTAATGAACGTCGCACTAGAGCTTCATATTAGGCCAATGTCAACGGTTCAGGGTGTATCACGAAGGAAAGACTCGGGAACAATGCATTGTATTTTTGAACCATGGTCAGATGACGAAGGCAATATCTCAACTGTCACCCGACAAAATCCCAATAGGCGCCAGGACATTGAATCCCGATCAGATTTAACATGCACCAATCCCGTATACACGCCGTAGAAATTGGAGGTAAGTTCAGACGTCGTATCGTTCCATCGCAGCTAATCTCGCCAACCCTCCGATTACAAGTTCACTGCATTTTAAGATTTTTTTTTTCAAGTCTCACGTATAAGCAGTATTTGAACTCCCAAACCTCTGATTGCTATCCGACTTCGGGCTATGGACCTCTTTTACAGCAGTACGATTACATGCAATCCGTCAGATGACAGTTACTCTCTGACATAACGCTAATAAATCTGCTATAAGGATTAGTTTTCTCGGATTAGTTTTTGTTACAAAAAATTCAACAAATAAATACCTAATTTATCTCACACATATCACAACTAGATGGCGCCTCGAGAATAAACCTCAACAGTAAAAACCGGCTTTTCAGTTTCTAATATCAATTAATGGCTTCAGTGTTCATTATTTATCTCCCGCTGAGTTTCTGAAATTGTAAGATCATGGCACGTGAATGAATAATAGGAAATATTTGTTATACACATTCTTTTTCAACGATATTTGTAATAGTTTCAAATCAGAGTTTTCTTTTACTTTAGCACAATAAATTATAAATATTAAGATATATATATATATATATATATATATATATATATATATATATATATATATCGAATTGAAACACGAAGAACCTCGTAATCGTTTTCTTACCACGCTATAAATAAGATGTATTCGAGTTCCCTTCTTTTAAAGGCGTTCCGCGAAGTTAATTATAACTTCTTATTCCCCTCCACCCAGTAGATGCGATAACGTTCTTTCGGAAGTGTGGTAGCGTGGCCGAGCGGTCTAAGGCGCTGGTTTAAGGCACCAGTCTCCTCGGAGGCGTGGGTTCGAATCCCACCGCTGCCAGTATTCCTTTTTATATCCAAAAAGATACGTAATTTGGCTTTACAATAGCATAAACTCTGGCCATCTGAAACTCTATTCTACTATTAATTAGTCTTTTTAATAAATATTTGATTTTTTTAATTATGTAAAAATAACTATTTTTATTTATTTTTTCAATTTATTTTTAATTAATTCTATAGATTGATTTTTTTTAATCTAATAAATCTCTTTTATTTGAAGTAATTTTTAATTTTATTATTATTTTCTATATTTTGATACAAATTCTGAAATAAATTAATAATAACTTTCTTAATAGAATCTTAACAGATCACCACAGTTATAGACATACACGTATGATTATCATAATATTATTTATTTCAGATGCTGTTAGAATTTGGAAAGCAGTAGGGGACTTTGTATATCATAATCTCCTACAAAATAGAGTAAATATTAAGTTATATAGTTTATTATACATTTTTAAAATTTTAATTACTTCGAATATTTTTTAACATATATTTTGCTATGTCCCAAGTACATAAACAAACATCAAATGTAACTAATATTTTACAAATAATTAACTAACCAATGTAAGCATCATATCATTTATACAATTATTCAAATATTTTTTTTTACTAATACAGATCAATGATAATATTTAAGTGTGGTTAATAAAAAAAAACTTCTAAGGTTGCAAAAAAACATAAGAATGATGTACTTTTATTTTAAAGTACTTGATTCAATGACCATATACTTATTCAATTGAGATATTAAAATGGTTAGAGCTCTCAAATCTTTCATGACGTATGAATGTTATTTTGATCCTGTTAGAACAACTGGGGTTCATTTATGAAATACCCCTTTCCAAGAGACTATTACTATCTCTATATAATATAACAATATAACAACCCACCAAAAGATATCAGCACTTCTTATCGTTCATGCCTTTTGATTACAAAATAAACTTGTTAGATTTTTTAAAGCTCTTTTTGATGGAGCATATAAGCATAGATCCAAAATAATATAATGAATGCGCATAGACGTTTGTATTTGCAAAAACTGCAAACATTTCTCTTTACGATATTAAATAAATTTCAATGTAAAAACATTGCTGTTCAATTAGTGACAAGGTTTGTAGTACTTAATTTAATATAATAATAATAAAAAAAATACATAATAGTCGAATTGATAACCTCTTGCCTTTTGGCGAGCTTTGGCGGTTTTAATTTGAAGTTTTTGGCGTTTTTATTAGTTTTGGTTCGCGCTTTTCAGTCGGTTAAAAAAATAATAAATAGCATATCTTATTAAAATAAAACTTGATTGGTTGTCAAATGATGAGCTTAATGCCATTCCTATTAACGTTATAGCCAAGGCTATAATGTTAATACTTGTTAATACAACTTTAATACTTATTAATAACAATACTTGTTAATAATGTTAATGCAACTCATTAAAACTCTGTTTTGGAGAATATACCACTTGGCAGTTAAGCGGCCTAATCGTTATTCTTTATTAATAAGTATAAAATCCCCAATAAATGTTCAATTTAAATTTTTAAGAAATTATTTATAATGTTTCTAATTTCAGATTGTGTCTATACCAAACATTGGGAAATTTGCCATACAAGAAGAAAAGATACCCATTGCACACAATCCGTTTCGCTTCTTGTGCAGAAGAACTCCCATTTTTCAATTGTCTTCGAAGCTTGCAGCACATTTTAGAATGAAACCATCGAAAAACTTAATTAATGGTGAGTTAATTGTCTTGACAAAGAGCTAAATTTAATAGCTAAATTTTATTACAAAAATCTTAAAAAAATTCCTTACCTATACAGTAAACATTCAAGGATTTTTTTAATAATTAAAGTTTAGTATTTCTTTTAACATTAATTCATCTTATCTTTACTGTTAGTGCATAAATTTGTCAAATGCTTCTGAAAATAAATTTGTACATAAACAGCAGAATAAACGAAACTTAAATAATTCTGTAAGCAGCTATCCCATATTTCACTAACCAAAAATATATTGAAATAGTCTTAAGCTAATTTTAACGCTATTTTTAATATTACAGAAATCTTTATAATTTAACTAATTTAATTTGTAATGGCTCTTAAATAAGAATACTATTAAGAACACAATATATAAATTTCACTTTTTTTATTAATTTCATGACTTTAGTAATTAGAAATAGAAAATTTGTAATTTAGTTAATTTTGTAATAGCAATTTTTGGCTTCATTTGAAAACTTTTACTAATAAAAATATGACGTTTTCGCTGCCACTAACACACATAAATAAGTTAACAACTTTTTAGCAACTCTATTATACATCTGGGTCTTATCTTTTAGGTTCCCGTCCAGAGATATCTTTGAACTTTTCAACCATTGCCTGCATGTGCCATGTATCAAGGTTTGAGGCAGAAATTTGTATCAAAGAAATCATTGCGTCTGTATATCGTCGCCTAGCAGAAAATTCACGGGTTGAGTTACCTTTTGCTGGTGTCGGAGTGCTATATATAAGGAAGGAAACACACAGAGTCCTCTTTCAATACAAATACCTAAAAAATATTCAAGAAAACGCCATTGTTACAAGTATGTGAAACGCCGAGTTACAAAATTTATGTATCGTTACAAGTAAAACTTTCCTGAAAATTGTTGAACGTTTTTAAAAGTATATACAGTCATGAAAGCAGTTGTGATCACAAACAGTAAACTGTCAACATTTCCTGTAAAACAGATTTAAAACTTTAATACAGGGTGCGTCAAGCTAACTTCCTTATTTCGTATTGCAATAAAACAAAAAGTAGTAAAGATATATTTTTATTTATTTTTTTATACAAAAGTTACACATTTTTTTATACATAGTTGTGGTTCACATAGTTTTAAAAATCATATCGGGTAAGTGATATTGGGGTAAGATACACTGGGTGAACTTAATTCTGCTGTTTCTCATCACTCTCTCCAGCATATTAATGGGTATGTTGGTCGTTTCTCTCTGAATGTTTCTTTTCAGATCTTCCAGAGTTTGTGGTCGGTCAGTATATACACGGGATTTCAAATACCCCCCCCCCCCCCCCCCCAAAAAAAAAAAATCAAAAGGAGAACGCGCAGGCCACTCCAAATCGCCTTTCAATTAGATGATGCGCCATGGGAAGTGATTTCGCAACACAGCCATTGATGCCCTTGGAAGTATGGGTTGTTCCTGCTGAAACCATACTTCTCCTAAGTCCATTTCATCAAGTCGTTGCAAAAAAACTCTTCGAGCATGTTCAAATAACGGTCTGAAGTGACTGTGACAGTCTGTTCATTTTTTAATGGGACGTGCGTCTCCACTTCTTTTTTTCTGCACAGAATCAGTTTCCCTGAACGTTGTCACCCACAAATGAATAGATTTCCGGTCCGGGAAGGTCCCAAAGGCGCAATTCCGATTTCGGAAAGCACGCTGGGTTGAAACCACCGAACTTCCGTTGGAAAAATAGGCCTCTACGGCAAATGCATGCTTTTCGTTACTCTAACGTATGATGCCGACTGAACCACAAGTTCACAAAACTTTATGATCTCCTCTCTCTCGAATGAGACCAGGCCCACCTGCCTGGGGCTCTTGTAAGCTTCAGAGCACTCACTGAAAGAAAGTTAACTTGCCGCACCCTGTATATCCTTTAAAAAATTTATACTAGCATGTCCATGCGATAATTATCGCATGAAGAACCCCCCCCCCCTCACACACACACACACACACACACCAAACTATGTCCTTTCCAGTAAACCCTAAAATGTTAACGTTTCTGCTCATTCATAGATTATCCACGGCAGCATTATCAACGACGCTGTTTAAAAAAAACACATTTAAATGATTTATTTTAAACTATTTTTTTTTAAATAAAACCTTTTTCATCTATGAGATGAACGTACGATTCTTCACTTCCCCTGAAAATTCTCTTTCTTTTGATACTTCATGTGTTAAGATCCGATGCGTATTTAAAACGTAAAAGGGATCTTTTATACAGAGATAATATATATGATGCCACAGCAAACTTTCGATAAAATAATAAATTAAAGTCTACTCTCACAAGTTAAAAGCTCTTTTTCTTTTGTATTTAATAATTAATCTATAATATCAAAAGTAAGAGTGTATGTGGCACGCAAAACACTAGCTTCCAATGCTCGAAAATGAAATTTATTTTAAACATAAGTACTACTAGACTTCTATTTGTTCACCTGAGAGTCAGAATTTAAAAATTTAGCTATTTTTTAATTAATATTTGAAGTTTTCATCTAATGGAAATCATAATGAGGGATAAGTACGCATGCGTGACCCATTTGGCTTATTCGGCAGAACTTTGGACTTCGGAACGATAGATCGCGGGTTCAAATTTCGACGAGGAGGCAACTCAATTTTTATTATACGCCTTAACGGGTACCCCATCAGGACGGTACCAAACAGCTGGTATCTAAATATACCGAATATAAGGAAATGCGATTTAAACCAAGTATCTGATATATAGATGAAGTATATAGTACTAAAAATGCCACAATCATAATCTTTAAATTCTTGCATACGAATCTATCAGTGTTAATAATTCTAAAACTGTGTAATATGAATTTCTATCACTGTGATTAAAATAGAAACCTCAGACTTTTATTAAAATATTTTTAAAAACTAAGCAACCGAAACATCTAAAAACATAAAAAAATCCTTTTCTTATTATCATAATTAAAGTCATCGAATTGAGAAACAACGCATATAAAATATATATTAACTTTAAATAATATAAATATGTATTATACTATGTACAGATATCTTAATATGGTAGTAAATTACATAGCTTCCTTATTCGATAGTAAAAGATAAAGTCGTTCAAGTTACAGTTTAACTTATGAGTAAAATAGGATATTGAACTTGAAACTGATTTCCTATTAAATATTTTATTAATAAGAAACCAAAATATATATATAAGCATAAAAAACCAACATTGCAGTTTTCTTATTGTCATTACATATAGCGGATTACGTTCAATCGCAGAGTGAAAAATAAAGTAATCAGACTGAGAAAACAATGTAGATCAAAAATATGAACACAAACTCAGTAGGGTAAAGTGGAAGTATTTATATCATTGGGGTAATTTATTTGTTTTTTAGTTAAATATTAAATAAAAAATTGAAATTATACTTTGTTAAACATGTTCCGTTCTTTTTTTTTTTAATTACTTCGGTTAATGGAGAATATTTTAGAAAAAAATAACATTTCTAGGTGATTTATTTCAAGTTCAACAGACAATTTGTTTGAGTAAACAAAAAAAAAACTTACGATAGTTTGATGCATAAAAACTTCTATATAAAAACTAGAAAATATATTTATTTTCCAATATTCATGGGCTTTATATAAAAATAAACCTTTTGATACATTCTAACGAAAAAATTATTTTTAAAAAAAATTAGCTTTCTTTGATGCTATGCAAAGTGGGAAAAGTGTGTTTTCGAATTATTAATGATAACTAAAGAATAAGAAATTCGTAAAAAGTTTTACGATTTTTCATTTATTCTACAAAAATATTTATTACGAAGCTTACTTTCATTCGACAAGAGTTAACTGCAATATGTTTAACCCTTTTATATGTTAATATAATGAAGTTACATGCCTGTTGTTTTTTCTAAAAAAAATGTCGACAAAACACAAATCGTCGCCATTTTTGCTTGTTTTAGTAGAAGTTAATCATAATATTTTAAATGAAATAAAACACCGACGGAGGAAGAAATTAAAAATAACGTAAATACATCATACATTTCTGAAACAAAACAAAGCAAGAATAGTATTAGCAGGTGTTCCATTCCGAAGGAAATAAATATAAAAGTTTTTATTTTTCAAAATGGCGAATGGCGGATTACAGCTTGCTTTTAAAAAGAAGAACAGTCCATTAATAATCAAATATATCGAGTTTTTAAGATTTGAAGATTGTTATTTATTCTATCTTATTCGAGTTACTAATTAGAATAAATAGCTTGTTTTAATATAATATCTTTATAAACGAAAAATTCCATAATTCCCACAGGTAACCCAATTTACCCATCTATGAATCGTAGTAGGTTACATTAAAAAATAATCATTAAACATATTTTTAAACCTCAGAAGTAATAAATAAAATATATGATTGCATGTCCAATAAATAAAGAAACGTTTTTGTAAAGCAATTGTAATTTTACAATTTTTTCCTGAAAGAAAATCAACTTAAAACTCGATTTTTAAAGTTCAAAGACCCAAATTACCCCACCTTACCCTATACTTTAAAGTCTTAAAAACAAAAATGATGTATAATTGTTTTATCGTTCCAAAATCTAGAACACACCAACATTATCAAATCCAGTAATCTTAACAGCTGTATACGAGTTCAAGTCCGAATCCACAAAAACGTTTAATCTGTTTTCATAAAATGTAAATTCGTAAATTAAAAAAACAAATATTGGATTAAAAGTTCGCACAGAATATTTACGACATAAACCTGTAAACATCATCGCTCCCATTTCTACCCAAAATGACAGCCCACAATGGATGGGGAAGTCACCGTACAAAGAGTAATTGCGTACTTTTAACACACAAAACAGAACAAAAGATCTGGAAAATTGAAAGTCGTTTCTCATGGGGAGAGAGAAAAAACGAAACCGAGAACAACTCTTTTTGTAAGTGATGGGTGCCATGGTTTTGAAGTGCAACAATTTCTCGCGGTTTCTGACCACACCTTGCCGTTAATGCGATTAGCTGGCAATTTTACTGTTCAACATTCGTATTATGTAACCTTAATCTGAATCTGGTGGGAAAATAGTTTTTTTTATGCCGTAACGATTTCGTAACGTTTTTAAAAAAATGAGATGTAATTCTTCGTCTTTTGACGATGTAATTTGTGTTTGTGTCCTACTTGTGGAAGATTCGGTCATTTATAAAAGAGAATAATTTAATGTTTTTAAATATAATATCGACATTCAGCAGATGTATTATTAGTTGAAAGAAGTTGTTTGAGGTCATTTCTTATAGGTTAATATTATAGGTTAAAATAGCAAATAAAATCCAATATTTTATATAGTTAATTCATACTTACTAATAATAAATTTTAATATTTTATTTTCATAAGCTCTAAATAATTTTATAATTTTTTGTAATATTAAAAAATTAAAATGTCAAGGCTTTCGGACTAATATTAATTAAAAAATTTAAAAAATCCCTTTTATCTTTCTATGTTTTTATTTTTTGTAACACTGAATTAGTAAAATTGATTTTAATTTTTTTTTCTTTTTAAATTATATTGTAGGATATCAATGCCCATTTTCCCAACACCCCTACTTGTTTGTAATAGAACAACCCATGCATATAAACTTGTAACTCAGTGGTGGCAACACCCAATTCATTCATGTTTACAATCTTCATATGATCGGCCGTGTGTCGTCCCAGTGGGTCAATATCGTAGGCGCCCACTTAAATGTTCCGTTTTAAATATTATCTTAGCTTGAACTTAAAGTTTAAATGTATTTCAATAATGTCATGTCTACCCTCTTGTGTTCCTTTCTTTGCTAAAACACCTACAAATATATACTTTAAATTATTTAAAAAATTCAAAGTAGTTTTCCCAATATATAATGCCTTATTGTGAACCATTTTATAATATATCTTCTTGAACCTAATAAATAATACATCTGCGATATCAAAATGATTTACAATAAGCCTTTACATATGGGTAAAGCTTTGAAAAATTTTAAGTAATTTAAAGTTAATATTATTTAAGAAATAAATACTTTTTTATAAATTTTACGAATTCTTTATTACAAAAAATAAACACATAAATATATTAGATAAAACGAAAATTTTTAGTTGGCATTTTTTTAATTAAAGCCCTGGCATTATATTTTTTAATATTTCATAAATATATGAAATTACTGCTTATGAAAATTAAATATTAGAGTTTACTATTTGTAAATATGAATTAACTATATAAAATATGTTTTGATATTTTAACCTATAATATTTAATATTATAATGTAATATTAAACATTTTAAAATTATACCTTTAATGTTATAAAATAATTATAATTTTGTGAATATATTTTTACGGGTTATAATTACAAAAATACTTCTTTGACAAAAATTTAAAAACTTAAATATGCTATCGAACTTTATATTTTTACCTAGATTTAAAAGTAGTTATTATTTAAAAAGAAAAAAAATTATAAAAGTAAAATAAATCTACAAAAGTTAAATAAATCTGTTTTAAGATACAAACATAAAATATGTTTGAATTTCTTTATATAATTTATTAGTTTTCAGTAAAATAATATATTCCTATTTACCGTAAGTTTTCTTTGTATTGTAATTCTAAGTGAAATATATCCATAAAAACAGTTTACTCATTGATAAACTCAAGGAGAAAGTCACAAAAATATTAAATTAATATATTACAATAAAATATATAATAATATTACAGTCCTAAACAGACCGTTTCTTTGTGACTTATGATGAAATAAAACTACCACTATTAAAAGCAATGCAAACAACAATATTACTTATACGAAATATATCAATCCCAGCCACCATAATTTACCATGAAAGGAAAAACCACACGCCCTCAATAATATATAAATATACTTATGCGATACCAATCATTGTAAAGCAACGATTTACTAAGTTTAAATACATATCCGGCAAAGATAGCATAGAAAACAAAGTTTCAAAACACACACAATCATCCATACACCCCGGCTATCTACACACACTATCTTTAACAAGATAAATGCGCTGAATTACCTGGCCGTATAATATGCATTCCCCTTTTGATGCCTGAGCTGGATACACGACTTGACTGTAACGACCCGGAAACGTATTTCAGTTATCCATCAGGCACTGCCTTAGTTCCACGGTTCTCATTCCTTTACGTTATAATGCTTATTGTGAGCTTAGTTTGTTTATCAAGAAATAAAGAGAAGTATTTATTCCACGTTGATTCGTTTTTTGTTTTTTTAAGTTGAGATAAACCAAAGTGAACTTGATTGCAGTGAGTGTTCGTTTTGTTCATATTTTAAGTTTTATTGAAGTCGTGAGAGTTTTGCAGTATTAAAAGTATTACATTTCAAAGCTAAATAGATTTTAACGTAATTGTTTTTTAGGGTTAGGTTTACACGGAATAGTCGGTAAATGAAACCCAAAACATTATAAGTAAATAAGCACTTTTATAAAGAGGATAATTATGCATGAAGCTGTTCTATATATATATATATATATATATATATATATATATATATATATATATATATATATATATATAACATCAACCATGAAACAAACACACAGAATAAATCATACATATTCCTGCGAAGCGCTTAAAGTTGCATTAACACAAGGAACAGAAATAATTTTTTAATCAATAAGATTGTAAAGTTCATCCAAAAAAATTGAGTTTTTAGGAAAATGTTTGTGTTATTTTGTAAAACTATTTATATAAAAATCAAATACATGTAATATACAAAATTTTAATGCCCATTATTATTATGATATTTCAAAGGACCTAATAAGAAATGCTTCTGAAAACATATCAATATTTTAAAAAAAGGCATTAGTGTTTTAAAGAAAATCCTGAAAATATTTAAAAAATTACATTTTGGAAAAACTACTAAAAATTATTAATTTTTGAATGAAATATTGATTCTCATATAAATTTACATAATATACCTCTTTAAATATATTTCAAAATGTTTAAATTCAAAAATCCTTAAACCTAGTACCTAAACATCTAATTCAAATTTATTTGCAGTTAATATAACTTAATTAATGCAAACTTATCAAAATGGATCTATTATTAATCAGCTCAAATTTTCAAACAATCTTCATTTTTAACATCATTAAATAAACGAGTCTTGAAGGGCTCTCAACAGTCTAAACTTATACAAAAGAAATATTATGTTTCTTTTAAATGTACATTTTCATCTTTATTTACCATACAAATGTCCTCACGTAGTTCGTAGTGTTGTAGTTTGGAAGTAATATGACCATGTTGCGAAAATAAGAGGAAGTGTTCCAATGTCTTTTCTTTGGGATAGTTAAGTTTCCGTCGCCAATATTCCATTGTATAGCTCTAGTACGATACAAATTCAAAACACTGGCCAAACATAAGCAAAAATGCGTATAAATACGTTGATAAAAGTGAAGTTATTTCCTTCAATAAATATTATATAACAAGAAACCTCCATTTATCGCTACTCTCTGTAATGCGGAAGCATATGCAGAGATGGATAAACCAGCAATTTCGTAGATTAACCTTCGCACAGGGGAACCAACGAACGCGATTCCCGTAAGAACTGTGCCTATCGGACACGTGGTTGCGTGCTATCTATTGTCTGAACACATTCGCCGAAGTGAAATCGCATTTCCCGAGCATTGTTAGCGCTATCTGCGATCTTAACAACGTAACCGGATACGATATGATGACTTTATTTATAGTCACTTGCGACGTTGTTAAGCAGTATTATGCAGTTTTTAAAGTTGGCTGGTTGTACGAAGAAACGTTATTTAATGCACAACTGGTAAAATATATTTTGACCATGTTTATGCAAAAACCTGTAAAACCACAAATTGAAAACAAAAATGTTTTCAATTTAACGATGTTAAAAATAAGTACTATATGTAAATATAGTTATGTTTCATTTCATTCAATGCTTATCATGGCTCCGAATACATAAATTTGATTTTTTGAAAAAGACTTATTCTCAAAAATGAGTACAATGAGTTTAAATAAAAAAAGAGCGGTTGCCTACCTACATAGGCTGCATTCATAAATCACATTCAACAAATATCAACAATGACAATTAAGACTTACCGGGAAACGAAACCATATCCACAGGCACAGCAGTACATGGTCTTATTCGTTGTACAATCAGAGCGATGTGAAGAAGTTATAAACTAAAGAAATGTTAAAAAGATGTTCAAAAAGAATGGGAAGTAAGATAATTGAGTCGTAATAACTGAGTTTTCATTTAAGGTATCCGTACACGTTGAATAAGTTGATTTTGACTGAAATTACCAAATTTTTTTTATTTAAAAATATGATTTTCTGCACTTTTAAGTTTCCAAAACAGTTTTTACTTTAGTTGTACGTCAATTAGAACAAAAGTTATAGTAATTTAAAGTTCAAGTGGACAAATATTAAATGAAAACGGAAGTAGCATTCCGACACCGGAAATGAGGCAGAAACATCGTTTTTTCCTTAGTTTTCAACTTTTTCTAATTTTTAATTGCAATATTTATTATTTTAATGTTGCTATAATCTAGCCACCAGATATTTTCATTTATATTAGAAGTTTTTGTATTAAAAATGGCAACAACTTTACTCTATTGTTTATTTCTTTACAAGCAGCGTTGTTTTTTTTTGTATAATCTGTTTAATAATTATTTTTAAAGACCTAACTTAATTAACTCTCCATATTTGATTTCATTTATGTTAAAACACCATGGGAAATTCGAGTAACCGAAGTTTTATTCGTAAGAAAACATTCCGAGGAAATAAATTTGTTACATGTTCCACTGAAACCGATTCATCTGCGTCGAACAACGTGCCTACGGCAAGTGAAAAGAAGTTCACCATGACTTCTTATTTGGACAATTACTCTCGAACTGAAATCAGTGGAAATCAAATAATTAATATTCAAATTCTCTCCAATGTGATAAAGAGTTTGTGCTGCCCCGATTGCTTTAGCAGTAAACTGTGTCTTCTACAAGAGTCTGTATTTGGACTGGCATCAAATATGACAGTGAAATGTCAAAACTGCGAATACAAAAATACATTTTGCGCCTCTGAAAAATCAAACAAATTACATTCTGTAAATATTTTATTTGTATTTGGATTAAGACTCATTGGGAAAGGTCATTCGGCTCAATCCTGGTGTTCACACATTAAAAGATTTTTCAGAACTGGACATCGAACGAGTGAAGGATTCGAAGCGCCACTCTTTACCTAATGTTAAAGTTGCCAGAAAAAAAAATAGATTAGCTAAATAAGGGAAAATGGCTAAAGATGAGCAAGAAGAGGGTATAACATATAAATCGGGGGGATTTTAATTGTGTTGAAACTTTCTTAATATTAATAATAGATAAATTTATACTTTAAACGCATTTTTCTCAGAATTGATTTTTATTCAAAAACAGCAAATTTCAAAAATCATAACTCAAAATATTATTGTTATATTGTCTTTAAATTTTGTGTCCATATTCAGTAGAGTGTATTCTAGTGCATGTACTAAAATTGTTGGAAAATCGTTAATATATTTTTATTTATGGACTAAATATTGAACTATAAGGTTGTGAAATTGTCAAAAATCTTATAATAAATTTTCGGTGTGTCACCAAAAATTAAATTTTTTATATATATGTTTAATTTTACTTGGAACACTAGATAATAACATGCAGTTTATTTTAATAGTAAAATTTTCTATATGAATTGATTTGTATGTCTTGTATAAGTTTTCAAGTTTTTGAATAAAAACTTAAAATTTTCAATGATTATTTCATTTTTTTAATAATTATAATAATAAACTTTAAATATTTATGTTATATAATTAGTTTTTACTAACAAACAATCTAAAAATAGCATTAAATAAATTTTATCTGACACATTTTAAAAAAAGTGCGTCGAACGTGTTCGGATACCTTAAGCAATCGATATCAAAGAATGTGGAAAATCATCTTCTGAATAACTACTTTATGTTTGTCAAGTCGCTTTGTTAAGATGGCTTGAATAGAAGCTGAGATTAGCAATATTAAATCACACTGCTCATTTTTGCGAAAGTACGATTACTTAAATTTGAGTACATAGTCGCTCATTTACGATGCAATTATACTCAAAGAAAAACGAGTATGTTCAGGTACTCATTTTTAAGTACTTTTGGGGCTACTCTTTGAACCTGTGTGCGTTCCTGTGCCAAAAATGAACTTCAATGTCACATTTCGTCTTCATACTGAAATATTCGACAAATCACTCCACACACAATTTTCACACACACAGTTCAAACTGTCAACTAGTCAATTGAAATCTAAAACTTATCGATCTCTTCAAAATAAGCATGCTAGCTACGATCTTGCGATAAGAATCAAAGTTTCAGTCAGTAAACAGGCCAGCGTATGCTGGGAATTTGACAAAATCCTCCCAAGCTGTACGGAAGTTATAACTGGGAGTGGATTAATGTCCAACTTGATCAACGAGGTCTGCCTTTCTCTAAACGATGGTAGATAGTTTATCCATATAGCCCAATTCCAACAGGCTTTGAGATACAAACACTTTTTATATAGCAAATATTTCCTCCAATGATAGTTGAACCCGGGTCGATATTAAAAACTGACTCACATCAATATATTAATTAAATAAAGAAAAAATAAGAGTTTTAGAGGTTTCAACTTTTCAATTTTATGTTTGTTAAAATTTCTTGGAAAAAATGTGGATTTTCATTAGAAAAAATTAATGGGGTCTGACAAGTATACGATCGCACGCTATCATTTATAAAAATGGTCAAACTATATACTAACAGCAAAAGCTAAGCTTTGCATGGATCATACAAACAATAAAAAAGTGTACCAAAAAAAAAGTAAGAAATTTAAATATTATTAAATCCGCAGGATTTTTTTTAAATACCGCCACAAAATCATATAGTAAACCTTATTCTAAACTAGTATTTTAAGATCGTCAAGTTTCATTGAAATTGGTCATGTTAAGATTAGAGTGCACAAAATTTAAATTCCATGTCAATTTGGAAAACAACTCCTACTGTTTTAGAAAGTTTAGAAAATTAAAAAATTAACAATTCCCTTACTAGAAAGGTATTTTATAAACACGTTAGTTCAAAAATGTTTTTTGTACTAGAATGAATAAAAATAAAATGTAAAATATTAATAAATAATAAGTCGATACATTTGTATATTCTTTTACATTTTCATTTACAATTTTGCAATGAATTTTTAAATTTGTGTTTAAAATTCGTTGTATTAAACACAAACTACTTTTTCTAATTTTAAAATAAAAAATGGTGTGCAAATGTAAACAGCATTCTTTTTTCCATTTTTGGTTATATTTGATACTGATTTTTACTAATATATTTTTTATTGGAAAGTTGAAACATTTGTTAACTTTATATTTTGGTTTTAAATTTACGTAACCATGACGATAAATGCAAACTATATTTTTTGCGATTAAGGGAAGTTTTCGATTATTTTTTAGATTTCTCCCTTGGGCAGTTACTTAAACCAGAATATTTATTACATTTCTAATATACCTTATAGTATTAAAACACTTGGTACATTGTTTTATTTATTGCGTAATTTTCACCATATTTCAATACCAAAACTTTTTTAATCTCTTTAATATTTTTGTACTTAAGTTTGTAGACAATATTATTCACGATAAAGTATAAAAGATTGTTATTTGTTGTCAAAAGCAAAATCAGCGTTTTATATTGTTCTATTGTTTTAAAATTTATGTATTGCACTTATTTAAAATTAAATCGTAAAAAATTATGTATTGCACTTATTAATTAAAATGCAACTGAATTATACACATTAAAAATTTATGAGTAACGTTCCCGACACTAGAAATATAACTGTTTATTTTTAGATTTTATAAAGTTTAACATTTAAAAAAAACATCTTTAAATGGTTGAATGAAAGTATGTATTAGTATAGCGAATTAAAGGATTAAAATAATAGCCTTTTATTCAAATTATTTATGCAGTTTACTTAGCTTTATTTGTTCAGACGGAAATGATCTGTGATGAAAGAAAGAAATATTCTTTGACATTATGGACAATAGATGGAGCTGCTGGATTTTTTTTAACTATTAATCTCTCATTCTTTCATTGGAAAAGGAAAATAGTAGTTTAAAAGATAAAAAAAGTAACGGATTAATTTAGTGATGATTTATATACTATATATATATATATATATAGTTATAAAATGTACTTTTGATATTTCATCTCTTTTCACTTTTATAAATTTGACTTTAAAATATTTTAAATAGGGTGGTCCCAAACTGTTGGACGATAATCATTGTATGGATGTTTAACCATATAAAATAAACCATTCTTTTACCATGCGTCAGATAGTTTGTTTGTTGCTTCTAAATTTAAGTTACGTTTAAAATGTAAGTAAAGTAATTGGACAAAAATAGCGTTTTTTTAGAGCAACAATTTATGACCACTCTGTATATTAAAAAATTATAGATGCGTTAGAATGGCATTGGAATAACAATGCAATTTACATATGTGTATCTTAATTCACTGTACCCTCGATTTACTGTTTAAGTTATTCTCTAACAAATTCTTTTTTTTTTCAGATATTCTAATATAAACGCTATTTACAAACGAATTTTGCCTAATTTTTGTTATATATTTTAATGTACAAATTTTTTTAAATGTGCTTAGTTTTTTATTTTTATTTTAGTTGCGTTATATTTATGCATCACATTTTGTTTTACGTTTATAAATTTTAACGCTTTTAATTAGTCAAGAATAAAAAATTATATATAAATTAAATTAGTTTTTAAAATTCTATTTAATTAAGAAGAGGAATTATATTTCTTTTCTAGCCTCATTATACCTATGAATGCTAACAAATGCTCGGCGCACTTAAGGATATGTATTCTTTGACGTAAATACTGAGTTAAAATCGGTCGGGTTCAGAGGTTATCAGAGACAAAGGATTGGCCATAAATCCACTCCATCTTTTGACCTTAGTACCGTTATAAGCAGTGTGGATGATAACAGTAAAATGCTAAAACATCTTCCAAATATCAAACATTATGGTATTTTGTTAAATCCCTATTTATTAAAATTAATTAAATTAAAAACTATAAATATATGCATGGAAGTATAAAATAATCTATTTTGCAGTGAAAATAACTTTACATTTTATATTTTTATCGTCGAGGGAACAAAATTCATTCTGTAAAATCCGCGGGAACACCATATTCATTACTGTAATTATTCATTACAATCCATAAAGTAGAAAACGCACCACTATCTTTTGAATTGATAGCCATAGCTTATGCAAAACACTTCGCACTGATGCTTTTTAATTTGGTATTTAAGCGTTTCATGAATCATGGAGTCAGGTTAGGAAGAACATCTGAATTAAGTTCCATTAAAGCAACGTACACATAAAAAAAATATTCTTACTTTAGCATACATGGCCAAATTCATAGCTGATCCAAAGAACTCAAACTTTGGAGTATCTAAAATGCATTGCCAAAAATTGTTAAAAATTTTTTTAGTGTAATGTGCATTAGAGTTTTTTTTTTAGAATTTTGGAAAAATCATTATACAGCTAACCTTTTTCGAATGTCCCTTAGATGCCATGTCCTATTTTTTAATACAAAATTTGCAATCACACACACGGTCTTTGATATATCTTTTGCAGACGAACGAATTTTTAAAACCCCTTTTGTCAGAATGAAATAGCCTCAGAGTAAAAACATGATATTCCATTAAAATGAATATACAGCGAAAACATTGATTCATATCAGACATTCCAAGATAACACAGAATTACATTAATGACATTTGCATAATTCCGGCGAATTTTAAAACGCGTTTTTTGTGTAATAGAAATGCTATCGAACAGCCCCAATCCTAAATAACTGTTAGTGTCAATGTATGTATTGTAATTTGCTTCCTGTTTGTGTTTGTAAACACTATTTGATGTTTTCAAAAATCGCCCTATAAATTCAAGGCGTGTATTGGTATTAATAATGTCATACGAAATTATACATTAATGAAAAATACAAAAACTGATTCGTTTCAAATGCCAATACCGGAAATAAAGTTTAAAATAAATTCGAAAACTGCACCCCAATCCATTTATCTTATCTAGGTGAGCAGTTATCAGTAAAGAATATCAGTAAATAGTGTTTTCTATAGTAGTTGAGATTTTCGAATTTCATAGCAATTTAAATGCTACATACAAATTTCAAGATAAGATATTCTAATTTTATAATATTGTGTTTGATTTCGAAAATGACATTAAAAAATATTAAGCGAGCATAATTTAATTAAAAGTAACGATATTCACTTCTAAGGCTTTTTCGGTTGTACGAATTTTTGTTGGAATTTCTTTGCAAGAATACGTCGTTAAACTCAGTCCGAGAACAGTGGTCATCGGCAGAAACTTGAGGGAATCAGAATATGGGAAAAATGACCTACCATCGTGTAGAGGAAGATAAAAATACACTGCTAAAAATAGGTACTCAAAAATAAGTCAAATGTACTCATTTTTGAGTACATACGATGCTTATCATAGCTCCGAATGCATAAGTTTCATTTTTGAAAAAGACATGTACTCAAAAATGAGTATAATGAGTAAAAATGAATAAAAAGAGCAGTTGCTTACCTATGTAGGCTGTCTTCATGAATCACTTTCAATAAATATCAACTACAACCAAGACTTATCGGGAATCGAACCCACATCCTAATTCACCGCAATCCAGTGCCTTATCCGTTATACTATCAGGGAGACTTGACGGAATTATAAACAGAAGAAATGTTTAAAAGGTGTGCCAGGAGAACGAGAAATGTGCTAATTGAGTTGTAATAATTCAGTTTCCATTTAAGCAATCAATATCAAATAACGGTGAAAACCATCTTCGGAACAACTATTTTAAGTTGATCAAGTCACTTTGTTAAGATGGTTTGAACAAATGCTGAGATGAGCAATGTTAAACTACACTGCTCATTTTTGAGAAAGTCCGATTAGTTAAATTTGAGTATGTCATCGTTCATTTACTATGCAATTGTACTCAATGAAAAACAAGTACGGTTACTGTAAAATATACAGTATAGAATTGAAGACAATTAGCTTCTTCCATAACTTTTATTTTATGTTTAATGTGTAATTAATTACCGTGGATTTACCATGAAGGTATTTCCTTGTAAGTGTCTAAGCATCTACTGAATAGCTTCTATTAGTACTAAATTTCAAGATATAATGTGCTTTTAAAAAATAACCATAGTAATGCATCACTGATCATACAAAAGCACATAGTAAACACCAATGTAGTTGCCTACATCTTTCTAGATACACACTTTACTATAACATTATGATAAATTTCACGCAAACTTAACCGAAGCAATGAAATTGCGCCCATTTTTCACTTTCCACACCCATTTTGATCTTGATAGAGTGCTAGCAGTTATTTAAATTTCTAATATTGTGTATGAAGCACAGTTTATTTGAAATGTCTTTCTTGCCCTCTTAAATGCTTTTGCCCAGATAAAATGTGTTAACGATATATTTTCTGTACATAGTTAATTGATTTTAAATTAGTTCGTTTGTCAATTTAAAATTAACTTTTTTTTTGGTATTTCTTAATATATTTTATTATAGGCAAAATAAGTGCTTTTAACGTTAATCTGCTTTAAGAATATGTTCTTGTGCAGCGGTCATTGGTAGAAACTTGCGCGATATAAAGTGTGAATATTTCAAATTACAAAAAATCTAGAGGTAATCAGCCTATGCAGATAAATTACCTACCATCGTGCAGAAGATAATCAGCCTTGTCGACCAGGTTTGCCACTCATCCAATTTTTCTTTTGACCTTTTTACCGCATGAGGGGGATGAGTCGAATTTCGGTAATACACTGGTACTTCCGTTCTAATCAACGGTCTTGGCAAGAACCTGCTTAAATTGGAGTATGACGAGATCAACATTTAAGTTTGAGTAGTTGAAGGTTTGAACTATTTGTGTAAAAATAAGTTAGAGCAAAACGTGGCGATTTGTAGAAAAAAATTCTTTAGAGCTAAAATATTACAATAAACTTAAAGAAACTGAAGGAGCAGGTCGAACAAAATGATACCAAGAATACAAAACTGACGTTACAGTGAGGACTGTGCCAACCCGATTTTTTATAAATTTATCACTTTTCTTTCACTCTACTATTGCGTAACGTAAAACAGTGGTTAAAGTAGAAAACATAATAAAATAATTTTCATCTTAATATTTAAACAAGCAAATAATGTTTATCCATCTTATTATACACTGTAAAAAAAGGTACTTAAAATGAGTACCTGAACATACTCGTTTTTCTTTGAGTACAATTGCAATGCAAATGAACGATGACATACTCAAATTTAACTAATCGTACTTTCTCAAAACCGAGCAGTGTGTTTTAAAATTGCTGATATCAGCTTCTGTTCAAGCCATCTTAACAAAGCGACCTGACAAACTTCAAATAGTTTTTCAGGTGACGGTTTTCCACATCTTTTGATGTTAATTGCTTAAAGTGATACGGAGTTATTACAACTAAATTATATTACTTCAAATTCTTTTGGCACGCCTTTTTAACATTTCTTCTGTTTATAACATCTTCATGTCGCCTGGTAGTACAACGGATAAGACACTGGACTGCGTGCCTTATGATATGGGTTCGATTTCCTGTAAATCTTGGTTGTAGTTGTTAATATTTATTGAAAGTGATTTATGAAGGCAGCCTGCAACTGCTCTTTTTTACTCATTGTACTCATTTTTGTATACATGTCTGGTAGTACAACGGATAAGGCACTGTACTTCAGTGCCTTAGGATATGAGGGGAGCTATGATAAGCATCGAATGTAATCAAAAATGAGTTAAATTTCACTTATTTTTGTGTACTTATTTTTTAACAGTGGACGTTTAACAAGGGCCATCGAAAAAAAGTCTCAGCGAAAGAGTTCGCACAGGAAAAAGTATCAATCTTTCACAATGCCCTTGCATTGACCCCTATTAAAATCCTATTTTAATTTCGAAATATGAAATATGTCACTAAGGTTGACCTTTCAAGTTTGAGTGACAGGTTATTTGAATATAATTTAAAACTGAAGTACAAATTATAAAAATATATTCCATTATTACCAGGGATTAACCATTCTAAAAAATAAGTTTGAAAAACAGTTCAGCAGACCAACAATGGAAGACAAGCATTAAAAAAGAGTAAAGCGATAGGAAGCAGTAAATTACTTTTAAAATAGAACAATAGACTGCCGACTTTCAAAATTATTTCCTGTTCGAAATTAAGACATTTTAGTTGGCATCACTCTATATATTGAATTAATTATTTCAGTTTTAAAAAACGGAAGCCCGAAATTGTGAGAATTTCTTAAACAATGCCAACAATGTTTAAAAGAAAACATGCAATTCCATTGTTCTTAAGTACTTTTTTAAAAAAATTTGTCGTAAAAGTAATAAGGTTTTTAGAAAGCAGTTCAGTCTGGAACTCATAAAGTAAACCATAGTAATATCAAGTTGTTATTGAATGAAGGGGAAAAAAACAATTCTCAAGTTCTTTTCATTTTACAATATAGTTCTAACCACACCTATTTTAACCAACCTAGTTGTTCGTGGAAAACACATCAATTTTAAATTTACCTAATTTGTTAAACAGGAAGTTTATTTATTTTTTTGAGTCCGAGGTTTTTAAAGTGTGGGAAATAGACTAATTTTATAAATCTTGACAACTTACAAAACAAACATAAAATTAAATTAATTGTTTGTTATTTTACTTTTTTTTAATTTGATGTTTTTTTACTATTTAATTAGAAAATAATTGTTATAAAAATCTTTTTTCCAAACTAAGAAGAACACTATAGTTTTGCTTGACATACCAAAAAACGCCTGATAATGGAGATGCATCTATTTACACTTAAATGTTTTTCCAAATTTAATGCAATTTTTGTTTTTGTTGCAAAACATTTTAATATATGAGAAAAAAAAATCACAGTAATTCTACGTGGACTACATTCTACATTAATCTCCCGTTAGCGTTAGCCTATCTCTATGATTGGTGAATAAAAACTACGTGCTCATTTTTCACCAATCACAGAGGCATCTGAAAACGCTCGTTAAAAACGTCTGTGTAGAATGCCTCTAACAATAAACTAATATTCAAGGAACAATTATAGGTTAAACAAAAAAAATGCCTTTTAATATGTTTAATATTAGTTAATACAGTAGAGCTCCAATTATATGAAGTGCTGTTATGCAGATCAAACAAAGCGGATCACCAATTATCCGGATCGGTTTGAGAAAAAAAGATAAATCAGCAAAATCTGCATTTTAAAAGTTTCTTATCTGTGAATGATATTGTTTTTAATAGTCATACAACAGCAAAGTTCTTTTTTACTAAGAATTAACCTTTTTTTCGTTAATTATCCATTTATCTGAATATTCGATTATCCAGGTGAGATTTGGAACCAATTAATTCATATAATTGGAATTCTATTGTATTTATATCGATTATCCTTATGAGATTTGGAACCAATTAATTCATATAATTAGAGTTCTACTGTATTTATATCGATTATCCGGGTGAGATTTGGAACCAATTAATTCATATAATTGGAGTTCTATTGTATTTATTTGGATTATCCGGGTGAGATTTGGAACCAATTAATTCATATAATTGGTTCTACTGTATTTATATCGATTATCCGGGTGAGATTTGGAACCAATTAATTCATAAAATTAGAGTTCTACTGCATTTTTATTAATTTTTAGACAAACTATTCTTACGTACGTTTGGCCGCGATGAATTATGCGTTCTGCTATAGATGAAAAGTTATTACGATCGAACCCAGTTCAAAATCCTTCGCTCCGCTTTCATTAAACCGTTGTAATGTGGAATCACGCAGCGATAAATTACTATTTTAATATAAGATTTGAGGGGTTTGCTATAAAAAGGAGGTAGCTCTAATTATTCAAGTTTGCAGAAAACCGTAAAAAACGTTTGAAAATTCAAAATTCCAAGTTGTGTGAAGATATTCTTTTTGATCAATCTTTTTAATTGTTCCTACATATTATGACAGTATTTTCACTCAAAAATAGATCTTCCAGATGGCATTTCACATGTTGGATTGTTGGCGCTACCTCTTTCTTGCAGCCAAATAGATGATATGTCTACCTCTATGAAAAATATTTCCAAAAAATACAATTTACTATAATATTATTTTATTTATTTAAAGAAAACTTCAATTGAAATATAGCATATAACTTGGCTTTTAAAACAGAAAAATACATTTTTAATCATCACATTCCCCCTCTGTAACGTCCGGCTCATCTGCTGCGTTGTCTGGTTGTAGTCCATCGTAGAACCACACAACGTAAGAGAACAAAAAACTCTACTCTTTATATGTGCTGTATAACCTTCCTGTACGCAAAGCACGTCAGTCGTTTGGGGGGGGGGGGAATGGCGGTAGCTCCAGGAGCTACCTCTATATTGCAACAAACTAATGAGACAGGCAGCTCCATTTCTTGAGTAACGCGAGAACTAACGATTGGAACTACATCTTTCTGGTACCAAACGAACAAGTTTTTTTTACCACACGATAGCACATATAACTCCAAATTCCCCTAGGTTGGAGCTACATCCTTTTTGCAGCAAATCCTTCATTTATTACATTAATTGGTTTCGTAAAAAAATAATTAGAATACTCTTCCAATTTTCAAGGAGTGTAAAATTCAAGAGTGTTGAAAATTAAACAGCTTGGTATTCTAATTTACGGATAAAACAAAGAAATTGTTCGAAAGGATTGCTGCAAGTAACACAGCTCCCCAGCTTATTCAAAGGAACTTCGTACCAAAGCTTTATGATGGGTATCTCCATTGTTTGTGATGCCACCGATACCATCTTTGGGTCTATAATAAAACAATAACGACGCGAATTTTCGTTCTAAAAAAGAACTCGACATTCACTTTCTAGGAAATCGGGAGGAAGAAAATAGTCCGGGGTGAATTAAAATTGAGTAAGAGTGGGAAATGGCGTCTCTTAAATAAGACGTCTTTTTATGTGGAAGTCATTGTATTTTTTTTTCAATTATAGAAGATGGAACAATGAAGAAAAAGAGTTGCAAAGGACACACAGAGATTTCGCTGCTGCAAATTAAATAACTGCCCATATTACAGCAGTGGAAATGAATACTTATGCAGCTTTGTGCGATTTATATACACTGTTAAAAATGCATTCTAATATTTGACGAAACTTTTGTCATTTTTCCAGAAACTGACGCGCTCCGATTACATTTTTCGTCAAACCGAGGAAAATTTATTTCGCCATTTTTTAACGAAATTTATTTCGTCAAAATGAGGACGATTTTAAGAATATAATAATTAAAAATCGATGGGATGACTCGAACCACTGACCTCTCGCTCCAGAGTCCGACGCTTTATTCACTTGGTCAAGAAGGCTCGTTTGAATTCTGGCAATAAAAATATAAGAACCAAACATGGGCTAAGGACCCTGAAAAAGGTCGAAAAATAATCTGAGTAAATGACTTTCGTTCAAAATATGAGGATTCTTGTTTCGTCAAAAATCACGTGATTCAACGACGAAACGATTATCAAATATAACGAAAGTAGCCTTAACCATCACTGAATTATCAAATATGAGTAATTCCTGAGAGCTTAAAATACAATTATGAAGTATAAATTAAAATATAACCTAAGTTTGGTTTGGTTAATTAACGTCGCACTAAAGCTGCACAGTGGGCTATTGGCGACGGTTCGGGGTATATCTCGAGGGAAAATCCCGGGAACACATACACATTCACACACACATTCATTCATACCTGCACCTCGTTATTTTAGAACCATGGTCAGATGACGAGGAAACACCTGAACTGGCACCCAACGCCTTCAATAGACGTCGGGACTTTGGACCCCGATCAAATTTATCGTGCACCAGTCCCGTATACACGCCGTTAATTTTTGCGGATGTTCTGGACGACTTTTCTAGTATTTTGTAGCGAAGCTGTCAACACTCCGATTACAATATCATAACTTTTTACTTTTCTTTGTCAAGTCCATCACCTGGCATCGAACCGGGAACCATCGCATTCCTAGCTGACGCCCTTAACCACCCGGCCACGGAGGCCTCTATAACCTAAGTAAATAACTTAAAATATAACTTAAGTAAATAACTTAAAATATAACTTAAGTAAATAACTTAAGTTGTAATCTTATGTAAATAAATTCAAATGTAACTTAAGTAAATAAATTAAAATGTAACTTAAGTAAATAAATTCAAAAGTATAACTTAAGTAAATAAATTCAAAAGTATAACTTAAGTAAATAAATTCAAAAGTATAACTTAAGTAAATAAATACAAAAGTATAACTTAAGTAAATAAATTCAAAAGTATAACTTAAGTAAATAAATTCAAAAGTATAACTTAAGTACTATCATGTATTTTTCAAAATTTCAGAATACGTACATTTAAAACTTAAAGATTTTATGTTATCAATGTGTGATGGTTATAATGGTCATTAATGGTTATTGTCTTTGGTTTTGGATTGTATACAAATCTACAGTTTTATTTCGAACTTGATGAAATTTTGCACGCTTTACATTCAAAACAAGTGGAAGGTCACTGTGTACAAGAGATTTCAAACCCTCTTCCCTTCCCACCCTTTAAAGCAGAAAAGGCTTCTGACTAAAACCGTCAGATGGCGGCACTACAAATAAATCGGCCAACACTCTGCGTGAAGCCCGAGCACCGCAGGGTACTTCAGCTGGTATTCTATGGGAGTAAACATTCAAAACGTATTTTGTCTAAAAATTCTGAAAATTAGATTATTGCATCACAGAATCAGCTTTTGAATATTCTATCAAACTGAAGTATGTTATTCATCCAAAACACATTTCATGCCAGTGAAATTTACTTCCAAAGATTAGAATCTGTCCATGAATCAATGCGTTTATGAAATGTTATTTAAGTTTTCGCACGAATCACCTAAATATAACAAAACTCGTTTTGAATGCTTGCTCCAAAATTGTATATTATATATAGTTTAAAAGGAAAACTTTTTTATTTAAATATTAAATTAAAATAACTGGGCAAAAAATTATATTTTATTATGCCAACACATCAAAATGTGATACAGCCAAAAATAATCATCCGTCGTCCATTTGTGACCACCCTGTATAGAATTTGTCACGGAAATTATTTTAGAAGAAATTATATTTAATTATTTCCCTTTTGAAAAAACTTCGACTGATAACCCAGGATCGCTTTCGAACACAAGAGAAGAAAAATGGCTAACACAAATTACAAAAGAAGAAAAAAAAAGAACCCTTTAATCTCGCCAATCCCACGCCATCCTACGAGAGAGAAAAGAAAGTGAATGGCACGATGTCCATTCCCACTAAGAAAAAATGGATTTTCTGCTGAAGATTGAAGAGATTAAGCATATCCGAGCAAACCCACCAATTCCCGTCTTTTATTCTTTAACAATTCCTATCGCAATTTGCTTCTTCCTCTCACAGGTGAAAGTGTTAAGGAATTGCACAATGGGGGCGCCACGCTCAGGGAACAATGGATTGTTCTGTCTCACTCAATTCGGGATTCCGCGAGATTTTGTCGGCGGCCATTTTGTAACAGGATTGCAGCCACTCTGGCGTTACTAAATTACACGCGAAAAAGCGCTTTTCAGAAAGTCACGTTTTTTTTGTTTTCTTTGAGAGATTTCGCTGTGTGTTTTGATTTGATAGTTAAATGGAGTCAAACACTTTGCAATTATGTTCTTGTTTGGAGGTGTGGTTGGCAATAGTACTTCCCCAGAAAGATGGGTTGGGAATAGAGATATGTTTTAGGCGCTCTTGTTAATGATGTTTTTTTAGAATAATTTTTTTCCTATTTAAAAAATTGGATGGGTGTTTATTTGATAAACAATACATTCTGATATTTAACCTGCATATCCAATCTTTCAAAAGCAGTATAAGTTAAAATATGTCAAATAAGAAATATATATCAAGTTTCCATTAAATTGAATAGTTTAAATATTATGTATTAAAGTTTCTTAGTAAAAAATAAACTTTATTTGATAACAGCCTACATTACTTTAAAGTAATAGTTTTAAAAATGTGTCACCAAACAAAATATACAGGCTGGTCATAAATTTTTGGACAATGGCCATTGTATGGTTGTATCATATTTACCTTTACTGGTATAATAAAACATTATTATTTTTACTCAATTATTTTGATTAAATATTATTTTGATTAAATATTATTTTGATTAAATATTAACGCTTTGCTTTAGTAGCAACAAAGTATTTTAACCCACTGACGCTCAAGCGATTTGGGCAATTGTTAACTTGTTTTCACTGTTGGAAAGTTTAATTAATTTTTCATGAGTATATTTTTTATATATTTTATTAATTTGTAATACTAAGTTGTAATTAGTTGTATAGAAATAGCTTGTAAATGGTATCTAAAACTTTAAAATTTCAAAATTATTGTAAAATAGAGTATTCTTATGAATATAAAAATTGAAGGCATTGTTGGAAAAACTGAAAATCCTTAGACGTAATGACACGTCCATGAGCGTTAGAGGGTTAAGCACAGTAAAAGGAAAGGTTTATTATGTGAAGTTAAAAACAGCCAAGCAATAACCGTCGTTTGCATATAACAATAACCAATAACAATAACCAATTTTAAGTACACCGAATTTTCATTTCTGTCTATCCATTATTCATTTTTAATTTCACGTTAAATCACAAAACACACTTTTCTTTTTACGACATTTAACATATCTGTTCAGGATTTTTCAAAATTCAACAGTTCCGTTAATAAGAGATACTTTCTTTCAATTCGGACTAAATGTATATATAAGGTCTCAGTTGTCTGCATAACGGGTTGTGTTGCACATGTCTACTGATACACAATATAACTCGCAGTATATTACACCCATTACAAAATGAAAGGTTAAAAAAATGGAGAGCTTTTTCTAGTATTATGTTAAGTACCTCATACCTTTTAAAAAGGAGCGCTATGAATGACATCCATTGAAATACAAAACTTTCTGCTAAACTGTTATACACAGCAATTTCAGTACATGTTGTTCGTTCTGATGCCTTTTCCTAGTCATGTCACCTAAAGTTGATGAAGCTCCTATGAAGTATAACATTATGTGACTCATAAGTAAAAGTAAAAAACCATAGGTACATAAAATTAAAATTGCTTATTTATACAGATACCAAACATACCTAAGGTTTTTCTCGATTAATATAGAAGATACCGTAGATGGGATTTACTTTACTCCAGCTTTTTGTATTTCCCAAATTTAGTAAAGTGTTTGAATACCATGCAGTGAAGCCAAAGTTATGTTCTGTGAAATTCAATCACTATATTCTGTGATAACTGGAGGTTCTGATAATCTATCATATTTTGAATTTAGGCGTGTTTATTATTATTTTTTTTCTCTCTGTGGAGTAAAATTCGAAGCGGGGGTCGGATATTCTTCTCCAATATCAGAAATTTAGTTTTTCAATGTACTTGATGTAAATAAAACCATTTGATTCTTATTAAAAATGTATGTTCTATTTTTGCTGTGCAAAAAAATCCATTTCCACTACCAAAAAAATAATTTCAGAAACCAAAAAACTTTAAATGATTCCTAAAGTTTCCTTTTTATATAACAATTGGCGAAATCGGATTGATTTTATCGTCTAATTGTGCGCATATACTTCAAAAGGGGTAAATAAAAATACATAAAATATAAATCAATAGAAAACTCAAAATATTTTTTTTAAATCCCATTTAAATGCAAATTCTTCACTTACTGCAAAACATGGCCCAACAAAAGGAAATTAAGGCAGGTAACTTATTTTTTTCTTTACTAATGAAGTAGAAAAACATTAAGTTTTCTGTTAAGGTTACTTCAGTGGAGACGGTTGTTTGTCGAAAGTGAGGGGGAAAGGTCCAAAAGTTAAAATGCCCAAATTCTTAATAATTTCTATGAAAATTAATTTAAATTTTCAAAAAGTAGAGTGGCACTTGCTCCCGCTCGTAACCCTTAATCACCGCCACTGGTTTACTTTCCTATTGTAATATTTACTTCACTTTAACAGGTGGAGTTATGTAGCCGCAAATATAGGACTAGATGAGGTTGGTGAGCAAAATGATTTGTAACATGAATTAGAAGCAAATGATCAGAAAGTCTAATTGTATACTTTCTCTCAAATTGATGTTACATAACACAACCGTGCACTTTCCTTTATCAGGGAATACGTGGTTTACTTAAATACTATACAACTTTTCCCACTTGAAGAAAACATGTGTTATACCTACACAACAACACTTTTACTCCTTGCATAGTAACTTTTGGTTAACTTTTCATAACAGAAAGCGAAGAAAAAAAACAGACATACCGTGGGACAGCATGTATACCAACCTTTGCAGAAAAAAATATTTATGCTTTATTTCACTGAATGTTCCATCTTTTTTCACATGTGAAACTGTTTTCAATAGGTGGAGTAAAGTTACTATGCAAATAGTAAAGTAAATCCCACTTACTGTAATTAATATCCAATATATCTGAATGATCACTCAATTAGGATCAGTTCATTTCTTATGTCCTGCACCCTCACAGGAGAAGTGGATCTACCATGCGTGATATGGTAGAAGGGGGTCTTAGTAGTTGTGTGAAGCAGCAAATTTTATTTAAAAAATCCGAATTATCTTTCACAAGCTTTTATTTTAGTCACTTCTTATAGAAATCCCTTTCTAATGGTATGTGTAGTAAAATAAATAGAGTGAAAGTTTTAATGACTTGTTGATTTGACAAATTCATCATGAGACCGTGACATAGGGAGGGGAGGGGGATAGATAAAGCTAACGTGATATTGAAATGATATGGTCTAGGACAGTGGTTCCCAAACTATTTTGGTCGTGGAACCCCAAAATTTGTTGACAATGATCGCGGAACCCTAATATTTTTTAATCAACGACTTTTCAAAATTTTATATCTGATATTAAATAAAACAAGTATTATTTTAGTATTTCAGATTTTATTGAATTAAGCAAAACTCAAAAAAAAATCATCATAGAAATAATTAATAAAAATACAAAACATAATCTAAAATAAATGGAAAATCTTTAATGTGAAGAATGCACCTGCTTCTTTGATTCCATGATTCTCTTAAAATTGGGCGTTAGGTTTGATAACTGAACTCGCATATCTGGTGCAGCATCAAGTCTGTTACGATATTTGGTTTTTGTCGCAACATATTTTGAAAACCCAGCTTCACACAAATAAGTGGTTGCAAACGGCAATAGAAATCGAATAGCCTGTTTTGCTAAATTTGGATAATCATCGAAAATGTGAATATATTAAACACCATTCTTATTTTTTTTAATCAAATAAAATTTGTCACGCGGAACCACTAAATTTTTTTGTGAAACCCCAGGGTTCCACGGAACCCACTTTGGGAACCACTGGTCTAGGATATAAATAAAAGGAATAAAAAATAGCGCGACGTAATAAATAAACGTTCCCTACAGTTAAATATGTGCTGTTATAGCATATTAAATAATCTATAGTAATAAAAATATCAAACTAACGTACATATGTCTACACACACTACATCCAATGAAAAATTCATTGGGGTTGTTGCTAAACATTTCGCTGTTCTCCTTCTTTATTTGTAAAACCAATTTCCTAAAAAACCCATAATCGTTTTTCTTCTCAAATAAACGTTTCTCTTTCTTGAAAGCATGTTCCATCCTTTGTGTTATTCTCTTTCCCAACCCCACAAAAAAGAGAACACTCCCTTCACAAGACTTTACATAACGGCTGCATTCTTTCATACCGTGCTACAGCTAATGATGTCAGCTGTATATACATAAAAAAAAAGATTGATTAGTTAAAAATCTTACCGACACTTCTTAATTCCGGCACAATAATACACTGACCGAAGGGGAGAAAGCGAACCGCTCGAAGCAAAGACCCAAATACAAAACAACAACACAAAAAAATCGATAAATGCTGATTAATATACGTCCAAATAATTGGTCGTTAGATCTTTAACGCATTCGATCTAAATACCCACAATACGCGATGCAGTTGACAATCCTGAATTGAGGTTGGAGAAAATAGGCATTGTATATATAATGCAAAGCATTATACGCCGTAGTCTGTTTGTTTACCTTTCAGCAGCAAAGGATATATTCTAGAGAGGCAGTGCCACTTGGGATTTGTTAAAAGATAGCCATGAAACTGGTGAGTTTTACAATATCTTGTTTTTAAAAACGTCATTGTTTATCGGGATAAGTTAGTGTAAATAGTAATTTAAAAAGAATGTGTGAAACTTCTATACATTTTATCAATTTGTGTGTTTAAAATACTCAAAAAAAATATTGGCAAATAATAAGTTTCAAACTTTTTTCTATAAATCAAACTTTTTAAACTTAAGAACTTTCTGTGTAAAATTATTTTAATTATTTTAGCCCAAAAGAGGGTTAAAATATTTTTTTTACGTTTAGAACTAATTTAAGAAAAGCTTTATTTTATGTAAGTAATTATGTCAAATATATATATTTATTTTTTTATTTTAAAAAATTCGTTGATAAAAAAAAATCGAAAATTTAAAAATAGAATTCTTTCAAAGCTTAATGAAAGTATACGCAGGAATTAAAAATCTGTTTTAAATGTTGGATTATCGCATAGAAATTTATCTATACTGTTTTTATATATTTTTTTATGTAAAAAACAGTTTTACTTTATTTATTTTTTAAACATTCCAATCAAATTTAAACTTTAAAACATGTTTTTAATATTATTATATGCAATTATATACAGTATATGGCATAAGTAAATAATGAAAGGAAACAATTAAAAAAATTATGATCAATATATGAATTGATAATTATGTTCAAAAGAAAAAAGAAATCTACTGTAATATAAATTATTAAGAAAATATTTAAAAATGATTAGTTAAAACTTTTTCTTAAAAATTCAGATACTCGCAAATTATACTCCAATATTTTAAAGTAAGAAATATTCAAAGTTTTCCTGTAATTTTTGAATTTTTACTTTACAATGTAGTATATAGGATATATTATATGCCCTACCCAAAATTATTTCTCTTTTCATGAAATCTAATTTTGTTTTATATTTGAATTTGTATTATAAATGTAAGTACAATAATTTTTTGATATCTAATTTAAATATCATTTGTTTTTAAATATGATCATATTCATCGATTGTGACTTTATATATTCGCAGTAAATATATTAATATGAAACATATCTGAACATATCAGCACAGAAAAAGTTGAGTTTAGTGAAGTCTTAAGTTGTTAAACACCAGAACACAAGTGACGTAACAAGCTGTTTAACTGAAGTCAATCTATTAGATGTAATTCATTATGACCAAAACAAATCTTGTATTTTTCTGTTAATTAACTTTATTTTATGCTAGTATAATAATTTAATTTATTTATATACATTTTTTCCATCCTATTTCGTCCCATTTTGTGCATTCTCCCTTTAAACACATCAGCATGGACACTTTTTTAATTAAAAAAATTTATATTTTGACACACTGTTGAAAATGTATTCTAATATTTGTTTAAAATTTTGTCATTTGTGACGAAACGGACGCCTGCTATAAGCTCCAATTAAATATTTCGTCAAACAGCGGAAATTCATTTTGTCGTTTCTTAACGAAGTGTTTTCGTCAAAAAAGGGCCGCAAAGAAATCTAAGTAAATTTCTTTAGTCGAAAATTTGAGGATTCTTGTTTCGTCAAAAAATAAGCGAGTCAAACGATTATCAAATATGACGAAAGTAGCCTTGACGATCACAGAATTCTCGAAAATGAGAGTGTAATTTCTGAGAGTGCATGTATCTTAACCCGCGTTCCATTGGACATTTCAGTTAGTGGCCACCGTGCTCGCCTGTTTGGCCAGCGCCTACTGTCAACACATCAGCCACCACTACACCGACCATGGTGGCCACGACTACCTGGACTCCAGCCACGCCCTCCAGAAGCACGGACACCACGGTGCCAAAGACGAGTACGGGGACGAGGGATACGCCAAGCACGGACACCACGAACTGTCCGGCCACAAGTCTCATGGCGGGAAAGCGGCTCACCATGATGCCCACGATGCCCATCACGACAAGGGATTCTTTGAGAGAAACAAGGGGTCGGGATACGAAAAGGTGACTATTCATTATTTTTAACTGTGAATGCGTCTGTAACTCCAACAGATTTGGTGTCCTGTATACCGGATATCGACTTTGAACCTCTACACTTTACCAACGGCTTAAAATAATATTCTTCTTTTTAAATTAATTTATTCTCAATTTCCTGTACTATAATCTTTTATAAATGTTTTTTTAGTTTACATTCTGGCAACACTGAGATAGTGTTGATCTTTTGAAAGCATGTCGGCGAAGCGAAAAGATGCTATAAATTTTGTATAAAAAGTTATATAAATTTTGCACAACAAATAGTAAACATTTTAATAAATAAATAGTTAACAGTAATTTTTGTAGTGTAATTTAAAATTTGAATAAGTAATGAATAAATTTAAAGCAAAATTTAATTTTTTTTATTTATTTTTTAATTTTTCCTTTTTAAATTGTTTGTTCAAATTTTCTAAATTGTATATTAATTATCTTTATTACCATAGGACGTCAGATTTTAGAGTTGTTGTTGCTTTTGTTCTTCAATTCGCACTATTTTTTCTTAAATTATTTACATTTCTAATTTACTAATTGATGTTTATGCAGAAAGTTGCTACTAAAATATACTTTCTTGTGGGTTATTGAATTAAAGTCAAAATATGAAGGTAAGCAATTTTTGGGATTGCATTCATAATATAATTGAATGGGAGAGATTAAAAAAGAAAATATTATAATCCAATTCCAATTGAATTTTTTTCCGTTTTAATCTCATCCATTCAATTAGACAATTTTAGCAAAGTTTTATAAGTTTCAGAATGTATTGCATCTGTAAAATTTTACATCCCAATCTACCTTCATATCTAAAGTTTTTTCAAAAAATTTTGAAATGAAAAACAAACAGCAATAAAAATAATTTACAATTCTCTTCATACTATAAATTTTTCTTTACTGTCAAATCCTTCCATAATTAATCCCAACACTTTTCTACCTCAACAGGCTTACGCATACGACCACATCAAGAGCCACCACGACAAGGGCTCCTCCCATGCCGCCCATGGCTATGAACACGCTCACCACGGCAGCGAGGGCAGCCACAAGCTGGACGACGACAGCTCACACGGTTACGCCAAGCACGCCAAGAAGAGCCACCATGGCGGTCACGGGTACTCAGACGTCGCCAAGACACTGAAAAAGAGCGATGGATACCAAAGATCCTACGACAATCGTGGTCACCACCAGGCACCTGTTGTGATTAAGCACGGATACGAACCCATTGCACCAGTCGCTTACAAGGCTCCAGTGGCATATAAGACACCCATCTCTTACAGTGCACCTGTTGCCTACAAGGCACCAGTTTCCTATGGCGCACCAGTCTATGCAGGACCTGAAGACCACGATGCTTATATCCATTAAAGCATTGAAGAATGATTTTTGTATACACCCAGTGATGAGTGATTTAGGTATTATTTTATAACTTCAATTCATCATATGCAGGATAGTCATAGGCGTAAGAATTTAAGTCGAAATTTCCTACCAATATCTCTAATAAAATCTGTAGCGAAAAAAAAATTTCATACAATTTATGTAAAGTATGTTAATCCTAATTTTAATTAATAACAAAATTGTTCATTTCTTAAGAAATGTATGCAATTAACTAGGTAATTAATAAATAAATTATTTATAATTAACAATTCATCGCTAATTAATGACTAATTAGCCTAACTGCTAACGCGTTTATTATTTATATTAGTTAATATTCTGGCATCGAACTAGTTGAGGTCCTTCACTCATCCTTTTCAAATTGCTACACCACTGAGGATAGTCACAAATTGGCCATCGTTTGACTCTTTAATCACACTTAGTAAACCATTCTTTTTACCAAATTTTAACTACTTTGTATGTTGCTACTGAAGCTAAGCGGCTCGCTTAAAATATAAACGAAGTAGTTGGGCAAAATTTTAGCTTTATTATACCAATACAGCTAAATGTGATGCAGCCAAACAGTGACCATCGTCATACAATTTGGGACTACCCTATATGATAAAATGCTACTGAAGCTTAGCGATTCGTATGAAGCAATAGAAACGTAAAATGTAGTATAATTCCTACGCGATGCAACTTGATAGGAAACTTAACTTTCAATAGCTTGTCTAAATTGACTTGCCTTTATAACATTGCTTATGGGCTCATCGCTCAGCCTCCCCCCCCTCCCCCCTTCCCCCCATCCCTCGCTCCCACACTCCCTCACCCACATTTTATTTATTTTTTGCTTAACAGGTACATTTAAAACCCCATAAAATTCTCACATTATGCTAACATCAATGGTGATGTATGGATGCTTCGCATCGACACACAATACGGTTTCAATTTACGGGTTGAGTAACAATAAAAGTTTTAAACATTAATAAAAAAATTAGATCTGCATAAATTTCAATGTGTCTTTACAAAAAATTAAAAAAAAATTACTAAATTTACATGTAAAAAATACAAATACAAAATTTGCTAATGAGATTGATCCAGCAGAATAACTTTTAGTAATCTTCCAGTTTTCCTATAGATTTAAACTGCAACAGATATAAAAGAATCATCAAATTCGCAGAATCATAAAATTTCGAAAGTTCTATACAAAACAACGTATTCAAAATTTCAATTACTTTAAAGATTAAATAGTCTCTTTCTTATGAAATAATTTATCGTTTTCAGTTTTATGAAATGGGAATAATAGTTTTACTTTAAACCAGAATAAAAATATAAAATGAACAATGTTTTAATTGAAATATAAACATATATTTATAATTATGTTTTTAAGTGCAACTGGTTTTTTTTTTTCAGATCTGTCATACCATTTTAGATGAGACGGTTTCGCAATGAAGTTTCGCCAAGACAACAACCTATTTTTTCCGATTCTTGTTGTACGGCATAGAGTTGTTGATTTTTACAAACTCAGGATTTCACTTGTAATGTTTCATACATTAAAAACTGTATTTTGAAAATTGCTTTGATATTTTTTTGTTGAACTCTACTAAAATACCTTTTCTTTGTAACAGGATAATTAAAACGAATTACCATTGCTATAAATTAGTCAATAGTATACTTTAATGAAAAAATACATAAAATATAAAAAATTTAAAAAATCAGTATCAACTGTTAATAAAAATAACATTTTTGCTGGAAAACTCTGAATTTTCATGAAAAATGTATGGAATTGGTATCTACAAGATCTATTATATTTTAAAAATTATCAAAATAATTTAATTCAATAAAAAGTTTTGTTAATACGAACACAAAAAATATGTGTAGTAAGTTAAGTAAGTTGTAATAACGCAGTTCCTTTTTAATATATTGACACAAAAAAAACTTTAAAAAAAAACATTTTCTGAAATAATATTTTAAACTCGTCAAATTTCATATAAAAATTACTCCAACAAATACTGAATTTAGCTGTAACAACTGACTTTTGCAACAATTGGAAAATATGTTAATAGTTATAAATCCTCTTATAATTAACATATTTAAAAAAATCTAAATTAAATATTTTTTCAACGGAGACACTTTAATTTTAGTAAGTCATACTAAAATTATATATTTAGTTTCGGGAAATATCGCGTCTACACTGAGACCCCTTGTAATTTTATTAATATAGAAGATATTAAGACTCATCTAAAATACAACAAGTATTACATTTTCTAATGAAACTATTAAAAAATGTCTTCAATTTACCATATCTGTAGTTTAAAATTATTTATATCTTGATAATATATATTTAATAAAATCATGAAGTATGAAGTTTAATTTTAAAATTTTGAATATAATACACTTCCATAAATAATCCACTGTTGAAATTACATATTTCAAATATATGATCCAAAATTTCAATAAAATAATATTAATAGCATATATTTTCAATATATATTAATTACTTTGTTATACCATCTCAAGTATAATAATTTTTTATTAATCTTATTAAAGACCAATTATCGCATTAGAAGTAGAAAACTTTGATTAATAAACAAATTTCAAAAGATATAATAATTATTTTACCAACTTAAACGTAGTCAAACTATAGATAAACTTTCATTCAAAACGCGGTAGTTATATTTGTGGAACAAATTTTACCTATATTAACCAAAAAATTAAAAAGAGTAGGATCTTTTTTGCATAACTACGGCCAAAACATTAAAAAAATATCAATTTATAAATCGAAATAAAAAGTTAAAAATATATCCGTTTATATAAAAGTTAAATATAATTAACGTAAGTTAATATTACATGAATTAACATAACTTAAGTTAATATAGTTTACGATAATTGTTTACCAAGTCCATCAAAACTAAAATTTTAGGTTTCGGAATTTTCAGGTTCTAAAGGGATTTATATATCTACTAATATTTTAATTTTCAAGGCTAGGGTTTTCTTGGGGTTCCTCACTATTCAAATCGTTTCTTTGGGATGCATGGAAGGATTTAATTACACATTTGAAGAGCCATTTTTTATCCAAATGAACCGGTATAACTCTCACAGAACTTCTCGAAAAAAGTCAAAGTCATTCAATTAGTTTCCATTGTAATTTTAATTTTTAGATCCTTATAACACATAAAAAATTATTTTATTTTAAATAATAACATACGTTTCTGTCATATATGTTTAGTACTTAATTATTTAATTTTGTTTGTTTTAAAAAGTTATTTTTAAATAGACGCAATTGTGTCCTTATATAACCCTCGAATGACGACTAAATTCCTAATAATTTATTGAAAACAAATTTTTAAAAACTAGATGGGGACCCAGTAGTGCGAGAAACATTGATTATATAATGTCTATAAATTTAATTTTGCACCAATTTTCCACTGTAGTATATATCCTCAAGGAATTAACGTATAATATCTTTGTTGAATTGAAGTGTTTAAATTTTAAGTCCCATAAAAGGGAATGTGGGCAAGATAGAATAGTTAAAGTTTGTTAGACTAAACTACTAAATAAAATTATATATTTTTTTTTAGCTATTTTGTTTAATTTTTTTAGCTTCATGGAAATATCATTAAAACGTAATATATGTTCTTAACTTTTAAACTATAATTATTTTCTTCAAGAAAGAACTTTGAAACAAATTTCTTTAAGGAAGTTAGATCACCCCATATTGCCCCACATGTGAGGCAAGACGAATATAAATAAATATTTCACGCACTTGTAATAAATCTGTATTTCATGAAAGTTCAATCGTTTTCCTTGCATCATTCTAGTTAAAGTTTCTGCATTTTTATGCCTTTTCTCCCCAATAGGAAAATCCACGTTCCGGGTACTTTAATATTGTTCAATCACAACGCAATGTCAATCTTAATATATAAGATGACGCCAAAGTAGATAAGTGTAATAGGTTTAATAATATTAATATTAATTGTAAGTTTAATGTTAATATCCAACTTTTCTATTTTCATTTATACAATGAATAGCAAACATATATACAATTAAAATACCAAATATGAACTGAAGTATTATAAAACAGCTTAAAAATTCACTGTCATTTATCTATTTTTAATGCTCATCATTTCATGTAACATCATAAAAGTTATAAACAGTTATAGTACATGGATGGGTTTATTGTCTAAGGAAACCTTGAAGCTGTTTAAGAAATTTAAAATTTTAAAGATTTATTAACCTTCTGAAGGTCATGGACGTGATTTCACGTCCACATATCTCCAGTTTTTCCATCCATGCACCCAGTTTTTAAACTCATAAAAATATTCCATTTCACAGTATTTTTAAAATTTAATTTGTATAAGTATAACTTAAAAGCTATCCCTTTACAATGAAATAAAAAAAATCAAACAGTTGAAACAACTTTACAATTGCTATAATAGAGTGAGCATCAGTGGGTTAAACATATAAAATACGTTCACCAACATTTACTACTGTGTTCCCATGGTTACTGGATAGGATTCCTAAACTATAATCAAGGATATTTTCGTAGTAGGCCCTCCTACGAACTGCCTAGCTTATTCCTCCTCCTGCCTAACTTATTCTTTTTATTCACAGCAACTGGCTCGTTGTACGTACACATGTTTACCCATGCGATGCGCTTCACATGTTGGTAGAGTATCGCGTCGCACAACAGGTTCGATTCCGGGTAACAGCCTAATGAACTGCACCACAGGTATAAAAAAACAGTGATAAAAAATTGCGGAAACTGTTCATATTAACTAATTGAATTAATATATGAATATTGTAATATTGAATTAATATGTGATATTGAATGAATTAACATATTAACTATGAAAAGTCAAACTATTAAAGAGAAAGGTTATTGCTATACTCGGCGAAATTTACAAGATTAATTTAGTTTTGAATTGTTTGAGTAACACAAATCATTAAAATTCATTACTTTATAATGAATTATTTTAAAACTATTATAAATAAATTACTTTAAATGTCCTCAAAAGAAAAAAATTATGTAATACAATACTTAATTATCAAACAATAAATAACAATAAACAAACAATTCATTAAACAAATGAATTAAAACTTTTGAATTATGCGTGTTTCATAAACAAAATTAAGTAATCAAAAATAAAAGGAAAAATCAAAGCTTGACTGAAATATAATTCAATAAGAAACATTCTAAACATCTCATTTACTGAATAATAAAAAATAATTCACACTATGTAAACAAAAATATCTCTTCTGGTCTTTTAACTGAAGTTTAGAAGAAAAAACAAAGTGTGAGTTATTATTTAGCAATGGGAAGTAAATAAATAATACTTATTTTAATCAGTTTTGCAAGCTTTAAAAGTTCTTCGACAACTACTAAATTTGTTTTATAAAAACTTCTCTAATTGGATACATTTACAGGAAAAATGTAAAAATACATTATCATTTTCAGAATTATAACTTTTTTTAATGTTCCACAAATAAAAATTTCTCAATCGTCTTTCAAATGTTATTTACTTTATATAACACGATACACTACAATCTACCGCAATTGATCAAGATGGTTCCCTCTTCCTTTTCGATGCAACTGATTTAGAATCCTGATAAGTACAATAAACATCCATCCAATAATCCAATCTAAAAAATTGATATAACGAAGAGGAAGTCAACATAAAAAAAATAAACTTAATGAATACTTTTCTAAATACTTGCAGTTCCTTTTCTAAATACTTGTAATAACTATAATCTATATATCTACAATAACGTTGATTTATAAATAGAAATGTTGACTTTTTTTTATGCAACTTTATCGGTGCAACTGATTTAGAATCCTGATAAGCGCATTGAACATCCATCCAATAATCCAATATAAAAAATTGATATAACGAAGAGGAAGTCAACATAAAAAAGTAAACTTAACGAATACTTTTCTAAATACTTGCAGTTCCTTTTCTAAATACTTGTAATAACTATAATCTATATATGTACAATAACGTTGATTTATAAATACCAATGTTGACTTTTTTTTATGAAGTTTATGCCTTTTTTTCGTAATTTAATGTGCTTAATTTTTTTCATAAATTATTAACATTTAAAAATATATACAACGTTTAAACATATATCTTTACAACTTATCAATAACGGAATTCACAAATCCTCATTAACGTTATCTATCCGATACGGTATAAATTACTCAAATATTAAGTCCTAAATCTCTCAATCATTACAAAGCCTCAGATATCACGAATCTTTCGAAATTCCGGCTCAATTTATGGCGATATACAAGACACACTTGGCATCTATCGCAATCGTTCATTCAATGAATATATAACCAGGCAGCATTTCTAGTGTAAATAAATAAATTCTGAAAACAATGGCCCGCCATGCTAATCTAGTTCGTCAAGAAAAAAATGAACGTGTCTAACAACAGAAACCCCGGGTCCCTGGCCCCGCTTTGTACGCAGGTGATTAATACCGCTACCGGTGTCCACATTCCCCGATCTATAAGATCTAACATGCCTTACGTTTAATTAGGCTAACAAGGTTGATTATCGCCGTCTTTTCTGTTTATAAACGTGCCCCGCCATGCCGCCTTTGTTCGAACGGAATCGAAAAAGTGAAACGGGTCTAGATCCGCTATCTCTTTGTTTGCACTTTTCTTGGGTAAATGAATCTGAAAGTACGGCCCGATTTTTTTCTTTGTGCGTGCTGTTCCCCGCTTTTGCCGGATGCAGGAAACATCGGGTAACATTGACATTTGGCTGGGGCTCGTGTTGGCTGCAGGAATGTTGGGCAATTGGCAAGGTTGTTGCTGATGAGAAGGGAGGGTGAGGAACTCGGCCATTGGGATACAACACCACGGATTGGTCGTTCTATCCCTGGAAACCCTTTTGTTGGCGAGATTGTTGTAATGTTTGGGGAGATTGAGGTGGGGTCACGCTGTTATGAGGCTTTGTGGGTTCTGATGTTATTTTGTTTTGTAATTGAATAATCCTGGCCAAGGTTGCGAGGCCCTCAAAGGAAATGTACAAAAGGATAAGGGAAAAAGAAATAAATAGATAACATAATTTTCAAAATTGCATTAAAGTAAAGAATAAGTAGAGTTTTTGTAGCGAAACATAACATAGCTCGACCGGAAAAATATTTATTGCTGTATACTTGCTGAAATTAAGGTTGGCAGGTATTTTTTCAAAGATAAATATTTTCTTTACAAATTGGTTGATTTATTGAAATGAAATGTTGTGGCAGAAGCTTTCTTGATTTATACTACGTTAAAATTTGATTCAAGAAAGGTAAAAAATAAATATTTTATCTATGAAACCTAATTTTACCTTTTTATTTACTTTAGCTTATAACAATATTTCATTAAGCCTACCTTGTTTACAAAATTTGGCCTATATAATTTCATTTTAACAATAAAAAGATATTAATTTTTTATATATATATTTTTCGTGCATGTTAGAATTATCTTTATATATTTTATATGATTTATATAATTAACCCACATGCTAGTATTATGATGAATTATACAAAAAATATTTCGATACATTTATTACGTAAAACCTTAGATTTTATGCTATTAAAATATATAACTAAAGTATATATTATATATATACATATACTATTGTTGATTCAACAATAATATGATTTCAATTTGAACCTCTATTTTTTGTTGTTTTCCTCCTTAATTAGAATCTCCCTAATGATCAATTCAATGTGTTTATATTTTACATCCGAAACTTCGCTTTTAATTTCTATTCATCAAAATTTGGAAAATTATCATTTTACTCTAACATAGAATTTTATTCCCTTATTGAGATTTGTGGAAGGAAATTTCAGAATCTAAATTTGTAAGCATTATTTCTATTATTTTAACGATAATGTTAAAAAAAAACGGTCCTAATTTTAACGGTTAGTGTATATTAAAAAAAATTAATATAAATGAAATTAAATGAGAAATGAACCTCAATCTTTAGCAAGCTGTTCATGGGACTAACTTTTTAAAAAACCCGGAATCAAAAATGCATAACCACTGAAAATTCCATATCAAAATGTTGTCCCGAAAACAATAAATGATTTGATTATCTTATGCTAGATATAAGGTAAAAGAGAGTAGAATGATCTACCGCAATTGATCAAGATGGTTCCCCCTTCCTTTTCGATGCAACTGATTCAGAATCCTGATAAGTACAAAGAACATCCATCCAATATTTCAATATAAAAATTGAGATAATGAAGAGGAAGTCAACGTAATCGCTTCATTTTGTTGACAAAGGAAACGCAACTGTTAAATTGGCATTTATGCCAGTCAAGCGAATCGTCTGAATAAGGCCTCTTCATCAGGTTAGCAGAAGATGTCTTCAATTAGCGAGAATTTCCAACGAAGGTTCCTTCCACACAAGTGACACCTTATATAGTTGGTTATAGGCAATATAAATTGTTAAAATGTCGCATGTTTACAATCAGCCACAATGTTATTTGGTATTCCATCAAAAGACAAAATAAATAAGAAGTTCTAAAAAAATAGTTTTATATCTTAATTACACATAATTTTAGTTGGAAATTATAAACAACTAAGCAAATGTCATTTTATAAATTGAGCTCTCTAGTTGCAAACCCAGATAGATACACATTTTCAAAAAAATATATATATACATATTTTGTTTGTAAGTTTTCGATGCACTACAACATGTCAAAGCGATATGGACCAAAAGTGTCTAAATTCAATCTAAAAATGAATTAAAGTCACGCGTTTAGATCCAAAAGTAGGTGGCTGTCAATCGGTTTTTGCATATCCAGTAAAATTTATAAAAATTAATCTATCCGTTTTTGAAACAACACTGTGAAAAAAAGCACTTAAAAATGAGAACCTGGATATACTCTGTTTTTAATACAATTGCATCGTAAATGAGCGATGCCGTACTCAGATTTTAGTAACCGTACTTTCTCAAAAATGCGCAGTGTGATTTAATATAGCTGAACTCAGCTTCTGTTCAAGCCATCTTAACAAAGCCAGCTGACAAAATTTTAAATAATTGAGTCAATTATCTTACTTCCCATTCTTTTTCCACGCCTTTTTAACTTTTCTTCTGTTTATGACTTCTTCCTGTCGGCCTGGTAGTACAACGGATAAGGCATTGGACTTCGATGCCTGAGGATATGAGTTTGATTTCCAGTAAGTCTTGGTTATATATTTGTTGTTGATATTTATTGAAAGTGATTTGCGAAGATAGCCTGTGTAGGCAAGCAACTGCTCTTTATATTCATTTTACTCACTTTTGAGTTCATGTCTTTTTCAAAAATGAAACTTATGTATTAGGAGCTTTAATAAAATCGAATGTACTCAAAAATGAGTACATTTTACTTATTTTTGAGAATCTATTTTTAATAGCGTAGAGGGCTCAATTGTATTTTTCATTGTGCTGATAACACGCCATCAAAACTGACTAAACCTAACTCTTATAGACTTACACTTTCAAATGTTTAATGAACCACTCTCACATGAACAATGTAAATGTATTACCTTTGACTAAAAATTTTACTACATACCCAAAATGAGACCTTACTAAACCTCTATATAAAGGCAAATGTACATCTTAATTTGACTACCTTCTTTGCCTTACTGAGGACCGACCACATAAAGTCGTGCAAAAGAGCTCTGCAAGTCGTTAAGATGAAGAGGACCGACCGAAGACCACACATTTACTTTCCTAGACTTAATCCCTGTTACTCCATTCCCAATGTAAATGCGGCATTGTAGATTACCCTGATTGAGTGTTACTTGTTGTGTTAATATTTCATTGTTCGACATCGTGTGTCCGATCTAGTGTACGTTCTAGACGATAAGCTTCGGTGAATTAACTGATGTAACATTACCTAATTACTTATTTCGTATCATAAAGTGTGATTGCCAATTATTGTGCCAGGTAGAATATTCACAATTATGGGCTGCTTCCGGTTTCAAGAATGAGGCCACTACTGAATGGTGGGAGGATTATTACCTCATCTTAAGCTTCGTCATGTACGGTTCGAACATCTTTTAAGCTAAGTATTCAATGGGTTCAAATTACCATTAAAATAAGCCTCTTTAATAGCTCTTGTAGTCATTTCGGTAGCCTAGTCGAGATTTGCATGCATTAGAAATGAATTACCATTTATGGGAAGTTTAAATGCAATCCATCCGAAACAACTTAGAATTTCCAAAGAAAAATTACCTTATAACTATTCATTTGACATAAAAATTATTTTTTAATAACAAATATTGTTTGTAATGTAATTGAATGTAAAATGACTAGATATGAGGTTTTGAAATGAGATACAAACTCTGATATCATCTTTGAATATTAATATTGCTCGAACATTTTTGTTTATAAATTTTATCAGAACTTTTCGCATTGAAAATTTTTCCACTTCGCTATTAATGCCACACGAAGTGTAGAGATTACTGTACATGGCTACAACTCGAACTCGTGCTCCGAATATGAAAAGGTACTTGGTTCTTAGATTCGTAAAACATCTACTAGTATGCCTGTTCGGTAATTGCCGCATGAACAACTCATTAATTAAGATAAAATCTCGTCTTTTAGATACTTTGCGTTAAGAATATTAAAATACAAATACTACGTTAAAATACGCAATAAAAGTCCAAGATATCTGGACAAGTTTCAGGATATATATATATATATATATATATATATATATATATATATATATATATATATATATATATATATATATATATATATATATATATATATATATACTTTACTTCATTCATACAATGTAAGACAATAAATAAATATACTATAAAGCTAGGATTAGTAAGCTGCTATATGGGCAAACTTTTACTTGAGTGAATTACAAGAAATTGTCTTTCGTCAGTAATATCAACATAGCATTAATTGAAAATAAACTAAAAAACACTCGAAGAGTATTTTCTTAATTTTTTAATTACCTAATACACCAAAAAATAGAAAAAACTTTTAAACTTTTTTATTCTCAAACTTTATTTATGTAAGTGCGGCGATCAAAATAATTTGAACAATGTGTATAATATAATTAAGCATACATTAAATGATAATGATATTTGTTGCGATAAGTAGAGGTCACAAATTGTTAGACGATGGTGACTATCACCTTTAGATGTATTGGCATTAAAAAAGATTAGTTTTGCTCAACTACTTGGCTTATATTTTAAACGTGTCGCTTAGCATTATTCACAACAAAAATAATTTCAACAGTATACCAAAAAGAATGTTTTTTTAGGTGTAGTTAAACATCCAAACAATGGTCATCATTTGTGACCATATATTATTAACAAGGTTGTTAGTAACTAATTATTTAAAACTTTATCTAGAAAAATACAAGTAAAATTTAATCTATCCAAACCTTACATCAGAAATTTCAATACGCCTACGAGTTTAAACTATTATCATTAGAATGAAAAGAAATTCACTTTAAAAATAAATTCGCATTTAAAAACTGTAATAACCGGAACAAAATATAGAACGTCAGAACAACATTCAGAATTTTACTCGAACTTGTCACCTTTTTATTTTTAACGTTAATTTACTATTGACAAAAAACTCTAATCCCGTCAAAATACAACAAACACTAAACATGTCACAAATGTCAACGAAACGTGCTGCACTTACGTTCCAAATTCTTTTCTTATTTCCGCCACATTCATCATTTCAACTGGGTGTTGCCATTCCAAAAGTCGTAAAATTACGAAAGAAGAAAAAAAAAATTGTTCGAATCTACAAAATCGTTTGGTCTTTTTTTTCCCCTTCCGCACAGATCTTTTGTAACATCTCGATTTGGGTAAGTGGATGCAATATAAAATCGAAAACATTTAGGTATCGGTGCGTGCCGGTGATGAAGGAATTTGGAAGAATAACTTTCAAGACTTGATTGTTCCTGAAAATGAAAAATAAGAAGTAAAAAAAAAACGAGAAGAAAGGGAAGTCCTTCGGAAGAAGAAGACGCTAGCACAAGAGGGAGTCATATCTGGGTTGGGATAGTGACCGTATAAAGTGAACTGGCCATTGTCCGTTCTGCGTCATTTGGTGCTATACCGGGATACGAGGAAGGTTTTCATTTGGCGTTAGAGATCGCTGGACAATAGGTGGACAGTGGAGGCTCAGTCATGAATAAAGTAAGTGATATTTATTTCAATTGATGTCTTAGAGTAAATATATATTGGTTTAAAGAATAAAATGGGATTTTTAGATCAAATTTTAAAATGTTCTGGATTTAAAATAAAATTTTAACATGGAGACCATAAAATTAACATTTAAACAACTGTTGTACTTAAGATTGTTTTATTCTAATATGTTTCGTATTTATGAAATAATAATAAGCTTTGCTATTTCGAATTTTGCAATTGAGAGTGTCAAATTTATGGATTTTAAATTATTTTAATTACAATGATAGAATTATTATGATGCTTTAAAAACTATAAATAATATTATTTAAATTTATTTAAAATTCAAGTTCATTTTTAAAATTTTAAATAATAAAACATTTATATTAATATTTTTTTAAAGAGAACATTATATTACATTTTACATTTTCAAATATTTTATAATTTAGATTTTATTTCAATGTTTAAAAAAAATTGTATAATTTCTTTAATGTTTAATTATCTACACTAAAATCGTTTGTTTGCCATTTAATATTTTTTCGCTGTAGCAACGTACTGAATAGTAAATATAAATTTATAAACATGTATACAATAATTATAAAAATATGCATAATCGATATTTTGTCAACTTAAAAAAGTTAACTTTAGACAAACTTGACTTTTTAACACCTTTAAAAAGTCAACTTTAAAAGTTTGTCATGCGCATACATTCTTTTAGTTTTCTTTTAAGATTTGTTTCTTAAATATGTAAGTACACATAGGACCACTTTTTCCAGTTTTAATTTTTTAAATATATTTTTAATAAAAATATTTAAGTATTTAGTCTACTTACAATTAAATCTAATGTAGTTATCTAAATGCAATTAATCTAAAAAACATTAACCAATTAGAAATATTTCTTACAAAATTTTAAATTTTTTATTTAAATTTAATATAGTGTGTAATAAAAAGTATATATATATACATACATATATATATATATATATATAAATATATATATATATATATATATATATATATATAAATATATATATATATATATATATATATATATATAAATATATATATATATATATATATATATATATATAAATATATATATATATATATATATAAATATATATATATATATATATATATATATAAATATATATATATATATATATATATATATATATATATATATATATATATATATATATATATATATATATATATATATATATATATATATATATATATATATATATATATATATATATATATATATATATATATATATATATATATATATATATATATATATATATATATATATATATATATATATATATATATATATATATATATATATATATATATATATATATATATATATATATATATATATATATATATATATATATATATATATATATATTGGTTACAAAGATTAGTGTCTGTTGCATTGTAAATGATACTATTGAATAACTGAATAATATTCGGTGATGCTTTAATCATTTATTTCATTACTCAAATAGCTTTTTGGTTCTATTGTTTTGTGTTGTTTACTTTAGTTTCTATGGGTTTATACACTTTAAATAATGAAATTTACAAAAATATCCAATTTTTATAAAATGTAAAACTATACCTGATTTGGAATATCTTGTTATTCATTCGCTTAATTATTTGAGCAATAAATTCGGCTAATACACTGTTAAAATTGTTATTTGAAAATAAATAAAATGTATCATTTTCAGTTACATTCGGCGCTTAGCATAGGTCTAAGTACATGAGTTTCAATTATAAAAATTGAGTACAATGAGTAAATGTACTTAAAGAAAAATAAGTATGCTCATATTCTTATTTTTAAATAACATCTTTACATTGTAAATTTAAAAAAAAAAACGATTTATTGTTATTTCAATTAAACGGAAGTTTCGTTTAAACCAATAAGATTATTCTTTATAGAATCTAAATAAAATATAATTCTGATTCACGCATAGATATTCCGCAAGAGTCATAAAAATAGTTTAGGGTTACTAATCATACTTTTAAAAATAAAAATACTTATTTATTCTCCAAATTATATTTTTATTCTCCAAATTATATTTTTTTAATGTAATATCAACTTTCAATACATCTTATAAACGCAAACGATTTTAGCTGTTTTCTCAGGTAATAATTAAATTAAATAAAGTATTAAAAGAACATTGTTAATGCAATTATTTATTAACTTTTTATAAATCATTTATTACATTTTTTATTTAAAAAAATGCTTTTCGTCAAACTGAAAATATTTATAATTTAAAAATAAATTATATTAAATTTTAAATATTTAAAAAGTGTTTTCTTATTCTTCAAATATAAAATTGTTGGGATATTTATTGCAAACAGTCAATTTCAGCTATCAATAAAGATCAACAAGCAGTTCGTGAGGTAAATGAAGTCCATTTGATTAAATAGGTCAATCCATCTAAAATTACATCTCCTGCTCCCAAAGAAATGTTTTCCAATATACAATTCAACATTTTAGATAACATCGCATGTTAACAAATTCCATTTCTACGAAAGAAAAAGTCAATTTCCGCTTTGTTGAAAATATGGAACAAATGACCGATTGCTAAGCGGACTAATGCATTCCATTTTTCAAATTAGATTAAACCAGAGCATCAAGATCTTAACACAAACTTTAATTTGTTTATTGCACACTTATTTTTATTCTTCGGAAAATTCGAATATCCGAGGAATATTGTTATGGAATATTTACATAAATATTAAGTCAGATATACAAAAAAATTTGTTATTGCGACAAATTCAACAAGTCTGGGTACTTTAACTGGAAGTTATGTGCTAAATTCTCATTCACTTTTAATTGAAGTGTGATTTGTCTCAATTATATTTCATTTAAAGGTTGAACAAACAAAGGCGTTTCCTATCACGGACATTTGCCATGAATAAAAAATTCAATGAATTTTTAACTTTCGAAAATTAAATATATTTTCTTCTAAAGCTCTTTAATTTTGTAAACATCCTCAGAAACAATGACCTAATTAGTAAAATCCCAATGCAGATAAATAATGAAATATAAAGCACACTTATTTTGAAAATATAATCAAGGTTATGATAGCTACAGTGAAACACTTCAAATTAAATCGAATTTAATATTCCCAGGGATCTTTAAATTAAAGCTTTTTCATTTGTTTAGTGTAATACATATTTTTAAATTAAATTGTTATTAATAAAAAACAAGTTTACAGTTGATCAATGGGAAACTAATGTACATAATTTTTAAATATAATCAAGAATTATTTTAAGTAATTATGAGTGAAATTTTTATTTAAATTTTCTATTTAGAAATGTATTATCATTAACAGTTTGTATTATTTTTTAAACATTGATAGGTTGAAAGACAGATAAATTTTTATCTCACTTACAAACTGTGGATTATTTTATATACTGCTGGGTTATATACTCCGATAATCTATTAAATTTTTCAAAATATTTTATTTACCCACACTTAAAGTGGTGAAAAAGTTTTAGAATTACGCCAATTAAAGATTTAATTTCGGCTGCAACAATTTAAATGGAACGAATGTATTATAAACGCAAACTTCTGATTTTATTATTTTAAATGCTACTTAGTATTCGATTTAAACACTTATATTAAACCTTATTTTAAAATAGACCACTCTTCTATTGCAGCTAGTTCCCGTAGCATTGACGTTATGCCTTGCTGGTCTCGCGTCAGCCTTCGACAAGTCAAGGGCTATCGACAGCAGCGAAGACCTTAAGCCCGAAGAATCGCGACAGAGGATCTACGACATCATACACAGCCACGAGGGTCGCAAGTACGGGGACCACGCAGTCCACGAAAGACAGAGGGACCACGGAGGTCACGAGTACGAAGATGGGGAGGTGCCTCTGAAGCTCGCCAGCCGAAAGCAGTACGGATACCTACCTTACCCAGTCGATGCAAAGACGCCAGGGTACTATGAAGCCCCACCTAAAGCAAAAGACAATGTCTACCGCGAAAACGTGGCTGCCTACGCTGCAAAAGCCGCTCCGGTACATTTAGCAAACTCCCCTCATTATGCTCTAGCCAAACCGGTGAGCCACTCTTACTACACATCAGCAAATCCGAAACCTTACAGCCAACATTACGCAGTGAGTCCTCCAAAAAGCCATAGCCACCAATACGTTGTACTAGACCACAAAGCAACACCCCCACATTATGCATTGGTAGAGCCCAAAACTCATACTCACCATTATGCAGCTGTAGATCCAAAAAGCCATAACCAGTACGTCACATTTGATGATCCAAAACACCATCACAAGCGGCCTCTTATTTTAGATCCTAAGCCCCACACATACATTTTAGAACCAGAACCTGAATATGTTCCTGATCATAAAGTGGTCATCAAGCCGTCTGTAGTGTCCCATGCTCCTCACTATCATCATCCAGTAAAAGTACATTCTCACCATGTGAATGATCACCATTCAGAAGATAAGGGTTACCAAAGTTCTGGCCATGGCTATCACGGAGACAATAGTGTTCATGGAGATTCTGGTCATAAAGCTCATAAGAATTATGAAATTGCTGACCACAAAGAACATTCGTCGAAAGCTGGACACCACGATGAGCATGATCGTCATCATGATAGGCAAGTATTATGCTCATTTTATAATGTAGTTTTAATTTGTTCATAGAACCTTTCAATTCGAACTGTCATTGACGTTAAACAATCAATAAAAGGACTATACAAGTTATACAATCAGTAAAAAAGCTTGAGAATTTATCATAAATTAATTGATCAGAAATACCTCAAATATTAATCTTACTCTGAAGTATTTGCATTCTGTATTATTTATATATCGTTATATTTATTTTAGATATTCAGTTACAAAAAAAAACAGTCTAAATTTATATGATTTCACTTATTTTAACCTCATTTTAATAAACTTTTTTTGAGTAATAAAAATAATTGTTTAAATATTTATTAAGATAATTATTTAAAACACTTTTGGTACTCACTTTTAGTATTCATTATATTACCACAGAATTTTTCGGTTTTTGAAAAAGAAAGGTTATGCATGTTCACTAGGGTAGGCCAAAAAAAACTTTTTTCCGAAATCGCTTTCATAATAGTACGAAAAAGTAGCGTCTTTAAGGAGAAGAAACACATAGAAATGTCAGGTAATTTAAACAATTTCTAGTAGCAGCCCTTTGACCTTGAAAATATCCAAATTAAAGCCATTTATGGGAAATTTTAAAAATTTCTTGAAATAGCATGAAAATGTGACTTTTTGGAGTGTATAGAAAGCATACAAAATTTCATAAATTTTTCTCAATATCCATTCCCCCTACCCTTATCTTACACTTATGTAAATTCCTCTAAAAACAGCCCATATTGTATATTATTATGGGATTTTCTTTGTGGAAATTTTTTGCACGAATATTTCTGGAATATCTAGGACATTTCAATTACTCAGTTATATAAATATTTTTAATTTTTATTAGTATCTAAACGAACACATGCACCCTGCAACGTTGAATATTTTTTAATAAATTTAATGAATTTTCTGTGAAATTTGTTTGGAAAATAATTTTTATTAATTGGCAGTAATACAAAACGCAACTGTGGTCTACAGATTTGTTTAAACCTTGCCAAAATTATCGCGAAGTGTGTTTAATATATGATAGTGTTAATTATAATTAAATAAGTATAATAACTTTTTTTTTTAAATTACTCATTCTAAAATATTTTATTTAATTTAATAACTGTAATAAAAAAATTACTCATTCTAAAATATTTAATTTAATTTAATAACTGTATTAAAAAAATTACTCATTCTAAAATATTTTACCATTTTGATTTTGCAACAGTATTTAAACATTATTTTATAAGTCAGTAAGAAGTCATAAACTTTGTGAGGATTTGGGCGCAAGAGCGCTGCTTTTGACGCACTAAAGGTAGTAAAAAGAAGGCCCGTCGTGCTCTGAATAGATGTTCATTTTTTTAAATAGACCAGAAAGGGGATTATTGACTGGTAAAGACGTTTTACACTACCTGGGCAACATTAAGAAGTTATAAAGAGAAGAAATGTTAAAAAAGGCGTGCCAAAAGAATGGAAGTAAGGTGATTGACTTGTAATAACTCAGTTTCTTTTTAAGCAATCAACATCAACAAACGCGGAATACCATGACCTGAACCACTATTTTAAGTCTGTCAGGTTTCATTAAGATCATTTGAGCAGAAGCTGAGATTAGCAATATTAAATCCCATTGCTCATTTTTGAGAAAGCACGGTTACTTGCAATTGGAGTGTGTCACAATGCAATTATACTTAAAGAAAACCGAGTACGTTTAGATACTCATTTTAAAGTACTTTTTTTAATGTGTATTAAATCATAAATGTCGTAAAATAAGGATCCAATTTTTAGTTAATGGTTAACTCTCTTTATTACACTCATTGTAGCAGAAGTAAAACGAGAAAACGACATTAAAGGGAATTGACAGCTTCTGTAAAAAAAAAGGGGGGGGGGGGGAATCTTGTGAATCCATTATTTATATTTGACAAAACAAAATAAATGATTTATAATTAATATACTTTTATTTATTCTCATTAGAGTTTATTAAAAAATAATCTGGGAATACCGCGCGACAAGTAAAATTTAACTATATGTATTTTTATTTAAAACTAATTTAAATATATATCAAGAACATTATTTCTAGAATTGCCATGCATAATATCAAAAACGTCTTGTTTTTATTTCAATTTTTATGAGTAAAGTAGTAAAAAACGATAAAGAAAACATATCGTTCTTTGAAAGTTTTGATATTTAAAAAAAATAGTGGAGGCAAAATTCGTCATTTCAAAACATTTAAATTGAGGTATTCTATATAAAAAAACAACAATGCATCAATTTCAGAACTTGAGAGTGGAAAAAGAAGTGCGTTTAAAAAGTTGGTATAACATCTTTTGAAAAAAAAATCTATTTTAAAAGCAGAATCAAATGTAAAATCTGTTCTTCGGAATAATTTAAGGATAATAACTTTAACTGTATGGGCCTCAATTCTCATATATTTTCCTCTACAAAAGAAAAATGTGATTACCTGTAACTGTGATTTTAAGTGCAATTGGTCTAATACCTTTTCGAAATTATTTTTAGTGTAGCAAGTTTTCTATTAGAAAAAAATATCTAGTAATTAATACTAAATCAATGTGTAACATTAAGAAATATATAATATTAATAAAGCTATAATATTAAATAATATATAATAATGTTAGAGTATAAATTTAAATATTTTTCAAAGATACACTCCAATATTTGTAAGAGATAGGTTAATTACTGTATTAAAAAGGTCTGCTGAATTACTTTTCTTTCATTGCATTATAACTAAAATGAATTCTTATACAGAAAATAATGTTACATAATGAAAATGAATGTAAAATTAGATTTAATAATTTTTTAGCTGTTTTGTAAAGTTGTGATAGTGATGACCAGTTTCGCTCTTGAAAACCTCTTTAATCTTTCTTATAGCTTAAAATGTAATTATTAATACTATTAACAAGTATTTTTTATAATACAAATGTATTTTTTAAATAAATTTTTAATGTATAAAGCTGGAATAAATTTAAATGTTTAAAAAAAAATTTAGAATATTTGTAAGGAATATGTTTACAATAGATTCATATTAAATTTAGTAAGATAATGAGAAATATAATTTTGGTATAAATAATGCGCCCCGACATATGTAGTATATAAAAATAAAATTAATTATGAATCACACGCATTATTTTAAGCATTATATTTTATGTGTAATGAAAATAGTTTTATACTAATAAAACAAACTTATACAGAAAAAAAATCATTGCGCATTACGATAAACCCAGTTTACATGTTGCACATTAGGGTTGACCAAAAATGTCCCCATCCCCCAATTTTTTTTTTTTTTTTTCTAAATCGATTTTACAATAATGCGTAAAAGTTACTTCCTTAGATAGAACAAACACAAACAAAACTAATGAAATTGAAAAAAAAATCTAGCCGTAGCGCTTTGACCTTGAAAGGGTCAAACAATGGTAATTAAAGTCATTTATGAGAAACAAAAATTGTGCAAATTGTTTTTCACGATTTTTTTTTTATATAATACTAAAATTTAACTTCTTGATGTAGTTAACAACCATACAAACTTTTATTTCTCAATATTTATACATCCTACCCCGCCTTCAACTTACGCAACTTTCTCTAAAAATAGCCCATATTATGTTATTATGTAAATTTTTGTTTTGAAAAATTGTTTGTACGAATATTTCTTATAAGTTATTGACGTATATAAATATTATATAATATTTAATTAATTAATATTAGTATCTCGATGTGTACCTCCGACTGTAAGATTCGAAACAAAACAAAAAAAACATTTTAAGCAAAAAAAAAATATTTTTTAAAAATTATCAGTGATGCAAAACAAAAAAAAATTAGTCTACAGAGTTATTATAACCCTATAAAAAATCTCAACTTTGTTTAATACCTCAAAACCAAGATGACATTAAAAAAGTCGAAAAAAAAAATTATAAAAATCCTAATTAAGGACTTTTTAAAACTACTCATTTCACAAAATATTTTATCATTTTGATTTTGGAGCTGTGTGTATAAAATATTCAATGGGTCAATAAAAAAACACAAACTTATGGGAAAATGTGTGTAAGCGCACTGCTGTTAAAGAACTAAATGTATTTTTTTTTTAAAAAGAGGGGGGTGCGAGTGACTTTGAACTGTTGTTCGTTATAATAAAGAATTCGTATAATAAAGGATTCGTTATAATAAAGAGTTGAGAAAGACTAGCACAATTTTTTTAAGTGAAATTACTGGTTGTGGTTCAAGTGCCTTACATTCATTTATTTTCCTTACAGGGGCCACTACGAACGCGACAGAGGCTACCACTACGAAAAAGCCTACGCCTACGACCGAGTCCGAGCCCACCACGACATCGGCTCCGACAAGGGTTCCCACAGCGACCACCACTCCCACCACGGTCAGGAAGGACATAAGGAATCCGGTAACCACGGGTCCCAGTCCTACTCGTACTTCAAGAAGAACGACCAGCACGGTGGACATGGCCACCACGACAAAGCAAACACCCTGTACAAAGGAGGCCACAAGGGTGGTCAAGGATATCACGATTACGAGCTTAAGTACCTGCCTCCCCACCACTATGGAAAGTGAGGATGGTTGCGCCAGAGGAAGGAAGCCATGAGGAACAACAATGAAGCTTCGTTCTAAAGTCTCGACTTGTAAATAATAATACCTAATGCGTTTTTTGTGTTTATTGCTTGGTACAAAACGTCCTGGGAGTTGTTGAAACTGCCGCTTTCGGAATTGAATTGCAGCATCGCCGGTTTGCGATGGAGATCGGTGATGTTGCGTTCGGGTTGGGGAAAGCGATACCTGTGATTAAGGTCATCCAGGTGAATTCAATGATTCTTTGTTTCGATAGTGGAAGCGTGTAAGAGTCGTTGGCTTTATTTGGGGTTTCTTTAATGTTGAGTTGAAATTGTTTTTGCGTGCTGCCATTTTAAAAATAAATATTTTATTTTTTTTATTTGCTGTTTTGGATCGATGTAATTGTTACCTCAAGGCGGCCCACAAATTAACCCACTTGTTTCCCTGAAGGAGAGTTAAAAGGGTATTTTAATAAATTCATTTAAAATTTTATTAAGAAAAAAAAATTTTGTTTAGAAAGAGATTGCTCTTAATGTGTACCCTAATAAACAAGATTTTAAAAATACTAAAAATAAAAGATATTTTTATGAGTTTCTTGACTGAAATTTCAGGGGCTGCAAATCAGAGGGTTATGTTAAAAGTTCAAATTTCATTTTTAACTAAAATGTTACTATAAATTACCCATTTTCATAACTTGCAACTGATTCTATGGGCGTAAAATATTCTTTAAAATATCGATTGTCTATTATTCAGCAAATTTTATTGTACTTTATTTAGTTTGTATATTTTATCCTTTCGTATATATATAAAAAAAATTAATTACATTTTTAATTAAAAACTTCTTTTTCAAATACACAGTATTTCTGTTTTGTTATTGTCCCAGTAAAAACAGTTAACTATGAACACATAAGTTTCATTCTCTATAGCAATATTGTTTCTAACTTTTTGATGGAAATTCAATTTTAAATCCTTAATTATTCCCACGCTTTTCAGATGTATGTTTTTTTTTTACATTTATTTGATAAAATTGAACGTAAAAGATTACGTCCCTCATCCCCAACCCCCACCTCCCACCTGGTTATTTAACAATTGAGTATTAAATTTTAAACATCGTAAATGAAAATTATCATATTTATTCATCAATCAGTATACATAAAAATGTAAATAAATTTTAGCTGTTTTATGTATTGCCAGAGAAATAAAAGAATCATTTGTTACTTTGACTTATTAGTATTTTATTCTCCGTATAATATATTCATTGATGTTTCACAATTGCATAAAAATTTAAATAATAAACATTTATTCAAAAATATATATGTGAAATATGGTTAAAATAATATAAAGCTACTTATTGTAAACTTACTTTTCTTTTTTAATACAGTTTCATGGTAACCCATGTCCACCACATTTTTAATATAGAACTCTTTAAAACTCTCAGTATTTAAAGAGCGCTTATACAAAACCAAACATGGCAAAAATATATATAATGATATAAAAAAATATATATATAAAAGGAGAATCTTAATCCATTTTTCAAAAAAATCTTAATATTTCCAAAAATATTCCTTTTATTTGAAAACTTATAAAATAATCTTTTTTTTTATGAAAGCCGACTTTAAGATACAGACATTTAAAAAAGGGGCTCCCATTTTTAAGGGGCCCCCAAAATGTCTATAAAGCTAAAAAAAAATATGAAAAAGTTAAAAATAAGTTTAACAACAAGTGATTTTTTTTAAATAATAGTTTTTTTTATTATTTTTTTTTTGGCAAAACTTCTATTAAATTAATTTTATGCTGCCAGCACGTTCATGATGCCTTTTCATCTTGTCAAAAAAAATTGCTCACTGAATTTTAAAAAGTATAGAAAACGTCGAGTGTAAGTAAAAGGGAAATACATTTTCCATATGCATGCTTATAATTTAAATTCCCTCTGTTTTGAAATGCTAAACTTCTTTGATGTTATTTGTACTACTCCTTCATTAATTCGGGTATTTGATGGAAAATTATATGAATATTTTTCAATCTTCTTCTTTATTGATAATCTTAATTTAAGTTACATAATTTTACAATTTCAATATGTTCTTAAATAAAATAAACTCTAGTAGTTTTAAATATATAAGATTTTCGCAGCATAAATTTAAGAGTTTTATTTTAGGGTACCCTAGGGGCCTCCAAATGTTCTTTTACCCTCGGTCCCTAAATTTTTAAATCAGTCCTTGGTTAGAGTAATATTATTTCCATGGCATCCAAGCATTCCCATGTAATTTAGGATCTGCCTTATCGTCTGGTGGCTGACCAGCAGGGTCTTTTGCGAGTCCTCGGTATTTGTTTATAGCAGACTCCAGTTTCTCTGTGACCTACAAGATAAAATATGTAATCAGTTGATTTTTATTTTAAATTTAATCAGTAAAAGAGTGGCCAGATGCTAATTTTTAAATTTCTAGTTTAATCCAACGCAAAATAGAGTTATTTTCGGAAACACCCTTTTATCAGTAGAAGGTCTAGAACTTATATTATTTTAGATTTTACCACGATGCTCGAAAGAAAATACACGCTTTCGGAAGTCGTTTAAAAAAATTGTCCTTTGTACAATTATGGAAGGCTCATAAATTTATTTTTAAACGTTAACTTAAATCATAAAACATTATTTTTACAATTAAAGTGGGTTTTTTATTTCTCAAAGAAACCTTACATTAACAAAAAAATTAATTTATGTAATGGCCTCCAAACTGTGGATCATGACCACTTAGGACATTGCGATGTATTAGTTGGAGAGATCTTCAGAGGATTTTGCAAAAAAAAAACATTTGTATTAAAGAACATAAACACAACATTAATATGCAGTCCTAAGTATAGAAAAGTAATTTTGTATTCTTGTAAAGACAAGAAATTTCAAACAGAATGAAGTATCGAATGCTATTAAAACTTTAACCGCATGATTAATAAAATATACATACGATATAAATTAATTATGCATTTTAATATAAATTTCGTATTTCTATCTAAATTCCTATTCTGAGAAAAATAGCTCACATAATATAGATTACTTATCACAAAGTTATAATTAATCAAATAGAGAAAACTGTTCTTTGTCGTTTACCTCTGGATATTGCTCAGCGATGTTGTAGTACTCGCAAGGATCTTCTAATATGTCAAAAAGACAGGGCCCTTCATTCGGCTTGCAGCTGTTATCTTTAAGCGGTACAGCTTTCCCACACTTGGCGATGGGAAATGTTTTGCAGGCTGGGGCACGGCAAGAAATCGCCAAACGAGGGTCCTTGGCATATTTTCTCCAAAGAATTCTTGCCGCTTTAGATCGCTTCAATAACTTGATATATGTCTAAGGGAAAATTATACATATGTATTCTTTATGAAAAACGTTACATTCAAGCTATTGAAATAGATGTTATTAAATTCAAGAGAGAATTATATTAAAACGGGAAATTTTAATCTTAAAGACATCGAATTACAACATATTGTGTACCTCGTGGGGCAGTAACATTCTGATGAACATTGAACGGTTTGGTTTTGACCATCAATGTTAAGTCTATGGAACGTTAGGAATATTATTCAAGATTTTATGTGAGTATTTTGATGAGATATATTTTGTTTCAAGATTCTTAGTAAAATTTACACTAGTTTAACTTTAGCTTTATACTATTCTATTTATTACTTTTAAAATTTGATAATTATAATTTAATTATTAAAGTTAATTTATAATTTTATTTATTATAATTTAATTATTAAAAGTAATTTATAATTTTATTTATTATAATAAATTTATAATTTTATTTATTATAATTAATTTATAATTTTATTTATTTTAATTAATTTATAATTTTATTTATTCTAATTATTTTATAATTTTAATTATTTTCCGTTCTTGTTGTACCATGTTTTAATTTATGGTAACAAACATACAATATTTTAATGCGCTGATTCCGTAATTCCTACCCTTTTATATTGCCTAAGCCGTGCTTTCGGCTCAGCGGGAAGCAAACTCTTGATTTTCTTGCCGTTCTTGTCGTACCATCCGTCGAAGTTCCCGTCGTAGTAGCTCCCTTTCACCAGTTTGAAGTTCTTCCATCGGATGCCTTCCACTTTGTCGACGGGGTCGATGTTGAGGAGCACCTCTTCTCTGGGTGACGGGAAACCTTGGATAAGGGACGGCCACTGGTCAACACCGTCTATATTTTTCAGACTCTTGGCCACTTCTGGACCGGCTGTGGAAACAAACAGTTTACTCAGAAAGTTGCTTCGTTGTTACACTAATGATAATAAATTTAATAAACACAACAACCTTTCTTTATAACAAGCCCTTTTATCGGTATGGAAAAGGTCGTTACATCGTGGGTCTACTGTAACCAAAAAGATTAGAATACTAACCAGCTGCCGATAAAAGTGTGGGCAGCCAATCGCTTATGTGCATCATATCGTTGGATATTCTGCTTCGATGTCTCAGAAACGGACTCCATATAAAGGAGACCCCTCTGACTCCTCCTTCCCACAGGTTGTACTTGCTGCCCCTCAGAGGGTAGTTAGAACCCAGGGCTCCGTCGGTACCGTCCACAGCTCCGCCGTTGTCCGTCGTAAATATGAATATGGTGTTGTCCAACATCTTTGATTTTTCCAGGGCGTCGAAGATTTCGCCCACTGAATGGTCCAGTGCAGAGACCATACCTTTTAAAAGTCACAGATATTACATTTGTTGAATATTATTAATGTGACAAAACTATCAATTAAATTATGTTGGGGGGGATCTGGTTTTTATAATATTTTTATTTCAATTATTTCAGAATACATTGACCTTTACAGGGCTTGTGGCCGATATTTCGGGCAGAATCCCATGTTAAAATCAAACACACGCCTTTTAAAGGTTTAACTAAAGAATAATCCGTTATTCGAATTACTTACAAGCAATTTAAAGACAACCCAATATCGCTGGATTTCGCATGCTTTCTATCAAGTAAGTATAGTTTAGTATTGGGTATAGCAAGTAGTATAGTATAAGAAAAAAAATTATTTCTTTATAAATATTTTACAAACTCATTTCGCCAATTTTAAGCAGAATGTAAATACCTGGTAATAAAATAATATGTTAATTAGCTAGATAATTTTGATTTCAGTTTAAATTTCTCAATAAATGTTTTGTATCTCCAAAACTAACATGCATATTTAATATAGGACACTATAAATAATACCTGCAAATTTTCTTCTCTTTTCATCAGCAATGCCAACCAATGGCTTGACATATTTATCCGGTACTTGTATTGGATTGGAAAATTTTCCGCTATGTGGAGCTTGTTGACCAACATAAAGAAACAAAGGCTAAAAAATGCATTTGCAGTTACTGTTTTAACTAATGACAATTTAATAGTGTAAAAGCATAAATACTAAATTTATCATCACCAATGTAAAATAATTAAGTATATTTAGTAGAAAAGCGCTTTTCATATACCATTATTTACTTATATCTATATTAACAATATCGATAAAATAACACAAACTCAATTAAATATAATTAGTTTTCAATAATGATATTGATTTATGCAAGGAGTTTCATTATCCACCTCGATGTTTCAAAAAGCTAGGTAGATAAAAAAAAAGATAGATAAGATACATAGAAAAGATAGATTAAAAACTATGACAAATGCAGCAAAAAAAATAATGTTATTGTACTTAATATGTTTTGTACCAGCTAAAAAGGTTTTCAATATGTGCACCTTAGGAAACGCAGGATATATCAATCCTAAAATCAATGTCTTGCCATATTTTGTCTCAGCATGTCACTATAAATGCTATCAACAGCACAACAGAATCAGCATGTATGATTATTCTCCGCGATTCTAATAAGACCTTTCTGTTCTCTCTTTCGGTATTTTAGGCATATACAAATTCCGTTTTTCGACATGTAAATTCCGCCTAAAGTCGTTAACCGGTATGTGTAAATTCCTCCCTTTAGCAGATGTATTTATTTTTTACATTGGTAATATTTTTTTTAATCTTTTTAAATATATATAACTAAATTATATAATTCTTCTATTTCGTAATTAGATAAAATGTTTAAGAGTTCAAAATTTGCATATTAGTTACAAAATTAAACAAATATTCTAACCTTTGTGGGGTTGTGTTTCATTATGACTTCTTTCGTCTTCATGGTATATAGTTCCGTCCCATAAGTGCCGTTAAAGCCCCATACATTTTTATAGTTATCATGCAGATCAAGGCCAGTCAGATTTCCCTGAAGCAAAAAACAAGTTTTATCGATTTCATATGTAACATAAATGGGAAAACAGCAATTAATTCATCATACATATACTGCCGCCCTTAAATCTAAAAGGCGTATCTAAAAATATATAACTTTTGGCTACAAACATTTCAGTAGTTTAAGATTTTAACATTTAGATAGATCTAACAGACATAACATTTAGATGGATCTTATTTTTTTTATGAATTTTCTCTTACTTATAAGTAAAATACGGTCTTCTTGCTTATGAATAATATCAGGTAACTCAAAAATATTATACTAAGCAGGTAAAACGTAAAAATGAAAAAAAATACTCCTTTTAGACTTAGGAAGGATAGTTCAGATAGGCAATTATTCTGAAGATATAAAATGATGAAGTTTCTTAAAGTAAATGTAATTTGCAATTAGTTACTAAACAAACTGTTGTTCTGTAAGTAATACTCTCTCTCTCACACACACACACACTCTTTCTTTATATTTAAAGTATTTGTATTTAAATCAATATTTAAACTTTAAACTTACTTGTAAGGAAATTTTATTTTAACAATAAAATATTTACACAAATTTATTAACTGAAATATTTTATTTTGTATATTTATATTAAAAAAAATGCTCAATAAATAAAAAAAAAATGCGGAAAATGTAACTACAAATTTAACACATACTGTAATAGTAAAGGGCAATTACTCATTTTTCTTTTTATATAAATTTCTATTTACAAAACAAATAAACCTTACATACAAATGTGGTTACAAGGGTTAATTTAAAACAAAATTGATACTCACAACATCTGAAAAATGAGTAAAATAGTCCTCGACTCCTGTCCAATAGCCGAAGAAAGAATCAAAGCCTCTTTTCATTGGAAGATAGTCTTCTTTGAAAAATCCAAGATGCCACTGCCACGAAAAAAAAATAATATGATCACAAAGCTTTGTTGTAGAAAAGAAAATGCAGTCAAATTACTTTACTTCAAATTATTTTGATCTTTTACTGAAATTAAAATCATATATATTATTTCTGTGGAAAGATCCCATTTACGGCTAAAATAAGAACCGGATCTTGACACAAGAAGAATCAAAATAAAGAGAATTTTTCGGAGCAGTGACGAATCGTACATTAATTTCATAAATATCAACGGGTTTTTTTTAGGAAATGCGTTTAAAATAATTCTTTTAAAAGCGTTTTTTTTAAAACAAACCGTTGATAATGCTGCCATCTATGAATGAGCAGAAGCGTTAAACTTTTATGATTTTTTGGATAGGAAATAGTTTGGTGGGGGGTTGTTCATGCGATAATTATTTCACGGACATGCTAGTCATTTAATATATTAATATTGGTAAATAAAAGTTTAAAAGTGCCAATACTCACTTTTCCCACTCCATGAGTAGCATAATTCAACGACTTTAAGTACTGAGGCAATATTTTTTCTTCTAATGGTAAACCCCATGGAGAATTTGCTAAAATGACTTCGTGCTGAAAACCTAAAAATAAGATAAAGTATCATATTCTGAGTGCGATTTTAAAACTGTCGAAAATTCCTGTTTTATTACAGTGAATTTTTCGACAATTTATTTCATCAAAACATATTTTTTTTACAATCAATAGATATCTTCTATCCATTTTTCCGTGTACCATAATATAGTCATTTTTGTGAGAATAATTGAGTACGTTTCAGAAATAAGCAGGTGTGGTTTAAGGCCCAAACGACAGAAGCGACCTCTTATAGCACCGGATTGAGAAAGGTCCCAAATTTCGGCGAAAAAGGAAAACAAATTAATCTCAATAGAAAAATTAAAGTATACTTTGGCCTTTTTTAAGATTTAAATTAAATATATATTACATTTAATTGAGTTGATTTAATTGTTTCTCAGAGCATTATCCTTAAATTATTTTAAGAAATATATTTATATTGAATATTATTTTTGTTTAAAAAATATATATTCTTGACACTGAATATACGTATTTTTTCCCATATTTTGGAATTTGACACCTTGGCAAAACCGAAATAAAATTCCATTTCGACAAAGTTAAAAATTTCTCTATTAAAAATCTAACTCAATTTGTTGAATTTCTCATACAAATCTTTTGAGTAATTTGGGCGACAAAATAATTATCCCTTAAGTAATAAAAAATACTTAAACTGACTTTAGAAATAAGCAATGTGAATTGTAAAAAAGAAATATATTTTATTATATTCATCTCCAAAACTGTAACAGTATTATTGTATAATTTTAATTCACGCTTATTGAAAAAATAAAACTTTCGTAATATGTAAGAATATGCAAATTAAGTCGTAACAAACGTAACAATGTAAAATTCAGAAATAAACTTCGTAAACTTTGAAAATCCGTGTTTTATATACCGCTTAACACACATTTTAAAATATTTGTAACATAACTAAAAAATTAGCATAAACATATTTTTCTGTTATTTAGGCAATGCCAATGGACGAGTAGAATGACCACGCCTACCGTGACGTCAGAGCTAGATTGTTTGTGGGATAGCGTTAGAATTTCCCTCAAAACTACTAATATATTGAAAAGATCGATGATATTTTTTTAGAATATGATGTTAAAACACAAGTTAAACGTAATTAATGCAAAATTGAACATAAAAAAGCGATATTATTGTTTGTTTACCAGTAATCGGCAACTTGCACGTGCTCGAAATCCCACAAACAAGGCTAAACTCCGCCCCGTTCTAGTTGTCCATTCAAATACTTTGGTTGAAGCAATTTTATTTAAAGTATGTTTTCAACTAAATGGTAAAAGTTTCTTTAAAATTTTTTATTAATGTATATATCAACACTCCCGTGTTTATTAAAGTTTCTTAGAATTTCTTTAGCAGAATAAAAATCTTCTTTTCTTAAAGTTTTTTCGAGGTAGAGGGTTTTACAAATATCCCTCCTTGACTATTTACCAAGACGCAGTGGATATTTCCCAGTCATCAGTGATCCCCTTGAAGGTGAGCACGTAGCAGAAACGTAGTAGTTGTTCAGTATAACTCCATCTTTTGCAATGGCGTCGATATTTGGGGTGGGTATCTGCTTCGAACCGTGAAAACTGACGTCGTTCCAACCCTAATAAAAAGTGACACACAAAAAACTCTGCTTAAAAGAAATCAATTTAATATTTGCAAAAAACAACTTAAATACTATTTCATAGAAAGCTTATAATTGGAAGACGGACAACTATTTTTTAAATGCGCATCTGAAAGAAGTATTTATGTTAATTTAGCTGAATTAATATTTTTTTAAATAATACCTTAATTAAATTTATATTATCGGTCGATTTTTCACAGTAAGAGCTGTAAGTGATTGTAATCGTCAGGAAGAAGAAGAAACCATTGAATAAGCTTCCAACAATTCTAGCATTTCCAAAATAGTTCTGAAGATATATTAAACATAATTAAATAAAATAAAATTCTTGGTAGTATCTCAATGTTCCCATAGCTATTTAATTTTTTTTTAAACTATATTTTATTTTTATAATTGCTTAACCCAGGGGTCGGCAACCTGCGGCTCGCGAGCCGCATGCGGCTCTTTTGATGTAAATTTGCGGCTCTCCAGTTCCGTACGAAAAAAATAATAATTTATTATCAAAACCCTTAAAAAATAAGAAAATATATTTTTAAGTACCTAATTTCTCAATAGCTTCTATTTTCATAATCGTTAATTACAAATCGACACAATTAGTTTCATTGTGGTTTCGGTAGATACCACAATGAAACTAAATGAACTAAATCTAAAACTGCAAGGAAAGGGCAACCTCTAGCCTACGCCTTGCTTGAAGAAGTAGTTTGTTTCGAAAAAAAAATACTTCGTTTTGTTGTCTTTTTGTGTTTGCACACTTTGTGTGTTCTTCTTTTGTTTTTTGTTTGCAATACTTCTCTTTGTTGTTCTTGTTTGTTTACATGGAGAGCGGTAAATTACTTTATTTTAAAAATCTGAAGCAATATCGCGATGAGACCAATGCAATTATTGACACGAATTACTTCAGCATGGCTTTAAAAAACATGAAGGATGGATTCACTGAGAGATTCGAGCAATTCAAAACAAACAAAAGTACTTTCGCGTTCATAGTAAATCCTTTCAACACAAATACAAATGAGATCAACATTGAACCATTTGGAATTGATGCTGGATCGCTCCAAATGCAATTGCTAGATATGAAAACCAAAGACTTGTGGAGTGGCAAGTTCATAGAACTCGAGAGCAAGTTGGAAGAGTTGGAGGTCCAGAAATGCATGAACATCGCGCAGCTCTAAAACAAAGTAAACAGCTCTAAAACAAATTCCGCGAGTTGAGGCCCTCATATTCGGCGCATGGAATAGTCTTCCAGAATGCTACAGGAGGTGAAGAAGTTGGCATATGGAGTGCTGACGATCTTCAGGTTGACATATTCGTGCGAGCAAGCGTTCTCTTGCATGAATAAAATAAAAAGTAAAGTTAGAAGTCAACTAACAAATAAAAATCTAGAATCGTGCTTGAAACTTAAAACTACATAAGTTATAAGCCAGATTTAATCAAACTTTCAAAAAGCATGCAAAGCCAATGCTCCCATATTTGTGTTTTTATATGAATAAATATTTTTCCGTATTTAAAGCCGTTTAGTTTAAATCAAAAATCAAATATATGTATGCAAATACTATAATATTGAAACGAAAATTTTTAGTGGCTCTTTAAAAATTGGGAAATTTTGTAAATTGTAACTTTCGGCTCTTCCGTTTAAATAGGTTACCGACCCCTGGCTTAGCCCATTAATCGGCTGTCCTAGAATTTAATTTTCCAGGAATGACTTGGGATCATCAGTTTTATCAATGCAAGCCATTTTAAAGTTATCTAAATAGATAACTTTAACAAGATATTTTTAACAAGATATATATTAAAATGATATATATTAAAATGATATATATTAACTAAATAGATAACAAGATATTTTAATTATAATTAATAATAATTTTCTAATCTATTTGATTGGGGAATAAATTAAAAGCTATCTATCTTGAGATGAACAAGATAATCTTTTTTAATAAATAAATTTTCTAAACATTTAATCTAAACTCTCCCACAGAGAAAAAAACTTTAAAATTTCGGTGATTTTCCAGCCACTTGGAGGATTAAAATTGACAGTTGAAAAATTAAATCAATTTATATGAAGAACTCAACACCAATTACTTTTTATTCAAATCTATCATATATTGTGAACTCAAATTCTTTATATATGCTTATGTAGAAAACAAATATTTAGAATCAAAGGTATTTTTTAGCTTAATACTGTAATCTGCAATCTGTACAAATGCTACTTACCAAATCATCAACAATCATGAAAACAATATGTGGTTTCGGAAGTTTTGCTCCCCATGCGTTCGTCAGGGATAAGAGGAAAAGGACACTGGCCAAAGTGCCCATTACCTTGGATTTCTGAAATATAAAAGAATGTCAATACAAAAAAGCGGATTTTCAACAAAATATTATTTTATTTTTCCGCGATATTTAAAAAATTTAAGATTTTTAAACCCGTTTAACACAAATTGAATCGCTAAAACTTTAAGCTACCATTTACTAGTAAAAAATATTTCCAATGAAAATATTATATATTTTAAATAAAATTATTTAATGAAAGTTATTAAATTCCTTAGATTTTTTCCTTTTTTTTTTATCTGAATTTGTATGTTTTTTGCTTATTTTATATACTTTATAAATATTCTTCTTTCAAAGTAGGGAAATAGCACAGTATTAAAATATAAGAGAAACTAATACAATTTGAAATGTGTTGCTTGAAATGCACTCCTATAAAAATTTCGCACCGACAATATTTTTAAACTGAATTTTTAAATTAACATGTGCATGAAAAAGTTTTAAAATATAAAGAATAAGAGTGTGGTTGTAAAATTCGACTAAAAGAAATAGTAATAGACCAACCTGTTTTACATTTTTTCAAAAAAATTGACTAATTGCGATTTTTTTATTTAAACCAAAATAATTTTAAATAACTTTGTTATTTAAATATATACTATAAAGTTGAAAAGTTACATTTCAAAGGTAATTAAGAATATACCATATTAACTTTTGTTCACCGTTTATCCTCGGAACAAATTCAGGTTAAAGTATTTTAATTTTCATATTCAACGACAACCTGTAAGTGTAATTAAAATATTTATAAGTTCGCCCTTAAAAATCCTCTAATGACAGTCTCGTCAAACTCCACTCACTAGATCTCGAGTAAACAAAGCTAAATAAATTCTAGTTTGCAGGGGACTAATTAAACAATTCAAGCAATTCTCCTGAAGAAGAATTTATTTTAATTATCCCATGCACAGATGCGCACGCTATAATGAATTACAATATGCTCAAATGCCATCTTGTATACTATAAATACTAACAATTAGGTTGAATTGCAATAAATAAAGTATTATTTTAAATTTAATTCAAGAATAACAGTTCATAATAAAAAAAACAATAAAAAATAGTTCAATATGCTGATATTTGCGAGAGCAAAACTTGATATTAAAGCCAAGTTTTTCCCATTTTTATAATTATAACTCATCTTCAAATAAAAATATAAAAAAACACTTGATTTTTAAATCTTTTTCTGAGTATAAACTGTTATTTTACAAATATCACTAAAATCAGATCATTAGTTTTCACGTTATGAGCAAACAAACACAGATCTCGGGGTAATGTTATTACTGTCAATGAATATGAAACATGCATATTCATATTTAATAAGCAGACAGACTTATTATTTTTTGTATGTTCATATTGAACGTCCTTTAAGTATTAGTACATTGTTGACTAAAACAAGATCTCTAAAACACCGATATTTCTGACTGAATTTATATTCACCGATATTCTGAATTTTTTTACCTAAAGCAACCATCGGCACATATAGTGATGTCGCTGATGATCAACTGCCAAATACGTATTTACTATCCACCAAGTACATAAAATATTTCATTAAAATATGTTTGCTCGAACTCAATAATTTATGCAACAAATTGCATTTATTTAATTTTCCCCTTTAACTTAGTATTCATTCATATTTAATATTCATTGAAAGTAAAAAAAAATGCCTTGAAATTGTGGTTGAAACTTTACAAAAACTTTTATGCAATGTACAAGTTTTTATCTTTATATTTTTATCCAATATAAAATACTACTTGACTGTTGATTCAGGCAATGTACTTGTAAAAAGTTTTTCTTGGCAAAATGGACTTCATAAAAAGTAAGATAGCTCAGCTGGTGACGTTTGTTTAATTTACTGAAGTTAACTGATACAAATGTTTTTACAGAAATCCAGATGTCGATAATTCAAAATAGATACGTTGCGTGGTATATCTAAGTATTGAAATTTCTAGCAATCTAAAAATTCATTTTGATTATTCAATCTTATTTAAAAAACAAAGTACTGCAGGCAGATCATTATTGATGCTATTCATTCTCTCATAAAAAAATAAATCATTCAAAATGAAAAACCTCACAATTTAGGTTTGCTAGATGGTTTAAAAACTATTTTTTAATAAACTACGATTATATAAACCAAAATAAAGGTTCTGAAAAATTAGATAATTAATAACTTTTTTTAATCACTGAATGCTTTATGCACCTAGTGTACAATTAAATTACAGTAAAGGCATTTATTTAGGGAAATACATTTATATGTCTGTCAGTGAAACATAATTTTTTTTTCATTGCTCATCTTTATTAAAAACAATTTTTAATTTCTTAGTCATGAACACTAACGACGAAAGCAACTGAAACAAATAGAATTTTTCTCTGAGAAATTGAGAACATTTGAATTGTCTATTATTGTTCAAAGTAAAAATAAAATGACAGAGAAGAATTTTTTAAAGAGAAGATTAAGAAACAAAGATACATTAATCAAATACATTGTTAAATTGGAGGAGTAAGTGAAAGAAAGGATTAGTTTACATTTTTGAAAAGAAATTAAATTTTGATGTAGATAAAAGCTTTAAGTAAGTATTCAATTTTCTTCAAAATTGTATGGCTCTGCTAGATTTATTTAGGCAGATACTGAGCAGTAAGGAAAATATATTTAACTTCTAATGGTTCGATTTAATTAAGCGAACCTAAACATGAAATGTGCAAAAATACGCCAATGTTGTTAACGTAGCATTACTAATCACGCTCACGGTCTATGAATAGGTAAAAGTATTGTACCAATTTTTTTCTTGGCGATAAATAATGGATGATCAACGGAAAGCGACCGTTTTCTTTAAGATTGCTGTCAGCGAAAAAGCTATTAAACTTGGAAAGTGATTTTTGTCAGTTAACTCCACCTTCCATTTGCTCACTGAATTGTTGGTTCTGATAGCAGTCAATTTCGCTTTTAGAAAAATATCTGTGAAGTTTAAATACCCACTTGTTTAGGGGTTATTTTTTTTTAATCACCAATCTCTATAATTTTTTTCAAAAGCATTAAATGCATTATCTAACCCATAATTTTACTGAGTGCTGGAATGCTAAAACCCATTTTTTTCCTTTAAAATATATTGACTTCCTTCCTTTCTGCTATTGTTCCTTCTGTTATCGCATCAAGAGATCATTTAGAGTGCCGGGAGAAGCATCCGACATAGAACACAACTCGCAGATGCAGTTGGGGCGTGCCAAAAAGGGATTACTGGTAAAATCTGAATAGATCTCGTTATCTAGTGCACACGCAAGTTGCAAACTGAATTCTTAGGTTGTTAATGGTCGAATGATTTGCATGCGAATTCGGAGTTCGCTATCCAAGATACCACGCACCCTGGAAAATCGAATTCTAAAAATTTGAGAAATTAGGTATGACAAATAAAATTTCAGAAAAAAATTTCAGAATTTTTCAGAAAAATTTGGAGCACGGCACGCACCTAAATAAAAAGCTTAGGTGTACTGCAAAAAAAATTAGGTGCACTGTGAACCCGTGCAGCCGGTAATTTCGAACTCTTTCCTAGAAAACATCCTGAACTTCGCTTGTCAAACTTGTATCATTACGTATTTGATGTATTTAGGATATTTTAAACTGAAAGGAGATATGTTCTATGTTAATTCTTTGGAACATATCCCCTTTTTGCAAATGCCGATTCAATTGCTCTGTCAACTTATAAGTTGCTCAAGACTTTATAATCCAAAACGAATAACTTTACATACCATCTTCCACAACTTTAACTAAGAAAACAATCGATAATTAAAATCATAATAAAAGGTTTACTTACCCACACAGACAACGACGTGTTACATCCAGTGAAACAAAAACTCAAAAATTAAATATTCCAATGCACTTGAACTTCTACTGTACGATCACAAACGGTCAATTTCAAAGCAACTCGGCAACAACTGGACTGCTAAGTGACTGGAAAGGGTCTAAGCTATTTCGACGAATTACACTATTACTTGAATCATTGAAGTAGCGAAAATCTTATTTGTATTTCTCAAAGTCTGACCACTTACACGCAATATGTCTGCTTCGCTTCACCTAACAAACATTATTCTAATCTCCTCGCTAACTGTAGGTTGATACCGATTACAGTAAGTTAGAGAGACAAAAGTTGTTTGATCAAACCATAATTGGGATTATTCAAATTTATAACATCTGGTCGTTGCACTTATTCCTAAAGGAGCGATTGGTTTATACGTTTTCAGTGATTAGGGTCTAATAATAGAAAAGTAAGATATAGATATTTTTACAGTGCTTTAAAATTGAAAAAATTGAATTTAATTTTTTTAAGTGTAAAGAACACGCACGTCGCTATTTTACTGATATTTAGTATGATACAATTTCTCTCTATCGATCTATCTATCTATATCTATTTATCTAACACTCTCCCTCTCTCTACACACACAAAGTATCCTTAAGTAGTAAATGGTTTTATTTTTATTTTTAAATATGGAAAAGGCTAATCTAAATTTAGAAATTTGTATTCAATATTTATCCAAATCTACATACTATATTCTAAGGTGCATATATAAATATACATATAAATATACATATAAATATACATACTATATGCATACTATTTACTACATACTATATACCCAATCTACATACTAAGGTTTTGCGATGAATATTTTTGTGTTAAACACTGAAAGGCCAAAATATTATGACCCCCTGATGTTTTTAAGTAAATGAACTGTGACGTCACACAGATTCCACTAGAGGGTGAGAGAGGTCAAAAAAGGGAAAGTTGCTTGCTTTCAACGTCAGTATAAGTGTTTTCTTGGAACAGGTATGTGTAAAAAACGTGATATAACGAATTTTAAACGTTGAGTGGTTATGGGTACTTGGAGTCGGGGAGTGAGCATCAAACCTCTGCATTTGTGAAATGTTCAAGAAAAGCTGCAGTGAAAGTGTTTAATAATTGAACTGTTAGCCAAAACATTGAGTCTCAACATGCCTCTTATGGCCTTCAGCGGCTACTAAATACTTGAGCGTAAAGAAAAGTGTCCATCTTGGACAACCGAAGGACAATAGTGCAGCAAACAACGGCATATTTTAATCAAAAATCCACTCAAATAATCTCTGAACGCACTATTCTCTGTAAACTTCAGTGCACGGAATATGGCAGCGTACACTCTAAAAAAAGTGTACTTAAAAAATGAGTACCTGAACATACTCGATTTTCTTTGAGAATGATTGCATCGTAAAAATTTAACGTACTCAAATTTAAGTAATTGTTCTTTCTGAAAGACGAGCAGTGTGATTATATATATTGCTCATCTCAGCTTCTGTTCACACCATCATAACAAAGCGACCTGACAAACTTAAAATAATTGTTCAGAAGATGGTTTTCCACATTATTTGATGTCGATTGCTTAAATGGAAACTGAGTTATTACAATTCAATCATCTTACTTTACATTCTTTTGATATACCTTTTTAACATTTCTTCTGCTTATAACTTATTCATGTCGCCCTGGTACGGTTAAGGCACTGATCTACTGTGCCTGCGGATCTGGGTTCGATTCTCGGTAAGTCTTGTTTGTAATTGTTGATATTTATTGAAAGTGATTTATAAAGACAACCTTTGTAGGCAAGCAACAGCTCTTTTTATTCATTTTACTCATTTTTGAGTACATGTCTTTCTCAAAAATGAAACTTATGTATTCGGAGCTATGATAATCATCAAATGTATTCAAAATCAGTACATTTTAAATATTTTTTAGTATGTTTTTTTAACAGTGTGTGGGATATGAGTATGGTCATAATATTTTGACCTCAAGTTCTTTACGATGCGTTTCGCTATTTTAATTCCCGACAAAAGGGTGATGTAGCTCTCCGCGAAAATTCTAGTGGATTACTAAACGGTTTGCTCCATCGGTATCAAAAACTGTTAAAACCTCAATATCTAATTTAGATAAATCTGACAACGTCGAAATCGCATACATTCTGGCAAAATTAAAATATAAATTATACAAAAAAATTGGGTTTTATGCAACATCTTTTAAACGTTACTTACCTAAGGAAACTTCTATACAGACATTCTTTAACAATGATGCGGCTATTGTTTAAAGCTAATCAAACATTTAAGATTAACTTTAAAAAAAATCCACGATAGCTTCGAATGTATCATAAAATATGACAATGCGTAACACATAATAAGTTATCAGTCTACTTGGATGAATTTTCGTGTTATCTATATAAATAGTATTATCTATTTTATCATCATACATTGAAAATGAAATAATGGCTTAACAAAAAGGTTTATGAATGTATTCAATGTCTATATCTTCGAATTTGAATATTTTTAACATTCTTCCAATGTATTAATTAAAAGCTTATAAAAAGCTTCTACTAAAAAAAAAATTGTAGATACTACATAAACGTCAATAATAATAAAAGAAAGAATTTATAACAAATAGTATAGATTTCTGTTTGGTTTATACCTAATTTTAAGTCATAATTACATATCAACTTATATACCATTATATATCAAAAATAGTTACATTTAAATATTAAAATTTATAATTGAAATTCGGTCGTTAAAATATAAGTTAATATATGCATTGTTAGATCTTGGTTTATAGGAAGACTGTTTTATATATACCTATAGTACAGTAGAACTCCAATTATCCGATCGAGTAGCACTAGATCCCATCCGGATATTCAAATATCCGGATAATTGGATAATTAACTAAAAATAGTTTATTTCTTAGTAAAAATATCGAATTTTGCTTTAGTATGTAGTTTAATTTAATGACTATTAAAAACAATATCATTCATCGATAAAAAAAAAACTTTTAAATTGTGGATTTTTCTGATATCATTTTTTTTCTCAAAGCGATCCGGATAATTGAAGTTCGGATAATTGTACTTTTATTGTATATCGTTTTGTTGTGTCTCGTGCAAAGAACGGGTATTTTTGTTTTAGTTTACAATATTTAAACAACCAAAAAATTAAAATAGTTTTAAAACACACCCAGAAAAGCAATGCAAGTTTAAAACTAATAAATAAAATCGATTTTTACAAAAATTTTACTAAATCTTGTATTTCGATACTAGTATCAATAGTATCTATGTTTGGATGAAATTACTGCTTTATTTTTTAGCAGAGACATCGATAAAAGTAGAATAAAATCCTTAAATAGCTCAAACTTATCTTTCAAAATAAAACCATTATCTTGTGAGGAGAAAAATGTTTTGTGTGTGTTGTTGATCTCTCTCGCAAACCGCAATGTTGAAGGACGACGCGGGTGAATTTCACGGTTTGTTGATCGCAAAGACACTTCGATTTCGGCAGCTCAGAAAAGGTGTACAAAAGCTTAGTCAAGGCAATAATGATGCAATGACTTGGTGAGTTAAAAGGCCAGAAGAAATACATTTCCCTTGGACGGGTCACTTCATTCAATTTTACGATCCTGTGCGACGGACTTGACAAGGAAAAGTAAAACAGTAATGATCTTTGTGATCGGAGGATTGCCAGCTTCACAACAAAATACTAGAAAAGTCGTCAAGAACATTCATAAAAAATTTTCAGCGTGTATACGGGAAGGGTGCACGATAAATTTGATCAGGGTCCAAAGTCCCGACGTCTATCGAAGGCGTTGGGTGCCAGCTCAGGTGTTGTCCTCGTCATCTGACCATGGTTCAAAAATACGAGGCATCGTTCCCGGGTCTTTTCTTTGAGATAGACCCCGAACCGTCGCCAATAGCCCACTGTGCAGCTCTAGTGCGACTTTAATTAATCAAACCAAATCATCGTTCAATTTTACTTTCCTATATGAAGTTCACTTTCACTTACAAGTTTTCTACACGTTTTAAAGTCTAAAATTAAGAAGAAGAAAAAATTGTTTATGTGTTTTTATGAACAAAATATATGAAGAATAAAAAATACTGCAATAATCTAATTTTGTGTTCAAAATTACTCGCATCCATACATTGTTAAAAATAGGTGCTCAAAAATAAGTCAAATGTATTCATTATTGAGTACATTCGATGCTTATCATGGCTCCGAATGCATGTTTCATTTTTTAAAAAGACATGTACTCAAAAAGGAGTAAAATGAATAAAAAAAGCAGTTGCTTGCCTACATAAACTGCCTTCATAAATCACTTTTAATAAATATCACCAATTAAAACCAAGACTCACAGGGAATCGAACCCAGATCCTCAGGCACCGCAGACCAGTGCCTTATCCGTTTTACTACTAGGGCGACATGAAGAAATTATAAACAGAAGAAATGTTAAAAAGGTGTGCCATAAAAATGTAAAGTAAGATAATTCAGTTCTAATAACTCAGTTTTCATTTAAGCAATCGACATCAAATAATGTGGAAAACCATCTTCTGAACAATTATTTTAAGTGTGAAGGGCGTTTTGTTAAGATGGCTTGAACAGATTAGCAATATTAAATCACACTGCTCATTTTCCAGAAAGTACTTAAATTTGAGTATACCATCGCTCATTACGATGCAATTATTCTCAAAGAAAGAAAAGTTACTCAAAAATGAGTAAAAAGAGCAGTTTTTGGCCAACATAGGCTGCCTTTATAAATTTTTACCACTTCACATTTTTAATCTTCCCTTAAGTGGTTTTACGAGACTCTTTCACAAGCTTCATATGTACTGTGAAATTTTGAAGTGACTTATCTAAAAAAAGAAAATAAATATAATATTAAATAAGTAAATAAATAAAAAGTTTTATTAAAATCGATTTCTTCATAACACAACAAGTAGACAATTATGTAGTAAAATAATAAAATAAAATAAAGTTTTAAAAATATATCATTTATCAGTAAATAACAAGTGTTTCATTTATGAAGCGTAAGGACACAGTTCTTAATAAATTTCTAAACTAGAAATAAAATAACACAAGTCTTTTTAATAGCATAACTGCAATGATGATTGAACACAGTGTCTTTCATGTTATCTTATTTCCCAAAAATTGAATTTTTCTACAATTTTTGAGTCATCAGAATTGTAATAAAAACTAAAATGTTCCGTATTTAGTGATATCTCAGCATATAAGAGAAAAGACAGACTGATAGCCCTAAAAGTTTGTGACATTTTAAGAAAAGTATATAATTCCAGAGTACAAGTATGTGATATATTATATATGATATAAAAAAGTATACCATATATTTGACGGAGCCATAGAGACTGTTAATCTCAATATATAAATCGTTTAATTATTGCCTTTCTTCAAAATTTTACTAAACCTGTGAAAATGTATATACTTAAAATTAAAAATGATATCTTCAGTGATGATAAATCAGCATTTTAGATGAAAGATTACTGATTTTCATTTATCTTAATTCCTGGCTAATATCTTTCAGTTTTAATCCCTTGATTTTATTTTTTATTTTTGGGTGGGTGCAGCTATATATTATTTTTTCAAACAATTTTGAAACCCTAATAAACAATATACAGCCCGCAAAATTTTTAATTCATACGATGGTTTTACGCAATTAAAAATAACCTATAAAACAACACAGCGAGATAATAATAATTTACCATATTACCATATTTAAATACTTACAAAATTTCTAAATAAATTAATTCCAGCCTATATTGAATTTTTAGAGTAATGTTTGAAAGACATAAAAAGTATTACAATATAGGCCTTAAAATCAGAGGCGGATTTAAGGCTCAAGTGGGGCATCTGATTAAGGAGGGCACCAAATTTGAGTGAACGAATATCAATTATAAATAACTAGAGAACAGAGGAATAGTATATGTAGACTGGATCAATGAATGTAAACAATTTTCTTTTCGTAAATATTAGGTAATTAATTAAGTTAAAGATATGCATAATTAACTACCTAATTACTATTAATATCGTAAAATTCTTAAAATTTTTAGATTCATTTTTCAACAATTAATAGTTTTATTAAATTTTTCCCCCTTTTGAAATAAATTTGAACTTCTCCGAGAATTTGCCTTTGTGTATTTGGTTAGTATTACCAAAGAAAAAGCGGAGTTGTCAATTTAGAAAGTTATTAGTCAAACAAAGGGGTCCACCAGAAAAGTACAAGGTGGTCATTTATCCTTTATTCGTGAAGACTGGACAGACGCAAGTCGACCTATCTACCCCATCTTGATGGTCATCGCTATCGTGTGGGGAGGGAGTGGGATGCTAGCATTTATGCAAAGAGTTTATGATATTGTGATTATTTCAGAGAAGAGAGAGATCACTGTATGATAGATAGGTTTAGTGGTTGTTGTTCAAAGGTTGTTAATGTCTAATGCTTGTCCTGATTTAGTTAAACAGAATAAAATACGCCGTCATTTTTTTTTTTACATGCACAAGTCTTCCACAATTACATAAGAGGGAAAATAAATGGACCGGTCTGGGAGGACCTCTTTTCCCATCCGCTGGATCCGCCAATGGTACTAATCATTATAAAATGAGGCGTACAAAAATAGTATCTACATATGGCCTACCAAATTTTTTTTCCCCTTAAACAACTTCTGAGTTTGCTAGTGATGTTATGCGTGTCATTTTCTGTTCATAGTGGATCGAAAATGTATTCCACTTATTTTAAAATACAAAATGGCAACTTTCCTATCCTACCTCCCCGTATGTAAACAAACAAACTGAATTTTCCTTTCGGTAAAAGTAAAGAACAAGTTTTACATTAGAATGTACTCTTTTACCCATAAGAATTTGAATGTTATTTAAACGAAATTGTTTTCTATATGAATCAAAAATTATGCTCATCGCCCTTTTTTCCTATTCTAATATGTTTCGATGAATATTAAAATGACTACTCGAAAGTCGTTTTCGGCAGATCGTTTTAAAAACGCAAATGAATCCTCTTCATCTGACTCTTCCAGTGAATTCGGATACAAAACTTTTAAAGTTTGCTCTTCGGCATCTTATGAGTCATCAAGGGGGAGAATCCTACGAGAAAGACATCCCGAAAACCTGCTGCCAGAAGACATTTCACCAAGATTCCTGACATTGCATGCAAAAGATGACCAAAAACTTTTTTTAAATGCTTCGCAGACACTCGAAAAATTGAATAAAATAATCACACGAAATACAACAAACAACAGGGAAGGCAGTAGGGATTCTAACATTGAGACTTGTCATGTTATGAAATCAAGCTTGAAAGATATCATCCTTTATCATGATAGATTAAAGAAACTCTTGGAAGAACGGTGCACTCTCATATTGAACGAAGAATGTGATATTTGCATTAAAAGAACTGTAAAGTTGATTAATGATTTTAAGCTTTTATACACGAAAGAAAAGTTGAAAATTAACCTGATGCCTATTCAGGCTTGTAATAGATTTGTTAGCAGTAGTGATATTAGCACATCAGCATTGCAACATCTTTTGAAGAAGTTACAGATCATATGCGATTTACAGTCTTCTGTCAGTAGTAGTTATCAAAAAATTATTAATTGCTTTCATGTGAGTTTAGATTTGAATCTTTATCAAATGGTGCTTAAAACAAACAAAATTTTAGGCAAACTTAATTGTAGTTTGTTTTACTGGGCTTTTAAAAGCATGGTACTTTTTATGCAGAAATTATGTCTGGCCGATCCAAATTCTGTCTCTCCTGAATTCCTATTGAGTATTCTTGGAAATTGTCAAGTTTTCAATTTACTGTTAAAAGATAATCAAGGTTTAAGACAAAGGTATACTAAATCATATGACTTTTTCTATGATTACATTAAAAATTGTGAATGTAAAGAGCTTCCATTTAGTTTAGTGTTAAATTATTTAGCTTTTTTTGAAGCAAAGGTTGCAGCAGAAAAAGTTGTTCATTTTTTAACGTCCACCTGCAAAAAGTGTCGACAGGTAGATTTGAAACGAAATGAAATAACAGGTTCTGATTCTAAACCACCAAAGATTGAAAATGGCACGTCTGACTACTACAGCGATCTCGATGCGGAAACTTCGATGCTTAAGAATGCAAATTCAAGTTTTGTTAATGTGTTAGCTTCTATTACGCAGAGAAATCAATCATTAGTTCTGAAATATTTGTATGCTATTTCAAATTTGCAAAACTCAAAGAATTTGTCCAAAGTTATGAGACGAGCTTCGTATGAAAATGCCTCATTTTATCCAGGTATCATAGGTGACACTATTTTGATTTCAATATACCATTCTTACCTATGATGTCTTTTTTTATTTCATATTTGTTACAAACAAAATTTTTATAAAAATGTTAATTTTGAAAGTAATTTATTATTATTTTAAAAACCTTATAAGAATGTATAAAGTATAGGGCTGTAAAAATCTTATTTCCCTTATATTAGTAGTCTGTATGTACATCTAACTATTTCAATAAACTGTATTTTCTTTAGTTAATTGCTCGATCCAGTGGAAAATGAAACCCCTTTACAGTCAATAGAAGAATTGTTTTTGTTTAATTTATATCCAATTTTAAGGAATAAAATTTATCCCCATAATCCCTCCTGGGTCTCTTTCCTGCTTATGCTACTAACATATTCATATTTATAAAACAATCATATAATTTTTGTAGTAAAAATCTCCATTTTGCGTCATCTGACCATGGTTCAAAAATACGAGGCATCGTTCCCGGGTCTTTCCTTCGAGATAGGCCCCGAACCGTTGCCAATAGCCCACTGTGCAGCTCTAGTGCGACGTTAATTAAACAAACCAAACTTTCGAGATAGGCCCCGAACCGTCGCCAATAGCCCACTGTGCAGCTCTAGTGGGACGTTAATTAACCAAACCGCCATTTTGATTTGGCGACAAAAAAAAACTTCATTTTTGCCTTGGAGCAAATTTTTGGACTTGGCGACAACGAGGAAGTAGTACACTAGGAATTTACCCAAATCTTAACATGTGAGGTCTTAAAAAAAAGAGAATTTCATGGACCGTTGTCGAATCATATTTTTATATCATAAATATTAACATTTTTTTAATGCGTTTAAAATAATTAATTTTAACAGGAGTTTTAAACAAGCCTTCATAATGCTGCCATCTATGAACAGACACTTAAACTTTTTTATTTGGTATGAATGGGTGTGTGGGAAGGGGGGTTGTTCATGTGATAATTATCGCACGAACATGATAATTTATTAAAGGAAGAATTTCAAAATCTGATACTATATTTTATCCTTATCTGATACTATATATTCTTAGTGGCTACATCCTTTTATTTCAAATTATAGAATTATTTTCAATCTACACCAAAACTCACTAAAGATTATTCTATACTACAACATTATTGACTAATTCATTTATTTTTTTAGTTCGTCAAATGTGGAATGTTCCTGAACAAAACCTTAATGATGACAATCGTATGATCTTAGAAGAAAAGTATTGGTCCTCTTTTTGGAATAACGTTCAAAAGTTCATTTTAAAAGTCCTCTTTGAAGTGCCTTACCATCAGTATGGGGATGCAATAGCTGGAACTGTCATTTTCTGGCCAGATGCTTTTTTACATACATTATTCGAGAGCTTAAAGTTGATCATAGAAAACAAAGGTAATTTTAATTATTACATTGCATTCTTTTGTTTAGTTTGAATAAAATTCTGGGATTTTTAAAAATATTTCATTTGTACTTATTTAAAAATTTAGCAAACAATTTCTTTTTAAAGTATAAAAAAAAGTTTAAAGTCTTATGTGAATAATTTTTTAAATATTTAAAATAAAAAATTTAATGATTTACTGAAAAAGATTAGTTTGTGTATCCATGACTAATGACCATGTATTTTAAAATATGTATGTCCATCGACTTCTGAAAGAAATGGAAGATATTTGTCATATAAGTTATGAAAGCTAAACTTTATTTTTCCAAGCATGCATGGATAAGTTTTTCCAAACATCTTACTAAAATACTTGCATATTAAATACTGTATAAAGAGCTTTTAATATATAAGGCTGGCATTTGGTTCCATTCCTCACTTTTAATATCTAAGCATACATACATGTATCTTCATCCCCCAGTAGTTTATAACTTTAATCACTATAATTGTATATGGATATTTGACATTAGAAATTAACAAAGCTAAGCTAAAAGTATATTTTTGTACAAATAATGCTCTTACCAAAATTCGATTTGTGTTTTTTTTGAATTTTTCAAATCGTTTAAAGCATCTAAAATACCTTTTAACAATTATGATCAACAATTTTAACCCTTTGCACTCCGATGTCGCCTCTCAGGCGCCAACATAACGACCAGTTCTTTTGTTTCCCTGTTCTTTAAAATAAACGAGAACAGCATGATCTTGTATTTAGAACAACAATCTTTTTTTCAACTTGTTCTCTTGCAAATGCAAAAAAGATTAAGATTGTTTTCCCTTTATGAGTATAAAAAAAAATCTGTGGAAAAGAACGTAAAGAGGAATAACTGTTCCACAGAAAGAACACAAATCACAAAGTGTTCTTGGAGTGCAAAGGGTTAAATACTTATTTCATGTACAACCAACTAAAATAGTTATGTAAGTTAAATAGTTTTAATGTATCATGTATTTCTATAAAATTCATTCCTTAAATTTTTTATATTTTGTATCATGTTTTCCATATATTTTTATGAAGATATACAAGGCATTCAGAGCTAAAGTGGATCAAGTCCATAAGTCATAGTCAAAAGTTTATTAACACTTGTTGAATCCTAAAGTGATTTAGAGGATATTAATGCCATCTGTTGGAAAATAGCAATAGCAGAGACTTGGTTCGCTATGGCTCTGAAAATATACACATTAACAAGTATTAATCCACAACAAACAAAAAAAAAATTATTATACTTTTGGACTAGATCCACTTTAGCTCTGACGACTGCTGCATATATTAATGAATTATTAGATTACTCGAGTGGTTTATTATTTTATATGAAATAGATTGAAAAATACATTGTTGATTATTATTAATAGCAAATAAACTATAATTATAAAAAACAATTTATCAATTCATTTAGATGTCATATTTGAAGGAAGACAAGTTATGAAGCAAATTTATGACCGCATATTTATTCAGAAAACGCAAATTGTATTTGACAGAGGTAAGGTTCCTTTATTTTTATTGTTAATGGGATATTTTTTTACTGTTAATAGCAAGTCTATATTTAAAATTTTTAACATGAATTAAAAGATGTGTCTTTTCTTTTATTTTATTATTTTATTTATATTTGGCACTGAAGACCAGATGCCATCTAAATTCGTATAGTAACCAGATTGCCATGATTCAGTAGTTTAGAAGTATAAATAGAGAAGTTCAAAAGTAAAGTGGCAGCTATCTACATTTTCTATATGTGACTTATTTTTTCTTACTAAAAAGTAGGAGTCATCAATCTGATAGTGAATAAATGCTATATTATTCTTTCTCTCAAAATATATTCTCTCTCCTCAAATTTTGTTATACTCTCCCCCCTCCTCCCTAAAATAATAATAATAACACATTTTACAATATAACTTGTAGCGAAGTGCGGTCTACCAGGTTTGAACTCAGGACCTTTCTCAGGATACACTGATTCTCTACTACCAATCGAGCTAAAGTAATCCTCATGCCTGATCAGTTTTTTCCAGTATATGAAATGTCCACCACAGACTCATCACTGAGTGTAAAATGAATGTTGTTTTTGATTTTATTGAATGTTAGCATGTGCAACTGGAATTTTCAGCGATTTCTAAGAAGCTTCATTGGTACAATAGCTGTCGAAATTGTAAATAATTTCTCTAGCTGGAGAATGCAGGGCTTTTCTTTGTTAAAAGTAAATGCCATTTTAGAAAAATCTTCAAAAGAAATTCCAAAATTTTTCTGTTGCAAGAATTATACTAACAAAATCACATGAACGATCTATGCAAGAATCACATAAACAAAATAATGAAATTAAAAACGTATTGAAATTTAACTATATAAGAAGAGTTAAAGATAGCTCTATTTAGCAATCCAGGAAAGGGTGAAAATGCAAATGAAAGATTTTTTACAATCTGTCAACTGCAGTTATTTCTTTTACATTCCATCCCCAGAATTGAATAAAATCGTCTGTTTCCATAGCAACAGAACTCTGATGAGTCAAAACAACATTACAACCTTTTCATTGCCGTCAATGGGTTAAGGTTGACCTTTTAAAATGAACATCCATTCAAGTTATAATAAATTTCTACTTCACTTTGTTTAACAATTTAACTTTGAATCCACCAGTAAATCCTTACAGTATGTAGATTCCAATGTAAAAATAAAGAATTCTTCCCATCATTTCAGAATTTTCCTTGGCAATATCTGCGACCCATTCTCATCTGTGTACGCCGGTGCCTTTAGCGTCAAATCAGGTTAGAACTCATCCAGGAAATTTACTTTATGCATGTCTCGGTGTGGTGACGGGTACTTTTCGTACAGATCTTCACAATTACAACTCCTTGTTAAACTTAAAGTGTAAGTTTAAATAATTTTAATTTTTCTTTTGAAAGCTTTTTGTAAGTAAAACTGGATGTACATATAAATCAAAATTATTTCTTTTTCTGTAGACATAATTATATTTGTGTTTTAGGTCTTCTTAATCTCCAGTCTACTTTAGACTGTTTCATCTTGTGGTTGAATAACAAAACACGTGCCATGGTCTCATCTAAAAATTTGGCTACATACTTGCTGATCACTCGATCAGATTGTTCTGTAAGAATGAATTTAATTACCTCATAGCTTTTACTGTGGATTTTAAGCTAATATTCTCACTTTTAAAAACAATCTAACTAGTAAACAATTGTGTTTAAATACTGCATTCATAAATGGTTTTTGAAAATATAAATAAATGTATATCTGGTGTTCATATTTGGCGATCTGAGAGTATTAGTAAATGAGGATTTTAAAATGGGTCACCATTGTACAGTGGCTAGCAAAAACGCTAATAGAATATTGGGGTACATCAAGAAAAATGTTTCATCAAAATCTAAGGATCTGTATTTATCTATAAATCTTGCCATTGTATAGAGGTTTGGTAAGATCTGATCTTGAGTATGCTGTACAGTTTTAGTCACCATATCTTAAAAAAGGCATTGATTTGTTAGAGAAAGTTCAGCAGAGAGCTAGTAAATTGGTCAAAGGTTTTTCAGGCATAAAGTATGAAGATAGTTTTTTAAAAAAATATTTGTATACTCTGGAAGAGAGAAGGGTTAGTGAAGATTTAATTCAACTGTTCAAATTTGTTAAACAAGCGGATGTCGAGGGTTTAGGTTTTAATATAACTGATGGAGCTAAAGGTCATGAGTTTAAATTAAACAAATCACATTTTAATTTTGAAGGGAGAAAGTAATATTTCTATAATAGGATAATAGACAAATGAAACAGTTTGCCAGTGAATATTATTAATTGTATAGGTGTAAAGGATTTTAAGAAGTTAGATATTCATTGTGAATTGTTAGAAGATACTAGCTGGATCCACCTTATTGGGCCTTGAGCCTGTTGTTATTTTATTTGTATGACTCATGTTATAGTTTGTTTATTATTTTAATATTAATACAAAATTTTAAAATTAGATGGCTTACTTATGATAATATATTAGCAGTTGAATATAGATATTAGTTTTTATTTGTGATTGATTTCATATAAGTAGTAAAAAATCACTTATTTCTAGATTTTGAATTTCAGTGAGTTTTCTTTCATTATAATTTTCAAAATTTAAGTGATTGTCTGAAGGAAATTCAAGATTTTTATGACATTCTTTATCTAACCTTCATAGTAATTAATTGCGATAAATTATAATTGCAAAATACAAGTAATTTTCTCTATTTACATGTCTTATACTAAAATTTTTACTTGTCCATATTTATAATAATTATTTTTTTTAGAGTACTTCAGAGTTGCTGAATACAAAAGTAGTGCCATTGCTTGCAAGTGAAGATTTTACAAATGCATTTGTAAAAATTTCTTCCACAAAACACCAACTGAGAAAAGTTATTCTTAAGCAAATAGACATTATTTATGTAAGTTTTTTCATTGTAATATTTTTTATCCCTTCTAAAATAGTATCGCTCAAAACAAGACAATAAAATACAAATGTTTCCTTTATTTTGGATTACTTCATAATAGTGAATATACGGAGTTATCCCATAGTTATATAGATTGTTTTTGACAAACTTAAAACATTCTCAAAATAAATATTTTGTGTGATTAGAAATACACCAATAATTTGATTTTAAATACAGTTAATGTCATTGACCTTATTTGTTACTTTTAATGCATGTTATTGAAATAAGTTGTTTGTTGATGTTCACTATTATTAAAATATATTAAAATGTCAAACTGTATGTTTCAAATTAAATTTCAGTTGAAAATAACATTACCTCACTATTGCACCGTTCTTGCATTTCACACTGTAATATGTTATTTTCAAAGCATGAACAGTCAATTTGAATTTTAAAAATATGATAATTATTTTTAATTTGTCATTTTTTTTTTGTTTAGGGACACCAGGCTGAAGTACCAAATATTGTCTACAACTTATGCTTTAGTACTTTAAAAGATGTTCTAATATCTACATTAAGATCTGAAAGACTGTGGATGCATTGTAAGATTTTTTTATTTCTGTGACATTTCTTTCATTTTGTTTTGAACCCTTTGCAGTCGAGACTTTTTCTACCTTGGCAAACCAGCAAATCGAGAAGATTTTTTGCATATATTTGGTGTGTTTCTTACTCCCAAGTGGTGACTGGGAATCACCTCTCAAATGCAAAGGGTTAATCATCTGCAAATTTGAAACTATTTTATTTAAAGCAATTTTTTAACTGCCCGAAATAGAAAACATATTTAGAAGCTCTAACACATATAATTTTATAGCTGAACCAACTAAAAGGTTTTCAGTAAACTATGCTTAAACATGTTTAAATCATTTAATAAATGCTGGTGATTGTTTAGTTGTTGATATAAATACTCTCTGCAAATAGCTGTATAAAAAATAGTCGGTCACATGTATATGTATATACACAGGGTTTTATGAGCTGTTTGCACACATATAAAGATTTAAATACAAACATCTCTAATTGACATATTTGTTTCATTAGTGAAATATATTGAAAAACATGTTTAATGTACTTATATGTTCATGCCTTAGAGATTTGTATGAAGTGGGTACCTAATCCCAGTACATGATGTAATAACATTCCCTAAATAAGTTGTTTTTTACATTTGCAAAAAAAGCGACCACAGCTTGAACACTGAAAGTAATAAAAAATAATATACAATTGCAATTCGAAATATTTGCTATCACTAACTTTAGTAACTAAACCTGGAATCATCAAGCATTAAACTAAAAGCACTTTTTTATATGTCTTGGTTAACATTGTACCAATTATAATTATATGCAAAATGTAACAAGATATTGAAATGGTAACTGTAAGAATTTTTACAGCTTCGTGATTATTTTAATTAAGTCAAAATAAATAAGAATTAGATTTTGTCACAAATTTCTTTTTCGATTCTTGATGCACAATTAATATTAACCCATTAACTAAAAAGTATGCCATATTTTTTATTAAGCCCAATTTTACTATCTAAAACTGACCTTGAAGTACATTCCATTCCATGCCTTATGACTTACAATATAAGTCAGAAAGATAATATTCTAAACTCTCTCTCTGACTCTAAAGCTATTAATAGTTATTTTCTAGTTTATTTTTAATGTAATTCTCATTAGGGTTGCTATTTTTTGCAGGTTCTGTGTTTTGCTCTAAATTGATTTCACTGGATATCCAAGAGAATCTTATTTTTTTGCTAACTGAGGTTATCAGTCGATTAACAGACCCTTCATCTGTACTTGTAGCCCTTACTTCTGCTTTTGCTCAAGCTTCAATATACTCATTGAAGAACAACGGAAAACGTATAAGGTTTGATATTATATGTTTAAGCTTTATTTCCTATGATAAATGAATTTTACAAATAGTTAATTAGAGAAAATTCTATAAAGTAGCATACAAAAGTTTATGAATGCTTTTGTCCTAAGTCAAACATATTACAAATTAATATTTTTTCTTGAAATTGTAATATATTTGTATTATAATAAATCCTTAAGTTTTTAATTCTAGCCATTTAAAAATAGTTTACCAAATATATCATTTTTTATCTAAATTACCTGATTTTTGTAATATAAATAGTGTGATTGTACTTTATCAAAATAAACACGGTTATTGAATTTGATTTATATTTATTAAAACTGTCATTTAATTTTGAAATATTTTATATTTTAAAATAATATTTTATAAATTTAATATTAAAAAGAATACCATGAAACACAAAAATAAACTTTAAATTAAAAACAAACCCATTCCTAAATTTATTTAAGAAAATTTTCAAGAACAATTTTCTAAAGTTTTAAAAAAAAATTAAATAGCAAGAAAGAAATGTGAATTTTACTTAAATTCATATTAAGCACAGTTGATCTTGCATAAAATGGATCTTTCCCATATAGTAGTTATCTTAATTAAAAATTGTAACTGTTTAATCGTGTATTAAATTATTTTTCATATTGTTAAATGAAAGATGCCTACTTAAAGAATATAATACAAGCTATAATTCTTCATCAAAATATAAAAGTTACGGTTTTTGTTTGTTCCCTTAAGATCTACTATTTAATCCATTTTTATATTTTATCTTTTGATTTAGCAACAACAACATTCATCTAATCAGCACAGAGTTGTCTAAGCATTTACAGTGGATTGAAAAATTGAACTTATCAGAAGTCGAAAAATCTGTTTTAAAGCAGCTGACCTGTGTAAGAAAACTAAACTGCATTCTGAAATATATCCAAATTTCAGCATCTCAACATAAAACATGTTTAAAGCGTAGAAATCGTGTTTTGCCTTCTCTATTACCAGGTAGTTTACAAATTTTAATTTTCTCATAAAAATTATGAATGATCGTTTATATAGTAAACGTAAATTTCTACGAATTAGCAGAATTGAATTTTTTTTATTTTATTGTTTTACCTTAACGATATGAATGTTTATTTTTATTATTATTTAATACTTTTTAACAATTTGTTATATTACCATTGACTTACTTGTAATTGACAAGTTTTTCTGCTATTCTTCTTTTTAGAAACATAATTTTATTTGAAATAATTTTTTTTTTTAATTATGATGATTTGCAAAAAAAAATTTCAAAAGTGATCAAGTTATAAACTAATATCAAATGCTATATTAAAAGATAAATTAAGTGTATATATCAGCCAGGTTTTTTTCAATAATTGCATTGTTAATTAAAATGCTGAAATTAACTAAATAAGTCGGAAGAATTTCATATATCCTATAAAACAAGAACTCTGTTTTTTTTCTCATGCTTTAAATAAGCACTAATTTTTAGTTTGATACATTTCCAAATTTATTAAAAAGCATTAGTATATATTTTTCAATGGTAGACATCTGATATATTTTAGTTTCGTTATATGATTTTAAAATCTACATTAACATGTATTAATTATTGAAAATTAAATATTTTTATTTCAAAAAGTAGAGCTTTACGATTATGCTAGTTACAAAATATAAAAGTATTAAAGGCAACTAAAAATTAAATAATTACTTATTTTCTTGTCTGAAGTAATCAATTATCCATTTATTAACTTTAGTATGTAAAGCTGAATTAAATATTAAATATTGATTTCTTATCAAAGAAAACACACTTTCTATAAAATTTCAAAATGAAATTAATAGGTGCACCTGTTTTACTTTTATTCGACTATATCATATGTAATCCAAATCTCTATTATTTTTTAAGGGTTAGCATGATTTCTATAGGTTATAGGTTAGCATGATTTCTATTTGTGTTTAGATCTCCTTAGCCATGTTTCTTTATAAAACCTTTCTGCCTTGTGCTTTAACGTGTACCCAAATGTAAACATTTCATCATAGATTTAATATTGTTTTAGAAAATATATTATGTTTGTATATAAAAGAAAAGCAACTATTTAAAAATATATCTATCGTACAGCAGTAGCTTTGCATTTACATGGTTCGCACGGTCCTTAAAAGTCCTTAAGAACTACTTAATTTAGGTGGGCCCTTAATTAAGGGCCCTTAAAGTCCTTAATTTTCAACTAAGGTCCTTATTTTTTGTCTCACGATTTCCTTTAATAATTCACAAAGGTGGTACTTTGGCAAGTCTAACTCGAAATTCCATGGATTTAAAATTTTCGGTCCTGGGTGTATTAAAAAAATCGGAATGTAGAATTCCGGATTTTACTTTGACCGTTATGCGGAAGGGTAAGTCGGCAAGAAGAGAAAGGTATGAATAGCATCAGAAAAGTGCACTTTTGATCCCTTTTGTCCGATTTTTTAGTCAATGGTATTTCATCATATGGACACTTCATTGTTAGAAATCTCATTTCGTTCGTCGTTTTGTGAAGAATCTATATTCATTCTAGAATTAAAGGAGAATTTCACAAGAATGTGACATCTTCAAAAATTTAGAAATATTTGCGATCTTCGTCAAACGGGGAATATCACACGAAAGTTGAGATGGTTACAACTTTATTTCCGTTGGTGAATGCAACTTTCAAATGGTGCACTTTTGAGAATTTTTTTCATTCATGAAAATTTTTAAATTGTTGAAATTCACGAAACGCGATCTGCTGCGATCTCTGTTGAAAGACTTACAATCCTTTTGCATCTGATAAATAAATGCTTATGTTTCACTACTACCAATTTTATCATGATTTAATTTGCGCTACTTAACATAATTGCATTACATTTTTCTAAAATATAATTTATATAACGAAATTGAAGTTTAGAATATTTGAATATTGAGCTATTTTCAGTAATTTTTTTTTTTTTAAAGCTTTTTTTTTTGACTGACATTAAAATATTTTAATGTGTTTCTATTTTGTTTAAATGTTTATAAATTTTATTAAATTTAGTTTATTTTTTTTTGACACCCCCCCCCCCTCCCCTCTTTACCTCCTCCCCCCCCAGAAAAAAAAAAACGTACATACCTTCTATTTAGTTTTTTATACAGTTTTTCATTAGTCTTTTCAACTCAATGCAAATTGCACTTTTATTTCTCCTAACTTGACTTGGAGATTCCTTTGGACTCATTGGATTTTTTTTTTAGGGTACATTGCATTTGTGATCTATAGCACATTAAACTTTCGCTTTTAGTAATTTGCAACCGAGAGTTATTACTCTTGGGGTACATTGGTATTCTACTATTCGGTTCACTTGAAAAAAAATTGCCTTCCTTTATATATTGAAAATGCATTTTTAGAATGCATTGTTTTCGAATTTTTGGGCACATTAACCTTTTTAATTTTATTTTTTCAATGGATATTTGAATTAAAATAGATAATATATGTAAATTTAAATATAATTTTGGGGCTAATTTTTTCCTATGAAGATGCATTCAATTTTTATGCTGAGAATACATTGAATTTGATTTTTGGGTTGTATTTAAATTTTATACTAGAAGTAGATTATAATTTTTAAATTAAAGGTACTTTTAAATCGTTGATCTTAAGGTTCATTATTAGGGTACATTGGACTTGGGTTTTAATGTGAGGACAAAGTAAAAAAAATCATTTTTGGCTGCACTGAAATCTCAGGATACTTAAAATCGATTGCTTACATTTGAAGTACATTATACTTTTGAAAATGCATTATAATTTTGATCTTAAATATAGGTCGAAGTCATTCAATCTTATTTTACTTCGTACTATTATTTTTAGAGCATAACACTGGAAATTTAATGTTGGTTTATATTGGTTGTTTTTGCAGGTGGTTTATAAGGTTTTTGCTTTATTTTTTTAAAACCTACAATCTTGGTTCAAGCATAAACTTCTTATTATTCATTTTAATTTTAACTCCTCTGATTTTATAATTTTTTTTATTATTTACATTGCTTTGATGATAATTCTATATCCACTATCATTAAAAAAATATAAGAGGTCCTTAAAAAGTATCAAAAGGTCCTTAAAAAGTATCAAAAGGTCCTTAAAAAGTCCTTAAGAACTGCTTAATTTTTACTTTGGAAAATTTGTATGAACCATGATTTATACTTGGTGAAAGAAGATGAATATAAATGTTCATGTTACAAACTATTTTACCTTTGATCTAGAAATTATTTTGCCCAATGACCTTAATACAAAAGTTTTTGCAATACTATTCTGTTTGAATTAAAAATGTAAGTTTAATAATAAAATGTTTAGAAAATGTTTGATTTTATACAAAATGGATCCAACCTTCATGTTAATTTATAAGGGTTTGAATCTTTTTTGCATTGCTATGGATTACTATTCATTGCTATGTATATATGCTGGATATATAAAAGACTATCTTTTGAAGAGTTAAATCTTCATAAATGTTATGGTCAGAAAAACAACAACTAAGTCTACATTTTAACTAACTACCTTGTAGAATAAGTTAGGTATGCTTATTTGAAAGTTTTTGATTTGTTCCTTTGTATTCTTATGACTAGATTTTGGGATTAACAACACACATAAAGTCTAAAATAATGTTAGTTATTCGGTTTAGGTTATACTTGAAGTTAACATTGTTCCTTCTTTGTTAACTTTTTATTGATGCTTTTACTTTCGTTTTGAAAAATACTGATTGCAGTGTTCACTCTAGGCGTTTTTTGAAGGGCCGTCCGCCCTGCCCGCCCTTTTTTCTTCTTGATAGCGCTCTCATGCCCTTTTTTCAAAAATGCCGCCCTCGTTTGAAAAAATTCCGCCCCTCTTGCCCTTTTCAGTCAAGTACAATCGTCCTTGCTTCCCTAGCTGTCTTTAAAAAAAGTCATCGATTCAATTTGTTTTTGTGTGAGAACTGGAATTAAGTGAATTACGACAGTAGAAAAATAACCTCCTTTTTTAACCGTGCGTGTTGTGCAATCGCGATGATTCCGCTTTGATTTCGAGCACCGGGCATCATATTAACTACCTATACACGAGTAGACGCATTGGAAAATTTCGAGCCTTCTGATTCATCGGTTTCACTACGTAGCTGTGACGTCACATTATTTTCTCATCCATAATATTTTTATTTGCATTGTTGATGGAAAACTCCTTTATTTACTTTTATTTGTTTGTTTTTACCTGACGTTTTTCGTCCAAATGTCCGTATTTTCGGAAGATAAACTTCCATCCTCATTTTCAAATGAGATAGAAACGAATTCGCCAAATTTAATTGTTCTGCGTAGCAATGTTAAAAATTTAGAAGAGTGCAATAAATGGGTAAAAGAATTTGGAGAAGTTACAAATACTAGATGAAATTCTAGGACATCTAAGCCAAGTGGAGAAAGATTTGTTTGCTCGTAAGTATTCTTTTCAAAATAATCTTATTTTAAATTTAGATATAATTTTTATTGCGACTAACTATGCCGTGTTGTTCGCGTGTATTCCTATAATCCATCCAACAACCCCGAATTTAATAAGGAAGGCACAAATCTGCTAGTAATTATGGAACTCGGTTTTTATATTTGATTGTTACATAATTGCTTTTTGGTTATTTCTCAACTGAATATATTTGTTATTGAAAGATATATATACAAATATAATTGTAATTTTCAAATGCAAAAAAACTTCATAATTCCAAAATATTATGTGGCGCTATCTGTTAACGTAATGCATAACAATACACATAACGATACATTTGAACATTTTGAAATTCTATTCCTTACTTTAATTTTATACGTAAGAAATTAATCTATATTATTCTAGTATTATTTGTATCTATTTTTATTTGTTCTTGGATGACAAATAAAAATTCCTTATTAGGCAATTAACTGACAAGCATTAGTAATTCAGATTCAGAGAAAAAGATGGCGCCACCAAAAATTTTCATAAAAATGTTTCTAAACTTTAATATTTCTAAATATTGTTCCGCTGAACAGTTAAATTTAATGAATTTGATTCTGCCTTCTTTAAAAATGAAAATACGGACATTTGGACGAAAAATGACCGGTAAAAATAAAAGCTAAAAGTAAAGAAAGAAGTTTTTGACCAACAATTGAAATGTAAGTATAATGGATGAGAAATAGTGTGACGTCACAGCTACGTAGTGAAACCGACGAATCAGAAGGCTCGAAATTTTCCAATGCGTCTACTCGTGTATAGGTAGTTAATATGCCACCGGGTATTCCACCAATCCTATTGATTGCCTGTGCTCAAATATGAAATGTTTAAGTTTTTTTCTGTGTTTTTTAAAAGAGAAGATGGTTTGGGGCGATGTTACAAGATTAGGCATTTTATTACCAAATTTTGGATTTAAGTAGCCTTTTCAATAGTTTTGTAAGGAGTCTGATTAGGGCAACTTACATATTTGGTTTTTAAGGAAAAAATTAATTTACAAATGTTAAATTTTTTATTTTAAGTTGTATATTCATAAAGAGACATGAATTTTGTATGGGTCCTTCCTTCATGATAGACCCCGAATCGTCAACAACATCCTAATATGCAGCTGTAGCGCAATGTCAACCAACATTGGAACTTTTTTTTGTATGGTCATGTGTACGATGTGTCAATGGGTGGACACGCCTACCATAAACTTTTTTTTTAAAGTGCCCTTTTAAAAACAAGAAGTGCCTTGTCAGAAACAGAGTGCCCTTTTATCGCCAACAGCGCCCTGCCCCTTTTTATTTCTAGAGTGAACACGCTGATTGTGTTTTTGAAACTGTGAAACTTTTTTAGTTTTATAAAAATAATTAATGTTTGCTTCTAAAAACATTTTATATAAATTCATCATTATACAAAACTTATATATATTTTTTGTTGTAGAAATTCTGCTGGAAGAAGGCTTATTAAATGACCAAGAGAAACAGTTATGGCAAAATCGTTCTAAAAACGCTTTTTACGTATGTTTGTAAATTGACTGTTGATTAATATTATTAATGTTCATTGAATGTATAAAAAAAATATTATTTTATTGACATTCTATTTACAATTTTTTACCAAAAATTATACATTACTTATAATAAGAACAAAATTTTTAACATTGTTTATTGTGGCATCTAACAGAGCAAAAAGACAATTTTTCTTGTTAAATTTAAGCATCAAGAACTACTTTTGTACAATTTTAATTCTATGTTTTTATATAACGTATAAAAAATTTAGTATTACTATGAGGTATTTGCTTTCTTAATACTTTCCACTGCTATAAAAATAATTTTTGAAGAAATCTTTATATAATATTAACAAGTTTTAACTTGTCTCTCATTTATATATTTGTATGTGTATATATACTTTTAAGTATTAAGAATTTTATTTATAATTTATTATGAAGAAATCAAACAAAGTTATTGTATGTATGTAAATTTATACTGTTTTGTGATATATATTTTAACAATCTTGTTCAACAGCAAATTGTGATATTTTTCAATTAAAATGTTATTATAAAATATATATTTGTTTTCATTTAATGATAATCCAGATTGCCAAAGAAAATTACAATTTTTTTTTATTTAAAGTAGTACATACACACAAGCCAAATTGAGGTTTAAAATTATTTCAATTATGTACAAATATCGATTATAATATTTGCTTTTTAACAGACATGTTGTCTCTATTTCAGTTTGTAATATAAAACATTACCCATATATTTTAAGTTTCGGTAATAATAAAATAAAAGTTTTCAAGAAATATCATTCAAAACATTCATTAATAGCTATTTAAAATATATTTAGAAATTTATACATAAAAGTTCTTTTAAGTAGAGTTATTCTTTAAATAAAGTCTTTTATATTGTTTAAATTTTCCATTTAGTACAGATAGCTATTCTTTATCAAAAACATGACTGAAAGAGATATATTCCTAATACTGCCGAGATACAACCTCTACATGTATCCATGATTTGAATTATTTTACAAAATTTTTTTATCTTGGTGTATTGATCTCATGCTACCAGGAGTTTCTTGAAGTCCTCCAATACTGCCTTCATGCACCACATGTGTGTGCTGGTCTCCCACACCATCTTGACCAGGGTTTTTGTGTGAGTCTCGTTTCACATAATCGTGTTAATTGCAAGTTCAGCCAGTATTAGGGGATGTAGGCACTGTGTCATAATCTGCACTCTGTCCATATCTAGGTGATCTGGCGGATGTAAAAAGAGTTAAATGTTAATAAATAATTAAAAGTTTAATAATTTTATTAATTAAGGACTATTATGCTTGTCATTTAAGCTTATTGCATAGAGTATAAAATAAAAGAATTTTTTTATAGGCTTGCAAAACACATTATTATCAAAATAGATATTGTCATACATATTTATTAAATTAAGCATTACATTTTTAATTGATACATTAATGTGTAAAAATTTTTATTAGCATATTGCTTTTTAACAACAAATTTGTCTCTATTTGAGGGAGAATCATGTAATCATGGGCAGGAGTTAGCCTAAAAATTAAATTAATCTCAACTTTTGTTTGTCTATTTTAATTATAATTAACTACTACAGACTACTTAAACTTTGTATTCATTTCAGAAGCAACTTAACATGTAATAATTCTGGATTCAAAATAAATTAAAAACGCCAAACCTAAAAAATCTTCTAAAAAAAATCTCGAAATTGTGGCTAAAAAAAAATTGTGATATCAACAAATCACCAAGCCAACTGCATTAGGGGGCTCAACCCTATGTTGCATTTTCTTTAGCTCGGTTATAAAATTTAACAGATTTTTTAAATTTTTAACCAAGCTAATATAGAAAGCGCAGATTTAATGCAGGGTTGAACCTCTTAGTGCAGATATGGTGTAGTCTCGAGATTAAAATTACATTAACATTGCCATTAAACATTGGTGATCATTTTATATCACAACTTTTTTTTAGCCATAATATTGAGAGTTTTATCTTAAAATTGGCTTAGCTGTTTTTACTTTTTTAAAGGTTATTTGAATATAAAATAATTTAACTACTTTGAATAAAACCTATGTATAGCGAGGTTTTGACTCCCATGTGCTTCAGAATGAGTTTTATGTTGTTGTTTTTTACCAAAATTTAGTCCCCTTAATTAGTGTTGGGAAATAAAGAATCACGTTGTTACAAATTTAGCAGACGATATTTTTGGTAGACAAAATAGCCGAGGACCAATGTTTTTTCTTAAACCTTTTTCTTCGGAATTTTATACATCCGCGCGGCATTGTTGTAAAACACATATTGTCGCTCGATGGGTGTCCTCGCTCTTGTTGTACTTTTTTATTGTACTTTTTACAGTGTACTTTCTGCGCGCATCGGAAAATGTTATCTTTACCGTGTCACGCGGAGGAGTTTATTCGGTTTGGTTTGGTTTTGTTAATTAACGTCGCACTAGAGCTGCACAGTGGGCTATTGGCGACGGTTCGGGGTCAATCTCGAAGGAAAGACCCAGGAGTCTATTTGGAAGAAGCTTTTTGAGAAAACATAGTTTACATGTAGCTTTTCCACCTGGTCCTTTTACGATGGTCTTAAGTATTTAATTAATTTATTTTACTTTTTCTTGTAAATAAGAAAGCAAGTATGGTAAAATTTTAAATGTGTAAAAAATTAGTACAAATATTGATGACCAACAAGGCTCAAGGCCCAAAGGTTGGTCCAGCTCAAATTTTGTATTTTGAAAGCCAGAAATCTAGGATTTCTGCATACATCCTATGCCAAACACCAGATAAAAAGACTACATTTTTCTATATTGGTTCAAAAGGACTCGAAGAAGTCGGGCACGCTTATCTTCCTTCCCGTGATTATTTTAGCTCAGTCGTGAGGTTTTCTATAATGTGACGCCTTGGGCATGGTGTCAATTTTAATTGACGTATTTTTTTTCTTGTAATCTGGAAATATTTTTATGTTTCAAAAATACGAGGCATCGTTCCCGGGTTTTTCCCACTGATCTTTTTTCCTTCAAGATAGGCCTCGAACTGTCATCAATAGCCCACTGTGCAGCTCTAGGCGACTTTAATTAGCAAAACCAAACCTGGCAATATTTGTTCCACTTTTTCAGTTCTTTTTATGAAGTGAAGAAGTGTTTTGTGTTTAAAATTTCTTATTGAGCTTAGTGAATTAAATTACTCATTAGTTAATAAATATAAATATATAAGTATGTTTGGAGGTGGAACCACCCAAAATACACAATCTCTTTTCGGTGGTGGAGGATTTCAATTTGGAGCTCCTGCAAGGTATTTCATATTTTGCGTTCTGTCTTCTTTTCGAATTTTGTTTAACCCTAGAATGGTACATTAAAAAAATTCTTTGACCGATATGTGCCGTTCTATGGTTTAACAAAAATAAAAATTTATACTCAAATGTATCAGCTAGCATTCTTTAAAAGTACTCATCCGAAATTGAATTGTCCATTAAGTTGATGCTACAGTTATTGTTTTTGAGCGAATGCATTTTTAACAGACAATCGAATCAAGGAAAAGTGTGGGGGGGGGGGGGGGGGAGGCTAATTTCGCTAGAATATGATCTATAAAGAATTACCCCTCAACAAATCTTCAATATAATTTTTAAAATTGGCATCATTAATCGTACCAAAAATCTTTTGATTCAATGCAAGGAGTAAAGAAAAAGGTGGAGGTACGAACAAGTCAAAAACCGGTTTGCAATGTGAAGTAAGCAATCGCTTAAAAAGTAGGAACTGGCGAAGTGTTAGGCGCTATTCCAAAGCACTACTTTGTACCAGTACTTGGCGATAATTTATTTTTCCCTCGTAGAAAAACTACTGCAAACTAGGTTTGTTTGTTCCTAGTTTTGGGTTGCTAACTTACGTCTCATGAAATCTCGCCAAATCATCTCCACTTTCTTCTTTACTCCGTGGATTCAATCGCAAAATTTGTAGGAACAGATATACTAATGAACATTTGGCGCGGGTTTTTTTTAGCGACGAAAAATTGCTGTTAAATATAGCATAAGGTTGTCAGATTGATAGTCGCCACAAGAATCGGAAAATACCAACAATGTCGTGTGGGGTTGCCATACTATAAATTTATCGCCCCTATAAAACACGCCAAACTACTACATTTATCTTATACTACATCTGTACCAATATGTGAATTCAGATTAATAAAAATATGATATGAAAATAATTCTTCTTAAATGTAAAGTCGTCTGCTTCCAATATTGTTCCATTTATTATGGAGCTCAGAAGTCATGTAACCCTTTAAAACCAATCAATCAATATGCTCAGATATTTCGATCATTTTATATTTGTCAGCAACTGTAAATAAAAATTATTTTGACACAGCAATTTCTTTGATTTTGAAAATAGGAAATGTTTCTGGCTGGAAATGGCCCTTCAGTTTTAGTTTGGTTTTAAACTGATTTAATTATTAGAAATCATTAATAACTTTAATTTCAGCAATTGTGACAACCTGAAGGCTCGTCAAAACTTATAAAAGATATGTGCGAGTGAAAATTGATAAAGGACTTTGTTAAATTCCTAGTGTATATGGTATGGCTGGGTGCGATTTTGAAAATTGGCACCAAGGCTAAAATAATGTTTTTTGCTAGTCACCAAGTAAAAATGGCAGGCAATATGACTGTTTTTTAGTGTATGCATGTTCCATGTGCTAATGTCACATATGTTTTATGACTCTAGGTAATATAGATTTCTGGCGGAATCAAGAAAAAATACCACAGGGTTAAATATATTTTATAAAAAAAAATTGCTAATTTTTTTAATATGCTTTCTTACATAAGAAGTTTTGGTAAATTCATAGTGTACGGTGCCCCGTTGTCGCCAAGTCCAAAAATGACGGGTTTTTTTTTTGTCGCCAAATCAAAATGGCGGACATTGCGTTAGTCGCACTTGAGCTCCACAATGGGCTAATGACGACGGTTTAGAATTGATTCCGAAACTTTGCTTTGGTTAAATAACATCACACTAGAGTTTATATTGGGCTGTTGGCAGCAGTTCGGCGCCTATCTCGAAGAATGTCCCTCCGGGCAGTCGATCATGGTGCTTACGGGCAGTCGTTTTGGGGTACTTTGACAGCACTCTGAAGTGCAGTATACATTTATAACTCAGGAAAATTAAAATCACAACAACGCGAGCCATACGTCGATTAAAAAATGGCAGAACAACGTGACAGCACGCCAGAGGGGAAAAAATTAGGGTTGCCATACAACATGATATTTTTGCAGGTCATCAAGTAGGGTTGCCAAAATATAAACTTTATAGCCCAATCATTTGGCGAGGGCACGGGACACTAGAATAAACCAAAGTTTTCTGTATTTCTTGAAGTAATTAGATAATATAAATATAATAAATCTTGTTTTTTTTTTTAAAATACTAAATAACATTTTCTTCTTTTTGCAGTGCAGCACAAAATTTGACATCACAAGCTAGCTCAATAGGTAAGCTGCTTAATTATATGTCTAAGTTTCAGAGTTTAAATCTTTAATGACGTATTTTTTATTACAGGAATTTTTAAACTAAGTATATGAAGAAATGGTAAACTTTCTCCATTTTATATAATTCTCCAAGTAGATTTTGACAAAGTTTTCTATTATAAAATATTCACTAGACAGATAAAAGTTTGCAAGTTATATATATAATATTGAAATGTTTAACTATTTATTTTATGGAAAATCTCACTTAAGAGTGACTCTCTAATTTGATTCTTCAAGTTCTTTGATTTTTGAGTTCTAATTTGATTATCCTATAATTTAATACTTTTTTTATAGTATAAAAAAATCACATTTTTATTTTATGTTCTGTTTTTTAATTATTAAACTTGACTTACATTTTTATATGAGAATAGTTTAATTTCAGTGCTCTATTAAATTTATATTTATTTTTATATCATTGTTAATTAAATGTATATTTTTATTTTCTCAGTTATCCGCAAACTAAAATTTAAATAATAGTTCAATGCAACTTTTTTTGTATTAAGGTACGACCAGTACTCCTTTTGGAGGATTCGGAGTGCCTGCCGCAACAACCCCAAGCATATTTGGTAGTACCACTCAAACAACACCGGCCTTCTCCTCCTCTTTGTTCCCATCAGCGACCACAACCACTTCTGCCTTCCCTACTCTGGGCCAAACTTCTACTGCAGCCACAGCAAGTGGTTTTTCTTTTGGTAATATGTTTCATTGTTTAAAAAGGGTTTGTGTCTTGTATATCAGGATTTGATTGTCCTTTTGAAGTAGATTTCAGTAGCAGAAAAGATGTGATTGTGTCGTAGATTTTGCACAAATATCCGCTAACATATTTTTCCGATAGTCCATCATAAGTACTTTTTAATGGCCACACAACTTTAGAAAGTAATCTGTAGATTTGTATCAACGTACAATCTAAGCTATAATAAAAATATGTACTATATTTTTGTACTATACAATGGTATTACACTTCCTTCAATTTATGAATGTTGTATATATATATAAAATTAATCGAAAATTAATGTAACTGGAAGCTGTTATGATCAAATTCTTAATTCTTTCAAATACAAAATAAGCAGGGGTACTGCCTTTGACATATAGCAATAAATGTGCCCCCTCCCCCCCCCAGTAAAAATTCTTTCAAATATGCTCTGAAATTCCTAGGCTAATTGTTATTTTTATACAGGGACTGCATATCAATATTTATGTAAAAAAAAATACTTGCTGACAATTTATACATTTAAAATCATCTGGAAGACTACTTTAAATTCTACTACAAGGTTCGCCCTTTATAAAGTTATTAAACTTTTTTTTCTTAGGTACTCAAAGACTTTTAAAATCACCCTTAATAAATGTTTTATGAAGTCTTTTATCTTTTTATATAAAAGGGAAGGGTTTTTGTTTGGAGAAAACCCATTTAAGTTTTAATGAACATTTGCCAAGTCATAGACACGCTTTGTTTTGACCAGTCTTGCCATTTAGTATTGGCTGCTGAAACTGTGGTTTGTAGTTACTTGGTTTGTGAATTAACCAATGATGTACTCAGTTCTTATGGGTAGTTCTAGTTAGGCTTTCCTTACTCATATTTCTATTATGACCTGAAATTTTAGAGATAATTATTGTAAGAGTAATCTTCAAAGTACATACCACATATCTGAACACATGTTTGGATTTAATTTTTTTTTAATTAGCAAAAGTTTTATTAAAATTTGCTAAACACTACAAATATGTTTAATTCCTAAAACTGTTCAAAATGGGTTTTTTTTTGTTAAAATATCTTATGGGTTTTATAAAGTAAGTTAAGAATGCATATTAACAAACTTACTAATTAAACAATTGACAATAAAATTTAAGTTTAACTCCACTAGAGCTAATAATGAGTGACTACTTTTGTAATAAGTACACAGAAGAATTATGCAAATTTTATCATGCAAAATATGAGTAAGGATTTAAAATTTTCAAATGTTGGCAATTATAATACCAGTGTTCACTCTAGGTGTTTTTTTTTGTAGAACGGTTCGCCCTGCCCGCCCTTTTTTCATCTCAATAGCGCCCTCATGCCCCTTTTTTTAAAAATGCGCCCTCATTTGAAAACATTCCGCCCTTCTTGACCTTTTCGGTCAAGCACAAGCATTATTGCTTTCCTACTTGTCTTTAAAAAAGGTATTGATTAAAAAAAAATTGTGTGTAAATTGGAATTAAGTGAATTATGACAGTAGAAAAACAAACTCCTTTATAACTATGCGTGTTGTGAAATCGCGCTGGTTCCGCTGTAATTTTGAGCACGGGGCATTCCACAAATCCTGTTGGTTGCCTGTGCCTGCATATGAAATTCTAAGTTTTTTTAAAGAGAATATGGTTTGGGACTAGGTAGAGATTAGTTTGCAAGACTGGACATTTTATTATTAAATTTTTGATTTAAGTAGCCTTTTTATCAGTTTTGTAAGGGATCCGATTCAAACTTACAAAATTGCTTTTTATGGTCAATAATAATTTTACTTTTACACCTGGAATTTTAGATTTCAAATAATATTTTCATAAAGAGACATCAATTTTGTACGGGTCTTTCCTTCGAGATAGGCTCCAAACCGTTAACAATAGCCCAATATTCAGCTCTGGCTCAATGTCAACCAACAAATCGGAACTTTTTTTTTGTTTGGTCACGGGTCCGATGTGTCAAGGTGTGGCCACGTCCACACAAAACATTTTTTTTAAAAAGTGCCCTTTTAAAAACAAGAAATGCCTTTTCAAAAATGAAGTGCCCTTTTATTGCCAACAGCACCCTGCCCCTTTTTATTTCTAGAGTGAACACTGTATTACCATGTTAATGAAATGAAAATTCCCATTAATTGACAATTGACCAATATATTATATAATATCCTGATAATGAAAAAGAATTAAATTTTAAAATATTAGTTTTCTAGTATTTATATACCATAGGAATATATATCATCATTATAATCGATCTTAGATAAATGGGTCGCCTATTTCCAAAACGTCTCTTGTTGGTTTTGTAAAATTACAGTAAATCACATTTTCGTTCATATTAGATTTTACTTTTACACCTGGAATTAAGGCAACTTTAACGTTTAATAGAAGAAGAAAAAATGTATTTACCGTAAGTTTTAAAAAGTGGAACAAAGTTTTGGAATTGGTTGACTTGTATCTTATATTATCAATCTTTGATATATATATAAGAATCTTATTTGTCATGGTTCCCTTGTGTGTATTTAAGAATTCACACTGCACTAATATGTATATGATTCAATGTACAAATGAGTAGAATGCACACACACATTAATTTTATTGTTTCTTTCATTTCTTTTAAATTACATAAAAGTTATTGAATGTGAACAATTAGTTTTATTCATATTTTATGAAAGATTACTAATATAGCTTTTATATAACCACAATTTTTTGTAATTAATACAACAAAAACCAGATTTTTTTTCTGTTTTGTTAGTGAGTAATATTATTCCTCTTAAATATTTTCAAATGACATTTCTGCTATTTAGTGCTTTGTTTTTAATTGACAAAACTTTACAAAATTAATATTTTGTTAAAAAAAATTTTTTAGGAGGCTTTGGCAATCCAGCTACAAATACCTCGACATTTGGCACTGGTTCTTTGGTGCCAACTTCTACAACCATTCCAAGCACATCTACTGTGTCCATCGGTCTAGGTGGTGTCGATGTGCAGAATCCAACCGGTTTAAATGGTAATTCATATTATCAACATATAATATTATTTAAATTTGTTTATAGAAGTCGTCTTTGACATATATATTAAATGCTGTGTGTATGTAAAAAGTGGAATTTTGTTGTGGTTTTCAGATTAAATGTGGCTTTTTTATTCTACACTTAAGATTACTTGTACTAATACAATTAATTATAATCAATAAAATTGTTAAATATCTTTTGAAATATATTTAAAATTTTCTTATAAATGAATGTCTGTTAAGACAAATGTACCAATATATATATATTTTGTATTTGTTAATTCTTTAATTTCTGTATTTAAAATTAATATAACAAATAAAAATTATGTTTACTTTAATATGTTATATGATCTAGTATGTGATATTTTATTACATATTCTAATTTTTTCTTTTTAATCTTTAGGAACTAATACATCAAATAAAAAGTAAGTGCACATTTAATACAATTAAATGGAAATTTTACACATGTATGATTTTGTGTTATTTAAATATTTTATTTGTTTAAAATTTCTTCAATTATATATATATATATTTATTTCTAGGGAAGGCAAGGCAGTAAAAGAAAACCCAATTCCTCCTGAAATTAGTGTCACAGTTGAATCATTCAAGTAAGCTTGATTTCAGATTTGTTAAATGCTAATATTTTTAAAGGTTTTCAGAAAACACATTAACTTGTTATGGTATTCTTTAAAGACTGATTTTTAAAAAGAGTGAAAGTTATTTTTTGTGTTAATTTAGCTTATAACTATTAAACATTAAAAAAAAATACTGAAAAACTGGAGTATAGTTCTACTAGAAGTACTGTTGAATTGGAGATATTAAAGAAAATACTAAATTGTTACTACTGAAGCATTGTAAAGCTTGATAATAGTACTTAAGTTAATTTTTTTAATACTTATTAAATTCGCTTATAATTGTAAAATACATCATGACCTTAAAAAACCTGTATTTTATTTAATTTGCACAAAATAAAATTAAATCTATAAACCTAGAAAGCTTTAACTTTTTTTTAGATACATTAGGGTAAAATTCAACTTCTCAGTTTTATGCTAAAGAAATAAATATTTTATTATTTACCAAGCAAGCTTTCATGAGTTTGTTTAAATAAAATATATTTTTGTTTATTAGTGTAATTTTCTGTTTAGGAAGTATGTCAAAGAGCAGAAAGCAATTCGAGAAGAAATGAGTAGAGTGTCTAGTAAAAATATATTCAAAGTGCAAGAACTAGTTGGCACATTAAGGCAGCAATTATCTGTTGTATCCAATGGTCTTCACAGAAATGCCATAGCAATTGCGAAATTAAAAGAAGAATCTAACCAGGTAAGTGAAGTGACACTAGCATTTAAAATAATTGTGACATAAATACATTTTTGTGTGTTGGTTCATTAAATCCATAAGATATTATGCGGTATTTAAGTTCTCATAGCATAGAATGGATTTGAATTCCTCGATTATTCATATTTTCATTGTAATAATTTTTTACTTAATTGCTTGTGCATAGTCTAATAAAGTATTGGAACTAATTCCTAGAATTAGTTAACCCTTTAGTTCATAGTGTAGCATATATGCTACATGATTGTGATAAAGGTAATCAGTTGCTTCAAGGTCTGTTGTTCTAAAACAGGCTCGTAAAGGTAAAGTTTTTGCAGATTGTTTTATTATTTATAAGTATAATATGGTTCTACAAAAAATCATAGCTAATACCAGAATTGTGTAGATTGTATTTAAGGGGCAAAAAGGAAAAAAAATTGTTTCTTTAAAAAAAATCATCCACTAGAGGTTTAAAATACCATTCTTAAAACTATCGTATGTTGACAATAACAGTTTGAATGGATGTTTACAATGTACAGGAATGTTGTCATGCTAGATTTTATTCTATATTTGATGTTATTATTCCCAAAATATTGTTTGTGCCATATCAAATAAAAAGTATTGATCTTATGATGTATTATCCAATTAATAGACCTCACTAGACAGCTATTGAAGCTTTCTGGTTACTTCAAATGGGAGAATCATTTCTTTCAAAATGTTTTTTATGAAATTACTTTGAGTTTATATATTATCATTTTAAGTTAAAGATAAAATATTCAAGTAAACACAGTTAATCTAATCTTTGATTTATATTGGTATTCTTTTGTATTGTATCATAATGTTTAGAGCTTTAACAGCAGAGACCAATTTAGAGGTTTAATGCAATTTGTGTAAATTCTATATTATATATCCTTGTCATCTAGACGGTTGGATGTCTTACTGACTCGTCTCCGAATAGGTCACTCACGAGCTACCCACAGACATTTATTATTAAATGAAACTGTCCCGCTGTGTCACCATTGCCAACAAACTCTTAACATACATCATATTTTAACTTCTTGTCCTCGTCTTAGAATTTTATATAATCGCTTTTTTAATACATCATCTCCCATATTGTCTTATTTATTTAATCATCCACATCATTCATCACTATTTATCTTTTTAAACTACACAGGATTTTTACCTTTGCTTTGAAATTTAGTTTTGCTTATGTGTATCTTTAAAAAATTTAATGTTTGCTTGGATCATCTAGATTTTGGAGCAGCTTGGCCATTTTTGGCCCTTGCACCATGAAACCCAACCAACCTATATTATATATTCTGGTGTGGTGATAAAGAAGACTATTGCAAGCATTAGTAAAAAGGTGGTTTCTTCTCAAAGATATGAAAACCTTTTACTTTAAATACAGTTGTAAAGAATTCAAATATTTTATTCAAACTGAAATAGTTTGAGCTTCTCAAGCTTTTTAAAAAAGTTTTATAATGTTTTATGCTACACAGTTTGAGGAACATTACTTTAAATGGTTATTTATGTTTTGTAACATTTAACTATTAGTTTTCTATATAATTATTTAATCATTTGTCTAGGAACTAAAAAATGCAGAAATAGCCCAAAGAACGAAGGATGCCCTTACATCAATGCAATATGAAAATAATGCTTCTGCAGAGTATGTAAACAGTTTCAATTTAACTTTCTTGGTTAATATGTTATTACCATTATCTAAAGTTATTTTTCTTATTGTAGGTACTTCCACAATCTTGCAAACTCTTTTGAAAAACAAATGCAGTCATACAGGCAGCAAATAGAACAGTTAGAAAGGCACCTCATATCACTTTCACAACCTTATACACTTACCCCTAATGGTGAGCTATTAGCCTTTATTTTTACTTATAATTTTTTTTTTAAATAAAATTTTGATGCTAGATAAATTTTGTTTCTAGTATTTGGTTTATAACTTATAGGTTTATTATCAAAATAAATTAAAGTTAAAAAGAGGTTTTTGTTTAATCAAATAATTTTTTTATTTAACTTGAATTCAATTCACAGACATTTCCTTGGTGGGTATTGCCATTTTAATATATCAAATTTTTCTTATTTTATTTTTCATTATGCGTATGAATTATTGCTTACTAAATATTTGAAATATTATTTGTTTAAAAATGATAAATTCTTGACTTATGAGATAAATTTTTTCTTTAATTTACATGAATTTTGGTTTACCTATTATACATTCTTTGTTATGTTGATTGAAAATTTTCTTTGGGATTGAAGTAAGTTTATAATTATTATAGAATGGACTGCTATTAGAAAAAGACTTCATGATACATTCGTGACCCTAGCTGCTCAATTGCAAACAGTACATCAAGAAGTCCAGGTATGTATATTCCACTTAACATAAATAAATTAATGTATTTATTTCTTCCACACAAGGTTTCCTTTTTAAATATTTGTTTAACTTAAAATATTTTAATTTACCACTGATTTTGATTTTTTTTATAGCTGTATAAAGAACAATTTATTAACAGCCAAAGGCTGAACCATGGAGATGTGAGTTTCTTCCTGGAGAAATGCAAAGAAAACATGGAGGGTTCTAGGCCGACCACTCATCTTCCGCCTTCAGTTACGTATGGCCCATCGCCTTTTGCTGCCATGCAAAGTATGGTGGGAAAAGCTATTACAAATGTTTTTAACCATTCTCAACAGTTGCCAGGTAATTATTCTTATCATTTTACTATGCCGATTTATATGTAATATATCTTCCTTATGTTACGATATTTTAATATTTCCTTAACTACCATCCCTTTTCTTTAACTTAATTGTGTTGTAATAATCTTCTCTCGTAACTCTTAAACTCTTTTTTACAATCCCACATAAATTATCATATTCATGTTTCTTTAATGCAATATAGTTCCCATACTTTTAACTGACTATTCAATTCCACTCATAAAAAAAAAACTCCTTTTAAAGGAATATTTGGCATAACTTTCACATTGGAACACTTTAGGGGATTTTATAAAACTGATTTTTCTCTGCCCCAAAGCATCCAACATATTTCATCTCATGATGCAATTTCCGATAAGTCGGCATACCACATATCTCCCACGCATCTCTCCAAGCTTCCCACACAACTAAAACTTTAATCAACCAATCGGATGTGTCTAGAGTTTATGCTCTTTCTAGAATTATATGTCTTATGGTCATTCATAATGTAACCTCAAAACTAATGATTGTGCTATGGAGTCTGAATAATAGGCAATTCATGATGTAACCTTGAAGCTAATATATCGTGCTGTGAAGTCTGAGCAATAAATATTTTGAACTTAAACTTTCGGCCCTTAGTTTTATACCTAAATAATTGCCCCCCCCCCCCCCCCCCATCATAATGACTGCCCTCTAGTTAAAGAAATATCACATATATATGCATATCCTTTTTCTTAATGCATATTTTAAAGATAATTTACTAATGATAAATATTAAAATCACATTAAATGAAATATATGGAACAAACATGGAATCGTATTTAAATAAAATATAACTGAATTTATGTAATAAGTTATGTAAAATTTTATGACATAATTTTGAAAAATATTTTTTTATTTTTTTGGTAGATTTGTATAATTCTTAGCTTAAATTCTATTATAACTGTACATTTCCCACATATATTTTCTTATAAAATATCAAAGAGGCTAGTTATTGAACATTAAAAAAAAATGACATCTGTATAATCTTATTATTAATTCAAATTATAATCGTTTATTTTATCCTTGAATATACTGATAATTGGATATGTTTAAAATAAAAAATAATCTGCTTTAATATCCCGAATAACTTATTTACAGGTGGAGTTGCGTCTTTGGGAAATTTTGGATCATCTGGATTAGAAAGTGGTGAGTATTTTTGTTTTAAAACCCAATTTCAATTTTATGGTTATAAATGTACTCGTATCTTATAGACATTAAACCTACCCCCAAGTTGGTGTAATGGAAATAAAGTAAAAATCAATATCCTAAAATTATTTTAAAAGAGGTTGTTAACTGAATTTTTTAAAAATATAAGCTTAATAAGTGGTAGCTTATCTGGTACTGCTAAGTTAAAAAAAAAATTATCTAGCCTATTTTAAAGATACATATATGTTGTTGTGCCTTATAAAATTTTGAAACTGTTTAACAGTTTTCAGATATTTAAACTTTTACTTAAAATACTGTATTTTTCTCTAATATTTAAAAATTTAACTCATCTTAATATTGGAATACAAACAGCTGGTAATCAATTTTCTTTTCTAAATGAAGTAAAAATATCAATTATTGTAAAATTTTGTTGTGATATGATCAAGTTCATAGAAATAACATATGTATGGCTTTAAAAAAATATAAGTAGCCTTTATGTTTTCTCAGCTTAGATCAATTTATAGTAAGATAGTATTAAAGATTCTGCTGCTATAAAAAATTTCGGGTTATGCGCTCTTTAAACTTGTAAATCTACTTTTATTTCAATTTGGTGTAGTTCATTTAATGTGTTAAAACAGTCATTGACTCACTATTTTCAAGTGAGCTGTGCTGGTGCATGTGCAATCTGTCTTATTTTAAATGCACTTGCATTTGTCATAGCTTTTATGCATTTTTATGGAAGTTTCAAGTTTGGGTTGTGCCAGTTTAAGTGTTGTGCTTGTCATTTGACTAGTTTAAAATCACTAAGCTGTGTACTCATTTTATTCCTTCTGGATATATCAGTATAATAACCATTATTTAACTCAAGTGTGATATTAATTTAAACCAACCAAAACAGCTGACAAGTTTTAGTGATTTCTTCTATGGATTTTGTTTGGCCCAATTTTCAAGCTTTTTTTTTGCTATATAATTTTTAAAGAAAATTTAGTTGCTAAAGCATACAAAATATTTTTTTTGCCAGGAATAATGGAAATAGTCTTAAAACTCAGAGAAATGTCAGAAAAAATTAACAATTTTTAAATTAATGCATAACAAATTAAGTTATTTTTGCACATAATTGTTAATCAATAAACTTTTGAAAATCTGGAAAAGTCTGGAAAATATTATCTTAGTGTTAAGTGGCAACCTTGATTTGTATTTTGTTTAACCCAATTTTCCATTTTGTGAAAATTAAAATATAAGTTTATGTTTGAGTCGCCAAGTGTAAATATCTTTTCCTTATTTACAAATAAGTACTACATGTTTTTAACCTCTAATTTTAGGTGCTACGAATCGACACATGATGCTATCCTTGAATGCAAAGCGTACTGCTACCACCTTTCAAACAATCTCACCTTTTAAACCACTAGGTAAATAGTGGTAAGAATTACGTTTTGTCATGTTTTTTAAATGGCCTTTTTTAAACAACTTGAGGTTATTGTGCAAAAAGTTTTCTATGTATGTATAGTGCATGTTAAAAATATACTAGTTTACAATTTTTATAATACTTTTAAATGCATGAAAAAAATTAAGGATTGATAAAAATGGTTAAACTATAAGTTTGTAAAATATTTTGTTTAATTAAAAAAAATTGTATTGCAACCTGTTTTAAAAAATAAATACAAGCTAAAAACAGATTGTTTTATTTATGATAAAACTCCTTGGATGTTAATTTTTCTTAAATATAAATTTATATGTATTTTCTTTTAAATGATGTTCAAGCATGAAAAGTATGTAATGCTTTGTTTCTCCCTTTATGCATGCTATTAGTTTGGATTTCATTAGAAAAGTGAAATAATAGGAATTAAGTTATTTTTTTTTGCATTAACAAAGGTATATTTTAAACCTTGTTAATACATAATCTAAAAATAAATGAATATTTATCCTAAATTAAGAGAATGTTTCTCAATTAAGTGCACTACTAGTAAAAGTTAAAAAAAAAATTGGATAAACTTTCAAATCTGAAATATTTAACAATATATCGTTTTGGTATAAATACATTTTAAATTCAGTACTTGTATTCAAACTTAAATTATTTTTTAGTTTCGGCCAAAAAATGTTCCTTTACTAACATTGAATTGTATACTTTTGATATGTACGGTTAGCAAGTTTCCAGAGCTGTAAATATTTTGCAGAAAATTTAACAATATTTTTTTTTAAATAAAAAAGTCCCAAAAAGCTTGTTTAAAGGGAAGTGTAAAAAAATCTAGTAAATTATTAATTTAAAAGAGCAAACTAAAGAAATATACAGTGAATGTTTTTAGATTTTGAAAGTTAAATGACTAAGAAATAATCCATACAAAAATATATAATAATATTTTATGTGATGAAATAAATGTTACATTTTTGAAAGGACATTGTATAAAAATTTATTTGTATATATATTTTTTGTACTTGGTGTAAGAGTATATCAATAAATTTTGCTTATTTACCAAAATCATCTTCATTAACTTTAATTGCAACAGCTGGATATGTTTTGCTTTTCATATCCATTTCTATATAAAATTGCATCAATTGAGATTGTGTCAAATCAACTAAACAAATTTCATACAATGACGCCTTAAAGAAAAGTTCTAAAAATCTATATAGTTAAAAAATAGTAATGATTTCCATAAATTGTACACATTCAAAACTTATTAAAATAAAATATTTACATATAAAAACTAAAAAGAAAAGCTTTTAGTCTATGACAACACTGGTAGATTTAATCCTGTATTAGGCTGCATGCAAATATAATACATTAAGAAGAAAAACATAATGTAATAAACACCCAATTACAAAATTGCTGAAGAAATAAATTTTAAAGCTTAAAAAATTAGCTATTGTTTGGCTCCTTTTATTTGACGTTCAAGTCCATTTCAAAACGGGTTGGAAACACGATGATGCCAGGGTTGCTATGCTTGGCAATTAAATTTTTTTTTGCCAAGTGTGAGGCGAGATTCTTGTCTGTTTATGTTTACAAACATCATTTGTGGCTTCGTGCTTTTGATTGTAGACAAATGAAATATGTAATAAAGATATATATATATATTTAGATAATTTTTTATGTAATTGTATTTTACTAAATATCTAGTACAGAAAAACAAACAAGTAGAATTTCTTTTTTGACCTTTCTTAAAAAGTTTTGCAATAATGCAGAAAAATTTAATCAAATGTACAGTTTTTAAGTTTAGGATCTAATTATAACATTGAGAAAACCTTTTAAAACTGCCTGTTTTTATGCACATTTCTATGTTTTATGAATAGTATACTTATTTAAGGTATAAAATAATGTGTGTGAGTTTATTTAAACTGAAAAGGAAAAATTGTTCGTGAACAAACTCCCCAAATAACTTAATCCAGAATGAAAAATACAGTTTTGGAAATTTTACAAAGTAAAAGCAGGTTTTCTCTCAAAGGACAAATCCAACTCGCTTGAAAAATTTTATTCAAAATACTATGCATAAACAATGTACCAATATCAACACTATAACGTAAAATTTACAAGCCCTTCCTCAAACCCGATCTCCTTCCAACTTCCCTTAGCTCTGTTTTCACACTTAGACTTGCCTGCCGTTCATTGCTAAATACTGGAGCCGAATACAGCATAATGTAATTTTTCTATAAAAGTACAATTCATTCGATTGAATGACTGGTTTCATCCAATATTTATTGGCGACCATGAAAATAAAATTTCATCTAATTTTTTTTGTTTAACGAATCACATCTTACAAGTTATTTTGATAATTTGCAATATTCTTTAGTCTTTTTTTTTTATAATTAATATCGGAAAAGAAACACTTGGCATACTGCTTCTGTTTAAGGAAAAATTATATGAACAATAAAAGATGAATATATTTTTTGCGAGAAAAGAGAAACAATAACTCTCTTCATATTATTTTCCAAAAATCATGTAGATTACTATTCAAAATTAGTAAAAAATATATGTAATGTAAGGTAAAAAAAAAATTAAGGAGTTGTGTAATTGTTTAGAATTATAGATTAAAGTTGTTAAATTAACTTCGAACAATCCGAGAAAGGTGTATTTTGCTCCAACACATATAGTATTTTCCTTAGTGTCTGCTAGTGATTTAAATATATATATATATTTTTGCATGATTTACAGTGCTTTTTCTACCCGCGTGTTTACTTTTAAAATAAAAAAGCTGACAGACTTTAAACAAAACTTGCATATATTATCTAATATAAAAACTTCATTTTGTTTAAAGTTTATATCTGCATCAGTTCTAATATGTATTTTAAAAAAATCTATAAATATGACTGCCAATCGGCATTTGAGAATGTATGTATAGGAGAATGCATTCTTTCCTTTCTTTAACACTCTATTTGATGTCAAGAATTGAGCCAATTTTTTTTTTTAGCTGATTGACACCAAACATTTTCCAGAGCATCACACTTTTATTTTTATCAACATTAATTTTTATAAGTTTTTGGTTAATATTAAAAATTTCCTAAGAACGTAAACTTATAAAGGCTAATTTCTTACAAATATCTAATCTGCTCCGCTGCAGTAACTGTTGTCCGAAAAATAAAATAAAAAATTGTCTGTGATTTACACAGTATTTTCTGCTTGGTTTCTTTTAAGGTTTGTCTTTCTCAAAATAAGTTCATGCCACATAATGATCAAACCTCAACTTTGCAGGCTATCTAAAATCTGTTTTATTATCTGATAAAACAAAAGTATAGGAAAAATTCCTAAAAAGATTACTCTGCTTATTTTGAAAAAAAAATTATGCAAATGTTTAAAATTTATAAGTTTTAACTATTAATTCACACATTTAAAAAAAATAATGCTAATCAAATGTTAGAATTTTTTTCTTCTAAATTTTAGGTCGGTACTGTAATTGTAACAGGATATTTATATAAAAAAAATAAGAATTTTAATTTAAAATTTTATTGCAATATTTTATATTTTTAAAATATTAAATATATTATTTTTGGAAATGTGAATAAAAAATTAACTATAAAAGAAATTAGAATATTTTGTTTATCCATTCTAGAGCTGGACTTTCCATTGTTAAGTCTGAAATAAAAATGTCTAAATAACAATTCAATTTAAACAATTAATTTTTAATAAACGTAATTATTTTTGGTTGAGGGAGTTATTGATGAAAATGATTATAGGCAGTAATATATTTTGTTGAGGCTGAAGATGGAATTCAGGAGCAGCTTTCTTGCCTCTAGGTTCTAAGAGTATGTTCATTTATTTTAAATCATGTCATTTATCTCGGTATGATGTATAAAAATGTTTTTAAAAAATCCACAAACTTTGATGTAAATCGTTTTTCTATCTTTCTAAAATTGGATGTTTGGTCAAATACACAGAATGACTGTTTTTTAACTACAAAAATTTATCGTGACATGGGGAAAGACTGATGTGACAGATAAAAATTGGCATGATGTAATAAATGAATGATCCCTAATGTTAAATACCTAATATTTTTGAATTGCTTTAAAAACTTATGGGCAAATAGTTTTATTCCATTTTTGCATTATAAAAGATTAATAAAGTGAGTTAATAATTTAAGTAAAACATTATCTTATGGCGTAGGATTCAAGTAAGAATTTTAACATACATCTTGTACATGTGTATTATGCTTGTAATATAAGTATTTAAAAAAAAATCTGATATATTTTTACTATGAGACTACAGTAGAACACTCATAATATAAAATGGTCATTGTTATGAGTAACAAATATTACGAGGTAATAAACCGATTGGAACCATCAATGGCAGTGTCCATTATTAAGAAGGCCTATTGTTCTATTACCTTTTCACCTCTCGTACCATTTGAAACAGATCAGGGTGGTAACATAACCTGGAAAACCGGGAAATCAGGGAATTGTCATGGAAATTTTTTATTCTGGAAATATCAGGGAAATTTTCGAAAATTCACAAAAAATCAGGGAAATTTTCAAATTCGGATCATTAAACAGGCAATTATCCTCCCTTATGCACTCTATTCTGGGTAATTTAGTTGTCAATATTTCCTTTTAGTTTTGAAAAAGATTTTTTTAAAAAAAGTTTGGTTATGCACAATTTCATATTTTTAGTTTTATTTTTGTAAAAACGTGAACCACTGCTAAGAGAGCAGCAAAAGCAAAGTGCATTGGACTTTGAAATTGTGAGCAACATGTGAGGGGCTAATGAATGTGATTTATTGAAGATTGGAATAGGAAATAGGAAGCATATAAAACATTTAAAATTATCTCCAAAAGAAATAGTTGGAAAAATTTGCATTCTTTGCTTACAGAGAACATGATTAATTACTATTATGGCTGCCACAATTGTATAATTTGTGTATCCATAAATTATTATTTTAACTGACAATAAGTATTGCTTATAAATTTTTATTTATAATGCAGTAAATTTATTGTATTGTAGCATAGGATACTTTGTTTTTATACAAAGCATATATTTCTACGTTTCTTAATGTAATTTTAAAGTCAGGGAAATTTTGTGACACCATCATGGAAGTCAGGGAAATATCAGGGAACTTTTTTTCCAGAATTTTGTTGCCACCCTGCAGATTGTCATGTCCGAGTCTTATTTAACGAAATAGGGATTCTTTATGGCATGTTGTTTGATCTGTACTTCAGGTTATGACACTAATAGTGCCTTTTGAAAAAAATTTTAAATCATACATTTTGGAATCCATTTCTTTGACTCATTAAAATTGCCTATATGGTACCATCTCCAAGAAGCAACCAAAAACTTATAAGTGATAAACCTGGTTCGAATTTCTAAATTGATTGATGATTTGGTGCATTATATGTATCAGCCTGTTTACTACAATTAATTATGGGAATATTGACATGTTTGTTTGTATAGAAGCATGTGTAACATCTTTTTTTTAATTATAAATATTAAAAAGTTTATTAAAAAATACTGAACATTTAGTTGTTTAACAGAATATCTCAGCATTATGTCCATTCTAGAACAAGTTAAATATAACATAGTTATACAATCATTAAATATTGTAAGTGGTATATTTGAACATTAACTTAACTTGGAAAAAATCTGTCCTGTTTCTATTCCCAACAATCAAAATGTGCTTATTTCTATTTTGATTCCAGGCCTGCTTTTGAAAGAGTCTAGTATGAGTAAGGATGACAATAACTTAATCAACATTAATTTTTCTAACAACCTCTTTGGATGATTTGTATGTTGGATTCTAGAGATCTTAATTAGTAGTAGTAATAGGACATAAAAATAAGTGTTGACCTTGCAATACAATTCCAATAAGAAAAAGTTTCAAACTGTTGTTAATTTTTTTTTGTTTTTACAATTCTTTAAATCAATTGAATTTTGTAAATTTATAATTTTGTGTTCCTCATATGTAAAAATTTCACAAAATCCAGAACACTTCATCTAAAAAAAATATTAAAGCAATATAGTTATTATTCTGCTTATAATTGCGAATAGACAAATCTTCACAACTCTTTTATCAATTATAAAATTGGATGCAAATGAAGAGGATTTTTTGTATTTTTTAAGTGGGGTTATAGAAAAAACATATGCAGAATAAATTAATTATAATGTAATAAGCAATACAATTAACCTAGAAACAATTTTTGAAAATTTTAAGTTTGTTGACATTTTTAAGGTTTTCTAAATATTATTTTAACCAACATTTTATTATAAAATACTAATTCACTTAATATTAAATTATTATTCGGTACACTGACTTTTTAACTTTAATAACTTTTAGACAATCAACTTAAATATTTAAAGAATTGAAAAGTTCATTAAAGTTTTCCCACTATTGTGTGGTATTTTAATCAATGTTGGCTATATATAAATAACAAGTTAGTATTTAGTTTGTATTGTATCTATTAAAAGATTGCCAGACAAAAAAGTTAGTTAAAAGTTTATTCCTTTTAACAAATCTCATGCAAAGTAAAACAATATTGTGTATATCGTCTTAGTATAGTATTTTATAATTTGATAAACTGATTATAAATAGTTTTTTTATAAGGGTCTACTTTATTGAAATCAAGATCACAACACCTTATCTTACTTTACTATCATTGTATCAAGTTATGGAATGAGAAGAACAATAATAGTTCACAAAAAAAAAAAAACTTAATAGATCAGAATGCTGGGTATGTCGAAGACATCAAACTTTGGTTATGCGTTTTCTGCAAAATAAATCTCCAGAATATTTTTTACCTTTGTTTTATGTATTTTAATATGAGCTTTTAAACAAAATAACACTAAGAAAATACATGAAATTTTTACTATTTTGTTAACTATTGCAATTTTTTTATTCCAAACATGAAATTTTTCAAGTAGGGACATGATCTATGGACTGTTTTTAGTTACCACCCCGTAGACTTGAACTAAAAAATTCAAAATGCCTTATTTACATTAAATATATTTTTAATTTGTGATTATGCTTGTAATAACTTTAATTCATCTTATTTATACATGCTTTGAAAAGAAATATTGCCAATGGAGAATGAACTTGAATCTTATTTCTTTTTGCACCTAACATTGCAGGCCAAACCGGAGTGCCTTCATTTGGCAGTGCAAGTTTGAGCACTGCAACAGGTTTTGGAAGTGATACTACTGCTCAAAGTCAGTTTGCCTTGGATAATCAAAAGCCCTTTCAACTTCAAAAGCCCCCAGCTGGAAATAAAAGGGGGAAACGCATCACAAGTACATAGACCAAATGGGTCCTTTTTTTAAATTGTTTTTGACTTTTTATTTATATTCACCGTTGTATAATAGTTGAGTTTTGTATGAATGTATATTGAAACGGCAGTGATGTATTTTACATAAAATAAAGCAGTTCTCAAGCTTATATGCTCATATATAATTATTCATGTGATTATTACATTAACAAGAAAAATTAAATATGGCTAGGCATTATTTATTAATAATTATAAAATTTATTAAAATTAAAACTTTGAAGAGAATACAATTTACAAGTTTAATCTAAAGTTTCAAGAAGACATACTTGTAGTACAGGAACTAACATTAGGTATGCATCTTGAATATATTTATTACTGTTGGCAGCCTAAAAGTAATAAAAATAAATAAATATGTACATTTTAAATTTAATAATTGCATGGAATACAGATAGAAATATACTTCAGAATGAACATAATATAATTTTGTTTTATGTTTGTGCAATTTAGCAATATATACAAATTACTAGAATTTGAATTTCTCTAGTTTTAAGTACGTGTAACCAGATGAGAAAACAAAGTAATTTTTAAAGTAACAATCTTATTTATAGTAAGATTGTTTTTATGTTTTAGACAATCATACAAAAACATGAAAATCATTGGAGTTCAAAAGAAAATTTAACTCTAAAGTCAGTGTTTTAAAAATTTATATATTTTCCATAACTGTTGGTGGGAAAAAATTAAATTTTCTATATTAGAACTTTAGTAAACTTCAAGTTATATTTACTTGATATCGAAAACTAGTAATATTATAATAATGGTACAGGAGATTATGCTGGATCACTAGTAATCCAATGAATTTCATATACACTTTAAAAATATTACTTTATCTTTAGTTGTACTTTATTATTTTTAAAGAATTTATACATCTATTAGTTTTCTGAAAAGACTGCCTTTAGAGTATATTAATAATTTGCATTACTTAATTTATAATCAAGAGAATCTTATAACACTTACTTCAACATAAAGATTAGTTGCCATAGTTGTAACATTTAAATCTTCTGAACTTGCTGCGTTTTCATCAAATTTCTGAAATAAAAAGTCACTCGGTTATCTTGCTTTTACACATACTATTGTTAATTTCTTATAATTTTTGTAAGTATCATTTTTTTTTTTCCCCATGAAATATTTTGGTTCAAGTAACAAGTTTTTAAACGACTTACTCTTCAATTTATCGACATTGTCTTGTTTAAAAAAATCATTTTATAAGCGTGATAACCCTTTATATTAAAATATACTAAAAAAAAAATTAGTTTAGAATTGTTGATTTTTAGTCAATATATTTAGTGTGAAACCACACCTCGTGAGATTAGAGAGGTTGGTTAGTTGAATTAACATTGCACTAAAGCAGCATAATGGGCTATTGGTAATTGATCTGGATCTACCTATAAGGGAACACAGCCTCTTAATTTAGAACTTTGGTCAGATGATGAGTATAACATCCGAGTTCAAACTCCATATGAAGACCAACTCTTGGAAATTTCAGCTAGATATTGAACCATCTCCCTTTATACAATGAGACTCGGTAGCCTTATGAGGACTCGAAACCTTCTATCTTGAATCTAATGCCTGCACAAAACAAGCTATCAGAGCCTTGTGAGATTAACAAGGGAAATAATTTTCTTGTTTTATATGAATGTATTGGTTATGTATATTATCACATGTATGTGCAAGGATATTGTAAATAATCAATATACAATTTTTGTGGTGAAATACTTACATCCATAGCTTCCAAGCATTTATGATATTTAGCTGAGACATTGTTGACTTCAATGCACATAACTGTTGTCAAACTAAAAAAAATAAATGTTTAAAAACTAATAACATTTACATTTTTTTTAAAGTAGACTTCACAAACTGTTAATTACCCAGTCAGGTTAGTTACACAATGTTCGACATCTGGTTGCAACCTTGATTGAACAATAATAAGCTCAGAAACCTTGTGGAATGTTTCGATACATTTGGCTGTAAACTCTGCTAAGCTGCAAATTGCAGAACGATAAACTTCCTGAAAGAGATTAATAATTTTATTAAGGTTTAGGATAGTTACTATAATAATATGACCTAGAGCATCGAATTAAACCAATTAACTTATTTCAATGCATTTAGGTTAAAACATATTATTTGGAGAAAATAATTTACAGATTGATTGAAATTATTTACAAATGTGTACATATATCTAATATTACATACATTCAGATAAATCAGACAACTATACCTTTGTTTCAGTTTTAGAATCTTCTGTAATGCTTTCATATTTGGCTATGTCATCATTTATCTGCCTTTGAACCTAGAATAATTACATATTGAATCACACCCAATTTAATTTTCAACTTATTTTACATGATGAAAATTTAAAAACTATAGCTTACTTTTAATATATTCTCTACATTTACAGGCAAACTTAATTCTAGAGTATGTTTTTTGAAGACAGTTTCGAAATCTTCAAAGTTTTCACAATCTGAAATAAATATATGCTGTTACTTTATTAAGGTAACTGTTGAAGTATATGTTAAAAGATAACTTTAAATAGAAGTCCTTAACTAGATATCTACTTTTCCCATTTTCTAAAACATTTTATTATTTATATTGGTCATTTCAGTTATAATTCCAAATAAGCAACACATTGTGTTATCTAAATCATCATATTCTTTAAAAACTCTAAATTATTTTTACATAAAAATAATCTTTACTATTTTTGTAAATGCACTTTTAGAATACAGAGACAATTTTAATTTAAAATAATCGTTCATGACATTTAATTTGTTTTTCAGCAACAAAACACATATTTAATAAGAAAAATATTCTTTTCAAAATACTTTAGTATGATACAAACAATCATAAAACATTGTTTAAAAACTCATAAATAATAATAGACTGACCAGACAAATCATCAACAGATGGTATATTTTCACAAATTGACTTGATTTCTTCCAATCTTTTCTTAACTTCCATGTTCTTGGAATGTCTCATAAGAAGCCTTTGCAATTTAACTTGACTTTGGTTAGAAAGCATTTCTAAAGCTTCGAGGTGCGCCAAACCTTGCTTCTCATCAAATATCTGACTGTAATGAATGGCATCTCTCTGTAAACCGTCTTTTTGATCCTGCTCCTCAGCTTTAGCTCGAGCCTCCCTTAGTAACTGCATGATAAGATGTAATCAATAATATGCACAGCATACAGAATTTTATATTAAAAAGCTTATTTGAAAAATTAGTAGGGATGAAATGGATATCCGGTAACTATCCGGCTGCTTTTTAACTACCCGATATCCGGAAGTAAAAAAGCCGGATATCCGATTTCCATGCCGGATACCCGGATGAATAAAACATCCAAGATTTTATTTTGTGGCGATCAATTTTCTTTGTTCTTGCTTTAAGTATTTTCCTGAAAATTCTGCCAATGTATTCACAGTATGCAGATTCTCCCTTTAACCAATAGAAATTTTAAAAAAACCACTTTTTTCAAATTTTTAACTTTAAAATTATATTTTTAACGAATGGATATGGTGGAGGGTCATCACATCTCACAACTAATATAAAGTTAAATTAAAACAAATTTCTCAAAAATTTAAGCAAACTTGATGTCGTCATGTTTGGAATGAAAGGGTATATGGTAAAATTACAATTATTCAGAAATTAAGTGTAAAATGTACAAAACTACGACCATTGCTAGCAGCACCCTAGAACAACCCTTTGTAAATAAAAAAGTTTTTTGAATGTTTATTCAATTTTGGTATCACTTTAAAGATAAGGAATTGGGAAATATTACAAAATAAAAAAATATTTAAAATTTTTTGACCGATTTCCGTTTTTTCTAGTGTGTATGAGAAGTTATTTTCATAAAAAATAAACTGTCAGATACCCGGCAAAATCCAGTTCGGATATCCGATATCCGGTTTGTAATGCGCGCCGGATATCCGGTATCCGGCAAAACCACTATCCGGTTCATCCCTAAAAATTAGTTATGTGATTTAATTATTGTTATTATTAAGTGTTGGAATTTAAGATTAACATACTAAAATGATAGAACTGATAGGATATAAATTATAATACATTAACTAGTCCATTGTCAGGAGAAAATCATACTGTTTGTAGAGTATGATATTTTGAGGTTTTTGCAACAAAATAGAAATAAATATGAACTGAATGTTAGGCCAATAATGGAATGATTGAATATACTACAAAAAACAGGACAGGGTGGCAACAACATTCTGGAAAAAAAGTTCCATAATGGTGTCACAAAAATTTCCCTGATTTTACAATTACATTAAGAAATGTTGCAATACATACTTTGAATAGAAACAAAGTATCCACACTACAATGATCCAATAAATATATTGCATTATAGATGAAAATTTATAAGTAATACTTATTGACAGTTAAAATAATAATTTATGGATACATTACAAATTACGCAATTGCGACAGGCATAATAGTAATTAAAAATGTTCTCTGGAAGCAGATAATTAAAAAAAATTAATTCTTTTTTCGAAGCGAATTTTTTTAAATGATTTATTTTGTAGATAATTCTAAATGTTTTATATTTCCTATTCCAATCTTCAATAAATCAGATATTGCCTACAATTAAAGATACAATGCACTTTGCTTTGGTTAACACTTTTATAAAAATAAAACTGTAATTATTAAAATGCACATAACCATGCTTTTTTTTAAATTCTTTTTCAGAACTAAAACGAAATATTGACAACTAAATTACCCAGAATAGAGGACATAATAGACGATAATTGTCATTTTAATGATTTAAATTTGAAAATTTCCGTGATTTTTTGAAAAATTCCCTGATATTTCCAGAATTAAAAATTTCTGTGATAATCCCTGATTTCCAGGTTATGTTGCCACCCTGCAGGATATCGTATTTAATGCTAAAAAATATGAAAATAACAATAAAGAAATGTACATTAGGGGCATTTTGACAATGTTTATTCATACATATTTTTAAAATGTTACGCTTGTAATGTCTAATGAGAACCATATTGCAAACTACAAACTCTAGGACAATTGATTTAGTTCTTTAGAGAGTTATTTATTATTAGACAATTGATTTATTTTTTTAGAGGGTTATTTATTATTAGATAATCGTATTTATTAATTTAATTCAAAGTGTGTGAAACAATTTTTAAGTCTGTAGATCTTAATAATACTAAAATAAAAATAATAACCTGTAAAACCTACCATCTTAATTGTATTCAGACAGACAAATTGAAAGATTTATGTTTTTGCAATATAATTTTTATTTTTTAATATTAAACAGTTACTTTTACTTAATTATCAATAAAGTAAACAAAACATATTTCCATAAACTTAGTTATTATAAAAAACCTAGTTAAGTATTAAAGGGATTTTTTTAAGCACTGAAGAAAAGCTATTGTATATGTATAAAATCTGTATTAATAACAAAATTCATTAATATGAACCAAACAAAATATGACAATAAATATGTTTTAAATATTTAAAAATCTGAAGTTACCAATGTACCTCTGCAATATTAACTTTATTATCAGAAAAGACAGCACGTTTTTTTCTTAGTCCTGGATCCCCTTCTGTCAGCATATCCATTGTTTTCTTCCCAATAAGTTCTAGTGTATCAAGTCCACCAAATAACACTTTTGATCCCTAAAATAAAAATGAAATACAATTAGGCATATTTAAAGCTGTGATTTAATACAAAAACTTTCAAATTGAACAACTCTGAATAGTGTTATACAAACATTAAAAATAAAAAGTCAAAGTGCATTATAGTCTGAGACTATTGAACAAAAGAAATAGTTAGGAATTCACTTTAAATTGGTAAAAAGTCCAAAGCCCTTTAACCCTCCGACGCTCATGGATATGATATCATGTCCAGGGATGTCCAGTTTTTCTAGCAATGCAACCACTTTTCAAATTCATAAAAATACACCATTTTAGAATATTTTTTCAATTTAAAAGTTTGAGGTACAACTTACATGCTATCTCCTTACAATTAATTTAAAAAAACTAAATTATATAAAATAGCTTGCTCATGAAACATTATTTAAATATCCAAGTAGGGAAAACAACTATACAATTGCAAAAATCGTGTAAGCGTCAGTGAAGTCACAAGTCTAATAGTCATTCATATATTTGAATAGTGTGACCCTAGGGATATTACTATCAAAGAATATTTCTAATTTATTATACTAAACTTTACCTTTTAGTATATAAAATGGTGACTAACAAGAATTTGTAAAATTTATTATAGTAAAATAAGATTACAGTAATTATAAAACTATAATAAATATAAAGTTTAATGCAAGTTGAAAAAAAAACCAAGTTTACATCTTTATTTACTTACTGTATTTTCAAAAACTTTTGTCCATGAAGATACATCAGGTAGGTATCCTGCTTTAGCATCATTTTCATTTTTTGTCTCTGTACTTGAATCATCTTCTATATTAACAATAAAATTATCATAATTTACACATTGTAAAGCCTCGGTTGTAAAATTAATATGTTTAAGATATTTACATATTACAAAATATAAATCGATTAAAACCTTGCAAAACAAGAGCAGAATATGCAAATAAAAGAGAAAAACTGAATGTATAAGAAAAACATCAAGAACTAAAAATAATTTACTTTTATTTTCACTCAATGCTGTGGCAAGGTCTTCAGGTGCTGGAGCTCCTAAACTGCTTTCTACAGTCTCGAACACAGTTTCAATGCCCTGAGCTAAAAAAGGTTATGCATTTTATAAGCACATATAGTAAAATAACTTTTGATAGCAGTCTTAATGCTGGACAAAGTTTGTCTTAAAACAAATTATCTTTCTGTAAAAATGCAATAAAAGGAATAGCTTTTTTATTATTATTATTATGAAAGGATCTTGTGACCAGGATACAAATTTTTTTTTTTAAAGTAGCCTTTACGTTATGAGTGGAAGTCTTTTCCAAAATCTATTCAGTGATCTTCTATCGATTAACAAACGGGTAAATAAGAGGAACAGCAGATGGAATGAAATATCATTGATGTTTAGCAGAGAAAAATTAACATAAGTATTGTGCAACAATTTATCACGCAAGGACTTTTTGTAAGGATATCCAGGGAAAATACCTATTTTTTTCTGGATTATCAGCAATCTACCTATACAAATCTTATCAAGATCAGGTTAGTACTTCTGGGGTTATTGATAAACAAAACAATAACTCTATAAACTGTTTACATTTCCACACAATGTATATACTATAGAATTTCAGAAAGATATTCCAAGGTAAAATTACTATGTCTATAAAAAGTTTAATAGCATGTATAAAAAGCCTTGTACTTGTCTAAGTAAACGAAAAATTAACCTCACATTTATTTCCAAGTTTCCGTATTTTATTAAAACTCTACACCGAAAGAATTTAGTAGGAAAGAAAAATATTAAAAGGAAATTTCTTTTTAAAATCTGTTTACTTAATTTATTATCATTATTATTTTAATACTTACTGACTTGGTTTGAAAAGGTTGATACAGATGAAGCTGCTGTAGTTAGTAAACTGGTTCCCCAACTACTAAATCCCCAGGAAACAAATTGCTAAAAAAATGCCACAAGAAAATAAGTCACAATCAAGTCAAAGCATGAAAAAATACACTTAATATTAAGCTAAATGTACTGCCTTTTTCTTTCTTCTATGTTAATGCTTTCTTTCTTCTATGTTTAACCTTTAGAAGGCGGGTGTTTGATTTTAACATGGGAGTTTGGTCGAAATCTCGGCCACCCACCTTGTAAAGGTTAAAAATATTCCAGAAGTCTTCACTATTAGTAGGTGGATTAGGGTTTAATGGTGCAAAGGCCATACTGCTCTATCTAAATATTAAGATGAGATAAAAATATTTTTAATACCTTGGTAGTGTTTTATTCGTTTATTTTTTCGTGAGTTATAATTAGTATAATCTGTATATTACCTAAAATTTAAAAATATATCCCAATTATAAATTTAGCTGAAGAAATACCTTTTTAAACTAATCATCTACAAAAATGAAAGGTTAATTCTGAAGAACACTGTGCCACTACCAAATGGGATATTTGGCGACAATTGGTAAACAATAAAGTTTATATTTTGAAAACCCTAATTGATGACATGCATAATAATATCATGATTTATGGCAATCGTAAATATTATTATCAAGTAGTGAAAAAGTGTTATGCCATTCTATGCACTGTGTTTGAATGTCATGGTTGAGTTCCCGACTTCGCAGTGGATGTGTATGCTACAGAAGTGTATTTTAATAGTAAATATTTTCGTAAGTTGGAGGTGGAAGGTAAACCTGCCATCCTAGATGGGTCTTCGAATTTGGATTGCTTGGCAAATGCTTGTTGCTGCCCGAAATATGGAAAAGACATGGAGCTTGCCTCGTAGTAGGATGTTTCCGATGACTTTTGATATAACCGATTGCTCATAGGGGATACCAGCTTTGATCCTTAGTAGTTGGAAGAAGAAAACCAATATTGCCCAGGGCAATAAATTGAGGTTACAAATCAGAGACATTAGTGTATAGCACATGCATTTAAAACTTTTAATGTTGTCATATTTCATGGATTAATTGCATAATTGTTGAATCAGAATAATCACAATAGCCCATTCTGCAGCACTAGTGCGACGTTATATAACCAACCACCCAGCCATTATTTTGATTTGGCAACAAAAAAAAAAGTCACTTTGGCTTTGGTGAAAAAAATTTTTAATCGTGTCAAGCGACACTGTGTACTAGAAATTTACCAAACGAAATAAGTCTAGGTATATATGTAGTATAGGACATTTGACAGAATTTCTCCCTGCATCGCGTTTGGCGCCAAGTTGCCAGATATGGCAAAAAATCAGGGCGACCGTGAAAGACAGATTAACCAAATAAATTATTAGTCTTAATAATAATACAAACCGGCTGAGGAGGCTCCTCACGCAGAATATTAACCAAATCGGACGCTTTTTCCTTTTCAACAGAAGCTTCTTTAGTAAATTGGCTCTTTTGTTGCTTTTTCTTTTCAATTCGCAACATAACTCGAGGCTTTTCTGGCTGAAATTCAGGGTCCGCACATTGTTGGTCAGTTTGTTTCTCAGGTACATTTTCTGCTGCCGCATTGGCCGGTTCACTCTCGTGCCCACCTTGACTCTGTACGTTTGTATCTTCTTTCGTATTTGTGACCTCTTTGGGTTTTATTTCAATGTCTTCAACAGAAACAATTTGTTTATCATTTCTTAATTTATCAACGGTTTCGTTCAATTCTACATGATCATTTTCTTTCAGAACTTCTTTATCAACGATTTCGTCCAATTCTAGATGTTCACTTTCTTTCAGAACTTCTTTATCAACGGTTTCGTTCCCTTCTACATGTTCACTTTCTTTCAGAACTTCTGTATTTACTGATTGATCAGTACTTCTGGTTCTGTTTGGCTTGTCTACTTGGCATTTTTTAACTTCAGAAATAGTTTCATTCACCACTTTAGAGGGTTCTGAAGTCTGGTTACGATTGGAAGAGACTTTTTTTGCGCATTTTTCCGACTCGGCATCTTTTTTAATATTGGAGGCGAATTCAGCATCTTCATCTGCACTTTCAAAGTCAAGATCACTGTCTGTTTCAGACATTTCAATTTTCAATGTAACACAGTTTAAAGTTTCTAATGCAGATATTATTCTTCCTATTTAAAGAACGATTTAGAAGCAGTCAACTTATTTGGGAGATAATTGCAACTTTTTATCGAAACAACTTATAAGAATGCTTTTCAAAGTGTCCAGAAGACTTTGAAGATATATAAAACATTCTATTAAATACTGAATTTATATTAATAATTTAGAAATAATATATGTAACTACGTCAACAAACCCACGTCACATGCACAACGAAACAAAACAAACTGTGATAGCAGTTCAAACATTGCCAGTCTTTTTGTAATTAATAATTTTTATTTAACAAAAACCTTCACATTTAAAATATATTTTTCTCATAAATTTTTAAAAAATCTCAAAAACTAGTGTTTGAATCTAAATAAAACTCATTAATATAATTTGTCTTGAAGAAAATTAAAATTTGTTTAACTGTTTGAACATAACTTTAACCTTAACTTTTCACCATTTTTGTCAACAAACCAAAAAAAATTCAACCAGTACAGTATATAACATAAAGTAAATAATAAGGTTATTTTCTTTAAAATATGGCCTCATCTTCAAGTGTAAGTTTAAAATACATTCTTCACATTTTTTTAAAAGTATTTCTTTGAATTTCAAAGGCATAGAAATATATAGTTTTCTTATAACGATACATTAATACTCATTTCCTTTTAATTATAATCACCGATTGTAATAAAGCTGAGACAGACTAGTTCCGTATTTTGCTGTGATATTAAAGTTTTTCTTTCTTAAATCTGCTATTTTTGGCAGCTACAAGTATTAAAAATGTAAAGTGAATTTGTACTCCTTCACATATTGGTGTTTTAAAAATACTTTATCCCTGTTATGTTGTCAGGCATCAAGTAATAACAAATCAAGACGACCTTTGAGTACATTTAACCTAACATTTATAGGGAATAGTGAGTCCTAGTTATTTACTACCTCTCGGAACATAGGTGTAAAAAGTGGAAAACATTCCTCGACTTGACCATAACTTTGACTGCATACTTTAAATGCATAGAAAGTTATATAAATACTGTAGTAAACCTCATTCACAAATTGATATCAATTTTCTAAAGTAATTGAGGCTTAGGAATATTCAGCAACAATTTGTTCCAATTTTCAAATATGTATTTAAAGTATAGCGATGCAGCCATGTACCAAAGAAACATTTGCAATAAAAAAAATCCTTACTTTCTGAAAAAAATTCTTATTACTTTAACCATACTTGAAATTAAAGACAGGATTTATCTGAAAGCTGAAAAATAAAAAATAAGTCCATCACAAGAATACAAAATTAATTAAAAGAAATCGGAATGAAACCAGAGCTTTACATTCCTTTAGGCGTATTCTACACGAACGAGTAAATCACGATGAGATTCCCGGTGATTCGAGAAATCATACCACATGGCATGAATTCTCCAATTACCGAGAACCTCATGCATGTTTTACTCGCTTAGATAGAATGGGCCTTAAACTCTTTCCATTTAAATTTATACTTCTCAAATATGTTTTCCTGATAACAAGAAAAATCAGCTACTTAATACTTTATTTTATGCAACGCCATTTGATCTACTTTATATTTTACTGAAGAAATTACACAATCGTTTTTGTTTTACACCCATTAGATACTAGCTTTGAGAGAAAATACTGACACCTATAAACTAACTAACATTGTCACTTGAGCAATGCTTCCAATAAAACACAAATTCGACACCTAGGTTGTTTTTTCTATGAGGTTCATAATAAACAATTGAAATCCCTTATTCTGCTAACATATAATCAGCGGAAAAATAGACCTGTATATAAACACTTAATAAGTCCAAAATAAAAAAGTTTTATCTTTAAAAATTATTGAAGTACGACAGCATTTTTTTGGACAAATCAAAATATTTTTGTTGTAGCTGTGTTACTATGAAACATAACTTAAGCATCTGATATGTCTATCTATTTGTATAATTAAAAAAATATTATTTGTAATTAAATTACCTATGCAACGCAAGCCACTTTTAAATATTTTATACTAGATTCATTATTACCCAATTATTTTGTGTGTATTCTTGGAATTTGTATTTTACAATATGGTTGAAGGATTGTTGTTTAGTTTTGTTACATAACATTAATTAAAATTTATTTATAATTATATTTGTAAGTGCATTTTATTAAATTACAATTTAACCAATTTCAGAGACCAGATGATTACCGTAGAAAATGGGACAAAGAAGAATACGAAAAACTGGCACAAGAAAAGTTACTGGAAGATGAAGATGATGACTTTGATTTGGATTGGAAATCGGGTGATAAGGGACCTCCCATTCGAAGAGAGTTTTTAAAACCAAGAGACTACAGAGTAAGTAAACATTTACTAGTTGTATTGTTGTTACTTTTTAAAGTACTTTCAAGTAAGAAATATAATATTCTTTGTATACAGCAAATTAAAATTAAGAAACATTTTTAGTGCCAAGAAATAGAATAAAACAATAAGATTTCGATGTCTTCCTACTTTATATGTTCTATCCAATATTACCTTGTTTGTTTGTGCAAACTTTATCATGAAAACGTGTTCCAACGTATTAAAGTTTTGATTGTTTGATTATTAAATAACTGGATTTGGTCTTAGTATCTTCAAGATTGCTTTATATTAAGGTCGCTTACCTTACTTTTTTGCTATTTTGAGATAGTAATGCAACTGACAAAAGTGACACTTTGAGAAAATAAATAAATTATATTTGCTTTATTTAATTTAACTGAAGAAAAAGATAAATGTTCAGTTTTTTTTCTGAGGTGGTAATATAAAAAAATATATAGTTTGATTGTGTATAAAATTGATTTTTGATTTTATATTTTACTTAACTTGTTCATATTAAATTTAATATTGATTTATTTGCATTATGCTTCATGCTGATATTATTTTTAAATGTCTAAATTATATATTTTTTTAATCATATATACTTTTGCATGTAACTTTGTTTTAACATCCTTATATAGGTTGACTTAGAATCAAAATTAGGGAAGACAACTGTCATTACAAAAACTACTCCTCAATCACAAACTGGCGGGTAAGCTTTTAGTTATCTATTTAGGGTTAAGCTATAAAAAAGATTGCTTTGATTTTGTTGATGCAAGAATTTTTTTTATTTATCACTAATGAACATTCATTAAAAACAATTCATTATTTTTATGCCTTAGTGAATTTTATGAATTTGATTTTACATTTACATACAGAGTTAGCATCCCTTTAGTTGCTTAAAGGGAAAAAGCATAGGCATTGCTCTATCACCTGCAGATTTCACTTGGTCAGTTCTATGGCATGGTAATTTCAAAAATAGATGAGCCACATACTACCACAACTTGTAGTATAATAATAGCAAAAGTATGCCATTCTAATTTGTAGGGGTGGATTCAGATTTTCAAATTGGACAAAGTTGTTTGTATGTGTAACCTGAATAAACTTTCCTAAACCACCAAATGCTAAAAGGAACCTATGATTGAATAAAGGTGTGATGGTAGGTAGAAATAAGGGAGGGAAGCTATGATCCTTATGAAGAAATATATGCCTTAAGAAGAAATGCTACACTTTTAGAGCCACACTTCACAATGCAATGGCATAGTAATGAGATGATAACTTCTGCGTAAAATCTTTTAAGAATTTGACGTTAAGAGCTCATTGGAATCCTCGAATTGAAATCTACATACAAGTTAATTGGGGTTGGTGAAAAACAGTTATTTTAATTTGAAGAAAATCAAACATGTATGGTTTTTCAGTCATTATAACAATGCTACAAACTTTCACAGGGCTCTTTTAGAAACTTAACAACAAGTGACTTTCCATTGCCGTGCTTTACAGCATCAATGTGTAATTTGCGATTGGAGACATGAATTGGACAGAATCTTTTGAGAGTTGAGTGGCCTCTTTATCAGTACTGGGAAAAGATTTTGAGTGTATATTTTTTTATTTTAGAAAATCATTTAACTTTTTAATATTTAACCTTTTAATTAATTTGATCGTTATTCTCCCATTTAATTGTATTATATTCAATGCTTGTGAACCATTTTTATTTTACTAATACATGTTTAAAATATGTAAATCAGTAAAAAGCTTATTTATTTATATGCACATGAAATAGTATTTGACTTAGTATTAGAAATACTGGTACTAGTAAAGTGAAACTACTATTTCTAGAAATTTAACTTTGGATCATTCCTTCAATGTTTCAGAAATAGGTTATGTAAAAAAATACATTTTGTGTATGGGTGAACTAGATTAATCCCAGGTAATTCCATTAAAAATATTGTTAGAGACTAAACTTTATTAACTTCTATTTTAGAGTTATTACTTTACAATTGCTCTTTTTTGATTACAGCATTCTTAAAAATTTCCATTTTTTTTTGTGTAATATACATCTGCAAATCTTATTTCTTGCTAACATTACATTATATAAGTATTTTCGATTTTCATGCAAAGTACTCAATACCTATTTGTTATAATAATTAATATTATATCAACTAACAATGTATTCCTTTGTTTAGTTGTTCTTTGTCACAACATAAAAAATATAACTTGTATTTTTTTTTAACAATTGAAGTAATTAGTTATTAGTTAAAATCTATTTAACATATTTTTTTTAATAATGCAAACTATTTCATAATAAGTTGTATATTTTGACAGATACTACTGCAATGTCTGTGACTGTGTTGTTAAAGATTCTATTAATTTTCTTGATCACATCAATGGAAAAAAACGTAAGTTTATATTTATCATTTGATTTATAAATTAAACTCGTATTTCTGAATTAAAATTAAGGATTGTGAATAAACTTTAAATTTAAATAATTAGAAGATTTATTTTATTGCTGATTTCAGATCAGCGGAATCTGGGTATGTCGATGAGAGTGGAGAGGTCCACTCTTGATCAAGTCAAACAACGCATGGAAATGAACAAAAAGAAGAAAGAAGAGAAGCTAAAAGAGTACGACTTTGAACAAAGAATGCAGGAGCTGAAAGATGAGGTGTGTATTTTTTAACGTTATTTTCTCTACGTATATCAGTACAGCATATTTTAATAATTTAATTAAAAAACTTTTGATCAATTTTCAAATCGATCAAACCAAAATCAAATTTTGATTTTCACTGCACAATATAAAAAAATATACAAATAAAATACTGTAGCCTCTCAACATAAAGACTTCTCCCGAAGACAATAACAGTAGTAAAAATCGTTGTATTGGATAATAAAATTGTATTGTATTCAAAGCTAAGTGTAGCTATTAGTATTATTAAAATATTCTCATTTGTAATTAAATTACCTATGCAACACAAGCCATTTTTCTTCTTTCAAGCCACTTTCCATCTTATTGGATTATTTCACCTTTAGGTGAAAATATCATAAGGTTTTACTTTATTTTATTATAATATTTGCTTTAATAAAGCTTAACCATGCTGAATTGCAAAATTTAATGTATAGAAAATTAACCACTTAAGACTGTGGTCCTGAGACTGTAATACATTTACTTTTTGGGAATCTATAGTAAAGTTTTAGGGTTTCTGCCATTGAAACTAGAAATTTATTCTGTACAAAACTTATTTTACTTTATGATTTGTAAAATTACTTAATGTCATTTTTGTATTTATATGCTGTTAAATTGAAATGCGATATTTTGATATATTTTAGAATTGAACAAAATTATACAACACATGTGAATTAATAATAATTCTGCGTAATATTATTTGCCTGTAATTTTGTTACCATTGTTTTTAATAATTAGAATTTAAATTTTTATTTATCACTCTTCACCTATTGTGAAAATTACAACACATGAATTGCAAGTAATCATTTTACCAATTTTTTAAATAAGTATTTTTTTAAAAATTAAAATACAATTTTTTATTTATCAGTCTTTTTTCATTGTGCTTGCAAATAATCAAAACTAAAAAAAAATATAAACTTATTTAAATCCAATAAAATATTATCTGAATTTTAATTTTGTTTCCAATTGCAATTTTGTAAAAATGGTATTGCATTTAAGTTATATATGTTCGTAATAGTATGTTAATTACATCTTCTCTTCTGAGGAGTGCGCAAAACATAATGAGAATTTTGCGAATTAACCGGGGGAGAAATATTAAAATACTTTTTCACAGGAGGATAAATCAAAAGAGTACAGACGAGAAAAAAGGAAGGAAAGGAAAAGAAAAGCTGTAGAGTCTATTGATGACGAAATTGATCCAGATATGGCTGCTATTATGGGCTTCTCAGGATTTACCTCTTCAAAAAAGTAGTTGTAAGAAGAATGTAATTCATGTAACTTTATTTGGTCAAAGTACTTTTTTTGTTGACCATATGTATATATTTGCTTCAAACTTTTCCATAATACTGTGAAATAAATGTATTTTATTTGTATTTTTGATCCTTATTACTTAGCTTAAACCAGGAATGCAAAATTGGCAACAATAAAAAAATTAATTAGGAAAATCTTAAGCAGAAATATTAGAAATGGTTCTTGATCTTGTTTTGCTTAGAAGTTCTAATTTAGTTTCAAAGTAAATTATTGGGATATTGCGTTTGTTATGCACACCTTGAAATGTGCAGGTAGGCTGCCAAGTGGTTGGTATTTATAGATAGAGAAATATGGCCTTTAAATACATTTTATAATATATATATATTTTTAAGTCATGTTCATAATAAATATGTCTGAAATTTCTTTTAAATTATCCAATTAATCGAAACAAACATTCCATCTATTTTTATTAATTCAACCAAGGGAATTTTGTTTCATGTACACTGTCTATATTTTATAATTTTTTTTTACATGTAGAGTACTAAAGTTATATTTTAAATTTCGTTTGTTAAATTAACGTCGCACTATTGCTACACATTGGGCTTTTAGTGACAGTTTAAGATTAATCCTGAAGAAAAGACATCTGCATATAGTTTTGTAACAATGGTCAGATGATAAGAACAACATCTAAGCTTAAACTCCACTCGCTGTGGAAATATATGTATGTTGCACGTGGCGATATATATATTTCACATCGAATTTAACGCACATCAGCCTCCTGTACACGGCGAATGTTTGGTCGGGCACGAGGATCGAACTTTTAACCCTCCGATTGTGTGCTTTCCACTTCCCTGCAATTAGGATTCAAACTATTCGAATGCGAGTCTTGTATAAAAATATACATTTTCTTACATAGCACGCATCAATCATCTGCTATTCATTTTCTAAAAAATAATAATATTTTTTGATGCCTGCTGGTTGCACTTGCCCCAGAAAGACGGGGCAATTTGTAAACAAACTCGTAATTCTGAACAATTATTAAATGATGAGGATAACTCCCGAGCTGATTTCTCTCTCTTCAGACTTCCTCATCACGACAAACGCGAGGACATTTGGTTTATACGTTTTCCAACTGCCTATTTCTGTCCTCGTATTGAGACTTATCACAACCACACACACACAGATTCATATTTGCACTTCATTATTTTAGAACCAAGGTCAGATGACCAGAAACACCCGAGCTGGCACCCCACGCCTTCAATAATCGTCGGGACTGGACCCCGATCAGATTTATCGTGCACCAGTCCCGTATACACGCCAGTATAATTTGTTGGATATTCTGGACGACTTTCTAGTATTTTTGTAGCTAGGACATTTGAGTGACGTCAGATTTAACTGTACCAGTCTGCTCTACAAAGTTGTCTTTGGTTGGTAGAAAATTATTTTTTCGGCCTAGTTCCTTTAGATGCTTTTATTTCTCCAATTTTGTGTACTTTGTGTGCAAAATGCAAAGCCACTTAAAAATATTAATGACATTAAAAAATATATTTACTTTTAAATTCATAGCACTCTTAGCTATAAAATTAATGTTTGTGGTTTAATGTTGTATAATTTAAAACAATCCTGTTATTTGTAGGTAAATGTGCTTGTAACTAAATGTTATGAAAACCAAGTAATAACATTCAAAATTGAAAAACAGGTTTTAATACAAAAGAGAAACAGTATTATACACATAATGAACATTTATCATTGACAAACGTATACAAATAACATTAACCTCCTTACTCAGGTTGGAAAATAAAAAGAAATTTTATTATTGATATGCATTTGAAAATGTGTATTTCAATATAAATAATATGGTAATGCACGTTTATTTTGTTGAACTATTTAATTACACAAGCATTTACAAAGAACATGGGAAATTTATTTGCATAATTTTTAAGTAAAGAATCAGCATATAGCTTAAATAATTTGGTTTATTTAGCAAAATCTTTCTTTTATTCAATGTTATTTAAATACCATAGTTATTTGAATAATGTATGATCTAAAGAAAAAATAATATGCTCTAATTAATAAGTCTAACCTTTGAAAAGTGCATATTAAAAATAGGTTATTAAGTTATTTTGTATGTTATATTAAACTTTAAAAAACAATTATGAAAAAATAAGGTACATAAAAATTATAAAGCCAATTGATATGTCATTCTTCTCCACAGTCATCATCTTTACACAGTGTATCATCCAGCAGCCCAAGCCCTGTTTTACGAGTTGGTGCCTGCAAGTAAAATTTGTATAATTAAACATTTTAAGTATCTTAAATAAATCCCATAAATTTTTTTAGTTTAAAATTTTATATAATCGATATTATTTTATCTAAAAGAATTTTTAATGTAATTTATGCATTGCATTGCATTTTATAGTTTTTGCGATATTTTTAATATTTGGTTTATGGATAAATAATATAACCTCATTTTCTTCTTATTTAAAATATACCCTTTTATTAAAAAATAAAGAGAAATAGGTTTGCTGTTTTTTTTTATAAAAAAATTAAATATGTTTGAAATGTAAAAGAAACATTTTTTCCCCCAGCAGACCCAAATTCGAAACTTTCCAGTCATTAATTTTTAATATTGCGAAAAATTTAAAGGCTTTCAAAACAATGTTCAAGAGAATGTAATTTTTTTTTTTTTTTTTTTTTTTGCACATTAACAATTTAAAATGCTGAAACTTTTTACGAAGATTCCCGTTCCCATGTCTAAAAGTTTCATAACTATTTATATTCTACAACTTTTTTCGTACTTTCCCTTTTCCCAGAGAGAAAAAAACATGGCATACACTTTTTATTCACCAAAAAGTTATGAGCAAATTATTTTAACTTGGAAATTTTTTATTAGTATCTAACTGCAGAACAGTGGCGGCTCGTGCACTACAGCAAGTACAGCCGGGCTGCACCTAATTTTATGAGTGTATTTTATAACTAAAATTAGATATTTTACTAATTTTCTTAACAGAAGATTAGAATTGGAAATTTCAACGGTAAGTAAAAATAATCTCCGATAAATAGCAAACCTGTTGCCGTAATGCAGAAATTCAGGAGGGAAAAAAACTCCATCCAATCAAAATTGCAGCCAAAAAGCGAAATTCGAAATCGGCTGCATCGTTGCCATGGTAACCTTACGTAATGACTTCCCTACATGCTAAAATGGAGGATATGACGACATAAATGCAGCCAAAAAGGATTTGTTCAACTCTGCTGTACTTGAGATTTTGATTAAATTTCGAAGAATCTCTCCAAACGGAAATAGTTTTCGATAAGTTTACACGTGTGTTGTTGTTTCTTTCCTTAAATTAATATTAAAATTGACCGATTCGCAAGTTTAAAAGAAAGGAGGATTGATTTCATTTTCAAAAAATAAGTAAAGTGTTTTCTATTTTTTTCACTTGTTATCTTTCTGAAAAGTTGAAAGGAAACTTTGATTTGTGTTTGAGTAATAAATTTTAAAGAATGTCCGTTCATGCATGGTTGTGGAAAGTGGCGGGGGGGAGTTACATGACGGCTGTACTAACATTTTCAACCACGGGCCGCCACTGCTGCAGAAGTCCTATATGTTATATTAATAGGCTAACAAAATAGATGCATTCAAACGAGCTGAAATTTTACACAAAAAGTTGATTCCTAAATAAAACAGTCATTGATATCGCAGAACATTGTCAAATACTGATACAAAGATCCATATTTAAAAAAATAATAAATAAATATTACGTCTCTAAAATTGAGATACTAATACGCAGGGCGAATTTAACAAACGGTTTATTGAATTAACCACTTTTGAAACCACCATTTAAACCAAGGATAGTGCAGAATGAATATATATATATATATAAGGTGTGCTCGTTCTCGCGCTGTCTGACGGAAGGCGGGGAGAGCAACTATTTGACGTTATAGTGACGCTTACCTTCACCTTCTGTGGGCGTGTCTAATGCTCTCGTTTGTGAGGTGCTGCCATCTGTTCGTTTTTTTTTTGTGAACTATTAAAAAGTGATAAGCTAACTTTATTTAGTTTTACTGCATTTTATGAGTTTAAATTATATTTTAAGGATTCCATTTAGTATGGAAAAATAGCAAAAGATTTGCTCAATAAATTAAGCGTATTAAAATAATATTAGCTGCCACGAGAGCATGTACATGAATTTTGAAAGAGTAAAATGGGGTAGGAAACATCAGGTCAATGCATTTGTATTGGAGATATTAAATGAGTTACAATTTCAATCAAGTAAAATACGGGGACGTAACAAAACAAGGACGGATTAGCAGTGAAGCTACCTGAACACAATTATTTACAGATATTTACATTATTTTGCTGTGCTTGAAACACACAGCCAATGAGAATGATCAAAAAACGATAGTAAGGCGGAGCAAAAATGACGTCAAATAGTTACTTTCCTTGCCCACTTTCAAAAAGCGAAAAACAAACACACCTTCTATATATAGTCTTCACTATCCCTGCATTTAAACGGTGTTTTTAAAGTTTATACATAGAGAGAAAACTAAATTGTGCTCTTTATTTTTATCTTTACTGTTAGAAAGTGTGAAATAATAATAAAAAAACTATCACACGTTTTCCCTAATGCTTTACCACCACCCATCCATATATTGTATTTTACACTCATTCTCTATAGGTTAATAATTTTACTAATGCATACTTACTTCATTATCCTCTGAATCTGATGACGAAAGAGAAAACAATTCATCATTTTCCTCACTGTCTTCCATCAATCCTTTTCCTATACATTTTTCCGAAAGTGTTGATGTAGCATTTCTTTGCGAAACAGTCTTTTGATTAGCTTTTTTAAATATGGTCTCCAGATATTTCTTGTAACTATCTTCTTTGTAGCTTTTCTCTAAGTTTTGCTTAGTCGATGATTTTATTTGCAAGTTAGGGTTCAATTTCTTTTGTTCCCGTGGAAAATCATGGCGTATTTTTTCTTTACCTTGATTTAAATGTAAATTTTTGTGAGCAATATTTTTCATACCCATTTGTGAACTATTTGCTTTTAGAAGCATTTCGTTATTCCTTTTAAGCATATTTTTAGATCTGTCAATTTTTTGAACTTGTACCTTTTCGCTTTCTTCGTTTGATGCTGCGTCATTATTATTTAGTAACGTTTGACATTTGCTTTCTGGTAGAAATGTTTCTGTTTTATCACACCTTGCTATTTTCTTTTTGTTTGAACTGGGGTACTTGCTTAAATTGGATTTACAATTTGTTGCATTTGTGTTTGTCAGTTTTCTATTTTGATTTATCTTCATTTGAATGCTACCTTGCTTTGAAAATTCCAAAACGTCACAACAGCTTTCGCTACTAGACTTTTCAAATGTATTTTCATTCCAATCCGTACTAATTTTCAATTTTGTATGGTCTTTGCTAATAACACCACGTGTTTTAAGATCCTTACATTCATAAATGTTGCTTTCGCTATCGTTAGATTCATCACTACCATTTAATGGCTCTTGAAATTTTCCTTTTCTTCTTAAAAAACCTGATTCTTTTTTGTCAGAATCTGACATTTTCTTTTTGCGTAAGGGACTGGGCCAATCCTTTGAATTCTTTAATTCAATTTCCTTGAATTGTTTCCTTGTTTTATGTATTTTTATTTGATTGCTTTTCTGTGGGATTTCAACGATTTCACAACTGCTGTCCGTATCTTCATAATCCCAATCCTTACCTGTTTTCGCTCTGTGGTTGGTAACATTGCAACTTTGAACTTTACCGCTGTGAACATAACTTTCTAATGTCATCTTACTACTTAGTATGTTGTCGAATTCTTCCATACGATTCTTAGATTTCCTTTTTCTCAAATTGTAATGCCCTTGCTCTACCTGTCCAGGACTTACAGTGTTTGACTCCATAGTTGAAATTGATGTCTCTAAACCAGGTGTTTTTTTGTTCATATTGTTTCTTCTTTTTTGCAGCTTAGTTTCATTACCAACAACAATATTATTATCTTTTTGACTATCAGATGTATTGACATTCACTTCTAATCTTGCGAGTATATTACTCAAAAGGTTGTTAGAATTTTCCTTGGATGTATTTCCTTTTGACACATTTTGCTTATTAAACGATTGTTTTGGTGCAAATCGCGATTCATTTATTTTCATAGCAATCGAAGATTTATCTTCAAGCCCATCTTTTCGCTTTGATAAGGTTCTCGAAGTTAGTTCTTGTTTTTGAACTTTATAATTTTTATTTAATTCACTTTTTTGCTCAATTCTACACATTCTTGTTTTCGTATCATCACTTTGTACCATATTTATAAATTTTTCTGCAGAATTTGTTTTTCCAGTGGTGAAAAGTATTGTGGATTGGACTTCTTTTATTGAATAGCTATATTCCGTTACGATAGGACTTTTATTACCATCATTCAGCAAAGTTCTTTGGCTTTCCTGTAAACATAATTAATTTTGTTTAAGGATATCAATAAAAAAAAGCAAAATTTATAATTTGGTATATAATAAAATATTAAAATTATTGAAGATTTTAGTACTTTGGTCTTCCTTAATGATTTGAGGCTTTCAGAGTAATATTGTTCTAACAAAATGAGTCTTTTCAGATAGTATTTTTTTTAATGAAATAATTTAAATTTAAAATAGGCTATATCGATAGCAGGAACGCAATCCTTGTATGTCAATTTTTTGGGGCTGAAATGAATATTGATATCAGTGCATATCAATTTTAGTCTAATTCTTTCCTCCTGCACATATATTGTATGCCCCTTTTTAATTTTTGTAATGCCCCTAAATAATTTTGTATTGCAGATTTTAAAACAGAAATTTCCCCGTAATTTTCTACCAAGTTCGATTTTTTTTTTTGCGTTTTCCGAAAGTTTACTATAAAAGTGGGTATATAATGATTGTACTTTTATCCATCGATATCGTCTTATGTTGACGTAGTTTGATGTCTCTGTTGGTTTACATTTCATGCTGGATTTAGAAAATTGTTAGGAACATGTAACACTTTTTGAAAACTTTAAGAGTTTAGCAACTGGTCATTTTCTAATATCTAAAACTCCAAAAATATTTTTTTATTGTCTACGAATATAATCCATTATTGCAACGAAAACACAAATTTTATCTGATCAGTTGATTTTTAGCAGATCAGTAATAATATAAATTAGCATTATTAATTTTCAATTGCTGTATTTTAATCACTTAAATCAAAGGTGGTTGTAAAACTAAAACATGAATCATATGTAAAGAGTAATTTTTATACATTAAAAAAGCATGACTTAATTTTTTAATTTTTTTTTAGACTTTTCTATTGCGCATTAATACATTTATGCAATTTGATTGTTTTGCTTTAAGCAAATAATTTTTTAACCCCGTTTTGAATTACTTCACCAAAATTACGATTGCTTTGCATTTAAAATTAGATATTAAGTTATAAGACTTTTAGTATTGACAACTTGCAAGTAGAAATGTGTGAAGCATACGACAATAATAAAATGTTTTTATAGTCCTCAAAAGAGATATTACGTTTAAATTGCAATCAAGAAATACAAATTTATTTGCGGACTAGGATAAAATTCAAAACGTTCGGCATGTATGAAGTATTAACCAATCATGTGTTTAAAATAGATTAATTACTTTTTAGTAAATGTAATAAAACGAATTATTTTTTAAACTTTTATTCTCAGGTTTTTGACAATTAAGAAACGGAAAATGTATAAACTTTAAAAAAAAAAAATTGAGTATGCTAAATTGCAAGTTTTCTTTTAAAGTGTAATTTTCGCCTTATTACGTAACTAAATTTTAAAATAAACTTTTAAATGATAAAATGTCTTACCTGGCATGATTTTAAATAAGGTAAAGTGCATTTTTCCATGTTTTTCATAATTTTATTTAACATGCTTGCATTTGGAGAAATCAGTGCCAGTTCATTATTTCTTTTGGAGCACGTCTTGGGACTTATCTCAGTGTTTTCTTTTAACTTTGTACTATATTTGTTTTGAGGAGGGTTAGAAATAAATGAAAATTCATTTGCCGCTTCAGCTTCTATTCGAGCTTTTTTGTTTTGTTTATTACTTCTTTCTCGAACAGTGGCCGCATTTGAAGTATTTTCACCAGTAACTGCTTTCTTAGAAAGAAAAGTTGATCTTTCTTGACAAAACTGTAACGTGTCTGGAACGGAATTTTGTTCATTAGAAAATAAATTTTCAAGATCATCCCATGTCTTTGGACGCTTCTTTATGATGACATTATCGATAACGCGGCTAGTTTTCGTATTCCCCAAAATCTTATTAGTTTCCCAGTTTTCATTCTTTTCTTTAAAATTGGTCGAAACTATATTTGAAGACTGTCCATCTCTGGTGGTTTTTAATGAATTATTTTTGAGACGTTTACCTGTCAAACTTCTATGTTGCAATAGTTCAGATTCACTTGTAAACAAATAACTTTCATTATTAGGAGACAAAAACCTTTCTTTTCTATTGCCTCTTGGAACACGCTGGTTTATTTCTGTTTTATTCCCTTTACTTGTTACTTTTTCTTGTAATTCCACTTCATCCATCTCAGATGAATTATCGTGAAAAGAAGTGCAACGTGTTAAATCCTGTGATTTACCAAGTTCCATGCTATAAGATTCAGGGTCTTCACCTGTTTGACAATCTCCTTGCTTCATTTTATTTTTAATTGCATGCGGAGTTTTGTCAACCACTGCCTCTCTAATACGTTTAAATGTAGCTGGATTATGATTGCCTAGTTTTAGATAATTTAATTTAACGTTTAGGAATTTTCTCTTTTGTTGATTTCCCTTTGTAGGTTTTTGCATGTATTCACTTGCGAATGATCTGTCTGGAGAATACATTACTTTGTCATTTTGAGAATCAAAGGAGATATTCGAATCAAATTTCGCGTTTTTAACATTTGTTTTCTTTGATTTTTGAGACCCATCGAATAAGGGATCTTCTTCTGTTATTTTTGTCTCAATTTTTCGGTTTAAACTTTGATAGCTCTTTAGTTTCGCGGCACCAAGTTCATTATTTTTCTGTTTGTTATTTAAATAATTTTTTGTTAAGTGTACTGCCTCATTTCTTTTCTTTTGTATGTCGCTTTTGTCTTTCTTTGAAGTTTGCTTCATTTTCAAGGATTTGCTTTCTGAAGGTTTAATTATGTTTGAGAATACTTGCTCATCATTCGAGTCTGGGTTTGTTATAACTGAATCTTGCTTTTGAGGAATCAATAGAAAACTTTCCTGATCAATTTTTAAGACTTTAGCTTCTTTTTCCTTTCCATTGTGTCCATTTTTAAACTTTTCTTTTGATACCGTTGAAACCAATGGCGATCTTTTATTTATCTCATATTTATTAACATCTAAAGTACCACTAAAAAAGTCGTGTACAATTTCATTCAACGTTGACGTTTCTGGCGTTTCTATATTATCGCACATTGAGTGAACTTCTGAACTAATATCTAAACATTTTTGAACTATCTCTGCATGGAGATCGGACGTACACTTTTTATATGTTTTCATTTCGTTGGAAGGGCTCGCATAAACGTTATTAAACGTTTCATCATTAGTATCTCCAACCTCACTAAGTGAACTCAATTCAAAGCTTGAAGTTTCTGCAGCTAATTTATTTTTCTGGTTTCTTTTCTGAGAATAGAATCTTTTCAAACGATTATCATCTTTATGGCCCGAAGAATGCAAATTGGTATTTTGATTGCCTTCTTTTACTGGAATGATAGCATTTACTATTTGCCCCGAGGGCGAGTTAAAAGTCTCATTTTGTCCATTTTTAAAATTATGATCATCAGTATTATCTTTATCAAATTTATTGTTATTGCCCGATTTATTATAATATGTTGCCATGTGTTCAACAGTATGGTTTGAATTATCCTCGGGTATATTGCTAATCGGTTTTCCTTCCTCATTGCAAATTCTAGTTTGCAGCACTACCTCCTCATCAGAACTAGAGTATGCATTGCTTTCTATATCTGATTGAGCATAATTTTTGCGTTCTACGCGTCTCAAAGATTCCTTCACTCTTGCATCTTTTTTACTGACATCCCTTATGTTCTTATTTTTGGAAGAAATTACTTTATTTTCGCCTAAAGCTATATTGTTATAAGATGAGTCAGACATATAGTCACGCCGAATTGGCACTTCAGCATTTACTTCGTCTTCATCGTTAATAAAATTTTGCTCGCTCTCAGAACCATCATTTACATTTTCCAATTCATTAAGATTTCGAATGGCAGAATTAAGAAAACTGTCGTCTTCATTTTCCGAAAGACTTTTAGGGTCATCTGCATTTTGAATTGGAGGCAAGGAGTTGTTTGTTTCCGAAATAAAAGTCTTCAAAGTTTTATAGCTCCAGGAACATTTATCATTCATGAGCTCGTCGAAGTTCTTCTCGGTTTCAGACATTGGATTTGTACGAACTTCTTTAAATTTTAAAATCTTGCTTGAATATGTTCTGCATTGTACATTGGAATGCAAAATAGTGTTGTTTTTTGAATTTTTCTTTGCCTTTTTATTGCTTTTTATACTGTTACTACTTGCTTCACTTGCTGTACGATAGCGAATTTCTGGTTCATTATTGAAGCTCACGCGTCTTTTAGCACGGTTTTCTCTTTCTCCACTAAAGAAAAAGAACACATAAGAAATAAAATAAAAAAATATCATTAATTTTACTAGGTATTATTTTTAAAATGACAATTCAACTAAATGTTTTTTCATTATTTTTATTTTACGATGCTCAGTCATAAAAAGAAATTGTCTTGAGCTTCGGAAAAACTCAATAAATATATTTAATAATTCAAAAAGTATTATTGTAACCTATTATATTTTAACGTTATCTATTGTTCTAATAAATATACTAATACAAATGGGTAATAATGCCACTGACAATTATCAGGCAAAAACTAAATTATTTAGCTCACAAAATATCCTTTCGCTTGCTAACAGCTTTGGCAAACAATTGACAATTTGACGATTTTGTAAGGATTGGGGTAATGCATTTAATTGATTTTCGGAATATGAAACAGAATAATATTTTTAGAATTTAGATTTAATCCTAAAATGCTTTTAAATGTATTACTTTTCAAACATTTTTTTTTTACTTCTAAATTAATCTTGAAAGAACATAAGTAATAATTTTCTTTCGATTAACATACACGAAACGGTATAATTTTATTATATTTTTACAGTACAATTTTAGTTTAGAAATGTATGTGTAATTAAGATTGGGCCGCCCAGAAAAGGTTCGGAAATAACAAAATTGTACCACCACATTTTGTATTTTGTTTTCTTTGACTTGTGCGTGGCAAACCTTCTTCTCGTTATATATATTTTTTATTGTTCCCGAAAAGTTATATATATATATATATAAATATATTACAGTATATAAAATTATTATATAAATTGCTATTGTTATATTAACATATAAAATTAATGTTTAGAAGCAACCGCAATTTAATAAAACTCATGTTAGACCAAATTCTGGAAATAAATAAATAAAAATGTTCAGATCATAGACAAAATCCTTAAGTTCATTTATGTATTTCTATAGTTATACGGTGCATTAAAGGCATATGATTGGTTGATTAAAAATAGGCGTAGTAGGGATCTTATGTGTCTAAAAAAGGATGAAAATCGTCTATTGCTTTTACGTGTTATTTTAAAAAACGTATCACGCGTTTCGTGTGGCTGGAAGTGAACGTTTTAAGCAAAATTTACGACTACCAATTGCTCAGATATTTTTTAACTGCCCAATTGTAATCACAAATTTATAAGTCAGCCATTCGAAAAGGAACAAGTCGGGCAACATTTTATTTTTTAAAAAATATTTTAATTTTCAAATATATAATTTTACAAGCATTTAAAAAAAATCTTTAAAGGAAAATATTTCTAATTATTAACTTTGTGCATATCTTACACTCATTCACAAAATTCCCCTTTTATTTTGAGGGATTTTTTGAAAACGTAATTTCTGTACATAGGAAAAAAGTCTTTATATAAATTATTTTATCACCTTTTTAAAATTTAATTGATAGTGTGTTTAATAGCTGACATTGTCTGTTTTATGTATAGAGAACGTATGGAAAGCAAATGTTGATTTTCGTGTAAATGTTGATTTCCGTAATTTCGGACCAGTAGATGAGTCCGGCGGTAGTTAATTTAATACGCAATTAATTTAACCAACTAAGGACCATTCTACACGAATGAGTAAAACGCGCGTGAGCTTATCTATTATTAGAAAATTCATACCACGGGGTACGAATTTTCGAATCACCGAGAAGCTCAGGCTCGTTTTACTCGTTCGTGTAGAATGGGCCTAACTTAATTTGAGTTGCAAAAAAAAATATTTGAGCTATTTATTTTAATAGTTCTCCCGAGAAATACTATAAGGCGCATTCTACGCGAACGAGTAAGACGCGCGTGAGCTTCTCGGTGATTCGAAAATTCGTACCCCGTGGTATGAATTCTCTAAAAATAGATAAGCTCACGCGCGTTTTACTCATTTGTGTAGAATAGGCCTAAAAGGATAGCAAGTTTTAGTTGGTTAAAATAACGTCGCACTAAAGCTACAATAGGCTATTGACGACAGTTTAAGATTTATCCCGTAGGAAGACCCTGGAATATTGCTTTGCAATTTTCATAATCCTTCGATTATGGGCTCAAAATTCTTCCGATTGGGCCATCGCGAGCGTCAGATCCAAAGTCCCTGGAACACAGGCTGTTAAGCATCGTACTAGAGATGCACAATGGGCTATTGGCGACTGTTCAAGGTCTAACTCGAAAGTATGACCGGGGAATACTGCCTCGTATATTTCAACCATGGTCAGATGACGAAGACAACACCTGAGGTGGCACTCAACGCAACCTCAATAAGCATCATGGATATTGGATCCCGATCAGAATTAACGTGCACTAGTCCAGCGCACGTTGAAAAGAAAGCCGTATTGCTGGTGCTTTTTGCCTCACAATCTGAACGCTGATTTAAGGTAAACTATGCCTAAGGTGCCAGTTTGGTCAGATGTCCTCATCATCTGACCATGGCTCAAAATTACGTGGCAGTTTTTACGGGTCTGAGTTCGAATACGACTGATACCAGTGACTTGACAAAAATGTTGAAATATAGTGTGAACTTCTGATGGGAGAATTGTCAGATTCGCTGCGAAGTAATAATACGTCGTCCGAACTTAACTCTAATTTCTACGGCGCTTAGTGCCAGTTCAGGTGTTGTCCTCGTCATCTGACCATGGTCCAAAAATACGAGGTATTGTTACCGGGTCTTTCCTTCGAGATAGACCTTGAACCGTCGCCAATAGCCCAATGTACAGCTCAAGTGAGACGTTATTTAACCAAACCAACTTCGTAATGGATCCCAAACCGTTACCAATAGCACATTGCGCAGCTCTAGTACAACGTCGATTCAACCAATCCAGGTTAGTTTTTCGATTCAACCGATCCAGGTTAGTTCAGGTTTGGTTTTGTTTTGTTAATTAACGTCGCACTAGAGCTGCACAGTGGGCTATTGGCGACGGTTCGGGGTCAATCTCGAAGGAAAGACCCGGGAACACATACACATTCATACATGCACCTCGTTATTTTAGAACCATATGGTCAGATGACGAGGAAACACCTGAACTGGCACCCAACGCCTTCAATAGACGTCGGGACTTTGGACCATGATCAGATTTATCGTGCACCAGTCCCGTATACACACCAGTATAATTTGTTGGATATTCTGGACAACTTTCTAGAATTTTTGTGCGAAGCTGGCAATCCTCCGATCGGAAGATCACTACTTTTTTACTTTTCTATGTCAAGTCCATCGCGTGGATTCGAACCACCAATCCTCTAATTAGTAACGTTCGCCTTACCAACTGAGCAACTGGGGCTTCTAGGTTAGTTCAGACAACTTTTTGTTATTTAGTAATGAATCTGGTCACGATAGGTTTAACGACACTTTATAGAATCTTAAGAAACTAACAAGTAACAAAAAAAAAAGTCTTTAAAAAGTTATAGATTTCCGCGGAAATTAACTTTATAAAGAACTGCACTAGACTAAAATTCGGGCGACAGTTTGTGAGCTTCGTTTATTATTTATTAAGTTTAAATTTCAAATAAATGGGTGAGTTGGTGAGCCAAAAAAAAAAAAAAAATTATATAACTAAACAATATGCAGCCTCAAAAGATGCACACCATTAAAAAAATTTAAATTATAAAATTAAATTTTAGATTTCTTATTTAAGAATTTTTTTGTTGTAAATTTTCAATTGAAAATCACTCTACAAAGTAATTACACTAATGTAAGTGATCAATAATATAACTCTAAAGAAAATATCACTGCCTTTGCAATGTTAGCATATCTTACATCAATATACTACACTTTTTCTAATAAAAAAAAACACATCATGCAATTATACTAAAACTATTGTACCTTTTTAATACTCCTTTTATAGACGTCGGGAATAAGTCAACATTCAACGGGACTAATACTTTGCCTTTTGATGGCTGCCGTATCTGCTTTCTGGCACCTTGGTTGGAACTTCTGGTCTTCGATGATAACCCTTTTGCTTTGTGTTTGTTGTTGATTTTCTCTATGCTACATTCCAATGAAATATGATAATAAATTAATCGTTCACCTAGCAGTTTATTAAAATAAACAAAGCATTCAAGTCGAGGATAACCAATAACCAAACTGCACTTAATGAGACCTAATTCAATATGTACTTGTTGTAGTAACCCATTTAGTTTTAGCCAATCAAGACAGTTGGCGTGTCCAAATAGTCGATTTTCGCCAGTTCTCACAATCGGGAATTATTTATTTGCGCGTCTGAATTTTAATTTTTAAAAATAGTAATGACATTATTATTTTTGAGTTAAAATTTTGATGTCGGATGAGGACCAACAAATTTATTTTTAAAAATGGTATGTGTGCCTGAGTGCATATCACAATAAAAGATAATGCTTAATGCTACGATCGGCAAATTTGAAATCTGACTTATGGTTGGTTGAATTAACCCTGCAGCGTTCGCGCTTCTCAATGCAATGTGAATCAAATTGGAGGTGAGACGAATTCGAAAGATTCTTTCTGGAATGACATCACTTACTATTAGGGACCGTCACTTATTACGCCTGAAGGGCTCGAAAGAACTAACAAATGATCTATTCGCCCAGATGATTTCGCACATAGAGAGAAAAGGGTGACCAGAGGTTCGAGTGGTTGATTGTTTATTTTCTTTAATGTTATTGTACCGCTCGGGAAAGTAAGAAAAAAAATACTTCGAGTATAGATGTATGAAAATTAAACAATAGCTTTCTGTTGTGCAATAAGTAAATATATTTATGTGTTAAGATGATCGTTCATTATTGTACTCGGGGGTCAAATGCGTACTGGTCCTTGGCAAAGTTTAATGAAAACACCAAAAGCGGATCAAATCGCGATGTGTGGCGTAATAAGTGACGGCCCCTAACAAGAATACGTTATCCCAGTTATTATCATTCCGATTTCGTTCCACCTCCAATTCAATTGGACTTCATTGTGCCTCTCAGGTACAGCGCGAGAGCTGCAATGTTAATGTCTCATTAGACAATAGGTTATTGACGACGGTTCCAGATTTATAATTAACCTATGTATATGGAGTGCAACTGTTATCATCAAAATCCAAAATTAAAAAAGGGTATCATATTATGATTATTTGGAATATGATACCCTTTTTTTAATTTTGAATTTTGAAGTACAATAGACCTCTGGTCGCAGTGCTTGCTCCAATTTGGAGCCCCAATCCTTAAGTCATAAGTCATGATTATTTGGAAATGGCTCGAAAACGGACTTGCCAATTTTCTTTAATATTGCCATGGTAGCCAAATTTTTATAGGTACTTTTACAATTGCTTAATACTAATAATAAGTAAAGGGTTCAAAATATTTTTTTTAAAAAATGTATTTAAAGGTTAAAAAATTGTGTAAGTTTTATTTTTATTAAGTTTGAGCCTATGAAGTGAAACGGTTGTATTCGCAACGCTAAGCCGAAATATAGTCATACTAAATGTGCCGAACTCGAATCCTGGGTAAAATTGAGTGTTTTCTTGTGGTTAGAAATTGGTCGCGGATTGTATTCCCGTTATTGTGCTCTTTTGAACCTATTTCACATCAACAACGAATACTAGAAAGTCGTCCAGAATATCCAACAAATTATACTGGCGTGTATACGGGGCTGGTGCACGATAAATCTGCCCCGGGTCCAAAGTCCCGACGTCTATTGAAGGCGTTTTGGTGCCAGTTCAGGTGTTTCCTCGTCATCTGACCATGGTTCTAAAATAACGACGTGTATGTATGAATGTGTTCCCGGGTCTTTCCTGCGAGATTGACCCCGAACCGTCGCCAATAGCCCAATGTACAGCTCTAGTGCGACGTTAATTAACAAAACCAAACCAATCATATCAACAACGTGTTTGTTTATAATTTAACTTTTCCAAGTTCAGTGCGACCCAGGCGCTTAAAATGATCAAAATGACTAGACTTTTTATGTTCCAATATGTTCAGTGAATTCGAAAACATTAATCTTTAGGAGTGTAAGTGAACCGAATAACATTTATTGGCTACAGATTTTTCAGTCTTAATTACAGATATAATGCCGCTCATTTAAAATATTATTCTAAAAAGCAAAATATAGGATGATTTCGGAATATAGGATTAAACACCTACTTACATTTCCAATTTGTCTAAACTTAAAATGGGTTTTATGGATTTAGTTCCATTCCATTTTTTTCCTTTATAATTGAGGAACTTATTTTTTAAAGGGGAAATTTTTGTGCTTGGGATTTAAAAAATTCCAGTGATTCACTACTATTGTCACAATTCCACATTTAGAAGTGCATCGCTTGAATTTCGTCTCCTAGCAGCGTTCGCTACGGATGCTGCATCCCAACTAGAAAAATTTCCAGTTTTAAAAATGAGTTTTTCAATTATCATTTATGTTAATTATGTCTCGAGAGTTTAAGCAGTGTTCACTCTAGGCGTTTTTTGAAGGGCGGTCCGCCCTGCCCGCCTTTTTTTCATCTCGATAGCGCCCTCATGCCCCTTTTTTCAAAAATACCGCCCTCTTTTTAAAAAATTCCGCCCTTCTTGCCCTTTTCAGTCACGCACAAGAGTCCTTGCTTCCCTAGCTGTCTTTAAAAAAGGCATCGATTAAAAAAAAAATTGTGTGTAAATTGCAATTAAGTGAATTATGACAGTAGAAAAACAAACTCCTTTTTAACTACGCATGTTATGCAATCGCGATGATTCCGTAGTTATTTCGAGCACGGGACATTCCACGAATCCTATTGGTTTCATATGTGCCCGCATATGAAATGAATTTTGATTTAAGTAACCTTTTTATTAGTTTTGTATAGGGGTCTGATTAGGGTTACTTAAATTTTTGGTTTTTATGGAAAACTTTCAGTTTAAAATGTCAAATATTAGATTTTAAGGTAATATCTTCATAGAGAGATATCAATTTTGTACGGATCTTTCCTTCGAGATAGGCCCCGAAACATCAACAATAGCCCAATATGCAGCTCTAGCGCAATGTCAACCAACAAATCGGAACTTTTTTTGTTTAGTCAAGGGTCCGATGTGTAAATGACCCCATAATTTTTTTTTAATGTGCCCTTTTAAAAACAAGAAGTGCCTTTCTTAAAAACGGGGTGCCCTTTTATTGCCAACAGCGCCCTGCCCCTTTTTATTTCTAGAGTGAACACTGGTTTAAGTATTATAATTGCAACATTGAATTGACACTAATTTTAAACAAATTCTACATACTTATCCAAATTTTCTTGTAACTTTGGATTTTTCTTCCACATATCCAAGATTCTCTTTTTTATTTGCTGGGATGAGAGGAAGGTATATTTTGCAGCAACTGTGCTATATTGATCTCTTAAGAAATTTTCAAAATTTGCCTTTTTATTTGCTCCATTTTTGATGGTACAAGGGATAAAATCTGAACCATCATCCGAATCAAATGGAACCTCTAGTTTTTTCTGTAAAGTACAAAATCTTATTAAATAGTTGGAATTATTTTGTTATATTCAATTACGATATCTGACACATACATATGGATGTCGCTTAAATTAAGCACGGTAATAAAAGTATATAATATTGAAAGTATTGTTTTCATATCAAAATTTCGAGGTTCGTATTTCATTGTTTCTACCTACTTTGAGGTTTTTCTAAGTCGAAAGTACTTGATTTTAAAAAATTGTCTGTGTATGTGATCAGACGCTTTACTTTATTTCAAGATTTTACACCCATCATCGCTTTATTTCTTATCAAATGATGCCAAATTTATGTTAATAGTGCTATTTGTCACAGAGTTGCAGTGTCAAAATAAATCACCCTAAAAACGAACATGGTGTTTGTATACTCATACCCAGTATTACAACTGATTATAAAGACTTCGCGTCAAAATTTGTATCAAAAAGCTTGTATGTATGGTAATATGATTCACATAACAAACATTTTACTTTTCATTTAATGTAGAATTTATTCTTAAATTCTATTTTTTTTAATTATTTATTAATTAATCATTATACAAATTAAAATAATAATTCACATTGAACTGTACTATTAAAATGAATATATACATGCATTTGATTTTGATAGTTCTGAAATAAATATGTGCTTAATTAAATCTATTTTTAATTAATTTATATATATTCGAGAATTTTTTTAAAGAACCTCTGTATTGAGAATTTATAACTTGACTACATGTTATCATTACAACTTATCAAATTTCTCTAACAAATCTAACAGACCCTCGAGATAATATCAAACAATACTGCGAATTTTGCATAATAGCATCCGCATCAAATTAAGAATAACAAACAGTAATAACAAACATCCGTATAATAGTATTCTCATAAAAAAAAACAATAAAAACAGTGAAATAGTTATTGAAAAAATCCCTTAAATTCGTTTCAATGGGATTTTAGTTTATTTGAGTTAAGCAAGAATTATAAATTTTAGAAATAATTTATCTGAATACTGGATTCTTCTATTTGAGAAATTTAGAACACGTAAAAATTAAAATGGACTTTATTCAATCGAATTTAAAACTTGTTATAAAAAATTAAAATTATTTATTAATGTACTTACTTGGAACTTCATTTTGTAATATTTTCATTCTATAAAATACGAAAGTTCATTACCATATTTGTGCTTATATAATCAAAATCAAATCACATACGAGTATTTAAAAACCACAAAGCTTTTAAAAACACTTCGTTGTATTATTATTCATTACGTTGCCACTACCGAAATAAAAAGTCATAAGGTTACAAGAAATATTAGAAAACAAATACATTAATATTCAAAAATATAATTTAAATTCATGGATTTAAATTAATTTTCATTTGATTTTAAGACTTTATATTACAATTAATATAGTATTGCGAACAGTAGAAAAGTATGCTCAAAAGATTTCTATTTTCAAAATCGTTTGCTTTGAAGTCAATGTTCTTTAAATATTATCGTCTGCAGAATATTATTTTCACACTTACTTCTCTTTCGAAAAATAATAACACAATCGTTGTTCTTACGTTCACCTGCTTATCTGCATTATTATGCAAAAGTACAAAACCATTCGAATTTTCAAAATTAAAGATTTTTATGTGTATTTTAGGAAATAGCTTTTTAATTTTTTAAAATAAGAAATTACAGTTGATATTTTTTAAGTATTACTAATCATTATAAAAAGTTAAAACGTTACATACTTTTTAAGATTAATTGCGAAAAATAGAATATTCATAATAGTAGGAAATTATGGTTAGATTACTCTAATTATAATTCTGATGAGTTATTACATTTATAAAAAGTTTATTATATTATTATAAGTTACTTTCTTTTCCCATCGCTCGAAATCCCTTGAAGTTTATAAATATGTGAATTTCGAATATAAATAAATTATTAAAACGTAATATATTTTATTTTGGGATATGTGAATGAAATAAAGCTATCAACATTGAAATAACGCTTAATATACTTGATTAAAAAACAGCCGCTTTATGTATACAAACATATTTAATAATTTTATATATTTTCAATATAATGAGCAAAATATTAATTTTCCAGTTTTTTTTATGAAATTTAATGTGTTCAGGTGTTAGTTTTACACATTAAACAATAGACCTTTTTTTATTCCTTTATTTATTTTTAACTTGAATTCAACTCTGTTTTGTCTAATAAAACTTCTTTCTTAAAACTTTTATAAAAACTTTTATCTAGTAGTTAAAAAGTTAGAAAAAAAAAATCTTCAACGCAAACTACCTTTTTTGAATTAGGGAAGGAATTCTGACCTTTAAACTATAATATAATGTTTGACCTAGACTTTTAAGCACTTGTACGGGATGTTTTTTTTAATGCAGGGAAAAAATTGATTGTTTTAATTACTTATTATGCGCATTCCATTTTTCAACCGGATTGTTTTGACCCAAAATTATTTGAACCATTTGTTTACGAAACATTATTTTTGATTCATCACTAAGGTGGATTGTTTCGTCAACATATTTTTTCTTTTATAAAGTATAGTTCTAACTCTAGGAACAATCATGTCATTTCTTTTGACAATTAATTTTTTTAAATTTTATTGTTTTTATAAAAATATTCTTTAGAATTTTATTCGAAATATCAGGTTGTTTAAACAGTTTATGGTCTTGTATTTTGATTGTCTCTGCGTATTTTTACTCTTTTTTTGGGGGGAGGGGGGGGGGGGGGGTGAGGAGAGAACACTAGAAATCATAATCATCAAAAATATCCTAAAATATTTTATTGTTTTAAAAATTAGTTAATTTTATTTCGAATCCAACGACACAAAACTGATATTTCTATGTTCAGTACAACTAATTATTTTTGCGAATCAATATTAAGCTTTAGAACAAGATTGCCTGAATACGTCACTTTGAACTCATTTTTCATAGTGATGATATTTTTCATGTTTGATCAAGTTTAAATTGATATAAGTTTAGATATATTTGAAGAAACTGTACCAAATTTGCTACAGTGTATTTTCAAACATATTACTTTAATTTGCCGTTAGGGATTAGTAATATATAGATTGTATTTTTTGTAATGCTTTTTAAAAAATAGTTTGACCAGCTAAATTATTTTTCAAAAAAATTCTTTTGCAAATAACAAAAATCCGTAAAGACAGTTCGTTAAAGACATTCTTTTGTTTATAAAAATACAAAACTATTGTTTTTTATCAATAATTTTCTTGACTTATATAAAAAATATAACTTTTTTGTAAATTTTTATTTTTATAAAAAAAAAAGTTAATAATTTTTAAAAATGTTTCAACAAGTTATTATGTTAATGTGCCTTTCAGACACGTGTGGGAAAAAATTAAAATGATATCTGCAAAATTAAAGAAAAAAAAATCAACTGTGTCCTAAACCCCTCTTAACCCAGTCAGTGATGGAGAACAAACCAGTCAATACAATCTTAACATAAAGTCTCAAGGTGAAATTTCCTTTAATTATTACTTAATCACTAAAGGAAAGATACTGCTCGCTATTTAATCAATTTTGAGCTTAAAATAAGCTTTGCTTGAGTAGTTCATTTGTAATGTGGCACATTCATACATATAAATCGTGATGGTGTATCAATCTGCCTCAGGCCGCCATTATTTTTTTTTAATATAAGGTAAAATCACATTTTACCTCAAAATTTATCTCAACTATCTTTACTTTCTTTTATTATTTTTTGGACTGGTTATAAACAAGATTTTGGTAAGAAATCACAATTGAGAAAACATTTTGACAGTTCACCTTTGAGTACTCAAAATATGTTCGATATTCCAATTCTCAGAGACAAACCAAAGAATATACGTCTACCAAAAACTTATGGTGTAACTGAATTGTAATTTTCTCAATTTGAAATTTTAAAGATCACGTCAATGTCCCCCTCCCCTTTCCCCCTATTATTAATTGTTTATGCTTATTATTACTCTTTGAAGATGGTACTAAAAAATTACGAAGATTTCATAAAAGTGGTAAAAAATACGAAAATCGTATTACATATGTTCATTTCTAACGATTTGTTGTTTTTTAGCGTTTTTTAAGTTCATTTAATTTCTTGAACGTTTATTTCATTTTAAGAACTTATGATAGATTTTTATATAAAGGAAGGTTGCAAAAAACTATCTAGAACTTAAAAAAAATCAAATCAGAGTATATAAGCAGTGTTGATGTCGTTTGCAAAAGGTCGTAATAGAACTGTACCTCAGTCACGGTTCAAGGAAATTTTGAAACACAAAACTACATGATTGTGGCGCCCTAATTTTTACAAATAAATGTTTTCATAAAAAATTTTCAAATATGTTTGAATACATTAGAATTTTTTGACAAGCCAACTAACTTTTTGACTTTTACTAAGAAGCCAAATTCAAAAAAATTTCGGAAATTTTGGAATGGAGTATCAAGAGTGATTTTTCAGATAAAATTCAATATGTACATTCCCTACAAAATAATATACAATTAGAAATAATGCAACAGATAATAAAGAAATTATAAAATTAATGTAATATATAATTTAATTAAAATAATAAATAATTATAATTTAATTAAATGGCGCCCTCCTTAGTCCGGCGCACCAAGAGCCCGATTGGTCCTTAAGCCCAATAAAAAATTTATTTGTCAATAAAAACATGACAACTGAACTACATTCCCCCCCCCCCCCCCCCCCCCCCACCAAAAAAAAAAGTTCGTAATTACTTGTTTACCTATTTTCCCCACCAGCTGGCTATGCAGTCATCCCACTCGCTCGCGTTTCAAGGTGAGCGAATGACCGACTAAAACAGAGGACCGACTGGCAAAACGGTGCTGACAGTAGCCGAGAGTTAACGGACGGAATCGATGCTCATCCCGGTGAAACACTTCCTGCAACGGGCATGGTGGGCCGCTCTGGCCTACACCGTAGCTCTCAAGTATGTCGTAGCGGAATTCTTTGTGAAAAAGGTGAGGAGCCGCGATCAGGCTGGAAGAGGTATGTTATTTTTACGTTTTTCTGCTTTCAGGCAACTTCAAATTTTAATAATTTCATATTAATAAGTTTGTGGGTAATTGAATTGATATCTTCAAATTTGAAAAACTGCAAGAAATGACTGACTTTAGGATACTGTATCAAAATCAATGAACTCTATTAAAAAAAATTGTGATAAAGAATTTCACGATTGGAAACTTGCAAATACCATTTTTAAGTTTTGTCTCTTCGAAAATATGACAATACGACTTACTATTTTAGTTTATAGACTATTTAAATACATACAAAAAAAAGTTATATATTTATTTTCTATTTAACATTTAAAACTTACATTATTTTATTTGTTTTTAAAAAATATTTCTCTATTAGTAGTTACTTTTATATCGACAAAAATGCCTTTTTGTAAAGTCGTATAATATTCCCACTTTGCCATATATTTAAAAAATCTCATTTTTTTCAATTATTGGTGACTTTAATCTGACATATTTCTACGATGATAACATATTTTAAGATGACTTAGAATTTGTTTTAGTTACTATTGTAAATGGTTAATTATTTACCCTAAATTCCCCAAAAGTCGTAAATTCCCATTAAAATTAAAAAAAAAATATTTAATAAATAAATAATAAAAAAGCTTAGCCCTTAGAGCAATATACGTTGTGCATTTCTTTGAATTTGAGGATCTCATTTGTGCCCTATAATTGTAATCTATATAGAACCTAATTTTGTTTAATGAAAAACAGATATTTTAATTTGCAGAAATCTCCGACAATCCCCCCACCCCCATTTTTTAGAATAGCGATATAAACTTTCGAATGACTGTTCTGTAAAATTAATTGCTTGCTTACCACACCTGTGCGAATTTAATACACTTCGTTGGCGCGCATTATATATTCACGAAATAACCAGAATATTTAGTATTTTTTTTATTTCTTTGCATAACTGAATCTCTTGTTTTGAAGACCTTATTTTAATATGCAAATACTACATTCTTTTCATCATTACAATTCGTAAAAAATAAAACATTGAAGGCTTCGCGATGAATATCAGATTTGATTTGAAATCAAACAGAAGGTAGAGAAGAACGTCAGACAGGTAAAAGAACTTCCACTACGATGAACTTCTTCACATCTTGGCACCGTGACCTGCAAGCGTTTTGTTGTTTTTTCTTTCTTCTCTGATACGGTCGTTGATCCCAACATAGCGGAACAGGATTATGAGCAGTGGCGGATTTAAGACAAAAGGACCAGGCGGCAAAAATGTTTGAAGGGGGCCCGTTTTCTAATAAATAATTTAGGAGCAAACATTCAAAAAACGTGTTTTTTTTCTAAAATTTCTAAAAATAGGATTATTACATCTTTTGAACTTGCTTCCGAAATTTTCTGTAGAACTTAACTATTTTCTTTGTCCAAAACTCGTTTTATCCTTTGAATTTATCTAGCAAAGTTTGGAATCAGTCAATATAGTAAGAAAAAGTTATTTGCGGTTTTTCCCACAAACTTCTCAAATTCTATAGGCTCACTTAATGTGGCAAAACACAATTTGAATGTTTGTTCATAAATGATCCTTTTCTGTAATATTAACAAAAATAATAGCTTCAAGCACAAAACAATTATAATAACATTTAAAATATATTTACTAATATTAAAAAAAGTTTACATACTATTATATATTCAAATTTTACACTTTAATATTGCAGCCTCGCCTTGCTTTTTGTTCAGAAAAAATTTCTATTGTTGATTTTAAGTTAATTTTATTTGCAATAGATTTTTCGATATTTAAAATGCTATAATCTTTTTTTTTTACATTATTCTTATATTTACTTTTTACATTTTTAACGAAGTGTTGTAGATATTCATATAAATATCTGAAATTATGTTTATTTCAGCTACTTAAATGGATAAATTTTATAAATAGTTTTCAAACTTAAACTTTTTTTGCTTTTAGGAAACATAAAAAGTTAGTAATATAAAAAAATATATACGATTTTGCATGAGTCATAGTTTATTGAGTACAAGAAAAGTTTCATTGGATAATGTTTTGAATAAATATAAATTATCAATTTAAATATTAGCAAATGAAATAAATAATAAATTGTTAACAAATGAAATAAATAATAAATTGTTGAATATATAATTATTCAATTGATGCAATAAAACCATTAGAAATCTAGACTTTATATAAACCGTATTTTCCTAGTATTTGCAATAATTCGCTACATTGAAATTGCTTTTATTAATTGTAATTTATATATTATTCAAGATTAAAATGAGCTTCGACTTATTTCTATACATAAACATTCTTAGTGTTATTGACTTAATGGTGTATAGCAAAAACAAACATTTTAATTAGAGTCACTGCCAATTGATTAACATAATTACAAAAGCCCATTTCATTAGGAAAGATGTTGTGATTTGTAATTGATTTTTAGAATATAGAAATATTTACTTACTTGCAAAACAGTAAAATATGCTGATTTAAAAAACTCCTACATTTGTTATTAATACTAAAAAAATTACTTCCTAAATTTACCGTCTTACTCAAGAAGCTGTGAAATGGAAGCTGTTCGATCTCATAAATTAGGTATTTTTTTTCAAGTAGCCCCCTACGACCTCACGGGACAATATAGTTGTAGTGTAGTCCATTCTAAACCTCCACAAGCATAAAATGGCAATACTCATGTCACAATGGAAAGAGCATCTATCAACCAGTACGGCCAAGTGACACTAATTACAAACAGAAGAGGACGAAGCGAAGTAGACTATACACATTACAATTCCCCGAAAAGCAGTCCTTTGTGACCCTTCACATATGTCTTGAGAGGTGCTTTGGACACCTGTTTGGACAAAAGGGCATTTGACTAATGATACATACAAATCGTCTTCGAAAGGAAACTATTGAAAAAGGTTTGCAAGCGATTTCATTGTCAAAGCTACGACAATTCATTCTTCTCCTGTTCTTTTCAAAACGACCTCTTTCCCATTCCATGCGCACGTAAAACACGTTTGTGAATTAACAAGGGTTTCCTTTCCAAGGCGGATTTTTGTACAAATTCTCTATTCCTACAATTGGTATTTAAAATGAGATTTTTTTAAAAAAAAAAAAGGTAGAGAGGATTATTATATTAGGGAGGGAGACTCAGCCCCTTCAAAATATTTCTTGAAGGGGGCTCTAGACCTCTAGCCCCCCTAAGCATATGCCCGGGATTGATTAAAAAAATTCATTACTATAGGCACAAAAGCACTGATAGGGGCCATTACTCTCGCAAAAAATGGATTAAAATAATTAAAAAATCCCACATATACAGTTAATTATTCTTTTAAAAAACAAGAAATTACAACGTTTTTGGAAAAATTGCTGTAAAGCTATGCAAAATTGCAGTAAACGCATTTTAAAAAACATAGGCAATTTTCCTACAATAAAAGTTAGGCTCATACATCCAGGGCTCTTAGCTCCAGACTAACGTGCTTAATGATAAATTAGGCCCTGTTCAACCCAAACTTCATAGTTTATTAAATGAAATATTTTCAACGATTTTTCTTACGCTTTTAAATAGACTCTAAAGCATCAATTCGAGTTTCTAGATACGTGTTTGATAAGTGTTATATATTTTATAGCATAGGGGAATACTATAAAATTGTAACTTCTGTAAATGAATACTCTCACCTTTCCCCCCCCCCCCCCCCCCCCCCCCCCTTAGCGCTGTGACACAGGGTCCCGTGCTTTGGATTGGTTGCCTTTTGCCAACAAGAAAAAACTTAATCTGTCTTTTAATTTCTAAACCCCTTTTTTAAAAAAAATATTTAGATTAGACCGTTTTGCTACATTTTTTATTTTAAAATAAATATTTTAAATAATGATTAGAAACTGTCGTTCTCATGATGCTCTATGCACTTAAACTCAGAGTTTAATTTTCGAGAGTCGTTGTTTAGCCCCACTCCTAAATAATAATAATCTTAAAATCTATTAAAAATATTATAATTCTTAAATCTAAATCATAGTTCATGGATTCTCGCAGCTACCTTCGCACAGTGCCCTGCGTCTCGTAAGAGGCCCCACGTTTGGTCTGTTTACAAAAGTAGGGCCCTGCCCCCGCGTCGTAGATGATTTGGGGACTTACGATTTGGGGTCCGTTTGCACGGACTTATTCGATAATGGAGGTAAAGAGGAGGAATGGGTCCGGGCCCGTTGAAGAAGGGGCACCTGTCTACTCGTATGCATAACGATAAAGAAATCCAAACAGATAATTTCGGTGAAATGTTTAGTAAAATTAAAATATGTTAAAAAAGAAAAGAAAAAATTATTTCTCTTCCTCCCTTTTCTAATTTTTGGAGTCGGGGGGGCCCAAAATGGACCCAAGACAAGGGGGCCCAGGCGGCAACTGTCCATTTGCCGCCCGTTAAATCCGCCACTGATTATGAGTATTTATTATGTGCCGTTTCTTAGGTTGCAGAAAATGTAACGGTGAATGATTGTCAATTCCTAAAAACGTATATTCTAAAGAAGATTCTGTTAAAGAATTTTGCATCAAAAAATTCCAAAATAAAGTTTTATATTTATGCTACAGCAGGGACGTAGGTATAAATTTTTCATGGGAGGGGTTCAATTCCCCGTTCCCCCAAAAAATTCAAAACTCCCCCCCCCCCCCTCTCATTAAAATTTTTTAAACCCCCATTTAAAAAAAAAAAATTTTAATTTTTATTTAAGTACACAGGAATAAATCGACAGATAAATACCGAAACAGCATCATTTAGTTTTCATGGAATCATTACCAATATCAGTCATTACCTATTTTTAAAATTAGTAAATGTCCCTCCTAAATTGGAAATAAATTAGAGAAATTTAAATTTTGAAATCCCTTGTTTAGAATAATATATGTTTGGAGCAATTTGTTTATACGGCTCAGTTTGACGATATTTTCCCTTTGTAGCCGAAAAATCCAAATACTAAATAACGAAACATGATGACGTCATGTTAGGCTTAGTTTGAGATAAAAATGACATCAAAAAATGTTTCTGACGTCTTTTGAAAACTAGACTCCGGAAAATACCAGGTTTTTCCTCATGTTACTCAGCAAGAAATATTATACGAGAAATTGAAATTTTTACAGTAATTCGATTTTTAAGTTTACCTACGTGACAGACCTACGTGCCTGTGCTACAGGTACAGTTGTTGCTCAATTTGTTTATATGTAGAGCAGGGAAGGATTAGTACATTTTCTACCTGGGCTGGGTTCAATGCAATTTTTTTCGGGAAAATATATAAAATCCTTCCTTTTTATTTAGTAATTATCCAACAAATAGAAGCCAATTTCTTTAAATACAAATAAAAAATACCCGTAATGAATATCGTACAGGATAGTAACAAGGACGTCTTCAAAGACATGCTGAAAATATCACTTAAATTGCACAGGTTATTTTAAAAATAATGGACGAAGAAAATGAGGTTTAAGGTCGGGAACATGTTCGAGACATTGGATTGTTTGATTTCAGACTCTCGCAGGGAAATCAACCAATCCATTATAAGCATACCGTCTACTGAAGAAAAACGCGTGGACATGTTCCCCACCTTCCAAAATTCATTTATCATGTTTCAAGGCTTTATTGGATCGTGTACTGCTGTTGTATTTTAAGAATACCAAACTAATAAAAATAAGCAAGCACAGTGCAATGTAGAAGCTATAATTGACAATTGGTATAGTTTAATAAAGTTTCAGGAAACTATCAGAATTTTCGAATATTGCGATGACGTACATCTGCTAGAATCGTAAATTAGAGTTACAACCTATGCACATCTATATAAATCTAATTCGGCTACGGCTAAATGACCGTTGTGACGTCATATTGCTTACACGTTTTCGATAAGCCAATTGGTCAATTCGTCCGAACTCGTTTGCTGATTCGTTGGAACCAGCTAAGGGGCAATACCCATCCGCCAATTAATCGGAGAGTATGTTACTAGGACACATTAAAAAGAAAACACCTCGCTATATTATGTACTTTTCCCTAATTTAATAAAGGGATAACGCTTCTTTATTTCTATGCGAATTTTTTTTAAACAAATCCGTCCGCCGAAGAACTTGTAATTTTGCTAGTTCAATAAAAATGGTAGCTATATAATAATAATAGCTTTTATGAAAATATTATTTTATCGTTTTTATGCTTGCATTATACATCTGTGATTCATTTACAGTTTACCAGAAGCAAACCGGGAAGGAAGCGGTTGTGACAGGTGGAAGCCGGGGAATAGGATTAGAAATTGTTAACAATCTGCTAGAATGCGGATATAGCGTTATTATTGGCGAGTATACAATAGTTTATTCTCTGTATGACATTCTATGATATGCTAATCAATGAAATAAAGTTCTTATTACGCCCTACACATATACTGATTAATTCTAAATGTAAATCTAAGTCGTAAATTACATATAAATTTTTTGTTTTATAACTGAATTCGAGTAAGATTTTTTTTGGTACTGGGCCTAAAAGATTAAAAATAAACCATTTCCTTTTTAATTTAGAAACACAAATTAAATTCTATTATTCACATTTGTTAAGACTGCCTTCTAATGTATAAAAATTTGATATACTAATGCATCTCCCTGTAGCTAGAAAAGAGTACCAAATGCTAACTTTTGTATAAGTTTAAAAAATATATGGATTTTTTATAGCTTATTTTTAAGATTACTTTATTTTGAATTAATTTTTCTTTAGGGTCTAGTTCGTCTAAAGAAACCAGGAACACCTTAGAACTATCATTGCAGAAAAAATATCCAGGATGTTCAGGCAAGTGCATAGTACAATTGAAATGATTGGCCATTTAAACAAGCTATTAGACAATTTGATTTGCTGCATTTATTGTTTTATTGATAAGTTAACTTTTACTCATGTAGGTCAAAATAAACAAATTTAAACGTAATCAGCCGAAATAAAAAGAAAATTAAGATTGAATTATTATCAAATGCATATATTTGATTTTTAACCAAACATTACTATCCATCATACTATTAAAATTTTGAAAAAGTGCTACCAATAAAATTGTTTTAACAATAACTGAAAACTTACTCAATTATATCTATAATTTGTATGAAAGGGTTTTGACATGATTTAAAAAGCGATATTCTGATTTACCTAAAACATGAAATTAATTTGGTGAAGAATTAGCATGGTTGGTTAGGTTAATAAACGTCGCACTAGAGCTGCACAGTGGGCTATTGGCGACGGTTCGGGCCTATCTCGAAGGAAAGACCCGGGAACGATGCCTCGTATTTTTGAACCATGGTCAGATGACGAGGACAACACCTGAGCTGGCACCCAACGCCTTCAATAGACATCGGGACTTTGGACTCCGAACAGATTTATCGTGCACCAGTCCCGTATACACGCCGTTATTTTTTGTGGATGTTCTGGACGACATTCCAGTATTTTGGTAGCGAAGTTGGCAACCCTCCGATCGCAATATCACTACTTTTTACTATTCTTTAGTCTAGTGCATCGCAAGGTTTTTTGAACCGGGGACCCTTGGATTCCCAGCTGACGCCTAATCCACTCGACCGACCACGGAGGCCTCGAAGAATTAGCATGAATTACCTTTATTTACAAAAATTTTAATGACTATATTTATTGACTGAGTATTTTCTAAAATGGCTGAATGTAAATCTAAAATATCATTTGAGTTTAATCCTTAGTAAATAAGTACAGTTAGATAATAATAATACATAGTTCCTAAATACACATCAATTTTACATGTCAACAACTTATAATGGTAAAACTAAAATGTCAAAATTTTTATAAATGTATTTGCATAGTTAAATATTACAAATTTAATTAAATCTTACAAAAAAAGGAAGGGCTTTAAAACTGATATATCAAAGCCATTTTCATATATTATTACATGTAATTAAAAAAAATGTTTTTTAATCTTTCTAGTGGAAGTTTGGCATATAGATCTTGCTTCATTAAAATCTGTGAAAAACTTTGCAGAATTATATTTATCAAGAAAGGAATCCTTACATCTATTAATTAATAATGGTAAGATACTTTAGAAGATTAATCATGTTAAATTTTACAGCAACAACTGTAACTATAATCCTAACACATTTATTTTGTTTAAATATATAAATGTACTTCGGGTTTAGAAATATATTGATGTAATATTTTTTTAAATCTTTTACTAGCTGGCATCATGTTCGTAGCACAAGAGATTACAGAAGATGGATATGAAAAACATTTTGCAGTAAATTATCTGGGCCATTGTCTTTTAACACAGCTGTTACTTCCTACCCTAGAAAAAACGGGTACAAAGACTAACAATTCAAGAATAATCAATTGTTCCTCATGTATTCACTATGTAGGAAACACAGATATAAAGAATTTCCAACACTGGTAAGTATATTTTAATGATTTGACAAAAGCTATAAGCGACTGATGCTACAGCCATTTTTGAAACAATAAAATTGTTTTTCTGATTTCATGTGATGTTTGAAAAAAAATTTTACTAGATAAATTTTCAATTTTTTAAAAATATTTTATACTTTCAAAAGATATAGCTTTTAAATATATCTCGAACTAATAGAAGTATATATTTTTAAAAATTTAATGTCTTCCTTGTAAAAATAGGCATTTCTAAGATAATGATATGACGAAATATTATTTGTAATATTCAAAAGATAAATTCACATCAACAACTCAGTAAGTTAAATTTAATTAATGGTTAACATTCACATATCACAGTTGTTTAAGAAAATTATACAATTAAACTACTTTAAATTAAAGAAAGTTATGTTTTGCAAATGCTAATATTTTGTTTTAAATAAAAATGCCAAAGTTTGGTGGTAACACAAATAACATTCTCACCTGCAAAATTAAGCATTCTAAAATTACATTTGGGTGCAATAAAATAAAAATGTAAACAATAATCACAAATAAATATGTTTAACAAACACAACGTTTTTTAAATAAAATAATTTTTATTAATAAACAAATATATAAATAAAAAAAAATACCTTATATAACTTTTTTTGAACCAAATTTCTTTTTCCAATAAGAGATAAATAAAACTATTTGGGAAAATTTTGAACCTGTTCTGTTCAAAGATTATTTTTTATCAACAAAATATGTTTATTATACTCTTATTTAAATATTTGATACAGATATATTTTTTCCATATGAATTTCATTCTAAAAGTGAATACTATAATCAAAGTTTAATGAAATTTAAAGATGCTTGACATACTTTACTAAATATTTTAAAACATAAGTAGCACGCTCTATTTGCTTCAATATTTTCTTCATTATTTTTAAATTAGCAAGATAAAATGAGAAGCTCACACTTTTATTACAAATCTCAAGAGTGTATAAAACTTATTTAAAATAAATAAATATTTTGATTGTCACAATAGAAATTTGTGATAAACTTTGTTATTAGCAAACAATCAAGGTTTTATTTTTAACATATCTTTCTTTCTAGGCAGTACTATTCTAAGTACAAGGCTTACATTCAATCCAAATTAGCCCAAGTGATGTTTACATATTCTCTGCAAGACTACTTCGATAAAAACAACCTTAATGTGCGTGTGAATTCTGTACACCCTGGGGTGGTGAATACAGAATTAATGAACTCTGTGTTGCTGATACCAAGCTTGGGGCCACTTTTGTTCAAGGTAAGACCTTAACTATACCAAAGGCTCATTTTATAAGCATAAAAAAGTATTACTAAAAGACATAGACATACTTGTCAATAGCTGTATTTTAAAATCCGCACAATTTTAAAGCTAAAATATAACTTGATTTATGAAGGGTTAAATGTTATTTTTATTCTTTTATTGTTACATTTTATTCTTGTAACGTTATTCATCAAAATAACCAAAGTACATATTTTCAATTTTCATGTATAATGCTGATATAAAATATGCAGTTAATTAAATAATTACCATATCTGCTAACAATTTAAATTCTGAAGTATGAAATGAAAGACCAGAGGCCAGAATAGTACTAGTCAAACCAAAACTGTCCTTTCATTAATGGAATAATACCGCAAAAAATATCATCAGTGGCGGCTTGTGAGTATGAAAAGTCAGGCGGCCTGAATTACAAGTGAATTTGTGGATAATGTATAATTCAATAGGAATAACACATGGTAATAATTATAAACCTTTCTTGTACATATGTAAACATAAATAAAACTTAAATTAATCTAAATTTAAGCAGCAAATAATTTAAAAGAAATTAAGAATAAATATTAGGTTAAAAGAGGACGAACGAATGACACGAAAATATTAGAAAAAAGTTATTTTAACTGGTAAAAAATGCATTTTAATAGAATTCAATAGTTTTTCACCTTAAGTATATATAAAAGTATTTTAAAATTAGTAGTGCCTGGGCTCTTTTCGGCCCTTTGTACTAGTAGTCACTGCTTATCATTATATTTAATAAAATATTTATTTTGACTTCATTATAGAATTCTAATAATCACTTAATTTAATTACTCTTAGTTAAGTTGAACTTTTGCTAGCAAAAAAAGAATATACTAAGGGAGAGTCATACAAAATCAATTTGTACACACACTGCACAATTAACTAATCATTGGTAAGGTTTTTGTACTCGTATTCTAAAACTATTGGAATTTTAACATTATGTTGTTATGGCAGAGATTTGACAAGTAATATCTGTAAATTTAATGGCATATCATTTTTAACGCCCATTTAAATTTTAGTCAGCCAAGGAAGGAGCAGAGACAGCAACCTATGCAGCATTAAGCCCAGAGATGGAAGGAGTAGGGGGAAAGTATTTAGAAGAATGTACGATAGTGAACTCAAGCAAAATATCACAAGTTGACAGCATTCAAAGGGAATTATGGAAGTACACTTGGAACGCTTTACAAACATGGATGAGTGATAATGACCACCTCTTCAGTGTACCAACTTAAGGTGTTTTTGAGCCATAATTAAGTCAACATGAAATGAACTGAATAACAAATATATATTCACATTCATCTTAATTTATTATGTACAATTGTTATCATATCATTGATTGTATGTGAAAGCATTATGGTTTTAAATAAATCACTGGAACACATTTTGTGCAAGGACGCTGTTTGTCGCAAAAAGTGTGTGTTTCTTCACATTTCTGCCACACTCACTCCTCAATGGAACATCTAGAAAAAATTACAAATTAAAACAATTCTCATGTTTTCTCTTTTAGTGAATTAAGTTACAGTAAGTACTCATAATTTAATTGAGATATAAAATCATTGCAATCCACATCCAATGCACTTTTTATATTTAGCCAAATTATACTTAACACCAAATTCTATTTAGCTTCACGTTACTGACATTACTAAGATCAAATTTTTAGTTAAATTTTAATTATGGTTTTATTATTGGCATTTAGAATGTTTCAATTTATATGGGTTTGCTATGCATTACTTTGTTAATAGACTAATTCAAAGAATATTATTTTTTTCAACGAATCAATTAACCTATGGGAGATTTCCTGATAATTTCACTATTCAATGAGCAGCTTTTGGGTGGCAAATGGTATAAGTAACAAAAATCTGAAAATGAACAGCAGTGTTCACTCTAGGTGTATTTTGAAGGGGGACCTGCCCACCCTTTTTTCATCTCGATAGCGCCTCTTGCCCCTTTTTCAAAAATGCCGCCCTCTTTCGACAAAAATTCCGCCCCTATTGTCCTTTTTAGTAAAGCACAAGCATCCTTGCTGTCTTTAAAAATGACATTGATTAAATTTTTTTTGTGTGTAAATTGGAAATTAAGTGAATTATGAGAGTAGAAAAACAAACTTCTTTTTAATAAGCTTGTTGTGAAATCGCGTTTATCCGCGGTAATTTCTAGCTTGGGACATTGCACGAATCCTATTGGTTGCCTGTAAGATGGTTTGGGGCAAGGTTAGACATTTTATTACCAAATTTTGGATTTTAGTAGCCTTTTCATCAGTTTTATAAGGGGCTTAATTCGGGCTAATAACCGATTTGGTTTTTATTGTGAAAACATTCATTTTAAAATGTCAAATTTGGATTTCAAGTAGTATTTCCACAAAGTGACTTAAATTTTATACTGTTCTTTCCTTCGAGATAAGCCCCGAGTCGTCACCAATAACCCAATATGCTGCTCTAGCGCAATATCAACTAATAAATCAGAATTTTTTTTTTGTTTGGTCAAGGGTCCGATGTGTCAACGGGTGGCCACGTCTTTTTTTTTTAAAGGGCCACATTTTTTTTTTTGAAAGGTTCCTTTTAAAAACAAGAAGTGTTTTTCCGAAAACGGGGTGCCCTTTTTCTGCTAACAGCGCCCTGCCCCTTTTTATTTCTAGAGTGAACACTGATGAACCGACACCATTTTTCATTTCTGGGCAACTATCTATACAATTCCACTTAACATTATGGAAAAGGCGAGTTTCGGACTTTGAACACTCTTATCTTGAAACTCTGTTTTTGGAATTATAACACATAGTGACCAATCAGTCCATATATATAGTCAGTCACTAGAAGGTTGTGAATCAATCAAATATAATTAATTCCAGATATAACCAAGTACAATTCTTTAACATACATACTTAAAATTCATATCCTCATAACAAATCGTTTCCTCATAAAAATCAATCCATTCATAATCCCATAAAACAAAGAGTTTTCCTGCCACTAATAAAATACCTACTTTCTCCACACATAAGAAGACTGAACTTTATACATGGGTACTATTCTACATCTACTTTTGCACCTAAGAACCATAATTTAAAAATTACAGTTAGTTTTTAAATATATTGATTATGTTTATATAATCCTTCTCCATATATTGAAAAGAAGATAAGATAAATTAAAAAAATTATCCGCTTTTTGTATTTAATTAAACTATTTCTTTAATATTGTACACATTTGCATTTTAAAATGACCTTTTTTTACTTACAGTAAATATTTAAGACTTTGTACATTTAAAAAACAGTTCAAGCAATGCTGTTTATTTTTTCTAAATTCTTTCAATTTAATCATCTAAAGTTAAATTTCATTTCGCAAAGATGCAACATAAACATTTAATATGAAGGCACAAGATCCCTCCTTTTACATTAATTCTATAAAAACTTTTCAACTTTAACTTGATGGGTTATTGTATAGTACATCGTAACAAAATGCTTCAAAATGTAATTCTTGTCTTCAAAAGGTAATTGGTAAAAAACTTTATTCTTCCACAAGATTAACCAACAGGATATTGTTAAGTTATATCAACATTTAAGTAACTAAGTGTTGAAAAACAATTTTTTGTAATTTTCCATGTAATAATACATTACAACTCAAGAGTTAAAAATTTCAATTATAAAATACTGAATGAGACTACATAAGAGAAAGTCTAAACTGATATATGCAAAGCATGACTCGGAAGAGAAAATGCATTCAATTAATTTTTTTATGGTGTGTTGTTCAAATTAAAACAATGCGAAGATTGGGTACGTTTGCTAATTTTACAAATCATAATCTGATAAAATTTTATGAAAATAATAATTTGTTATTTCTACAGTGGCACTATCGGCTGTTAATTTAAAATACTTAATTTGAATTGGCAATCCATTATCTTAAAAGTAAAATAGTTTTGTTTAAATAATGATACATTAACTTTCAAAGTACCTTGAGCAAAAAATACAACAGAAAGCTATTTTTAATGTAAATTTTATAAATAAGAGGCTATCCTCTGCACTAAATTTAAAACAGAATATTTTTCTACAAACAAAATATAAAAAAGTTTATAAGTGTAACATTTTAGATAAATATTATTTTCAGTGATTATTATATTTGTATATTAAAAAATATCAATATTTCCTAGATCATATAGAGTAATTGATATTGCCATATTAATAATTAATTAAATATGAGATAACTTATTAGTGACATTCGAATTCCTATTATAAATATATATTATCTATTTTTGTGATTTGATTAACATTTAAGCAATTAAAAAAGTAGTAATAACTTAAAATTGTAATTAATATGATATTCTCCATATGCTTAAAAAAATTAATCATAACAAAATAGGTAAACATATTTTATAATAAATACACATTAAAACAAAAAAGTTCTTGTAAATTACACTGCTTTAAGAAAATATTTTTAAATGGGAAACTTTTTAACATCTAAAAGGCACTTTGTTATAAATAATGTGTTAAGAAATAGTGTCATCAATTTACTTCTGCATCTTGATCATAATTCATTTCTGCATCCAGTTCTTCATCATCTTCCTCGTTACTTTCACTTTCATCATCATCATTATCATCATCTTCTTCATCCTCCTCATCTTCATCAAAATGCTGCAATTGTTACAATGATAATAAATTTAATTATACAAAAAAAATTACAAAAAATTGATTTTATTGTCACATATTTCTATTTTAATACATTTTATATAGGTAAAGTTTTACTGACTACTTTTATACTAATTATGCTATTACTAATTTTTGATTCAGGATGCTGAAAATCAGCAAAATTTATTGATAGAGGCATTTTAATACATAAACTATCAGAATTTCAATTATCTCCTTGAAAGTAGAAGAGACAAAATGTTTTAAATTTTGACTGGCTCAATTCCTATAAATCCCCAAAACATAAAAAATAATTAATAAAATGTTGGTTATCTTTCGTTTAATAATTTGGAAACATCACAATTTACTGAAAATTTTCCAGATTTCGGTAACTCTTATCATTAAATACTACCATATTAAAAAATACAAAAAGAGTTTGATGATCAAATATTTATAAAAGCTTTAAAATCTTATTTTTGGCGAAAGAAAATCAGAGCTGTTTTTAACCCTTCAAGTGGTTGAGATGTCTATAGTCATCTGGGGATCTCGCAGTTTTTCCAGCAATACACATACATGTAAAATTCATAAAAATTCAATATGTTAAAATATTTTTTTAATAACTTTTCTTCAGAGAAAATAACATCACACTTTTGATAATTTTTTTTGTGGCTTAATGGGTGAGTGAAAAAAATTGAGCTTGGGGCAACGAACATGAAAAAATTAAACTTTTTAAACCTAACACCTTTATTTTACATTGGGTTTAAATGACATCCTAAAAGGATTTAAAATCCATGAGAAAAAAATGCAAATATACATTAAAAAATATTTTGATATTCGTAAAAGTGTTTTATGTGGTTTAATTATAATATTTGCTACTTGTAAACAACAGTTGGAGCGTGCATGCAAAACCAAACATGTCAATAAATATGTAAGAAAAATAGATAAGCATTGATTTTTATATTAAAAAAAATTATCTCTATCTGTTTTTGTAAGAAAAATTAATATTTCCAAAAAATGTCCTTTTATTTTAAAACTTGCATCCACAATCATGCATGCAACTACAAATATTTTTTGAGGTTTCCTCGATTAGCGAATTTAAGACATCTTTTTTTTTTGCATGAGCATTGCACGTTCCTCAGTTGTTACAAACAATACATTTAAAATATTAGAAAATTTTTAATGATTTTGATTATGCAATAATTTTTTAAAAAAGAAATATAAAAAAAAAATTACCTCAGATGCTGTTTTTCCTATTGGTACAATATCTTTATCTTTTTCAGCAATAGATGTCAACTGAAAAAACATACTAATATTACTACAAGTTTTCACATCAAGAAAAATTATTTGTGACCTATACAATAGAACATAACTTTTTATGTGCTTTTAGAGATGTTTCTTAGACTATTATTAGGGGCAGTTTAAGGCATTGTCTTAGAAGGAGAAACAAAGATGGGTTTCAGAAACCTTTTATCTAAAATCCCCACACATATTTTAGTAGTTTTCTTTTAATATTTTATCTAAAATTCTCAAAATGATTTATGATATATTTTAAAAAAGTAATGTGCAAAAAAGTTGAACAGTTGCGATACCATGCAAACATTTCGCCATTTCAATCTTGCCCATATGTAAAGACGTTCTCCTTTGTTCCTTACATGGTGCAAGCTACTTTGAAATGTCTGTTTTAGGAATATATTTTCATCTTTATCAGATACTTTCCTTTCAAACCTAGTCATTTTAATATCAAAGCAAAACACAAAATGTGATTATAAATGCCATGGCCGAACCACATAAGCAACAATTTTTGAGAGATAGGGAGAAGTATTGAGCTGTAGGGACAGGGCTGTTAAAGTCCCTGTTCTGGTTTGCTTATGGAAAACAGGAATCTGAAGTTTGGGAGTCATTTATATAATGGACTGACATCACATGCCATGGCTGGCGACTGACTTGTCTAGAGCACTGAGCTAAAATAATATAAACAGTAGAGCAAGGACTCCTATTGAGCAACAATTACTTTAATGTGCCGTGTGGATGCATACTATTCAGAAGAGAAAGATGAGAAAACATTTTACTTTTGTTATTGCACAGATAGTAGCGTTGCGTCGATCTTCGAGTATTTGATTAGTTAATGAATATTTTTGTCTCCTTTTTCTTGTAAGTAAGAACATAAGTATGGAAATACATTAAATGTGTAACATTTAATGTATTTTTGAAAGCCAGAAATATGTTTTTAAATCTATGCAAAGGACTATTTTTCAACCTTGGCTCCATTTAAGCAAAAGTACATTCGGAAATTTTCGTAAAGTAAGATTTATTTCGGAATTTAAAAAAAAAATGTGATCACAGCTTAAACTAAGAGCCAAGTTACAAGTTAAAATTAAATTATTGACAGTAAGTACACAATACATCTGCAACACAGTTGTAAGTGTTGAGACACCCATGTTTTTTTTATCAATGTTAACTCCCTTGACTACATTTTTTCTAATGGATGTTTTCACATGTTTACTTTTGCTCATGTCAATGCGTATGTGAAACAGATCTTTATTAGCATGAATCCTGTATTGTGCGTAATTCTCCCTCTTCATAGAATAGCAATCTAATGTATGTGACGTCCTTTAGTAAAATAAATGCCTTTATGTAAGCCTGTGCAATATTAGTTGTTACTCTGGTAAATACACCAACCCTAAGAATTTATACAGAATATTAAAATAAACAAACCATACAAGAATTTCTCACACATAACACATTAGAGAAGGAAAGAGTGATATTTAATGTAAGTGGATGGAAGATCTGATGCATGTACAGCATATATATTGACTAGCACTGATGGAATTTCTTTCAAGAGCACTGGTATCCTATGTCTGGCTATAGACACTTTTGAGAGGGGGCTTTTGCACTTTCATTATAGATAGGTGGCGTGCCATGGTTACCAAACATATAACATGATTTTAGCGAGCTTGTATGATGATACAATTGCCGAAGTATTTTCTAAATTTGAGGAAAATTAGAAAGCTTGAGCTTATGAGGAAAATTTTCATACACAAGTCATTTTGCATGTATGGAAGTTTTCCACACAAGCTTGAAGCTTTCACACAAACTTGTGTATCTAGGATACCAGCATATGTAAGAAATTTTAATCATGTTGACTAGTATTGCTTTTTCAGGTTAATCTTTCTTATACGGTCGCCCTTGGCGACTTTTCTGAAAATCTTATATTCAAACGACAAAACATTGCTTGGCGACAAAAATCGGTTTGGTTGCCAATCAAAGAATTCCTCCATTTTCTCCCTGCATCGGGTTGCCAGATTTGGTCAGGACGACCAGGAAGGACAGATTAACTCTTTTTCAGAAAAGTCACCAAGGAGGACTGTATAATGCACTTTCACCTTCAAGTTTATTTTTTTTTTGCAGTTGTGACACTTAAATCGTACGCTTTTTTAATGCATAAATATTAATGCTTGACAATGGCAGCTGCTTCTTTAATAGAAAAATGTCAATTTTTTTTCTAAATTGTTCTCATCATGTTTTTTTTTGTGATGTGCTTTTTTTTATTGAAATCGCACTATAAAAAGAGCCGGATTGGTTTACTTGCATTAATGGGTAGTTGTTTTTAACAATGGTTAACTGTATCTAACTTATTTAAACAAGTCCAAAGTTGTTAAATAGACATTAAGATTTAAAATTGGATGAATTGGAAAAACACTGCCATCCGTTTAATGTCCAAAGAGATAAAGAAGGACGTTAAATGAAATGATACCCAATTCTGGTGTTCCCTTTCCATTTGTGTTAATTCTAGTTCATCATCGCACGGTTTATCAACACAAAACCAGTGTGGTTCAGAAATACGGGGAAGCAGAGATGGAAATGCAGGAGTACCCATCTTGGTGTTTTATAAAAATTTTATATAGAAAAGGGAAATTCAAAATTATAACAGATTTAACTGTCGAACACTTTGTTTGTTTATATTAATGTCAGTACAGTTACAGTTAGGTACTTTTCAGGTATATGCATATTTGCATGTGACGTCTACACTGTTCGGGTTTGGTTTGTTTAATTAACATCGCACTAGAGCTGCACATTGGGCTATTGGCAACGGTTCGGGGCTTATATCGAAGGAAAGACCCGGGAACGATGCCTCGTATTTTTGAACCATGGTCAGATGACGAAGACAACACCTGAGCTGGCACCTGATGCAACCTCAAGAGGCGTCAGGACATTGGACCCCGATCAGATTTATCGTGCGTCACTCCCGTATACACGCCAGTATAATTTGTTGGATATTTTGGACGACTTTCTAGTATTTTTGTAGCGAAGCTGGAAACCCTCCGATCGCAAGATCACTACTTTTTACTTTTCTTTAGTCTAAGGGCCTCCGTGGCCGAGTGGATTAGGCGTCAGCTGGGAATCCAAGGGTACCCGGTTCGAAACCTTGCGATGGACTAGACTAAAGAATAGTAAAAAGTAGTGATATTGCGATCGGAAGGTTGCCAACTTCGCTACCAAAATACTAGAATGTCGTCCAGAACATCCACAAAAAATAACGGCGTGTATACGGGACTGGTGCACGATAAATCTGATCGGTGTCGAAAGTCCCGACGTCTATTGAAGGTGTTGGGTGCCAGCTCAGGTGTTGTCCTCGTCATCTGATCATGATTCAAAAATACGAGGCATTGTTCCCGGTCTTTCCTTCGAGATAGGTCCCGAACCGTCGCCAATAGCTCTAGTGCGACGTTAATTAACCAAACCAAACCAAACTTTAGTCTAGTCCGCGCAAAGGTTTGAACCGGGGACCTTTTGGATTCCCAGCTGACGCCTTATCCATTGAGCAATTGGGTCTCTGAACTCCAATTGAGTCACAGCGATCACCTCCGATCGCAAGATCACTACTTTTTACTTTTCTTTAGTCTAAGGGCCTCCGTGGCCGAGTGGATTAGGCGTCAGCTGGGAATCCAAGGGTACCCGGTTCGAAACCTTGCGATGGACTAGACTAAAGAATAGTAAAAAGTAGTGATATTGCGATCGGAAGGTTGCCAACTTCGCTACCAAAATACTAGAATGTCGTCCAGAACATCCACAAAAAATAACGGCGTGTATACGGGACTGGTGCACGATAAATCTGATCGGTGTCGAAAGTCCCGACGTCTATTGAAGGTGTTGGGTGCCAGCTCAGGTGTTGTCCTCGTCATCTGATCATGATTAAAAAATACGAGGCATTGTTCCTGGTCTTTCCTTCTGGTTAGGTCCCGAACCGTCGCCAATAGCTCTAGTGCGACGTTAATTAACCAAACCAAACCAAACTTTAGTCTAGTCCGCGCAAAGGTGTGAACCGGGGACCTTTTGGATTCCCAGCTGACGCCTTATCCATTGAGCAATTGGGTCTCTGAACTCCAATTGAGTCACAGCGTTTACTTTTTGCGTGTGATAGGTTAATTCCTCAAAATACGAAAAACATATTTCTTAAGAACACAAACTGGTGAAATAACATGAAGTGGATGACGGATTAATAAATAAGTGTATTGCTGAAAGCTTTCGATTCGCAGATGTACGTTATTATCTACGATTTTATAAGAAATCTTTGAAACCAGAAAAACTTTTTAGTTTTCTTGTTTAGTACGTAGTGCCAAATAAGTGGATTACTGATTCCGAATGCAGTTTGCTTACAGCATTCAAGATACTACAGCACGGTAAGCCTTTTTTTATTGTCAAATCTCTTTTTTTTAATTTGTATAATACGGAGTACTTTAATAAATAAATTTCTTGCGGTCCCACGAAGTTCGCTTATGAAGGTGGACTGTTGTGCGATTTATACAGTGATTGTAAACTTATCTTCTTTGCTTTAAGTTTATGAAATTAAGTTAAAGGGTGAGATTGGGAAAACATATGAAAATGATCAGAACATATGAAAATGATACTTAAGACCATAATAACAATAATAATAAATCTTCAATCTGAAATACTAGCTGTGTGTGTGATTCCTATATAAAACACTACTATTTATCACGCAATGCATATAAAAAACATTGCTATTTACATTTATATTTGATTTTTGACATGAAACGCATTTAATAATTAATTAATTTAACCTATTTGGAATATCAGAATATAGTACACTGTTATGCTTTTAGGGCTATCCATTTCAGCACTTTAACTCCGTGACAAATATAATTATTTATATAAAGTTATTCAAGTTCTATAGGAAATTTCCAGTGATGCATGTAAAAGGTGGTAATAAAACAAAGCACGTACTGGGCTGGGGGATACTGCGTCAGGCGGAATAGTTCGTCTATCTAACTTTTGCTGGAGAGGTTTTTGTTGGCGAGCATTTAATATTTTTTATATTATTTGCTAAAAGGACGTTTCACGTATATTCCTTCTGGAAGTGCTTCTGCAAAGCCACATCTGAATTTTTTACGATTAAATAATTTTCTATGCACAATTTACGACCAGGATACATCTGAGGTGTCAAACGATGTAATAGGCGTACATGGAACCACGATCAGACATGAAACAGTCCTTACGCTCAAATAACGTGCACTAGTACCTTCGGCCTATGTATGATAGAAACTTTCTTATATAAAAACGGAATGTTGGTTGATTAGTCATTTTTAGAGGAATGAATTTACAACACCTTATAGATTTTTTATTCACATTTTTTTTATACTTTAAAAAAACTGTAATACAATAAGAAAACGACATACAAAATTTATATTAAAATATTTTTACTAGAAAACCTTATAAGTCAGCAGAGTTTCAAATACCCAGATAACAAAACATAACACTAGCTCATTTTCGGTAATAACCTGATAAATTAATTATTTCGATGCGGATGTAGGCCTTGAAATTTTACCCTTACAGGAGCATTCGTGATAAGCTTGAAAACTCTTAAAATATGCGCTGGCTTTGAATTCATCTGTAAAATTGGATTATTTCTCTTAAGTGTTATGCTTGGCGATGTAAATTATTAATTTTTAATAAATAAATGGAAATAATTTTATTAATAATTTTTATTTGTGAAATTAAATAATATTCTTAATTTTTCTAAATAACGGATTATTAGTATTTCTGAATATTTTTTGGGTTCCTTTTCATATATAATCTGTCGTATGTAAATTGTAATGAGTACTCCGTGTTTGATCATTGCTAAGCGTGACGACCACTTTACACCTTTTTTGAGCCAAGGTTGAAAAATATAATCCTCTCGCATGGCGTTTGTCACAGGATGTAGTGTGTACATTCTAGTTTTAAAACCAAATAGTACATCCTAAAAAGTAAATCCTAGTTTAAATTTTAATATTTCTAAAAAAAGAAAAAAAAATCTACTTTAAAAAAAATGCGTTAAAAAGTAAAAAATAATTTTTAATTTTACGAACGAGTTGAAAAATGAATTATTTAATATCAATTTATAATTCTTAAAACTTTTTGAAATCAGCGCCAAAATTTATGTATGATTTTCATAAAATGGCACCAATTTCAAGAAGTTGTAATAAGTATAAAATTCATATTAAATTATTCAATTTTTTCAACTCGTTCGCAAAATTAAAAATTATTTTTTACTTTCAGCGCATTTTTCTTAAAGTCGGTTTCCCTTTTTTTTAGATAGATTATTTTATTTTTTCCCTTTTTAGTTTTGAATTTATCTAGGGGCTTCGCCCCCTACATTTTGTCTCAATAACGTATTTATCGTAAAGCAGTTCCTATCCATGCCAATAAATCTGTATAAACGAAATGTCATTGTTGTACAATTTTTTTCAAACAATAAAAACGTTTTGAAATTTGAGAAACTGTTTAAAATAAGTTCGATTATTCGATATTTCCGGATATATAACACCTGGATAACCAATTATTTTTTTTGCAGTTTTTGCCTAAATGGATTTTTTTCTATCCAACAAAAAAGAATTTTCGAAATTGGCCTATATTTTTTTTCAAACGGTCCGGTTAATTGAAAATTTCGTATGGTTAAATACCGGATAACCGGATATATTTTTTAAAAGGTGACAAAGTGAAACATCCCTATCCAACAAAAAAAAATGTCCAAATATCTGAATTAGAACCGAAATCTTGCGCCAACATACAGAAAAAAAAATACATAACAGTCGAATTGATAACCTCTCTCCTTGGCGCGCGATGTGGTGGCTTTAATTTAAAGCTTCTGGGACGGTTTTATTTTAAAGTTTTGGTTGGCGCGCTAGGCAGTCGGTTATAAAGGGATTCTCATGGAAATAAGGAATTATTTATTGCGCCAACAAACTCAAACAAGAAGTTAAAATCCCCTCTGATGCAGTGGGTTAATCTTCAGATTGAGATAAAAGAAGGAGCGGACTTTCTCAACTTCTAATCTATAGGAAATGCGTCATTTTGGTTCCTCAGTCCGGGACTGTATACTGTTTATATTTGAAGTTAATAAATGTAAGATAATAAACATACAGATTTATTAAGTCCTTTGTCGCGATTTTATTTTATCAGAATAAAAAAAAAATTGTTCCACATAAACGATATGAATATGCTAATTAAATGTTATTTTTGCGTCATATATTGGCAAAAGTTTAACATTTCCATTCTTTAAATATACTTCACACTTGAAAAAATTAATACCGTAAAACCAGGTCAATAGAAGTAGTTGACAAATAGAGCCGTTTTTGCGGAAAGAGTTGTTGTTTATATCGTCACACTATTGAATGCAAGAATTATGAAAAAAATATTATTTAATCTGACATTCGAAGCTTAAATAAATTGAACTAAAACCCCTTGAACTAAAAATGACGTCAGAGATAGTTTATATGCACAGCTGATTGTCTTCCCGACATCACTGAATATAGAACCCCATTTACAATACGTGTTTGCAATATAAGTTTCTGTATTTTTGACTCGACCTCATACCAAACTCATACTTTTTAGACTCTGAAAGTATTTAAAAAAAATTCGTTAATTTATTATTACTTTTTATCTATATTAAGTAATTTTTCCGGCTGAATAGAAGCATTGCTTCTATTTATTAAAGGTACCTATTTTGAGGTGATAAAAATTATAAACACGTAAAACAAATTCTCAATCTATCATGGCTCTCTTGTTCTAACGTTGTTTTCGTCTTTTAAATATTTTTTAAAGAAGAAAATGTATGAATAAATGAAAAAACCTTCATTTAACTTGTTCTTTCATATAAGATATTCTATAATCATGACTTGTGATTAGGTATTTTTATTGTTAACAACTGTGTAATAATTTGTAGGTACTTACTCCTTTTTTTGTGGAATTCTTAAAAAGATTGTTTAAAAAGTAAATAATCACATTCAAAATTACATAGCGAGATTTTATAATCGAAACAGAATGATAATCAGACGACTGCTTCTTTTCACCCGCACTTGACGGTGAATAGAGGCAGTGTATAAATTAAATTTTTTCCCCCTCAAATTCAATTTTTTTTTATCATAAGGACTGATAGTACAGGTCGCCACCGAACTTTTAAGATATTACTCATAATTTTAACCCTCCAGAACTGGCGTCAATATGAGTGACCTGAGAACTCACACTTGAGAATTTTTCTCACACCACCTATTTCCCTCAAAAAATTTTTAGTAAATGAAATATTTTAAACTAAACAATAACTATAATATGTAATTGATTGCGGCAAGAGAAGGTTACAAGGAGAAGCTGGAGAGAGCAACACCTTCGCCTATGATGTAGAATACCAGATATACTTTTTTTCTTCTTGGTGTGAGTATTTCGCTCACTTCGCGAGTTCTGGAGGGTTAAGTGTACAAGAAGAAGGGTGTAAAGTTCAAAACAGATTCTATTCACCCGATTCCACGTTACCGCCTGCAATAGGGAAATAGTTTCGAGTAGTTATGTTTTCATTTTAATAAATACATATTCCTTTTTAATAAATGCTGATAATTAATATTAAAAACGATCAGTTAGAAATTTTATATTAAAAAAATAATTTAAAATCCTAAAGCTTTGTATCGCATCAACTCACAATGTCTTCTTTAGTAATTCGTCTTTACTTATATTTATTCGTCCTCCCACATAAACCAGAATCATTTTAAAACGATAAAAAAAATCACTTGGCTCTTCCGAATACAAAAACCCTTTTTTTATTTTATTATTGTTTATCTAAAGCAATCTTTGTTCATTAGAATTAGTTTATCGTTTTAAACTACACTCACAGAAATAAAACTCTCATTTTTGAAAATTCTGCGATCACCAAGGCTACTTTCGTTATATTTGACCATCGTTTCAATATGAATCGTGTGGTATTTGACGAAACAAGAATCCTCAAATTTTGAACGAAAATCATTTACACAGATTCCTTTTCGGCCCTTTTCTGGTTTATTAGGTCATGTTGTATTCTTATACTTATATTGTCATAATTCCGACGCTTTTCGGCTGAGTGAATAGAGCGTTGGATTATGGAGCGAGCGGTCCGCTGATAGATTCATCGCGTCCATATTGGATTATTATATAATTTAAAATCGTCCTCATTTTTTGACGAAATAAATTTTGTTAAAAAAAAACGACAAAATGAATTTTCTCAGTTTGATGAAATATTTAATCGGAGCATATAGCAAGCGTCCGTTTCGTCTAAAATGGCAAAAGTTTCGTCAAATATGATAATGCGTTTTTAACAGTGTAATGTTAGAAATAATTAAACGAATTATCAAGCACTTTATTTATTTTTTTAATTATGTCTAAAAGTGTATAACAAGCCTCGAATACGACTCCCACTTTACGTTTGTATTAAGAAAATAATGTTTTTAACATTTGTGTCGAAATAGCGCCTCATGAAACGAATACCACAGTAAACAGTAAATCAAACTGCGATACTTTAGTTATTGTAGCAAATTGGGCAAACTACTTCGGACAAATACGTATTTTTTTATTTGACTATATTTAAATTAGTGTATAAATGTTTAATTTGATGCTAGTAAACGAGGTTCTTTATTCTTGTGTATTTTCTAATAGCTTGATGGATTTTGATAAACAAGGATTTAAATGAAAATGCACGGTTCTTCGAGTGTTATAGTTATGTATTTTTCGTGTAAATTGTATAAATGGATACCAGGTGTCATTGAGGCCTCTGTGGCCGAGTGGATTGAGGCGTCAGCTGGGAATCCAGGGGTCCCCGGTTCAAACCTTGCGATGGACTAGACTAAAGAATAGTAAAAAAGTAGTGATATTGCGATCGGAGGGCTGCCAACTACGCTACCAAAATACTAGAATGTCGTCCAGAACATCCACAAAAAAATTACCGGCGTGTATACGGGACTGGTGCACGATAAATCTGATCGGGGTCCAAAGTCCCGACGTCTATTGAAGGCTTTGGGTGCCAGCTCAGGTGATGTCCTCGTCATCTGACCATGGTTCAAAAATATGAGGCATCGTTCCCGGGCCTTTCCTTCGAGATAGGCCCCGAACCGTCGCTAATAGCCCACTGTACAGCTCTAGTACGACGTTTTTTAACCAAACCAAACCAAAGCCAGGTAACATTTTGTTTAACGTAGAAAAATAAGTATTTAGAAGTCATATATTTGTCGGTTTGGGAATTTTTATATTTACAGTTTGAAAATATTATAAGTTTTGTAGTATGGAACACTTAAAGGAAAGTTGAATTGATAAAGAGCCCCCAGATCCGGTCAATTTTGTAAACTTCAATCTTCTTCCTAAGGATATATAAAGGCATATATCATAAAAGTGGTTTGATAAGCGAATCCTGATGCCATGAAAAGATAATAAGATAAATATAAAACTGTATGTTGTTGATTCTTCTCTCCCACTGTTGAATGTTGTAAATTTTGTCAGCTTAAGTATACATGGATCGAGAGAGCTCTGTAATATTTATGGTTTGTTTGCTAGAGCGGTTTTATTACGGGTGTCTTGCACATATTTACCCAGCTTACCACTGCTTAGTTTCAAAGATTCATTTTCTTATTTCTATAAAATTATCTTGATAAAATATTTTTCAAAAGAACCAATCATTGCACTTTTTGCTTTTTTGGGGGGGATTGCACTTTTTGCTTTTAAAATATTAAAAATTATAAAGAATAATAAAAAAGAAAAAAAATGCGTATATTAGATGAATTTTAAAATATTTTTCTTGGACCATATTTTACCTTTAAAACCTTTGTCAAACGTACAATTTTTTTGTTATGAAAATCCAATTTAAAGATCTTAAAGGATCCTAAAAATGAATGGATATTTGAAGAATTCAGACATCACTGCAGCGTTATATGTGCCCTGACAACAATGTGACAGACATGTCAAATTTGACATTGGGAATGACATTGAAGTCTACATGTTCTCCTTGTGTCATCTATGTGGTATCGCTTTCAACTCCATCATAGCAATATGAATTTTTGTTACAACAACAGTGTGGTTTTTCTTTTATTAATTGTAAAAGTTACATTTGTAAGTGTCTCTAAAGTTTTAAATATCGAAAATAGGCTGCAATAATCACGTTGTCCTTGCACGCTCCAAGTCACTATAGTAACATAGAAGTTGTACTTTAACATTGCAAAGTTCTTCACATAATTTTCTCACAATACACTTTCTCACAGATATATTCTCACAGATATGTTCTTACACAGGAGATACGTCAGAAACTTGCAGATATCACATGATTTATTTGTGATCACACGAATCGTCTCCTCTGTAGTCGTTAAGAAAAAAAATATTTTATTTCATAATGTTTATTTAAACACAAGCAACATCAACAGAATATATATTAGTTTTATAACAATAATCAAATAAATCATTAGTTAATTTGCAGCAGTGAAATGATTTATGCTACACATTTTTAATGCTTATAAAACGCATTATTAATAATATTTAATTAAATAGTGTGTTTTATTTCAGTGATGTTATTAGTTTTAGTGCATTTCGGGAATAAAAATTACCCTCTTCCGATGGACTAGTAAAAAACATAAAAAATACTACATAATAAAATCATGTTTTTTAATTTACTTCCATTCTATACAAGATCGATGATGACTTTTAATTGATAAATACTAACATGATATTAAAGAATAACGTGAATTTCCTATCAAAAGTGACACATTTCATCTCCTTCAGTTCGCGGAGCAGTAAGAGCGAATCGCATCGTCGCTGTTTGTATCAAAATTAACATTAGAACGCAAAGAGGAGACGGTGGAGTACGAATAATACCCCATCCCACTCAAGACAGTCTGACAGTTGCTCTGCAGATCTTTCACTCTCCTGAAAGTCATTTGCTGCCTCCAGGACATGGCCGTGATCGAGGAATTCCTGAAAGTGGAGTACGCGTAATCAACGCCCTGCGTCCTGTACTTGTCCCTCACATTCCCTACCACGGACGTATGCGTCTTGAGGAATATCTCGGTGTCCCGAGGCGCGGAAGACATCCCGAGGAACTTCACCAGGCGATCCGTTGTCCCGAACGGATCCAGAGCCAGATCTTCGTAGCGCACGACCATGAAGTCGTCCGGTCTGTCCGTCAGCAAGTTGCAGGCTGTCTTCAGATCTTCGGCCAGGAAGTCGCAGTAGTGCTTGGGGTTGGAGCACATCGGGTCTTTCTTGCACCACTGCGAGACGGGGAATTTCATTCTGGAGTTGATTGAGCCTCTCGGATCTCGCATCAGGTAGACGATCTTGAGGTTGAGGTTGGGATGGGTGAGGAACATCTCGGAAGCCTCTCGCAGTTTCAGGCGGATTGTTTTGACGATGACCGTCCCGTGCTTGCGGCAGGTGTTGTCTATGAAGGAAGCGTTGAAGCAGGATTTCTTTTTAGAACATTCATTCCAGTACTTGAAGCTCCGCTTCAGCTTCATGTACTCCTTGTGAAGTTGAAGCCAAGGAAGAAAACCTTTAATCTAGAAAGTGGAAAGGGAATTTGAGTATATTAGATGCGCAACTATAAAATTATAATTGAAATTTAAAATAAATGTTAGAAAAAATAAAAAGTGTCATTCTGTTTCGCATAGTTACTCGAAATAAGTTATTTTATTCACAGTATAGGCTATCTTTTCAAAGATTTTTTTTATAAATGATAATGTAAAATATTTTCTATTGATAACCTAGTACCAAATTTTGTTTGTCTTAAAATGGAATGTATATCGTATGAGTTTTTGATGTAAACCAATTGTAAAATATTTTCTATTGATAAAATCCAATTTTTTTTCGCAATTAATATAGTTGTTTTTTCTCAACTATTTGTTCCTAATATTAATTTTTTTGATTGTAATATGATATTTAATATAAAAAAAATGTTTGAAATAATCAGTTTCCAAGGACACTTAAAAAAATATTATAAAGTTAGAAATAACCTGGTATTTTTTAAAAATATTTAATTAAGGTTTTCGGAACGCAGAATGATTTTACAACCTTTGTTTATTTTTTTCATATTAGTTTTATCAGTTACTGAACAAACTCTCGGGACCTGAATTTTTTTTTAAATTCACAGTAAAGAATATATGCATATTTCAATTGTTAAACTATATATATCATCACTATAACACATTTTTATATTCATAAATTATTATATTTATGTATATCATTAAGATAATAATTTTTTATATAAATAATTATTATATTTAAGTATATTATCACGATAATACATTTTTATAATTTTAAAATATTATATTTATTATCTTGATAACCATAGTATATAACCTAAGGTTATATTTGTAAAAGATAAACTGATATACGTACTGAAGACACATTGCAGTTGAAGACTTTGTCTAGTAAAATTCTGGCGTCATCGAAACTGCTGTTAAGGACGGGACTACTTATGAAGTGCAAAGGCTCAAAATGGTAGAAAGTATCCGGCATACTTTGTAAGAGATCCCCGACGAAGGACGAACCTGTTCTTGCGTACGATATCAACAACACGTGCAGAGGCCCCAGAGTTTCATTCTTACGATGTCTTATATTGGCCAAAGCTGCTGAAAGTATAGGAAGTAAAATTAACGTTACATTAAGACATGTGGATTTTAATTTTAAAATGAGATCTAACGTTACAACACAAGAAATGCACTTATAAATGCCATTCACACAACTTGTAAAGGTTCGCCAAATTTCAGCTCTTTTAAATATTTGAAATAAACAAGATTTCCATATCCTACAATGACCTGTGTTTGAGAGTCATAATTGTAAATAGACTTGTTGTAATTGATTTTCTTTTGTTTGAACGAAAATGGATTGGGAACATTTTATGTGAAATTCCCCATATTGCACAAGCACGCCACTACAAGTAAAAATTCATATATACAACTAAATATAAACTAAATTATTTTTGAAGTCATTAAAAATTTAAAACCTTCCCCCATTACTTCATTATAAAATTATTTATACCAAAACGGATGGTTTGTATTACACTTTTAACAAGAATTAGTATTGATGAATGAATGCACTTGAAGCTTATAAACAATGGCAATGACAAAGTTAATTTCCTTGATATAATCGTTTCCTATAATGCGGTTTTAATCAAAATGCTAAAATTTCAACAAATGTAAACTTTTTTTGTGAAATAAAAGCAAAAATATTTTCTATCTTTACAATGCTTTGGCTATTTCAAGCCTAATATTTTTAACCGACCTCCAGTGTGAATTTGGCTTCAATTAGGAGATTGTTCAACTATACTTTTAAAAATATTTTTTTTTGTATTAATAATGAGATTATATAGAAAAAGAGAGAACGAATCTCTCTGTTGAATTTAATACTATTAATGGCAAAATTAAAATAAAATATTTTTAACAAATGCGTAATTTAAAATAATAAATAATTTAATTTTTGTGTTGATGAAATATCTTTTCAAAAGTATATTAGTACGAGGAAAAAGAAGTTTTGTAAAAGATTTAACCGTAATTTAAACTATAAATAAAATATATTATACTAATTCTGAGAATTTGTAATTATATTATGTTTTATAAAATTGAAACCAGGTTTTAAAAAGAAATACAAAAATCTTATTAATAAAAAATAGTTGGTGTTCCTCTATACTAGTACCCAATAAAGAGATCAGTAAATTCAAAAAAATATACTTTTTCAGTTCACTCACTCAATCATTCTCCTAGCATAAGATTGTGATATATATTATTCCGAAGATTTATGGAAACTGTGCCTTCTTTTTCTAAAGTTTTATTTCGAAATCTTTGTAGAAAAAACCGAATTGAAAATCTGGCATTCAATTGTAGAAGAATCTCAAAATCATCAATAAGTTATGCCAATTTTAGAGAATTAATTCATAACTATAAAATTTATTTGTAACACTTTTTGTAACTTTTGTTTACATAAAACACATATTTAAAGTACACAAATAAAACACTTATTTGGTCTCAGCGTATAAGAACATTAAAAACTCCTTAATGCAATTTCGCTTCGAACGGTTTTTTTAACTGTCGCGTATTATATAAACATAAACTATTGTCTGTGTATTTCAACATCAAGGTTGACTCTCAATAAAGGATACGAGCACTGCACAGAAAGTATCTGACGTTATTTTTATCAATTGTAAAACTGGACTCTTAACCCTTTTTCACTCCAAGAACACTTTGCGATTTGTGTTCTTTCTATGGAACAGTTATTCCTCTTTACGTTCTTTTCAACAGATTTTTTATTTATATTCATAAAGGGGAAAAAATCCAAATCTGTTTTGTGTTTGCAAGAGAACAAGTTGAAGAAAAGATTGATGTTCTAAGCACAAGATAATGCTGTTCTCGTTTATTTTAAAGAACAGGGAAACAAAAGAACTGGTCGATATGTTAAAGCCCGAGAGGCGACGTCGGACTGCAAAGGGTTAAAAGTTTGTTTGTTATTTGACTACCAAATGTTCAACTCATAATTTTTATTATAATTGTGTTTCACTATTTATAAAAACGGCAAATTCCCTACATTGACGATTATGTAACGGCATCTGAATGCTAAGTTTCATTCAAATAGATGCCAAAGTTTCCAGGAAATGGCCAATATTTAATCTATTCTTCAATGGAGATGCATCTATCATTTATTATACATTTTTTTAAACGAAATCGAAAACGATTAAATTCTTCTTGTTCATGGATCTTTCATAAGTTATGAAAAGTAAGGTGATGTTAAGTATCAAAGCTTGTATAAAAAATTTATCCAGTTCAGTTTTTTACCATTTGCGTAATCATTGTAATTATTCGAATTGAAAATAAATTTTTTGTTGATAAAATGTATTTTCCAATAATACAGAGTGCATTATTTTCTGTCTGGATATAAAAGTGCATTGATGACCGAATTGTTTTCTATAAGTTTAAAGCATTATGAATGACATAAACCCTCATAAATAGTAAACGAAAATCGGCTTTCGTGTAACTATTGATAGATATGTAAAGGCAATAAATATATGTTTACGTTATTTACGTAAACGTATTGATAAAAAAAGTAATTTATCTGTCTTAGTTTGTCTTCTAATATTCATTATCAACTCATTAAATACAATTATTCTTTTTTAACAAACGTAAACGAATGACCTAATTCTAGTGATGACCTTCTAAACGAATGACCTGACCATAGAACATTAAAAAAGAATCTGTATGTCTATGTGGTAATGCATAATATAAATATGGACAGCTCAATGATGATTGCACTGCAAAAAAAGAGATATTCAAAAATAAGTAAACTGTATTCATTTTTGAATATATTCGATGCTTATCATGACTCCGAATACATAAGTTTCAATTTTGAAAAAGATATCTACTTAAAAATTAGTACAATGGGTAAAAATGAATAAAAAGAGCAGATGCTAGCCTACACAGGCTGCCTTCATAAATCATTTCCAATAAATATCGACAACTACAACCAAGACTACGAATGGGAATCGAACCCATATCTGCAGGCACCACTGTACAAAGCCTTCTCCGTTAAGCTTCCAGGGCGACGCGAGGAAGTTATAAACAGAAGAAAATGTTAAAAAGGTGTGCGAAAGGTATGGGAAGCAAGATAAGGGAGTTATAATAACGGTTTCCATTTAAGCAATCGACATCAAATGACGCGGAAAACCATCTTCTGAACAACTATTTTAAGTTTGTCCAGTCGCTTTGTTAATATGGCTTGAACAGAAGCTGATATTAGCAATATTAAATCACACTGCTCATATTTGCGAAAGTACGATTACTTAAATTTGAGTACGTCATCGCTCATTTACGATGCAATTCTACTCAAAGAAAAACAAGTATGTTAATGTACTTATTTTTAAACACCTTGTTTTTACAATGTATGGATCTCGAATAGAAACCGAGTAATCTTATAAAGCATTTCACATCGATTTCAATTAAAGAGCTACAACCTTCTGTTCGAACTGTGCTCTATTTTCTCCGCATATATTTTACGTTGCAAGCTGAATTACAAGTAGTATTTTATACTATTGTGGAACTAAAAGTGCACCATGAATGGTACGCGGAGAATACAGTACATCGTACAAGGAGACATTGTGTATGTTACTCATCATTTTAAAAGAAGAGGAACCTAATTTCATTTCTGATGATGTTTTCTATTTTTACAAGGGTTTTGCTAACGTAGTGCATCACGCTACGAGCGGATGGTTCTTACTCATCCGCTGTTTTTTTTCGCTCTGGTTTGTCGTAACCATGGCAATTGCAGTCAACTGTTTCAACTCAATGATTTTGTTACTTATATAGGTGCACGGGACTAGTACACTCAAGTACTGAGGATTTTTTTTTTACAGTACAGTGAATCTGGGACAGAAAAAAACACTCAATTAAATAGCGTTTATATCCATTTATAACGAACGAAAAATAAAGGAATATATTCGTTAAATGATGCTAGGGTTAGGTCAACACAAGTAGAAAGTATCGTGAAGATATATTTAAATTGGGGATCGAGTATTATATGGTTATACTATTCAAATTGAGTACTTAAAATAGTCAACAAATAGATTTGTGTTCTTTCTAAATTGGTTAAAGGAAATTTGGCAAATTTTTTTTTCCTTTAATTTACTCCTGGAAAATGTGTCTATGCAATTGATAAGAATTTGCGGTTAGTTTTTTTTATTGAATGATAGCATAGAAAATAAAATTACAAATCCTTACATTAAAAAATAACTTCATTAATATTAAATATTAGAAATAAAACATAATTATTAACTACGATTTCAATATATTTAAATTAATTAATTTAAATTAATGATTTAGAAAGGAAAGTTAATTATTCAAGAAATTAATTTATTTGAAAGTTAAAAAAAAATAACACTAAAAAAATAATGTGAAATTTATGTACAATAATTTCAGTCATCAGTATTTGTTTCTAATTAGAATTGAAAGCCACATCGACAAACATAGAAATTAGTTTATTTTTTTACAAACTGAAAAAATATAAACTTACATTTGAGCTGTCTAGTTCAAAACCAGAGAGATCGTTTTCGACATTTTTTTCCCGAGACAAACATAAAAAAACTGTTTGCATTATTTTTGGAAGAAGTTTATCTTTTTTTTTCAAATTAGTATTAGATAGACGTAGGTTTTAACTTAATTTTAGCTTTGTATAAGTATTATTTTGAGAGAGTAAAAAAAAATCGTTTGGATCCATACGGTTTTGCAATTAAGCTGTGGGATGTAGCTCGAGTACTACGTTGCGGTTGGTGCGCAGTAGCTTACGCGCATCTGGATTTATTCGGTTTTTGACTGATTTATTTACTTATGTGGTTATACAACCAATCAGCTACTTTTACACTGAAAAATTAATAACATACAGATGTTGTAGAATGTTATGACTTCGCCTACTAATAGATCTGCCGGAAAACTAAAAATCAATAACATATATATAAAAATCGAAGAAATGGATCTATCTAGTTTTGAAACTAAGGGCTCATTAATTATAGGATATTTGCTGAAAGTTATAATTGTTGATAAATTAAGATGATTGATTAATGATTTGATAAACGACTTACTGTAATTATATATTACTATTTCGGACTTTAAAAATACGGTACCATTTTACCATAACACAAATATTTTTTAAACAATTATGCAATTTGAAATAGTTTAAAGTTAAAAATGCATTTTTATCTTTGACGAAACTTCTGTCATTTCTGACGAAACACGCGCCTGCCATGTGTCCCGTTTAAATATTTCGTCAAACTGAGGACATTCATTTGATAATTTTTTAACGACATTTATTTCGTCCAAAACGAGGACGAATTGAAATAATACAATATTTTAATATCGACGAGTTGATTCGAATCGCGAACCCCTCGTTTCAGAGTCCAACGCTCTATCCACTCGGCCAAGAATACTCGTCTGAATTATGACAATATAAGTATAAGAACCAAACATGAACTAATGACCCGGAGAGGGAGCGAAAAGGAATCTGAGTAAATGACTTTCGTTCAAAATTTGAGGATTCTTGTTTCGGCGAAAGTCACGTGACGCAATGACGAAACGATTGTCAAATATAACGAAAGTAGACTTGAGGATCTTAGAATTCCCAAAAACGAGAGCGTTGTTTCGTTATTTCTGAGAGTACAAGATGCTTACTTTGAAAAGTGTGTCGTATGAAGTGCGGGTCTCTGATGGCTATGGCGTACAGCTGCACGAAGGCGACCACTGTGGCGAACACGAGGAATGGAACGTAGCGCCGCCATCGGTAGGAAGAGAAGTTGCAGCTGAGCCGATTCTGCATGTCTCATAGTAGATAGAGCTGCTCGTCTACTGTAGGTCTCATAGTAGATGGAGCTGCTCGTCTACTGTAGGTGTCATAATAGACGGATTTGTCTCATCTACTGGAGACACACATCACTTCCAATCTGAGAAAGAAAAAGGGCCAGATTTACTGTACGGTCACCCTTGGCGCGATTTTTTTCCCACATTTGGCGATAATTTTTTTAAAATGGCAACTCCTCTTCGACCCGACAAGGAATTGCAGCAACCCTATTGGAAAACAGTCGCCAAAATGGCGACTTTTGGCGAGATTTTGAAAAAGTCGCCAAGGGTGACCGTACAGTAAATTTTTACCCAGAAGAACATAGATTTAATTTTAAAAATCATTATGAGATCGCATGTTTCGATTTTTATTTTTAAAATTGATTCCCTCACTGTTAAAAATAGGTACTCAACAATAAGTAAAATGTACTAATCTTTTATTACATTCGATGTTTATCATAGCTCTGAATACATATTTCAATTTTGAAAAAGACATATATTCAAAAATGAGTACAATGAGTAAAAGGAGCAGTAGCTTGCCTAAGTCCGCCTTCATAAATCTCTTTCAATAAATATCGACAATTACAAGCAAGACTTAAGGCTGGACTGCAAGACTGGACTGCGGTGCCAAAAGATACGGGTTCGATTCCCGAATCGAGCCCGTAACCTTTGGCACCGCAGTCCAGTTGTACTTCCAGGGCGACGTGAAGAAGTTTTAAACAGATTAAACGTTAAAAAGGTGTACCAAAAGAATGGGTAGTAAGATAACTAAGTTGTAATAATTCAGTTTCAATTTAAGCAATCGACATCTAATAATGTGGAAAACCACCTTCTGAACACCTATTTTAAATTTGTCAGGTTCACTTTATTAAGATGGTTTAAATAGAAGCTGAGATTACAATATTAAATCACACTGCTTCATTTTTGAGAAAGTACGGTTACTTAAATCTGAGTACGTCATCGCTCATTTACGATGCAATTGTACTCAAAGAAAAATCAGTATGTTCAGGAACTCATTTTTAAGTACCTTTTTTAAAGTTCTAGGGCGCTCTTTATGTTTTAAGCGCATTTTTTGTTAAATTGATGGCAAGAGTTCATTTGAATTGTATAGTCTATATAGTACTATTAGTAGGCGAAAAGCAATAATTTTACTTGCCATAAGTGTTTTTCATTCCTTGTACCAATGCTACAAACTTTCAAATTGTAGTCCTCAAAAATGAGTGAATTGTCACTTACCATATCTCTGTATTAAGGTATCGAAATGGTATACGTTTAAATTTCATCGAAGAAGTACCTTAAAAGTTACACTAAAAATAAGTTAAGACTAATTAATTGCTAATAAAGAAATTAAAAAAAAAATCGTAGATAAATGTTGTCTTTTTTTCTTTTGCGGTCTATTCATCTAGTTCTCTAAGTGGTCCGCAAACCAAACTGATGCTCGATGGTGTGTGTATTTGTCAGGAGGGTGGGGAAGGATTCGTGCAGGTACGTTGAGTTGCCATGACAACGGTGTCTGCTGTAATGTAAGTTGGAAGATCAGGAATTCATGAATTCTAAAAGAAGGGTAGGCAATTACATCCTTAACTCCGCTTTTTTTCCCTCTTTTTAATAAAAACGTAAGAAATATAAACTGTATAGAAAAAAAAAGCGAACTTTTAATGATTAGGAATAATGATTTGAATGGAGAAGCAAGCTTGTGAACGTTATTATAATTTTTTTTTAATAATAATTTTCTAATGAATAGTTGTAAAAATATTTGGTAAATTTGAATTCAATAAGTCTTACTATTGACACTTGAAAAGTGTTTGCATTTAGCTTAACAATTTTTTTTTCAAAATAAAGCTATTAAGATTCCTTTATGTCTATTTTTTTAAAAAAAAACTAGACCCAAAGGAGCAATTTTTAACAAAATTGACACACAAAAAAATCTTGATGTTGAGCATATAACCCTTAAACATCAAGAAAAATGAAACATTATAGCTATCATCAAATATTTAATAAAAATACTTGCAAAATTCAGATTTGTATTGCTACGATCTTCTAAGGTTATGTAAATTGACCTGATTTGTATATGTATATTTTCATACTATTAATTTTATTAAGTGAAAAATACGTATACATATGCAATACGCGGATTTTGCGGATCAAAAACATACCAAGCTATCTGATCATGTTAAAATACTTAATCCATTTCTTTATGAAAAAGTCCAATAAACATTTTAAAACAAACGAAAAAGATTAAAGTTATTAAAAAAATAATGCTCCATGAATATTAATATATCCCATCATATCAATGGGTATATTATAATAACTAATGAAAAAATACTAAGCAGTTTTGTTACAATTATTTTAAAATGCCAGATAGTTGAAATATTTTATTAAATTGAAATTTTAAACTTTTTAACACCTCCAGTAGCCTTCAAAACACCCATAGAATTTCTTGCTGCTTGCATATTAAAAATCTAATAAATTGTTTCTAAAATAAATGTAATTTTTTTAAACGAAAATTAGGATATTTATGTTTTGTTAAAACATATATACGATTGTGATTGGCGTGACATGTTTTTGTCGAGTATTTAGTTTTAAAATTTACAAGTACATTTTAAAAATAAGGTTAGATCCCATTTCACAATATTTACTTTTACAAATATTTACTTTGTCAATGAGAACATACCAAACTGTCTAAAAATGTTAAAATACCAATTCTATTTTTTTAAAAAGTCCATTAAATATTTTAAGATAAGCAAAAAAAAAAGAAAACTGATTTAACAGTTGCAACTTCAATCACACAATTGGAAATTAATTTCTATAGTAGAAGAATAAATACTATGCATTTAGAATCTAATTAAGATTCTTTATCTCATAAAGACTTTGGATTTATGCTCGAAAAATAGAATAACTTTAATTTGACAGACATTACACATGTATTTAATAATTGATAGAAGTTGATCCTTTACTTCTACACATTTACTCATTTTTTAAAATAGCATTTGTAAAAATTTTCAATACACTGTTTAAAGATTGGGTCTAGGTTTAATGATTACCGGTTAAATTCAGATGTAATTTTTATAGATGTCATGGGTACTATTTTTAGTTAGAAAGAAATTAAAAAATACAGTATTGAATTGGCTGGGAAACATGATAATTATAAAAGCTGTGCATTTCAAGTTTAGCTTAAACATATAAGTAAACCAGCGTTTAAGGGTTAATGACTATTTCAATGACTTCAATCACGTATTTCTTCCTATTATGTCAATTGGAGAAATATAACATGGACATTTTGTATAGTTATAGCTCGATTTATAATTTAAATATTGAATATTAAGAAAAAAATCAATCGGAAAGGCATGGTACCCTCTATATAGTAAAGTTTGGTCCATGTGTACATTGCCGGCCTGCTCCATTTTCAGTAAGATCTAGATCTCATCGCACTTGTCATTTGTTTAGACTTCTTGATATTATTTTACTTTGCCTGAAACTGCTCTTCAAACTTGCTTAAGCTTGTTATGCCGAAATTGAACTTTAGTGTGATGTTTTGGCTTAATAGTGAAATCTTCCACAAATAGTCAATTTCCATCCATACAATTTTCACACAAATTGTTTAAACTGCCAACTAGTCAAATAGAATTATATAACTCGTTGTTATTTTTAAATTAAGCACGCACTCGCTACGACTTGTCAAATAGAATTAGAGTTACAGCGATTAAACAGGCCAACGTATACCCCCAAAATTTCATTCATTTTCCCCGCACGGTACAAAAGTGGATTAATGGACAACCTGGTCGATGCAGCCAGTTTTTCTTTTTATATCGGCAGGCCACTATCTCTTGTGGAGTTTGGGGCTTTGAAATATCAACACATTTTATGTCGCGCAAGTTTCTGCAAATAACCATTGTACTCGGACTGATTTTAAGAACGAATTCGCTTGAAAAAAACGTGACTTCAGACACTTTTTCGGAGTAGAAACTATGTGTTATCAAATCTCATTGAATATTGAATGATTATTAGTTTAAGAGATTGATCCGGACAAACACATACTTAATAGTTCTTTTAATAATATAGATTACAGAATATAAAATATTCTGCCAAAACATATCGATAAAGCATGTGAACATAAGAATTGATATTTGGCTTTATTATTAGAATTTAGAAGATAATTTTAAACTTTTTTATGCGAAACCGAAAAAGACGTTAAAATATTCATCACACTAAAGTTAAAGAGGAAAATTTTATTTAAGCTAAAAGTTAATTCTTGTAGTTTTCTGCTATTGCAATCTATATGGAAGCAAATGAAACAAAAATGTTGATCATTGTTTTCATTCGCTATATTTAACACATTTATCCGAAACATATATTGTTTATTGATTACATTAATATTTTTTTTGTTTAGACAATTACATAACGTAACTTTTGACTGTTTATTGACAATTCCTTCATTAATAAGACATGTCGACAGAAAAAATATAAACCATTATCTTTATATTCAACGATATTATCGTTAATATTGATTTTAGAGTCTACTTTGCATATCCAGTTGACAAGCGTGTTTACCTCAACAAACTTCTCAGCCTAACTAATACATAAAAGTAAACATGGTCTGTTTATTATGTCATCGTGCTTAAACGGATATAGCTTAATGATATTTTTCGTGTAAATGTTTCGCATACAAATAGGAATAGGACGTTATCTACATTTTATGATATTGCGACGAAATAGTTGTACTGTTTGGAGCAAACATGTGATATGGCAATCTGAATTGAAATAGGATGAATGTACCAATTTCTGGCCAGTTAAGACCAATTTCTGGCCACTTAAGACCAATTTCTGGCTAGTTAAGACCAAATTATGACCAGTTAAGACCAATTTCTGACCAGTTCAGACCAATTTCTGACCAGTTTAGACCAATTTCTGACCAGTTAAGGCCAATTTATGACCGGAGCTCCAGTTGCTCAGTTGGTAAGGCGTTCAGCTACTAATTGGTGGTTCGAATCCGTGAAATGGACTTGACATAGAAAAGTAAAAAGTAGTGATCTTGCAATCGGAGGGTTGCCAGAATCGCTGCAAAAATACTAGAAAGACGTCCAGAATATCCAACAAATTATACTGGCGTGTATACGGGACTGGTGCACGATAAATCTGAATGGGGTCCAAAGTCCCGACGTCTATTGAAGGCGTTGGGTGCCAGTTCAGGTGTTTCCTCGTCATCTGACCATGGTTCTAAAATAACGAGGTGCATGTATGAATGTGTGTATGAATGTGTGTGTGTGAATGTGTATGTGTTCCCCGGTCTTTCCTTCGAGATTGACCCCGAACCGTCGCCAATAGCCCACTGTGCAGCTCTAGTGCGACGTTAATTAACAAAACCAAACCAAACAATTTTTGACCAGTTAAGAGCAATTTATGACCATTTAAGATACATTTTTGACTAGTTAAGAGCAAATTACTGCTAGTTAAGACCAGTTTTCGACCAGTGTCAAACATGTGACTACTGAGACTGTGCAATAAAATTTACATAAAATGGTAAAATCCTTTTGGGTAACATCGATTAAAGATACCTTTAATTTAATTTTAAATATATTTCCCAAAAGGGCGGTAACTGGTGCATTCACTCAAAAATAAATTTCTCCAATTTATTTAATAGCTTTTAAGTTTGATTTTTAAAATCTATAAACCTAGTACATTGTCATAAAAATTGGTAATAATGCCATCTATCTTCACTTTCCAAGGTTTACGCCAAAGATGACTCAATTACTCTGTAAATAAGCTTCGACTTTATAGTAACAATTGTCAACTAATAATGACAGGTTAATTATATTAATTAGTTGTTTTGATAAAACCTTAAATTGTTAAAATTGTTGTCACCTTAATTGTTGTCAATAAAATAAAACCTTATATATATATATATATATATATATATATATATATATATATATATATATATATATATATATATATATATATATATATATATATATATATATATATATATATATATATATATATATATATATATATATATATATATATATGTTTTTACATAGAACAGGCAATCACACTGTCAATTTGTTCGCAAGTAATTAGTTCAGTTTAATTTTTTTTTAATTTTAAAATGTATTGGAACTACACTTTCGGATTCGAAGTGACAAAGCTATTGAATTGCCGTTTTAATCAGAGATTGACATTAAAATGTATAGTTAAATTACCCAAAAATTGGTTTAAATTGTAATTGTATATTTGTTTTTGATATTTAAATCATGGAACTATTCTTATATTCCATATAGTAATTGCAATGCCAGCTTTTCACGTTAAAAAGTTTTAAATGTATAATTATTTTAAAAAGTCGCTAGCTAGGGAAATTGTTTTTCAATTTTGAATAAAATTATATTTATTGTATATTTTTCAAATGATATCCAAAACACTTTCAACAATTTGCTTTAATTAGAGTTTGAAACTACCTTGAGGATAGTTTGTTCTTTTTTGACTGTACATTATTTTAATAGCCGAAATGTTTGTTGTGGTGCATAATATAAGTTAAGCATAAGGTTTATTTATGTTTTTACATAGAATTGTCAATTTTTTCCAGATATTTAACAAATTAATATATACTAACATGCCCGTGTGATAATTATCGCATAAACATCACCCCCCCCCACCCATTCGTTATAAGAGCGAAATATATTAGCGAATTTCTTATAGCCAAAAAATCATAAAAGTTTAACGCTTCTTCTCATTCATAGATGGCAGCATTGTCAACGAATTTGTATAAAGAACACGTTTACATAATTTATTTAAAAATAAAACGTTTATATTTATGAAATGAACGTATGATTCGTCATTGATCCTGAAAAATAAACGGTCTTTCTTTTGATACATCATGTGTTAAGATCCATTGAGTATGAGGATCGTAAAAGAAATCTGTATTACAGAAATAATGATACTTGTTTCTATAGAACTGCAAATGGAAGCTTGTGTTCATATAAATAAGTTAATTTGGGTATAACTTTCTCTTTTTAAAGAATATTACAGCATCTTGTAAGCCTTCGTTTTTTAAATATCCAATAAAAAATCATGTAAATCTAAAAGAAAACTATTTTACTAAAAATATTCTAGTATCTTTAATCCTTGATATAATATTATTTATAAATAGAATAGGGTAAAATGGGTAAATTGAAATTAAATCGTCGCCTCAGAGCAACAGTAAGACATCTAAAAATAAAACGAAAATGAGTGTTTGGTCTTCCTAATATTACCAAATGTGCCTTTATTTAGTGGAACACTCGGACATTTTTATGTCTTCATTGAAATCCCTGAACTACAGCCTTCGATATTCAGCATTGAATAAACGGCAAATTTTAAAATCAATTTATTGACAACTCTGTTTTTGCTGATATTCTACTGTTGCTCTGAGGCGACGAAATATAAATTAACATTTGTATACTTATGCTTTATCTTGTACTTTAAAAAAAGTTACTTCGTTTAATAGGGTACATGTCAGCAACACATAAAATTTCTGGAAGATTTAAATCAAGTCTAAAAGTCGATTTGTTTGAGTTTACAAAAAATTGAATTGGTATAGAAGTTAAAAAAATTTGTACACAGTTAAAGTGCAATGTAACTGATGATAGGGAAGGTGGGGGAAAATGGGTCGTGGGGTAATTTTTTAAAAATTTAATATTAATTACACAGTATTAAATTTATGCTTTAATCTGTTTTTTTTTTTTTAAAAATACTTCGTATAATGAAGTACATTTGAGCAAAAAATGACATTTCTGAGTGATCATATCCAACAATAGATTTTTTTGAGTATACAAAAAAACTTTCAATAGTTAGATGCATGAAAACTTCTACATATAAGCTAGAAAAGCCTAATTATTAAACCAACATATATTCCTGGGTTTTGTATGGAAGAGAAACTTTTATACCCAATTTGACCAATTTAGCAATATTCAGCATTTTTACCCTAAAGCATATTATTCATATCTTATGTAGAGGTATTTGATAAGCTAAATCTTATGCGAATAGAAATACTCTACAGGACAAATAGAGTGCTACGTTTTTTTTTTCTTTTCGTACCCTAGAGACATTGATAAAAGGGATGAAAGGGGTATTTATGTTGCGTTTCATTCAACAATTTTTACTATATAAAACCTTTTCTGCTGACGGCGTGGTTGCTAAGAAACTACTTTAACTAATACTAGTTAGTCGTAATATATCAAAAATGTTTTATTATCTCAATACAAGAGTATTAGATTAAAGTTTCTATGCGAGTAGAGATATAAAATTGGTACATTGGTTAGTTGAAGTTTGCTAAATAAAAATGTTTTATTGGAGTAAAACAAATTTTGAAGAGAAACTCTTATTTATTATTCAGAAGGAGACTAGTATGCTGGCCCCACTTTGCTATTTAATGTATTGGAAACTATAAAATTTTAAATTTATAACTATATATTTTTTTAAAGTAACAGTTGAAAGTATATTTTAAATATTGTTTAAATAATCTTGCAGCCTAATTTTTAAAACATTTTTTATTTATTAATGCCTTTCTGTTCTAAAAGTTGTAAACCATTTTTACTTAATTTAAAAAAAACTAAAATATCCTTCTTTACTTAATTTCTTTTTTCTATATTATAATACTATTATATATTTATGCTACTCTTTGACATTTGCTTTACACCTTTTTGTATTGAATGTATATTTAATCTTTTACCTTATTATTTTAAAGAAACACAATTTAGGCATTAGAAATTAAACTACATAAGTGGGTAGCAATTATTTGATATTAATTAAATACTTTAATTCTAATTTTGTAGGTAACGTAAGCAATTAAAATTGAACTTTAATTAAGTTCTGATAAATATTATTACTTGGGCTTTAATATAAAATATATTTAATAGTAAAATTTAATAAAAAATCGTATTTAAAAGTTATTGTTTTATTAAAACAAATTAACTTTTTAAGAAAATATCAACTTTTGTAACTTAAAAACAAAGGGACTAAGTGAAAATGTAAATCGGGACATTTTACCATGCCTTTTCTGATGACTAATGTTGAGAATTTAGCTATAATTTTCAGATTGATTTTTAACTTGCTTTAAAGTTTTATTTTTTAACACTTAAATACATAATTGCATTATATTTGTATTATTGGAACATAAGTCAGATACACAAAACAATTGCATTGCAAATTTTGGATAGGGCTTCTTTCTGAAAGTCACTTCCATGCTACTCATCTATTTTCCAATCAATGTCTCAAAAATAAAACGCCTACAAAAATTTTGTTAATTAAAAACTTCTCAAATAAAACAAATGGTTCAACAGAAATTTAGTTTATTGTTGTGTCATGAAATTTTTTAATTTTCTTTGACGAGTCCTTTTCGAAATTTGCTATTCTATTAATCATTGAGTTTTAATACTCTGAAAATTTATTAATTCCAAAGTAGTGTAAACATTTAAATTTTATACCTTTAAGTGAACAGTACTGTTGTCAATTTTCAATAAAAATTTAATGTAATTTAAAAAAAAAAAAAAAAACGGGTAAGTAACGGTTATTTATAATTTTGTTAATGATTTCCAAACTTATCTTTAACTTTTATAAATTAAAATTCTTACAATAAATAAGAAACGATCATTTATACAAGAAATTTATAGTTTTTATTTGTAATTTAATATTGAAATTTTAATGTATTTTAAAAAAAAAATAAGTATAAAAATAAAAATTTTTAATGTTTTAGAAAAAGTTCTTGATATAAAAAGAAAAATATGAGGAACATTGTTAAAAGTATATGTGTTTGTATTTAGAAGTAAATTGAATTTTATAAAATAAAATTATATTTTTAACAATAAAACAATTAATATTTTTTTATATTCGTATCGAACAAAAACGAATATCGTTTACAAACTATTGACAATTTAATGTTATATGTAGTTAATACTTTTTTTCCGTTTAAAATTCAAGAATAAAACAAATTATTTTAGAGAAGAAAAATATTAGGTGTTAAAAAATATTTTTAATGCAAACAAAATCTTAAAAAATTTAATTATCTTAAAAAGTGTATTAACAAATAAAAATGTTAGTCAATAATTAAGAACCCAATAACAAATATTTATCATGCTCAATAGTTGAATTTTAATTAGAAAAAGGAAATGAAAAATATAGTTAAATGTACTTACTTAAATATACTTTCTCTCATCTTTTCTGACAACCTTCCACGAGTTTCGTGTGCTAAGGGAACAACGTTAAGGCAACAACGTCCGTTATGTCTTCCTCCCCATTCTTAATTTAGCGATATATCGGAAATTTCTGCTCCTGGAAAAACAAGGGGCGAAGGAGAGACGTTGTGAAAGTTTTCTCTCGCGATCGCCAAGGCGTCGTCGCCAAAGGCGCCAACTAACTCTTCTTCTAACTGATTTTTTTCCCCTTCACGATTATAGCAAAAGAAATGCTGTTAAATTTGATTGTACACGATGTTGTACAGAAGCGTTAGGACAACTATGAGCAAGTTACAAATTGGTCATTGTTAACAGTATCAAATTTGATTTGTTACAATTTAAACTGTTTTGGAAAGTGGGTATCAAAATAAAGTGGTGTATGATAATTATGTTTACAACTAGCTGTTTGGCTCCGCGTTAATGGGGAATCCATTGTTACGAAGTTCTGCGCTACCGACTACGCTACAAATGCATGTTCTAGCTGGAACTTTGGAATTTTTTTTTAAAGATGTTCCTTTGCGCAATAACTGTGTTTAACGCATTTTCTAACAAACCGAGTTGTTATTTATGAGATGAATGTAAATGGTGAACGTTAAAAGAGAATCAAGGTTAAGAAATTACCTTGTTTCAAATAAAGAATTTAATCAGTTATTATTTTTTAAAAAAAATCATGTCTTTATGAAGAAAACAAAAAATACATTTACGATGATTTTCAAAGTTGTAAAGATAATTTTAATATACCCGGTATATTATAAATATTAGCTATTTTATGCCGATAAAAGATATAATAGGAAAGTTTTCATTATTTCTTTAATGAGAGATAAGAGTTGCGCCTATGTAGACATGCACAAAAATCTACAAATTTCGATTCAGTTTCATGATATATTGAATATTTTTAGAGTTTTTTTTTTACCACTCTTTTGCTATCATAAAACTTTATTTCAACTACTAATATAACATTCACGGCTCATTCTACTTCTTTGTATGATACGAGGTGTGTAAATTAAGTAATGAGACTGATTTTCTAGTGTTAGATCTGGCAACACTGGAGACGCGGCACGTAGGGGGTAGGCAGGTAAACATCTGATACGCGTCCAGTACAAGTTTGAACACGCTGGAGTTGTTGCGCTGTCCGTAGTGAATTTTTTTGGGAGAAAGGTTTTTTTTTAGTGCGTTCTAAAAATAAGTGACATCAATTTCGTACACCTTTGTGCTATCAGGTTCTGCTTCAGACTTGGACACAGTACAACGGAAACATTTGAAAAACTGCGTCAGGCCTATGGAGATAGTGTTTTGTCGAGAGCCCAGGTTTTTAGGTGGTTTAAGCCATTTTCAGAAGGAAGATAATCAATTGAAGACGAACCTCGCAGCGGAAGACCTTCATCTTCAAGAACCAATGAAAATGTTGGCAGAATCCGCGATCTCGTGCTTTCAGATCGTTGTTTGACAGTCCAAATGATCGGTGAAGCGTTTAATTTGACTCACACAACCGTTCCTCTAATTTTGACCAATGAATTGGGGATGAGAAAAATCTGTGCAAAAATGGTTCCGAAAAATCTTTCACAGGAGCAAAAATACATTAGAGTTTTTAGCTAGTAAAAACATTCCTGTGGCTCCTCAGCCTCCTTATTCACCCGACTTTAGTCTATGTGACTTTTCTGTTCCCAAGATTGAAAAATCACCTCAAGGGACACCATTTTGGGACATTGGAGGATATTCAAACAGCCGTAACCGACCAACTGAAGGCTATTCCAGTATCCGAGTTCCAGCACTGCTATGAGCAATGGAAGAATCGTATCCAGCGCTGTGTGGCTTCCCAAGGCAGTTACTTTGAAGGAGACAATGTGAATTTGTAATTTTATTTCAATAAAAAAATTAGAAAAAATCAGTCTCAAAACTTAATTTACACACCTTACAAAATACTTATATCGTAAACGACTTGGAAAATTGAGATTTAATAATTTGACCCCTATTAACGAATCTTTTTATAAAACGCTCCCAAAGATGTTGGAAGTGCTTTGAAAAAGTTGCCGCTTATATGAACCAGTACCAGACAGCATGATACCCTTTTCCTCTTTCGATATATAGACGTAATTTTTAATATGGCGACAACTTCGAGTGGCCAAAATTAATCTATAAAATTATAAAATTGTACACATTTATTACATATACACTGATTGGTCAAAATATTATGACCCACCTATATCCCATACGCTGAGGAATATGGTGAATTGTGCGTTAAGAGATCCTGTGAGAGGATCCTTGATTAAAATCCGCTAGAATGCGCTGCACTGTTGGCTTTCGGTGATCCCTTACAAACATGGACATTCTCCTTTCCACTCTAGCATTCAGTAGCCGCTGAAGTCTACAAGTGCATTGTGTGACCGAGTATTTTGGTGCAGTTTCAGACACTATCTGGTGTATAATTACCAAGCATTAACACAACGCCTTTGTAAAATTACGTTGTTTACAATATACTCCTAACGTTTGCGGTGAGTGTTTTATAAAAAGAGTCGTAAATCAAGGTAAAGTAATTAAATTTAATTTTCTACGGCGTGTGTGATTGCAATGTTTTCAACTAATACATCAGCACATGATACTATCATTCAAAGGTTAATTAATTTCAAAATAATGATACCAGAGGGCGTTAAAGCAACGCCCACTGTGCAAGTGCTCATTACGTCACAAACTGAAAGCCGATTTCAGTTTCTGAGTGTGTCGTGACCAACAAGAATTACGATTTCTCTTTCCCCCGCCATTTTGGTCTTCTGTTTGAGACTGAAAAAGCACGTGTCATACGGTTTATTGTAGCGAGGCTGGCAGCCCTCCGATCGCAAGATCACAACTTTTTTCTCTGTCAAGTCCACCGACCGGGATCGAACTAGGAATCCATTGATTCATAGCTGGACGCCTTATCCACTGGGCCAATGGAGGCCCATGTTTCTTAGTAGTCTTTCTTAGAGGGGATTCCTCGGTGTGTTGATGTATCGACAGCGAAAATAACTTCGATTGCAATTGGAGAGATTGAACCAACTATCGGTGAAACTTCCGCTTTCTTCCGATAAAGGATTTTTGGTTCAACCTGGATTCCACCATAGTATGGTGTAATTTGCTGCAGACCTCTGTTTTGCACCAAGATACGGTACATCGTTGAACAGAAATTTTTCGCGGTGTGTCATTAAATCTAAAAGGTAACTGATGATTCAGTCGATGAAAGACTTTAAATGTAACTTAAATCTATAATAATCAAAGAAATAGTCTGTATATGTGTCTGTGTGTGTCTATGGCAAGCAAAACACTATCTTCCAATGCTCGAACAAGTCTGAAAATTTATATATCAATACTATTCAACCTCTAAATGTGCATCTGAGAATTGAAATATTAAAATTTCATTTAGTTTTCCGTTTATAACTGTTTTAGAAGCTATCTTTTAGTGGTCATTTAAAAAAAATAGTACCTACATTTTTAAAAATCATATCCAGACAATGAAATACTTTAAAATAAATTATTTTTTTAATAATTGAAAGTTGACGATCAAAAATTGCTTTGGTGAAATAACTCTTTCTGATAAGGGCCTCCGTGGCCGAGTGGATAAAGGCGTCAGCTGGGAATCAGAGGTTTTCTGGTTCGATCCTGTGCGACGGTCTTGACTAAGAAAAATAAAAAAGTAGTAATCTTGTGATCGGAGGGTTGCCAGCTTCACTACAAAATACTAAGAATGTCGTCCAGAACATCCACAAAAATTATCGGCTTGTATACGCGACTGATGCGCGATAAATCTGATCGGGGTCCAAAGCCCGACGTCTTTTGAAGGCGTTTGGTGCCAGTTCAAGTATTTCCACGTCATCTGACCGTGGTTCAAAAATACGAAGCATCGTTCCCGGGCCTTCCCTTCGAGATAGGCCCCGAATGGTCGCCAATAGCCCCCTGTGCATCTCTAGTTGGACGTTTATTAACAAAAACCAAATCAACCAACCAACAAAAAACATCTTTCTGTGAATTACACTTCAACGAGAAAACTAACGGAAGAGCTAACATTCGGAGATGTACCCGGAGATGTCTGAACAACAGACCAGTTATTTTGGCTTCGAGAAAATGAAAGAGAAGTAATATACGGAGAGAACGAACCAATTGGGTAACATTGTTTTGACGCGTGTGAAACCGCGGTTCACAGCTAGTAAGATATAAATAATTTTTACGAATATAATGTATTGACATGACCCAAATTCGATTACAAGTCCCTCGATTCTGCAAAATTTATTTTTACCGTCGCCAAAAGGTACTGGTAACCCTGTGACTTACTAATTCGAGTAAGGGGTTGAGGTAGGAGTGGAAAGCATTATTAGATCAATAATGGGACGAAGGGGGAAAAACATTTCTTAATGGGATTGCTCCGTTCAACATTGCATCGACTTAATATGTGTCGCTGAAAACACGGGGATGGCCAAATATAGGTTCCGCTACAAAGAAAAATAGACGGTTTTGAGCTGTCAGGTTTGATCAATGTCTGGCGGATCGAAATGCGAAGCGTCGGGACAGTTGAGGTGGAGTAATTTTCGACGGCACGAGAGAGATCTGCCAAAATTGCCCGAAATCGATGGTCGGGTAATTTTCACCTTGGGAGATTTCACTTTTTGGGTTCGGTTTATGCGTAGGAGAAAGAGTTTAAAGTAAATAATATATTGTGTTTTTTTGATTGTGAGAATTCGGTAATACAAAAAAAAAATTAGCGTCAGTTTTATATTCTGAAACTTTAAAAAACTACATATTAAAGGTTGCTATACGCGGGGACAACCTAAGTTGAGCCTAAAGCAATTGAATGTTTATACACATCATAGCTTCCGCTTTAACTTAGGTTGTCACCGAGTATAATTGGGGTAATTTAGAAAATTTTAAGTCCTTTTAAGCTTTCGAAATTTTTTTTATAATTTATAAACTTCTAATATGGAGATATTGTTAGCGTTAGGTATTATTTAAACAGATTCCGTTCATAGAGTTGTAATATTTTATTATTATTGTAAAAAATACACTGTTTTACATGTCCCTCTTACTCTTCGAGCATGGATCCTTCATAGTAAAGACAACATAATGTTATAATCTCGCTAACATCAAAGTGAGGCCAACATTTATGGCTTCAGACACATGGTTAATTACGTCATTCCATTCATAAATTTTCACTGTTACACATTTCCTAATTCATCAGCCGATCGCGACTATTTTTTAATTCATAATTTTGAAAAGAAGTCACGTGTTTGAGACCATTTGGTCTGAGATGTTGGTTTCACGATTATGACGTCATATTAGCTCTACTACAGTCCATTCATGCTCGAAGCTCTTACTATATTCATCACTGCCTCAGTGAACCCCACTTTCCTTTTGTTGTGGGAGGACTGTGGTGAGGTAATATCTTCCATTACCTGCCATATCACTTTTCTTCGAAAGTTCCCTACTCGGGTGTCAAGAAATCACATAATTCCCTATTTTGTTCCCTATCATAAAATAGTTGAATTCATGGTTCAACAGAAGAACCAGATGTTTGGGAGACTTCGGTGGCCATAAACTAATGGTTCTTTCGTTTCACCGGATTCCAATCGACGGCTTGAGACGAATTCTCGAATCAGGGATGAGCAAGCGACAAGACCCACACCCAAAGTGACCAATCGGACAGTTACGGGTAAATCCAGGAAGTGAAAAATAAAAAAAAAATTCACGTGCTAAATATAATTTCACTTGAGTTTGAGAACACAAGCTGATTTTTCAACTGTATGTGATTAGTTTTCATTAAAACCTTTGAATTACCATTTGTGCATTTTTGGGTGATTTTTTTATTAAAGTGTGTAGAACGAGGATTTTTTTTATGAAATGACTTTAATGAAAATTATTTATCCATGAGCATATATGTAAAAGGGGGGGTCAACCGTCCTATTTCAGTTTCAGCTAGGAGTCCGTGGCTTAATGTTAATTGGGAAACGCTGACTTAAAGGATAAGAGTGACTGTTACTGGTTAATGGCAGAGAGTTGTAATATTAAATAGAGAGCGCCTTCACTACCAGACTCTCGTAAGGCCGCGGTGTCAACATTGAAAAGAAAAACCAACATCACGTCGTTATAGCGATGCCACATTTGGCGTTCAGACATCTGCAGGAGTTTCAAATTTGGCGCACTTTCTTCTTTTTGGGTGATAAGGAGTTCTGTCCGTATTCAACTTCTTAACATATATGTACAGCCGCGGGAAAAAAAACGAACCACCGATGATTATTTCGTTAGTTTTTATAGTAGAGCTAAACTTAATATACCATTTTGTAGGGAATAAAGTCTACTACACATTAATAGACAAAAAATTTGCATAGGGGACTATCCTCATATTAAAATCCGCACCAACTTTAAAATTTCCAATAGCAACACCCAATTTTGATTCAATATTTAAAATCTACGACAAAATTTATCGTTGAATATCAATTTGCAAGTCATTTGGTTCAGTAGTTTTTTAATTATGAATATCGAAAGTTTAGAACTTGTAACGTTAAATGAATTTCTTAAACTTTTAATCATATCTTTCGAAATAATAATTTTATTAAGCTGAAATTTTTATGCGTGTTACTTCTGAACGACCCAAATAAAATACACTAACTTTCATTACTTATATGTATGTTTTTTAATTTTATTTAAATTAGGATATTAATATTCATAAAATTTATGAATAGCAACCATGCTATATTTTGATAGTGATGAATTCAGAAAAACGTTTTATATGCATATCTAAAATTTCATGATTTTCCTCTTTGTAGTTTTTTGGCAATATTATAACGTGCATCAAATGATCATTTAAGGGGTCATACACAAATTTAAAATCTGCAGAACTTAATAGAAATCTACGAATTTTGAGAATTAAAAGCGCTGTGATCGCGTTGGTATAAAATTATAAATTCTTATATAGAGGCGAAGGGTATACAGGAGTGGGGGAATGAATGACCACGAAAAAATAAGAACCACGGCTAACGCCAAAACATTTTCTACCAGCGTACTTTATTTCGAAGTCTCACTAATACTTTGTTCACTGTGGAAGTAGCCCCTCAAATAAGATCGATACATATTGTCTAATATCTCTGCATATAAATGTAGGAAATTAACGAAAATTTGTATTTAGATTATTTTGAGGGCGGGGAACATTTCTGCGCTATCAAAAGTAGGTGTTGCTATTGAAACTTTTAAAGTTGGTGCGGATTCGAGTATGAAGATAGTCCCCTATGCAAATTTTGTGTATATCAATGTATAGTAGACTTTATTTCCTACAAAATGGTATATTAAGTTTAGCTCTACTATAAAAACTAACGAAATAATCATCGGTGGTTCGTTTTTTTTTCCGCGGCTGTACGTATTTACTTATTTTCAAACAATATGTGCTAAATATTTCCTCTTCATTAACGAAACGTAAATATTTTATTTGTGTTCAATCTCGAAGAAGCGAAACCCTTTATATTTCTCAGGTTTTATTGTTCATATTTTCTTATTGAAGTATACAAAATAACAATTGAAAGAACTTCGCTTATGGTAAATTTTTTACATAAAATCGTAATGCAATTATTTAAAACTACAAAGTAAGAAAAATCTCCTTAATGTATTTGTTAAACTCCCTTAAATTGTGCCACTCGTTCAAAAAAACGATATTTAAATACAAAATTAAACACAAAACCTTATTTCAATACTTCGATCTCGTTTAGTTCTTAAAGTCGCCAAGGCTTGCCAAGTAATATTGGTGCATGAATGAATTGGCATTTCCACATATCACGTGGTTTCAGTGATGGACACACGAAAATCAGCATTTTTATTCCTCTATTTGTATCATTACTCTATGGTTAATGGCGGATGAACAAAGGAGTCGTCTTAAATGTGTTACGTGTACCGGTTTCTAAACCCAATATAAGAGAGTTTTGTGTGTGGACGTTGTTTTTTCTCAATAAATTCCGCAGCTTCTCTTGAAAGTTTCATAATCGCCAACCTGAATAATTTACAATTTTTAAAACATTCTTCACATTTTCTAAAATATAAGATCTTTTGCATAGTTTTAAACAATATTTGAGTCGTCTATTTAAAAAATAACAGATTCATCACTTTTGAAAAAATATCTTAAGAGCAACAAAAAACTAATTAATTGCGTTATTTAGGGAAAACTTTTATCTTCGTTTTTACAAATTGATCATCTATATTAAAAAAATGTTATTGGATAGACACAGGTTTTAACCAAATTTTAGCTCTGTATAAGTAATTCTTTGAGAGAGAAATAAAATATATTTTGGATTTATCTGGTTTTACAACAAAGCTGTGGAATGTAGCTTGACTACTGAGCTGCGATCGGTGTGCAATAGCCTACACACACCTTGTTGTATCTGGTTTTGAAACTGATTTCTTTACTTATCTGGTTTTGCAACCAATCGCTACTTTTACATCCCAAAATGAATAGCATCTAGTTTCTGTGGAATGTTACGACTTCGCCAACTGATAGATCTGTAGGGAAACTAAAACTTAATGACATAATCTGAAGATAGAACAAATGGATCTATCTGGTTTCGAAACTAGACGGATCATTTACAAGTTAATTTAATTTTAACATCGAAATGTCAAGAAATATAAAATCTCGCCACATTAATAAAGAATTTCACAATATTTCGTCTAATCTGATCTAAAGTATCGTCATACTGTAACCAGGTCTATTTTTAATTAAAGTTTAATGTTGAAAAGTAATTGGAAGTCACGTGTTTACTACTGTAATACTAAGTTAGAACTATATATAAGGGGTATGTTTCTAGATGGGTTGGTTTGATTAAATAACGTCGCACTAGAGCTTCGCAGCTGGCTATTGGCGACGGTTCGGGGCCTTTCCCGAAGGAAAGACTCGGGAACGATGCCTTGTATTTTTGAACCATGGTCAGATGACGAGAACAACACTTGAGCTGGCACCCGACGACGCAACCTCAATAGGTGTTAGGACATTGGACCCCGATCAGATTTATCCTGAACCAGTCCCGTATACACGCCAATATAATTTGCTGGATGTTCTGAACGACTTTCTAGTATTTTTATAGTGAAGCTGGAAACCCTCCTATCGATTGATCACGACTTTTTTACTTTTCTTTGTCAAGTCCACCACACGGATTCGAACTAGCAATCCTCTGATTACTTGCTAAACGCCTTTATCCACTAGTCACTTGAGGTCCGCTTCTAGTTGGGAAAAGTTGGGCATTTCAAAGCAAAATAAAGCGTTTGATAGTGCGAAGGAAAAATTGATACAATTATGAACGAACAGTACACCTCCTTTACAGTTATATCTCCATAGCCATTGCCTGCAGCTGTCTGGTTCTTGCAGCAATCGTGATGTTTTTCTTTATAAGAATAAGGGAAAAAAGTGTTTAAAAAAACTGGAGCTGTCTGGTTCTTCTATCCACATCTTCAATTATAGAAAATCAAATAAAAGTAATCCTGGTTGGTTTTTTGGAATAAAGTCTCACTAGACCTGCAAAGTGCGCTAATGGCGACGGTTCGGGGACTATTACCAATATATAATCCTGAATTCGGTCTTTGTAATACAGTTAAATATTAGTGATTTGTTAAAAAATAAATGTATTGTTAATCTCTTTCGTTAAAGAAAGCGAGGTAATTTTCATGTAGCAGACAAATAAGACATCTTTGTTTTCTATTGTATATAAAAATGTTTCTAGAAGAGAGAGCGTTTGCTTATTTCTGCAATTCGAGTTGTCAGTTTGGGCGTTGCCTTACTAAAATTATTCTTTGATAAAATGCGTATTGATTTTTTTTTCTTTTATGCGGTCTTGCGTAGAAGATGGATCTTTGTTTTATGCTGCAAATTCACTCGCATATTAATTTTAGATTTGGCCGTACTTTTTGCTTCTCCATGCCTCTGAGAAACGTTTAACCTAAATCGAGTCCCAATCACGAAATGGGATTGTTATAAAGCAATAAGTATATTGGTTGTGGTAATGTTATGACCGTAATTTTTGTAGAAAATAGCATTTGAGTACTTAGTAAAAGAAACTGATGAGCAGTTTATTCAATTTGGAAATGGTCATTTATATTTTTACTCAATTTTATTTTTCATTATGATCTAATTGAATGCCTCATCGATATAAATTTGAATTCATCGATATCGAGAAGGTTGGCACCCTACTCTCCAAACTTCAGTACCTCGTCCAACATGAGGATATTTAAATTTTGATAGATTTAAAGTGCACCAGCATACCCTACACAGCGAATGTCTGACCTGACGATGAGACTCACCAGTTTATGGTTAAAAAAAATACAAACTAAAATTATTTATCGCATATATTTTTTTGTACTTATGGGAGTGTAATGGTTGCATCAGTCGCTTGTCATGCAAGTGGATTCAGTCATTCTGGTTCATAACTAAAGGCAAGAAAAAGTACCTAATATAAGAGTTTAGGGTCTTCAATATCTCTCGCTCATTATTGTCAGGGCCTGATTAACGAATAGGCCTGTGAAGCCCAGGTTTACACTTCCCATTTTTGAGGGTTCTCTAAATCACACATTTTATTTAAATATTTTACACCCTTAACATACTTTGCTACTTAATTTACTTTAAAAGAATTAATTTCAAACTTTATTAAAAAAAATTGCTACGTGTGTTAAATTTGTTCGAATATTGGAAAAAAACATACAGAATATTAGGAATACTCATTAATAATTAATATATTTTGTTATGTTATAACGTTTCACTTTAATGTCATTCAGGGGCAAGGAGTTTAGTGCATATAAAAGTTCGATTTGATATTTTAGGGTTTATTTGAGAGCAATGGGGCCCACATTTAAATGCGGGCCCATTGCTATATATTCCCTTGTTTCAATGTCTTAATCGGGCCCTGATTTTTCTTGTAGTCGGTTTTGGTCTATAGTCTGTTGTATATGTTGAAAATGTATAAATTGTTGTAATGGTTTAATTATTTATTCAATAAACATTTTTGTATTTAACTAATTAATGTTTTTTAATTTCTCAAAATAACGTAAATTTTAATTATCTTTTCAGATTTAATTTCACTTGTCTTTATTAGATTAAATATTTTTAAACTCGTGCATTCATAAAATGAAAAATACGGAAGAAAATTTAAATCAAGCGCACATAATTCATAAATAAGTTTTGTTTACTTTATAGTCAACTAAAGTTGTTTTCTTAAACCTCTAATGTTCCTCACTCTTAATTTGTTTTCCGAAATTATTAAAATGGACTCGTATAATATTAATTATACTCATTTATAAGATATTATTTAGTTTGTTTCCAGTACAAAATATTAAAAAAAAAAAACAGACGCTATTCAGAAAGGAAAAAATATATTTATACTTTTTTTTTCCGTAATTGTAATTAACCTTACTTACACAATTCCACCTCTGCATATTTTTTTTTTAAATCAACATAAAGCAGAGCGAATAGGAAACAAGGTTCTTTAAGCCCTCGCAAATACCGTTTTTCATTCTGTATAGAACAAAAATGAACTTTGTAAACAACGACTCGTAATCTCCTTGGACTAATTTGTTCTTGACATTTCCGGAAGCTTACTTCCTAAAACTAATTAGAATCATAGCCACGAAATGGAGAAAGCTTATTTCTTTATTTGGTTATTTTCTCTCTTCCATTGTGGTATATTTATTTTCTCTAAATATTATATGTATTAAAAATATAATCACCCCAACTAGAATTTTCTTTTTTTTAAAAATTCCTATGCCTTGTTATGATGCATAAATGCGTTGTGGTAACATTTCCAGTGCTTTAATTATAGTAGAACTTATAACAAAAAAAATTCGTAAGCAACTTTGAACATTTTGTTCGTAAGAAAATATTAATTAGGGTATTTTCATTTTCGCAAGAGAATTTAATAAATATAGAGACGCTGATTAATTACTATAAACATGTTGCATGCTTTTAAGGGGATTTTTTTATTAAGGATTTGTAATTTATTTGACGTTATTATTGCAAACTCCCTTAAGATTGAATTTCCTTATTTCTTAAGAAACAATGGCTACTATTTTTGGAAGCTTCAATTTTTATTTATATTTAAATAATATGTACTTAAAAAGGAAAAATTATATTCTACCTAAAATGCACGCAAGCAAAATTTTTATTTAAAATTCTAATTTTGAGTTTAGAAAAATCACTCATTAAAATATATTGTTCCTTATTTATCTTCATAGGATACCATAGCATATACCTTATCATACAATGCTATATCATATCTTAATACTAATGCCATATCTTAATAGCATACTATAGCTCATCGAAATTTATTAGCATCAAGTTTGGTTTGGTTAAATAACGGTGCACTAGAGCTGCATAGCGGGCTATTGGCAACGGTTATTAACTTCAAGAAACCCGATCACTTTAAACGGAGTTTAGCGTAACATAAATCCATTTTAATTTAAACAATCTCGCACAAAGAAAGAAAAACGGTTTTGATAACCTCAAAGGTTATCGAAACCTACGTCATTATCGTTTGCAATAAAGGTTACCTATCAGAAATTTAATTCTTCATAAATTCAATTTAAAGCGAAAACACTTTTTTCGAACAGAAGAGCGTTACATAAACTAAACCTTTGAACTAATGAACCATTTGGATTTTAATTAGATTTGAATATGAGCTAGAGTCTAGAAAAATACTTTATGATGGAAAAATAGATAATTGACTTTTTAGATAGAATTTTGGGGTTATTAATTTTAGGTATACTTTAACAACCTTAATTTGGATTCCATAAATGATAGTTAGCTTAAAGGCTTGTCAATTTTTAGTTTTTCTTGTAGGGTAATCTGTTACATCATCGCAGCATTTAAAAGTTTTAAAGTTTAAATATGATTAAGCGTTTACAGACTGTTATCTCATTTCATGACCTAAAAGTTGTGCTAGAATTTATTTGCGTTGCATGCTAAAAAAATTTATTTTATTTTATGGTGATGAGCTTCGTCTCTAATCGTTCTTACTTTATATTGGACGTTGAATATTCATAAAAAATATCCCTATTTGTTATATTTTCCCTTCATTTTTGCAGTGGGTTTAGTAGTTTATTATAAAAGCAATATAATAATTTACCACTAATGGACATTATGCTCGACCTGGTGTCTAGATTAAAAGTTTGTGGATAAATCTATTTTGCCTCTGTGATTGGTGAATAAAAATCACATGGTCAGATGAATGTACTGTTATTTGATTGTGACGTCACATGTACCACTAAATGATGTCATGTGCCTAAATCCATTGTTTTCCAAATTACTGTTTTCTTTTTATCAAAATATTCTTTTAGTATACAAATTCCAAATAAAATTAGTATTAAGTATTTTCTTGGAATAGAAGCAACCTATTTGGCACCGAAAAACATTTTTGCATAACGACTTTCCAAATAGATAAATCAATGAAAAATATTTTATTTTATTAAAATATTAATAAAATATTTTTCTCCAAGATATCAGCAGAATAATTGAAATTGTAATATTTTTTTTCCTTTGTGCGAGATTGTTTAAATTAAAATGGATTTATGTTACGCTAAACTCCGTTTAAAGTGATCGGGTACCCAAAAATTGTAATTTTTCTTTTTTTTTGTGTTGTTAAAATTATAGTTTGGAATATTTTAAATATGTTTAAAAAATTTAAAACTGTGCCTGTTTTTTAATGAGTTATTTGAGATTTTATGCTGGATTGACAGGTAAGTTTTTCAAGAAATGAAAACTTTAAATCGCTATTGCCAGTGTTTGGATTTCCTTGATATTAAGTTTTTCGAACCCTCAAGTTTTTTTTTATTATTAATGTAGTAATTTATATTTGTTAAGAATAATGTAAAATATGTGTGTATTTTAAATTGGCATGCGAAATTAGCTCTATGAATAGAATTTTTTTAATACTACAATTAAAAAAATTAAATTTTTGTGTATTATTATGAATAGCTATTTATATAAAAATCTCATACATGTAGTATACAATTCTTATGATATTCTTATGCCATTAAACGTATATTTTTTTATAGGAGTTGCTTTCGAAATATTTCTTAATAATTCCTGTAAATTTTGTAACACAACAGAAAATGAAACCTGTGATCATATATTTTTAGTCTGTCCAATATACGATGCATTCAGACGAAAATATTTATCCTCATTTGAATCCAGTATCATTTAATCCATCCTAAAGTTTTACAAAAAAGAATATTTTTGTTTTTATACTAATATAATATTATAGTTTTTATACTTTATAATTACGTAATCTCTGTTTTAAAATTCCGGGAGGACTTGATCAGCGAACTTGTGCAGGAATAACAGATTAAACCCCTAATTCTAATTGCTCATGTACTTTATTGTTGTCTTTTTTGCATATTTGTTCAAATTGTGTTTTAGATTTTTTTTAGAATGTATTAACTTGTATTTTGTGTTATCTAATTTTGTATATCTTTTGTTAAATTATGTTGCCAACCTTTGTAAATGGGTTACGGCCCACTACAATAAATTTATCTATCTATCTATAAAAAGAGCAGATGCTGGCCTACATAGGCTGCCTTCATAAATTACTTTCAATAAATATAGACTATTACAACTAAAACGAACCAGGAATCGAACCCAGGTCCTCAAGGATCGCTGCCTTATCAGCTGTACTACTATGGCGACATGAAGAAGTTATAAACCGAAGAAATGTTATAAAGGTGTGCCAAAAGAATGGGAGTAAGATAATTGAGACAATCTTCTGAACACCTATATTAAACTTGTCAGGTCGCTTTGTTAAGATGGCTTGAGCAGAAGCTAACATTAGCAATTTTAAATCACATTGCTCATTTTGAGAAAATACAATTATTTAAATGTGAGCACTTCATCGCTCATTCATGCAATTGTACTCAAAGAAAAATAAATAGGCTCAGGTACTCATTTTTAAGTACATTTATTTTACTGTGTAACAAAATCGTTATATTTAATTATAAGAAAAATACCCAGACAAACATAAAAACAATTAATTGAAAGTGAAGAATGACTTGAAGTGTTACCTGGTTAGTTACCGTTGTTAAGGACTGTTTAAAGGGTTTCTCGAGAGGAAAGCCACATTTAGATGATGGGAACCTTGCCAGGTGAGCTGAGTGCGTGTCTACATTACCTTGGCAGAAATTACCACTCCGAAAGGGCGAGCAGCTAGGAATTGTTAGTTGACACAGTATCAACAGAAGAATTCACTTGTCTTTTATGAACGCGGTTTAGGGTTTACTTATATTTGTTTTGCGCAATTACTTGAATCAGAAAACCATAATGTTATTTGTGTGTCAACTAAATTGATAGTTTTCCAATTCATTATTTTATTTAGTACTTTAATAAAGGTTTTGGTGCTCGAAAAAAAAGTTATGAAATTAGAGCGTTTAGAGTTTGCAACTCATGTTATGTGAAATGAGATTTGACTGCTTATTATGCAACCTATTAAACTAGGACTAACAACACTTGCCTCAATGATATATCTAGATACCCAGTAATGAAATATGATGTTAGACTATCTTCTGGATTTTTTATAAATACACCATTTGGAAGGCAACCTGCGCATATTTCATTGCTTGACTAAAATTATAATATTTATTTGCATTATATTGCAATGCGATCAAAAGTTATAAAAATGTCCTTTCACCAATATTAAGTTACTCTTTTTAACCGAGTGAACAGCGCGTCAACTGAAACTTTAAAATAAATCCACCAAATCGCGCGCCAAGGAGAGAGGTTATCAATTCGACTGTTATGTATTTTTTTTATGTATGTTCGCCAAGATTTCTGTTCTAATTCATATATTTAAAGAAAAAATCGCTGTAAACGGCATGTTTCATTTAGGCTCCTTTTGAAAAAAACAACCGGTTATCCGGCATTTAACTATCCAAAATTCTCAATTAACCGGAAGTTTGATAAAAAATATTGTCCGATTTCGAAAATTCTTTTTTGTTGGATAAAGAAAAATCCACTTCGGCAAAAACTGCAAAAAAATAATCGGTTATCCGGCTGTTATATATTCGGAAATATCGATTAACCGGAGTTTTTTTTTAAATAATTTATACGATTTCAAAATATTTTCATTGTTGAATAAAGATTGTACAAAATGACATTTCATTCACTCAGCATTTATTGGCATTTATAAGGATTGTTTTGCAATATACATTGTGCAGACAAAATGTGAGCACAAGTTGTTACTTGAATTTCTTGGTGAATAATAGCAGGGAGCGAAACCCCGTGCTAAATAAAAAAATAAAAAAGGAAAAATAAAATCTTTTTTTAAAAAAAGAAACGTTGACTTTAAGGAAAATACGCTAAAAAGTAAAAATATTTTTTTAATTTCAAGAACGAGTTGAAAAAATTGAATTAATTAATATCAATTTTATGCTTATTTACTTTTTGAAGTTGGTGCCGATTTACAAAAATCATACCTAAATTTTGCTCACCGATTTCAAAAAGTTTTATTAAGTATAAAATTGACATTAAATAATTCATATTTTTCAACACGTTCGTAAAATTAAAAGTTATTTTTACTTTTTATCGCATTTTCCTTAAAGTCGTTCTTCAAGTTTGAAAAAAAATATATTATTTTATTAAAAATGTCTTCTATTTCTAATACAGATACGTAACAAGTTTAAACATAGAATTTGAGATGATGTAATCCAATTTATTTAACGTAGGAGAGTAGAAGGCTGCTTCTATATAAACTTCTCGTATAGTTTCAGCAGGAGACATAACAATATTATAAATATGGCTGCTAACCCCAAAATAAAAGTCAACCAAAATGCGTAACACTGCTTTCTAACACTACTAAATAAAATTCAGATGTCCAAAATTATTTGACACTCTTTATAATTCTTGAATTCCCAACAAGAATTATATGAACAAGAAATTTCCTAACTTAATGATTCGAAATTCTCAACTCAACTATTCGAAATTCACAACTCAAACAGTGCTGAAAATTCCCAGTTCCAACTTATCGATATTTTTCATCTTTTTTTTCTATATATTTTAGGTAATATTAAACAGTTCTCTCACAAGCATTGATTTGTTGAACCCATATTCCAATGCAGTATCCGTTCTGTAGTCTAATTTAAATGTAGTTTTACAAGTTAGGCGATTTCTAATTGTCCCCTAGCTGTCATTTGTTAATAATATTAATTTTCTTCAGGTATAAATTTTCCCAACTCGGATGTTTTTAGAAGTTGAAATTCCCAACTTTCAGGGTTTTTAAATTATTGGAGGGGGGGGGGGGGGGGGAATCGTTAAGTTGGTCCCCCCCCCCCCCCAAACCCCCCTCGGTGCGACGGGCCTGAGCCTACGTAGGCAAGCAACTACTACTTTTATCCTTTTATACTCAATGTACTCATTTTTGAGTACGTCTTTTTCAAAAATGAAACTTATGCCTTCGGAGCTCTGATAAGCATCGAATGTACTCAAAAATGAGTAAATTTTACTTATTTTTTGCGTACCATTTTTGGTATTGGGTGGTTAAAGGAAAGATTAAACTATTAATACTAGAATAAAACTATTATTACTGGAATAAAAGTTGCCGTACCAAAGTCCTTTTTATTTCCCTTGCTGATAAATAATTCAATTTTTCCACGGATGAGTAATAAGAGTTCTGCCTTTACCCATGCATTTTTTATTAGTTTCCAGCTACCTGAGTTAATAGGAGGAGTAAAGTACCTTTAATTCGTATTCTGTTTACGATCATGCGGGTTAATTTCATATTGGCCTACTTTACTCTGACTTATTGCTTTAAAAGTCACGTTGTTTCCCATATGTGTTTTGATTGGAACGTGCGTGCTGACGGCTCAGATGCTGACTGCTGATTGGAGCAAAACGGACTTGTATATATATTTAATGAGGATTGCTTATGGACTTCAAATGAGTGTTGTTATTTACCCTATTTTTCACGTTGGAGATCATCGTATTTTATTTTTTTCTGGGTTTATGATAATTGCTTGTTTTGGTCCAGGTGGATTCTTTCCCATATTGTTCCAACACAAGTGAACACGTGTTGTTGAGGAATTTGAAATCCTCTACCGACATCCGATTCATCCTAGATGTAAAACAGACTATACACTGCTAACAATTTCAGTTCAACGATGTACCATATATTGGTGCAACACAGAGGTCTGCACCATATTATGGGGGAATCTAGGCTGAACCAAAAATCCTTTCTCGAAAAAAAGAGGAGGTTTCACCGATAATTGGTTCAACCTCTTTAGCTATGCATCCGAAATTTTCACTGTCGCTGCAGCAACAAGTACCTCCAAAAAATAATCTTTCTTAAAAAAAAAAAAGAAAAACCGAATTGAAAAAAAATGCTCTAAAAAGTAAAAAATAATTTTTAATTTTACGAACGAATTGAAAATATGGAATTATTTAATGTCAATTTTATACTTATTACAGCTTTTTGAAATCGGCGCTAAAACTTACGTATGTTTTTTGTAAATGGGCACCAACTTTAAAAAAGTTGTAATAAGTATAAAATTGACATTAAATAATTCCATATTTTTAATTCGTTCGTAAAATTAAAAATTATTTTTTACTTTTTAGCGCATTTTTCTTCAAGTCGGTTTTCCTTTTTTTTAAGAAAGAATATTCTTTTTTTCGCTTTTTGGTTTTAAATTTAGCGGGGGGACTTCGCCCCCTATTATCATTCACCAAGAAATTCAAGTAACAACTTGTGCTCAACTATGTATATTGTAAAACAATTCCTATGAATGCTGGTTAAACGAAATGTCATTGTTGTAAACTTCTGTTAAACAATGAAAATATTATGAAATCTGAAAAAAAATTAAAAAAAATTTCTGTTTATCGGCATTTCCGGATATTTAATAGCCGGATAACCGATAATTGTTTGCAGATTTTGCATAAGTGGATTTTTCTCTGTCCAACAAAAAAAGAATTTTCAAAATCGGACAATATTTTTTTTCAAACGGTCCAGGTAATTGGGGATTCCGGATAGTTAAATCCCGGATAACCGGATATTTTTCAAATTGCTCCCCTTTGAAACATCTTCTATCATACAACTAAACAAATGTGCAAATATCTAAATTAGAACCGAAGTTCTGCGCGAACATACATAAAAAAAATACATAAAGGTCGAATCTATAACCTCTCGACTTGGCGGTTTTAATTTAAAATTTCTGGCGGTTTTATTTCGGAGTTTTGGTTGGCGCGCTTTTCAGTCGGTTATAAAAGACGACGACGAACATGGGTCTCCGTAGCCCAGTGGATAAAGGCGTTCAGCTATGAATCAGAGGATTCCTACTTTGAGCCCGATCTGTGACAAGTTGTCATTTGCGATCGGAGGGTTACCAGCTTCGAAACAAAAATGCAACTACTGCAATACTAAAAAAACTCTAATTTTGAGTTTTATGCTACGTTCTGAGTTTTGGTGCAACGTTTCACACTAAACCATCCTGTGATACCACCGTAAAATGGTGAAACTAAGCACCAACTGTTGTTTGCAGCAAAATGGGTACCATAGTTTGGTGCAAGAACGAAATAATTTTTAGCAGTGCAGTAGAACTTCAATTATCCGAACTTCAGTTATCCGGATCAACCAAAGCGGATCGTAAATTATCCAAATCGCTTTGAGAAAATATAAAGAAATCAGCGAAATTCACATTTAAAAAGTTTATCTGTGAATGATATTGTCTTTAATAGTCATTAAATTATATTACATACTAAAGCAAAATTCGTTTTTATACTAAGAAATAACTATTTTTATTGTGAATTATCTAATTATCCGGGCATTCGATTATCCGGATGGGATCTGGTCCTGATTGAGCCAGATAATTCGAGTTCTACTGTATATCCAAAAATTCAAAAAAGAAGATTTTGGTATTAATAGGTATTTATATATCTGGCTTTAATTTAAAAAAAAAAAATTTTAAACCGTTTTTTACTAATAACAATTCAAAATGGAAGTCTGCAAAAGAAAAAGTAGCTATACGCGTGAAAAATGAACGACAGCCATGGTTTGTTTTCTGATAGGCTGAATTGTACATGTAGCGGATTTTGCTTTTCGAACAAAAAATAAGATTTGTTACTCATACATTTAGAAAACCAGTGAAAAGACTGTTACGTGTATTATAAAATTTAAATCATAACTTATTCTAGTTTCTGAAAACTTACACGTTTTAGTGAAATATTTTTAAATTGTATATTCTTAATTTTTACAATTATGGGTATTGTGCATATAACAATAATGAATTGTTTTGAAAGTTTTTTTGCGATTAACTCATAAAAAGGGTTACTTTTACACAGTTAAAAATTATCACGACCTTGCATCAAAATTTGGTACCCATTTAACTGCAATCAACGTTTGGTGCTTAGTTCCACCATTTTACGGTGCTACCAATGATACCATTTAGTGGTGAAACGTTGCACCAAAACTCAAAATTCGAATTATTTTATTAATTTAGTAGTAGTATTTTTGTAGCGAAACTGGTAACCCTAGATCACAACTTTTTCACTTTTCTTTGTCAAGAAATTGTTCAGGATTGAACTAGGAATCCTCTGATTCATAGCTGAACGCCTTTATCCACTGAACCACGAAGGCCCTTGTTGTAGTTGTCTTTCTTGGAGGGGATTCCTAGACTTTCTGACGTAGCGACAGCAAAAATTTCGGTTGCAGTTAAAGAGGTTTAACCAGTTATCGGTGAAACCTCTGATTTTTTCCGGTAAAGGATTTTTGGTTGAACCTAGATTCCACCATATCATGGTGTAATTTGCTGAAGGTCTCTGTTTTGCAAGAAGATATGATACATCGTTGAACTGAAATGTTTAACAGTGTATAAAAATCCAGTTTTTATTAAAAGGATTACCCCGTATTTATTAAAAGAAATGTATCATCTAAATCTAAGGACGTAATTTTACCACTAGGAGTTTGGTTAAGCACCATATAGAATATGCAGTACAATTCTGGTCACCTTATCTTAAAAAGGATATTGATTTATTGGAACGGGTTCAACATATATCTACGAAAATGATTCAAGGTACTTCGAGAATGAATTATGGAAAGAGGCTTAGAACTTTAAATATGTATACACTAGAGGAGAGAAGGATTAGAGGAGATCTTATTCAGTTATTCAAATCTATCAAATTGGGTGATGTGGAAGAATTGGAATTTAATATTGCCATTGCGACTAGAGGTCATGGATTCAAATTATACAAATCACAACTTAATTGGGACGTTAGAAAGAATTATATTTGAATAGGGTTATAGACAAATGGAATAGTTTGCCTGGATATGTTGTTAATTCATCAGGAGTGGGTAGTTTTAAAAAAGCAATTGGATCGGCATTGGGGAATCGTGGGGATGATAGATTGGCAGGCCCAATCTTGCTATGCCTAGAGCCTGTAGTTGTCCGACATTATTTGTATTTGTTGTTCATAATAAATAATATGGATCCTAATACTAAATTAGCCAAGTTCTTCCCTTATGAGAAACCTCATGCATGGATTTTCTGTGTGTCTCTACACTGATCAATACAAAGACTCTCATTTCAGTATCGTATTGAAAATTTTGATTGTTTACTTTAGATCCGAACACCTTTTTTTAAAACTTAAATTGATATGTTTTTTGCCGTTAGATGTTTCGGTTAGCAGAACTACTGAGCACAGCAATGTTATCATTACTTAAAAAAGCCCTAACCCAATTTTTTTTTTAAATATTTGTTTTATCTTCTCATGTTTGTTCTTAAAATATACACTTTTTTTATTACGTTAAAAATGTCTAAATCAAATATAATTGTAAGTTATGTGAAGTTTATACTGTACCTAACTGTCCAGTTCGAAAGACTTTTTGATGAAAGACTATGTGACAAAAAAAAATTCTAAAAATGTACAAAATTCATGATGAGTTGTTTATAAAAAAAAAAACCTGGTAAATATTAATAGAAATATTTAACTATCATCAAAATAAAAGTTTGTACATGCAAACAACTATTTCTGACAATAAAAAAAAGCCTTTAAAGTATCAATATTTCGATGCAAGCAATAAAATTGGTTTTTCTTGTTTCCGTTAGTTTTATCTGCTATTCCGATTTGTTTTTCGTGGCGCCATCTTTAGAATTTTATTTCAAATATAAGTGAATTAATAGTTGAGAGTCAAACTGCGATGCTAAACATTTTTATACGTAAAATTTCTAAATGGGTTTAAATCCGAAGATAATCATTACAATTTTAAAATAATATTAAAAACTATAATTAAATATATTAAAAAAAATTATCGTGTTTAGCTACCAGTAAAATATAATAAAAATTTGCACCCTTCAATATTTAAGTAGATTTACTACATATATATATATATATATATTAGGGTGGAGCGAAAAAAATCAAATTTTGATTAATGTAAAGTAATAGTGCGGAAAAGTTGCCTTTCGTATACATTATTCACCATGTAAAAGGATTTTGATAGCAAATAATATCTAGAGGTTCCCCTCGGGCCTTGAAATTTACCAATAATAAGTAAAAATTGAATATGTTGTAACGCACTATTAGTCCAGTCAGCAAAGGGTTCAATTCGGAAAAAAAATAGGGGAAAGCTGGAAACAATTTTAATCGCTTCCAAAAAGTGTTCTGTATGATATATTAGTTTTGCACCCTTGCACCACGCCGGCGTTGGCCGCCATCTTGGAAAAATGGCGGCCAAAATCAGTTTTTTGTGATTATCTCCTTATTTTTTAAATTTATAGAAAATATTTCAATTACAAAATTATTCCCTAAGTAATTTTACACAAAAATGCAATTTACATTATGTTTCTGCGACTCACCATTTAGACGATAGAGGCGAATAAAGTGGATACTAAATCACCAAGTGCCATGAAAACTCAAGAAACCGCTTTGACAGGACGTCTTTTGTTTCTTACTTTGTTTAAAAACCTCTCAATACCTCATTCACGTATAATATTTTTTAATTAACGTTTTAGTAATGTATTTCGTATTCATAAAACTAAAAAAAATATCATTTTCAACACAAGTCATATTTTCTATATTATCATTGTATGCAGATAGTTCTAAATTTCTTTATGTACACTCCCAAAATTATTTACTTTAAGTCAGTTCCCGTATATATAAAAATTACAACTACGATTTTTTCTGATATTTCTTTACCTTCATATTATAGTTCGGTACAACAAAGTACTCCTCATGTATTTGACTCCAGCAAGGCTGGATTGCTTTTTCTACATGGTAAGTAAGTATGTGTTGTATGGTGATCTTGCGATTTCACCAGCTTTCAAAAGCCATGCGTTAGTCTAAGATCATTAACAGGGTACAATAATAATAAGAGGCATGAACACAATTTGTGTAGCACTAAACTATCATTATCGACTTAAATGTAACAATTGAGGTCTATTAGGGAAACAAGCCTTGCAAACTATTCCGTGACTGAGTATTTGCACTATATTTTTCCAATGGCATCAATAGTTATTTGCATTACAACATTAGAAAGCCTTTAAAGAATTTATTTTTATTGGGCAAAGGTTATTTATTGTCCTTCCACACTGTGGGTTCGGTTTGATTAATTAACGTCGCACTGGTTCCACACTATGAGAGTAAACACTGGGTGTAAGCAAACGTTTTAAAAAAAAATTATGTCATCATTTAAAAGCCAGGTGAAAGAAAATACTCTAGTATTTCTGTAAAATTCGAAGACATAATGCTAAATTTAAATGTTTTCTGAGTTTATAATAGGTTTTTTTTAATGTGTGATTCATATCCATTGGTTAAGTAGGATTTGATCAAGGACACTATCAGAATTTTTTTTTAACAGAAGCAAGCCATTTTGGCGCTCTTCCTCCTTTTGAACAACGTAATACTTTTCAAGCAATCAGACAACTAAAAGTAATATAGTACTTATATTCATACTTTGAATGATAAAATTTAGCTCTATGGAAATATATTAAGTTTCGAATAATAATTCAATATCAATATTGGAATTTAAAATGTTATTTAGATTGTAGAAGGGTGTTCCAAGTCGGAATAGTTACTTGGAAATAATTAGGGAAGATTTATTTTTCAACTCTATGGGAGCCCATTGTGAAATTTCTTTCAGAAATGGAAATATAACACTTATTTGCAAAACCCCCTCAGTAAAATTAACTTTATCTTAACGTCAAACAACCATTTTTGTTAAATTATACGTTCATAAGGCATAGAGATGCTTTTAATCAAAGTAAGGAACAAAAGATGTCCTGTCAAAGAGTTTTTTTTTAGTTTTCATGCCACTTGGTGATTTAGTATCCACTTTATTCGCCTCTAGCGTCTAAATGGTGAGTCGCAGAAACATAATGTAAATTGCATTTTTGTGTAAAATTACTTAGGGAATAATTTTGTAATTGAAATATTTTCTATAAATGTAAAAAATAAGGAGATTATCACAAAAATCTGATTTTGGCCGCCATTTTTCCAAGATGGCGGCCAACGCCGGAGTGATGCAGGGGTGCAATATTAATATATCATACAGAACACTTTTTGGAAGCGATTAAAATTGTTTCCAGCTTTCCCTTATTTTTTTTTCCGAATTGAACCCTTTGCTGACTGGACTAATAGTGCGTTACAACATTATTCAATTTTTACCTATTATTGGTAAATTTCAAGGCCTGAGGGGAACCTCTAGATATTATTTGCTATCAAAATCCTTTTACATGGTGAATAATGTATACGAAAGGCAACTTTTCCGCACTATTACTTTACATTAATCAAATTTTGATTTTTTTCGCTCCACCCTAATATATATCCTACTAATTTATTTAAATACTTTTAGTTTTATTTTTGACTATTTGAACAAAGCTTTTGCGTATATTATGTAAATTTATATAAGAAAACACTATTTTACTCAAATTTCATAATAATTTGTATTTTTTAAAAAATTTAATTAATTTTTTTATACTTCATTATAAAACGCTACTTGTTTTGTTTTTAAATATTTATATTTTTTCACCAAAATATGTTCTTAAATTCTTTGAACTGTAATATATAAAAAAAACCTCTACTAATCATAGAGATAATTCGCATGCCCATTTATAATCTACACATATATTACAATATGATCAAAATATATCATTTCTTCATTAATAATAAAAAAAGCTTTCGCGTTTCGAAAAACTTATTATCAAGGAAATCCAAATACTGTAGGAAAAGGATTCAAACTAAACGTTCCCTACGTTTTACTCCTGTCATCTCCAGTATAACATTTCAAATAACTAATTACAATCATAGATATAATTATAGAATTTTGCAAGCATATTTAGAAGATTTTAAAATATAATATTAGTACATAAAAAAAAATCGAGATTTTTACAATTTTTTAGGTTTTCCTCTTAAACAAACATTTTATTTGAATGCTAAAACCATTAAAATAGTTTATATAGATGATTAAAATCCAATGAAAATATCTTTCATGGAAATAAAACGAACGTAATATGACTAAACGTTTACACATACCAAATATTACAACCAAAATATTTGTATAACATTGACATCAATAATGAATAATAATAATAATAATAATAATCAAATATTTGCATAATAAATCATATACAAAATATTAATATGATTATAATAACAGATAGATAAGTTTATTGTAGTGGGCCGTAGCCCATTTACAAAGATTGGCAACATAATTTAACAAAAGCAGATACAAAATTTGATTACACAAAATACAAGATAATACATTAAAAAAAATTTAAAACACAATTTTAACAAATATACAAAAAAAAGACACAAATAAATTACATGAGCAATCAGAATTAGGATTCTAATCTGTTATTCCTGCACAAGTTCGCTGATCAAGTCTTCCCGGAATTTTAAAACAGAGATTGCGTAATTATAAAAACAAAATTATTCTTGTTTGTAAGATTTTAATGGTTGAAATGTTACTGGATTTAATTGATAAGTATTTTCGTCTGAATGCATCGTAAATTGGACAGACTAAACATATATGATCCCAGGTTTCATTTTCAGTTGTATTACAAAATTTACAGGAATTATTAGGAACATTTTCGAAAACAACTCCTTTAAAATATATACGTGATTGATTGGAACGAATTTGTATAATAATTCTTTTTTTAGTGATATCTATATTTGAAATTAAGTAGTCTTCGATTAAATGTGACTTTTTGATATATTTATACTGTGAGTGGTTAATACTATTATTTATTGAAGCAAGATCATTTTGGGTGTATTGGTCATGGTCCTGTATAATTTTTGAAACGTAATTTTCAGCGACTTTATAGTCTTGCGAAAGCTAAACAAAATAAAAACCAGCGTTTTGTAAAATATTTTTTTTGAGATGGCATAATTAAATTTATAGTTTGTGCAGTTAAAGGATAAATTATACATGTTTAAGTATCAAATTTTAGCAAACCTATCATCTGACATTTTGAGAAGGTGTATCCAATACTTTAAAATTAAACGAATAAAAACTAAAGATATCCTAGGATGACCTAATTCGAGTCTTAAAATATATCCAGGTATATAACGGGAAACACACACTGTAAGGAGTTTTCTAACAAAAATATAAAAAACCTTTTTCTAGACCGTTGTAGTTATATAATGAATATAATAATAATAAAATAATAACTTCCTTAATTAAAATTTTTTGTTTAAATAAGACAATTCATAATTCACTCATGCCAATCCTTTTATCGGAACCCAAACCATACATATTTTATTTTCATAGATAGCACAGCATTTCCGAGAAATTCAGCTACATTCCAAACTTTTGATACGTCTGTCAAAGCTTTCATTTCAAGATGCATAAAGGAAACTCCTTGATGTTTGCGGATTTGCATCACTACGTCATTTTGTATCTGGAAAGGAAAGTTTACAATTTTTTATTTGAAAAGAAACTTGACTTTGAATAATTCATTGGAGTTTTCTGTAACGGCTGATAAGTTCTGCGGTATTTCAACCACAAAAAAAGATACTCTGATATGAAATTCCATATTTGCATTTCTATTGTGTAACCAAAAACTGTTATGCACGAAAACATATTTTTCATCAGTAAAAAATACCGAGTGTTATTTATATAAAATAATATTATTTATAAAAAATAAAATAATCTTTCTAAAAAAAAAAACGACTTTAAGAAAATGCGCTAAAAAGTAAAAAATAATTTTTAATTTCACGAATGAGTTAAAAAAATCGAATTATTTAATATCAATTTTGTACTTTTTAAAACATTTTGAAATCGGGGTCAAAATTTAGGTATGATTTTTGTAAAAAGGCACCAAATTCAAAAAGTTCTAATAAGTATAAAATTGATATTAAATAATTCAATTTTTTCAACTCGTTCATAAAATTAAAAATTATTTTTTACTTTTTAGGGCATTTTCTTTAAGTTGGTTTTCATTTTTTTTTAGAAATATTATTTTATTTTTATTTTTAGTTTTTAATTTAGCGTGGGGTTTCGTCCCTGCTATTATTCACCAAGAAATTCAAGTAACAACATTTTGTGCTTACATTTTGTCTCAACTATGTATATCGCAAGACAATCCCTATATATAACAATAAATGCTTGGTAAACGAAATGTCGTTGATGTACAACCTCTGTTAAACAATGAAAATATTATGAAATCGGATAAATTAAAAAAAAACTCCGGTTAATCGACATTTCCGGATATATAACAGAACCGATTATTTTTTGCCTAAGTGGATTTTTTTTTTCCATCCGACAAAAAAAGAATTTTCGAAATCGGACAATAGTTTTTTTTTCAAACGGTCCGATTAATTGAGAATTCCGGATAGTTAAATGCCGGATAACCGAGTATTTTTTTCAAATCGCTCCCAAGTGAAACATCCTCTATGCAACAAAAAATAATTGTGCAAATATCTGAAGTAGAACCGCAACCCCACGCGAACATACATAAAAAAAAAGATGCATAGCGGTCAAATTGATAACCTCTCGACTTGGCGAGCGTTGGCGGATTTAATTTAAAGTTTCTGACGGTTTTATTTTGGAGTTTTGTTTGGCGCGCTGTTCAGTCGGTTAAAAATAAAACTCCGTGGCACGTAAATTACTACCACTGCCCGCACGTCTTAATATTTATATATAGATACAATTCAACTTTTAATTGTGCATCTGAAGCTTGTAATTTTAAAATTTCGGTTGTAGGATCTACATTGTTGTAAATTGACATTGTTATAAAATCGTAAGATCTGGTTTGGTTAATTAACGTCGCACTAGAGCTGCACAGTGGGCTATTGGCGACGGTTCGGGGGTCTATCTCGAAGGAAAGACCCGGGAACGCATACACATTCACACACACATTGCACCTCGTTATTTTAGAGCCATGGTCAGATGACGTGTAAGATCTGGACAATAATAAAATACTTCAAAATAAATTAATAAATATTTATTGTTTTAAACAATTGGAAGTTGGCGATCCACAATTGCTTTGGCGAAATAACTCTTTCTGCCAACGGGAAAATTAAGGGAAAAGCTAACATTTGGAGATGTACCAAGAGAGGTCTGGACAATACACCATTTATTTTGCCTTCGGAAAATAAAAGGGAAGGAATAAACAGGCGCAAACCAATGGGATAAAAAAATTTAACGCGTGTGAAACCGCGGGTAACAGCTTGTTATTTATAAAATAAATAACTATTCAATTTCGAAACATTACGAAGAAGTAAATGAAAAATTTGACTAAATTATTAAATTGGACGCATTAAGAAATAACAGTAAATTTATTACGAAGTCATCGGGCGTACAAATTAGTATAAATTATTTTATTTATAGCCCTCAGAAAAGTACACGATTTTTGCAGAGGCTTAATTAAAAACATCGCACTATAGGATTAAGAAAACCAATCTTCTTATTATATTAAATGAAGAAATAATAACTCTAGATTGCCCTCTACCATTTAAATAAATAGAAAAATAGCTGAATATAGTAAATAAGTAAGTCCGAAAAAACGTAAATTAAGTGTTAATAATAATGGGAAGTAAGAAAGGCTACTTGTAATAACTTAGTTCCTTTTTAAAATAGCAAAATAGTCTAAAAAAACATCTTCTGATTTTTTTTATAGTAAATAATAAATTAAAGTTGGTGATAATGTATAATCCAAAAAAATGTCATTTCCAATAAAACGAATTCATCGATTTTTCTACAAATTAGCCTAATTAATTTTGATTAAGTAGATTATTCAAAGAATTTTATGTTATAAATCAATTTTTCTGTCTAGCCTTCCAATTAGACAGCATTCCAAGGACACTTAACTGCGAGTCTTATTACATAAAACTAATAGTAATTAATTTATAATATAATATAATTAAAGGTTTCTGAGCTTTTCTAATGTCTAATAATTGAATCAATATGGTGTAAATTCTGTAAGAAAAGCATCTTCTTGGCTTTAAGTTGTGATGCAATTATTTCAAAACAATTACGTTATTACAGAATTTTGAAACAAAATTTTAATTTGTTAATTACAAGCCAGACGATTATTTTATCTAAATTATAGGCTTAACATAACAGAACATAAAACTTAATACTCGAACTATAAGCTTTCTGATTTCCTAGCCACTAAATTGCACTAAAACTTCTTTAGTCCTGCATAGTTCTAAACTTTGGTAACTATGGTGCTTTCTAATAATAATTTAAACTTAATTTAAGTGTAACAATTTTATATCTTTTTTAAGATATTAGTCTTAAAGTGTTAAAGAAGAAGTAGTAAACAAGGATAGTTCATCTCTTACTCCGTGAAAATATACTATGCTTAACTGACACCTTAAATCTTTGGTTCCTAATTTGTTGCAAGCATTATCACTGTTATAAGATGAGGCGTGCATTTCAAAAACTTGCCTTATCCAAAAGTTTAAAATCTGAGATAATCCTATTTTTAGTATCCTAATGCAAATATGAATTCATTATAATAATGTGTTAGTTAAATAACAAATTCTATTCCATTCAAATTGAATCATGTCTTGTCCATGTGCATTTGTGTCCCCCAAGCTGTGTTTCCCCAAGTTGCACTATTAATACTTGTGTAATCTAGTTACATATAAATATATACGAATAGATGTTTTTCTAAAATTTGTCAACTTCTTAAAATGATCAACTGATTTTTTAGGTTATGATAGCATTAAACTGTTTTCAGACGGAGCAGCTAACCCAAACAAAAATAGTTCTATGATAGTTTGGCTAGGTCACTGGTTTAAAACTATTGCATCAAAAAATATGAAGCCAATTCATTTGATATTTCGAGTGGTCGGACATTTTTCTTACCACCGACCGGAGCCCCAGTTGCTCAGTTGGTAAGGCGTTCAGCTTGGTGGTTCGCTTGCTTGGTGGAGGATTGGTGGTTCGAATCCGTGAAATGGACTTGACATAGAAAAGTAAAAAAGTAGTGATCTTGCGATCAGAGGGTTGCCATCTTCGCTACAAAAATACTAGAAAGTCGTCCAGAATATCCAACAAATTATACTGGCGTGTATACGGGACTGGTGCACGATACATCTGATCGGGGTCCAAAGTCCCGACGTCTATTGAAGGCGTTGGGTGCCAGTTCAGGTGTTTCCTCGTCATCTGACCATGGTTCTAAAATAACGAGGTGCGTGTATGAATGTGAATGTGTATGTGTTCCCGGGTCTTTCCTTCGAGATTGACCCCGAACCGTCGCCAATAGCCCACTGTGCAGCTCTAGTGCGACGTTATTTAACAAAACCAAAACCAAACTTACCACCAACCGGGCAAGTTTATCGGCCGCATTGAAATGGTGATTAAAATAAGGCTTATCATTTATAACCTGATTGATAAATTTACATATTTTCTGACGTTGGTACACTTTACAATTTAAAAAAAGGAAGAAGTAAATGTATATGTCTGAAAATGTGCTGTCTAAAAATGTAAACCCATCCCTTCGGAGAGTGATATTAAAAAATTTAACCATGTAAACAAATTGCATTTAAGAAAACTTAAATCTGGCAGAGTAATTATTAAAGGTGAAGTACAACACCGATCACATTTAGTTAAGTTTAAAGTATTATGCAAAAGAGGAAAATACTTCAAGATGATCAAAGCAATGGTGGCAGAAGAATGGCAACTCATTGTGAAACCAAGAGAGTCGCATGATATTTACTTGCTTCCTAAAGATGCTGTCGGAAATGTTTGGCGAGATTACCCTACTTTAAAATATCATAAATATACAGTTGACAATAAATGTACACTGAATACTTTAGTTTTTAAAGAAAATGAAGTACAGCTGAATGTAGAAGACACGTAGACAGATCTACGTGTTTAGGAAAATCGGAATATTAAAATATATCTTAAATATAAAAGGTATTATTTTTATTACCATTAATTTACGTTTAGAAATATTTTGGCTGTTTGAAAAAAATTAAAATTCTAATTTTGAAAGAACCCTTAGGCTTACAAATACTATTCCAAAACTTACCTTACCCATCGTGTTGCTTTAAAACTGTTATTTATACATGAAAAAAAGTACGTCATCGGGACTTCCGCATAAAACTTAGATATATGAATGGAATTCTTAATTATGCATACTGCTTTCAAAATGTTTCGAATTCATGCAACGCGATTTTTTTTTATATTGGAGAGCAAACTTATAATTTCTCATAGCCACCTCCACATCAATGAGAAAATTCACTTCTACGCGTTATTTTTTCCCATCGAACTGCAAAACAATGTATGCCATCAGAACTTTTGCATTAACTTAGATATTTGAAGGAAATTCTCAGTTATACTTACTGGATACAATACGCTTTGATTTCATACAACAATTTTTTTTAATGGGAGTATGTAGAATATTTTATTGCCTTCTCCATACAAATGATAAATTTAATTTCTTCCATTACTTTTTCATTGAACCTAACATGCGATAAAAGTACCCCATCAGAACTTCTGCATTGAACTTATATATTCGAATGAAATTTTCGATTATACTTACTGCTTCCAAGATGCTTTGACTTCATATAACACGTTTTTTTAAAGGTGATGTAGATAAAGAATTTCTTATTGCCTTCTCCATAACAATGAGGAATTGCATTTCTTTCCATTAGTTTTTCATTCAACTTCGCCTACCAGAAAAGTACGCCATCAAAACTTCTGCATTGAACTTCTATATTCGAATGAAATTTTTGATTATACTTACTGCTTCCAAGATGCTTTGACTTCATATAACACGTTTTTTTAAAGGTGATGTAGATAAAGAATTTCTCATTGCCTTCTCCATAACAATGAGGAATTGCACTTATTTCCATTAGTTTTTCATTGAACTTCGCCTACAAGAAAAGTACGCCATCAAAACTTCTGCATTTAACTTATATATTCGAATGAAATTTTCAATTATACCTATTGTTTCCAAGATATTTTGATTTCATAATACCCATTTTTAATGAAAGTATATAGAATTTTTTATTGCCTTCTCTATAATAATGAGAAATTGAATTTCCTTCTATTACTTTTCATTGAACTTAATAAACAAGAAAAGTACCTTATCAGAACTTCTGCATTTCAAATTCTCAATTACTTACAAGAAGCTTTGACTTCATGCAACTTGTTTTTATAATGGGAAGTCGAAGTATAATGTTTTAATGTCTCCTCTATAACCATTAGAAATTGCTTTTTTTCCATTACTCTTGTATTGAACTTGACCTGAAAGAAAAGTACAGAATTAACATAAATAATATTTCATTTAGATTAACATTCTATACAAAAAAATTTAAATCTTAGTGGGAACAAACTTTAAACCTCATACATTCTCATGAACCCACTAAGACATTGCTAACGGTTTTATCCAGAAAGTTTAAAGTTCTAGCTTATTACTAAGGGTCGCTGCTGAAGTAATGAAAGTTTTAGTGCTGAAAAAAGAATGTTACTGATGCAGAATTATGCATACATTCTCATTTTTATATTAAGCTGTTTCCCATTCTTATTTTAATATTAGTCTAAACTATCACAATAAAGTTGCTGTCATAGTTGTTATAAAATATTAGTTATATAATGATAGATTATTTTGTTTTTTACTTTAAAATCTTCCGTACTTGATTTTATAGTAGCGTTTTTATTTATTGTAAGGATATAATAACTGGGGATCATTTAATCAACGAGTTGCAGACTTTTCACAACACTCATCTCATTAACCAAAAAATAAAAAAATACAAAAATCATGTGATATTTAAAATGCACTTATTCTCTGAGAGTTATTTTATTTTATTTTATTCCAATAATTTAAACAAAAAACAATTGCATTGATAACGAAGTACAAATACTATGTCTTAACAGAGTTGGGAAAAATACTTAAAATTTAATTTACATCATTCCATCGAAATTGCTTTCGTAAATAAAAAAAATAATTTAAACGTATTTCAATTTTTTTTACTTTCACGATTTATACATTTATAATTTCGAATATGCCATACTTGCTTTCATACATACAAAAAGAAAAAAAATTAATCAAATATTCAAGACTGACGCAACGCGACTAACGGTGCAAGAACCGAAGTAGAATGTTTTATCTACTTGGTCTTCTGAACGGTATTAATCCGCGTACCACGGAAAAGTACATTTTACCCCAATGGGAGCCATCATTCCAGTGCTTATTTTAGCTCAGTGAAAATGACTTGAGGAACCCAGCTCGAGATCTTGCCTTGTCAATTCCAGATGTTTTCTATAATTCAATCGGCTTATCTTTATTTTGGATAAGAAAAGTTTTAGAACTGCATTTTTCATTTTAAAACTTAGCATACTTTGTGTAGAATTTGAAACTCTAATCACTCTAATTATACAAGTATTGATAGTATATTATAACATAAGAAAAGATTAGTTTCTTAACAAACAATGCTTGTGGATAAGGCAGAATTTGAAATGAAATCAAACATTTTCAATTCGTTTTGAATAGGATAAAGCCTATTATTTAACTAATCTTTTATTTAATGGAACCCGGAAAGTCAACTTCTTCAAAAAATCTGGTTTTTTATTATTGTCGTTTTGAAATGTCTTAAACCTTTTCTTTTTAACGTATTTTAAATTGTGTTTCTTCGATAATTCGAAGTATTTTGAAAAAGTATTTGGGTTGAACTAAAAGTGGCATAACTAATGTTAAAGATATTTTCGTATATCATAATTTTGTTTTCTAAACTCAATATATATTTTCTCAGCAACTACTATAGTTAAAACTAATTTACGTGAGCAAATTACGTGACGAACTAAGCAAACGTGACTACAAAACTAAGCAATTTACGTGAGTTTACTTTTAGGCTTGATATTTGCAATGTAACTAGAATTTAATTAGTTATACCTTTTTTAATATGAAAAAAATGCCATTTTGTGGTGTTTTTCATATTTTGATTTTAAATTTTAAAACATTTCAATTGCTAAATCAGAGCCTCAGTGTATGTCAACATGTTTCACGAGTATATAGATATCAAATTTATATATATTTTTCAAACTTCTGAGAAACAGTACATAAAAGAGTTCTTTTTAACATGGTAAACATAGGGCTTTCTGTGACTTTCTGGGTCCCCTTAACTTCGCCAATAGCCCAGCGTGCAGCTCTATTACGACATTACTTAACCAAACCAAAAACCGAGTCCCTTTTACAAAATTCACATTTGTATTGGGTTAGTAAAAATAGGTTTTGTTGAAACTATCATTATATACTTTTGATAATACAAGTTTTGAAACTGCATTCCTAACTTTCATTCATTAGAATTTCAAAGAGCTTAATTAGGCTAAATTTGGGATATTTTAAGTGTTTATCTTTATGTAAATTATTTGAAAAATAGGAATGAATTGTATCAGCAAAGTAAACAAATTTAACATACTTGAATCTTAATTCGGTATCCTAATATGCAGACTGAAATAGAATTTTTCATTATAAGGAGCACCATGAATTTAATTCGGGTTTAGTTTAGGGCTTCTTGTGTTATTTAGGGCTTCATGACTAATTTATGGATCCTTGAGGTTTTCGATTATAAATTTAACTACGATGTATTGATGGAAAGTTAGTTGAATGTACGTCGCATTACTGCAGTGATTCCCAACCTTTAGATAGCATTGAACCACCTTGTTAAAAGTTAAAAAAGCGCGAACCACCATTTTATAATAACTTTTAATTATTATAGCCGTGATTAAATAAACTATTTAACTTAAGATTATTTTCATAATAATGTAATTATGTGTTTCTGTTTGTGTTCATTACTGCTGTAAGAGTTAGGAAGAGAGATGGGGGCGGGTTTTTGAAATCTCAAGTAGGACCTTCTTCTTGTTTTAAAGGTCAAGTGTGCAAAAAAATTCTCAAGCTTTCAATCAAACTTTCAAACTGGCAAAATTTGTTATTCATATGGCGATAATTTTATTCATTTGGCGATAATTTTATTCATTTGGCGATAATTTTATTTATTTGGCAATAATTTTATCATTTGATAAAATTTATATTATTTTGGCGACATTTTACGATATTTTCTCATCAACCAATCAAAATGCATCATTATCCCTCTTCAGTAATTACATATTATTAAAATGTTACAGTGTTACGATCTTGAAAAATTGCATTGTTACATGTCCTCCATGTTAATCCTATGGAAAGATTGTTTTAAAAAAAAATCTTTGTTTTGGCAGTTCGAGTTCGAATTTTTAAAATTCCTTTCTTAGTACGCCACTAGATCCCGAGATGAACATATGTACTAAATTTCAGCTCTCTTGGTCTTCAGATCTGGAGATTTCGTGATTAGTGAGTCAGTCAGTGGTACTTGGCTTAATATATAGTTAGGTCGACAGCTGTAAAAACCTGGAACAAGCTCTTCTTGGAAAATATGCAAATATCACAAATGCTACCAAAAATATGCTAATCGGAAATAAACTAAATTTAAAAAATCTTATTACACTACGCACTATTTTACAAAGAAAATAATGTTTAGTTTAAAAATAAATGTCTGTTTATATAGCGTTTTAGTTTAAATTTTGTTCTCGATGTTAAAAATATATCCAAATAAATATTCGTAGTCAATTAAAAATATGTCTAACAATAAAAAAAATTAAACTATAGAATTTTAGCGCACAAGTGCATAGTGTGCTGGAAGGGACCTAGACACAACTCTTTTAAAAAATATCTCTTGTAAAGTGATTTTAACAATCACACTATTTAAAATAGGTACTCAAAAATAAGTAAAATGTAATCATTTTTGAGTACATTCGATGCTTATCATGACTCCGAATACACACATGACAGTTTTGAAAAAAAATATGGACTCAAAAATGAATACAATAAGTAAAAATGAATAAAAAGATCATGTGCTAGCCTATATACGCTGCTTTCATAAAATGTTTTCAATAAATATTGAAAATTGCAACCAAGACTTACCGGGAATCAAACCCATATCCTCAGACACAACTGTCCAGAGCCTTATCCGTTAAACTATCAGGGCAACTTGAAGTTGCAAAAAGAATAAATGTTTAAAAACGTGTGCCAAAAGAATCGGAAGTAAGATAATTGAGTTGTAATAATTCGGTTTCCATTGAAGCAATCGACATCAAATAATGTGGATCTTCTGAACGACTATTTTAAGTTTGTCAGGTCACTTTGTTCAGATGGCTTGAACAGAAGCTGAGATGAGCAATATCAAATCACACTGCTCATTTTTGGGAAAGCACGGTTACTTAAACTTGAGTAGGTCATCGCTCATTTACGATGCAATTGTACTCAAAGAAAAGAGTAGGTTTAGGTTCTCATTTTAAGCACTTTTTTTACATTGCATTTTTTTTTCATATTCCAGGCCCCAACAATAAAAGGCCTTGAACTTGTATCTTATAAGTTAGTAAGAAATATATTGGATTATCATTTTTTTAACAACGATCTTTTACACGTAACATTTTCTTAACTGTAAGGTTAAGTATTTTTCGTGACTCTAGGCCGAACTTTTATGAGTTAGACGAGTTAATTGCGTGTTGAAGGATCTTTTTTTTAATAAAGGCGATAACAGTCCTTGCGTGACAAATAATACTTGTTTGAGTGTTAAGCGAATTATGTTAAAATATGTTATCGATGCCTCGCGTGAAGCTTAAGCAGTTAAGCACATAAGAAGATGCTCTAGAGGTCGGTTTTTTATAGCCATTTTACAGTTTGAAATAAAAGACAATTTAATGAGAATATAATAGACTGAAAAGAGTTAGAAAGGTTTCGTTTAAAAAAACACAAATTAAGATGTTATAATTATTTTCAAAATGTTAATATTCAAATTTGAAACATTGTTTAGAAAATATATGTTTAATTTTTAATTCATCAGATAATAGCATCCCATCAATAACCGACATAAAGTCGATTCTAAATATTTCCACTACTTTCAGCTTTGTTCAAAAAGGGACTCATTATTTATTTTACTGAATAATTTATGCTTAACACGTCAGCTAAAATTTTCATCTTAATTTTAAGATGATTTTTGTGCAAAAAAGTTCACTGCAAAACATATTTTGATAGGTTTTAAGATAACATTTTATTCTTTTTGTTTAATTTTTAAAAAGAACAGTTCAAATTTCAAAGAACTTTTCCCCAGATCAAAAGTTGAAATTTATATTCTGTATCAATAAGCAAGAATCGTCAAATTAGAGTACTTTGTTGATTTAATTTTGAATTTATAGATAAATCTAAGATGATAAATAGGATGGGGAAAAATAATAAGGGGATAGGGTCAAAAGCTGCTCTACTTTTGAAATTTGAAATAAAATTTGACAGAAAATTTTAAGACATTAAGGGTCATCACCTACTTTTAACTTTTCTACCTTTATTCTTTTGATTCAAAACAACGCCATTGGATCAAAGTTCTGTGTCTTGTGTTATATCGTTCCACTAGTACTACAACTAGGTAACTTTATAGGAAGGTCAAGGTATTAAATGCAATTAAGGAATTAAATGCAATTAAGGTATTAAATGCAATTAAGGTATTAAATACAATGTAGGTATTAAATGCAATTAAGGTATTAAATGCAAGTAAGGTATATATAAAATTGCAGGTAACACCTTAATCTTCCTATGTAGTTGCTTATTTGCTATACAAGTAGAACGATATTTAAAACATAATTGTTATTTTTTTAAAACTTGATATATGATTTGTTTAAACATTGTTTAAGAGTATAGATTTTTTTAAATAATGAAATTTGTATTTAAAAAAATCAAACCGTGTTTTTTTTTTAAATCTGGTGTTTTTGGATGGAGTTTATAAACTAAAAACTTATAAGAGAGCTTAATATTATCGATCAAATATCCAAAATAATTCCTCATTATAAATAAAGTAAAAAAATCGTTTATTTATTATTAAACTTTTTATTTTTACAATATATATTTTTTTATTTCTCTAATACTTTATTTAAAAAATTATCATTCAAACTTTAATAATTCTATTAGTTAAAAAAATTATTGTAAAAATCTTTATTCAAAGTCTCGGGTCTAGTCGTTGAAATTTAATGGTATAAATCAAATAGATAAGGCACTTGATGGAATGAGGTGGTAGATTTAAGTTTCGGATTCCCACATATAAATTTAACAACCATTTACTAGTAATTCTAAAACATGGAGAATTTAATACTTTCAAGGAAATGTTAACACGGAGGCTCGTAGCAATTTGGTCATTGCCTAATCTCCTCTCTTTGGAAATCAAGATGTGGAAGGAAATAAACTCCTAATTTTCATGCAGATCACGTGATTATACGTTTACTATGCATTTGCCTGATTATCATTTAGGCAGATGCGTTTGGCTATCTGATTCAGTCAATGACCGAATAAGAAATTAATCTAAACTGATCTCGTTGAATTGGTTCCTAATAACGTGTGTTGCTTATTGCTAGAACTTTTGCACTTGACTTTATTGAAATGTGAAGGAAATTATAGTACAATTTATTATTTGATATCGATCTATGAGATTACATTCTGATCAATGTTTTTGTGCAATGTGAAAACAAAAGTACTTAAAAATGAGTACCTGAACCTACTTGTTTCTCTTTGAGTACAATTGTATCGTAAATGAGCGATGACGTACTCATGTAAGTAACAGTACTTTTTTAAAATTGAGCAGTGTTATTGAATATTGTTAATCTCAGCTTCTGTTTAAGCCATCTTAACAAAGCGACCTGAAAAAATTAAAATAGTTGTCCAGATGATGGTTTTCTACATTATTTGATGGATATCGAGTTGTTACACGTACAACTCAATTATCTTAATTTCCATTCTTTTGACACTCCTTTTAAACTTTTTTTCTGTTTATAAGTTCTTCAAGTCACACTTGTAGTTTATTGGATAAAGTTCTGGACTGACTGCGGTGCCTGAAATAATTTTTTATTCTGCGTACCACGAAATAATTTCCGAGTTTGATTAATGTGGAAATTATTTCGTATCATGTGTTTTGCACCTTGTTTGTATTGGGTTATTTATGTAAATTATTTGTATCAAAAAGGCATAAAAATGTATAATCTTCATTGGTACGACTCATTTTAAGCATTAAATTAAATATAACATTTAAACTTCTTAAGAGCCTAAAAAAAGTAAAAAGCCCAACAATATTCTTAAGATATCTAAAATTATTTTTATTTGATATTAATAATGTTTATTTTCTAACAATAATAACTTTAAATGTGAAATTTTTATTTATATATGACTAATATTTATGCTGAATGTAAGTTTATATATCTACAGCCTAGGTGGAACATGTGCTGTTTTTGTCCCTCTGGGTAGTATTCTATTGCTCAAAAACAATACAGCTAAAACAATTAGATATTAGATAAAAAGTTTAACATTTAAAGGTAATTATTGAAATTATTTAAAAAAATTCCAGCATACCAAATTTTGAAATTAAATAGATCCTTTACTTGTAGACTGCCACGGTATATTTGAGCTCCATGCTAGTACTGCGAGATATATCGTAGTATTTAGTGTAACGTGTTAAATAACACATTATAAAAAAGTCATCAGTGTAGAAATAAGGCAGTAGGCGAAACAGTTTACCATAAAATATACTTTTCAATGTGTATTGCGTCACAAATATGTTTTAAAATGTGTATTAATTGTATTTTTTAAATTTCGTTCTGATCATTTTCATTTGTTTTTTTTTTTAAACTTGTAAAATCGCAAAAGGATATTTATACCCTAACATAAAAAATGCTGTTTTTCCTTAAACACGAAAACATTTCAAAACAGACGATTTTATAAAACGATGGTAAAATATTGATTTTACATTATATAATGTGTAGTAAAGAAATATTTTTACAATTATTAAACACTTTATGTTACTTAAACAAACGAGATTTATTTCACAAAATTACAACAAATATTATTTTTAAAAAATTCTAAACGTATACAATTGAATGCTTGATTTCTTAAAAAAAGTATGCCTTAAGTATTCCTATAATTCCTAACAATTCTAAAAGTAAATGTTTTTATTTCTCGCTTCTACTTCTTTCAAGCATTAAAACTTGGGAATTCCCTTTCTTCCCGCGTGGTGTCGCTGTCATCTGGGAAAGGTTTTCCGTGTCTTTAAAAGGATGATGACAAGCCACGGAACACGTGTGTTTACAATTGTGCTTTCCCTGCAGTGCACGGTAACTATTCCTGCAAAGAAACTTCTTGGTGTCATTGTTGCAGTGTGTGTGAATTAAATCAGCCCGTATTTCAGCGTAAGTCAATCCTTGAATAATGTATTTTACGACCTAAAATGAATATAAGTGTTCTTATTTTTCATAAATCTTATGATATATATAATATGTTGGAAGAAAAGCATCTAAAAATAGTCTAAATGTTAGTATAATTTTTACTTAATAGATTTGTGTTAGTTTACCCTTAAATGCATAAGGTAAGTCAAGAACTACATAAAAAAAATTGTAATGATTTTATACATATTGATTATTATTTGAACGAACTTCGATACTAAAATATGCACTTGAAGATTTAGAACTATTTCCAAATCTGAGTAAGTTATAATTTTCAAGCTATAAATTTAACATTAAAATTATTTTAAAGAAAACTAATGGTTGGATTTTTTACTTTTGGTTCCTGAATTCTTAGAATAAGGAAGTTAAAAAATAAAATTAATCATGCATTTAAAGGTAATTTGCAAATGAAGGTAATCTCAAAAACGGTATTCGTTGCAATCAATCACGTATATTTTTTAAAGGAGTTGTTTTCGAAAATTTTCCTAATAATTCCTGTAAATTCTGTAACACAACAGAAAATGAAACCTGGGATCATGTAATATTTTTAGTCTGTCCAATTTACGATGCATTTAGACTAAAATATTTATCATCAATTGAATCCTGTAACATTTCAACCATCCTAACATTCTACAAACAAGAATATTTTTGTTTTTATAATTACGCAATTTCTGTTTTAAAATTCCGGGAGGACTTGATCAGTGAACTTGTGCAGGAATAACAGATTAAAACCCTAATTCTACTTGCTCATGTAATTTTTTTTTTTTTTTTTTTTGGTAAATTTGTTCAAATTGTGTTTTAATTTTTTTTAATGTATTATCTTGTATTTTGTGTTATCTAATTTTGTATCCGATTTTGTTAAATTATATTGCCAACCTTTGTAAATGGAATACGGCCCACTACAATAAACTTATCTATCTATCTAATCTCAAAAACGGTCAAACGGATATCTTAAAATTTAGCCTTAAAATCGGTCACGCACGTTACCTTAAAATCTTACCTTAAATTACCTTAAAATCGGTCACAGGCATGAAAAGGTAAATAATCAGGTATACGCTGATTTTTAAATACCTGCTACATTAAGAAGTTGCCAAAAAGTTTTTTAATTTTGTTTTTAATTAAATTTTACGGTTAAAACATTGAATCAAAACAAGTTAATCAGTTGCAATTTATAATTTTTTCTCCGTCGTCATGGAAACAACGTCCGGTAATTGGAAATTTGCGTAGAAATTTTATCGAGTGTAACAATTTAAAATTTTTTTAATAAATATGTAAAACTGAAAATCCAGAAGTGAGAACGTTTACTTAATTGAAAAACGTAAATACTCGAAATTCACAGAATACTTTGTTTGAAAAATTACAATTTTAATTTGACAACTTATAAATCTGTACGAAGTACCGTCAGAATGCTATAGCATTTTTTAATGTATTCCACCGGAGTCGTTATTCTGAAAATTAAAATGAGTATTTCGAAAAGAAAAAAAATATTAATTTGAATCGCATGGCGCACCTAAAACACACATAAAAAAATATATAACAGACGAATTGATAACCTCTCGACTTGGCGCACATTGTCGGTTTTAATTTAAAGTTTCTGGCGGTTTTTTTTTTAGTTTTGGTGGGCTAGCTGGGCAGTCGGTTAAAAAAGTTTAAAATCACTGTAGCCAGTGGTAGGACCTTAAGTTCATAATACTTTAACTCAATTATATTAGTATATTCTTAATTAATAAACTACAAAAATATCTTCAAATCACGTTTGCAAAGGTTAAAACAAATATTGTAGCTGTTTTGTTGTGTGTTTTTAATTTAGCGCCATTTTGGCAATGAATGAAATCTGTATTATAAGTGCAGTACAAAAGGAACAATCATTTTAATTCTCTTGGAAAGGGTGGTATTAGTTTTAATAGTAATAGACGAAAATTTAACATATAAAATTAAAAAAATTGGTGTCAAAAATTGTTATTGTGAAATACCTCTTACCTTAAGTTTTACCAAAGTTACATAAATTTAGAAGAACGTCGCCTTTTTGCTCGAAGTAAACTAGACTTAATATAAGTCAGTAAGTAATATTTCCGATAATACAGTTTTTTTATGTTGACAATATTAAAGTTTTGGCACAAATCCACTGAAAATTCAACATCTTTAACAAAGTTTTTTTTAACTTTCCGAGATTCATGCGTTGCAACGGAAAAGCTAACATTCGGAGATGTAAAAGCAACAAGGAATTCTAACTGAAAAAATATAATAATTTTCGGTTTGTTTAAGCAATCTACTTTGAAACTACGTTGTTGAATGAGTTTATATACGTTTCAAATAACAACTAATGAAACTCGAACTCCAAAAAAACTTTCAAGGAACAAACTAAAATAAAAGGACATAACATTTCAGATTATTTGATTTAATCCTTTGCACTCGTATGTCCCCGTATGGGGGACATAACTCGTTTTACCGTCGCGCTCGTATGTCCCCGTACAGGGGACATCGCATCTGTACCGTTGCGTTCGTATGTCGCCAAGAAGTAGGAAAAACACAGAATTATAAAATGTAATTGTTTCTTTATGTTGTGCTTTCTATTTTGTTTCTTGTTTGTAGTTTCTTTGTTGTTTTTATTGTCTTTTAGTTAGTTTTGTTACAGTTACTTACTTCTTACTAGTTATAGATAACAGAAATTCTTTGGGCAAACTGTGGTAACTTAACCAAAACATTTCTGTTCGAAGTATTTCTAAGTTGATTTGCTATGGTGGAGGTGCCGGCATTACGTTCCGCCCCTAAATATTGTTTATATTACATTTCTTAGATTTTTAATGCGGTGTAGTGTAATATACTTAAATATTCTTAGTAGTTTCAATAAATTATTTTGACACGTTGAAAAATAAAATCTTTTGTGGCTACATTTCCATCCTAGGTCAGGGGGTGTATTCAGGGGTTATATTTTTAAATTTTTGATTTAAGGATGGTAAACCTTCTAGTTAATTTGGAACACATTTCCATCAAAAAAATTCATCTTGATCGAACATGAAAAAAAATTCCGAGTTATTTGCTAACTTTCTAAAGCATAATTACGAGTGAAAAGGGTTAATTATTTGCATATTGATGTATCCCATGGAAAAACATCCCAAAATGGTTCGTTGGATGTAGGTAAGTTATTTTGAACCGATTTTGGATAATAGAACAGTTATTTTTCCCTTTTGAGAAAAGAGGAAATAAATGCAAATGGAGTGGGGCGAACCAATACAGGAACATGTTTTTAACCGCGTGTGAAACTGCGGGTAACAGCTAGTTTTAAATAAATAATTTAGTTGCTGAAAGTTAAAAGTACCCAATGGTTTTAAGTTATAAATCTCTCTCTCACACACACATAATCTTTTGAGTAATTTACTTTAGTGATAATATTTTTGTTCTTCTTAAAATGCGCATCATATCATTTATTTTTCGAATTTTTCATTATAAGTATTAAAAATAGTGACAGTATATTGTATATAATTTTAATATTTTGTTTTTTAATTAAAATTTTGCTTTGTATAAGAAACGTATGCTAGAACATAAATTATTTCAACAATATTTTATGTAATCAAATACATTTAATTCATATACTGCACTAAATTAAATGTTTTAGGAAAAATAAGTTTTGCGTATTTTCAGTATTTCAATCGATTTTGTCATTTATTCATAAATCATAAATATTTGTCTCAAAAAGGAATATATATGTTAATTTTAACTTTTTTTAAAATAATAAGTAGAAAACAGCATTGTTTAGAAAATATGTTTGATCAAATCTTTTAATCCTTTTTGTACTTTTCGACTTTCTGTTGCAACTAATGGTGAAATGAACCTGTTTAAAATTGTCTTTGTTTTGAGACTGCATTGTGTCTGTTCATATTCATAAGTTCATCATTTTTTTTATTATCAAAGCTTTCGAATGAATATATATTAAAAAATAAATTTAGCATAAAAGAAAACAAATATTATAATAAAGAAATCCAAAGCTGAAATTTATAAATCTCTCTCTCTCTCACAAACATAAATTCGAATTATTTCGAAAAGAAAAAAAAATATTTAATCCTTTGAGATTACATTCATCATATCCTTTGCTTTAAGTATTCTAATAACATAAAAATAAATTATGCACTATTAAAAAAAGGAGTTTTAATCGCTAAGAATCTTAAATAGAATTATTTTTGTTTTGAATTCTTGATACTCGTGTTTAAAGATTGCTTCCATAAAACCTCGTGTTAAGAATACAACAGACCTCCTGTTGGGAAGCTCTTCCAGAAATTATCCAAAGAGTTATTCGAGTGAATAATTTAAGTTTTGCTCCCATGCCAATTCTATACGAGTAGACTACGTTTTAACCTTATTATTCTCGCTGCCCTTTTCGACCTCTAAGAATTTATCGAACCCCCAGTAAATTTTCTTGCCGTCTCCTCTCTTGCCAACTTTAAGTGGTCGATATCGCATTCATGTTCATTATGCTTTGAACTGAATAGTTCTCAAAGGTAACGTAAATTAAAAATGGCATGTTCATATTTGTGAAAATCAAAAACGTGAACATTAGAATTATATCCGGAGAGTTCACCTAGTAAAAGAGTACAACTATTTATGTAAATATCTTTGTTTTACTTTGTTTCTTCTGTAACTGTAAATTCTGGGTTGGGCAAGACATTTTGTTGACTTGAAGACAATGTGGAAGCAACCATTCTGTACCCGTCTTTCATCGCAACCGCAATATTTCATGTATTTTTCTTGTTAAAATAAGCCGACATGTATTGCTTTTGGCTGAGTATTTTTCTATTTTCTTTTCAAACCTATTTTAAATGCAGTCTGCTATTAAAATATAAAGTCATTTGCAAGTCGAAGTATATAAAAAACAGGAGCAAAAACTATTTGCTTGGTAATATACAAATTAATTATATAAGAATAAAATATAATACTTACATACATTTAATATTTCTACCATGCTATGGTATTAAAAAGAACAACTAAGTCATTTTAAAAAATGTTGGGCCACAGTATCGCTGTTCCCACATTGGCTGCAACGCGCCCATAGAAAAACAAGTTTTGAGCCTTCCATAAGTAAGTTAGATTTAAGTGTTTTGTTTGTTAATTATGTATTATTCAATTATTTAGCTAGTTAGTAGCTCCATTCATAGTTTATTTATGAAAACTTAATGAATCTTACCCTAAAATTTAGTACTTACAAAGGGAGTTATGGAAATAAGTTTTTAGGACATTTTTTTTACATTCTATTTACTTCAAACTTTTTGTCAGGAGACTTTATTTTGTTTAAAACTTAAATTAGAGATATCGTAATATAGTACTATAAGTCATATTTTTAAATATCTTATTGAGATATATTTGAAAGCACATTAAATCGAAATATTTTTTTTAAAGATTTAACACTAAATTTCAAAAATAAAAATTGTAACTGTATCTACACTTCCTCATACGTGTTTTCTATTTTTATATTTACATTTTAATACTAAACATAAATTTTTTCTATTCTGGTGAAGACACAAAAAATATTTTGGTCTTTTATCCAGAAGAAATTGAATGTCTTGTCATTTTATATTAATACTACTTCAAAATACTCGAACTGCGTAAAGTTTACCGGATTACATGCGAAAGTGTCAAATATTTTAAAGATGAAAAGTCTTGCCACCGTGGATACGCACACACATATGAAAAAGTTTCAAGTCCATTTATATTAAGTGTGATAAAATGATTTTCGGTGTTATAAATAAAGTCTACTTTCTCTGAACACCTGTGCTTCTTTTACCCTTCGAAAATATTGTACATTCTTTAATAATACCCCGACTTTTTTTTATCAATGTATATGATATTTTTAATCACAAACATATTAGAAGTCGCAATTTTCAATTTGCTATAATTAATATTTGTTATACAATATCTGTGAGAGCAATTTTATCTCCAAAAATAATAAAATGATGGAAGAATCTTAACTTATAGTACACTCAAACCTGTTTTTGTGCGGTGAATAGGGACTGCATAAAAAAACGCATAAAAAAATCGCACAAAACTTCACGAGTAGCTATAAAAAATAGTTTTCGCAACCCAATTAAAAAGTATTTTTTATGCGGTGAGTAGGGACCGCATAAAAAAGTCTCGCGTAGAAAATATCTCAAAACCTTACGAAATAACTAGGAATTGCTTTTTTAAACGAAATCAAGACACGAGGCTTGGCAGCTACTTGGAATCTCGCCAAACCTTTTTGGAATCTGATTTAGAAAATACACATGCGAACATTTTTAAATATTTTATTTACATATGTATTTATTTGACACATACAAAACTTTTCAAAACGTATAACCATTATCCTTCGTAGACTGACAATACGCGAACTTTCTTCTGATAATCTGGTTCAAAATCGCTTTCGTCACTTGAAGATACTACTTCGCACTCGTTTAGAGTTGACTTTTTTCAGTTACCATGTAGTCGGTGATCAGTTTTTACGACGACTGTTGTTTCGCTAGACGCTTGTATATGTCTCGGTAGCCAGATATACAAGACTAGCTGAAATACCCGTTCTACGCACGGGAAGGAAATAAGTTACAAAATATATACAAATACAATATTAATAAGCGAAATAAATAATATTCTTAATTTGTCACCCATCAGAAGGAACCACAATATTAAAAGTTACAATTTGTAACGAAATTATATTAGCAAGGTTCCGTAAGAATGATAATATGGAGAAGTTGGATGTACAATAATGTGGATATACATACGATATTACCGTTGATTAACATCCATATTTTAATAGATTTCCAAACTAACGTTGCTACCGTAGCACTAAAACTATTTTGGCTACATTCGGTGTCGAACCAAGGAACTTCTGCTTGCTACGCCGATACTCTGCCAGTCAGGCTAAAGTGATCACACCAGCCTAAGCGGGAGTATCGGGTATATAAAGTGAACCCCACACTACTAACATCGAAAAAGGGGTTTTACACCCCTTTAAATACGTTAGATCGGAACAAAAATAGCTTACTTTTCCTATATAAGGTATAAGTAACAAATTTGCAAAATTTCTTCTTCATAGGTATACGGGAAGTTGGAGAATTAGTGATGAGTGAATGAGTGGGGTTTTCGCATTTATATATATAGATTGTAACTACTTTTGGAATTTTGAAGTTCTTTCAGAATTGGCATCGATTGCAAGAAAATGACATTCTAATTATGGCAAAGTTGGAGTCCTGCATATTTTTATCTGTTGTCATATAATCGGGTTCTTCTTGCCCATCAGTAACATCTGTTACCCAATCATACCTACTAATTTTTTTTTATTGATAACTTCGTCACGTATGTTCCAATTTGATTGACATTTTCAAAAAGCGCACAAAAAAAAATCGCACAAAAAAAGACCTCACAAAAACAGGTTTGAGTGTATTGCTTTATATAAAATTATTAAATGAAACAATTTCTAATTGACGCATGAAAAAGTATAAGTATCTAAAACTATTGTTACATTTAGTCCGTTTGATCAGTTCTATAAAAGTCATATAAAGTTGATAGCGAAAACTTATTATTTTAACATAAAAAGTGTATTAATTCTATATTTCAACAGAAATATAAATATACATACGTGTTGAAAATAGAAAAATTAGTAATTTAGTCTATCTTAAACATTTTGTTAGCTGTTAAAACTTTAGCTTATGTGACAAACTACAACATTTATCAATACCATGTGTCTGAATCGAGCATGACTTTTACATGAGTCCGATTTATTTATTTTGATTAAAAAAATGTCGGATAAAATTTAATGTCAAACGTCATGCAGAGGATGATTTAACAACACATCAGAGTTTAAAAAGGGGTTCCAAAAGAAACCCTAATATTTCAAAATCTCAAAAGTAATCCGAATTTTTCAAGATTCCAAAAGTAATTCCAATTTTTCAAGATCTCAACGCTAAATATCGAGAAAACGTTTATAAAACCGATTAAATTTTGTAACTATTTGACAGTAAACTTTTGATTGAACTTAATAATTTTAATTCCGGAATTTTTTTTAAATACTTTTCAAAACAACACATATTGGTTTGGTTAATAACGTCACACTAGAGCTGCACAGTGGGTTATTGGCGCAACACGTATTGAATTATCTTTGGTTCGTTTTTGTCCATGCAAGGGCCACTCAATGTCCCCAGCTACATAAGGTTATGCAGCTAGTTAAGTACAAATCTTGATAATGATTTCTACTCTCTATTAGTTAAAAACTAGATTTCACATATTAATATATTTTATGTATGTTTTGTACTTTTTTTTCTGCATATACGAATTAGATTGTTTTTTTAGGATTAGGAAGAAAGTGCTTCTTTTTAGATTTTATGTCATTTACAAAAAATCTAAATATATAAAATATTTTTTTCATAATGTTTACGTATGCATGATGGATTTACATTAAAAGGGTTAATGGACATACAGACTGTTCACAGATTGTTGGATGACGGTTGTTGAACTACGCATAATAAACCATTTTGTTTCCTTATAATTTAACTACTTTGTTTGTTGTTACTGAAACTAAGCGACTTGTTTAACCGTTTGAGTCCCAAGCAGAGCGATCGCGCTGTTGAGATTTTATGTCGAGAAAACCCAGTACATTTCGAACATTGTGGACAACTGACGGTGCGTTACCGATTGTTGAAGTCGCGCGCTCACTGAAGTAAGTACATCACACAGCTCCAACTCTTTGAGTACTGAATTATATGAAGATTTTTATGCCCATGGGACGGATTTGGTGAGGTTCAATTGATCTCATTCCTGACCGACCCTACAACAAATTGTTTGTGAGCAACGGCCACAGGCGGGGGTGCCGCAAACATCAACGCCTGCTTCTTAAATTCAGATGACGAGTCAGACTCATCCACTGTAACTTCGCTCAAGTAAGCAGATGACGAGTCTCACTCGTCAAATGTACCCAAAGGATTAATGTAAATAGTACATTTTACAATAGGTATAATAATATTATAATAATGCAATAATACATTACAATTTTTTTTTTTATTTCATTGTTATCTTCTCAGTAATTTTTATCGAACAAAACTTGAAATATTTATAAATTTACAGTACGCATATGTAATAATACAGATGTATTTTATAAAATAACGAATTACAAATTAACAATATTTTTGTGTTATGAACAAACAATTAAAATGGAGATTGAGAATGTAATTTTAATCATGAATTAACCCAATATTATTTGTTAAGTGTTCACTTCCGAAATATATGCGTTGCATACGACAATTACAAAATTATCAGGTTTTTTTGTTATGTTAATTAACGTCGCACTAGAGCTGCCCAGTGGGTTATTCGCGATCGTTCGGGACCTACCTCGAAGGAAAGACCCGGCTCCGATTGGATTGGTTTTGTTAAATAACGTCGCACTAGAGCTGCACAGTGGGCTATTGGCGACGGTTCGGGGTCAATCTCGAATGAAAGACCCGGAAACACATACACATTCACACACACATTCATACATACACCTCGTTATTTTAGAACCATGGTCAGATGACGAGGAAACACCTGAACTGGCACCCAACGCCTTCAATAGACGTCGGGACTTTGGACCCCGATCAGATTTATCGTGCACCAGTCCCGTATACGCCAGTATAATTTGTTGGATATTCTGGACGACTTTCTAGTATTTTTGTAGCGAAGCTGGCAACCCTCCGATCGCAAGATCACTACTTTTTTACTTTTCTATGTCAAGTCCATTGCACGGATTCGAACCACCAACCCTCGGATTAGTAGCTGAACGCCTTGCCAACTGAGCAACTGGGGCTCAGGCTCCGATTGGGATTCATCGATGTAAAATAAACAAAGCGCTATCCCGCTGCTTGGGTCTTTTTGTACTCATTTAGAGAAAGCGCGGTTGCACTGTTTGGGATTCTTCGACAGTGTTTTTTCCATACCCCCTGATACTCAAACGGTTAAAACATAAATGAATGAATAAAGTAATTGGGCAATATTCTGGCAATGCGGCTAAATGGGATGCGGGCGAACAATGTCCATCTCCCAATAGATTGTGACCTGTGTAATATTAGATACTTAACATAGTCACAAAAACTTTATCGATACATTCTCAGTAAAGTACTTTAAAAAGAAGCAGTTCGTTCAAATATGTTCGATTATATAGCTTCTACAAATTTATCGTTTATCAGGCTATTTTTTCTAACACGTTAAGTTAACATGTTAACCTTAAATTTAAGGTTCATGCATGTAAAGGAGTCATGTTGTACATTGTGTTTTAAATACTAGTTGTAATAAATTTTGTAAAGCGTTATTTTACAGACATACAGATATATATGTTTGTTTAAATTCAACATTAACTGTGTTTTAAAAATATAAAAAGGAGGATTTTTATTCTACGGAATTTAGAGTTAAACGTTTTTAAAGTGAGTAATTTTTTATTAATTTTTAAATAAAAATGAGTTTTCGAATTTTTTTATGTTGAAATATATTTTATTTTTTAAATTGTAGTACGTTTGAATTCATGAATAAATACATGAATAAAAATTATAACCTATTTATATATCATAAAACTACACAGAGCGGCCACAATATTACGACTGACCGCCTGAAGTTTTTTAGTGAATGAGCTATGACGTCATACTTTCTGCGAGAGGGCTAGAGAGATATAAAAAACTTTACGTTACAACGTTAGTAGAAGCGTTTTGATCGAACATGTACTTTATTTAAGCTCCTAACCTCTCCGTTATGATATACAGGATTTCCTTCAACAACCATACTTGGGATACAGAGAATATACACATATAATGTTTGTACAGGCCATTTGAAGTGATACACATTAGTGAAAATCGAGCAACACGCTCTGAGTTTGTTACACATATCTTAGGTGTTAACATGAGTATTTGTCTCTATGCGGGGTGCATACCCCTCAGTTTCGTATATAAAAACTTATAATCTAACTTAAAATCTAACATAAAAAAGAAAAGTTCTGTGAAACAAAATTTTCTTGAGGGTCTCTTATGTAACGAATTTGTATCTTGAACCAACACAAAAAGTTTACATTGTGTAGTTTTTGAGTCCAACATATTTTGTATATAAAACATACAATTTGATAATTAAGGTTCATTCATATTCCCATTTTTGTCATAAGTGTTGATACAACGGTCTGTAGGAAGGAGTGAATAGAATTATTTAACAGTAGAGTAGGTAAATCAAGCACTGGAAAGTTTAAAGTTAAGAATGTAAACCGTAAATGTTCAAATTTTGCACAATTGTATATGTAATGTACTATGGAACCCTCTTCTTCATCGTAAGGACAGATTGGATTTGCCTGTAATAATCTTGATTGGTGATGTCGGAAACGTGCCGTGCCCGGTGAGAAATTGATTAACGTAAAAGTTTGAATGGCATCTGCTCGTGCTGACCTTCGGAAATATGGAATGAGTGTGTCTGCCTTTTGTTGATGTTGACCAGTTTCTTTGCCATTGCGATATTATTTCAGATTTAAATGTTCGAACAGGTATGGGTAAATAACTCGATTTGACGGACTTTGAATGTTGGCTGTGGGTGCTCGGATTCATAAAGTGAGCATCAACAAAATGGCTATGTGTAAAATATTCAACAGCAGCTGTTGTGAAATTGTTTATAGACTGAACTATTAGCCAACACAACTGAGTGTGAACGTGCCTCCTATGGTTTTCAGCGGCTAATGTATACTCGAGCAGTAACAAGAAAGTTCCGATTTATAAATGACAACCGACGGGCAGCATTGCAGTAAATTTAAGTAGATTTTAATCTAGAATCCTCTCAAAGAATCTTCGAAAGCACTATTGGCCGTACACTTCAGCGCATGCGATATGGAAGACGCAGACCAGAATATTTCGAGCCCCAGTTGCTCAGTGGATAAGGCGTTCAACTACTAATCAGAGGATTGGGGGTTCGAATCCGTGCGATGGACTTGACAAAGAAAAATAAAAAAGTAGTGATCTTGCGATCGGAGGGTTGCCAGCTTCGCTACAAAAATACTAGAAAGTCGTCCAGAACATCCAATAAATTATACTGGAGTGTGTACGGGACTGGTGCACGATAAATCTGATCGGGGTCCAATGTCCTGACGCCTATTGATGTTGTGTCGGGTGCCAGCTCAGGTGTTGTCCTCGTCATCTGACCATGGTTCAAAAATGCGAGGCATCGTTCCCGGGTCTTTTCTTCGAGATAGGCCCCTAATCGTCGCCAATAGCACACTGTGCAGCTCTTGTGCGACGTTTATTAAACAAACCAAACCAACCAGAATATTTCGGCCATTCATATATTAAATTTAGTAAAGTATCGACTACACAAAATAAAGAAAACAACAAAAAAATAATAAAAACAAGTATTTTATAAAGGAGAAAATGTCAATTAAACCCAAAAGGGTTGATTTCCACTTAATAATGTAAACCCATGCAGTAACGGAAGAGTGTGTTTCCACAATAAACCTAAATTTAAGTTGTTAAAGAACACCAATATACGAAACCTCTTTTTATATTTCCTTTTATACAACGAGTATTTTTATATTATAATAACGATTCGTCAATAATACACAACTCTTATAACTACGCAAAATCAATTTATGAAATTACAAACATAACGATTCGTTAACATTGAACAACATCTATCCACGAAAATTTAATTTATGACATTACAAATATGAGGATTTCATTTCTTGAAAGGTTCCGAAATTAAAGTGATTTTAGTTGATTTGTTGATTTGAGATTGTGCTTCCGCATAGAATAAATCGAAATTAAAAACCCCAAAACATTTAATCGCGTGAGTAACACCATTTAAGTAAGCCCAACTAAAATTAATCTTTTTATTTTTGAAAATAACAGTTAGAAATGGATGCTTGTACGAGACTGATGATTTATTAGTCGTTTTCTTTAGAAAAAGAACTTTTTGCTTTTGTATTTGAGTAATTAGCAACTTAATAACCGTAATGCAATTCCTATATTGCAAAAGTGAAGAGGTTTAAAATTCATTGTTTAAGCTACAAAATAACCCTTTCAATGAAACCATAAACAATAAAGTTTAAATCACGATTTCGATATTTTAAACGGACTTGGAATATATCTGAACAAGCACTTCATAAATTGTCAATAGACACTTCAAAATTTAAGTATACTTTCCTTATTCGGTATAATTTTTTTAATTGATTTTGATTTATGAGTTCCATTTTAATGTGTTTAGAATATTAAAATTTTTAATGTTATTTAAGTGTTCATTTGAATTTTACTTGCACAGTTAATGTTAACGGTAATTTTTTAATAAAGTTTTGGCATCAACTGTTTTTTACATCGATGTTTATAAAATATACAATTAAATATATAATTTATATTTTTAACAATTCCCAACATTTTTGTTAAAAAAAATTAAAATATTTAATAAAAATTAAAAATTATAAAGCATTTGCATGTTTGGGTTGCATAAATTAAAAAAATATATATTTTATTTCCCTGACAATGATGGATGTAGTATTATGTCCTGTGATTTCCAGTTTTTCTAGCTACGTTTTTTAAATTCTTAAAAATACTCAATTTTAGAATATTGGCCGATTTCTAAAGAAAATATGCTGCTGTCTTTAATAAAATTATTATATTAACCAAAATAAAAAATATGTTAAAAATAATATTAACCAAAATCAAAATAATAAGTATAAAATATAAAATTTGCCATTAAATCGCTTAACGCTTTGATTTTGATATTTAAACTACTTTATAAGCAATCAAAGCTTATTAAATGTTTTTTTATTTATATTTATTAAAAAGAAATCAATAAATCATTACTTAAAAAAATGGATTTTTTTAAGTAAAACTTCGCAATGCCATATCATCATAGTCTAGACGAAAGTTAACGAAAAATCTTACATCACCAATAATGTTAAACGGAAGTGGAACAAAAGAATACGAAATCAGTTCTAACAAATGCAATATTTATAAGTAATTTTATCGAAAGCAAACGTTTGATGTCGGGAACGGACCATTACAACTTCAAACAGCTGCAATATGTCAGAAAATTAATGACTTTGTAGGATAATACATCAAAAATATTTATAATAGCATGAAGCACTGTTGCTGTCTAGTCCTATCATAGATGACAAATCAAATAATACATAAAGTAAATGCAGTGTTTAAAAAAACATTCTTAACATACATTATAAATGATTATGACTGCTAAATATAATTTTGAATAAGAAAAATAATTTTTAGATAATTTTTCTAAATAATTGAAGAATTATTAGAATTTTACAATGAAGCAAAAAAATTCTCTTTTTGATTGGAAATGTATTTTTAATAAAGGAAAAGCAGTGCTTGTGACTTATCGAAAATTTTATAGTTTTTATATGTGTATACATATATAATAAAGCAATGGTATTAATCCTCTAGCATATATGCTACACAACTTTAAAATGACCGCTAGTTGCATCTATTGAGTTTTATGTTAACTATTATAGTACTGTCACGTAGTGCCTAGTTTTTATAATCGCCGCTAGGTCCCTTATCTTATAAAAATAAGTGTAATTAAGGCAATAAGTTTTTTCGAGGTCTGTTGTTCTAAAACTGGTTAGTGCAAGTGAAGTTTTCGAAGATTGTTTGTTACTTATAAGTATAATCTAGCCATACAAAAAATTCTAACTGATACCAGAGATATGTAGATTGTATTTAACTATATTTTCATACTTTTTGAAAATTATTTTAGTAATTACACATGATGTTGTATATACGCTACACAACGGCTTTAATTAATTATTTAATTAAATAGGCACGTAGGATTTTTTGTATATTTTTTCAACAATCCAGGGGCAAAAAGAAAACGAAAAAAAAATTATTTCATTAAAAAAAGAAAAATTCATGCACTGGGGGTAACTGAATTTTATAAAAATTATAGGGATTGTATAAGATATATAGACATACATTTTTTTTAACATTAGGCGAAAATAAATGCAGCTGAGACCAGTATTTAAAAATATTTTTAATCCTACTTATTATCAAAAAGCATTTAAGTGCGATCGTTTTTGAAGCTTTCATATTACGTAATTTAAATAAAGTACATTTATTTACGTCACAATAGATATTTTGTTATTACTTTTTTAATGGATTATTGTGTATATCAAGGGTTTGTATTTGTTGATAAAAATATCAATGCAATCAATCAACTGACACTCAAGCGATTTTTACAATTATAAAGATGTTTAATACAAACACTTTTTAAATTCTTAAAAATACTTTATTTTCTAATTAGATATTTTTTTTAATTATATAAATTTATTAAAATATCATTTTAACACTCTAACAGAGAAAACAATTTTACAATATGGTTAATTTTCTTAATGGTCAGAGGGTTTAAATGACTTTTGTGTATGTTTTTTTTTTATATTATTTAAAACTTTTTAATTAATTGTAAAGCTATAGTTGGTCTTTAAATCTAAACCATATCATATGTTAATAATCGTAAATATCTCATTGCAATTTTTCTCCAATTATCCGGAACAGTTTGGACAAGATCCCATCAGGACAATTGGATAATTTATGAAAAAAAAGTTATTTCTTAGTTAAAAAAAATAATTTTGTTTTAGTATGTAATGTAATTTAATAACTATTAAAATCAATGTCATTCACCGATTAGAAACTTTATAAATTGTGGATTTTGCTTTCTTTTTTTCCAAAGCGATCCGGATAAATGGCAATCGGCTTTTTGTTAAATCCGGATAATGGAGTTCGGATAATTGGGAGTTCTACTGTACTTAAAATTGAGTTTGGGAAGAAAATATTTAAGTATAATATTTCAATTTGAATCTTTGAAAGAGTTTTAATTTCGTTACTACTCGCTACTATTTTGTTGAACATAAGTATTAAAAGAACCAACGAACATTCCTTTTTAAAATTCGTAGATATCAAAGTCAAATAAATATATTTGAAACAATCTCGCTTATATCTTTTTAATTTATTATCGATACTAACTATTGTCATAGTTATTTATAGATATTTTAGGGATATATTTTTTGATTTTCTACCCAATTCAATGTTATCTCATCATGATTGTTGTTGTTTACACATTGTAAAAAAGGGTACTTAAAAATAAGTATCTGAACATACTCTTTTTGATTTGAGTACAATTACATCGTAAATGAGCGATAACATACTCAAATTTAAGTAAGTGTACTTTCTCAAAAATGAGCAATGCGATTTAATATTGATAATCTCAGCTTCTGTTCAAGCTATCTTAACAAAGCGACGTGACAAACATAAAATAGTTGTTCAGAAGATGGTTTTACACATTATTTGATGTCGAATACTTAAATAGAAAATGAGTTATTACAATTCCATTATCTTACTTCCCATTCTTTTGGTACATCTTTTTAATATTTCTTCTATTTATAACTTCTTCACGTACCCCTGGTAGTACAATGGATAAGGCACTGTACTGGGGTGCCTGAGGATATGTGTTCGATTCTTGGTTGCAATTGTTGATATTTATTGAAAGGGATTAATGAAAACAGCCTATGTTAGCAAGCAACTGTTCTTTTTTATTCATTTTACTCATTTTTGAGTACATGTCTTTCTCAATAATGAAACTTACGGATATGGAGCTATGATAAGCATCAAATGTACTAAAAAATAAGTACATTTTACTTATTTTTGCGTACTTATTTTTAACAGTTCATTGAAAAACGAAGTGACACTCATAAATGAATTTTTTTTATCAATTATAAGTTTTAAATATTACATTAAAAATATAGCCCTTTAATAGTGGGATTTTACTGAATATAATGCAAATTCTAGTTTACAAAATAGTTCTGCAACAGCTGAGATGATTTAATTATAAATTTTGTCCGTACGTTCAACGGTCTGCCCTATTACTTTATCCAAGAATAATGAAGTTTGTAAAATATAAGAAAGCTTGAATATGTCCTTTATTGAACTAATCGTTTAATAGGAATTTTTAAATACCGTTTAGTTTTTTTAAATGAATTTGTAACGTTTTTAGTAACCATTTTTAAATGTCCATTTTAAAAAAATAGTAACGACATTGTTATAAACTCGTCATATGCTGCCAACCATAAAATACTTTAAACTAAATTAATAATAGATGTTTATTGCTTTATATAATTGGCGAAGCAAATCTTTAATATAATAATAATAATAGTTTTAACAAAAAATATTTTGAAAGAACATATTTATACTTTTTTTTAAAGTTATATTTCATTTAAGTTATAATATAATAAGAATGGTTAAATTTTAATATTAAAATACTGCGGAGAGAAACCTTGGAAACTAATTATTTTTATAGCATTAAGAAAACCACGTTAAAATTCCTGAGAAAGGAATACGATTCGTCACTGCTGCGGGAAATTCCCTTTTTTATATTTGAAATGTTAAAATTCTTTGAGTGTGAAACTCGCAAAAGGGAAATTTAAACTAAAATAATATGTACCAGCATGCCCGTGCAATAATTATTATCCCACGCATCCGTTAGAGACAAACAATAAAAAATAAAAATAATGGTGTGCTCATAGATGCAAGCATTATCAACGGTTTGCTTTAAAAAAAAAAAGTTAAAATGAATTATTTTAAACGCATTAATTTTTTTTTTCATATTTATGCGATGAAAGTACGATTTGTCACTGATCCATGAAATTATCTTTCTTTTGAAACCTCATGTGTTAAGATTCGTTATGTCTAAGGGATGTAAAAGGGATCTCTACTACAGAAATAACATATATGGTAACTTGTTTTTTACTGTATTTATGTACAAGAATCTTTGTTACTTTACTGCAGACAATTCATGCTAAAACAAAATGTGTTATTGATTATATTACTTTTTTCGATATAGAGTAACTTGTAAGTAACTTTTACTTACAAGCTTTTGAAATATTACTCAGTAAGATAACGTCAAAAGCAGAAATTCATTTGGAATAAACGTCAACCCTCTTAAGTCAAGATTCTAATATTAAGAATCTTGTCACCAAATAACGCAGACATTTGATTCAGAGCAAAGTCTTAAACTCGCATATAAATTATTTACGCACTTGAATAATAAAGTATTGCACTGATCAATAAATCTGTGCAATGCAAACCAAGATATACGCGTATTGTTAAATGTCAGAGGGAGATTGTTTAGTTCCAGCGAATCTTATTCTCTGGAAAAAGTCGGTAGAAGAAAATCATAAATGATAGCAAAGTCTCCATTTTCTTCAAAACAAGATCTTTTTATGGTTTTTGTCTTGATGATACTTACTCACGATATGCCTACAAGATAAACGATCGTTCTGAGGATGCTCAATGCCACACTTAAATCGCGTTCGACAAATTTCGGAAATTCCTTTTTAAGGAATTCGACTTCAAAAATACTCTGCAGAACATGCAAAATGAGGTCATCTATTACTTTTAAACATAATTTGTTGTGACTAAAATATAAATAGAACTTTTCATATCTTTGAAAATTCTTTTGCTCGCATTTATTTTGCTTTTTGTAGAAAAAAAATATCCTATGGGGAAGTTTAAATGTGGTTAAATAACAGAATCGTCATTAAAATAACATAATCTGAGATTTCAATGCATGAAAGAATTATGCGTAAGCTATTTTCGTAGATCGTTTCAACCGTTGAAAGATTGCTTTTGCTACAAATAGAAAAGATTAATGACGTTGCTAATGATCTTCAAGATACACATTTTATTTATTTTGAGAAAATATTGTAAAAAAATTTGAATAAAAAATAACTAAAAATCTTCTTTATAAATGAAATATGACATTTTTAAAATCCAGTTTTATTTCATGTTCTTTTTTTTAATGAAAATATCACCAGATTTATCAGTACTTATGATTGTACTCTGTATTAATGCTTTTCCTCTATAATAATAAAAAAAAGAGTATGTGTGTCTGTGGCACACAAAACACTGTCTTCCACTGCTAGGTCATGTCTGAAAGTTTATATATAAATACCATTCAACCGTTAATTGTGCACTTGAGGCTTGACATTTTTAAAATTCCGTTTAGATTTCCGTTTATAGCGATTTTAGAAACTATTCATTTTAAATGGTGATTAAAAAAATGGAATACACATTATCATAAAATTATATTGTTATAAAATCGTAAGATCTTGACAACAACGAAATACTTAAAAATAAATTAATATATATATTTTTAAGCAATTGAAAGATGGCGATCAGCAATTTCTTTGGTTAAATAACTATTTCTGACAATTATATTTTAATGGGAAAACTAACGGAAAAGCTAACATTCGGAGATGTCTGAACAATAGCCCAGTTATTTTGCCTTCCAGTAAATAAAAGAGAAGGAATAAATGGGAAGAATGTAACAAAAGGGTTAAAAAAATTTGACGGGTGAAAAACCGCAGGTAACAGCTAGTTTTTAATAATATCATTTAATTTTTATATTCATGGCAATGACACAAAATTTTAGCCATCTTCTAATAAAATAAAAAATCCCATTTCGATGTATATCAAGTATAGTATTTATGTTTACTTCTGAAATTTTTTAAATTACTCGATTTTTCTTTGAATATGGACTATTAGTAAAAACGAAAAATATGTGCCAGGTTGTATTTTTTTTTTTGTAAAAAATCAAATATCAAATATTCAATGTATTGTTGACAGCACACGCTTTAGATATTTATTTTCGGATAAAAGTGTGTGTCCATCACGTTTCTCATTTTTAAGAAAACTTTTTAACAACAGATTTCCTTTCCGAAACTCCTCTGTAGTTCGCCCAATGTGTTTCAATGCCGTAACCTAAATCCTGCACGATCTTAATCGTAAATTTCGGCATACATTGACTTTTTGTGTTTACCCTTTGACAGGTGTCTGCAGAGAAGGAAGGGAGGGATGTGATGTAAGCACAATGACAATATCGATTATCCCAACAAGCTACTTGATAGCGGGATCGATATCGCAATTACGTTACCTCTTTTGTGGAGTTTAATGAAGATTATAATGTAATGATGTGTTTCTATTGACGCACATTACGTTTAAATTAGGTAATAGAAAGTATGATGTCTGATTAAATAAACAGAAGGTAACTAAGTTGAATTAATCAAGTAAATAAGAAAATATATTTTTACCGATAGCCTTCAAAACAGAATGTGAATTAACAAACACAATTAATGAAAGGTAACAAAAAAAAAGTTGAATGGATGATGAGGAGGGATAGATCGCTTTTTTATTTATTTAGTTTTTAAGATGTACGCTTATGTTTTTTGACGCGAAATTCTTTGAAAACAGCTACAAGGAATGTCCCGATAAAAATAGTATGTAAAGCTTTTAGGATGATTTATTACGACATTATATCTTCGTGACAAATTGCGTAATTGACCTAAATTTAGTCTCGTTCAAAAGGAAATCAGGCACCGATACGTTTAAAATTTCGAAATAAAGAAAATCCCGAAAGGGGAGTGTAGTAGATGGGGGCCCCGCGGTGTCATTTTTTATCTTTCTTATGCGATCAATCTTTATCACTCTATAATCTGCTGAAATGACGTTTCACTTGAAATCCTTCTGTCGTAATTCGATACAGCCACACGATATTTCTATGAATGTATACAAAATATTTTAATCAATTCAATGGATGTATCAAACCTGACCAAAATTTTCAAGAACACGAAAAGCAAAATAATAATAGAATTAAAGGTGATAAAGAGGTTAACGAATAGTGTTGTTATCGTTTAATATAATTTTTCAGATGTGTTTAAGCTTTTTCTGAAAGAATGTAATTAAGGCCCTTCCGAATTGTCATACGACCAAAAATTTGAATTTTATTTCAAAATCTTTTTAATTTTAAATGACAAAAAGTTTCTTGTTGCAAAGGAAACTATACTTCACTGATAAAAAGTAAATAGGGCCGGATAGCCCAGTGGATAAAGGCAGCAGCTGGGGATTATAGGGTTTCCGCTTCGGGATCCAAAGTCCCGACATCTATTGAAGGCGTTGGGTGCCAGTTCAGGTGTTTCCTCGTCATCTGACCATGGTTCTAAAATAACGAAGTTCATGTATGAATATGTGTGAATGTGTATGTGGCTGTGATAAGTATCAATTGCGAGGACAGGAATAGGCGGTGGGAACTGTAACCAAGCCAAAAAAGTAAATAAAAGTATGATCAATAAAATTGTAAAAGTTGCTCAATAATAAAAGTTTCATTTTTTGATTAAAAGTAGCTTAAAAATAAATTTCAATATTTAAATGTTTTAAAATAAACTTTTTAAATATAATTTTGCGTTTCACTAATTACATTTCAAGCAAAAATAATAGTGATTCACTTGTACGTTCTTTCAACTAAGTTTCATGTTATTTCCTCAAATATGTCTGGAGGTTTAATGATTTTAATATAGCACACTCTATAAAAACATTACTGGAAAATATCCTTAAAATTGGAAAGCACAGTAAACAAATAAATGACATCAAAACTGCCTTTGAAAAAAACTAATTGATTATTCGCATCTCAAATTAATTATTTCAATGTTAGTGCAAAAATAATAATATAAATATGTTTAAAATAATAAATATTTGAGATTTGATATTTTTTACTGTATAACATTTTTAATTGCGGCTTGAGATAATTGGAATAATTTTTATTTATAGATAAGCGTAGTTGAATCTATATGTAAATTTTTCGTTATTATTCGTTAAAAACCTTTTTATAACTTTAAATCCGAAGATTTAATTTTAATTAAAATAATGAATAAATAAAAGAGGATAAAAACTTTTGTTACAAAAATTCTCAACTGAAAAAAAAAGAGCTAACTTTTTTAATATTTATAAGAACCGTATAATTTAAAAATTAAATTTATTTGAAAAATTACAAATAAATTGTTTCAAATCACAAAATAAGAAATTTAAGCATACTAATATCTCTACTATTATCTAATCCAATAGAAAATCTACAAACGGTATTTATTTAAGAATAAGTAGACTTCGACTTTTTTTTAACCGACTACCCAGCGCGCTCACCAAAACTCCAAAAAAAAACCTCCAAAATAAAACCGCCAGAAACTTTAAATTAAAACGCCAACGCGCGCCAAGTCAAGAGGTTATAGATTCGACCTTTATGTATTTTTTTTTTATGTATGTGCGCGCGGGATTTCGATTCTACTTGAGATATTTGGGCAATTTTTTTTTGTTGGATAGGGGATGTTTCGAAGGGGAGCAATTTGAAAAAAATATCCGGTTATCCGGTATTTAACTATCCGGATTTCTCAATTAACCGGACCGTTTAAAACAAAATTTCGCCCGATTTTGAAAATTCTTTTTTTGTTGGATATAGAAAAATCCACTTAGGCAAAATCTTCAAAATAATAATAGGTTATCCGGCTGTATATATCCGGAAATATCGATTAACCGGATTTTTTTAAAGCAATTTATTCGATTTCAAAATATTTTCATTGTTTAACGGAAGTCGTATAACAATGATATTTCGTTTAACATGCATTTATTGGCTTTGTTAGGGATTGTTTTAAAATATATATTGTTGAGCACAAGTTGCTACTAGAATTTCTTTGTGAATAGGGGGCGAAGCCCCCTGCTAAATTAAAAACTAAAAAGGGAAAAATAAAATAATCTTTCTAAAAAAACGTAAAACCGATTTTAAGAAAAATGCGCTAAAAAGTAAAAAATAATTTTTAATTTTACGAATGAGTTGAAAAAATTTAAATATTGAATATCAATTTTATACGTAGTGCAACTTTTGGAAGTTGGTGCCAATTTACAAAAATCATACCTAAATTTTGGCGCTGATTTCAAAAAGTTGTACTAAGTATAAAATTGATATTCAATATTTCAATTTTTTTCAATTCATTCTTAAAATTTAAAATTATTTTTTACTTTTTAGCTTCCTTTTTTTTATTTTCCTTTTTTTTTAGAAAGATTATTTTATTATATATTTTACAGACACTCTTTAAAATATACTCAGAGGCGACGTGGTTTTGTTAAAATCGTCGGAAAAACTTTACAAACCAAGTTGATAAATTGGTTAGAAACAAATGTTGAAGAAAATTACAAAAAAAAATTATAAGGTAAAAGAAAAACTATAATAAATTCATAGAAAATAAACTAGTACATGACAAACTTTTAAACATGGCATATTACGATGTATAATTTGAACAACGATTAACGACAGATGACCTTTGGGTACAAATTTCAGCAATTTATTTTAACATATATGAAGCTGAGTAATTATGATTCTAAGACCATACTTAAATATTAATTGTGCGAAATAGGACATGCTGTCGACAAGCTTAACTATAGATGATCCAAGTTAGATTAGTTGATATTGTAACGTGCCAAGAAGTTAAAAATATATTTTGTCTATACAAATGTCTAAAAACTTTTAATTTTGTAAGTTAACTAAATGGTGACCTGTCTTTTTTTTTTTACGTTACTAGTTTTTGATAATTAAATATGAATAATCTGTGTATGTATCTATACTGCGTAGTTACATGTGTGTCATTGTATATTTGATGGACTGCTATGTTACTTGCTGGCAAGAGAAACACTTGTCGTTTCCCAACCTTTATTCTTGTTTCTATTAATAGTTTCAGGGGTGGAACATGAGTTAAGAGCGCCCAAGTTAAGAGAATTCCAGCATAAAGATGTGTTAGACATCGATCACGTTTTCGGGTCTTTCGAACCCAAGTTCAATCAATCCAAACTCTTTCGATCTTGATCTCCGCGATGTCAAGTATTTCCGCTAATCTCATACAATCTTAGATGTGAAGTGAAGTGATGTCTTTTGTTACGTCATAGGCAATTGACGGTATATAACAGCGAGCATATCACGAGCCCGGTACTTCGGAATTGGTTTTGACAATCGTTACTAACGATTCTAGTTCGTTGTTGTCTGATGTCTGCAGCTTATTCTTTCATTACGAAATGTAATTGATTATTTTTAGGAGCTTTTTATTGCTCTTATTTATTTGGTTAGTTGTGAACGTATGTATTGTTGACTTTTTATATATAATTAAAGAATATCTATATTTTCAAGACTTTATCTTTATTGAACAAAAAAGGCACTTACATACGTGATGAAGACATTAAAAAACCGACTACTGAGAGCAAGATGTAATTCAATAGTTAATATTGATAAACTGTGGTAAAAATTAGTAATCTTTCTTAGATATGTAAACATAAAGAAAACCGAGAATTGATCCGATTAAAAACAAATAATTGAAAATTTAAAAATAAACCAAAACTGTAATTAGCGTTAATGGATAAGGCATAAAAATCAGTTGGAATATTAAAGAAGAAGAATAAAAAATAAAGAATGATAGTAAAAAAAATATTTGAATAAAATTCGACGACGTTTTTTTTTTTTTAAATTATGAATTAAATATTTCAAAATTAGTAGGGCTAGTATTCCTTTCGGTCTCGTACACTAGCGGCTATTGAATTTTTTTTCTTAATGTTGTATAACAATAACAGTTTGTGGCTACAATGGAAGAATAGCGACAATTTGAATATCAATAAAATATTAAATTTTATAGCTCTATATTGGAAAAAAAGAGTATTAGAAAAAGCTGGAGTCAAAAGAATCAAACATCGCGCATTGTGTTATCGAACTTATTTAATAATTTCTACAATAATGTACGTTTACGGTATGTTACATCAAGATTTTAAGATCTAAGTCTTCTTCGTATAATTTTGTTCGTATTGAACTGCTCTTGCGACCTGTTTAAGTTTCCCATACTGAATATAGGCTTTAGAGTGATATTTTGGTAACATACTAAAATCTTCTCTTGTTCGTGTATAATGGGCCTTAGGGTTAATGAAGAGGCGTTTAACCCTTTGGGTACATTTGACGAGTGAGACTCGTCATCTGCTTACTTGGGTGAAGTTACGGTGGACGAGTCTGACTCGTCATCTGCTTACTTGGGTGAAGTTACGGTGGACAAGTCTGACTCGTCATCTGAATTTATAAAGCAGGCGTTGATGTTTGCGGCACCCCCGCCAGTGGGCGTTGATCGCAAACAATTTGTTGTAGGGTTGGTCAAGAATGGGATCAATTGAACCTCACCAAATCCGTCCCATGGGCATAAAAAAATCTTCTAATAATTCATTACTCAAAGGGTTAACTTTCCAATTTTTAATAGAAACTTGTGGCGGTGGACGCGTGCCGTCAATAGCCCAGCGGAGTGGGGTGCCCGGACGGTCCGATCCGGGTAGAAGCCGAGGATGTCCAACTGAATGGAGTGCCCGGTCGGGCCGGTCCGTGGACCCAATAGCCGACTCTGGTGATTGACTGGCCTCTAACTGTGACTTGTGACTGGAAGCTGAGAAGCATATATATTTGCTGGTCACAGCGTGGCGCTCTCGCTGCTGTGCACCCTGATTGTAGCCTTGAGGTGTTTGTGCGTGGAAATTGTTTTAGATGTATTTTAAAGTTGCAATTGTTTATTCGTGTTTTAAATAAATTCGTTTTTATGGTTCGCATGATTTTAATTGAAGAGTGCACTACAAGTGGTGACCCGGAGTACGAATACGCCCCTTTGGCTTTCTGGAGGATTGTGACTACTAGCTTGCCGTGGTGAGTGCCTGTTTGGAATTTGATTCATTTGTTGTCGTTATTCCCCCGGGTTGTGTCAAGCTCTTGGCCAATTAAAGTTATTTTATTAAAGTTTGTGTATCATGCCGGATACTAAGAACCCCCCCGGGGTTGAGAACGGTGGCATGGTCGAGCCGGAGCAGGTCTCCCGTATTGCAATGCGGGTTCCACCCTTGTGGTCTCAAAATACAAAACTTTATTTTGTTCAGTTAAACTCTAATTTTATTTTGTCTGGCATTACGAGTCAGTTAACTAAGTTTCATACTCTCGTTGCTGCCCTCGAGTCCGAGACACTGAAGCATTGTTCGGACTTGGTTTTTAATCCCCCTAAGGATAACCCGTACGATAGTTTGCGTGATAGGTTGGAGCGGGAATTTGAGCTTTCTCAGGCACGTAGGATTAAAACGCTGTTGGATGATCTCGAGCTCGGCGATAGGCGGCCGTCGGTGCTGTTGCGGGAGATGCGGGAACTCAGTAATAAACAAATATATGATATTTTCCTGAAAGGCCTTTGGTTGGGTCGCTTACCCGTTAACGTTCAGGCTATTCTGAGTGGCAGCTCCGACGAGCTAGAGCAGCTCGCTAAGCTTGCGGACAGAATCTGCGAGATCTGTCCTGTGGATTCGTGCCCCGTTTCACGCGGAAGTGGCTTGTTCCGGACCAATGCTGTTTCCGAGCGGTCCGAGATGGACACTTTGAGGTTGCAGGTTTGCGAATTGTCTAGTCAGGTAAAATCTTTAACTGATACATGTGCTCAGCTTTCGAGCGACGTCCAGAAGATGCAAAATTCGCGTGTACGCTCGGAAGGTCGGTTTGGGCGACGCGATTCAAGAGAATTTGAGGGCTCCGGATTGTGTTTTCTTCACGCAAAATATGGCAATAGAGCGGAGGGCTGTCGGAAGCCATCCTCTTGGAAAAAAAACTAGTTTCTCATTGGGTTGACGCGGCACAGCCCGTTGCTGCTGCATTTGAGTGCCGCCGAATTTTTTTGACTGACAGAATTAGTGGGATTTCTTATTTGGTAGACACGGGGTCTGACATTAGTTGTGTTCCCAGGAGATTCGTTTCTGGGAGACGGAAACCAACGGATGTTTCACTAATTGCGGCCAATGGTTCAAGAATCGCCACTTCTGGCTCTAAGCTAATGTCATTGGATTTTGGCATGCGACGCAATTATCAGTTCCCGTTCGTTATTGCTGACGTTGATAGACCAATCATTGGCGTTGATTTCCTTGAAAAATTTGATCTGGTAATTGATGTCAGACAGCGCGTTTTATTTGATCCTAGTACAGGTATTTACAGTAAGGGACGTTTGGCAGGGTCAGATACTCCTGCTGTTAGAACGATCTCGGGAGATACTGAATTTCATCGAATTTTGCAGGAGTTCAAGGAGATTGCGCAATTGAATGCTGAGCCGGGGGGAACCCCGCCCCATAATACGCTGCACTTTATCTCAACTAGCGGTCCCCCTGTTACCGCGCGGGCTCGTCGTCTCCACCCTGCGCAGCTTGAGATCGCTAAGCGGGAATTTCAGTATATGTTGGATAGGGGGATATGTCGTCCGTCTAAAAGTAACTGGGCTAGCCCCTTGCACATGGTCCCTAAGGGACAATCGGACTGGAGGCCTACCGGTGATTATCGCGCGTTGAATCGGATTACACGCCCGGACAGGTACCCCTTGCCTTATCTGCAGGATTTTGCCCAACAGCTTAGGGGAAAAGTAAGTTTTTCTAAGGTAGATTTGGTGCGCGCATTTCATCAAATCCCGGTTAATCCTGAGGACATTCCCAAAACAGCAATTATAACCCCATTTGGGTTGTTTGAGTTTTGCTTTTTAAACTTCGGTTTGTGTGGTGCTGCTCAGACATTCCAGCGGTTTATGCACGAAGTTTTGCGGGGTTTGGATTTTTGTTTTCCGTATATTGATGACGTGTTGATAGCTAGTGGCAGTAGGGAGGAACATAAAACCCACTTGAGAACGGTTTTTAGCCGTTTTCGTGAATACGGCGTAACTATTAAGGTGGAAAAATGTGTTTTTGGAGTTGAGCAGTTGGATTTTCTGGGACACACCATAAACAAAGATGGATGCAAACCAACACAGGAGCGCGTTAAAGCTATTTTGGATTTTCCTAGGCCTGAGACTGTTCGCCAAATGAGACAATTCCTGGGCTCGGTTAACTTCTATCGTAGATTCGTACCGAACATTGCTTCTATTCTTGGTCCTTTGGATAAATTCCTTGAGGGCTCTAAGAAAAAGAACGACAATAGCATTTTGGTTTGGGAGTCGAGGTCAGAAAAAAGTTTTGCGGACTGCAGAGAAGCCTTGGCAAATGCAGTTTTGCTACATCACCCATCGCGTGACGCCGAATTGGCTTTAGTTACCGACTGCAGTGATTTTGCCATGGGTGCTGTTTTGCACGAGAAGACCGCTGACGGCCCTAGACCCCTTTTTTTCTTTTTTAAACGCTTAACGCCTACGCAGCAGAAATATTCAACCTACGATAGGGAATTGTTGGCCGTTTACATGGCGGTACAACATTTTAGACACATGTTGGAAGCTCGCCCGTTTTCTCTTCATACTGATCATAAGCCCCTCATTTTTGCCTTTACCCAAAAACATGATAAATGCCCACCGAGGCGGTTAAGGCAATTAGATTATATTTCGCAATTCACAACGGATATCAGGTTCCTTCCTGGAAAGGATAACCTGGTAGCTGACACTTTATCGCGCATCTCCGAGATAAACTTAGAGCCGGAGATTAGTTTAAATGAGTGGGCTGAGGAGCAGGGGAAAGATGACGGGCTTGCTTCGTTGTTAAGTGACCCTTCGAAGTCAGGATTAAATTTAAAGCTGATTGTGTTACCTAATACTAGGAGCCCGCTTTGGTGTGACAGTTCGGGTGATAGAATTAGACCGTATGTCCCTAAATGCTTTCAAAAAAATATTTTTGATTCTTTACATGGCTTGGCACATCCCGGCGCTGGGGCAACATCTGGGTTAATTTCAGACAGGTACGTGTGGTATCGAATGAGGAAAGACATCAAGACCTGGTGCCGCAGCTGCCTTTCATGTCAGGCTACGAAGGTCTATCAGCACACAAGAGCCCCTTTGGTGCAGTTTCAAGTTCCGGATGAGAGGTTTTCACATTCATGTGGATTTGGTGGGCCCTTTGCCTCGGGCTCAAGGATTTGCATATTGCCTGACTATAGTCGACAGGTATACGAGATGGCCGGAGGCTTTGCCGTTGCCAGACTGTGAGTCCCTCACTGTTGCAAGATCTTTTTTGAGTCATTGGGTGGCCAGGTTCGGCGTTCCGCTAAGGATAACCTGTGACCAGGGATCACAGTTTGAGTGTAGACTGTTCAAGGCCATAAACTGTCTGCTTGGAACACAGATCTGTCGTGTCGCCGCGTACAATCCAAAGGCAAACGGTTTGGTGGAGAGGAGTCATCGGACCCTGAAACAGGCCATTATGTGCCACACAAACAAGGATTGGGTCGACGCCTTGCCCTTGGTTCTATTAGGGCTAAGAACAACATTGCGTCAAGATCTGCAGGCATCCGTGGCTCAGTTGGTATACGGAAGCACATTGAGGTTGCCGGGAGATTTTTTTCTGGAGACTCGTGGCCAGCCGTCGCAGCCGGAGTACGTGGATATTTTGAGACGCCTTTTCAGAGAGGTCAAGCCAGCAACTGTGACTCGCCATGGGAACAGCCCTACTTACGTGCCCAAGGATTTACAGACGTGTGAATACGTGTTTGTCCGTCGTGGGCCGTTCAAGAGACCCCTTCAGCCGACGTATGAGGGACCTTTCCAGGTGGTGGAGCGGACACCGCACGGGTTTCTGATAGGCCTCCCGAGAGAGAACAAGATCGTTGCCTTGGACAGATTGAAGCCGGCCTACGTTTTTAGGGGCGACGTTGCCCCGCCTTCAGTGCCACCGAGGAGCTCCCATGTGGCTCCGCAAGATCCTGTGTGTGATACGACGCCGGTTTGCCATGCCAGCAGGGAGCCGGCACCGGTGGGTCCGCCGCACGATAGCGACAGTGAAGACAGCCCTCCTCAGTCGCGGCCCTATTACACCAGAAGGGGGCGGCGGGTGAGATTTCGTTTCCCGGTGGAAACTGAGGGGGGAGTGTGTGGCGGTGGACGCGTGCCGTCAATAGCCCAGCGGAGTGGGGTGCCCGGACGGTCCGATCCGGGTAGAAGCCGAGGATATCCAACTGAATGGAGTGCCCGGTCGGGCCGGTCCGTGGACCCAATAGCCGACTCTGGTGATTGACTGGCCTCTAACTGTGACTTGTGACTGGAAGCTGAGAAGCATATATATTTGCTGGTCACAGCGTGGCGCTCTCGCTGCTGTGCACCCTGATTGTAGCCTTGAGGTGTTTGTGCGTGGAGATTGTTTTAGATGTATTTTAAATTTGCAATTGTTTATTCGTGTTTTAAATAAATTCGTTTTTATGGTTCGCATGATTTTAATTGAAGAGTGCACTACAAACTAAATGTTATTATACTTATTTGTAGGTATTTGGTCACTAAATCGACGGGAGAAATGATCTTCCGCCTTACTCAGCCGGGTGCCAGGGAGATCCCCCAAGAGGATCCCCGCTGACGATGTCCGAAGGGCCGAGATGATGCAGACGCTGGAGAACGGAGTGTCTTCGGCTGCCCACCTGTCCCAGACGTCGACGCGTAGCCAGAGCATCTGTTCCGAGATCGTCAGGATCGAGCAGCAGTCGACAGAAGGCAGCAGCAATCACCGATTCACATTCTCCAGGTTTGGGGCCTTCGTCAATAGAGTGAGGGTAAGAATCATTTTCAGAAACGAGACGAGTTATTATAAGAAAACACAATTTTTATAGTTCGCAGTCATGTCCTGCCACCTGTTAATTTTCGATTTAGTCCATGGGGCCATGACTAAAGTAACCTGTATCTGAAGTATTGGAGTTGCTGAACTGTTAACCGTCTAGTGCATAGTGTAGCATATATGCTGCACACCTTAAAAATGACCGCTAGTTGCATCTATTGAGTGTTATGCTAACTATTATAGTATTGTCACATAGGTAACCATGTGCCTAGTTCTTATAACCACCGCTTGCTCCCGTATCTTTCTAAAATGATTGTGATAAAGGCAATACATTGATTCGGGGTCTGTTGTTCTAAAAAATCCTAGCTGAAAATCCTAAACCAGAGGTGTGTAGATTGTATTTAACTATATTTTCATACATTTTGAAAATTATTTTAGTAATTACACATCATTTTCCATATATTTTACATGACTGTTTTAAATTATTATTTAATAAAATAAACACTTACGATTTTTTTGTATTTTTTTAGCGGTCCAAGGCAAAAAGAAAACGAAAAAAAAAATTATTTCATTAAAAAAGAAAAAATCATGAATCAAAATCAGCAAAAGGGTTAAAAATAAGTACTGAAAAATAAGTAAAATATACTCCTTTTTAAGTATATTTATATCATAGCTCAGAATATATAAGTTTCATAAGGAATAAAATTGATTAAAAAGAGCCAATTCTTGCCTACATAGACTGCCTTCATAATCACTTTCAATAAATATCGATAATTACAACCAAGACTTACCGAGAATCGAACCCAGATGCTCAGACACCGCAGCTCAGTGCCTTATCCGTTGTACTATCAGGGCGACGCGAAGAAGTTATAAACAGAAGTAATGTTAAAAAGGTGGGCTATAAGAATAATGTGGAAAGTAAGATAAGGAAGATGAAAAATAAATAATTGAATTGTAATAACTAATTTTTCATTTAAGCAATCGGTATCAAATAATGTGGAAAACCATCTTCTAAACAATTATTTTGAGTTTGTCAGGTCGCTATGTTAAGAGGGCTTGAGTAGAAGCTAAGATGAGCAATATTAAATCACGCTGATCATATTTGAGTACGGTTACTTAAATTTGAGTACGTCATCGCTCATTTACGATGCAACTGTACTCAAAAGAAAACGAGTATGTACAGGTACTCATTTGTAAGTACCTTTTTTTACAGTGTATTCAGTCACACTGTAAGGTGATAATGACACAGAAGAGAAGACATATTGGATGTTGCATGTAATTTTTTTTTCTAAATCGGTAAAATGTTACGGTACAGAATTTAGTGCTTTGTATTTGTGATAACTTACCAAACATTTTTATCTTGTCTGTAGAGAATTATAGTAGCTTCCAACCAGAATAAATAATTGCTTATTTCGAAAGCTTTCTTCACATTTTGTTTCAAATAAAAAATATTTAAGTGCTTTATTTTAAAAAGTATTTCATATTTATTTACTTTTAACGTCGAAACATCGAAAAAAAAAATTATCTGTAAATACGACCGATTTTTTTTAATAAGTTTATAAATTTAAGCTTACATGTTATTGTTTCGTTTACTGTAGTTTTCTATATAATAACGGAAAATAGAAGTGCAACAATAATTTTTTTGAAAAGATATTTATTACGAATATACCACTTGAATACTAACTGAAAATAAAATGTACTACTATTTATGGTGTGACGCAAGCATGTTTTCTCACTTATCTTTCTCTTATAAGAATTCCAGATTGTATCAATAGCTCTACCATCATAAAATATTATGAATGGTTGTTTAAACAAAGACCCAGACTTCGAGGAGACATGATGTCCTCCGAAGTAAGTTACGTGGTTCTCAGCTACCGAACTCCAATGAATAGAACGAATCAGAACCAAGCCGACAACATACGAGTTGTCGCAAATAACCACTGGAAGACATTGTAATGACCCAAGAGGCGGACCTTGCACAATTCAAAAACTTTCTGCAGGAGAGAAAACTCACATTCTTTTTGACATTCAGACATCTAAAAATAGACTCTCTCGCTTGAAAGACTTGCTTCCCATCTTCTGATGGAATGATCGAAGAGAAATATGTATCAATGATGTCTTCTCATTAACTAAATGTTAACTTATTAATTGTTAATTTAATCAATCCTAACTCTTAGTCGACGCCTTCTTATTCCAGATGTCTGATGAGTCTATTCTGACCATTGTTCTGTTGTACTGTAATAAATCATACTAAGGGCTCCGCTGGCGCTCCACCAACCTAAAATTACCAAAAATTGTATATGCCAAAGGATTAAACCGTTCTTAAATGCTAAGGTAAAATTATGTACGCCCGTTGTGTGCTAGGAATAACGTGGCGATGACCTTGTGTTGCCAAATCGCGAAAAGAAATACAGCGGGGTTTTTTTTATCACCGCGTAAGGGTAAGGTTTTTTTTTATCACCGCGTATAAAGTAGATTTAATTTATTTATATCTTTTCCACGCTTTAAGCTCAAATTTTAATGTTAAAAGGTAACTTTAATTATTATACTTTTACTGATAATAAAAAATAAATAAAAAAAACTAAAATTTGAAAAATGCTTATGTAGGAATCGGTTAAATTTAAAATCGAAATTCGTTTTTTTTTTATTTCTATAGCAAATATTTAATCTAAATATTAAGTATATAATTCAAAGAACATATAATAAATGTTCAAGAACTAGAAATGTTTGTATAAGTATATAATTATTCAGAACTTTAAAATTCAATTTCTTTTATCTGTGTTCAATATTTTATATTTACTTTTACTTGTATATCTTTCGTACATTTATAGAAAAGATACTTATTTATGATTTGCGCTTTAACTGTCAAAAGTGTTTAGATTTTCTTTAAAGAATGCGATTCCTTTCTTCAATTAAAAAAAAAAATCAAACTCGAGACTAAGATGCAATCTAGTATCTGCCTGCAGTACGTATATGTAGTATGTACGGATAACTACTACAGTTAAAGAAAAAAATTGATTACCATAATGTAATTGGAAAGTAAATTCCCAAAATGTTACACAAAAGTCTTGAAGCTTTAACTGAAGTTCCCGGTGGACATAAATAATACATGAATCGTTATGTTGTACACTTGTAAAATAAAAACCCGCTGCGACTTTGCATATGAAAAAGGTTCTAAGTTTATTGAAAATAAATTAAATTTAGAAACTCCAAATAAGCGTTATACAAGTTGTGTAATCTAATAAAATGAAGTTATGTATTTTATTCTAAAACAAAGTCAATTTAAAGTAAAATAGGTCTTTGTGCGTATGTTAAAGCAAGGTGGTCGTTAAAAAAAAATAGAAAATTACCCAAGTAAACATTGTAATATTTTAACCTTTTTATTGAATTGTTAATGGATTATAAGTGTGTTGTTTTTTCTAGTAAATTTTTTAGTGTAAAACAATTTTTACTATTGAATTTGTTGAATTATGAAAATGAGCGAACCGTGGGAATAGTTCTTTAGAAAAGATTGTTATGTGTTTTAAATTACATTTGATAAACCATATAATGAACGAATTATTGTACATCCCAGAATAGTTATTGATTTATCTATTCTCTAGCTCATAGTTTCTTATAGGGTTGTTTTTTAAAAACAATATATTTCTGTATACTTTTTGTTTCCTTAAAATAGTATGTTATTTCCTTAAAGTATGTAATTTTGAAGTACATCTTGATACGTTTTGAAATTATAATACTAAATGTCAAGCTGTTGAATTATAACTTTTTTTTTGTTCACGAGACGTTGACACATAATTGACGAAATGTCGATGATTTTGAGCTTTCTTTAAAATAATATTCATAATAAGATTGATTAGCATATTGTGTGTACTGAAGTTTTGTTTTTATAAATTTAACCCTTTTTGAGTAATATTCTGTAGAATAACGTTGAAGGAAATTTTAACCCTACATTGTAAAAATGGTACTGAAAAACGAGTACTTGAAACTACTAGTCTTCTTTAAAGTATAATTGCATCGTAAATGTACGATGGCGCATTTAAACTTAAGTAACAATACTTTCTCAAAAATGAGCAATGTGATTTAATGTTGCTGATCTCGGCTTATCTTCAAGCGGTTTTACTAAAACCTCACATAGTAATTCAGAAGATGGTTTTCTACATTATTTAATGTCGATTGCTTAAATGGAAACTGAGTTATTACAACTCAATTATCTTATTTTCCATTCTTTTGACACATCATTTTAACTTTTATTCTGTTTATAACTTATACAAGACACCTTCGTAGTACAACGGATAAGGCACTGGACTGCGGTGCCTTAGTATATGGGTTCGATTCCCCATAAGACTTGTTAGAATTTTCCCAATATTTACTGAAAGTGATTTGTGAAGGCAACCAATGTAGGCAAGCATCTACTCATTTTTACACATTGTACTCCTTTTTGAGTACATATCTTTTTCAAGATGGCAACTTATGTAAATCACCACACATAATATTATGACCATTATAAGAATCTAATTTACTCAAAAATGAATATATCTAACTTATTTTCAAGTACCTATTTTTTAACAATGTAAAATAGCTCTTTGTAAAATGCCGAGATGTATAGTTGATCATGTTTACAACGTTCTTCGATATATCAATCCTCTTCTTTATAACGATTGACACCTAAAGTCCCAATCTGTTTATATATTTTTTCGTTTTAACTACTACTCGTATTGATCCCGAGAGGGGTCGTTATATCGAAGAGCTACTGTAGATGTGTCTTTACGCCTCGTGAGCAATAATTTGTCTCATTGCAAAACTATTTACATTTGCGACATAATTAAATCCAAATATTTCAACGGATTCTTCAAATCTTATTCGCTACAGGGATTTTGTTTTATTTTAACGCTATAGTATAACACTGAGTGGATAAAATATTATGACAATACCCATATTCTTCCGTGTCCTTTACGGTGCAGTGTACGACAAATAGTCCATGCAGAGATGCTTTGACAAGATCCTTGATGAAAATCTCCTGTAATTTGCTGCACTATTATTGCCCTTTAGCTGTCCCGTACTAACCTGGGCACTCTTATCTATTCTCGTGCATTTAGTATCCTGTGGCCACCTCAAGACACTGGTTGAGACCCAGTTTTGTGTCTAACAATCCAGTATTTAAAATTTTCACGAGAGCTCTCTGAAAATTTCCCGTATGCAGAAATTTCTCTCGTGCTGACTCCGTGACTTCTAGCACCTACAATCACACCTTGATCAAAGTCCGTCAAATCGCCTTCATTACTTATACGTATTGGCGCAAAATGATTCTGCTAACGTAGTAAGCTATAGCCTTTATTTTTTTTAATAATTATCTCACACGTTGGCGGAAACAGTGTGGCGTCGTAGTTCATTTACTTAAAAATATCATTTGGTCATGATATTTCGGCCACTTAGTGTGTATCTTACTACCATTATATATCAATAATTTTCACCAGTTAAAATGGTTATAGCTCTGATAGTTAATCAATATCCTTGTTATTTCATTTAGAATGCTCTGGTTTTAACTGGAAACATCGGGCAAAGAGGTGGCAATCAGCAAAGACCGGATTCTTTTTTAGAAAAATTTACCTCGCATCCTACGCAAAATACAGATGAAGATCCTAACGCTTCTTGCTTACAAAGGTGACATTTATAATAAGTTTTTTCATATAACTTATAGTTGAAATTCGTGTTGTGTATTTATTCGCCTTAAGTCCTTATCTAAACTCGTTAAATCTAATTTAAAAGTATACACAAATAAAACTAAGCCGGTTAAACTTAAACTTAAAGTATATATGGTAAAAAAGAATTAAATACACTAGTAAAAACAACTTGCTTTTAGCTTTAAATGCGTTTATCGTTCTGCTAGCTTTAATGTAGAACGCAGAATTATAAGGCAATAAAACAATATTTTTTTGCGTAGGATTTACTTACTAACATTTAAAAATGAAATGAATTTAGAGTATATTTTAGTTCAAACTTTGAAAATTTATAAAAGTATAACTTATTTTATTTACCCAATAGTATACAAATTTAACATGTTGTTACACACCTACTTCTTATTCGATTTGCATTTTTTTTCTTCTAATTGTTTTCCAGATGCGAAACTTAAAAGTGCATTCCTTTCGTACTGTCTTATCCAGAATTTTCGTTTGTCTGCATTTAGACATAGTAGATTCTAGGTAGTTATGCAATTGGGTTTGAATTTGAAAGTATCGTTTCAACACTTTGAAATCTTTGTTTATAAGCGGATCGAATAATTTAGTTTTCTATATATTTATTTCAAACAATTCCAAACTAGAATGCCTGTGCGATAATTATCACACGGACAACCCTTCACCCTACATACATACACCAAACACATGTTCGCCAGTGCCAAAAAAATAATAAAGTTTAACGGTCTGCTCTTAAGTGGCAGCATTATCAACGGCAAGAAACCTCGTTAAAATGAATTATTTTACAAGCATTTTTTTAAAAAAAACCTTTGATATTTATGAGAAGAAAGTATGATTCATTACTGGTTCATGATTTTTTTTTTTTACACCATGTGTTAAAATGCGTAACGTATAAAGGACGTAAAAGGGATCATTACAACAAAAATAACATATATGATACCCTTTAAACATGAAATAAGAACTATTTTTACGTTAGAACAGTAGTGAAACTTTTTAAAAGGCATGTGTATTGTACTTTTAAAATATCTTTTTTAAATTATACGATTCTTAAAGATGTGAAGTGTGTTTTTCTTTAAAGTGATTATCACGAGTAAAATATTTGCACAGGAAAAGTTAATATTGACGTTGAAAGTAATTCCACTCTCTTTCTAATAAATTGCACATGAATCTCTAGAGAAGATTATTTTTTCTTTGTTCTTATTTAATTGAAGTGATTTCTTTCTATTTGTATATTGGATATTAAACTTTCCTCTTACATTAAATTCGTTATGATGCACCATCGGATTGTTTAATCTGTTTATATTCTTGTAAACAGATAAATCCAAAATACATGTTGCTATTTTTTTTTTATAAAACAAACATTATGAAACCCACGTTTTACAAACAAAAAAAATTGTAAGTCAATATTATTGATATGCTTTTACAATAACTTTTGTTAAAATAAAATAGTTGACAGTTTAACTAGTTGACTGACAGTATGATCAACTAGCTGACTATGTTCTGATGATATTCAGAACTGTATTTAATTATTATCTATTTTTGTAAAAAGGGTGCTCAGGGGGGATTCGAGGTGGGTTCGATTTGTTGTCTTCTCTGCTTTTCTGATGTCGAGGGGTCTTGCCACCTGTTTTGGGGTAAGGGGGAGATGGAGATGCGGGGATAAGCATATTTCTTCGGTGGCGTTGACTCTTCTTTGCCGGCGGTATTTTTCTTTTTTTCCGGCAGTGTTGGGTCCCCCCCCCCCCCAAAGTTGTGGTTGTCTCCGCTCTGGATGCCACTGGAACGAGGGTAAATTAGGCATTCGAATTTGGCTCGAGCTCGGGAGAGGACCTCAGAGTCGACGATTGAGGGAGAAGCGTAGTTCCCGGTCGTAATGGCGTCCCTCGGCGGAAACTGTCCGTTCCGGGACATGGAATTCGAGCAGATAATTAGTAGATATCGGAGGTAGCAGGAATAAAGCCAAAAAGAGGAGGTTTTCTCGAGGACATCGGACCACGACGTCAAACGGTCAAGAAGCTCCTCAGTGCATTCCCAAGTATCCGGTGCTCCTCCTAAACCCGGACTCTCCTCCTAGTTTCTCCTGCACTTTGGACCACGACGTCAAACGGTCAAGAAGCTCCTCAGTGCATTTCCAAGTATCCGGCGCTCCTCCTAAACCCGGATTCTCTTCCTAGTTTCTCCAGGACATCGGACCACGACGTCAAAAAGGTCTAAAAGCTCCTCGGTGCATTCCTAAGTATCCGGTGCTTCTCCTAAACCCGGACTCCCCTACTAGTTTCTCCAGGACATCGGACCACGACGTCAAAAAGCTCATCAGTGCATTTCCAAGTATCCGGCGCTCCTCCTAAACCCGGACTCTCTTCCTAGTTTCTCCATTACAACGGCCACGACGACAAACTCCGTATTCCTCCCGGACATTCCTTAAAAGACCTGGACTCTCCTTCAAGTGTCCCAAGTCCCTAGCATGATCGGAGTCTCCCTTGATCCTACGCAACGCTTCCGGCTATTGACGGACGCAACGAATCGAACTCGCAAAACACAAATAGCTCATATCTATTCCCCTTGGTCCCATTTCCGCATAGAATTCCCGTCATCCTGTTCACGCAGCTAAGTGGCTTAATATGCTTTATCTTATATGCCTTTTAAAATCATATTAATTTACTTAATACTTTATATTCATTTATATGTTGAGCCCCAGTTGCTCAGTTGGTAAGGCGTTCAGCTACTAATCAGAGGATTGGTGGTTCGCATCCGTGCAATGGACTTGACATAGAAAAGTAAAAAAGTAGTGATCTTGCGATCGGAGGGTTTCCAGCTTCGCTACAAAAATACTAGAAAGTCGTCCAGAACATCCAACAAATTATACTGGTCCCGACGTCTATTGAAGGCGTTGGGTGTCAGTTCATGTGTTTCCTCGTCATCTGACCATGGTTCTAAAATAACGAGGTGCATGTATGAATGCGTGTGTGTTCCCGGGTCTTTCCTTCGAGATTGACCCCGAACCGTCGCCAATAGCCCACCGTGCAGCTCTAGTGCGACGTTAATTAACAAAACCAACCAAACTATCATTTATATGTTATTGGAAAATAATTTTTCTCCTTTGACTTTTATTCAGTTGAGTCCTTTTAATATCATACTGTGCATCCCTGTCAACCCCCTTGAAACTACTTTATTTTACTTTAGTTCCATTCAGCCATTTATTCATTCTTTGCTTTAACTATTTAGCGCTAATTTAAATAAATATTATTTCTGTAATCTGATTTCTGATTATTTTTTTTTTGCCATTCCAGTCAATTCACTTTTCGATCACTTAGGCCCTTTTATCTATAACGTTCCTGGTATCTACCACAACATCTGGTAGAAGTTACTGTTTTGTTGTTTTTAATGGTGTCAAAATTCTTAAACCCAAAACGAGCTGTACAACTAACAGTATGATAAACTAGTTGACTAGCAGTATAATATCACAATTAAGTTCAATTGCGGCATAGGAAACTTAAACAAATTCAAAATAGGTTCATAAACTCCGCACTAAAGCTTTACAGTGGGTTATTGCCGATGTTTCGGTGTCTATCTCAAAGGAAAGTTTTTGTTTTGGTTTGGTTAATTAACGTCGCATTAAAACTGCACAAGGTAACCAGCGTATCCATTCATGTATTATCTTGTATGTTTGTCCTATTATCATGTCCCCGTCACCTGTATCTATTTCATGTTCCCATTACGTGCATATATTGTTCCCGTTAATACGATTGTAACTCCCTCTATATATTTTATGTCGCCCCGCGCTGTGCAGGGAAGCGTCAGTCTTGTAACTGCCCTCTTGCGGTGTATGTGTATTTAGGTTCGTCCCTCCCCGAGTTTTCTATTGTAACGTTAGGCTTATGTGATTAAAAATGTTTATGTTCAATCTTTGAGCAGTTATTAAGTCTATACGCCTTATAACAGTAGACTATTGGCGGCAGTTCGGGGCATATCTCGAAGGAAAGACTCGGGAACAATGTCTCGTATTTTCGAATCCTAGTCGGATGACGAGGGCAACACCTGAGCTGGCACCTGACGCAACTCCAATGCACCAGGACATTGAACTCCCATCAGACTTAACGTGAACCAGTCTCATATACACGACGGTGGTAACTGAGGATAATTACATGCGATTTTTGTAATTTTGTTGCGAATCTGGCAACCCTCCGATCACAAGCTCACTGCATTTTAACCTTTTGTCAATTATCTTGGTATCAACCGTATTCGAACTCGCAATCCTACGACGACGGATCCTCGGGGCTACGGATCCCACCAAAAAGATTGAAATAGCAGTAGTTTAAGCCTAAAAAATAATAATAAATGATACTCTGAAGTTTAAACTTATGACCAGCGGAGAAATCTAGGGCTTACTGTAAACGCAAGAAAGAACAGGCCGTGTAGGCGCGCATACAAATTGTTCATGAACTAAACCTTACGGTTCAATGGATACTGTGTCTACAGTTTTTTAAATTAATTATTGTCTAATATTAATAAAAAAACAGTATTTACTATCGATAGAACTTATTTATTTTTGAAACGTGGGCTCTAGTTCTGACTTTTGAAGACTTATTACAGAGTGAATAATTAATACCATTTTATACAAATCGGATTGCAGTGTTGAATTATAAATAAGTACTAATCATTAATTCAAATGCCTAATTGAATTAACTTTGAATACCGATATATCCAATTAAATAATGATGTAAGTTTCAAACAGAGCCAATAATAATGTATTCAACGATTTAACTTAAGAGTTAATATAATTCCCTTGCATTCGAAGTGAGTAATATGTAATTACGGTGTAAACTCTAGTTTTTGTATATGGTTTGTAAACTTTTTTATAATTCAGACCTCATCACTTAATAAAACTTTAATTGTTATTTTTAGAATTTTACAATATTTTATTAAAATTGTGTCAAAGCAAAAAAATATTTAAATATATATATATATATATATATATATATATATATGTAACTCATTTAACATATATTTCAGAATTAGGTAAAAAAGGACACTGACAAAAATTAATTCTAAAAATAAAAAGTGTGTGGCATCTACGCCAGCACACTGAGCTAAAATATTAAACACTGGAGCGAAGACTGCCATTAAACGACAATGTTTTTTACCGTGATGCTCGGATGTATGCAATTAGAAAAAAAGGTTGAGAAAACATTCTACCTTGACTATGCGGGAGTCTCACGTGACGTCACAGAAATATTTTAAAGAGTTTTTGTTTTTTTGAAGTGCATTTGGTCTTCTTTTCTTGCAAGAAAGTAAGTATGTATAACATTTAATGTTTTTTAAAGCCAGAAATGCATTTTTAAATCTACGCAAACCTATGCGAAAGAACTATTGTTTGTACGTTCGCTCTTGGTGCACGATCGGATCGAGGTCCAATATCCTGACGCATATTGAGGTTGCGTCGGGTTCCAGCTCAGGTGTTCTCCTAGTCATCTGACCGTGGTTCAAAAATACAAGGCATCGTTCCCGGGTTTTTCCCTTTCAGATAGGCTCCGAACCGTCCCCAATAGCCCACTGTGCAATCCTAGTGTGACGTTAATTAACCAAACACAAATTTGCTCAAAAAGGTGTAAAGTGGTCGCGCACGCTTAGTCCTCGTTCCAGTGTCTATTATTATTATAGCTCAGTGCGCCAGCATTGATTTGATTCATACCATCTCTTCCAATCTAGTTATCGCATAACTATGTACAGTATTCGAATTTACAGGCATTAAATGGAAGTTTGTCATAAGATTCCCTAGTCAATCGTCGCTCAGAGTATATTGCGGTGCATGTATTTACTCATGGGATTTGCAGGTGTTAGAGCCTTGGATAGCATTCTAATCAATAAAGTCAACAAGAATATAAGTCCATTTGTATTCTGACTCTCTAAAACCAACATTTATTTCATAGTTAGTTACGGAAATATCAGTGGACGAAAAGATCAGAGGAATGCATGTTACATAATATCAAATAATATTTAAACAATTTCGTGTATTTTTTTTTAAAAGAACTGACGATGCCAATATTCTTTCAATTGACTTTTATTACTTAAGTTTAACCTATATACCTATTAACATATATATATATATATATATATGTTCTTCTCGGCCTCCTTGACGAAGAGAGGGGAACACTTTGGCATGTATTCTTTTTTGTATTTCATACTCTTGCTTATCTTTCAGTATTTTTACTTGTATTTTTATATATATATATATATATATATATATATATATATATATATATATATATATATATATATATATATATATATATATATATATATATATGAAATATTAAGATTGATTTCATAAAAAGAGGGCCAAAGGTTGTATTTATATTCTTTATTAGTGATCACACCAGGAGCCCGTGAAGCACACGTCCTTACAGTTTGAGAGTCGAAGTCAGAAGAGAGCGAGATTTCCCTCAATAGGGAGAACCTCAGCTAACATAGGGAAAAGTATAATGTGTAGGGATTTGTCAAGGCGGAGCACACCATGAAGTTTTTGGAGGGGTGCCCAAAAGGGAATTAAGAGCGTGGATGATAGGGAACTTTCTGTCGTGGGAAAGGTTGAGAATGGCACGTAGAGAATGCAGATTGTTAGCAATGTCAGCAAGAATTAAATGAGATAGTTTACAAAGGAATGGAAATGAAGGAAGTCAAAAGGGGTGGTTTTGTAAAAGGAGGTGGTAAGTTAAAGGGGGTTGAAAATTATCTTTCATCTCCCTCCCGCAAAATCATACACATCGGCCAGCGATGAGCACAAATGCGAGAAAAAGATAAAAGTAAGAGAAGAAGGTAATGTCAGCCAAATGGTTGATCAGACCATCTGAGCAACATGAAGAGTTTGTAAGTGATTGGAGAGAAGAAATATTATTGACAGAGGTACAATTAAAATTTTGAAATTACTGCTGTATGTGCTCGCCTTAACACATGCTCTACAAATAGTTATGAAACTAATTAAATTACAATACCAAAATAAGTATACCATTATAAAAATCAATATTGTACATAGTGAAAATTAAACACAAACATATGTTGTAAACAATGAAATATAAAACTGTTCTGTTCTATTCATATAAAGACATATGACGGTCAAAAAATATATGTAACTACTACAACTCTTTAGTGCAACGCAAAAAAAAAAATGAAATTTTGTAAATGGGAGTCTAAAGAGACCCGAGTGACGCAAGTCACTGGTGAAAAAAATGACTGGTTACAGCCTGACTAAGGTGGGATGGCAGGTATTGACCAACATAATCCTTGAAATGTAATTCAGCTATACTTCATGAACCTACGGTTAGTATTTCTGAAAACAAAATCAACTAATTTTAATACATTTGATATCAAAATAGCATTTTCTTAGAAGACGAAGTCAAACCTCCATGTGATTGAACCAAAAATGGTTGGAGCATGCTCGAGTGATTTGTTGACATGGGAGGATCCTCGATTTGATTGATGTAAAAATGGTAAAATGGTCGACCATGGTGGAATGTTGCACAAAGAAAATAGTCACAAATACTAAAATTGAATTGGTGGTAGTTAAATTTTGATCAAGCTGGTTTGTTCTTTGAAAATATACAATTATACTCTTTCAACAAACAAGTAATCATGGTCAGGTTGGACAATCTGCAGATTACGATTTCTCAGAGGTCGATGGCACATGAACTCATTCATCTCAATTATACAATGTAATATCCTCTTAGTTTGATTATATTACTATGTTGACATAATTTGATTGGGTTTTAGAAAAACAAAATATTTGACTAAGGAACAGTGATGAACCAGTAAGGTTGTTTGACAAACAATATGAAATAATTAATATAAGTAATTAAATTATGAAGTATTCAAAATGCACTTTTTGATTATAAACAAGAAACAATACAATTATCAAAGTATAAAATGAAAATGTACAATTGACATATAGGTATACTGGGGTGAATAAAAGAACAAAGTGAAGCTGTTGAAATTGAAGGAAAATATGTGATTGATTGAAATAAATTTCCTTTGATTAAAGAAAAAGGTAAGCACATGGTTAAACATGTGTGGTGTCGAATTCACCTGCAACTTGTCCAGAACTAAGTGTGTGTCCAAATAAATTTGTGGGAAACTTATCTAGAGTTTACATGTTGAAATGGGTAAGCCAGAAGAACATATAATAATAAATTGGAAAAAGTTATTAGCAGACTTGGTGAAGGTTAAATGTGTACAAGAAATCAGTGAAAACCTTTCGTTAAAATTTTGGTTGCAACAATGTAAAATAAAAACCTTAATGTAATATCAATATCACCATTATAATTATCTTTACCATTAAAACAATTTACTCAAATTTCATCCTTCAAAAGCAAATACACCTATATTTTCCAAAACAAACAGGGTACGCAATTCAAATGAAGATCTACAGGGTTTCACGTAATAGAGCCAATGAAGGGTTCAGAGCACTCTATCCATTCTGGTCGTATAACATGACATTTTTCAAAAAGGATGAATTCCAGTATATTATATTCTAAGTACCATTAATTTAGAAAAACTTCTCTCGAACATGAATTATAAAAATTGTACATCCTAGTTCACAAAATATCAATTTTAAGTTAACACAATTATTTACAAAGATTCCTAAAATTTAACAAAAAAAAATTATTATGCCAACTCAAATTATTCCATTAAAATTAAAACAATTATCTTCTCCAAAAGATATCACTACTGATTATATTTGACAATATTAAATTTAATGACATCTCCAAACTTTATCAAAATCTGTAATAAAATTAATACTAAAATCAAAATTTATTATGCACTAAACAATAATTAATTTAATAATTATTATAATTGAAAAGTTAATCTCATTTCACTATTAATTGTGATGAAAAGCACTGTAATAGAAAACCAAACTATCTCAATAGAAAACCAAACTATCTCATAAAAAATGTAAACAAAACTAAATTTCAGAATTTTAAAATAAAAATATTATAACACTTTTCATTTATGAAAATAAAAATAATTAAATCATATTGACAATTAACAACTTTTCAAAGTAGAACTTTCTTTTTCAAAGTAGAACTATTGAGGCGACGCTGAATGCAAAATAATCATAGTTAAACGTTTCTTGAATTTTTTATTCTGATCACTAAGATTTATATAGCTTGCAGAACTTTGCTTTCGCGAACATTGGTACTGGCGAATGTTTTGATTCGAATCGAAGCAGCACGCAAATCGTAGAAATGAATACAAAACGAGAATCGAAACTAGTTTTCGTGGTGCACATTCGTTAATTCTTCGTGTTTCACTGATCACTGAGATTTAGGTAACTTGTAGAACTTTGATTTCGCGATGGAGTACTCACTAGTTTCAAGGCACTTTAATTTTGAACGGAACTTTAATTTCTCAGCAAGTTGGGAGAACACAACACACAAGGAGAGTCTGCGGTGAGTGGGTGAGGGTAGGCCGGGAGTCTGGCTTCGTACGTCATGGCGCCGTGTTCGGTCAGTTTTCGTTTCTGAAGGAGACGTGGTTGACGAGAGTCGCTGCCGTTGCACGTTCGGTCGTCGCATCTTCTAAAAGGTAGACGGGCTGCTGTTCTGTCGGAGCTTGAACGTATACTGGTGTTTGCGGACATCAACTTTCGGTTCGGCTGGTGGATAATTGGCTGGCTGGGCGGATGGTTCGCTGGTTGGGCTCCCGGTGATCTCAATTAAATTTTTTAACTTTAATTAATTGTTAGGGGAATTCCGACATAGGCATATCGCTGTCGACTTTTGAAATATTAAGATTGATTTCATAAAAAGAGGGCCAAAGGTTGTATTTATATTCTTTATTAGTGATCACACCAGGAGCCCGTGAAGCACACGTCCTTACAGTTTGAGAGTCGAAGTCAGAAGAGAGCGAGATTTCCCTCAATAGGGAGAACCTCAGCTAACATAGGGAAAAGTATAATGTGTAGGGATTTGTCAAGGCGGAGCACACCATGAAGTTTTTGGAGGGGTGCCCAAAAGGGAATTAAGAGCGTGGATGATAGGGAACTTTCTGTCGTGGGAAAGGTTGAGAATGGCACGTAGAGAATGCAGATTGTTAGCAATGTCAGCAAGAATTAAATGAGATAGTTTACAAAGGAATGGAAATGAAGGAAGTCAAAAGGGGTGGTTTTGTAAAAGGAGGTGGTAAGTTAAAGGGGGTTGAAAATTATCTTTCATATATATATATATATATATATATATATATATATATATATATATATATATATATATATATATATATATATATATATATATATATATATATATGTGTGTGTGTGTGATCCCATCCGGATAATCGAATATACGGATATTTTTTTTAAAAAAAAACCTTATTTCTTAGTAAAAAAATCGAATTTTGCTTTAGAATGTAATGTATTTTAATAACTATTAAAAACAATATCATTTATCTTTAAAAAAAACTTTTCAAATGAGGATTTTTTTATTATTATTCTTAAAGCGATCCTAGTATTGTCTTTGTTTGATTCGGATAACTGGGGTTCTGCTGTATTCTTAATTCTGACTATATTTCCTTTTTTAATAATAAAACTATATGATATACTTATAATACAACATTAAAAAGGAAAATTCCGGATTCCGACATAAAAGTCTTTTAAAGAATGAACTATTTATTTACTGGCTTGAATTTACCGTAAAGATATATAAAGTTACGAGCATGATAAATCTTAGTATGAAAACTAAATAGATCTGGACAAGATAAGTCTTGTTAAATTGATCAAAAAGTGTCATTGTCCTTTGGTTTTATGTTCAAAGTTTGAGTTATAAAGTTATATTTCATTTTACTACTATTGGTTTCTGCCAACATATAAATGTTTTGCATCGATTTTAAAGCTTTTCGTTATTAAGGAGGCGCATAAATGAAACTCTCTGTAATTTCCGTTAATCACTTTCAAGACTTAATTGATAAGCACTTGAGGGCAACGGAATTTCTCAAACAATTACTAGTTATAGTTCAAAGTAGTATGTTGATACGTTCCATTCTGAATGTGAGGGTCATTATAATTTTGAACTATAATTTGTTAGTACAAATTATAAACTGATATGGTATATTGTAAAAATGTATCATTTTTGTCTAATTCTCACGTTCATACCATGTTCAGTAGCCTAAAATCAGACAGAAAGGAAATGTGTTTTGTAAGAAAAAATCAATTACCATTTTGTTTCAAACTCTGCAGATTTGTTGAATTTATTCTTCGGTAAAAATTAAGTACAAATATTCAAACCAATGAGAGTCAGAAAATTAACGAATTGTTAGAGAATTTAAATTACATTTTAATAAATTTATTTGATTTTTTTTTAAGAAAAAATTTGTTTATTCTTAAAGAGATAGCTTTGAGTTTATACTCCAATAAAAAAAAAAGTTTGAAATATATTGAAAAATAAAGTATTTTTATGATTCTTTAAAATGATGTGTATTTCTGGAAGAAAAGGCGCAATACTGCGTTTGTATAGGTCAGAAGATTTGTTTATAAGGCTAATCCTGAATCACCTTGAATTTTTAGTTATTATGTATAAATGGCAAAAGTGTGGGTTAAAAGTTTTATAAAAAAACTATAACGTCGCATATGTATTAAATTAATGTTAATTACAAAAGAATACTACTACTGTTGCAGAGAAATGCTATATCTCCGCAATCAAATAACTTGGAGCGCCATTCTACATAACCTTGTTAACAGTATAAAGTTTCATTTGGATGAAAATATATGTCACTATGTTAATTCGATTTGAATATTTGCCATTTCACGGGCACAATTTTTCATTAAATTGATGAATCCAATCTATTATACGATACTCCATCTATACACTTAAAAATGTTTTTTTCTTCCATTTTTGACGTGACAAGCGCCTGATATATGCCAGGATTAAATATTTTGTCAAAGTGAGAAAATTCCTTTTGTCTTTTAACGAAATTTACTTTGTCAAAAATGAGGACGATTTTAAATAATATAATAATTCAATATCGACGAGCTGACTCGAATCGCGAACCTCTCGTTCCAGAGTTCATTCGGCCAAGAAGACTCGGTTGAATTCTGACAATATAAGTATAAAAACCAAACATGAGCTGATGACCAAGAAATGGGCTGAAAAGGAATCCGAGTAAATGACTTTCGTTCAAAATGTGAGGATTCTTGTTTCGTCAAGTCACGTGATTCAATGACGAAATGATTGACAAATATAGCGAAAGTGACCTTGATGATCGCAGAATTCTCAAAAATGGGAGTGTTATTTCGGAATGTGTGCGTTTCTTGTTGTACATTGTTGTCACCTAACACGAACACGCAATGAACAACTTTTCTGTAGTGCAGTGACGAATGTTCCTAAAGACTTTTTTTTTTTAACTAATTAAAACTTCAAGAGGTCCTCTTCACAATAACAAGTAAAATAACGCTGCAAGTTGATAGGTTGCAGAGATATAGCCTATAAAAATTGTAATATTCTGTTGTAATCACTGTGTAGATTACGAAATTTATCGTTGGCTTTTTATATACTATGCTTATTTTTCCGTTATAAGTTAAAACTGATAATATTCTCGTTATTTGTTTTAAATGCACTGACAATTTACTATATATATTACACAGTTACTTCAGTTAATTTAAAGCTCCCCGATATTTCAAACACCAATGTATTTCGAAGATTAACAACTTCAAAGCGCTTTCTAAATCAAAAATGCCTCAAGATTAATGTCTTGTGTATTTCCAAGTACTATAAAAAATATGTCCAGATACTAAAAAAGTATTCAAAGATCAAAAGTGAAAATAGTTTAATGTACTCCCAAGATCAAAGGTTTTCTATTTTCCGAAAATGAAAGTATTAGGTAACTCCCAAGATAAAAACTTTTAAAGAAAAAAATTGCTCTCACTAAAAAAAAAATTCTTTTTTTTCTAGTAAATTTCTGGTAGCTCCAATCTTTGAGAAAACTCCGTGATTAGTTTGAAATACCGTTTAAAATCATTAAATTAAAAACGAAAACTTGAACACTCAATTGAATCGGTTAGAAGAAGAACAGCACAAGTCCAAAGGGATTTCGTTTGGACTTGTGATGTTCTTCTTCCCTCCTATTCAACTATATTGCGAACGAATACTTTTATACTCAAATATAAATGCCATTAATATAATAATGTAAATATTAAAGTACTACCGATTAATTCGTTACATAGCAATCATCTTGCTATACATTATTGTATTTTTTCTTCTGTATTTCTTTTTTGAAATGTTTGAGTTGTGTTCTTATAGATGGCGTTTTGCTAAGCTAAGGCTCGTTCCTTGCGCAGATTGCTTATCGTCTCCTTCGCTTTTTTTTTTACGTGAAACACCTTTAAAATCTTCTACGGATCCGGATGGAAACACCATATTTACACATTTAGAGTGATATATTACTACACTATAATTCCATGACAACATGATAGGCTTAAATTTGGTCTCCTTCGTTGGAAAATTGGGAGCTAATACTTGCAATATCTTGAAATAAAGTAAACCTGGTACAAGACGTTAATGCCTGATGGAGCCATGAAGACAGACGTAACAACTTATTTATCTTCTTTATGTTGATGAGGTTTATCCCAATTTCTCATCAATCACTATTTCTCTCTATATATAGGTATTTCCCAATAATCATGTGATATGTTTCACGTAAAACCCTTTTGAGCATGCACCGACATAGCCACGATCAATTTTTCTCCAATTTAATACGAGTATATTTTTCAAGATTAACTAACTGGACTGGAACTTAACTGGCACTACCATAAACATTAAAAAAATGCTTAAAACAATTACATTTTATTCACTAGTACCCAGTTTTTACATTGAAACTTGCAATATGATTACACCAAGAACGCAACTTCGGATTTTTATGCAAAAAATTTAAATGACAAAAAATTTAACATTAAAATTAAAATCCATGTTTTTCTTAATGAGGAAAGTTCTACCTATTTGGTACTGCTACATCCACAATTCCATTAAAATATTACAGAAAATACACATAAAACACTTGAAAATGCTCAGAAAATACTTGGAAAATGCTCAGAAAATACTCGGAAAATGCGGAAAATATTCAGCATTACATAGCTATTATTACAAATTCCAAAAACGTTTTGCTTTGGATACGTGACTTTTGCTCCTAATGCCTTATATGGTACTGAAATCGAACATATCTTGCAGAAAATCCTTTTTATCTCTTACGAAATATTATTAAATCTTATTTAGACATATCATACCATAAATTGAAATCTTTCATGAACGTTCGATTAACAACCCCAAAGTATTAACAAATCCCATGAGAACAAAACAATGGATAGCGAGCCTTTTCCATGAAAGCGTTCAACGTTTACCTTAGGAGTGGCCAGTGTGTGTCCCCCGCAAGCAAAACAGAGGATCATTAAAACCTATTTTCTTCCCAATTATGTGCTCTTAGTGTCCTCGGTGTTCGGGACACGCCAAAGTAAACTGGGTTCATCAAAATAATTCCCTGGACTCACGAAGTAAATGTTCTTCTCCGTTCTATCAACAAAAGGAAGTCGGGATGAGCTAGGAACTATAAATGAGTTTACTTAATATATATTGTATGATCTTAATTCTTAGATGAGCTGATAGTTTGTTTGATATGTTTAATAATTTCAGTTCATTCTTGTTAAATTATTCCACTCTAATTAGTTGGTTCGTCGTGAAAGTGAGTTACTTTGCTTGAAGATTTTTTTTAAATCTTTTAATATTTTTTATTCGTTTTCCTTAACATATTGGTACATTAATAACTAATTACATGGATACGTGTTTGTAGGGATGTGTATGAATCAACACGTACAATTGAGCGTAATAGGAATTGATTGCGGAAATTTGGAACTCAAAAAGACGCCTTTTGTATGGTTAGTTTGAAATCCATTCGTCCAGCCAAAGATTTGTCGTGTTCATTATTGGTGCACGTTAAGAAAAATATATCGCGATTTTCATACTAAAGAACGAGATGCCTATGTTCAAGTGGTTTTCTTGTTATTTAATTGTAGTTGAAACTTATGATGTGGGAAACCAAAGTTATGACAAATAGCCTGAATAGCCTAAATAAAAATTATAAAAAAATCTTATTTAAGATTTAAAAATTATATTCAGCTTCGAAATCCTGGTTTATTATTGTTCTAGAGCTACAAAAGCGTGATTGATAGCATCTAAATATTTTGAAAAATTAAGTAAAACATTTAAGTATTATTTAATTGTATTTTTATTCTGTACAAACTGTAATTAATAAATAATCATTACATTTATTTCTGTAAAAGTCCTTAAATTTTGCAGTAAAGATTTTTTTAAATATAAATTTAATAACTTTTGAAGCAAGTTGTTTAAAATAAAGTGCAACTACCTTTTACTAATATAATTGTGAAATAGAAGATTTCACATTAAAATTAATATATAAATAATGTATACAAAATAATTAGTATATTCAACAGACAAAAGAAAAATTATATATATTTCAAATTTTGAGAATTAACGTCTTAAAAGCAGATGCATGAAACTAGCACCAGTTTTAAATAATCCAATGAAATGAAAAATACTTCAATGACGAGGTTATGAGGTGTATATATGATAATATTTATTATAGGAACTGGATATTTTATAAAGGAATTTCCGACGCATGAGTTGACGTACATACTATGAGCTATATTCACGTGACGTCAGACATTGTATTTATTGGGTTGGAGGGAAAGTTCTGTCGTATTTTAAAGAAAATATTTGAATTCATTTATAAAAATATGTGTTTAATATTAATCAATTATATATGCTCCGTTATTTGTTACAACCTGTTGCCATCTTTCAGGTAACCTGTGAATTCCTGTTTTGTAGAAGTTCTCATCCTAGGAGTTAAAATAGTCAGCAACTGCCTTAGAAACACTTTCAAAAGACGTGAATTTTTTTTTCCGTTAGATAATTTTGCAGTAAGATTTTTTTCTCTTAATATTCTCGTAAAGAATCCACTTTTCATCTCCAGTAACCAGCCTGTCCAAAAACGGCTCCACATTGTGTCTAATCAGATGTCATGAACACATTCTTACACGATCAGACAAATTCTTTTCCGTTAATTCATGTGGAACCCAAACACTTTGCTTTAACACAAACTCAACGGATTTAATGTGATTTCCAACAGTTGTATGATGAATGCCAAACTCTTCTGCAATTTCTCGACTTGTTAAATGTGGATTATTTTCCAACATGGATCGCAAAACATCATTATCGAGCTTGGATGGTCGTCCAGATCGATCACTTTCTTTGAGTCTCAGATCCCCGGAACGAAATTTGCTAAGCCATCTTTGACAAGTACGAACATTTACAATATCTTTTCCAAATACCGCACATAAATTTTTACATACAACCGATGCATTGCTTCCTTTTTGGAATTCATATAAAATGCAGTGTCGTAAATGCACTTTATCTACTGACATGTTTTTCACTTTAAATATCACAAGTAAATGATGAACGGTAAAAAAGGGCACCTTTTATATTATACAGCAGTCTAAAAAAACAAAAACAAATCCGATTGACTCACTAGCCAGATGTACTTTTTATTTACAAGCAAAATCACCTGCCTATTTAAAATACGACAGAACTTTCCCTCCAACCCAATATTTTCATATGTAAATATACAAGTTATATAATATATTCATGTTTTGCCAACATATTTATTTTCGTAAACAAATGAATATTTAATATTTTGTAAATATTTCATTTATTTTAAAGGATTTTATATTATGTGTTCCTTTAGGTTCGGACGTTCTTTAGTTTTAGACCCCGCCGCGAAGTTATATTTCCGATGGTTGGCGATCATGTCAATCGCTGTCCTTTACAACGTCATCATCATTATTGGACGCACCGTTTTCTGGGAGCTACAAAACCTCTGCCCTAAGCTGTGGTACTTCATGGACTACTTCTGTGATATCATTTACATCTTTGACATGACCGTGCAATGCAGGACAGGTATAAGCGCATATTTTGTTGTACTCTGATATCGACTTCAGCTATTAATTAAATTGAACAAAATAATGGGTCCCTTGATGATAAATATTTATATAAGCCAAAAAATTAACTTTACTAATAGATTTTTGATAAGTTTATAAAGTTTTGAATTATTTGACAAGGTAAGAGCTAAGAAGAAATAGGACAAAAAAAATAGACATTTAATTCATTAATGTGTCTAAATACGCCAGTTGTAAATTATTTATAATGACAAACCTAACATCTAGTGCTAAGATGGTCTTTATTTTATTAAGATCACCTAATAAATACCAATGTTTGTGTAGTAGAAGGATATTTTAATACATGCAATTACTTAATTATAAATTGATGTGACATTTCTTCTATAACAAATCTCTAATCCCGTATGACTATCTACGTAATGTTTTGCGGGAACTTGTGCGGAACGAGTGGAGTGATGACTGGAAGTTACAAGCTAATAACAAATTAGCCTCTGTATTTCTAACACTCCTACCGTCCTTGTCATCTAGACGGTTGCATGTCTTACTGACTCGTCTCCGAATAGGGCACTTACGAGCTACCCACATACATTTATTATTAAATGGAACCGCCCCGCTGTGTAACCATTGCCAACAAACTTTTACCATACATCATATTTTAACTTCTTGTCTTCGTCTTAGAATTTTATATAATAGCTTTTTTAATACATCATCTCCCACATTGTCTTATTTATTGAATCATCCACATCATTCATCACTATTTATCTTTTTAAACTACAGGATTTTTACCTTTGCTTTGAAATTTAGTTTTGTTTATGTGTATCTTTTAAAATTGTAATGTTCGCTTGAATCATCTAGAGTTTGGTGCAGCTTGGCCATTTTTGGCCCTTGCGCCATTAAAACCCATACAACCAACCATCTATAACAAATCTGTATCTTATAGTCCATGGCTACCTCAACAATATTTCAAATCCTACAGAAAACCTATATTCTAATTGAAGTTAGAACTTAATATACATATAGAAACACCAATAGAATATTGAGAAAATTGTTGTCACAATTGTTGAGAGATGGTCATTGTTTGGCTGTATAACATTTAGCTGAAAATATAATTTTCGCTCAACTACTTTGCTTATATTTTTAACAAGTCGCTTAGCTTTAGTAGCAAAGAATAAAGTAAAGCATAGCAAAATGAATGATTTATTATGTGTAGTTAAACAGCCAAACAATGGCCACCGCCCAACAATTTGTGACTACCCTGCATATCGAAATATAAAGTACTAGGAGAAAATACTAAGTCAATAAATATTATAAATTTAAAAATATTTTTAATTGATTGCATTTCATTTACTCTACTTACCCAATCAACAACATAAGAAATCACATATTTTTTTTTTGTATTTGTGTAACAAATAATCCGACATAAACTATCGTTGTCACGCGTGCACATTCCTAGTAAACACATTATACTTATTGTAGTGCTAGAAATGCCCATGTCAGTGTTAATGAACCTCGAATAACCAATGTCAAAGATTATGTTCGATGATTACAAGCCGACTTAAACCCTGCAGAGTTTGCGCTGATGTCTGAGAGACACAATCCAAGGCGAATCGAATTGGAGATGGGACGAAATTGGAAAAATAAGGACTGGGATAGTGTATTCTTGTTAAAGGTCGTCACTTATTATGCCACACATGGCAATCTGATCCGCTTTTGGTTATTTCATTAAACCCTGCCAAGGACCAGCACACATTCGACTAGAGTATAATAAGAAACGATCATCTTAACACATAAATACATTTATTGCACAGCAAAAATCTAGTGTCTAATTTTCATAAATCTTTTCACTGGAGTTAAAACAATATTTTCTTACTTTCCCAAGCGGTACAATAGCATTAAAGAAAATGAACCAACAACCACACGAATCTCTGATGGTCACCCTTTTTTCCCTATAAGCGAAATCATCTGGTCGACTCGATCCATTGTTAGGTCTTGCGAACCCCTCATTCGTAATAAGTGACTGTCCCTAATAGTAAGTGATGTCATTCCAGTAAGAATCTTCTCAATTCGTCTTGCCTCCAATTCCATTCACCTTGCATTTAGGAGCGCGACATGTGCAGGGTTAAACCACTCAGGAAAGAAGGTGAAGGTGCAAGTGTGAAACCGGATTGCAATGTGAAGTCAGCAATCGCTTAAAAAGTAGGTACTGGCGAAGTATTTGGCGCTATTCCTAAGCACTACTTTGTACCAGTACTTGGCGATAATTTATTTTGTAATTTAATTTACCTATGAAGTGGAAAATTATAGCATTCTTTATCAATTTGGAACTTGAACTGCATCTGACAACTGCAAAAACTGTTATTTTTTCAGTTTTATACTTTAAATTTCGTGTGTTAAATAACGCAGTCCATGTTGAAAAGCACTGCCAGCTGGATTTGCTTGTATCTTACTTCCAGTGAAATCTCGCCAATCCACCTCCATCTTTTTCTTTACTCCGTGGATTATAAACCGACTTCTCGATGTAAACTTTTCCTTTCCTTCCAGGTTACCTCGAACAGGGTCTCTTAGTTCGCGACCGTAAAAAGCTTATAAAGAACTACACCTCCTCAGTTGCCTTCAAGCTGGACATCCTCAGCGTCTTTCCCACTGACATCCTATATGCGATAACGGGGACTAGATGCGAGTACAAGGTCCCTTGCGCGGTCATTGTGCGACTCAACCGCCTCTTTCGGTTCCCACGGATGCAGGAGTTCTTCGACCGCACGGAGTCCAGGACCAACTTCCCCTACGCATTTCGAATTGCAAAGCTTATTTTCTATATATTGGTCATCATCCACTGGAATGCGTGCTTCTTCTTTGCCATGAGCTACGCCATTGGGTTTGGAACCGACACTTGGGTGAGAATGTTGCTGTTATTTAACCCTTTGAGTTATGAATTATTTGAAGATTTTTATGCCCATGGCACGGATTTGGTGAGGTTCCATTGATCCCATTCTTGACCGACCCTACAACAAATTGTTTGCTATCAACGTACACTGGCGGAGGGGGCGGCAAACATCAAAGCCTGCTTCTTAAATTCAGATGACGAATCAGACTCGTCCACCGTAACTTCGCCCAAGTAAGCAGATGACGAGTCTCACTCGTCAAATGTACCCAAAGGGTTAATGGTGTTTTCACATTCCTTTAAAATTTACTTTAACTTTTCATTTAGTACGGACATCTTTCCATATCAATTTATAATATATTTTTCAAACAATAACGGGAAAAGTCGTTTCTAACAAATGTATAGAACTCATTTGAAAAAATATGTTTTGATTTTGAATTCACACAAAGTATATGAAATCGGCGGGCGTTTGCTCGGCCTGGCAACTGTCAGCATTTTACCAAATATATTCTAGAGAAAGTGGGGAGTTGCTAACGAGCGCTTGATAAGCGGTGCATTGTCGCTCCCAACATGCACACATTTATGTATTTGGAATGTGAGCTGATCTCTGTTCCTTATAAGATGTAGGAGACAATAAAAAAAATTTCAAGGGAAATTGGTTGCTGTAAGTTGGTCCGAGAAAAATCTGCTCCTCAGATCCAGTCGCATGTGTTTATTTTAAGACATTTGTTTACTTAAGTCAAATTTGTCTACCTAAGTCACATTTAGGCAACTTTACAGGAGAGGGAAAAAACTGAATCCTATTCTTAAATAAAGCTTTAGACTTGTGCTTTTATAGCTATCACTAATGCTTAAAAAAAATTAGTGAATTTTGATGGTATAGTTAATAGAAAATGAACTTCTAAGACATAATCTGCAATAAAACAAGGCTCTGATGAATGAGGCTCGTTTGGCTCTGAGGTACAGAAATGTCTGACTAATGAACATAATGATTCCATTCATGTTGGATTTTTTTTGCTGTCAACGTACAAGTTTGATCAAATATCATTTTTAATTCCGTCTCAGTTCACGTCATACGTTCAACGTTATCTGGCCCGAAATGTCTCTGGGAGACAGTACTGACTAGAGAATGGGCAGGACAAAACAGACGAAGGATTGGCAAGATGGAATAGATATAGTTCTACGGGCCAGACTGTTAGAATTCTGAAATAGAACATACAAAAAAAAGGAATATTCTTTTTATTCTTAAAAATGAATGCAACCGAAATTAGAGGGAAAAAACGACCAAGAAGGGGGTTAAGTTATATTTTACCAAGGCCATCTTTATCAGTAACAGGCCGTAACCCAACTCGCGTGACGTCACAGCGCTAGGCCCAAACATACGAGCTTCGATTTGGCGGCTACGAAATCGTGTTTATTCAATTTTGCATCGTGTTTATTCAACTAAAAATGTCAATCTCATTAATTTTTTTCTAAACGTAAAAGCCTCTAAGTAGTTCTACCTTTCAGGTCTACAAAAACGTATCCGATCCAAAATACGGCTCCCTCAGTCACCAATACATCTACAGCTTTTACTGGTCGACCCTCACTCTGACCACAATCGGCGAAGTTCCGGTACCAGAGCAGGACATCGAATACCTTTTCGTTGTGATCGACTTCCTGGTCGGCGTTCTGATCTTCGCCACCATCGTCGGCAACATCGGCAGCATGATCACCAACATGAATGCGGCTCGGGCCGACTTCCAAAGCAAAATGGACAACGTCAAGCAGTACCTGGAATTTCGTAAAGTGGGCCAACACCTGGAGAATCGCGTCATCAAGTGGTTCGACTATCTGTGGACGAACAAGCAGTCTCTCGACGAGAACACCGTGACTTCCACTCTGCCGGACAAGCTGAAGGCTGAAATAGCCATACACGTCCACTTGGACACTTTGAAGCAGGTGCGGATATTTCAGGATTGCGAACCAGGGCTGCTGGTTCAGTTGGTTCTGAGGCTGCGACTGCAAGTATTCAGCCCGGGTGATTATATATGTAGAAAGGGTAAGATCGAAAGATTGATTTTTTTAAACTGGCAATAGTCAAAAAAGCAATAATAGTTATTTCATTTATAGCGCGATTTAATCAGTAATTTGCGTAATCAAACATGTTCAATTAGCTTTCATCTCACATATGCAATACCAACTAACTCAATTGCTTATATTTAGTTATCGAATGTATGTTTTGATAAACTATGTCATCCAGAGTAAAGCAACACTGAATGTGCAAAGTATCAATGATTGAATATATGGCGATATATATTAGAAAACTTATGTACAGCCGCGGAAAAAAAAAACGAACCACCGATGATTATTTCGTTAGTTTTTATAGTAGAGCTAAACTTAATATACCATTTTGTAGGGAATAAAGTGTACTATACATTGATATACAAAACATTTGCATAGGGGACTATCTTCATACTCGAATCCGCATCAACTTTAAAATTTTCAATAGCAACACCTACTTTTGATAGCGCAGAAATGTTCCCCGCCCTCAAAATAATCTACATACAAATTTTCATTAAGTTCCTACATTTATATGCAGAGATATTAGACGATATGTATCTATTTTATTTGAGGGGCTACTTCCACATTGGACAAAGTATTAGTGAGACTTCAAAATGAAGTACGCTGGTAGAAAATGTTTTGCGTTAGCCGTGGATCTTCTTTCTCCGTGGTCATTCATTCCTTAACTCCCGTATACCCCTTGCCTTTATATAAGAATTTAGAATTTTATACCAACGCGATCACAGCGCTTTTAATTCTCAAAATTAGTAGATTTCTGTTAAGTTCTGCATATTTTAAATTTGTGTATGACCCCTTAAATGATCATTTGATGCACATTTGAATATAGCTAAAAAACTACAAAGACGAAAATCATGAAATTTTAGATATGCATATAAAACGTCTTTCTGAATCCATCACTATCAAAATATAGCATGGTTGCTATTCATAAATTTTATGAATATTAATATCCTAATTTAAATAAAATTAAAAAATATACATATAAGTAATGAAAGTTAGTGTATTTTAGTTGGGTTGTTTAGAAGTAACACAGATAAAAATATCAGCTTAATAAAATTATTATTGAGAAATATATGATTAAAAGTTTAAGAAATTCATTTAACATTACGAGTTCTAGAATTCGATATTCATAATTAAAAAAACTACTTAACCAAATGACTTGCAAATTGATATTCAACGATAAATTTTGTTGTAGATTCTAAATATTGAACCAAAATTGGGTGTTGCTATTGGAAATTTTAAAGTTGGTGCGGATTTTAATATGAAGATAGTCCCCTATGCAAAATTTTTGTATATCAATGTATAGTAGACTTTATTCCCTACAAAATGGTATATTAAGTTTAGCTCTACTATAAAAACTAACGACATAATCATCGGTGGTTCGTTTTTTTTTCCGCGGCTGTACACACTGGTGGGAAGGAAAGAAGCAATTTTTTTTATTACATTAATAACTTAATTTAAATTTATTACCACACACAACCGTCTCACCCTTTTAGTTTCATTTGTCGGATTGCTCTTCATTAATTGGCTATATTCTCTTTTTTATTCGGATATAAAGATAAAAATAGGAAGAAAAGGAAACCAGCTTATAGATGAGGGCCCTATTTTTTTTTTTTTTAAATACTCCATAGAACATCAAATCTAACTTTGTATTTATTGAGTTTTTCTCTTTCCTGATTTTCAAACGGATTAAAGAACACAAAAGCGATGTTTTTTTTTTTACAAAACTCTATTAATGTAAGTTAAGTCTTTTAAAGTAAATTTAGTAAAAAAAAAGACTACAAATTTAATATTAGAAGATTTAGAGGCCCACATAATGTAAAGTGTAAGACCGGACTTTGTGACTGTTACTAATGCAGTGCTATTTTGACGGGTTACTTGCATTGTAATAACATTGACAGCGGGGAGATGTTTTTAATGCCGTGTTAAAGTGCAATTAGGTAATCAAATTCTACCAGCGGCCGCTGTATAGAAAGCTGTTTTTACTTCAAAAACTTAAGACGCTGATTTTACTGTAGATGTCTGTGTAATGTCTGCCCTTGTGTATGCAGGTGACGTGGGCAAGGAGATGTACATCGTGAAGCGGGGGAAGTTGCAAGTGGTGGGTGACGACGGCCGGACAGTGTTCGCCACTCTGTGCGACGGCAGCGTTTTCGGTGAACTCAGCCTCCTCAACATAACCGGGATGAAGACAGGTAACCGGAGGACAGCCAACGTCAGAAGCGTTGGGTACTCTGACCTCTTCTGCCTCTCCAAGGAGGACCTTTGGGGGGTGAGAAGCTACACAATCCATTTACTATATCATTGCTTAAGTCGTGATACCACGTAACTCCACGGATACATCAGTCGTAACGAATGATGCTTAGCTCCAAACTTCAAGTGTAGAATTGTTAAAAACTAGAAGTGATCGGGAATACTTGAAATTTATTTGGTCGCCAAACACTTTTTGCTACGGTTAATGAATCCATGTTTTGGAGTTGCGTGGTATCACCATAGAGTAATGATGTTGGTTGGTTGAAAAAACGTCGCACCAGAGCTGCAAAGTGTGCTATTGTCGACGGTTCGGGATCTATCTCAAATGAAAGACCCGGGAACACGGTCTTGTATTTTTGAAAGGAGATGTCAAGACAACTGTTTTATGTTTGGTTCACACTTTCTTCAGGGAGGCATGATACTGGAGAGTTAAAAACAGAAGGTTGACTGGCGTTTGTGAAGCTTTTGGATATGTATTTTTTGGTTGCAATAACATAATTTCTTAGCTTGGCTTCTCTTATATCAAAACTTGAATCTAACGTAAACGCAAGGGCGTTCGGTATTACGATCCACCTAATATATAATCCTGTTTGTAATTGGTCTCCATTCTGCATAACGTCGGCTTAATTAAAAAGCCACGTAACGACCATGGTAAAGATTTAGCAGTTGTAGCCGCTTTGCATATTTTTTAGGAAGTCGCCAAATTATCCAATGAGTTGGGCGCCTGTGTCTTTGTTTTCGCTGATCACAATGGTTGATTCTTTTTTAACGGTGAATAATGTCCTTGGCCTAGGACTGCAGACATAAGTCCATCACCTACAATCTAAACACGGGTATTCCGATTACTTCTCGTTCTTAAAGAATTTCATAAGCGAATCGCTTGAATACCATCGAAAAGCAGCTTTCGCTATGGCTGCTGAATACCAGACATACGAGTTAGGTGATTTGTGAATTAAGCTGATCAACTTTGAGTGCACCCAAAAGTGTTTAGTAATTTCGTATATATATTGGTTATGAAGCTTCTAAATTTCTATATTTGTAATTTTTTAGGTACTGGAAGAATATCCCGAAGCCCAAAAATTATTGATCGAAAGAGGGAAACAGATTCTCATCAAAGATGGTCTACTGGACGTGGAGGCCATAAAAGAATCCGAAGTGGCTCAAGAAACTTTGAGCGATAAAGTGGAGAGGTTGGAAGATTCAATTGAAGTTCTCCAGACCAGATTTGCCAGGTTCATTGCCGAGTTTGTCACTGTGCAAAATACTTTCAAACAAAGGATTTATAGACTCGAGAAAGACGACAGAAATTGTGATGATATGAAAGTGGCTAATGTCACAGAAGACAAAGAAGAATATTTTTAGAATTAAAAAGTTTGAAACGAAAGGAAGAAAAATGCTGCTGTTGTTGACTGTAACTAAATCTAAATAAGCATTATTGAGTGGATCACTACAAGCCTGTCAATAAGGTCATGCCGTCCTTATAATACACCTCTTCCTAAATGCAAATGTTTTTGAAAAATATTACATCCTTCTTCCAGTTTTTCAGTTCAAAACGGAGTTTCAATAATTTAGAATAACTAGATTATGTGATCAAAAACAATCTATATTTTAAACTTCAAGGAGATTTTGTTTTTAAAGTTTCATTTTCCTTCCAAACCTAAAATAGCTTATTTAAAATTTAATAATTTTTTTCGTATGGTCTTATTGGAAATATAAAAGCGATCTATATTCCTTCTTAAATTCCTCAAAGTAAAATAAGTGATAAATTTGACATCCAAAATTATAATCCAAAAGTATGAATCCTTCACAAGGCAAGTATTTTTTTTGTTCTACCACTAGAATAAAATTTTAAAACTCTGCTTAAAATTATTTAGTCGAGTTAATATAAATATATATATTAATCAGATTAAATTTATAGTTTTAATAAAATTTAGCACAAAAGCTCAGCATTTCTCTATTTAAAACTATACACCCTGTTAAATTTTTTTTAACTTGAACATTTCATATACTGTTATAGAATATAATTCAAAAAGAAATTAAAATTCTATCGATTTAAGCAATATTGAAAAAACCTCTTGAACTGCAGAAACAAAATAAAATATATCCATAAAAGAATAATATTGAATGCAATCATTGTTGAAAAGAAAAAAAAATAAGTACATGACGTATTTCTCTATATTAATATAAAAGTAAATTATATTAATATACAATAATTATAATGCTTAACTTATACTATAAAGAATGCAAACGAATTTCCGAAACCTAGTTTCATTGCTTGCAATGTACAAATTTTCAATTCTCATCACTTCTCAGGATTTTAGTCAAATATCTCTATCGGTAGTTTAGACTGAATTTTATCAAATTATACACAAAAACGTCTCTAGATTTATTCCCTTTTAATTTTGATCTAATCTGAAATCGTTTCTATAGTGTAGCAAACTAATTTTTCCCTTCAATTTCTAAAACTTTTGATGATGAATAAATTATATTAATACATTATTAAATGTAACTGTATTCCTGGAAAATTAAAAAAAATATTTTTTGATAAAACTGTTTTTTCTTAGATAAATTAATTAACAAGACAGATTAACAAGATGGGACAATTTTAAATCGATCTAAATAATAGGAACAGATTTTGTGGAACATACAACAGGTGATTGAAATTCTATTAGTTTTACTACATTTTTGATTTTTGAAAATCCTGAATCAACCTTTAATAAATCCTAACATCTGGAAAATAAATTAAAATATTATTTCATAAAAGAATATTTCGGTACAGGATAGAATAGTCGGGTACTCCTTTTCTATTGAAAATGACAATTTTGAAAAAAGATTTAAAGTTCCAAACAAATAGAAGAGAGCAACTCATTTTATTTCTTCAAAACTTGCAAGTTTAAGAAAAATGCATCATGAAAATATCCGTCCAATCTGAATTTTCATAATAATTACAGAGCAAAGATGAAAATGTGAAATTTTGAATATTTTATTGAAAATAAAGATTGTCATAACTTGTATAGTCTGAAATCTTTAAAACATACATTTCATTCAACAAAATGTGCCATAACAGTCACTGGTTAACAGATATATAATAAAGCAGTTATGTCATAATACAGTTAAATAAAACATTTTTTTCATGTTATTTACCACTATGTAATAAAGCTGCATTCAAATTTCAGATATTAAACTCTTCGGCACATACAATTGCCAAAAATTCCAATATGGTAAATATAATGTATTTGGGAATTTAGCCTTTAACTAAACTACTAAAAATTTTGTGGTAAATGACTAGTTTTTTTTTATATAAATTATACATAATTTATTACAGACTAGATTAAATAATTTTAAATTCAACAAATAATATACATTACATGATATACGAATATATCTAAAGTAACTAAAGCAATGTGATTTATAAATAGTCATACCATAGAATAAGGAATATATTTATGTAAATATAATATATTTATGTAACAAAAATAAGTTTAACAGTAATAGTCATAAAAATTATTCAATAATTTTAATAGAAAATATAAAAATTATATTTTGAATAGCATAGTGATCACTATTTAAAGAAAAACTAAAAAAATGTTTTTCAAAAATAAATTTGTATACAAAGGCTATAATAGTTGATACATAAACTCTTACAAATTTACTCTTTATCACAGTACTTAAAAATAAATAAAAATACAACTTTTTCCATATAACCATAAAAAATCTATTAAATATTTTAAACATATATATTCAAGAAATGTCCAGTACATGAAATTTTACTTAGCACAAAGCATTTTATGAGCATTATAAAGAAATGACTTTTTTTTAAAAAAAAAAGCACTTAACTGTGTCATGCATGTGTCCGCCTTAAAGCGGAGTACATTTAAATATGCATGGAAACCAATTAATGAATGAAAACGTTAACATTCAAGATTACTTAAAAATATGTATAAAATACTAGACATTTGTGTCATTCTCTTAAATATTTTTTTAATCTTCATGAAGAAAGTCAAACAACAAAGGATTTTTCTTTTTAAAATACACGTATTATACATATTAGCAAATATATAAATTGATTGAATTTTATTAATGCGATTCCTTTGGAAAAAGCTATGTATTGAAATGCATGTAATATAAGCTAAAATTGCCACTCTAAATTTGATTATTTAAAATATATATATAATTATCACTCGTATCACAGAAATAATTTCTCTAAATGTCTCGAATCAATTTAGACACTTTTGCTGTCCAAACTAAAAGTAGACAAATGATTGTGCAGACATTGACACAAATCAATAAATTCAGAATATACTTCAGTTGAAACTCCCAGTTTACCACATAGCAGTTACAAATAAACATAGAGAAAAAAATTGAGAATTCGACATTTCTTTGGAAAAGTTTAAAAATAGCAACTCTTATTATTTCTATCACAAAAATTGTAAAAATTCAAATACATATTGAAACTTAAACTGCAGAATGTAACAAAATTTTATAAAAATTTTAGTACCATTTTATAAAATTACACCATTAGAGATCCTTAGCATAATAGAGCATAAAAACGTTAAAATGAACCCTAATAGTTAAGTTAACTATTTTTTTCAAAACTTGATAATTTATATACTACAGTAAACGCTTCTTACAATGACCTCTTAATACTGTGCAACTTCTATCTTACAACATTCAATAGTCCTAATAGTTGTGTAGTTTGTATGTAATAACTGTTTTAACTTGTTACAGTGGCGTTTTATTATAAAGACAATATCGTATTAGTCCCACGAGGGGTCATTAAATGCAGGGCCTACTATATTCCAAAACCTAAAAAATGTGAATATTTTTAATACCCATTTTAGTCAATTTTTAAATTACACATTAAAAAATTAACTAAAAAAAATTAATTATGTGTTTAAAGCAGACTTATATAATCTCCCTGACTATGTGGAAATTATCCCAATTTTCAATTACCATTTTCAAATTCAACCTTAGAAGCCATTAATTTATTACATTATTATGTCATGCATCCTTTGGGGCAGGGGTCTACCATGCATACCATATATCGTGACGTAACATGGGTGAAGCAAGACCATATGCGGATTCAGAAATAGTTTAATTAAGACAATAAAATTATTTAATTAAGTTAATAATAAATATAATTATTTAAGTCAATATGCATAATTGCATTAATTTCGTAAATAATATACCTTTTAAGCTATAATTTTCAATAATTAATAATGTCCTTACAGTAAATCTGCCAATTTGTATGGTTAACATTACAAAGAAAACCAGAGAAGGACAAAGTGGCCATTTATCCTATTGTAAAGATTGGTATGGTTTGGTTTGGTTAATTAACATCGCACTGGAGCTGCACAGTGGGTTATTGGTGAACGACCCTATTGTAAAGACATGACTGGTGCTTCACCACTATTGTGTAGGGGAGATGGCAGTGTGGATTGGCTGGGGAGGGGGGTACCCAAGCCTGAATTATCTTCCCCTATATCTGCCAATGGGTTAGGCTAAGAAACAGTGCATGATATCTGGGGGGGGGGGGGGGTACGAAAGGATAAAAATAGCATAATGTAATAAATGAATGCTTCCTTACTTTATAGTACTGCCCAGGTGTATATAGGAACCCTGAACTAATACACACCATACCTAGGTGGACTGTCAAATAATCCAGGTGGCAATTCATGCCTCCAGCCCATTTTATTCCTTTTCGACAATTCAATAACCAAATTCGAATACTCCTCTTCATCGCTCACATTATTCACTTCCAAAGGATCATACTTGTGATCATACAGCTCCCGCGATATTATGACCGCCCAATCGGGTTTGAAATGTCGGTTATCGAATTTAATCCACTCTGTGTATCTGAAACGCACCGTTCGGATCGAATACCCCATGTACCTTATGTCTTTCAGGACTGGCTGGTCGCTGTTGTTTTGGGGGTGTAAGGATGGCCGAGGGTATTGGCTAAACGCGGCAGTTTTCCAAGAGAAGTCAATCCAGGGGTCAGTGACCAGGTGTTCAATAAGGGGGAAAAAGCTCAGTCCTTCTGAACAAAATGTAGAAGGGTACAGTTTGCACAATGGAGGAACGGCAATGTTCACAGCTTCTGCTAGCGTTGGGAATAAGTCGACTAACTCTACTAGCTCTTCTGTCTCGTATCGTGGGGTGTATGGAATGTAAGTTTTTTGGGACGATGTTGAATAATTGTTCGGTTTCGAGGTGTATTGTAAGACTGGTTCATAGTGAAAAGGAGTCCTGGTTTTTTTCTCCATAAGGTCAGGAATATAGACTATTAATGGCACTCTAACTGAAACTTCGAAGTTGCTGTATTTAGACCACTCTTGGTGTTCGCCCAAAGACCACCCTACGTACAAAACAAAAGAATTAATGCATTTTTTAAACACTTTTAAATATGGAAATTTTGTTATCAACGAAAATGTAATACAATTTAATAATTCATCTACAAAAATACATTTGCATGTAAATATATTGATAAACAATTTTTAAAAAGCGATAATTAGAATTATATTTTTAATCGATTTATAATTAAAAATCGTATAATAGAGTAGAATGAATATTACAATAAGATTTTTTTCAGTAACTTTACAATTTTCTAGTTTTACTGATTGTCAAAAAATTTCAACAAATTCACAATAGTCCAATTAAATTAATTGCAGTCAGTTTAAAAATAATAAATGTTATATTAGAGCATATTTATAGCAGTGGAAATAGGCAACAAAATTTTATTTTAGGAATGCAAAAATTTCTAATCAATAATTTGTTAAAAAAAATTCAGGATTTTTTTATAATAAGGCCCAAGTTGCAATGTTTAAAAGGCAATTAATCTTTTTTAATTTGTTCAAATTTCTTTCATTTTTTTAAAAACTTTATTTGGTTGTGGAATACCTATGAACAACAACAATGTTATCTCTGATAAAACAATATAAAAGGATTTTATTAACAACCTTCTCCTCCTCCCTTTTGTTTAAAAATATGTTTTGCAGTTGAATAAAATGGTTTTTAGGCTCATTTTGGACTTTACAGAGTACATTTTAGAAAAACCTGTTTTAAATATTTATAAAAATTCAAATAAAAGTTAATAGTGCGAATATGGTTATATGATATGACATAAAATTTATAAAACAGCCTATTTATTTTAATACATGCACAACTTTAACTCTTGAATAGCAAAAGTAAAGACATGAAGAAAAAAACTTTACAAAATGAAATAATAAACAATTATTTTAATTTATCTAAAAAAATTATTTAAATAAAAACAAATGCACTACGAACCATGATCTCCCAGTAACACAATAGTTGTGTGATCGGCATATCCGGTTTCTTCAAGTACCTGTAGCAATTTTCCTAGCTGGTCATCCATGTAAGATAATGAGGCATAATACCCTTGACGAATAAGCAACTGAAAATAAATAGGTTTTAAAACTTATTAAAAGTCATGTTTTTTTTTATCTTTTTCACTTACCAATATTTTAAACTTATTTTGTGTAAGAGAATAGCAACACTGTTTCATGAGAGCGAAATATTGCTGCAAAATTTAATAAATCCTTCATACTACAACAAAACTCGATAAACCCAAAAGAAAAGTTAAGTAACCAAAAACTATACCAAATTTAGGAAAAGTACTTAAGAAATAGGATTGAGCATTTGTGGTAAAATGCCAAATTTTAACTAGTTAGCTTGAACATTAAACTATCAAAAGGTTTTTTTTTTTACTTCCTGTAAAAAATCTAGTAATGATTTTTGCACCTGCACGACTCGTACCTTAATAGAAGCGTATACTAATTACTTATGTTATGATGAATGATTTTAACAAATGATGTATCATATCAACTACATATTATTTTGTAGGTATTAAAGGATATATATTTTAACATGCATCCAATATGGCAGATATAATGTGCTATTTTGTTCAAAATTGTATTTTAAATAATACAACAGTTAGTATCAAGTTTCAAAACATCTGAAATGGACTTTAGATATATATTTTATTTTTAAAAAAATCAAAAGTTTGATCCTTTAAATGCTTTGTTAGGACAATGCATATTTATGCGTACTTTGAACGTTATGAACGTAAGAAAAATAAAGAAGTATTGTTAATGCAATATATTTCAATTTAAATATGTATAAAAAAATATATAGAAATTGTTAAAAAAAATATTATTAAAAAACCTGACTTGCGTAAAACTTAAAAAAAATAAGAATATATAATGTTTTAACTAATATTTCTCTTACAGTTATTATATCAAATATATCAGTCAGGAATACATTTCACAAAAAAATTTAAATAAGCAAATTTTTCTTGAAAATCAGATTTTGGCATATATGCCTAACTATAGCTAAAATAACAATCTTTACCGAAACCGCAATATATTTTATAATATTATTTTCTTTTAGTTTCAAGAGATTTTTTCTTAATAATATATTTTTTACCGCATTCTTAGGATGTATATGATAGGAATACATGATTCGAATAACTATTTTCTTTGTCAGATATGAGTTTAAAAAATAAGAATAAATAATACGTAGTTTTAAAAATTATTTTTACTTATTAACTAAATAAATACTACACATTCTACTACGCCAATTTTCTAAATAATTGTCAACTAATTTATTTGGAAGCTAAATTATGAAAACTCTAGACAGAACAATACAGTTCAATATCACTTAAGTATGTATATTTTTTTTACATTTTTTAAATAATAAAACCACTTTGGTTAACCTTCTCCTTACCATATAAATAAAAAAAAACTATGAAACAATAATCTTTTTTATCTTCTATCAAACAAGAAACATATCTAACTTATATATTCTGATACAATACAAATATACAAGTTTGTCGAAGTATAATGAAAAAATTAAATTTGCAACCATTTCATGTTTCTTATCCCTCTAAGATGGTTACTAAATAAGAAGTATTTATTTGGTATCATAATATAACTTCAAGATCACAACAATAAATTATAAATACCTGAAAGTCTTCTGGCAAAGGTCCATAAGGTTTATCCTCAAAGGTAACGTTTAATTCTTTTACGTCATCTCTTTCTCTAATGTCTGTCCATGGGTTCCATGATATTTTTGGCATTCTTGGTGGTATCGTATGATTTGGAGCCAAGTCCATTGAATTAATTGGATATAAATCTAAATTTACAAATCATACTCTATTACAAATTTTAAAATAAATCTACCTAAAACTTTGGTTCTGATTACATAATAAACATATTATATGAATAACAGTTATAGGCAAACTGTTAAGTATAGTTAGAAATTATGAGGGTTTCTTAAAACATAATGTTATGGTCCACACAATATATAATTAAGTATTAAACATTTTAAAAAATATTCCATGTGACAATTTATTTAATTAACTTTTACATTTAAAAAATAGCAGAACAATTAGAGTTTATTACTAGTAGTTCTGGAAACAGTAGACATTGCGACCACAATTTAAAAAAGCAACAAATGGATATGGATAATATATGGATTTTAATAATTTCATCAAGCAACGTTCATGCCAAGTGTGAAGAAAATTCAAACAATATGTTCGATCATAAATGCTTAAAAAATTTACAGACAGACATACAGACGAAATGCTGAAAGGTCAAGTTAAGAAAGGAACCTCGCTAATGCTCCGTCAATTACCCTTTTAATAAAATTGTCAATATTAGAGTTAGCATAAAGCATGTTTTTCACTCAATTAAAATATCTAAAGAGTTTAGCAAAAAATATATTGATAATTGAATAATTAATGTAGCATTGTATCATTTTAAGAATGATACATAATTACCAATACAAAGTAAAAAGCATTACTACTATACAATATCCTAACTTTTTGAAGGGGGGTAAAAGTGTTTTTACAGCAAAGGCAGAAAGTTTTTTGAAAAAGTTGACATTTTAAAAGTTGTATAACAAATACCAATTAAAAATTTAAATGTTAAGATCGCTACTACTTAAACGTTAAAATCATAACAATTTCCTGTGGTTTTTATAATCAGCAATAAAGGATAGTTTAAAGATAACGTTTTAAACAAAAATGTGCAATCACAAACGTAATTTACTCCTAAATTGTCTATAATTTAAATGTATAAAAACTCAAAAGTAGAAAAATTATTTCACAAAACTGCATTACTGAATTCTGAGTTGCTCTCATACCGCACAATATTTTAAAAATTGCATAGCAAGTAAATAAAATTGTAACAATTATCTATTTATAAATAAAAAACAATAATAACAAAATCACAAGGGAACAAATTTTCCATATCTAAGAAGACTCATAGGGGGTGCTAAAACTAATATTAAATAAAATTTATAATTTATCTTCTCAGCATGAAAAACAATTTATCTTAAATATCATATTATTAGAAAATAAAAGGAAAGGGGCACTAAAATATGCTCCACTGTTAAGTTCCAAGTTTTAAGATTTTACGCGAACCTCAAATATCATATCAGCAGGCTTAATTTCATAGCATAAAAGTCAGAAGTTAAAATAAACATTTCGTTATTTGCGTTTGCTAAAGAAATAATAAACTTACCTAAATATTCTTTAGGAAATTTAAATGGAATGTGAGGTTTGTAATATCCAACTCCAAGGAAGAAAGGAACGTCTTTTCTGGGTCCTTTGGTTTTATTTCTCAAATATTCAATCGCATATTCGGTGTTTTCAATGTCAGGTAAACTGCCACCTGGTTGTGTTTCAACGTCAACAGGACAGATTAAATTCATGTGAAGCTTTCCATCGGGAGATGGGCAAACCTAAAGATTTATTTTTTTAAATAAGTGTTGTAATAAAATAAAAAGACTTAGTGTTATAAGCTTGATACAAAATTATTTTTGAAATAAAAAAAATAACAAGATTCTTTAGACCAATCTTTAAATGTAATAGATTTAACATTACTTAAAAAATCTGATTTATGCTATTTTCTAAAGTCAATAATTGTATAGGAACTTAATATGATTATTAAATTTAAGGGGTATTTACAGTTATGATAAAACTAGCAAAATTACCAATTCTTTGCAATTAGTAGTTGAAATTTTTTTTATCTAAATGTTGTTGTTATACTGTGTAAATTTATATAAAAAAACTTACAAATTATTTTAATACACACATTCAAATTATTATACCTACGTACACATAGGAAATTGGAACATCATGTTTGGGAATCAAAACTATGTGTACTAATTTTTACTATTTTATTGGCAAAGAATATTCAAAAAAGTATTTAAAAAAAAAATTGCATATAGCACCTAAAAACCAAATTTCTAATTTTCTTAAAATAGGTAGTAACAACCAAAGCATTTATTTTGTAATAATCACAAAATTAGGGCATTAAGAAGTTGTTTTACAATTAGTTCATTAAGTTAATATTTGTTCAAGCCTCATCAATATTAAATTTGTAGAAACATTAATAATAATTATACTATTTTTCTAAGAATATTTGTGTAAAAAAACCTAAAATTATGGTTTGGTTTTAAATTAGAAATATGAATAAAATTCAACTTTTTACAATAAAAGAAATGAAATTATCATTCATTTAAAAAATTACTCATATTAACAGATTAATTATTGTTATAAATATTTGCATTATAATAATTAAATATTGTCACATTGGTGCCTTGTAATATTTTTAATATATTTTGTTTAATTAATATGAACTTCTTGCATTCAATTTAATGTTTTAATAATTTTGAGAATTAGTGTCTATATTGGTGATAACAGAAGTATTGATGATGGCAGAGAGATTGACAATGAAAAAGTTAAAATATTCATTTACACAAATTTCATAATTCAATTTGTCTACCCATTTTTAAAAGATTAAAATACAGTGTTCAGTAGGGATGTGAAATGTATGTTCTTTTTAAAGAACAGGTGTTCCCTGTTCCTGTTCTTTTTAAAAGAACTGTTCTTTAACCTGTTCTTTTCAGAAAACTGTTCTTTTTTTTTTAGAATTTTTTGTGTGTAGTATTTTTAAACTTAAAACCATAAAAATTACAATTGCTGATTAATTTTATTTTATATAGTAAATAATTAAAAATAAACAAAGGATCTATAATTTTCAAAATAAGAAAACTATTAATAATTAGTTTAAATTCATATCGACATTTCAGAAAATAATACATTACAAATTTTTTTACAGAAAAATGAAAAATTTTAATGCTGGCTTTCAAAATCAGATGTAATGGTGATAAAAGTTTTAATATAGCAAATTCCTAGTTTCAATAACGCACAATTCTAATAATTTAGAGCAGTAATATATATGAATTATAAAGAAAATTATAAGTTCCTTGAAGGGATCTGTAGGATGCAAGCATTTTTCATATATTTATATGTCATTATAATACATTTTATTCTTAAATCAATAAGCATTGCAAATTTGTAATAATTTGCTTGCTAGTTTGTAGATTGAAAGGAAATGAAGGTCAAATTAAAATAATATTTTAATACCTATTCATTTGTTAAGATTTCAAAAATGAAATCCGAAAGGAAAACTCATTTCAAGAACTTCTGAGTGTCTCCAATGTTCACGATATGATAAAAGTTATAGTAATAAAAAGTTACATTCATCGCTTTCAAGTACGGTAAATAACGTAATACACTAATATTTCTATACACCATTAAAGTACAAATATACAAAACAACAGAAAATAATTATCTGTTTCACCCAAATATCCGAACCATTAATATATACATTTTTTACAAGAACGATTACACTTACATATAGTACATACTGCTATAGATTTAGAGGAATCGGTTACATTAAAATAGTTACATACAGGTGAAGACCTTTCAAGATTATATTGAAATCAGAGTTTAAAAATTAACATGATAATCCTATTTAATTTTAAAATAAATAGTAACTACTTTTGAATGTTCATATCGCATAGTCTACAGATCAGCAAGTAAGGAACAGAGAAAATGCGTCTTATATACAAGTCAGCTGAAAATGAATTGTAACCGACTCTCTAAATCACAACAGATTGCATTCCTTTTCTAACTTCACCCACACCAGTGAGACAAAGAACCAAGACCGAAACTCTCACAAAAAACACCGACAAGAGTGTTATTTACGTAATCGCATCAACACCCCTCATCCCCACCTCCCATTTAGTAATAGAAATCACTCCCTCCCCTTCCCGTTTCTAGTTAATCTTATCCTATATCCCGACATCTTTACTAAGATATCAGTTAAAGTCTTTTGAAGTTCCGTAACGGAAAAAAAAAACACGCATCTTTCTTTGTATCAAATTCTGTAACTATTCGTAGAAATTAACAAAAATATACCGCCAAAAGCCGGAAAATGTCCATCTGAAAATTTATTAAAAAATTTTTTTTTTAAAAAACTAATAAAATTAAAGGATTATATTAAATTATAAAGTTTTGAAACACGACTTACTTATAACTACATGATCAAGAATTTAGTCTAATAGTTTTTAATATATTCTTAATATAAATTTGCAAATCCTTTATTTTAGCTTTTTAATTTAGTGCATGTTAAAAATACAAATTACAACATAAAGATATAAATAGAACATTCCTTCAGGGTAGATAATATATATTTTTTAATTTATATAAATTTATCATTTTTTACTAAATTTTGTTTTTTTGTATACACATTTAACATAAGAAATTCGGATCAAAATCATTTGCATAATTTTTTTAGAACACAATTAACAAACACAACACGAAATATTCAAATTTTTAAATCATTTTAAAACAACTCGAAGAATGTATAATTTTTATACAAAACATCCTACCTGTAATATTGAATCGGCCATTCCAATTTTTTTCCGTTATGTAATATTTATCATCTAAGACTAACAATTAATATAAAGAAATTTCACAACTATTTATTCAAAATTTCCTTAGTAATGAAATTATGTAAAATGTAAAATATCTTTAGATAATTTGACTACCTTCCCTAAAAGTCATAACAAATCACCTCAAAATAAATGACACAAGCAGTTCAGTAGCCAATTATCATATTATAGAGAGCAAAGTACGCATATCTACTAAAAACAGCTTCAAAAACTAATTAGCCCTGGCCCCTAAAAAGAACAGCCCTACTCCGAAAAAGAACACCCGTTCTAAAATAGAACACACGTTTCAAGAAAGAACACCCGTTCCAAAAAAGAACAGGGCTGTTCTTTAGAACAGGGCTGTTCTTTAGAACAGGGCTGTTCTTTAGAACAGGGCTGTTCTTTGGAACAGGGCTGTTCTTTAGAACAGGGCTGCTCTTTAGAACAGGTTGCTCTTAAGAACAGGTTGCTCTTTGGAACACCCTGCTCTTTGGAACACCCTGCTCTTTAGAAGAACAGGGGCGTTCTTTTAGCTGCATTCTGAGCAGAAAGCATATCAGAGTGAAAAATTCTTGCAGCACAGAGCGAAAGCGCTGGGCACGGTGGCTCTTAGGGGTGTGCGACGTGTGACATCGCACAGGGCCCTCTGTTAAAGCGGCCCAGCGACTAGATTTTTTTTTTTATAAAAGTAAATAGTAAGAATGGAAATTAATTTCTATTTTTAAAATTGTATTTGCATTATGGAGTGCTCTGGAGTGGAAAGTCGCAACACAGATGTTTTTATATCTTAAACACTGATATGAATTATTGCTTTACTTTAATTTTTAAAAAGTGAAAGGTATATTCATAAGAGCTGAAATATTTAAATTTTAATTACGTTTTCGTTTCGATTTATAACAAATAATTCAAGGCTTTATTTACTCTAAAAATATCTTTTTTGTCAAAGAAATGTCATTTAATACAATTTAAAATATATTCTGAACAGATAATATTACATTATTTTGTGATAAAAAAATAGCTTTAAATTATAATAAATTTTAGGCCCTCTTATTAATATAAATTATTTTCTTTCATAAAAAGTTCAGAAATATTCTTTGTATTACTTCATACAAATAATTTGTTTTAGAACGTTTTTTAATAATTTGTTTTTAAAAGTGGTTTTACATGACATTAAAAACCACCGCTAATAGAAAATTTCACTATTATAATTAATATTTCTGAAACATAATTTGAACACTGAAATTTATACCGTGATATGTAAATAAAAAATTTCTATATCAATGACATATCCAAAATCTAACTTTTCACGCCAAAATATACATATTATAGTGAAACTAACTATTTTCAGGAATTATTTAAGCTTTTGTTTAATGTTGATTTTCTTAAAGTGTTGTCGCATTAAAATATTCTTTGACGGATTTTATACCCCTTTCATTACATATATTTCATAAACGCAACTATTAAGCAATTCGATCGTTCGATATAAGTATTAAATATTATATTAACTAAGTACTATTAAATTAATCAAATTGCAGATATTGCAATGAAAGTGTTCAATCGATAAGAATCAATGAAACCGCATAATAAACACAAGTTTTATGAAATGTTAAAAGTTTTATAAAACTTAATACATTTTTATTAAAAAATAAGTGCCTTCTTTTAAAACTAAATTATTGCAAAACACCAAAAGCACTGTTTGTCATTTGAAGTGCTTAAAAATATAAATCTTTAGACAAGACATGTTTAGGATTAGAGATACATCAAGTTAAGATAGAATACATCCGAAAAAAAAACAGATCAGAAAAAAGAACAGGGTTTCTTTCAATTGAAGAACAGGCTGTTCCTGTTCTTTTTAAAGAACAGGTGAAAAAGAACAGGGTGTTCTTTTTTTTACATCCCTAGTGTTCAGCCACTACTTCTTAGAATACCATTTATTAATTTAATATCTAAACGATTGATATGCTATATGGAAAGAACAGCATTCACAAAAAATGTAATTAAAAAAGTGAAACGTGTTTAGTCTGTATATGTACAAATGTTTAACCCTTTTATTAATAACGTAGAATAAACTGCTGAAAAGTTTTAATTAATTTTTACTATGTACGAAAATACAACTATGTATTAAAAAACAATTCATAATTCAATTGAAAGCTTAAGCAATCAAAAATGCACATAAAAGAATTTGAAATAAAAATAGCAAACTTACACACACTTTTCTTAATTAAGACACATTTTTGTAGTTGCCAAAGGTTATTATTTCTATTCTCTTTTTATAAATGATTTATTACTAACTTTAACAATTTGATCACATTTGATCTGACAGGTCATAAATTTTATTAAAATTGGTTCGCATAGTTTGATGTTGAATAAGTGTTTATTGCAGAAACATTTGTACTTTTCTTCTTTTGACACCCTTAATACTGATTTTCATCACTTGACTGTTGTATAATTAGGTATTTATTATATTTTGAAAGTTTTTTTTAATGTGGTCTATCAATGATTTATTCCTAACTTTAACAATCAGTCGGGCACATTTGATCTGACAGGTCATAAATTTTATTAAAATTGGTTTGAATAGTTTGATGTTGAATAAGTGTTTATTGCAGAAACATTTGTACTTTTCTTCTTTTGACACCCTTAATACTGATTTTCATCACTTGACTGTTGTATAATTAGGTATTTATTATATTTTGAAAAGTTTTTTTTAATGTGGCCTATCAATGATTTATTCCTAACTTTAACAATCAGACGGGCACATTTGATCTGACAGGTCATAAATTTTATTAAAATTGGTTTGAATAGTTTGATGTTGAATAAGTGTTTATTGCAGAAACATTTGTACTTTTCTTCTTTTGACACCCTTAATACTGATTTTCATCACTTGACTGTTGTATAATTAGGTATTTATTATATTTTGAAAAGTTTTTTTTAATGTGGCCTATCAATGATTTATTCCTAACTTTAACAATCAGTCGGGCACATTTGATCTGACAGGTCATAAATTTTATTAAAATTGGTTTGAATAGTTTGATGTTGAATAAGTGTTTATTGCAGAAACATTTGTACTTTTCTTCTTTTGACACTCTTAATACTGATTTTCATCACTTGACTGTTGTATAATTAGGTATTTATTATATTTTGAAAAGTTTTTTTTAATGTGGCCTATCAATGATTTATTCCTAACTTTAACAATCAGTCGGGCATATTTGATCTGACAGGTCATAAATTTTATTAAAATTGGTTTGAATAGTTTGATGTTGAATAAGTGTTTATTGCAGAAACATTTGTACTTTTCTTCTTTTGACACCCTTAATACTGATTTTCATCACTTGACTGTTGTATAATTAGGTATTTATTATATTTTGAAAAGTTTTTTTTAATGTGGCCTATCAATGATTTATTCCTAACTTTAACAATCAGTCGGGCATATTTGATCTGACAGGTCATAAATTTTATTAAAATTGGTTTGAATAGTTTGATGTTGAATAAGTGTTTATTGCAGAAACATTTGTACTTTTCTTCTTTTGACACCCTTAATACTGATTTTCATCACTTGACTGTTGTATAATTAGGTATTTATTATATTTTGAAAAGTTTTTTTTAATGTGGCCTATCAATGATTTATTCCTAACTTTAACAATCAGTCGGGCATATTTGATCTGACAGGTCATAAATTTTATTAAAATTGGTTTGAATAGTTTGATGTTGAATAAGTGTTTTTATTGCAGAAACTTTTGTACTATTCTTCTGTTGACACCCTTAATTAGGATTTTCATCACTTGGTTTTCGTATAATTAGGTATTTATTATATTTTGAAATTTTTTTTTTAATGTGGCCCATCAAGCACAATGTGCCTATACTCAGCAGACAACACATTGTACCCAGTGAAAGGGTAATTTAAAATGTGATAGACAACACCTAAACATGGAAATATTAATAATATTAAAAGTACCGGCTCCATTTTGTCAGTTTGAGTTGGAGGACGGAATGGGTACTCTGTCCAACTATTAGGATAATCATCTGTCTTGTTTGATACAGTTCCTGCAACGTAAAACATAAAGTCACAAATTAATGTTTCTTGAATTTATTGTAAAAGCGAACTGAAATTTTAAATTTTCATGAATTTTTTTTTATATCATTATAGAACATTTTACAATTAACAAAATTTGTAAGTTAAAACCTGACTGCATTTTACATTATTTAAACCTGATATAAAATATCATACGAAGTTAAAGTAATACATAAATTAAGGCTGTTTACAGGTTTGAGCTTTGAATTAGAGAAAAGCACTTATGTTACATACTTTGTACAATGACAATTTGGCTTGACAGAGGGTGCACAATAGATTTTAACTATTGAAAGTATAACTGTAATCTAGTTATTTAACACTTATATCAAAAATTACAGCTGTGCAGTTTGCTAAGAAAGTCGATTGTTGTATTTTTGGCTGGTTAAGTTAAGGTTGTAATAGAGCTATATAACTTTTTCAGTATGGGGCTTTGTTCAAATTATGTGAAGATTCCCCGGAGGAAAACAGGAGTGTTTGAATTTTTGTTGTTGTCCGACTCAACTACAGTGAGTTAAAAATTTAATACATGTGAAACCGCGGGTAACAGCTAGAGTGTCGTTAAGAGAATAGTGTTTTTACAGAGTTAGCTAATACAAATCCAGTGCATATATAAAATTTCTAATAATATATGCAATGGCTTATCATTTATATGAAGTGGCATAATTTGAACACCTGGGATCGAACACAGGATATGCTAAAAAGTCCGGTGACAGGAGTCCGGTGACATGCCAAACAAATTTATTAATATATAGGATATTTATACTATTGTAAACAAAGATACTTTAAATTGATCTAATTATACAACATTTAGGGAGCACTTAGAAGGTTTGTTAATATTTAACATACAGTATACTTGTGACAAAAAAATACAGTAACAAAAAAATTCAAAATTTATTTAAAAAAAAATTATATACCATGATGGAAAACTTTTCCAACGCTTATTGTTTCGTAGCCATGATCCTTAAAGTGTTGAGGCAATGTGACAAAATTCCCAACCGTGTCTCTCCAATAGCTGCCGGTATCATAGAGGTGCAAACTGTCAGGTCTACGACTAGTTAAAAAGGATGTCCTGCTTGGACCACAAAGGGCTTGCTTAGGAAGAAAAAAATTATTTTTAAAAATCATGCCTTAATTTTATTTGAAATAAATGATAGAAACAAAGAACAGAAACTTAAATGAGATTAAATGTCTAAAGCTGCATGAGTTACAGTGAGAATATCAAGGAAAACCTTCTAAATGTTTCTTAGGGAATAGGGAAACTTTTATTTTATCCATTTGGCAATAATGTTTGCAATACATGCCAATATGATAGAAATCGGTACACTTCTGTTTCAAAGCACAAATTGTTCAGCATAGCATTAAACAAGTCAAATTATAGATTAATTGCTGTCAAATATAATTTTTTTTTTCTATTAATATTTTTAGAGAAAGTTTTACTAACTGTTTAATTATTGTATTTGGTTCATTTTTACTATTAATATGCTGCATGAAATTGATTAACCCTGCATTAATAACACAGTGTGGACGAGTGTTTGTTTCTAATAACAAATACATGTAATTGCGACAATTATTGGTTAAAGAAAAAGTTACAGAGCATTTTCAACAAACAAAAATTCCATGAACTCGGATTATTGAACTGAATGACATATTTTTCAAAGAGATTTTCTGTTTTTATGGATTACAAGGCTGCTTAACAGGCCAAAATAACAAATTTTTAACAAGAAAAAAATCCTTTGAAATCTGTAGAATTTTATAAGTTAATCGTACGAAATGTTAAATACCCATATATTGTACAGAAAATCCCTGCAACTTGGCCTTTGTATAAGAGATATTGTTTTTATAGTGACCATGACACAGAATTTCTCTGACCAGGCCACCACAGGCCTGTCTCGTACACAGTCGAAGATAAGCTAATGATAATATTTAATCATCATTAAGTATGTCTACCGTGTTATAATCTAGTGGCCTGGACATGACGGATCCCAACTCCAAATCAGGATGCTTACATGTTTATATTCTGGTACCCCAGACCCAAGTTCTGTGGACGATAATACTGCAAGCTACAACACTTTCGTATAGAAACACCCACTAGAAAAGTTCCCCAGCCATTCCTGCGCTTTGCAGTATGTTTCGGACAGTATAATACAGGACTTAATCAAAGAGAGTTGTGTGGTAGCCACGACATGGAATTACTCCAACCTGGTTACCACAGGCCTATTTCTTACACAGCAGAAGATAAGCGGGCAATAATATTTAATCGCTATTGTTCTTCAATACGCACCTCCTAACCTACACTGTTATAAATACAAAACCGGGAATTGTTAAATACTGACTTATGTAACTGTTGCTTGTTATGATTAAACGATTTTAACAAAAAAAATTAATTTTATCTGTGTCACATTATACATATTAGAATGAATTTCGACAAACGTTAAGTTAAGTATGTCTACAATGGAATAGTGAATTAAGCTACAGAGACCAATTATGAAAAGTATGATAATATTTTTTTTAAAAATATAACAAATTATTGTCTTACATTAAAATAATATTCCTTTTGATGTTACAATAAAACAATTTACATTAACTATAAGTACCATAAACAACTTTTTGAAGGAGAGAAATAGTCTCAAAGTACTATACCAAACGGCATTGTCTGATGGTTACGGAAATATCTTTCCATAACCAAGTTGGCCAAGAATGCGTCATCTAACATTCACCTTACGTAGTAAGACCCCATACAGTAACTTCTATCAATTTTTTATGAAACAAAAACTACAACTTTCATTCACAAATTCCAAAAATATTTTTCGTAGTACAATTGTTCCATAATTTTATTTAACTATGCAGCTAAATAAGTCTAGAACAATTTAATTCAAGAATAATATTAAACAACTAAACAGAAAAAAATATACAAGTTATCATATTTCAAGAGTAAAAATAAAAAAAAAATACCTGTGCATATGCATTTTTGAAAAGCAGCCCCTTTGAAGCTAATTGATCAATGTTGGGAGTGATGGCTCTTTTATCGCCATAGCAACCAAGAGCTGGTCGCAGGTCATCAACAACAATAAAAAGAACATGTCTCCTGCCTAAGTATTCCCCTGTAATAAAAGAACTTAACATTTAAATGCAAATTTGAGTTGGTTGAATGAAATAACATTGCAAAAGTGGTACACAATGGGCTAATGGTGACGGTTCAGGATCTATTACCAAAGGAAATATCAAAAAAAAAAAATGCTTTGTAATTTTTTAATCATGATCAAGGATAACAAATGAGCTAGTATACATAAGCACAAACATTTTAGACAACGACAGATATCATTTGCACAAGTCCCAAAAAACATGGAAGATATTTTTTTGCGGACGATTTGGGACAAAATTGACAACCTTTCAAGGATATTATGAGTATTATTATATTATTATCATGATAATTATAAAGTATTATGAGTATAATTATGAGTATACTACACACTTGGAGTATACTACACACTATTGGAACTCACAATCCGCCAATATCGTAATGTATTTTTTCCTATATGGCCACTAATAGTGCAGTTGCTTATGTCGTCATTTTGGGGGTCCGTGGGATTTTTAAGGAAGGAATATAGTGTATGGTATGGATGGATAGCTTATGAGATGTATAATCACGTACCACCGGGTGTTTTGTCTGAAAATGTGGCCGATAGCCGCTATGACGTCATAATTCCAAGATGGCCGCCATAGCAAATTTTCATTTATTTTTAATATTAAATTCATTTAATGGCGATTTTAAGATAATTGGTTAATATATACATTATTTCAAATTATATAAAATTAAAAAAAAAAGTTGTTTAAAGAAGGTTATTGGAGATTTTTCGATATCTCTGTTAGTTTTCAAGAAATGATTTAGTGTAACGTGGAAACCAAAAAATAAGTTATAACCAATTTAACAATGATGAAATAATTACTCAGTATACTTAAAAAAAACTTAATATTTCCTGAAAAAATATACGTTCGTACAAAAATGTGGCCGAGAGTCGCTGTGACATCATAACTAAAGGATAGCCGCAAAATTCATAATTCGTATTTTTTCAAATAACCTTTATTTTATGCCGGTTTTAAGCTAATGTTAATATATTTTTTATTTACAATAATATATTAAGTTAAAAATATTATTACAGTTGGTAGTTAATAATATTATTTATATATCTAACAGTTATAGAAAAATAGTTTCATGACTTAAATTTTCAACTAAATATGTAATAATGTATTAGGTATGAATAAATGCACTTCTTATCCTTTAAAAACATTAAAACCTCTAAAAATATAAGACACACTTGTATATTAAATTATCTAGAGCAACGTAACTTGGGGTTACTTGGATCCCCCCCCCCCCCCCTTTAAAATCACACCTTAGTCTGTTGTCATGAAAATAGAGATATGATTCACTATATATCCAACAAATATTAACAGTAACTAGTGTCTGAGGCACTAAACTATGTTCCCGCCAAGGTAATGAGAAATATATATTTCCTAAGAAAATAACAGCAGTGTTAGCTAGATAGAGAATCACTTAACACAGTAAAATTAGTAATTAATGAATAGTGTGCTGACGAACTAAAAATGGTGTTACTTGGACCCAGCTAGGAAGTGAATCTAAGTAATCCTTAAGTGGCATATTTAATTATACATTTTCACATTTCATCGTAAAAATAATTAATCTTACTTTTCACCATAACTGATTGCATGACACCTACCAAAAAGGTTGGGAATGACCTAGAGAAAAGAACGTTTTATACTACAAGTGGTTCCATAGGTGTAAATTTTTCAAAATTTATGGGGAAAACAGAGCTTAGGCCTAAGGACCCAATACAAGTTTACACCTATGACTTGTGCGATATAAGAAAGCTATTTAGTACCACCAAAAGTAACGAAAAGTTGTTTTCCGTTCCTATGTAAAGTAGCTTTTTCATATATTGTTATCAGTAGTAGAATTAGTTAGAAAGATATAAATTGGCGCAAAATATATCATTCAACATTACGTTCTTATATAATTTCGACGTATTTTTAAATTTAATGTAAAATTATATAAACATTCTTAGAACTACGATGTCCCTAAGTGTTTTATTTTCATATCTTAGGTCCTGCTCTTTTTTAAAATCATGGGAAATGTATAGCTTGGGTCCAAGTAACCCAAAGCCGTGGTTACTTGAATAAACATTTCTCTAATTTATTATACATATGAAATTTAAATTTTGGTTTGAAAAAACCTAGAATCTTATAGAAAAACATCACAAAATTAGTAATAATTAAGTTATTACCAGAATTAATACTTTTAAGGCTATTTTTGGTACACAAATGTTCATTTTTTGGGTCCAAGTAAACCTCAGTTACTGTACAATTTAAAAGAGATGCTTATAAAATATTGGGGAAGTAAACTGAGAGACTGTCCAATCCAGTAACGTATGATGGGAAAATACTCTTTAATATGGTATACAAAGGTCATTTTTTGAGGAAATTATTTGAAATGAACAAAATAATTTAAAATGAATGAAAGAGGAATTCAAATGTACCAAACAATTAGGGAAAAATGAATTAAATCACACAGTTTCATCCTTTGGACGCCAATAAAAAATGAAAATTATGTAAATATGTCTAAAATTATCAAAACAATTGTATCATGAACTATAATAGATTTGAAAGCAGAACGTACATTGGTCACAAGTTTACTAATTGATTCAAGAAGTCGAATCGACATTAATTTACAATTAATGAAGATATTTGAAGAGCAACAGCATTCTGACTGTAAGAAAATTACATAAAGTACAGATTTTGCAGATGAAAATATGTCCTCTTCACCAACACCTTTAACACCTAAATCCTTTTCTGTAACTATCCTTGATGAAATGGCTGAATTGCAAGATCTTCACAAACCTTCATATGTGAAAAATTGCTATGACCTTGCAATTGAGATTAACAAGAAATTAAAACTGTACCTGCTAAAGTAAATAACACGCATCTGGTATTCTACACATACCTAGAGAATTCTCTTTAGAATAGTATGAAAAAAAAGAGCTGGAAAAGCTACTACTGGACTTTACCCATATAATAAAAACTGACGATCAGATCCCTCTTTTCTCATTATTCATGTTTGTGACAATTGTTGGATCTCATAAGAGACTTATTCAACTGAACCATATATAAACTGAACATGTTCAACTGAACCATGTATGGTTAAAAAAAAATGGAAGCTTTATTAGGCTTCATGCGCTTTTTGGATGTGTTATTAGTGGATCCTTAAGAAATAAAGGATAGTTATCTTTCTTGAAGCTTTTCAGACTGTTGAAGAGAAAGTTTTCGAGGCATTGTGACGGTTTGGAAGCACACAAAAAATAAATTTAAAACTGAAGATGACCGATGCACAGAACGATTCATATGCAATGTATATTTACCAGGGAAAAAATTCAGATATTGGTCAGCTGCGTTGGTGGATATGTTTACTAAAATATACATGAATAGTAATATAGGTGCCTTGGTCACAAAAATTCTTTGATCCGCCCTGTGAAATTGGTATGCTGTAACTGTGACAAGAGACAATGTGCTGTAAATTGCAGATGCTAAGATCAGTCTATAAGGTGTACAGAATTATTCATGTGAAGCGGAGAAAAAGCGCATTTGAAAATAGCGATTATGGAGACATTCAGCATGAATCAGATTCAGATGACGACCTTTAAAACCTTAATTTATCTCAATTTTTTTTGTACAAACATAGGAAATACTATTTTTTTTAATATACTGAGTAATTATTTCATCATTGTTAAATTGGTTATCACATATTTTCCGGTTTTCACATTACACGAAATCATATTTCGAAAACTAACAAAGAAATCGAAAAATCTTCAATAACCTTTTTTAAAAAACTTTTTTTTAATTTTATATAAATTGAAATAATGTATATATTAGCAAATTACCTTAAAATCGCCATTAAATGAATTTATAATAAAAAATAAATGAAAACTTGCTATGGCGGCCATCTTGGAATTATGACGTCATAGCGGCTATCGGCCACATTTTCAGACAAAACACCCGGTGGTACGTGATTATGCAGCTCATAAGCTATCCATCCATACCACACACTATATTCCTTCCTTAAAAATCCCACGGAATTACACATGCCCCTGCACTATAATATTAGACTATACTTAAGGTTACCATACACATTAAAAAAAACAAAAATTGATCTAAAATTTCAAAATATGTTTTTTTATTGTAGAATACTCCTCAATTTATTATCTTTCTGATTATACCAAGATTGAATAAATATTTAAAAACTTTTTATTTACAAGGGGTTATTCTAGGGCCTCGCTTGCAATAGGAATACGTTTTGTAAACTTTACACTCAATTTATGAAGAATGGTACTTTCAACATATGTCCCTTCAATCCAAACATAATAATTCAAGTTAGCTTAAACTTTTTGAGAAAATTATTTTTTATTCAACTTTATATTAGTTGTAAGATGTTAGGCACTCCCTCATAAAGATTAGTTAAAAAATAATTTTTAATAAAATTTATTTTAAAGTTGAAATTAAAAAAAAAATTAAGGATTGTTGAAGTAAAAAAAATATTTAATAAAAAAACTTTAAATGCTATAAACTTTTTGGAGGTTCATAACCCTAAAAAAGATACTATGAGTAATTTCCAACAAAAATTAATTACAACTTGAGGAATCCTGTTTAAAAAAATATGCTAATTAGCTTGTACTAATTAGAATTTGAGTTTTTTTATAATTATGAATGATCATGATTTTTAAGGTGTTTTTATACATGAAAAAATAGATTTTTAAAATTATAATTTTTAAAAAAAAATTAAAGTGTGTAAAGTACACCTTAATGAAGAGCCTTTGCCCGAACGGTTATACAATGACAGTATTCTATCCTTAAATTCTGACACACTATACTTCATGATAAATATTAACATCCAATTATTTTTTTTACTAGCAAACTCCTTGTAGACCAGTATTAAAACCATTTACCGATACACCAAGAACACTAACGTAACATATTGCGGTAAATGCATTATGTCTCACATAATATGTACGCAGCTTTTCTAGTTGATACATATATACTTCCTTTAAATAAAACATAAACAGCACAGAGACAATAAAATAAATATTTATATACCTTCTTCTTCAACTTTTGACGGAACTATAAGAAGCGATAGACAGACTCCGACAACAGAAATTACAAAGATTCCGATAAGAATTAGAAGAAAGACTTGGCGCCGGTACAAACTGCTTTCAATGGACGACATGCTTATAAAAAGTGACAGCAGATCGCGAATAAATAAGATCGAGAACAAATAAACACGGATCAGGCAATCGAGACAAAGTTTCTGGATGACACATGTTACGGATTTTGAAATAAACAAACAAACGCCCCCATCAGCACAACCAAAACAACTGCAGGCGTGTTAAAAACTAGTAAACTGTTTGAACAGCCATATTTCGGATAATAAAAGAAATATGAGTTTGTAAGTCGTGACGTAATATTTTGCTGTAAAGGATAGTTGATTGGTTGAGCTAAAGAATAGTATTGGATTAGAAGTCTACCCTCAGAACATATCTACCCGGAAGAAAAGACCCAGGACACTGAGCTTAAATAATATAAACACTGGAGTAAAAACTAAGCATGATTTTTTAGACATTGATTGAGTGAAGACATAAAATGTAGTCCTTTCGATTTGTCATAGGATGAAGTGCATACATCCCAATTTAAAAACTACATTTCTGGCTTTCAAATTCACTTTTCAGTGAACTTTCCAAAAGCGTTATTACATTTATTTTGCGATGTTTATTTATTGAGAAGGATTATTTATTGAAATGTTTATTGATACGAGAGGGATCGTCATCGGCGATGATGAGCGCACATAGCTCTAATCACTGGAAGGAAGACTATATGCGTGTGCCACCACTTTATTACACCTTTTTGAGGCAAGATAGAAAAAAATATATTGTCATTTTCGCATTAAGATTAAGTGCCTACATTTTAGTTTTGAAACATCATACTGAATTTCAAAAAGCATTAAATGTAGTCCTTAATTAACATGCAATGTTTTTCCATACTTGCTTTTTCTTACTTACAAGAAAAAATATTATTAATTAATCACAAGTATTCAAGACCGACACAACAAGGCTAACTGTACGAAAACCAAGGTATAATGTTTTCTCTTCCGAATATTATTCATCCACGCCACGGTAAAGTACATTTCCTTCTAATCATTCACCAGTGTATATCAATTTAGCTCAGTTTTCTAAATACCATGCCTTCTGTGATGAGAATATTTCTACCAAATTCCCAGGGGCGGCTTTTCAAGCAACATAAGCAGCCGCTTGGGGCGCCATAGACTATAAACGAGGGCGTCAAATTTTATAGCAAAAATGCATTGTCACCATTAGATATTTTCTATAGGTTTATATATTTAATTAAATTATATTTAATAGAATTAAATTACTTTGAGATTCATTATTTTTGTTTTTTTACCTGCATATTACTTTATAGAGGTTATTGCATGTATTTTATGTTATTACCTGAAATCTGACCCTCTGAGCAGGGATTTCCCCCCAAATTTTGCACCTTAGTAAAACCAATATAAGATGCTTGACAAATTAAAAAAAAAATCAAAATTTGTCTGTTAAGTGATATGTAAAGAAGGGCGACAAAATCGTGTTCGCTTGTGTTACAAACATTTTTTTAAGTCCTCGCGAAAATTCTCGAATTTATAATTTTAACATCCCTAATAATAGTCACCTGATTTCCATTCCATACTGGATCAACATTGCAGGGCCTATAGCCTGTTGTAGGTCGTCAGTATTTGTATTTGTTAATAATATAATAATCTCTCTATTTTTAAAAAAAGTAAGCCCTAGGGAGAATTTTCAATCCTTCCGCTGTTATTCAGATCGTATCTCAAAAAGTAAAAATCCTAAAATTACGAAATTAACATAATTTGCTAAGAAATGTTTGATAAACAAGACGAATATTTTTTGTTTCGATATGATTATTAGTTTAGAAGTTATTTAATATTAAAGTCGTTGTTACTAAAATTTCGCTTACAAGTAATTTTGTCCGTCAAGATTCTGACACACTATTAAAAGGAGAGATCCAATATTTTTAGGGAATGTAGGAAAAGGTTTGAACTGGAAATCCAAGTAAGCATTTTTTAAAATTCGAATTGGTTTTGAATTTATAAATTTTTTAACCTTTTAAACACGCTCCATTTATTGGAAGTTTTTTTATCCTCATTTTCGCAACGTGATTTCTAAACTGCTGAAAAAGTAATTTAAAATGTCATATTTTCTTATTAAAAAAATATACTAATATTCGTTAAAACTTCAAATTTTCGATGTCATAAAGATTATATTTCTATCTTTACAATTAAATTAGATATTGTTAATTAAGCTAGGTATTAAAATTAGCGAAGAAGCAATATTTCTTAGCAAATATCCAGAATATTTTAATTTGCGACTTTTTTTCTCATTGTTCCGCACACATCTCAAAAAGTAAATGTCCTTAAATTATGAAATTGTGTCAGTTTGTTAAGAAATGTTTGAGGAATAAGGTAAATACATATTTTTTTCAATACGATAAGTATTTTAGACGTTATTGTTAAAATCATAATTTCATAAAATTTCAAATACTTTTGAATACCATCTTCCAATTTTCATTAAAAAAATAAATAAAAAATTTAGGACATAGATTAAACTATTGGCTACAAATGATCCAGAGCGTTTTTGTTAATTCGATTTAGTTTTGTAGTTATAAATTTTTAAACAATTTACATAATGTCTAAAATAATCGAAAATTTTGTAAATGTTTTCTTAAGTGAAAAATTAAAACTGCTCTAAGTAGTTTAAAAATATACTTTTTTTCTCATTAAAGAAAGAATTCTCATTAAGAAATAATTGAAATAATTCAATACTTACAGACCGAGCTGTTTTAAAGGTAGCTAAAGAAGTATTGTGATTAGGACACATTATCATTGTCTACAGTGTATGGTAGACATTGGTTTCGAAACAAACCAAAGAGGATTACGTAACAATCCTCCAGGGGTTGGCGGAGCGTCAGCGGAGCAGGGGGCAGAGCCCCCTAGTACTACAAAAAAAACCCCATTCTTTTAAAAAGAGATTAAACAATCTAGTAAGTTAAAAAAATGACTAAGGAAGTTTTCGTGGGCTCTTAAAAGTAGCTGCCTTTAATAAATAAACATACGTCATGCAATGTCATTTTGTCATACAATGACGTAACCCCACAATTAAATATCTAGACGAAAGAAAATCCATGGTTTCCAACCCAAGGTGCCAGTGGCGGATTTAGGGTCATCCAAAGGGGGGGGGGGGCAGTGGCGTAGGAACTTCTTTTTTTCAGGGGGGGCTGAATTTTTTTTTTAATATATATATATTGTTATGCAATATAAAATAGTACGGAGTTGCGAGCTATTAAACAATTAAAAAACAATCAATGCTTTAATTTTTTACAAACAAGTGTTAACTTGTTAAATGTTTTAACTTGTATCTGTTTTTGTTTGGACAGCTTTAGAATATAAAGTAACCAGGAAAAAGTTCATAGTAATTTCAAATGTCCGTATTGTACTCTAAAATATGAATTTTTTCAGATTTGAGGAATTCGTCTCTATTTAACTTTTTTTAACAAAATGTAATTTTTTAAAAGAAGAAATTTCAACTATATAAGCTGTTTAGAAAATAGTGCATGAACCTGATGGTTTTATTATTTCAAAGGGAATACATTATTGTAAATACGATTATAATTTATGAAATGTCCATAAATAATATATTTTCTTTTATTTAAAAACATATTTTTTACATTATTCTTTAAAGCTTTAGCGTTGTAGACATTTATATAAATACTTGAAATTACGTTTATTTTAGATGCTTAAATTGATAAATTTATAAGTAGTTTTCAAACTAAACTTTTATATTTATGCTTTTCTGACATTTAAAAAGGACGTAATATAAAAAAAAATGTATGTGAGCCAGAGTACTGAGTACAAAAAAAATAAAATTAGATATTATTGTGAAAACATATAAATTTTTCATTTTAAATATTACTGAAATGAAATAGACCATAACTAGTATTCTATTGATGCAATAAAATAATTAGCAATTTAGACTTTATGTAAAAAATCATTTTCCTTACACTAATTCTACAATGACATTTCATTTATTATATGTAATTCAAGATTAAAATGAACTTCAACTTGTTTTTAAACCTAAGCATATGCTTAGTGTCATTCACTTAATAGTGTATAACAGAACTAAACATCATTATAATTAGAGTTACTGCCAATTTATAAGCATAATTACAAAACATTTATCATTAGAAAAGATGATATTACTTTTAATTGCTTTTAGAATATAGAAAAAATTACTTAACTGATAAAACAGAGGAATATGCTGACAGATGAAATCTACTACCATTCGTTTGTAAAAAGAAATGCTTCCTAAGATTGCTGTCTTTACACTCAAAAAAGAAACTGTAATGTGGTGGTAAGATCTCACCAGGGATTTTCTTTTGTTGCTGTAGCCCTTCCATGACTTCGACCCCTAGGGGCAAGTTTCAGAAAAGCCTATATAGAAAACTGTCTACACAACCCTACATTGGTCATTCACAATGGGGGGATCATCAATCAGCTAAAATCGACTATAAGCGGTGAGAGCCAGTAAATTACAAACAAATGGGGACGAACTATACAATTCCCAGCTTTGGTCGCCATTCACATGTCTTGAAGATGAGCGTCCGACATGGCTGGTCGAGTAACCAGATGGCGGTACATGGCTGTAGGCATTTTGCAAACGAAGTACAGCTGTTGACGACAAACAGGTAATTTTCAGGTGTTTCTCACAAAAGGTGACATATGACTAATGACATGTACAAGTCGTCTTCGATTGGAAACAGTTGAGAAAGAAACTCATTGTCCTCCTGTACCTTTCAAAGCAAATTCCTTCCACTTTAAAACACGTTTAGAATAAATAAGAGGCGCTTCCTTTCGAATGCCTCTTTGTAGGAATTCTCTCTTTCTACGATTGTTTTTTTCAGTATTTTTTTTAAAAAAATAGTATAATATTAGGGGGGGGCTGAGCCCCTTCAAAATAATTCCTGGGGGGGCTCGAGCACCCCCAGCCCCCCTACTTCCTACGCCTATGGGGGGGCTAATTATTATTATTTTGGTGAGGGAGGGTATATATAAATTTCTATTTTCGACGATTGCCGTTAAACGGTATGTGTAAATTCCGCCTAAAAATTCTTATTTTGATACCTTGGCGAGATAAATGCCTCCAATGTGAAGAAGCAACTTTTTTTTGTTTTATTCTGGTGCAATGTACTTTTTTTTGTATAAGAATAAATTTTGTCTCGACGCCTTCTGATATTAAAAAAGGGAATTTTTTGGCCCACCACGCTGCTCATAAACAACTGGTTCACTCTTGGGGCAGTTGTTTGGGGTATTCCCACCAAGCCAGAGCCAGATTTAGAGTTAGTGGACCCCTAGACTAAATATGTGGTGCGAGCTCTAAACTACTTGGTGGTATGGAATACCCCTCAGTAAATAGAAATGGGGAAGGGAGATCGGAAATTTTTTAACATGCAATAATTGAAAATTTGCAAAATAAATATTTTTTCCAGTTTTAATAAAATTGGGATGCACTATTTTTTTTGTGTGTAAATTTTCAATACTATGTTGAACAATTTCAAGGGATTTCAATGGAATTTATGAAAATTACAATAACATATTGTACTCGTCTCCGTATTATTCTCAAATTACTATAAACAGAATAACGGTGTAGAATAAAAACAACTGATTTCCAAAAATAGTAACACAATGCCATTTTAAATTATCACAAATTAAACGCATATTTTAAAAGAATATAAAAGTGTTATGTTATATTTGCTTTGTACAAATCCATTAAGAAAAATAGAATTTTTCTGTGTCATAAAAATTTTGTAGAATATTATTTTCATTAGGATTTAGTTTGATTTATTAGTTATTTAGAAATTCGTTTGGTACTTATAATTTTTTTTGTCTAAGTGATTTATTTTCAAACAAGTCGTTGTCAAAATTTTGAAGTGTTGAGACACCCATTTTTTCAGTAATCTATATTATTATTGGTGAGTTGTGCTGGCCCCTAGGCTGTAGCCTATGCCTAAATCCGGATCTGCACCGAGCATTTAATTTTGTCATCTCAACTCCCTTTTGGGTAGTCGTTTTGGGATTCTCGTATCATAACAAATTTTTTAAATGAATGTAACCTAAATTTAACAACAAAAAAAAACTTGCTCTAATTTCGCAACAAAAAAAAATCACATATAATTTTATATACAAGGTTAAACAATGTATTTTACTAACAAATATATAAATATAACAAATATATATAACGAGAATAACAAATATGGAAAAAATTTTGACTAACGTTTACATATAAATCGAATTTTGTGTTTTAAAATATAAAATTAAATGTTACAAAAATTATTGTTTAAGTCTAATTTGCTCTTATTTTAATCTTAAGAGGCCGTTTATTTATTACGACTCACATTCTTGAAGAAGGGGGTCCATCATGCGTAACTGTGGTGTGAAATGAGGGAAAAGGGTCTCGGTTATTGCGTGACGTAGCAAAAGTTCATAAAACATTCTTTTCACAAACTTTGAGATAAAAAACTTTTTATAGAAATCACTATATCTTTCTAATGGGTTAAAATACACGGAATGAAAGTTTTATTTACTATTTTTTAACCACATAAATTTAAAATGAAGTATCATAGGGAGTAGGGGGATTATGACATAATAAAAGAATGATCCCTAACAGTGCAATCAATTATTTTTATTTGAATTTTAATATAATAGAGGTTTTAATTTCGGAAATATATATTCAATAATTTGTTCCAGATTTTTTTTTGTAGAGCCCATATGATTTTTTCTTTAATTAAAATTGGCTTCGGCTCCATTTAAAATTATATGCAGCAGTCTTCGCCACTGATGAGTAATATGCTTCAATCCATGAATTAGTATGGTTGTGGATTGTGGAAGTCATATAAATATACATATTCATGGTTTAATTGACAGAGCAAGAAACAAACAATATCTCACCAAATTTCTCGAAGAATATTAAATTTCGTAGTTTAAGAAAATTTAAGTACAATGATGATATGTGAAATATCACCATTGTACTTAAAGTTTGATAAATGATGTTAGAACTGAAATAGTTAGTTAGATTGGTCAAAATAATAAATTACTTTAAACTTTGCAAAAGGAAGACTTTACCCTTTTAATAAGAATACAAACTAGCAGTTAATAGTACTTGCTTCAAGCCACACAAACTCAGACAAATGCTTGACATACGAATAGAAAAAATTCAAAACGGTTTTGTCACTTGAAACGAATCTTGGGAAAACGCAAATTAATTTTTATAATTCGCATAGACAGATTTTAATTTTGCAAGTTAATTTCAATGTGACAAAACGTATTTTGGACGAATAAAATACCTTAGTTAGATAGAAAATTCGATGGCGAAATCATTGACGTAAAATATAATTTTGTGATTTTTTTTGAACAAAATACGTTTTGATTGTTTGCTTTTCATATATGGTACAATGTTTCTTATGACCATGTCAAATTAAAGTTTAAAAATATCATCATTAAGCATGTTCAGTTCTTTGAATTTTTTTTTGAATTTACATAAAATTTATGTTTTTAAAAAAATACGGTTCAAAAAGGTATTTGGTTCGGTTTTCCTAATTTAAGCTGAGCAACTATCATATAAAAGGTTAAGAATTGATTGTCAAGGATAATGTGATTCCGGTATCACTACTTCATTAAAATACTTGAATGAAACCCAATAGTATTTACAATTGCAGTCTCGCTTTTTGCATCGCTTAAAATATATAAAATTACACGAATAAAAACACAAAAGAAAGAAAAATTACCTGACTATCTAACTCAGCTATTCATGAAGCAATAGCATAGATTTCGCCTTTTCCGATGTTTTCGCTCATCAAAACTAACCATGGCGACAAAAATTTTTATTTCCCTCTTTCACTCTGATCCCCTGACCCCTCATTTCTACAAAAAATCTCCCGCCTCCCTTAAAACTTTTAACGAATGACCGTACTCGGATGATACAACAAAGGGTTTCACTTTTGCTGATGGTCATTTGAAGGTCATCTTGATAAGGCGTAAAGACGCGTAACCCCCCTTCACCCCCAAAGAGAGGGTCATAAAACGACCTTCCCCGACTCAAACAAAGCGAAAGCTCATAGCTAATTTTGAAGAACAATTTTTAAAGAAAAAACATTATTTCTTGAGAATTTTTTTTAGTCATAAGCTAAGGAGGGGGCTATACCCCCTTTTAGCCCCTATATAAATCCGCCACTGCTCTAGGCAATGAATGTGTTTCTGGTCGGTTGCAGTGTCCAAGATTATCTTGATCTTGATAGTGCGATAAGACGCGCGTAGCCTCCCCCCCCCCCCCCACTTCCCACTCCAAAAGAGAACCATAAAACTTGCTCTTTTCCTCAACTCCCTGAAAACTCCTTAGGAAAACTTTGTCTGAACTATATGAGGGGCTATGGCCCTCTTAATTCATAACCATTATCTTTCAAAAAAAACATTTTTAAGAAAAAAAAAATTCTTGATTTTTTAAAAAAAAATTTGGCCACAGCCCAAGGGGGGGGGGGGCTATAGCCCTATTTAGCCCCTATGTAAATCCGCCACTGCAAGGTGCAAGAGAGGGTTCTTCTAAGGCGGTGTGAAGAAGAGTTATAAACAGAAGTAATGTTAAAAAGGTGCCCAAAAGAATGGGAAGATAATTGAATTGTAATAACTCGGTTTCCATTTAAGCAATCGACATTAAATAATGTGGAAAACCATCTTCTGAACAACTATTTTGAGTTTGTCAGGTCGCTTTGATAATATGGCTTGAACAGAAGCTGAGATTAGCAATATTAAATGACACTAAGTTTTGAAAAAGTATGGTTACTTAAATTTGAGTACGTCATCGCTCATGTACGATTCAATCGTATTCAAATAACAGGAGTAGGTTCAGGTACTCATTTTTAAGTATCTTATTTTTTACAGTGCATATTTCATGTATTCAAAAAGTTTTTGAAAAGAAAAAATGTAAAGGGAATCCTTCATTTTGTAGCTTTAACAGTAGTGGCGCTAGGAATTGCCCGACGGGGGGGCTAGTCTTCCCCGACAGGGGGGCTAATATCCCCGACGTAAAATACACGTATAAAATTTTCCTAAATAACATGTCAAGGATAAATATTGCGTAACTAAATGATTATAACTAAATGCTTGTAATATTTAATGGGTTATTACTAAAGAATTGCAGAGTTTCAAATATTCTGGACTGCAATCAACAAGTATCATTTTTATGTTGGAATAATTACTATTTAACTCGTTTACAGTTTTCGCAAACCTAAAGTATAGTGGGGAAAAGATAAGTAAAAAAAAAAATGTACAAATCATACCGCTCTGTCATTTAATTTAGTGGGTTTTTTTTTATTTAAAAACAATGATAAAACATTTATATTTATAAAAGGCAACGGAAATGAGCGATGAGTTATTTCTTATGAAATTCTTTTCATAACATTGAGCTGTAGGTCAATCATGGTTGAAGATGAAAAAGTTTTTTAAAAAATTTTAAGCATTCGTTTATTTCTTCCACGACCTTTTCCAAACAATATATTTACGACTGAGATAACAAATTTAAAAGTCCACAAAAAAATAGGAAGTGTGACATATTTTTTAAAGAAATATTTTAATTTTTCGAAGACATTTTGGATTTGTACTATTTTTGAAAAAATTATATTAAAAAGATTTTTTTTAATACTTAACTTTCTGTGTATCTTAAAATCAATCCAATCTGTTATCCGTAACATTTCACTTTCACCATGATATCGTTTTTTTTTTTAAAAAACTTTGAAGCAATTTCGTTCAATTTTAGAAGTAATCTAAATTTTCTATAAATTTTAATGTCGTATGAAACAGTGAACATATAAAATTAAATGTTTGTTACATAAGAAAAAATGTCGTTTTTAATTTTTTAGTCAGCCTGAAAAATTAAAGCTGAATTGACAATGGCATCGCCTGTGTCTAATACATAAAAATCTCATATTTTGACTTTTGTTTAACCTAATAATAATTTATTAAATATATATTTGTTAAAAATTCAAATTTCTTTAATCAATTCAATCTTATATTTTCATTTTACTTACACTAACATGTTTAAATTACCTAGTAGGACTAATTAAAAATTTAATGGATTTAACGACTGTCCATTCAATGGAAAACTATTTCTGACTACCTAATTGAACCATGATTGTCCTTTAAAATATGATCTGATTTCTTCTGAACTGATTTTTTTAGAACAAATATTTCTCAATATCTTAATTTAAACGATCCCACATGAAAAACTTATTCCATATTGATATTTTATTATTAAATTACAAATAAATTTAAATTTCACAAAATGTACAGTAATAAAAATAAAGGTATTTTTTAAACTTCATATAAAAAATGTATTGTTAGAAAAAAGTACCATACTAAATAAATTAAATAGGCAATATAAAAATTGCAATAGTTCTTCGAAATCCAGAAAACATAAAAATCAATAACAAAATAAATAAAATATTATTAAATTGTCATGTACAAATAATTTTAAAAAAAATCACAATAATTTTTAAGACATCTCACCTTATACGAATTGCATCAAAGTTTGACGGTACTGTAGTTCCCAAATCCACTATATGATAATAGATCCTCGCAGATCGGATACTCACTAATCTCAATGCATTGCCTACTTTACTGCATTTTTACTCTTTTAAAAATTAAATAACAGCAAACTTTATCAAGTTTTTTAAACCTTTCATAAAGAACGGAACTCAGACTGTTCTACTGCTTCGTACAATACAAGTGATCGGTTCGTTTACTGGACCTCCTTTTTCTTAGAAACCTTAAATACTAGTGTACCAACACCAGTCAGCAGTCCTCTCTGTGTCCTATCCTATGCAGATGCGTGACCCCCAAATTCAAAGAGAGCTTGCCAGTGAAAAGCCAGCTAAAAGAACAAAAAAACTATAAAATGGAAAAGGGTGTTCTTGAATGAAAATATTTTGCCTTTAGTTCTTTTCCTTTGAAGATGAAGATAACAAGTGACAGATGACATTTTTACCACCTTAATTGCCCTTTAGCGGCATTGCTCCCAATACCTCGGTGGCCGCCTCGGTTCAGCTTTAGGGGGCATACTCAGTTTAGTATGCCCCCTAAGGCTGAATTGGATCCGAGTCGAGAGGGGCGTCTTGCCGTCTCTTTGTCAAGAAACACAAGGGGGTCGAGAAACATAGAAGAGGGACCAATGTTCTCACTCGATGAAACTGATTTTATCTTTTGGAGGCATCTGTCTGGTCTGGGAAATAAAGCGACTCTCAGACTGCCGTGGACGGCTAAATTTTTCTTCTATGGTCAAGTGACAATGGTTGCCTCGACAAAAAGTAAAATAAATTTTACGTTTGGAACTAGACTGCGCAAAATCCGATATATTTGTCCACATTCGTTAAAATGAAACTACATGAACATAAAACATGGTAAACTGAGACAGCAATTAAATGACTATTGGTTTTTTTCTGTATTATTGAAGTAATCAATGTTGGATGAAATGTTTTTTTTTTTTTTGCGTCATGTCAAATTTGTTTCGTAAAGACAATGTACAAAAAATAGTTCAAAACGGAGTTTTTTTCCTAATTTTTGACTTGCAGTTGTATAATAAAAAATCTATTTATTTTTTGTTTTTATAATAGGTACAATTTAAGGTAAGGCAGGTCCATTCTACACGAACAAGTAAAACGCGCGTGAGCTTCTCGGTGATTCGAGAACCCATACCGTATGAATTCTCGAATCACCGAAAAGCTCACGCGCGTTTTACTCGGTGACATAAAATGTAGAATTGTGTAAAATGGACCTTAGGCTTTTTTTTTATGACCAGTAAAATTGATGAATCAATACACGATTATTGAAATAATTTTACAGACGGTAATACCGGAGATACGTATTTTGCTCAGTATCCATGATCAATTGTACAAACGAGAGACGGTATTTTATAAGAGTAAAAATCTTTTTCTTTACATGTAATGTTTTTAAAATCGTATCTGTGTAAAGGGTGCATGCAGGGCGTGGGCGAAGTGAACTTTAACAAAAACATGAACATAACGAAAACTTACGTAACGAAATCATAAGCCTTGAAAAGCGTTGGCGTAATTGCATTATCATCTAACTCATACTCGTCTGAGAGCATGCAGAGTTTTTATCGGAACCCAAAAAGTGCTTGAGTTGAGTTTGACGTTACATGCCTTAAACACCGCGGTCGTTTTGAGAGAGACACTTCCTACCTAATTTTTTATTACTATTTTATTTTGTTTGTTTGTTTGTTGAAATTACTGTATAAAAAGGTTAATTAAAGTTCCTAAACGTAAAAATATCGACAGGATCAAAATTACTATGAGATGTCAAGCCCGACAAACCAATCTTGAAATAAAACGCCACAACCCCCCAAAAGTTCTTAAATTTACTGACTATTACTTTTCAATTAACTGCGTTAAACACCATTACGTTACATCCAGCCCTCCCAACAAACTCATACACGGAGAATATAGTATCTTGGTCGGGAAAAGGGCGAATTTGACAACCATCCGTTTACTAAATCGTTACACACATGCTGAGGATTGAACTCGCGCCCATCGGATGCTTGTCAAAGTCGGGATTTCAATGAACTGTAACATTGTTGGAATTCTGCCTGTCGAGATGACACAGATCCATTTTATTAAAAAAAAATTATTTAATGTTTCACAAAAACTTGTTTTTAACAATTAAATTAACACTTCTTTCCCCGACGAACTTCATAATTCTGCCCGACAGGGGGGCTTGGCTTGCCCGACGGGGGGGCTACAGCCCCCCCAGCGGCGCCACCTCTGAGCTTTAAAGGGGTGTTACTTGATATAAAAAAGGCAACCAGTTTAAATATCAAATTGATTATTTAAAGTACGACAGACACGTTTTCAGATATTTGAAATGTTGACGTTTTAAGTTAAAAAACTAGGGTTAATAAACATATTTATAAGATAAATTCAATACCCAAATTATAATTAGTAGATACATTTCCACATAATATGAAAAACGAAGTTACTAAGGAATTTTCAAACATGCAACAATGACCATTAAATGTATTTACATTTCACAATTTTTATTGAAGGCTCTTAAAGATTTAAGAGATAGCGCAGCTTTAAGACCAATAAACGAGTGGAATTTAGGATTATATTTACTTTTTTTGTTATCTATAATTGATCTAACTATTTCTTGAAGGTTTTTTTTCGCGTAGTCACACTCACCATTTTTTTTAACCAATATAGTTGATAAATGCAACTCATAATATTTTGTTGAAAGTAATACAAAAACTACATGGAGTACGATAGGGGTAGCTTTTTACAGAGGGACTTAGTCAAGGCTCAACTTTTGTTGAAACCTGCATATTTTCAACAATTTGGAATGCATGTATATAACTGTTAGTGTACTTAAAAACCCATATTATCACAAATTTAGCAAAGTTTTTTACTGACTTTATTTAGTGGGAACGAGGGAGAGGGGGGTGATATTTTAAGTATGGAAGAGGCAAACCAGCGGTGTACACAATACACAAGAAATGACTTCGAAATTTGATTGAGCTTATTTATTACGATAAAAAGTCTTGGGTGGCCTGTGGTAAGGAAAAAACATTGCTTCCTATCCACTTCTTCCGCAATAAGAGTAAAATTGAAGTTGAAATCTCAGCCAGCAATAGGAGTAAAATTGGAGGACTGGAGAACACAAACAGACTAAGTCCAATATTTTCCGTTATGAGTTATCGATACCTATGCATACATCTTGACGAGTAATATCGTAATACCAATAGATTTTGTTGCAACCAAACGCGAATACAATAATACACGCGATAATGCAAACAGACCACTATTTCGATGTCCAGGAAACTCAAAACTTTGGGCACATCATCTGAAAAACAAACATTGTGTCATTGGTATATTTGTATTCTCGGCCTTCCAACTGATATTGAAATCTCAGTCCGCAACAAGAGGATGTTGAAGTCTCAGCCAGCGAAAAAAGAGTAAAATGGATGTTTGGAATCTCAGCTACAGTGCTCCGTACGGAGGCGGGGCCTCCTCCTTTCGCACGGTCTCCTCGTACGAAGGGGGCGGGTCATCCTCTGTCGGGGGCAGGATCGCTGGCCTCGGGGGGCAGGGGGAGGTCCTGCGCTGTCGGTGGTAGTGGACGGCGGCTGGCTGCTGGTGCTGGACCAGCTGGCTGAAGAGGTGGCGGCTGCGCTCCCGCATCCCGAGGGTGACGTAGATGAAGCAGGGGACGAAGAAGAGGACGACGGTGACGAAGAGGAGACGCGTCGCCAGAACTATGTCCTTCTTCCATCTCTGATACCTGAAACGAGAAGAGAGAGATGGATCATTAATCCCCTGACTGTAACATGGTGTTCGGAATTTTTTTAACATCTTTTATACATCAAATTAAATATATGCACGTTGATTCGAACCAGATAGGGTGTCAATCAGAGAGTTGCAATATTAAATAGAGAGCGCCTTCAATACCAGACTCTCGTAAGGCCGCGGTGTCAACATTGAAAAGAAAAAACCACATCACGTGGTTGTAGCGCTGCCACATTTGGCGTTCAGACATCTGCAGGAGTTTCAAATTTGGCGGACTTTCTTCTTTTTGGTGATAAGGAGTTCTGTCCGTATTCAACTTTTTAACATATATGTACGTATTTACTTATTTTCAAACAATATGCGCTAAATATTTCCTCTTCATTAACGAAACGAAAATATTTTATTTGTGTTCAATACTCAAAGAAGCGAAACTCTTTATATTTCTCAGGTTTTATTGTTCATATTTTCTTATTGAAGTATACAAAATAACAATCGAAAAAACTTCGCTTATAGTAAATTTTTTACATAAAAACGTAATGCAATTATTTTAAAACTACAAAGTAAGAAAAGTCCCCTTAATATATCTGTTAAACTTAATTAAATTGTGATAATCGTTAAAAAAAAAACGATATTTAAATACAAAATTAAACACAAAACCATATTACAATACTTCGATCTCGTTTAGTTCTTAAAGTCGCCAAGGCCTGCCAAGTAATATTGGCGCATGAATGAATTGGTATTTCCACATATCACGTGGTTTCAATGATGGACACACGGAAATCAGCATTTTTATTCCTCTATTTATATCACTACTCTATGGTGTCAATGCTTTAAAAATAAATCATTGATAAATAAATTGATTAAGAATTCTGTTAATAAAAATCTCACTATACTCGGGGACAACCTATAAGTTGAACCTGAAGCGGAAGCTATGACATGCATAAATATTCAATTGCTTTAGGCTCAACTTTGGTTGTCCCCGAGAATAGTGGAGCCTTTTTCATGGTCACTTCAACTTTTCTTCCTTATTCTGGTCTTTTCCCTAAGGATTATTTTTCAATTGCCCATTCTTATCTATTCAAAGTCATTCTTAGACCCTATACGCTTCTTAGATAATGGGAGTTTACAACTGTTTGTCTTAAACTAGCTTTTTCTAGATTTCTACCTATAAAAGCTAGCTTTCTGCTAAAGTGGATATTCCCAATTGCGATTCCTTCTTATCCAATGTTATTATCTGCTGAGCATGGGTGTTAAGACTTTTGTTACTGAATTATTTTATTTTCCTAAGAAAGCACTTAGTTTAAATTAATAATATATGTATTCTGGGAAAAAAAATTAATTTAGTTTTATTTAAATGATAAATTTGAAGTAGGTAAAAAAGGAAGTAAACCTATTTGTAAAAAATATTGAATTCTTATAATAAAGCTAATGTGATAAGCTTGTTTATAAACATGTAATATCTGTTTTTTTAAAAACAAATAGGTATAACTTAAGAAAATTCAGTTATAGAAGTAGATATATACAGGGTGGCAACAACATTCTGAAAAAAAAGTTCCCTGATTTCCGTGATGGTGTCACCAAAATGTCCCTGATTTTACAATTACATTAAGAAATGTCGCAATACATGCTTTGTATAGAAACAAAGTATCAACGCTACAATGATCCTATAAATATATTGCATTATTAATGAAAAATTATATGTAAAACTTATTGACCGTTAAAAGAATAATTTATGGATACAACACAAATTACGCAATTGCGACTGGAATAATAGTAGTAATTAAACATATTCTCTAGAAGCAGATAATGCTAAAAAAAAAGCAAGTTTTTTCAAATTATTTCTTTTGTAGATAATTTTCAATGCTTTATATTTCCTATTACAATCTTCAATAAATCACATTAATTAGCCCTCACATGTTGCCAGGGGTGCCCACAGGGGGGGATCATGGCGCAAGGTGCGCCATCAAAATTTTTGGGGGGGATTTTTTTACATAGCTTTTTTATTATTATTTTGTTTTAGGGGGGAAATATTTTGGGGAAAAAATATTTAATAAGTTTAATACATTATATAATGTGCCTTCAATCACTGGAATTTCCAGCGAATTCGAGAAACGCCTCTTCGACACATAAGCTGGATGACATTGTAAAAAAAAATACGTACATGTTTACTCATCTTTGTCCGGTTTAAACATTCAGAATACACTTCAATGCTGAGATTGAAATTAAAAAACGCTGTGAGGCAATAAATTTTCCATTAGCAAGAATGTATAAATAATAATAAATATGAAGAGTGCTACAAACTCTGAACCTGGAATCTCATTTCATATCCTTATATCATAAATTACGATTACATTACAAAACATCTAAGCAATTGCTGCAACAAATTTAACTTTTCCGCTTGTGATGAGGCATATGTTTTTAAAAAAAAACTGCAATGAAGCAGACTGTCTCCTCATCTCAATAACACGTATAACATAAATTACGATTTTTATATACAACTCCACTAGAAACTAATTACTCCCATTCCATACGTTTGTTTACTAGTAAGTGTAGACGATTTTACTGTATTTGGGTTTCGTCTTGGCCGGTCGAAACAGTTTTAATAACTTCAATGATGTTACAGCAAAAGAACACCTGCGTTTCGTTGGCCCCGCCCAGACACGCACTATTTTTCTTACTAGTACCAAATTTTAGTGCAAAAAAGGTGCGTCCAGAATCCGCAATCCAAAAAAATAGTGCGTCAATATTTTAGACTGTATTCACATTCCTTTCTGGGCGGGGCCAACGAAACGCTGGCCCCGCCCAGACGCGCACTATTTTTTTTATTGGTATCAAATTTTAGTGCAAAAAAGGTGCGTTCAGAATCCGCAATCCAGAAAAATAGTGCGTCATTATTTTGGCCGGTATTCACAGTTTGCCCGATATTCACAGTTTATTAAGGTGCGGGGCTAGCGTTTTGTTGGCCCCGCCCAGACCCGCAATATTTTGGTTATTGGTATCAAATTTTAGTGCAAAAAAGGTGCGTTCAGAATCCGCAATCCAAAAAAATAGTGCGTCAATATTTTGGCCTGTATTCACAGTTCTTCCTGGGAAAAGCCGAGGCAACGCTGGCCCACACAGACGCGCACTATTTTTGTTATTGGTATGAAATTTTAGTGCAAAACAGGTGCTTTCAGATTCCGCAATTAAAAAAAATAGTGCGTTAATATTTTGGCCTGTATTCACAGTTCTTCCTGGGAAAAGCCGAGGCAACGCTGGACCACACAGACGCGCACTATTTTTGTTATTGGTATGAAATGTTAGTGCAAAAAAGGTGCTTTCAGAATCCGCAAACAAGAAAAATAGTGCGTTATTAGTTTGGTTTGTATTCACAGTCCTTCCTGAGAAAAGCCGAGGCAACGCTGGACCACACAGACGCGCACTATTTTTGTTATTAGTATGAAATTTTAGTGCAAAAAAGGTGCGTTCAGAATCCGCAATCCAAAAAAATAGTGCGTCATTAATTTGGCCGGTATTCACAGTTTGCCCGATATTCACATTTTATTAAGGTGTGGGGCTAGCGTTTCGTAGGCCCCGCCCAGACGCGCACTATTTTGGTTATTGGTATCAAATTTTAGTGCAAAAATAGTGCGTTCAGTATCCGCAATCCAGAAAAATAGTGCGTCATTATTTTGGTTTGTATTCACAGTCCTTCCTGGAAAAAGCCGAGGCAACGCTGGCTCACACAGACGCGCACTATTTTTGTTATTGGTATCAAATTTTAGTGTAGAAGAGGTGCGTTCAGAATCCGCAATTAAAAAAAATAGTGCGTTAATATTTTGGCCTGTATTCACAGTTCTTCCTGGGAAAAGACGAGGCAACGCTGGCCCACACAGACGCGCACTATTTTTGTTATTGGTATCAAATTTTAGTGCAAAAGAGGTGCGTTCAGAATCCGCAATCCAAAAAAATAGTGCGGTAATATTTTGGTTTGTATTCACAGTCCTTCCTGGGAAAAGCCGAGGCAACGCTGGCCCACACAGACGCGCACTGTTTTTGTTATTGGTATCAAATTTTAGTGCAAAAAAGGTGCTTTCAGAATCCACAATTAAAAAAAATAGTGCGTTAATATTTTGATCTGTATTCAGTTAAGCCTGGTTTCTTATATTTTACTCATGAAATTTTTTTATCTTACAAACGGTTTGAGATAAAAAAAAATACAAAACAAATACTGGCAGAATCAGTTCTTTTCAAGGTATAAAATTATTTTTATTTATGTGACGTTTATGGAAGTTTGACGTGCGTGGTTGCACTTGCCCCGTGTTTTCGGGGCTATTGCAACCAACGGACATTATTAAAAAAGAAAATGAATTGTAGAATATCACTAGTTTGTCATTTGGATGATCTAAATAAACTAATTGTAATTTTTTATAGATATTCTTCAAATAGGGCGTTCTGAGTTTTGTTTCTATATTTTTTATACTTATCCAACAGTAACACATTTTGAAAATAAAAAAACTCGGTTGCACTAACCCCACTCCATCCTATTAGTTGAAAATCAACATTTATGTATCTACGAAAATAAGTATTTTAATAAAAATATGACGTTGTATTATTATATACTTACGTCCAAAAATAAATAAAAACCAAGTAATTAAAAGAAATAAGTTTTTCGAATATCTCAAAAACAAATTGATAACTGTGTTAATTATTTAAAAAAAAAATTGCGATAGGTTTTTAAATTACGCCAGGAAAATAATTCTGAGAAATATTTGTACTTTCGTTTTTATCAAAGTTAAATTTTTATGCTACTGAGCATATTGTTGAAATAAATTTGATTGTGCATAAAAGTGATAATCATTGAATCATTGTCAATAATAAACTGTTATTTCTGGTTATGTCCTTATTTCAAAAACTATATACGATAGTGGATCATATAATGCACAGAATATAAAGTAATTGAATTTATTATTATTTGCATGGTCACAGAAAATCTTTCCCATAGTTTTCCAAAACGATTTAGCAGAAGTTTATGTGGCCCCCAACCTGAGCATAGATACTTGATATTGAAGACAGTAGATATTTAAAACACGTGACATATAGGTAAATAAATATATACATTTATTTTCTTCATGCTCCCCTTTCTTCTCTATCAAAGTCGAATATGGGTGGTATGAGGTGGGGGTGGTCCTGATTACCACCCACCCACACGGGGACGTAAGGCATCACTCTTCTCTTCGAATTCGGGAGGGGAAGGGGAGAAAGGGGGGAATCGGCATTTCCATGAAACCGTTTCACGCCTCCAGGTCGGAAAATAAACAAATGGTTGGGGGGGGGGGGGGGGTACTAAGGCATTCGGAATTTCTTATCCATTCACACTTCAAAACAACCGAAAATCATTTATTTTAAACAAGTAATTTCCTATTGCCAATAAATGTTTCAAGCTCACGGTGTTTTTTTTTTGGTACTAATGATAAACCAAAAAATCAAAGACCACCGCATAGCAGGGTACACTTATATATAAAGCTCGAAAACTGTTTTTGCGTCAGATTACAAGCAATCCGGAGATTGAGTTCATGTATTTTCCTTAGGCAGTAAACATGTAGCTGGAGTTAGCGTTCAAAACATATGCTAATAATTTTTTTGTGATATGCATATTCATTTGTATATTTAATGCAAGAAACATCTATTTAAATTTTTGTGATATATATGTTTTTGATAATATAAATGTTGTACTTACATTTCTTGTAGAAATAGTTAACACAGTTATCAATTTGTTTTTGAGATATTCGAATGGCTTTTTTCTTTTAATTACTTCGTTTTTATTTATTTTGGGACGTAAGTAAATAATAAAACAACGTCATATCAAGAGACCCGGTCGGGTTCGCAACGCTAATCCAAAAAAGAAGAAATAACACCAGCTCGCCAAAGCAGCCAACACGAAACGAACGCCTGACCGGTAGAGCTTATATATACTCTGCACGACTCCTAATGTTAAGCCGCGTCCGTAAAATATATTCCAGAACCCAAACTACATTTCGTAAAAAAATAATACCAGTATTGGTGGAACCGTATCAGTGCAACTTTTAATTTAATACAAGAATATTTTTTTTAATTAAAAATCAACGGAGATGCGGAGTTTTTTAATTTGCGTTAAGTTAGTCAATTTGTCTGTTTTTCAAATTATGAAGCCAAAATTTGTTAAAAAAAACTAGACACTACATTTTTCAACCGATTCTTCTGATTAATAGCTTATATGATAGCTGTATGGCCTCACTAAGATCTTATGTTAGTTTTAGTTTAATATAATTTAGTTATATATGGTTAATTAGGTAAAAATGTAATTGGATTATTAGATAGAAAATCTCGCCAAGCGAAAGATCAATGCCAAAAAAAAGATTTTCCACTGTCACCAGTCGCCATGTAGAAAAACACTACAACATGACAACTTTTCCAAAGAAAAATGTTCAAGCAATTCAGGGCTATTTTTACTATTGTCTTTTCAAGTAATTCAGTGCGAGTTATTTTTTTATTATCTTTCATATTATTGATTTATGTATTTTTCGAAGATGGTATGGTATGTTAATTATATTTGCCTGCCCGAGTAATAGACAACGTTTTGATGTGTTGGGATTTGAAATTTCGACAGTTCTCCTGATAATATACAAGGCCTCCGTAGCCGAGCGGTTAAAGGCGTCAGCTGGGAATCCGAAGATTCCTGGTTCGATCCTAGGATGGACTTGACAAAGAAAAGTAAAAAAAAAGTAGTGATCTTGTAATCGAAGGGTTGCCATCTTCGCTGCAAAATACTAGAAAAGTCGTCCAGGACATCCGCAAAAATTAACGGCGTGTATACGGAACTGGCGCACGATAAATCTGATCGGGGTCCAATGTCCTGACGCCTATTGCGGTTGCGGCGGGTGCCAGCTGAGGTGTTGTCCTCGTCATCTGACCATGGTTCAAAAATACGAGACATCGTTCCCGGGTCTTTCCTTCGAGATAGGCCCCGAACCGTCGCCAATAGCCCACTCTGCAGCTCTAGTGCGACGTTAATTAAACAAACCAAACCAAACCTAGAATTTTGTCGCCAAGTTGACAACTCTCCGATCTCAAGATCACTACTTTTACTTTTTTTGTCAAGTTCATCGCATGGATTCGAACTAGCAATCCTCTGATTACTAGCTAAACGCCTCTATTCACTGCAGGCCTAGTTAAAAAAAAAAGGAGATTATAATGTATAACTTCTTAATTAATTCAAATATTGGTGAGTGGAGTGCAGCCTAGGAGTTGTCCTGGCCATAATGCCGATAAGTTATGTAGATATAATGCGATTTTTTTTAATTAACTACCCAAATATGAAGTTCTTCCACTGTCCGGTCGCTAAAGTATATTATGTTTTGGAACGGCTTGATATAAAAGTAAAAATTATCGGTAAATAATACGCTATACAAAATAAAAAATATACCTTCTGAAAGATAAAAAATCCCTTTATTCGATGCAAAAAAAATCATATCACTTGGACAAATTAATGATGATAGAAGTATTTCAAATAATTAACATTATTGAATATTTTCCCCGTTCTTTCTTCGCTTCCCAGGAGAAAGAAAACCATAAAAAACATGACAACCATTACTTGCTTAGTAAAAGTGAGTGACGTCACAAAATCTGCACGGTGAAAGACGGGAGAGGATTGCCTTCTGCTTTCTTTCTTAGAGCATTAATACCTACTCTAAGCTCGCATTATATTATCACACTTTGAGCGCTAATATAGGCATCTCGTAACTGGCAAAAAACGTGTTAATTTAATCCTAATTTTTAATACAGCTCGTGTGGTTAATTATTCCTTGAACTATCATCTATAGGATTAAATTATAATATGACATAGAAAATCAGTAGTAATTATTAAAAAGTTTAAATAGTTATTGGTCTGACATTCTACAAAAGGTGGGTTTTAAAAAAAGACTGATATCCCCACCAAAACAACTTTGGAAAAGTAAAAAAAGCTAAGCTCCACCAACCTTTAAATTTTTTTTTCGAAACTGTGGCTAAAGAAGTTGTGATATAAAAAACAACCAAGCTAATAGCACTAGGGGTTCAACCCTACACACCCCCTAGCTAGCCTTCTCCCAGAAAAAAGCTGCGCTATCTTTTCTTAGCACGATTAAAAATATTAATCGGGCCACAGTTTCAAATATTTTTTTTAGGGGGGGGGAGACCTTTTTTGTACTAAAATTTGTTACCAATAACAAAAATAGTGCGTGCCTGTGTGGGCCAGCGTTGCCTCGGCTTTTCCCAGGAAGGACTGTGAATACAAACCAAAATATTGACGCACTATTTTTTTGGATTGTGGATTCTGAACGCACCTTTTTTTGCACTAAAATTTCATACCAATAAAAAAAATAGTGCGCGTCTGTGCGGGCCAGCGTTGCCTCGGCTTTTCCCAGGCATACCTGTAAATACAGACCAAAATATTGACGCACTATTTTTATGGATTGCGGATTCTGAAAGCACCTTTTTTGCACTAAAATTTGATGCCAATAACAAAAATAGTGCGCGTCTGTGTGGGCCAGCGTTGCCTCGGCTTTTCCCAGGAAGGACTGTGAATACAAACCAAAATATTGACGCACTATTTTTTTGGATTGCGGATTCTGAACGCACCTTTTCTGCACTAAAATTTTATACCAATAACCAAAATAGTGCGAGTCTGGGCGGGGCCAACGAAACGCTAGCCCTGCACCTTAATAAACTGTGAATATCGGGCAAACTGTGAATACCGGCCAAAATATTGACGCACTATTTTTCTGGATTGCGGATTCTGAACGCACCTTTTTTGCACTAAAATTTGATACCAATAACCAAAATAGTGCGCGTCTGGGCGGGGCCAACGAAACGCTAGCCCTGCACCTTAATAAACTGTGAATATCGGGCAAACTGTGAATACCGGCCAAAATAATGACGCACTATTTTTCTGGATTGCGGATTCTGAACGCACCTCTTCTACACTAAAATTTGATACCAATAACAAAAATAGTGCGCGTCTGTGTGAGCCAGCGTTGCCTCGGCTTTTTCCAGGAAGGACTGTGAATACAAACCAAAATAATGACGCACTATTTTTTTGGATTGCGGATTCTGAACGCACCTCTTTTGCACTAAAATTTGATACCAATAACAAAAATAGTGCGCGTCTGTGTGGGCCAGCGTTGCCTCGTCTTTTCCCAGGAAGAACTGTGAATACAGGCCAAAATATTAACGCATTATTTTTTTTAATTGCGGATTCTGAACGCACCTCTTCTACACTAAAATTTGATACCAATAACAAAAATAGTGCGCGTCTGTGTGAGCCAGCGTTGCCTCGGCTTTTTCCAGGAAGGACTGTGAATACAAACCAAAATAATGACGCACTATTTTTCTGGATTGCGGATTCTGAACGCACTATTTTTGCACTAAAATTTGATACCAATAACCAAAATAGTGCGCGTCTGGGCGGGGCCTACGAAACGCTAGCCCCGCACCTTAATAAAATGTGAATATCGGGCAAACTGTGAATACCGGCCAAATTAATGACGCACTATTTTTTTGGATTGCGGATTCTGAACGCACCTTTTTTGCACTAAAATTTCATACTAATAACAAAAATAGTGCGCGTCTGTGTGGTCCAGCGTTGCCTCGGCTTTTCCCAGGAAGGACTGTGAATACAAACCAAACTAATAACGCACTATTTTTCTTGTTTGCGGATTCTGAAAGCACCTTTTTTGCACTAACATTTCATGCCAATAACAAAAATAGTGCGCGTCTGTGTGGTCCAGCGTTGCCTCGGCTTTTCCCAGGAAGAACTGTGAATACAGGCCAAAATATTAACGCACTATTTTTTTTAATTGCGGAATCTGAAAGCACCTGTTTTGCACTAAAATTTCATACCAATAACAAAAATAGTGCGCGTCTGTGTGGGCCAGCGTTGCCTCGGCTTTTCCCAGGAAGAACTGTGAATACAGGCCAAAATATTGACGCACTATTTTTTTGGATTGCGGATTCTGAACGCACCTTTTTTGCACTAAAATTTGATACCAATAACCAAAATATTGCGCGTCTGGGCGGGGCCAACGAAACGCTAGCCCCGCACCTTAATAAACTGTGAATATCGGGCAAACTGTGAATACCGGCCAAAATAATGACGCACTATTTTTCTGGATTGCGGATTCTGAACGCACCTTTTTTGCACTAAAATTTGATACCAATAAAAAAAATAGTGCGCGTCTGGGCGGGGCCAGCGTTTCGTTGGCCCCGCCCAGAAAGGAATGTGAATACAGTCTAAAATATTGACGCACTATTTTTTTGGATTGCGGATTCTGGACGCACCTTTTTTGCACTAAAATTTGGTACTAGTAAGAAAAATAGTGCGTGTCTGGGCGGGGCCAACGAAACGCAGGTCAAAAGAACAGATAATATATTTCAGTCAACAAGAATGCTTAGTTTTTCTGAACTTACTGTTGAAATGTGGAGCAAAGTTACAATTATTTAAATTGTAAAAAAGAAAAAAACCTTAATGAAAAGTATTTTCTGAGTTTGAGAAACTGTAGTGGTAAGTGGATAAATATTTTACGGCATTTTTAAATTTAAGTTTAATTTTATAAGGTTTCTTAAAATTCAATAAAATGAAGTATTTGCATTTAATCGTCATATTTAAAATATCCAAATATAAGAATGGGGGAGCTAAATTGTCTTCCAGTGTTCAAAAAGGGACACAACTCGTTCAACCTCAAGACAGGTTTGTAGTTAGACAATATTTCCGGGAAGAGCAAAGATATTTTCAGGGATGGGAAAAGAAAGAAAATAGTTTTGTTATTTATTTTCGTAGCCCCTTATAAAACTGTTTATAAAATTATATGCAGTTAATCAGCTCAAAAACTTCCTTTTTAGTACATTATAACTCTCCGCTTTTTGACATTGAAAGTTTTACAAAATAGTAAAGGTTTTGTAAATTACTTTTTAAAGTGTAATAATGCTTAGATATTGAATAATAAGCTTTAAAATAAAAACTAATATTAGGAGGCACCCCAAAATTACCTCATATGGTTGATAAACTTTATATATGATTTACAACTTTATGAAATAAATTTTTTAAATTCCTCTAATTTAAAAATATACATTATTTATTGTGTAATTTAATTTTGTTTTTAACAAAATAAAATTTAAAAATAAATTTTAATTTATTTAAAATTATATTTAGAAAATAGCAAATACGAAGCAAAACTGAAAAAGAGTTCGTATTATTGGTTAAATCTAAACATTACAGTAAAAATATCTACATACTTTAAGAATTGAATTCTCATAAAACATTTTAAATGGTTAAAATTGCTGAGAATTTTTTCCCTTCCTCCATTTTTGCAGTAATGAAACATTATATATAACGGAGATATAGCCGAATTTTTTTTTATTCAATTAAATGTATCCTATGAAATAAATTTACAAAAAAAATATTTTAATTTCTCCAAAAGCGCGAGTGCCATTTCAATATAGTCCGTGGTCCTATTTTTTTGTTAGTCACTATAAAAGTTTACAAGATAATTTCATGCAAAATATAATTAAAGTACTTTAATTAATATTATAAAATACTGGCCAAAATCAGGCATACAGGTGGGGGGGGGGGTGTTCAAACCCCTCCCATTGTAATTCAAATAAAAAAATTAAAACCGAATTACTGTAAAAATCGTAAAAATAGATATATTGGGGGGGGGGGGGGGAGGGGGGGGGGAAGGGGGGGGGGGGTAAAAGAATACCTTTACTTTTAAAAAATCTTTGATAAAATTTTCTAATGCCACAAAGAATTCTAGAGTTTAAATGCAAAATATAAATTGACATCATCACGAAAATATTTTTCCTGAAATAAAACAATTACACAACGTTACTATAAAAGTTTTTAAATAGTTAATTTCCACAGTTAGCACCAAATAGAAGCATTAAAAACTGTAATTTAAATGAAAAGATTCTTGTTTTAAATTTGTTTTCAACACGTTGTGACCTTTTGATCTCAAATACATTTCTAACAAAATTTTACAAAAACAAGGACCGTCACTTTATGCTATAATTCATCAACTCCTATGTCAACTTATGTCATTACAGCTGATTGTATTGATTGGTCGCCAACAGACGGAAGATAAACAAGCTGTTTGGTCTGACGCCGCCCCTCCCCCCACGTCTCATATGTTTTGTTTATATCATGATTTTATACGCAGGAGCTCCTATTTCCTATTAAACAAAGCTAAATCTATGTAGTGTGCTATTCATCACGTGTCGAAATGGACACCTTATCATGATATTTCTATCCCGATTTCCCATGCAAATGATTTAAAGACGTTTCACGTTAAAAACCGATTTTCTAATTTTTTTAAAGAAATTGTTTCCTTGTCAACGCGGGGCCCCACATAAAGCAGCGGCACCTGTGGCACACCCTTAATGGTGACCCTGCTTATATAAATGCATTTGTTGAAAACGGATATGCAACCAGGCGATTATTGTAGTTTCTAAAAGTTGCTGGTCTGGTACATGTTGAATAATAATAAAAAAAAGAAAAATTAGAGATTGAAATGGAGAGTGAATTTACATAATGTAAATAAGATATGGGGGGACACAATACAAGTTTACGCGAAGGGGGCGGGGGGGGGGGGGGGGTCCGGTCCTCCCCCCCTTTGGCTACCTCCTTGGGGAGGGAAGGGTAGAGAAAAAATTTTGGGGGGGATTTGCGCCATTGGGATTGGGGGGGATGGGCACCCCTGCATGTTGCTTACAATTCGAGATCCAATACACTTTCCTTTTGCTGCTCTAGCAGGTTCACGTTTTTACAAAAATAAAACTGAAAATGCGCATAACCATACTTTAAAAAAAAATTCCTTTTCAGAACTAAATCGAAATATTGACAACTAAATTACCCAGAATAGAGGACATAATACACGATAATTGCTGTTTTAATGATCCAAAATTGAAAATTTCCCTGATTTTTGGTGAAATTTTGAAAATTTCCCTGACTTTTCCAGAATAAAAAATTTCATGATAATTCTCTGATATCCAGGTTATGTTACTACCCTGTATATACATCTTGAATACCCGAGTAATTTTTTATTTCATAAATGCTCAAAATATATAAAAACCTGTGTATTTAAAAAATATGACTTAGTCTGTAAAATATAATACGCTACTAAATGAATATACATTGCATAAATACATCATTGTGATAAAAAAAAATAATAGATTTTTATACACCTTGGTAGAGAAAAAAGTAATCCCAAAATTATCCATCGACTGCATGAGAAGTGATACACGACATGTAACGAATGCGAAACAAGTAATTTGGGATGGGTATTTACATGGTAGAGGTGAGTAAATGCCCATTTTTATTTACCCTACCCGACCCACATGTGCAGAGTTTAAAAATAATAAGAAAAATCTGAAAAAAAATAATTTAAATAAAAATATCCAATTTAAATCAAATAAATCCGATTAATTAAAAAAAAATCATGATTTTTTTTACACACTGATGCGAACCCAGGGATATTGTTAAGGACTCGTCCTTTAAGGTATATCAAAGTAGTTGATCTGGAACATTAAAATGGTCCAGCGAGTTGGAGGGATTAAAGCAGCTATAATAACTTGTGATATATTTGTTATTTACAACTAAAGGAATTATTTTCTAACACTTAAGGATTGACATTTTTATGATTATAATTTTTGTTGTAACTGGAATCCTGATTACAATTTTATTATTTTTTGGGTCGATCTTCCGTCAAATTTTTGGTATGAATAATTTTTAAATAGTTTGTTTGTCTGTATATGCAACTCTTTTATCAATTTACAAGTGATAGCAGAAAATACAAGTTCTTCTAATGATAAAATAAAAATGATTGAGAACTTTTAGGATTGAATCATTTTGAAAAATACTTATACAAATACAAATACAAATACAAATATTGACGACCAACAACAGGCTCAAGGCCCAACAAGGTTGGTCCATCTAGTACCTCTTAACTATCCCCCAATGCATATCTAACTTCTTCTTAAAATCCGTTACTCCTTTACAATTAACAATATTCCCTGGCAAGTTGTTCCATTTGTCTATTACCCTATTATAGAAATAGTGTTTTCTCCCTTCCCGATTAAAATGGGATTTGATCCACACATCCACAATGAAAAACCTCAGACTAGAATAGACTCAGTGTCGAAAATATTACGACCATACCATATCGCATGCACTGAAATGTACGGCGAGTAGTACGTTTAGAGATCCTTTCAAAAGATTCTTGATCAAAATCTATTATAATTTTCGGTTGTCGCTTATAAACCTGGACACTCTTTCCACTGAAGCGTTCAATAGCAGCTGACGACAACACCAGAGGCATGCTGAGACCCAGTTTTTTGGCTAAGACTCCCGTCTTTAAATATTTTCACTTGGTGACTTTTGAATATTTCACACATGCAGCAGTTTTGCAGATGCCCACTCCGTGACTCAAAGCACCCACCATCATTCCATGTTCAAAGTTCGTAAAATCACATTTTTTACCCATACCGGTTTGAACAAAATGTTTCTGCTAACTTTGTAATAAGGCACCTTTCTGGTTTTTTTATACCTCTCTCGTCTTTTGGCATAAACAGTGTGGTGTTATAGCCCATTTACTTAAAAACATCAGATGGTTATAACATATTAGCTACTCAGTGTAGATATTTTTTTTTTTTAAATTCCCTGTTTTAAAAACACAAATTAAATCATACACAACCATTAAGTTAATCAATCAATAAAAAATAAAAAGTAAGTTTTGAAACTTAAATTCTATTGAATATCAAGAAAAACTGTATTCAGAGTTTCTAAGCTATCACAAGGTAGTGAACACATTCCTGCTTTGAACCTTACAGAGGTGCAAGGGAGGGTAAACAAATTTCACAGAGTGACTTTCCTCATTTTTCAAGTTTCGATGTAATAACATAAAGCCGAAATTGACCAAAATACTTATTTTAAAATATACTAAGGTACAAGGAGCTTTATTAACTACCCTTTAGCATGGTAGACGGTTAATGTACGAAAGGGTCATTCCATGTCAAATCAACACACCCATTTAACCTCACCATCTCGGATTTTGATCAAATTTGGCACATGGGTAGCCCCTATACAGACTAAGAAAAATACCAAATTTTATTCAAATATATCAACCCGTTTGGAAAATACGGCTGTGCAAAGTTTAAAAAAAAACACCAAAAATCGCAAGACTTGCATATGTTTAACTTGCCATAGCAGCTTTCCTAATTATGCTAGAAAGGTGGGTGAGGTGTCATTTTTCAACATTTTTTTATGGCCTTTCTTATGATATGCAACACCATAGTGGTTTGAAAAGGAAAAATATTAAAATTTTTAAATAAAAATTTAAATTTTAAATTTCGAAAAAAGCGTATTTTTAAAAAAAATCAAATTTTTTTTTAGAAAATAGTTTATACTAATGTTAAATGATATGCAAAGTTTCAGAGTGGGCAGATAAAGGGTTCATAGTTAAAATAATTGAAAACCAAAGCAGTTTTTCATCAAAATTCTGACCATATGATAAAGGAATAGCAACAGAAAGCATAATACATGAATTTTTTTTTTTTTAATTTGAAATAAGGAAAATAAATCAAACATACTTTATATTGTATTGTTCAATTGTAGTTGATTAATGGTTCATTTGTTTCCAAGGTGTCATTTTCAGATAACACATTCCATTGTACAGGATTTACTATACATAATATGTCAGAGGCATCCAAAACACATTTGGCTTCCGTGGATATGAAAGTGATTGGAATGGTCCAGCTGGATGAAGAAATGTTACTTTTAGTTCATCAAGTTCTTCATTTATCTCAAGAACATAAGCTAGCCACCAGTTCTTGTGTTATATAGTACAACAGTGATATAACTATTAACGTCTATTAATTTAAGTTTCTATGGTGATCTTACAATTACTTGTGGATGATTGTGTAGCTTCAGAAAATGTTTTCACAATTAATTTTGATGTGTTTAAGTCAATAGGTATAAAGTCATGATATCGTTAAGTCCCTTGGATGGTAATTGCTTGGTTGAAACGATCGTTTAAGAATGTTTCTGCCTGTATTTAATCCTCCTGTGTTGCAAAAGTGAAGTTAATAGCAGAAATATTTTCTACTGCTCATTCATAAAGCTGGAGAGTGCATAAGATTAGTTTTCGTTGGGTCGCTGCAATCTAGTTCCAGCTGCTGATTTCTTAAACACCAACTCCATCACAAGCCCTTTTTCCATGTGATGTTGCTGAAAAATGCCATTTGCCCTCAATATTGAAGTCTTGCTTGTGAAAACACAAGTTGGTGAAATTTTTCTTATTTTTATATTGTGAAACATGCCCATAAGAAAAGTGAAAGATCTCATGGTGAATTTTTTCAAACTTTGCATTCAAAAAGGAAATAAGTTTTCTTTGAAAGGTGTAAACTACAACTGTGTTGAGTTCTAGGCAATCAGAAATTGCAATATAATATATCACAAAAGGGTGAATTGTGGCTTGTCCACTATCCCAGTAGTAACACTGGGACTCATCTTGAACAACAATACTATAGTTTTCTGAAAAGTTGAGAGTAACTGCAAATTTAGATTCTTTTAAATTTTCCTTTATGAGGTTCATGAAAGATGTCTGTTGTTTAATCTATAAAATCTTAATCTATAAATCTTCTGATGATTTCTGAAGAGTCCCTAAATTACAACAGTCCGCGGAAATCCACTGCCGAAATGTGATTTTTTGTATTATGTTTTCTTCAAATGACGTTTCAAGGATGGTCCATATTGCAGTATCACCTGGACAAGATGTGCTATTACCCATAGTGCAATCTATTATTGACAGATTCCATATTATTTTTGATAGGTAATGTTTGTAGGTTTTTAATGCACCATTTGTCAGTACTTCCATTTTCAATCATCAGTTTTACATTTAGATGTAGTGTACATACATACACACAGTGTGTATACCACTTGATCTTGCTAAAATACAATGCTAGAGTCTTATATTTGGAAAAGCCAATTTTAAAATCCGAATTTGGAAATTTGTCTTTGAATAATAAGTATGCTGCTTTCAGGTTGCACAAAATAAGTTTTTGAAAATTTTATATTGTTTCCTTTGGTTCAATAACTGTTAAGCTATCTTTAGAGCCTGGCATCGCTCTACTAATTTTGTCATTTTTGTAAAACAAATGAACAGCTTCAACTACTTTTTACGAGAGGCTTTTCCCCAGTTTTGGGTTGGGACTTTCTGAAATTTCTCTTCCTCTAAGTTACCATGTAGTTTGTAGCTTTAAACTTGCACAGGATTTTTATTATTCCCTAGTTTTCTTGTAGGCAGGATAAAGTCATTCATGAAGTAAAAGTCACATTTATTCACTGACATAATCATAAGAAAGACCATATTATGTAAGATCACCATAGAAACTTAAATTAATAGAAGTCAATAGCTATTTCACTGTTGTACTATATAACAAGAACTGGTGGCTAGCTTATGTTCTTGAGAGAACTGAAGAACTAAAAGTAACATTTCTTCATCCAGCTGGACCATTCCAATCACTTTCATATCCACGGAAGCCAAATGTGTTTTGGATGCCTCTGACATATTATGTATAGTAAATCCTGTACAATGGAATGTGTTATCTGAAAATGACACGTTGGAAACTAATGAACCATTAATCAACTACAATTGAACAATACAATATCAAGTATGTTTGATTTATTTTCCTTATTTCAAATTTTTTTTAAAAAAAATTCATGTATTATGCTTTTTGTTGCTATTTCTTTATCATATGGTCAGAATTTTAATGAAAAACTGCTTTGGTTTTCAATTATTTTAACTATGAACCCTTTATCTGCCCACTCTGAAACTTTGCAAATCATTTAACATTAGTATAAACTATTTTCTAAAAAAATTTGAAATTTTTTAAAAATACGCTTTTTTCGAAATTTAAAATTTAATTTTTTAAATTTTTTTTTTAATATTTTTCCTTTTCAAACCATTATTGTGTTGCATATCATAAGAAAGGCCATAAAAAATGCTGAAAAATGACACCTCACCCACCTTTCTAGCATAATTAGGAAAGCTGCTATGGCAAGTTAAACATATGCAAGTCTTGCGATTTTTGGTGTTTTTTTTAAACTTTGCACAGCCATATTTTCCAAACGGGTTGATATATTTGAATAAAATTTGGTATTTTTCTTAGTCTATATGGGGGCTACCCATGTGCCAAATTTGATCAAAATCCGAGATGGTGAGGTCAAATTTTTATTAAAAGTGTGTTGATTTGACATGGAATGACCCGAAATGCAAATGCATATGTTCAATTTCTACAAGTAAATAGTATTTTTATGCTATTTTGCATTACTTTATATACTGAAGAAAAGATTTATTTTAATTTAAATAAATAGTGAAAACAGATTTTAGAATATTAATTACAAAATAAAAAAAAAAGTCTGTAAAAATTATAGTCCTATCATTATCAAAACTCGTATAGGAGATTAAAATTTTATTTTTTTAAAGCGAACAGAATCATCAAATTTCGGCATATCAGGAGATTGTGTTAACCAATTGTGTAATTTATACACATATGCATTATAATAATAGTGGTCTTTAGTATGAATATTTGACACTGAATTGTTAAAAAGCCCTCTACGTATAAAAGCAAACGCCATTACTCTTTCATCTCAAATTTCCCTAGTTCCCAAGTAGTGCAGAAGATAAAAATTTATTAGTATTATACCTTTTACCCTAAGTAGAAAACTGAGCTATTGGTGTTTGACTTGCAAGTTTTTTTGGGGTGGGAAAACTGTTAATGTTCTAAATTGTAAACTCAGAATGATCTTTTTTACTATTTTGTAAGGAATTTAAAATTCCATGGGAAAAATATTTGTATTGTAATAAGAAGTTTGTATTGTTACTACTGAGGTGTGGTAGAGGGCATTTATACAATCCATTTTGAACTGTTCCTTTATTTTGCATAGTCTAGGAAAAATTAAATTTAGCAAAAAGACTAAATTTATTAGATTTATTTAGTTACATTAAAAGGATAAAAAACATTTTAGATTTAAATATTCCTTTTATCCTACTTCTAGTTATATATTTTTTGTCTACATATTTTGTTATAGCCTTTGTTTGAGGCATGCCCAGGTTGTTGATAAACACGCCCCTTCCCTATAAGCAATAATTTACGAAAACTTATCTCAACAGACGTAATGTAATAAAGCTATTCCTTCAGATTAATATACCATAGATTTGAACTTGGCCATCAAAAACAACTTTAAAAGAAGTAAGCTATGCAAGTTTTTTTGACTAAACATTGCTTTCTAAAATTTATAATTTGTTAAAAGGGTCTTTAGTCCACACACACTTGAACTAATAATTGAACAATTAATAGTAATACATATTTTTCATATAACACTAAATTGACATTAACAATCTACTCGATATTATCATTAAGACTTTTCAATTGCTACAATTAAAAGTTTTTTAAAAGCTTACTTATAATTCCCTTCCTGGGACTACAGCCCTTTCAAACAAAACTAGACTCAGCAAAATTTAAGTATGGGGCAAACAAAAAAAAAAGCATATAAAGCAAACAAAATTCTCTAAAAAAGACGTAGCAATGTTTAAAAATATACACATGCGCCGGAACTGAAAGTATACCATAAGCAACTTTTGAATTGGGTTACTAACTAGATTTTAACACCTATACTTAAGTTTAACTGAAATTTTATTAATGCTTAACACAAATACCAATTGGGGTTGCTAGATGTGATGATTTCCAAAGATGTGAAGTTTGCATCAGCGATGCAGTGGCAAAACCCATACAGACATGTGCAGTGCTGGTCCAAAGTCAAGGCCAGCTGCGAACACTGGGCAAAACTTGCACACTGCAGTGTCGAAGTCTCGAAGCACTTGTGCCTGCGTCCAAACAGCACCGTCTCAAACAGCTGGTGGCCTGCTGCACACTGGCACCAGCGTTTCTTGCACACACTGTTCGGGTCATTGTGCTTGCAGTCCTCATTGCTTCGGCACCTGTCAACTAGCCGCGTTGGCTTGTGCCACAGAAGACAGAGGCTTGTCCCCTGGGCTCTTAATAGTTGGAAGCCCTCTGGACAGCCACACACACGGTTAATGCAAGGTAGGTTATCACCGCAGGTAAAGTTGCAGGGGCGGCCAAGATGCCCAGAGCCTACCTGAAAGCAGCCATCTGGGAGGTACCCCTGGGGGCAGACGCACGACTCCTGCATGCAGACGCTGCCGAGGACATCCGCCGAGCACTCGGCGTGGTTTGTGCATCTCCGTCCGGAGTAACTCCGCTTGGTGAGGCGGAGAGTTGGGGTGTAAGAGGAATTGTCACTCGCGCGAAATTCATGAGCACTGGATAAGTCAGTGCACAAAAATACCATGATAGTGGAAAAGACTAGAAGTAAATTCATGAGACAGTATGCTTTGCAAGCATTTTTAAGAGGCATACCGATCACACTGTTCTGCCTCGATTGGATATATATTTCTTGCATTATAAACACGGCTATTCGAGCAATAATTCATTATTTGAAATGAGGATGAAATTCATTTTTCATCTTGAAGGTTTTTTCCACCCTCAACTAAAACGAATCAATAAAAAAATTAGACAATTTGCAGCATAACTACAGTAAGGATATCCAAACAAAACATCTTCCGTTTGTTTGGTATTGGTTAATAAGCGGCTCATACTATTAGCTGTGCTCTAAGTATATAAACTATATATACGTGACGTCATCTAAGGCGTAATCAAACGCAGATTTAAAGAATTTTGTAAATATTCGTACATAAAAGAAATTATCGTCACAATTTTGCGAGTGCATTTCATATTCACCACGGCTCAGGTTTCTAACATTGAGCTAAAAAAATACTGGGGAGGAGATTAAACTTGCGGTTTTTTGTAATATTGTTTCAAAAGGACAAGGTGATTGAAAAACTGTTTCGGAAAGATCTGTACTCTAAAATAGCTGACAGGAGGCAATTTATATTTGCAAATATGTTATTTATATTTAATAATGCTAATGCAACGAATAACATTAGAACGCCAATAATCATAATAAAAAAATAGCCACGGTAAAGTATATTTTCCCTCAATTTTAGAGTAATCACTACAGTGATTATTTGAGAGTGGTTTCCACAGCAAAACTATCCACGAGGAATCAGCCTACTAAAATAAATGGCTTGGTTTTGTTAATTAACGTCGCACTAGAGCTGCACAGTGGGCTATTGGCGACGGTTCGGGGTCAATCTCGAAGGAAAGACCCGGGAACACATACACATTTACACATGCACCTCGTTATTTTAGAACCATGGTCAGATGACGAGGAAATACCTGAACTGGCACCCAACGCCTTCAATAGACGTCGGGACTTTGGACCCCGATCAGATTTATCGTGCACCAGTCCCGTATACACGCCAGTATAATTTGTTGGATATTCTGGACGACTTTCTAGTATTTTTGTAGTGAAGCTGACAACCCTCCAATCGCAAGATCACTACTTTTTTACTTTTCTATGTCAAGTCCATTTCCCGGATTCGAACCACCAATCCTCTGATTAGTAGCTGAACGCCTTACCAACTGAGGCTCACTAAAATAAATGACCTACCATTTTGTAGCGGGAAAAAGACACCTTCTATATCGTGTGGAGGGGAACGAGTGAAATTTTAGCCACAGAAGCAGCAGACTGAGCAGGCACGAGTACAAAGTATTCACGAACCAGACCTTAATGGAAGCAGATTAGTATATATAGAAAAACACCAGAGCTCTCGCACACTATTCTTCAAATAATGATCAAAATGATGATTTGGGTATTTTCAGATTTTATGTGTACCGAATCATTTCATGAAAGACCACTCATATCTTTTAACCAAGTAATGTGGGTCTTTCAATGCTTGAAGAGAGTAGAGTCTAGAGTCGTAAAAATCGTGCAAAAAGTACAATTTTTCATTTTTTAGATTTTATTTTGTTTGACAAGTGAGATGCGAGTTGAGTGACAAGTGAGTTTACGTGCAGAATATGCAGCAATGTTCATTATTATTACTAAAATTTCCTTTTTGATATGTGTTAGCACATTGTAAATGTATTCTAATTTAAAATCCTGCAAGTTGTAATTTAACTATGATTTGCATTTAATTTGTATTAAAGAACAGTTTCTATATCAATAAATAAAATAAGAATGCTCTAAAGTTTTATGTATTATATATACTGAAAGTTTAATAAAATTATTATGTACTTACAAAGTAGATGCATTGATTAAAGCCATACAAATATTGTTTTTATTGAAAATAAATAATCTGCATATATTTTTAAATTAACAGAGAGAAAACAATTAGAACTGTAGATATAAAACATTATATACAATTTTATATCATATTTACAGTCTTTACCAGATTATTAGTGAACAAGAACAATGCTACAGAGACAATGTAGATAATAACGATAAAAGATTTACATAAGCAAACTTTACCAAAGAAAACATAAAAATTTAATTTTGGAAGTTTTACTTATGAATGGATACAACTAATTATTAAATTATAAGCCTAATAATGATACAGTTGAAAGTCATAAAACTAAAGAAGTAGTAACAATATTATGTTTAATACTATAGGAAATCCTAAACTTGCATAGGACTGATAAAGTCTGTGGCATTACAATTTAAATACTCATTTAAAGTCAATTTTGAAACTTTTTATCGAAGTGTTTGGTATTAATTTAAATACATGTTTTTTTTTTAATGTATTAATTTTATCACAGATTAAATATTACTACAAAGTAACAATATATTGAATGTATTTAAAAAATCTTTTTTTGTGAACTGTTAATACCAAAATTTTGTATAATGAGGTGGTTGTATATTTATTGCCTTTTTACTATACACTTTATTGAAATATAAATACCGATTAATTACTATTGAACTACAGAATGACTAGATAAATAACCGTATTACTAAAAATATATGTATTGTATATATTTCAAGTAATGATATCACAACTTTTGAACAAACATTGCCATACAAAAATATATTGCTCTGAATATGTAACATTTGTATAATATATGGCTTTAAATGAATAACAATTAATATATCAAAGTGTAAGTAATTTTTTAAGACATTTAAACTCTTATTAAAAAATCACTAGAACTCATTGCGTGTATGTATACACAAATTCATTATAAAATATTAGCACAGATAACAAAACAGATACGATAGTTTTAATTTATCACAGTAACTACAAATTGTAAGTTAAAACTTAACACAAATAATTGCACTGAAATTAATTTAATTAAAAGTTTAAAAAAAAATCACAGGAATGCTGCACACAATAGTCCTTTAATATAAATTCTATAAAAAAAAAATTCAGGATTGCCACTCAACATTAAGATTAAAATTCCCTGACTTTTCCAGGTTATCAAAAAATTCCAGAATAAGAAATAAATGATTTTTTTTTTAATAATTAATGTACTAGTAAAAATGAAGTGCCTGTAAATAATAACTTATTAATGTATAAAAAACAAGTAAAAAAAAAAGAGAAATTATCGTTTTCACTATTTATATTGTGAAAAGTAATTGCATAGATAGCAAGGAAAAGATTAAAATTTTTTAGAAAAATTATCTGAATTTTCCAGGAATGTTGGAAATTGTTCATTTTTCCTGACAAGTAAAAGTTTTCCTTGTTTTCTAGGTGTGTGGCAAGCTTGTTTTTTTGAAGAAGCACCATCTTTCCAGTAACTGAGTTATAAATTTAGTCAACACGCATTCTTAGTTGGCATATATATGTGGGTACAACAAAAATTATATATTAACTATTAATTTAATTTATATATTTTAAATTTTTTACTTATATTCATGAGAATGCCCAAGAAGAAACAAATATGTCAGTCAGAGCTCAAACTACAGAAAACAGCAAAAACATTTGGTTTGCTAGATGTATGAATTTGCTCAAATGTCCATTTTTCAAAGTTTAAAGTGAATTTTTTTTTTTGACGCTATTAAGATATGTTTTAAAATAAATATATATATACTACCCATTTACAAACTATATATTATTTATGTATGTATGTTAAAGAAAAAAAATACCCAAATATGAAGTATTTCATTTAGGGATATAGAGATGGCATAGAGTTTCTAAAACTTTTCTAAAAAACATACAAACTTTGTAAATTTAAATTTAGAATATAGTTAGAATCGAATGTGCATATTATCATAAATCTATTTCCTTTTTAAGGATACTCTATTTAATGTGATTTTTTATAACATTATGCAAGTAAAACATTTTACAAGCATATAATTCATAAATAAATATTTCAGATAATACCTTTTGCAGAGGCGAATTATAAAATTTTCACTTTTTTAATTTCATTTATAAAGCTTAGTTTATACTGATGACTAGTACTGATAAGTAGACCAAAATGACTAGTCATATATTTACAAACTTTATATACATGTTAAATATATCAAATATATACATTAAAATATTGTACATGTGCATTAAAATATATAAATAGTAGCTTATTTTTGTATAATTTTGATACATATTCTCTCATGTGACAAATACTGATTTAATAAAAATTACTTATATTTCCTTTATGGATAATACAGTAGTTTCTTGATATAAGGACTACTTATAAGATCAATAAAATGGTCATTATAATAAAATGTTTTGCAGTGAATTTCAAAAAGTATTATATACAAAACTAGTCAACCAATTGGGATTTTCATTGGCAGTCATTATAAGAGAAGGGTTGTTAAATTATTGGGATAGAGGGCCTAATGTTTATTATAAATTATTGCGATCTACACAATGTATATTTGAAATAATTTAATAATATGGATTTTTAATTCGAACTAATTAACAAAATCTTTTGTTACAAAATTCATACAATTGTAAATAATAAGTCTGTTACAATGTTTTAGATCCTGTGTTTACTATACATAAATTTAAATATTTAAAAAATGAATTTAAAATAATCAATACTTAAAAATGACATGTTTAGTTGTGAAACCATCTTGGATACAGAAAATATCAATTGTAGAGCTCAATTTCAAAGAGTTTATTCAAATTTTCTAAATTTATGAGAAATATAAAAGTAAAAACTTATATTTATAAGCACCATGCAACAAATTAATATACATTTCTTTAGAAACTATTTTGCTGTCAAACTCTTTATAAAGAACGGGTTTATCTCCATCATCGGTCTCGGTTAGCTAATGTAATAAGTTTTATTTTTGTTACTTTGGATGACATGGTTTGTTAGCGAAACCATTAAGGAAAGACCTGCTAAGCAAAGTTTTTTGTAAATTATAGGTTTAAGTTAAATTATTAGTAGTTCATGAACCACTACAAAAACCATTGCTATTCATTAAAAGGGTAAAAAAATATAGTTTTACAACTAACTAAAAAAAATATGGATAAAAAATCTTTTTAAATCAAGCTTTACAATTGTTTGCATTTAATTTTCTTTTAATACTTTCTGGGACCATCAAACAATCCAGGAGGCATAGCATGACGCCAACCTTTCTTAATTTTCCTCGATAATTCTGCTGCAACATTCGAATAATCACGTGCCTCCATCTTATTATCCAGCTCATCAGGGTCAAACTCATGATCATACAACTCTCTGTGCACAACATCAGTCCAATTCGGTTTAAAACTAGAGCTATTGAATCCGACCCATTCGGTGTAGCGAAAACGACCCGTCCGTATCGAATACCCCATAAATTCAATATCTTTCGAATCTGGCCGATCACTGTTACTTTGCGGAACTTGCGAGGGTCGAGGGTATTGACTGAACGCTGCGGTTTTCCATGATATTTCTGATGATGGATCCATGACTAGTTGTTCCATTAGGTCATAAAAGCTAAGTCCTTCTGAACAAAATACAGTGGAATATACTCTACATAAGGGAGGAACGGGTATATTCGCGATTTCTGTAAGTGTGGGGAATAAATCAACCAGTTCTACTAGTTCTTCAATAACATATTTTGGAGTGAGAGGTGTGTATGGGTCACCCAGAGGTGCAGTCGCTTCTTTTTGCTTTACAGCGTATTTTAATACCTGGTTGTGTTGAAAAGGTTTTCTAGTTTTCTTATCTTCCATTAGCTCTGGTATGAAAACTATTAAAGGTACTTTCAGTGAAACTTCGAAATTGCTGTATTTGGACCATGCTTGGTGCTCTCCCAAAGACCACCCTGAATTGTGAAAGAATATTAAATATTAATAAGTAGGGAAATATCAAGTTTCCATACAAGAAAAAAAATGAGAAAAACAATAATTAAAGCTATAGTAGGACAACTTATTACCTATATGTATATCAACAAAGGATACTTTAAAACAAGTTTAAATTATCCAAATTAATGCTTCTGAACAAAATGCAGTCACATATACTATACATAATTAATGAAAATCAAGAATTTTTTTTACGTTTCTAAATTTTCCATGAGTTTAAAAAGTTTTGCAAGATAGTAGTAGTTTATCTTAAAAACTGTTTTTTTTTAATGAACACTAAATAATTTTTTTCAAAAATAATTTATCAATGATAGATATTGAAGAATAACTAAGGACATTTTTTTGCTTTTTATACAACTATCAGATTTTTTGATGTACTACAAAAATGCAATATTCAATTTACAATATAATAACATACATTTAAATTCCTGTATTAATTTTAAAATTTGTATACATAGCTTTCCTTATTATTTAAATGTGCTTTACAAATTATTCAATTTCTTTTGTGCTGGATTTTTTTTTTGCATTCTAGCTAAATTTCTTTTGCTTAAACATTAATCACCTTTGAAATATTCTATTTAACTTATTTAAATTTTTGTTAAACATAATATTAGTTAAGATGTTTGGATATTATTCCTTATAGCTTATAATTTGAAACACTCAAGCCAAGATTAGAACCCGGCACTATTTGTTTAATATTACAAAAATATGCCTTTAGAAAGTGAGAAAATATAGCTAAAAAATATTATATATATATTGAAATATATTAGGGAAATTCCTATATTTGATTAAAAATTCATTTTTTAATGGATGGCTTATTTTTGAATGTAACTTCAATAACAATATGCATCAAAAATTTAAAATGACCTACAATGTAATTTGTTTTGAAGTACTTACCATTATCTCCCACCATGACAATTGTTGTGTGTTCAGCATTTCCTGTTTCTTCAAGTGCTTCTAGCAGTTTTCCTAACTGGTCATCTACATAAGAAACAGATGCATAATATGCTTGACGAATGCGCAACTGTAAAAAGAAAAACCTTAAAATTATTTAAAAAATCTTATTAAGTCATAAGTTGCACATACAAGTTATTTACCATAAGTCTGCATTTTTATTTTGAACTATTTTGTTAGTAATAATGTTATCACTATTAATGAATACAGATATATTTACTAAACGTTGTACATACCTTTATGTCTGCATCTATACAAAAAAATATGTTTAGTTTTACAGAATATGATTTTAAAACTTGTTCTGTTTAAGAGATTGTTAAAAACCAATGTTATAGTAAGGTTAATTCTAAGCAAGCTTAAATATGAACCCTATGAATAACACTTGTTTACAAATTACCATTAAAGAATACAGATAATACAAAATTAAAACCGACTTGATAGCTTTTCATAAGACTCAAAAGACAAACTTTATATGTCTATCAAAATATTAGTTATTGTAAAAAATAAAAATTGCAATGTGATTTAAAAATAAAAAGATGGTTTGCTATTTTTAAGGAAGAACAACATATGCTTAAATGAAATAAAAGCAACATAAATTATAACAACACCTCACGAAATTTTATAATGTTTATATATTTATATTTAAAAAATATCAGTTAAAATTTCAAATAAATCTTAAAAGTGTATTGAACATTTTAAATACTCTTTTAACCTTATTATTCAGAAATATTCAAAACACATAAAAACTTCCACACCATGATCAAAATGACACCATTTAAACAACTTCAGATTTAACATTTCCAGACCCTCTCTACTAGGTAATATTCGGTTGGAGAATGAGGATACAATTCACTTAAAATTTCAACCAGCCAACACAGTCAGCGAATTGTCAGAATGTATTAGATGTAAACATCTTTGTTCGATTTAAACTGGTAATAATTATTTTATTTTTGTATTAGCACCAACTGCAGTTTCCAAGTTTGTGATACAAGTTTTATGAATTTATCAATCATGCTTTGGGTTTGTGTAATAACATAAAGTTTAATTTTACTTAGTCAATTGTAATACCTGTATATCATCTGGTAAGGTTCCATAAGGGAATGTAATATTAAGAGCATTTATGTCATCTTTTTCTCTAACATCTGCCCATGGATTCCATGAAATATTCAACGACAATGGTGTTACGTTCTGATTTGGTGCTAGTTCCATTGATTCAATTGGATACAAATCTATAATAAAGAATATTATTTAAAACATGGAACATAACTTCTAATTACATTGCACATTGTTTCTAATAATCTTTTAGCAGGTTTATGAGCCAATTTTCGAGCAAATTAGCCCACTTACAATTTTAATTTGTTATTTAGAACTGCTCGACCGTTACAATAAAAAAAATTATTAATTAAACATCAGAATTGCTGGTGTTTAGTCATACACTGCTTGGCCAATTTATTACGATTTATATGGAAAATAAAGGAGACTTTATTTACATAGATCTTCCAATCCCCACATCTGAATCCAATAGAAATTTGTGGGACAAGGTAAAAAGAAGTACAGCTTGAAGTGCAACCATGAAATTTCACTCATCCAGTAAGTGTTGGTTATTAGACATTATTGTATTCCGCAAATTTTGAATAATTTAAACTTAGAAATGTATTTAATAATTAAAATACGAGTTATCTAGCAAAATATACTAGCAGCATGATAAAATTATTAGCACAAAAAGTTTTTCAGAACGAGAAAGAATATAAAATTATAAAATATGTAATTGCATAAAAAGTCTCAATAAGAATTTTCGAATTACTTTTATTTTTTTCTGTAAACCTTTATCAAAGAATCAGAATTTATACCAAATTTTATTTCTTTGAACTTATTAATATTAAATTACACAATAAAGAAATATAAGTTGATTTATTTTTAAAGTAGCAGAATAATTTATTAAAAAAAGGTATTGATACTAAATTTAGCGCTTTCACGGCTGACAATAAAAATAACTTAGTAAAACATTACTATATATCAAAATACTTCATAAAGCTGTTAATGCCTACAAAGATTTAAACATTAATTAAAATAAAACAGATAAGATAAAAACATGGAATTAAATATATTTTAAACCAAACAATTAATCATGTGTTATTCACATTAAAACTGCAATCAATCAACAGATAAACTTTCATACATACCCATATATTCTTTAGGAATTTGTAATGGTATATGTGGTTTGTAGTATCCCACACCAAGAAAGAACGGAACATCCTGGTTCAGTAAACCTGTTTTATTTTTCAAATAAGAGATTGCATAATCAGTTGTTTCAATATCAGGCAAACTTCCAGCATCCTTCAGATCAATAGGGCAAATTAAATTCAAACCATATTCACCATCATCTGTTGGACAAATCTGAAAGTATTAGATAATGTTAAATTCTTAAACTGCAAAACTTTAGTATATTCAGTAGTAAATTTATTGATTTAGATTACTCAACATCAACATTTAAAATTGAATTAGGTGAAAAATGCTTAAATGCATAGTGAATGGAACAGAAAATAAATTTCAATAAGGAAAAAAAATTAAATGTAAATAACTTAATAACATGAGACGAAAAAAAATGCAGTATTAGAAAAAAATAAATTAAATGATTATAAAAATAAACATTTAAAATTATTTTTCTATATATATAATTTACATAACTAGCCCTACTATTAATTCTTTTCTGAATAATAAAGGAAATTTATATTAACCTGAATAGTTAGATGTACTGTAAGCTCTAGTTTAAAAATTTAGTACTGAAGCTCTGTGTTTGTCGTATATATATCATTTATGCCCAATATGTATTAATTGCATTTATTCACTCTGTTTAATGACATTAATCTAAAAGTCGAAACAATTAAATAAAGTATGCACTTTTTAGCGTATATGTAAAAACAACACAAGTTAAACGTATATTAGGGGCAAATGAAAATTAACACAAAAATCAGAAATTTGAAATAAACATGATACCTATTGCATGCAGTTTGAAGCAAATAAAGTTATTTAAAAGGGGATATATTTTCTGTCACTTTTCAATGGAGATTAGGTGTATTTTGCATAGGTACATTTGTGCCCGATACAAATAGCTTGCATTTTATTTTTACAAATATCAACACAAAGTATTACACACTGTCCTTATGGTTTTTAGAACAGTTAACATATCTAACAATGCATTTTCAAAATTTATATAATTTTGAATTCTAATTTAACAGAAATAGTTCATCACCGTAGATGCAACAGCAAAGGTGTAAGGTAAAACTTAAAATAGTTTATCATGAAAATTGTAAAATTTATATATATTTTCTGAGCTATAACTTATAAAGATGCAAAGTAAAAGTACTAATATACAATGAATTCTACCTTATAAATCTATATGTTTCAAAACATTCAATAAGCAATTTAAATGACCATTTAGAAAAACAAGTGACAGAACATTGATTAAAAACTTAAAAGAATGCAAAGCTTTAATATTACCGGCTGGCTTTCATAGCCTTGGGTTGGTGGGTGATATGGAAGGTTAGTCCAACTAAAAGGATAATCATCTGTCATGTTAGACGCCATACCTGAAACAACAATGTACATTTAAAATAAAATTTTAAGGGAAATACTGAGGGTATATATGGGTAATTCTACAAATACGGGAAAATTTACAGTACATACATTTCCAAAAATTAAATTCATTTTAAAAATCTGAAAAAAATTACTAAAGTAGTTCAATGGGTACATAATTAGAATAAAACATCAGCAGAGCTTAATTGTTATATTTTTTTGTTTTGCCACCTATTCAGACATGTGGATGACTAAGAAAATGGGCATGTGGATGACAAAACCAGAATTTGCGTGTTCTCAGTAAGCCATATATGAAGCTCTGTAGGCTTAACTTCTGTTAAGTACTTACAACTGCAAGGTTTATCACCATACATAACCATAATTTATTTATATTTACATTTTACCTGCTTATTACAAGTCATGTTAATGACAAGGATTAAAAACCCTTACCTGAAAATGAAATACAACTTAGAGCAAATCACAAAAATCTTTGAAGAACAGCAAAATGCAACTTTTAGTCATAAGCCACAAACTGCCATGTTTATTTTCAGGCACTTTTGCCACTTTAAAAGTTTCAATTTCCTTGAGAAAAAAATTCCATTTGTTTCAGCCATGTGGATGACTGATATTCCTTGGGACAAACTTTTAATTATTTTTTTAATGCAATAATTTTATTTTATTTGACTTTTGTTAGCTTAATATTATTCATACATATATATTCATTAATAAAAAGAAAAATGAACAGGAAATCACTTTTGGTTTTTTAGATGAATTACTTGGAAAACACAAATTATAGGTATGGGACAGGGCATGTGGATGACATTTAATTAAAATAAGTTTTTTAATGGAATAAAATATGAAGTTTTTTCATAGATAAAAGTCAGAATAATAGTGCTAAGGGAGTGTAAATATATACATTAAAAAGTTTTTTTTTAATTTCCAAAACAAAAAAAAATATCAGTACAGAACACACATTTTCCCGTATTTGTAGAATCACCCGTGTATCAACACTTCTGCTCTTCCTATTTCATCCTTATTGAATATATATAATGCTCTTCTTATTTTACTGTACTAGTAACGCTGTCTCTGTAACCCTTCATTTAAAAATTTAAATACATGTATTACTTCAATAAAATCTTAAAGTCTTATTTATACATAAAGTACACAAGTCAAATTAAAATGAAAGAGCCTTAAACCAGAACACAACATTACTTCTTACATAAGTATAAGGATAGGTACCCTACCATATGGGAAAACTTTTCCTGCACTTATGGTTTCATAGCCATGCAACTTGAAATGCTGGGGAATAGTTACAAAGTTACCACCTGCATCTCTCCAGTAAGTGTCAGAATCGTACACGTGCAGACTGTCAGGTCTGCGGCTTGTCAGGAACGAAGTTCGGCTGGGAGCGTCGAGGGCTTCCTTGGAAAAATTTGAAATATTAATTTATGAATGGTAATATCTGTAAATAACTAGAACATGGAGTAGCTTGGTACGAATATGAAAATTGGCACCAGACCAAGGCCGAATTGAGAGCAACAAAATGGGCTATTGGTGCCAATTCAGATTCACCAATTACCCAATTAATCAATAAAAATATGACAAAATCAAAAGTCATAAGTTCACACACATAAGCTACTGTCACATAATTGTACGGAACAGATGTAGTATAGGACTTTGGAGCAGTTTTTTTTTGGCGACGAAAAATTGCCGTTAAACAATGCTATGACGTCATAGGGTTGCCAGATTGAAAGTCTCCACAAGAATCGGAAAATAGCGATAATGTTTCATTTTCCACACTTCAGGAAGCAACAAGTCTTCATCAGCAATCTAGCATTCACACAACAATGAATAACGGAACACTTTCCTTGTACTTCCAAAAACAGTTACTATTAACATCCACAGTGAAATCAGCACAATACATCAACAACCATTAATTAGGGTTGCCAAAATATAAACTTTATCACTCACCAAATGTCACATTTGGCGACTGTACCGTATACTAGGAGTAGACTGTAGTAATATCTATATTTATATATAACAGTGTTCACTCTAGAAATAAAAAGGGGCAGGCTGCTGTTAGCATTAAAAGGGCATCCCATTTTTGAAAAGGCATTTCTTGTAGGGATGAACCGGATAGTGGTTTTGCCGGATACCGGATATCCGGCGCATATTACAAACCGGATATCGGATATCCGAACTATATTTTGCCGGATATCCGATCGGATATCCGGCAGTTTATTTTTTATGAAAATAACTTCTCATACTAGAAAAAACGGAAATCGGTCAAAAATTGAAAAATATTTTTTTATTCTGTAGTATTTCCCAATTTCTTATCTTTAAAGTGATACCAAAATTGAATAAACATTCAAAAAACTTTTTTATTTACAAAGGGTTATTCTAGGGGGCTGCTAGCAATGGTCGTATGTTTTGTACATTTTACACTTAATTTCTGAATAATTGTAATTTTACCATATGCTTTTTCATTCCAAACATGAAAACTCAAGTTTGCTTAAACTTTTGAGACATTTATTTTTTTATTCAACTTTATATTAGTTGTGAGATGTGGTGACCCTCCACCATAATGATTCGTTAAAAATATAATTTTAAAGTAAAAAAATTTGAAAAAAGTGGGTTTTTTAAAGTCTCTATTGGTTAAAGGGAGAATCTGCACACTGTGAATACATTGGTAGACTTTTAAGGAAAATACTTAAAGCAAGAACAAAGAAAATTAATCGCCACAAAAAAAAATCTTCGATGTTTTATTCATCCGGATATCCGGCACTTTACTTCCGGATATCGGATAGTTACCGGATAGTTAAAAAGCAGCCGGATAGGCCGGATACCGTATAGTTACCGGATATCCGTTTCATCCCTGATTTCTTGTTTTTTAAAAGGGCACTTTAAAATAAATGTTTTGTGTGGGCGTGGCCACACATTGACACATCGGACCCCTGACCAAACAAAAAAAAGTTCCGATGTGTTGGTTGACATTGCGGACTATTGTTAACGGTTCGGGGTCTATCTCGAAGGAAAGACCCGTACACAATGGATGTCTCTTTATGAAAATATTATTTGAAATCTAAAATTTGACATTTTAAAATTATTGTTTTCCTTAAAAAGCAATTCTGTAAGTAGGCATCCGCCCTTACGAAACTGATAAAAAGGCTACTTAAATCCAAAATTTGGTAATCAAATGTATAGTCTTGCAAACCAATCCCTACCTAGTCCCAAACCATATTCTCTTTAAAAGAAACACAGAAAAAAAAAACTTAGAATTTCATATGCAGGCACAGGCAACCAATAGGATTTGTGGAAAGCCCCGTGCTCGAAATTCCTGCGGAATCGTCGCGATTTCACAACACGTGTAATAAAGGAGTTTGTTTTTCTACTGTCATAATTCACTTAATTCCAATTTACACACACATTTTTTTTAATCGATGCTTTTTTTAAAGACAACTAGGGAAGCAATGATGTTTGTGTTTGACTGAAAAGGGCAAGAAGGGCGGAATTTTTTCAAAAGAGGGCAGCATTTTTGGAAAAAGGGGAGGGCAGGGCGAACCGCCCTTCAAAAAACACCTAGAGTGAACACTGATATAATAAAGACCAAAGGATGTTTGTTAACTATTTTTGTCTACATAAGAAAAAAGTTTGATAAATAAAGTTAAGCATCAAAGTGCACAACCAGGCTATTAATTACAGCTTATTAAATTAAATAAACATTAACTATTAAAAATACATGCTTTACAAATGAATATAATATACCAAAATATACTATTTACAATATATCTTAATAAAAAAAAATACATAAATTATAATAACCTGAACATAGGCACTCTTGAAAAGTACTCCTTTTGAAGCCAATTGGTCAATGTTAGGAGTAATAGCTATTTTATCACCATAGCAACCCAGTACGGGTCGGAGATCATCCACAACAATAAACAGAACATTCTTTTGACCCAAGTACTCCTCTGAAATAAAGAAAAAATGTATTATGACTTAAAAAATATATGACTTTTGATAACAATCAATTCAGAGCAATTGATAAAATTTAAGATGGGAGGTTTCATTATTTTTGAGTGTTATGTACTTATTCCATAAACATTTCTATCATTAATTAAGTGCAGGAATAAATTTTATGTAGGTCATTTAAATTTTTAAAATTATATTAAAAGCCCTTTATGTTAAATTAAAAAATTTGATACAAGAAATATTTTACGCAAATAAATTTCAATGTTGTCTAAAAAATTTAACTTTCCTTTAATAATAAATGGAAAAGAAAGTTGTATTTCAAATAAAAATTAATATGAATTAGTTTTGTGTTTTTAAAAACTACTTAATTTTGACCATCTCCCTTCATAGGAATAAAGCTTCCCAAATATTGGGAGGCTCAAGACATTAGCTTTCAATTAAAGGGAGACACTCGAGCCAAGATTTATAAATCTATTGGCTAATATAAATGTCATATGTCAATTTTATAAAATGGTTATACAGCATCAATGTTTATCAGCAAGTTGTGAGCAAAGCCATTGAGTTTAATCAAAGATATAGATTTAGCACCAATAGTTTAACAAAGACAATTAACATCAGAACCGGATTTAGAGTTTATGTGGACCCCTAGGCTGAATATGTGTTGCGCCTCTCCCCCCCCAAATGCAAATGGGGGGGGGGGGGGGGGAAGTCCCCAGAAAAACTTAATTGGAAATCAAATTACAAAAAAATATATATTCCAGAACTTCAAATTAAATAATTTTTAAGTATACATATGAAATTGGGATCCTTTCGACAATACTGTATACGCTTTAAAGGAATCTCGGAATAGCCCTTGACTGCAGCCAATTTTTAAATCCGGCCCAGATTTCACAACATAAAGTTACTTATGTAAACAGTTTAAAGAGCCAAATTAGGCATCATTAACATGTGTTTACTTTTTATATTATGCAAGTCAAAGCAACATTATTCAGATTAAGTTGAAAGAGTTAACACTGTTTTTTTCATAAATCACAATCTTTCAAGTATGTATTTTAATAAATAAAATCCTTATCAGTTTTCTTAATCATCTCAGTTACCTTCAATTTTTGAGCGAAGTATGAGGAGCGGTATTGCAACACATATCACGGAAATGACGAAAATTCCCACCAGTACAAGAACGAGCAATGATCGTCGCTGGAATCTTTGCTCGGTAATATTACTCATGTTTGTAAAAGTACACAATTTAATAAAATAATAGAGTTTTTATAATCAGCATGGGAATTCATAACATATGAAGACAAACAAAGTACGCCCCCAACTTGTTAAAGCAGACGATGTTTGAATGAAGCGGTGCAGTTTTTTTTAAAAATATGTTGTTTCTTTTATAGGACGTCATCAATACGGATTACGAGATTTGCCGCACAGATATTCTTTATAAGAAGGAAAGTGTTATAACTAAATTTGAAGAAACGTCACCCGCAGGTCACATTAGTATTTTTAAACAATTTCTGATAGCCAAATTCGCAATTATTTTGTCTTTGGAATCCTTCAAAGTTCTTTAAATTGGCGGCACTGGGCAATTGATGACGGTTCGCGGTCTCTATTTCGAAGGATGGTTTGGTTTGGTTTTGTTAATTAACGTCGCACTAGAGGTGCACAGTGGGCTATTGGCGACGGTTCGGGGTCAATCTCGAAGGAAAGACCCGGGAACACATACACATTCACACACACACATTCATACATGCACCTCGTTATTTTAGAACCATGGTCAGATGACGATTATTTCGAAGGAAGGTTTGGTTAAAAAACGTTGCACTAGTGCTGTATAGTGGGCTATTGACGACGATTCGGGGCCTATTTCGAAGGATAGACCCAGGAACGATGCCTCGTATTTTTGAACCATGGTCAGGACGACTCGAAGGAAGGACTCGGGAACACTGCATCGAATTTCTGAACCATGGTCAGGTGACAATCTTTGTGGAAGATCAACAGAAAAATCGTAGTTTACAGAAGACTGGTAAACTAGACGTAATTCTTTTTTTTTATGTTGGTAGTGGTGTAAAAGTTAAGAGAGTGGGATGCCTTTCCAGATCCAGTGTCGTAATGTTTCTGGTCGGTACCTACCTCGTAAAAATTATTTTAACTTCTGCCTCCTCACACAAAATTTGGAGGAAAAAAAAAGAAGAAAAAAAAAAGAATTTAGTGTTTTTGACGCCTATGACCATTTGGCGTTTATGACGGACTATCCCCGGAGGTTGCTTTTTATAATAAAACTTATCCTTTGCCGATGTTTCTCCCAAAAAACTTTATGCAAAAATGTAGAAACATAGGAATGCACTTGAACGGCGTTTTCTTTTCTTTTTGTAATAATTTGTTTTGCTGTAAAAATAAAAGAGATTTTTTTCAATTTCTCCTTTATAAAATGAGGTATGTTAGATTTGGTAACTAATTTGGTGCTGCCATCTATATTTTATATTGAAAAATATTATTTTAAAAGCATGTTGGATAAATTAGATTGTTGAGGACTTTTAATTGTTGAGGATATTTAAAAGAAGAATGACTGTTTTTTTTTCAATCCATTCAGACGCGCTATAACAACATTCTTTTTATTTTGGAAACCACAAATAATTTTTGTATTTAACATTGATTGATCGTTAATATTTGTATTTATTCCTCCACTTTTAATATATTTTACTGTTTGACTCTATATGTGTAAATTGTCAACTGGATAACAACTGCTTTCAAAATAAAACGACCTTTAATTAAAAATATAATAATAATATTTCTGGAACATACAAAATGAAAAACGATTCTTCTGCAAAGCAGGAAGCCAGTTTACATATAAGGCTAGTGGCCGCTGGAAATCTCATATTAGAAGAGTTTTTTTTTTTATTTTTCAACTTTTAGTTTTTCATTTAGTAGGGGGCTTCGCCCCTTTGTATTATTCAACAAGAAATTCAAGTAACAACTTGTGCGTACATTTTGTCTCAACAATGTATATCGTAAAACAATCCCTATCAATGTCAATAAATGCTGGGTAAACGAAATTTCATTGTTATACAACTTCTTTTAAACAATGATAAAATTTTGAAATCGGATAAATTGTTAAAAAAAAAAACTGCTGTTAATCGACATTTCCGGATATATAACAGCCGTATAACCGATGACTTTTTTGCAGATTTTGCCTAAGTGGATTTTTCTCTATCCAACAGACAAAAGAATTTTCGAAATTGGGCAATATTTTTTTTCAAACGGTCCGGTGAAGTGAGAATTTCGGATAGCTAAATGCCGGATATTTTTTTCAAATGGTTCCCAAGTGAAACATCTCCTATTCGACAAATAAAAAATGTCCAAATATCTGAATTAGAGCCGAAATCTTGCGCGAACATGCATAAAAAAATACATAACAGTCAAGTTGATAACCACCCCAAACTTGACGCGCGATCTGTCAGTTTTAATTTAAAGTTTCTGGCGGTTTTATTTTGGAGTTTTGGTTGGCGCGCTTTTCAGTCGGTTAATAAAAAGAAGTATCAACGCTTTATATAAATCAGAGTGTTATAAATCTGTATAATAAAAATTGTGCACATACCGAAAAGCAATCAATAATACAAAACTTTTAAACCGTTAAAATTTAATCATATTTAGTGTATAGAATATAACTTCTGTACATTATTCATGATTAAAATGGAAGTTATTTTTAACCAATTTAAAAGCGCACCAACCAAAACCATCAAATCAAAGCGAGGTTAACAATTTAACTGTTATGTATTTTTTATGTATGTTCCCGCATAATTTCTGTTTTAATTTAGATATATGGGCACTTTTTTTTTGTTGGATAGAAGATGTCTTACTTGGGCATCTTTTGAAAAAAAAAATCCGGTTATCCGGCATTAAACTATTCGGAATTTTCAATTACCCGGAACGTTTTAATAAAAAATATTGTTCGATTTCGAAAATTATTTTTCTGTTAGATAGGGAAAAATCCACTTTGGTAAAAAATGTTTAAAAAAATGCTTATCCGGCTGTTATATATCCGGAAATATAGATTAACCGGACTTTTTTTAAACTTTTTATCCTATTTAAAAATATTTTCATTGCAGGACAAATATTGTAAAACAATGACATTTCATTCATCAGGTATTAATTAAACCGGATAATCCAAAATAGTATTTAGGGCAAGGAAAAAAGTTAGCAACAACTTGAGTTTCCTGATGAATAATAGCAGGGGGCGAAGCCAATGCTAAATAAAAAAAAAAAAAAAATAGGGAAAAATAAAATAATCTTTTTTAAAAAAGGAAAACCGACTTTAAGAAAAATGCGCTAAAAAAAGTAAGAGATTGTGGGGGTCATGCCAAATAACCGATATTAACACTTGGGTTCGATTGATTACTTTAAACTGACTGTGATAGAGTGTCGACGTAGCACACGCTAGGTCCTCGGTTTGATTCTTAGTGACTGCCACGAAAGCACACCACTCTACACTTTTAAAAATAATCACTAAATTTCAATAGTACTAAAATTTAAATAAAAAATAACTTATTATTTTGAATTTGAAAATAATTTTTTTTAAGTATTACGTTTATCCTTAGAACAAACATTTATATCTGCTAATTTCATTACCGAAATTAAAAAGAAGAAAAAAAAAAAAGAATTAAAATACGGAGTCCAGAATTTCCCTTAAACTTTAATTTTAATCAACTAAGCAAGATTCCTCAGAAATTAATAAAGGAAACAAACAAAAAGAACATTTTCTCTTACATTTATTCTGAGAGAATGAAATCACAAAGTGTGGCAAAAGAAAGAGCGCGAATATCAATTAACAAAGTTTTCCCGCCCTGCCAGGTCCGCCGAGGCACGCTAGAGATTAAAACCATAGTGTATTTCCGGCCGTTTCTAGCACTTAATTACTTTTCTAGGTTTGGCATCAACCCAGACACAATAGCTGAGGTCCTTATCTTTTGTATGGAGAGAATATAAACTGGGCACTGGTGCATGAATTCATAAACTGAAGCTGTGGTAAGCATCCACGCTTTGATTAAATAGCAATTAAGTTAATTTAGTGAGCTTTCGTTTTGCTTATGAAATTTAAATTTTAATTAAAATTTCTATTAAATTTTATACAATAGATAATTGCCAGGCCTTTGTGTTGAATATAAGGATTCTTATCGGGTGATTATCAGTTTTGAATAATCGATATCCCACTCAATGCAGATATCGGAATCGTTCGTTTATTTCCTCAAAATCTGAATCAAAATAGTTTTGAAATTCTTTTTATTAACTCCTTTGTTGAATAAAATAATTTAAAATTAGCTCAAAGAAAACCTCCTTAAAATTACAGGATATAATAGAAATCACTAACAGATTCGGCTATCAAATACAAAAACTGTATTTTATAATCGAATATTTTTTTTCATTAACCAGTACAATTTCACCAGACGAAAACTTTAAAATTTTCTTTTTACAATTTAAATATTTGTATCTTCACGTTTTAATGATATATTTTTTTTAAGTTCGCACAATCCGAACTTTCTTGCTGAAACGCATTCTTTTTTTATAATATTATGATAATTTCTTGTAACATCATCTAACTACGCGATTAAAAAAAAAGAATTTCATACAATCAACATTTACAATACTTGATTAGAACGATGTATTGCATTACATCTATAACGTTTTATCGAATATATATTTGTAAGTTTACCAGTATATCAAAATACTTATTAAAATTTCTTCTCTCAAGTTTATTGTACTCGTTATATTCTTTTTTTAATATAATTTTTCATACTTTCTAATAAAAAGGTGTTCTTTTCGTCTCGTTCAGCATTTTGCAATATGAATTCTGATTTTCAATTTTCAACGAATATGGATCAGCTGTCGCGTGGTACAAGTACAAGGTCCGATTGTATTTGTCCCACACCTTTGACGTATCTTCTGATTTTCAATTTTCAACGAACATGGATCAGCTGTCACGTGGTACAAGTACAAGGTCCGATTGTATTTGTCCCACACCTTTGACGTATCTTCTGATTTTTAATTTTCAACGAATATGGATCGGCTGTCGCGTGGTACAAGTACAAGGTCCGATTGTATTTGTCCCACACCTTTGACGTATCTTCTTATTTTCAATTTTCAACGAACATGGATCGGCTGTCGCGTGGTACAAGTACAAGGTCCGATTGTACTTGTCCGACACCTTCGACGAATCTTCTGATTTTCAATTTTCAACGAACATGGATCGGTTGTCGCGTGGTACAAGTACAAGGTCCGATTGTATTTGTCCCACACCTTTGACGTATCTTCTGATTTTCAATTTTCAACGAACATGGATCGGTTGTCGCGTGGTACAAGTACAAGGTCCGATTGTATTTGTCCCACACCTTTGACGTATCTTCTGATTTTCAATTTTCAACGAAAATGGATCGGCTGTCGCGTGGTACAAGTACAAGGTCCGATTGTATTTGTCCCACACCTTCGACGTATCTTCTGATTTTCAATTTTCAACAAACATGGATCGGCTGTCGCGTGGTACAAGTACAAGGTCCGATTGTATTTGTCCCACACCTTCGACGTATCTTCTGATTTTCAATTTTCAACGAACATGGATCGGCTGTCGCGTGGTACAAGTACAAGGTCCGATTGTACTTGTCCCACACCTTTGACGTATCTTCTGATTTTCAATTTTCAACGAACATGGATCGGCTGTCGCGTGGTACAAGTACAAGGTCCGATTGTACTTGTCCCACACCTTTGACGTATCTTCTTATTTTCTATTTTCAACGAACATGGATCGGCTGTCGCGTGGTACAAGTTCAAGGTCCGATTGTACTTGTCCCACACCTTCAACTTATCTTCTGATTTTCAATTTTCAACGAACATGGATCGGCTGTCGCGTGGTACAAGTACAAGGTTCGGTTGTACTTTTCCCACACCTTCGACGTATCTTTTGATTTTCAATTTTCAACGAACATGGATCGGCTGTCACGTGGTACTAGTTCAAGGTCCGATTGTACTTTTCCCACACCTTCGACGTATCTTTTGATTTTCAATTTTCAACGAACATGGATCGGCAGTCGCGTGGTACAAGTACAAGGTCCGATTGTACTTTTCCCACACCTTTGACGTATCTTCTGATTTTCAATTTTCAACGGACATGGATCGGCTGTCGCGTGGTACTAGTTCAAGGTCCGATTGTACTTTTCCCACACCTTCGACGTATCTTTTGATTTTCAATTTTCAACGAACATGTATCGGCTGTCGCGTGGTACAAGTACAAGGTCCGATTGTACTCGAACCACATCTGGGATGTCTCTTCTGTGTTTCACCGAACTCTCAGTCCGTTTGAAGAGAAATCTAAAGACACAAGAAAGAAAATTAACCAGTTTAACAAGTCTGTTAAAGAATAAAAAGAAATATACGTACTTTATATAAATCAGAGTATTAAAAACCTAAAAATAATCAACAATGCAAAAAATTTATTAAATCTTTAAAATATAATGATATGTAGTTTATTTGTATAATTCGTTAAAATTGTTTATGATTAAAATGTTAATTTTTTTTATTAAAAGTAAACAAAGAAACTGCTAGTAATTCCAAACTATTTTGTCTATAGAATGCCTGTTATTGAATTGAATTGCCTAATTAATTTTTATTACTCTATTAAAATAAAAAAAAATTTACGCTATTGCCGGTTTTAGATTTTGTCTTGTCTTTCTTTCTAGTCAGCGTACGACCATTTACGAAGTCACCTGGGGCACACTTCCATTTTCGGCCCAATTCGAGAGCCCTATGTTCTTAGAATTATATCTTGTACTAATTGATAGAACATACAGTTTAAGCTCTATCTAGAATATAACTTAACTGTATGTCTTGGGATTCAGGTTTCTGGCCATTAATCTACCGATAGCAGATCCAAGTTTAACAATTTTCTTTTTTTTAATGCATATAGTTTTTCAGTATGAACAGAGGGATTGAACATGCAATGCATTTGTTTTTGGAGCAATTCCACCTTAAAAGCAAGCCAGTTAACTCTTTTCTTTTAAGTGCATTTTTAACAATACACGTTTAGGAATTATCTTTACAATTTTGATACGTAATAAAAATTAAAAGAAACAAGATAGCTAAGTAATGTTGCTTGTACACTGTACTAAGAGCAATACATGAAGATATTTGATTTGTACACGGTTTGTTTTACAAAACCATTAACAAACCAATAAGCAATCAACGCAATGAGCTTTCACCTGAGCAGAGGTATATGAAAATTATCTTTACAAGTTTAACACGCAATATAACGTAAAGGAAATAAGATAGGTAAATTGTGTTGCTTATACATGTAACAGAAACATTTAAAGTTGTATTTATAAACTTTTTTTTAATTTTTTTAAAGGTTTGTTTGACTGCGTACACATAAAACTTCATATGTTGTTATTACGTGTACAAGTAACATGATATAAGCTATCTTATTCCTTTTTGGTTTTATTGGGTGTCAAAGTTGTAAAGATAATTCTTAAACACTCTGTATATTTATGAGAATTTTAGTTCATGGAAAACGATAATTCTCACTTTTATGCCACATAAGTTTAGTTTTTTTTAATTTGGGGATGTAAATCGGTTTAATTACAGAGAAATATAAACTACATGAATGTTATATGCATTATTAAATAGCGTCGATTAAAATAGCGAAACTCTACTGTGTTTATTCTATATTCTCTTTTTAATCTCATCTCCAAGCAACAAAACGCACATGGTAACATAAAAACTGTACATGGAAATAAAAAAAAACGTTGTAAGCAATTATAAAATAAAAAAAACATATGCAATTCATACGTGCTTGAAAGTGTGAGAACTATTAAAAAAGAGTTTCTACTTATTTTTATTATTTACAAATTTTTAAGAGACATCTTCAATTTTCCAATAGCTGCATGGAAGCGCAGACTAAAATGTTAAATGCCATTAAAATTACTTTAAACTAAATATACTTGTCTATGTACGTAATATACTAATATTATAAAGCAAAATTACTATTCTCAGTTTACTACATTGAAAATAAATAACTTTTAAGCAAAAATACGCAGCAAATAACAATTATCAATACATTACAATCTTATTGATTGTTGATATCATTGAAACGGAGTATGAATTTCAGTAATTAAAATGACAATACATTTACCTCTTTCTGATTTCTGTAGATGCGAATCAGCAGTGAAATATCTCAAAACCTTGCCTGCTTTTAAATGATGCTCTAGTTACAAAAAACTTTTATTTTTCGATTCTCATAATTATTATACGACATTCAACGTGCACTTCTTGCGAGAAATGATATTAATAGCTATAAGAAAACCTTTTTAAAGAATGTCCTAACAATGAAAAGTTTAGCTCTGTGCCTTTATTGAAGTTCTTCAAATATAACAATACTAAAAATATGCACTAACCATTGTCAGAATTTTCAATAATGTAATTATTTTTGTTTCAAATAGGAAACATTCATAATTTGAATAAAATTATTAGATTTTATATCAGTCATTGTTTAATTTTTTTTAATGGAATGGGGTGAGAAGATAAAATAGTTAACTAACACAGAATATTGGGGTGGGCTTGGTGGAAAAGCTCAACAAGAGTCACAATAGGCTGTTTTGATATTTTGATATAATATGATTTTTGTTTTGAAGGAGCATTAAAAGACTGTGTTGATCACTCTTTCGAAAAGTAACAGTGTTTTATTTCTGAACCATACGTTATTATTGACTTGATGATTCTTTCCTAACAACGGTTTTTTCCTACTTTAAGCTGTTTAGCTTACTTTAAAACAGTTTTAATGTGTTTTCATTTTTTTAATGTGCCTGCATGTTAGTGAGTTTAGGACTTAGGCGTTAATGAGTATAGGACTTAAGACTTGGTGAGTTTAGGACTTGGGCCTTAATAAGTTTAGGACTTGGGCCTTAATAAGTTTAGGACTTAGTGAGTTTAGGACTTAGGACTAATGAGTTTAGGACTTAGTGAGTTTAGGACTTAGGACTAATGAGTTTAGGACTTAGTGAGTTTAGGACTTAGGACTTAGTGAGTTTGGGACTTAGGACTTGATTATTTCTGTGGATCATCATTAGGACCTGATGATTTCATGAGGTAGGATTTAGTGAGTTTAGGATTTAGGACTTAGTGAGTTTAGTACTTAGAATTAGTGAGTTTGGGCTTAGGACTTAATGATTTCGTGAGTTAGGACTTAGTGAGTTTAGGACTTAGTGAGTTTAGGACTTAGTGAGTTTAGGACTTAGTGAGTTTAGGACTTAGTGAGTTTAGGACTTAGTGAGTTTAGGACTTAGTGAGTTTAGGACTTCGTGAGTTTAGGACTTAGTGAGTTTAGGACTTAGTGAGTTTAGGACTTCGTGAGTTTAGGACTTCGTGAGTTTAGGACTTCGTGAGTTTAGGACTTCGTGAGTTTAGGACTTCGTGAGTTTAGGACTTCGTGAGTTTAAGACTTATGGCTATTTGTGTTTAGGTCTTAGGTCTTAGTGAGTTTTTCCGCCAAGGCCGACTATATACTTACAGAAAAAATGCGCATGCGCATTTACCTCTTAGTAGAAGTTACAGCGATAATTATTTACTTATAAGCAACAAGCATAAAAATACATTGTGAGGGGGTAATGCCCCATTCAAGCCTCTACCCTCCATTTGTTCCACATAAATTTTCGAATGCATAGTTTTATACAGACTAGCATCCTCAAAATCCCTTCTCATATTAAGTTCTAATCCACGAAACCCGAATGACACAATGAATTTAATCGAGCAGTATAAATTCGCAAGGCTCCCCATTAGCAGCATTAATGAGCTGTCGATACCTTTGTATAATCATCTCCCCCCGACCCGAAATCTTTCAAGGAACTCCCACTGGAAAGTCGGGCTATTAATTCAAATGACGCTTGCAGACGAAAACGAAGTACAATCGAAGCGAAGTGAAATGCTCGTCTCTCGGTGTTCTCCAGTTCTTGTTAGTGGCTGTCTTGGGAAAGTTTAATAACGACTTCGGAATCTGAAGTTCCCCTGAATCGCTCGCGGTTGATACTGAGTGCATCATTTCGAGGGAACAGTTTAATTATGAGGGAGAACTTTTGAATAATAAGCAGAAGTGTGTTTCTTGAATTATGTTCATTTAAATGCATGAAAAATGAAAGGGTGAAATGTAAGTTCAATTTTAGTGGTTTGTTTCTAATGGGATTGAACTTTTCCTTTTAGTTCGAGCTGTATAGTGGTCTTTACAGGTTTTACATTGGAACTTAAGTACTATTATTTGACTGTTAAAATTTCGTTTTTTTTATAAATACTATATTATTATGATATTGATATGATATTGACATAATATTGATATGATATATGATATGATATATGATATACGATATGATATATTATATGATATATGACATGATATATGACAAGATATATGACATACTATATGATATGAGATATGATATGTGATAAGATATGAGATACGATATATGATATGAGATATGATATGATATAAGGTATAATATATGATATGATATATGATATGTAATATGATATGTTATATGATATGTTATATGATATTATGCTATACATTAATTGTTAACTTTGATGAAATATATTTATGAATAAATTTTATGAATTAATACTAATTTTAAGATTTCCCACTAATTGAGTATATTTTTGGTTCCTCCTGCTTTTGGATAGGAGTCAAATTAGTCTATAAGCACAAATTTAGACTAAATTGCAAAGTTTTTATTTTAAACTTATTATTCTACAATTTTATTTCTATACTACTTTATTACTCTGCAATTTTATTTCTATATAAACGTATGAGTATCATCCCGATATATCTAAGGAGATCGTCATGTCTGCAATCAAACTGCACTGAAACGATCAAGCACATCTGCTAAACTGTGAAATATTTGAAGATAAGAAAATGGTAGTATAAGCTTTACTAATAGATTTTTGATCTAACAGAAACCGTCACAAGACAAAATTAGGTTTGGCTCACGCAACTAAACTTACATAAAAATGAAATGTAAGGTTTGCTTCGTTAATTGTACGCGCGCTTTTAGAGTCTTCGGTAAGTCCTAGATTTCTCCGCACGTGTCATAAGTCTAGACTTCTTGGTATAATTTAATTCGTCTTTAACTTCATGCTTTTTTAAACTGTTTCAGTTTCCTATGTTGCATTTGAGCTTTCGTGTGATATTTTGGCTTCTTAGTGATATCTTTTATAAATCGCTATCTTCCACTTTATACAGCTTTCACGCAAAAGCTTTAAACTGTCAACTAGTCAAAGGGAATTCTGGAACTCGTCGTTCTCTTTCATTTAAGCAAGCATTTGCTACGCTGCCTCTATTAGAACTGAAATTACAATGGTTGAACATGCCAGCGTATGTCTGATTCATTTCCCCCTCAAGCAGTACATATGTCTGATGGAAGGAGAGTGGATTAATGGATCTACGCGACCTGCCTTCTCCTTCATAATGCTAGGTTATTTTTTTTCCATAGGCCAATTTCCCTTGAAGTTATAGGGATGTGAAATATCAAAATATTATGTGTTGTACAAGTTTCTGCCAATGATCGCTGTACCCGTGCCGACTTTAAAGGTATCAAAACAATGCTGTCATAGTTTATTCAAGAAATTGCTAAAAATAGTTAACCAATGATTCGTCCACTTTGGGTCATTGAGATGAGACAGCGTAGTTTGTGGCAAACAAATATCTCAACCCTCCTGCAATCAGAAAGCATAAGTAAGTAGCCCTAAATGCTACACCATCAGGAAACATAAGTAAACTGGTTCCATTTTGAATATAAACATTTCATTTTCAAAAAGAATAGCTGGAGTTCTACTACATAAATTAATTTCTGTCGAAAATGTTTAGAAACAATACAAATCTAAAGGTTTTGTTATTTTTCATTTTTTTACTTCTACAACAGTTCTAGGGTGAAAAAAAACAAACACTTTTTACGACAAACCGTAAAACCGGTCGCAATCTTATTCTCTTCACAGTAATCTACGATATCATCGAGAAACGCAGATAGACGTAATGAATTTTAACAACCTTTACCCATCCAGAACAAACCGACGTCCGGGTCACCAACGAGCGATGCGAGGCCATGAAGACTTGAGCACCGTTTCATTGGTCCCTCGCGACACGCGCTGTAATCAAGATGATTCGAACTCCCGCGGGTTCGATTTGGAATTCGAATAGGTCGGCGTGCCTTTGATTTCCCTGAGGGAATCGGTTTTATTGACAGTCGTCTGTTTTATTTTTCCCGCTCTTATTTGCTTTCCGAGGAGATGAGATTTTTAGTGCACCCCGGGCTGGAGTGGGAGAGTTGGTGAGAACGCAGAGTGGAGTCGGTGCAGCTGAAATTTGCAACGGAATGAGAAGTTTTGTTTTTTATGTTTGTTCCAATTTTTTTTTTATTTTCATCTGTAGTTTCATCACAATTTTTGTTGTTGTAGAATTTATAGAAGTTGGTCGATTATAAATCGTACAAATGTTAAAAGCGTCTCTCAATGGCTTCTTATTTAGAAAAAATTGCATTTTTCAAAATTCTTCCAGTACTTAAAAAGAGAATGTGAAAAAATATTAACTTAAAACTCGTATACTTTTGATATTTTTTATTTCCAAAATTTTAACAGTATTGCTGGAAATAAAACTAACTTTTATTTTTAATATCTCCGTTTCCAAATACAAAAACAAACTTTGAGCATCAACAACAACCTCAACAGCTCAGCACGGTTCTCGAATAAAAAAAATAATCAGCATAAAACCTTCCCAAATGTTTTGAAATTGAAGGTTTTATGCAGGAAAAATGCACTTTATTTTGAAGATCTATGAAATTAAAGGTTTATATTCTTCATAAAAACTGTAAAGCATCTTCAAAAAATCCTTCAAAAAAAGCTTCAATTTTTAATCATGAAGGGAAAATGAAGATATTTTAAAGGTTTTAAGTAGAAAATTAAAAAAAAACAACAAAAAAAAACATGCATTTTGAAATTTTTTGATGAATGTTTTATTGCGACTTTTTTTTATGGGTTAGTTCAGTTGAGTGTTTCCTATTCCCCAATGCTATCCGAATGTTTTTAAAACCATTTACTCATGTGGAATTACAAATGTTCACTTTTAAGTTGTTCTTCATTTTTCAATTGCAGATGTGGATGTCAGAACAATCACATCTCCTTTTCCTTTATATCTCTATAGCCATCGCTTGGAGCTGTCTGGTTCTTGCACTAATCAATAAAGGATTGGTTTTCTTTATAGGAATAATTGAAAAAAAGTATAAATCAGAAAAAAAGTGTTTCTGCTATGTTTTTGCACCTATGTCTTTAATTGTATTAATTTGGCGACATTTGTAATATTAATTTGGCAACATTTATTATTCATATGAACACATTTTTATTCATTTGGCGAAATTTTTATGTATTTAGGGAAATTTTGGCGATATAGTGGAAATATTTCCTCGTCAGCTAAACAAAATGCATCGTTTATTAATGCTATTAGCTAATTAAGCAAGATATATTATATTGATAACGTGCATTGTTACAGTATTGCATTATTACAATTAGGTTTTAGTAAGAAGTCAAAGGGGTTGAGTGGGTTAAGGAGTGAGAAAGGGTGATAGGGGTGGTTGTTCGAAATTTCATGTGGACAGTGATCACCCTCTTGCTTTGAAAGTCAAGTATTCAAAATTTCAAAAAGATCGCAATAAAATTGTAGATCTGTATAAAACACAAACACTTCTCTTTTATATAGATAGGTATATCCACTATTTTATTATAACGTATACTATAAATAAAAAATTTCTTCACTAATAACCTAAAAACCTGAACAACTCCATATTAGGCCCCACATTTTCACCTCCCAACCTAAATAAATACAACAATATTAAAACATCTGTACTTTTAAGAAACTCTGACATTCCGACAATTGGATTATGAGACTGCAGTCCACGATGGAGCAAACCAGTCATGATCTCGTTAGGGACCCCCCCCCTTTTATCTGAACACCCCCTTCCCCTTTCCCAGACGACCAATCAACGCCCGACTTTGACCCCAATCAGGGCCCGCTTCATTAAGTAGGCCTCGTGCCTGAAAAGGCTGATAAAGCCCCTTTTATGACATTAAGACTGCCCTGGGGGGGAGGGAAGATTTCTCAATCCCTCTCTGATGGTCAGCAGTCATTTATGGGGGCTCCCGTAGTTGCCCGATGGTCGTAAGTCTACTTGGAATGAGGAGTGGATGGAATTTTATGAACGTGCCTCAATGTGGATATTGTTATGTCTTCTGAGGGGAGTTAGAGTTAGTGTGGCATTGGGAAATGAGTTAAGGGGATGTTTAATTGAGGGGGTATTCATAAATTTCATTATGTTAGAAAAAAAATGCCTTAATTTTTTTTACATTGTTTTCTTTCAATTAATAATAATGTGCTGAATATAATGTAAAAAATAGGTACTTAAAAATGAGTACCTGAAGCTAGTCGGTTTTGTTTGAGTAAAGTTGTATCGTAAATGAGTGCTGGCATTCTCAAATTTAAGTCAAATAAAGTTATTCAAAAATGAGAGGTGTGATTAAATATTGCTAATCTCAGCTTCGGTTCAAGCCATCTTAACAAAGCGACCACACACATTCACAATATTTGCACATAAGAAGTTTTTCCACATTATTTGATGTCGATTGCACGGAAGCTGAGTTATTACAATTCAATTATCTTACTTCTCACTGTTTCAGCACACCCTTTTTAATATTTCTTCTGTTTAGAACTTCTTCAAGTTGCCCTGGTAGTTTAGCTTGAGGATCTGGGTTCAACTTCCGATAAATCTTGGTTGTAATTGTCGATATTTATTGAAACTGATTTATGAAGGCAAGCAACTACTCATTTTATTCATTTTTTACTCATTGTATTCATTTTTGAGTACATGTCTTTTTCAAAAATGAAACTTATGTACTCGATGCCATGATAAGCATCGAATGCAGTCAAAAATGGGTACATTTGAATTATTTTTGAGCACCTATTTTTAACATTGTACATATAGGTAATATGTTTATGGTTTCCACTCACTCCTGTTTTTAAAGCCAAATGTTCCTTCGAACGACTGTGCCCTACGTATGTTGATCTAGTATGTTGATTTCCTTATTTTTTGATTATTTTAAGAGAGATGTATTTCAAATTGCCTTACAATACTTTGAATTTATAAAAAATCAACGTAGAATATTTTTATGAATTAGAAAATAGTGTGGCGATACTTAAAACATTTTTACGCATTTAGCAATACGCATTTTGTTTCTATTTCTAAGCATCCTTTTCATGCAGGGAACTATTGTCAAAAAGTTATATATCGATACTAAAGGAATTCAGACGCATTCCACAGCCACTTCAAAGTCCAATTCAAATTGGACAGCTGTTACCTAACGGTTTCTATGTACTATTTAGCTGATTCTATAACTTTAAGATGCTGTGGTTGACCTTGAACGGAATTGATATCCTCTCCTATGAATAACTACCGTGTCATAAAAGTTTCCTCGAAGTCGAAAGACTGCATTTTTGGGAATTACAGGTTTTTTTAAGATGCATCCGATCCCACTTGACTTGCCCCTCTTCTCCCCATGTCTTGCCGTCACTGAGATTTCTCTAAATGATGTTTTTGGGGCATATCAGCCATAATAAAGTAAAAACGAATTCCCAGTTGGTAAATTACTCGTAAAGGGATTAGAATGCGTAGTTTTTAAATGGTTACCTAATTTGCATAATATGTACCATTAGTTATGCCCTTTCACAAGATTTTGTTGTGTATTCAGTCAAGAAATAGTCAATCAATAAATGCAGACTTTCAATAACAGAAGTTAAAACGACAGAGCTATAGAGACAATTTTTAGACAGGCATTCATAACTGCGACATGTTGATATATATGTTCAGAACAACTGTTGCCACAACATTCTAACTAAATATTAAACAACTAAATACATTCAAAGAGCAAAGACCGTGATATAAAATACAGCCAAAGACCGTGAAATGAATTACATTCAAAGATCGTGATATAACATAGTCAGATTAGCATAAAATTACCATTGCCATCCTCTTTTAACATAATAACATCATGATACCCGATCAAAATATTATATATATTCTATTAATTACTAGTTCTGCTGATCAAATTTGCATAAAAAATGATGTTTAAAAAATAACTAAAATTAAAATTTTGCTGGAGAGCACATCCACATCCATTTGAATGGATGTTAAGTCCATAAGCAATGTAGAAAAATGTTATATATTTTGCAATGTTTAATTGGTAATAAATTTACATTAATAAAAAATATGAAAATTGAGTTTTTTGTCCATTTTCTACTTGACTATCGTACTTCGCTATATTTTAAACAAACAGCCGTTGCCGTATTCCAAAAGTTGAAAAGTTATTTCCGATTCATCATTTATGATGTCAGTTCTTGTTTGCTACAATAAAATATCGCATAATAGGATAGATAACGGAAACATCCATTTTAATAGATGAAAGATCCCAAGGAGGATAACTAAATTTTTATCTGGTTTCCTCATTTATCCTTTAATTTTTTTTGCACCAGCGTAAATATACTCATACTTTTAAAGAAAATAATAATTCCACACCACTTCTTAAATATTTCCTCCAATGATACCATACCAACTTAAAGGTGAAAAATAGCATCTCTCTCTCCCCCCCCCCCCTAGCAAGATCCATTGATCAGAGGGAGGAACACGATAAATGAGCAGAAATGGAAGCATGACTGCCCAACAAGCAGTTATGAAGAGGGCCATTTCGAACCGATGTCTTTCGGACAACTCGCCAATTGACCCCACACTCCATCCATCAGTTAGAGAAGGAGGTGGAAGGGGGGAGAACTTGACACCTCCCCCGCCTCCTTTCTCGGCCCCCTTCCTCCGAATTCTTCGCGTAAGGACCGAGAAAATAAAGAGGAGCAGAAGAAACATCCCCGTTTTTTATTTATCTCCCCGTTAACAACCCTGTCTTTCAAGAAAGGAATTCTATCCCCGGTTCTGGTCGTCAATTACCTCGGTTTGATGTCTGGGCTGTAGTGAGCGTGGAAGGGGGGTACTACACTAGAATTGAGCATTTGTGGAGAAATGTAGTTGTTTTTTGATGAACGAAGTGATTTGGCGTTTGAGGCTATATATCTACCTCTGGGTCAAACGGGCCTTTAGTTCAAATTTGGCGATTTTTATTTTATTGCAGATTATATCTTAAAAGTTCGTTTTCTATTGAATCATAACAAGAAATTCACTCACAAATTATTTTTAAGCCTTTAGCAAGAGGTTTAAAAGCCTAAATTATTAAAAAGCCAATCTATAAAAGCACATTAAGTTAGGACTTTGCAATGATAGTAGGATACAGTTTCTCCCCTTTGCTATAAAGTTTCCAAAGTATGACTTAGGCCTCTCTGGGTCTTGGCACAAATATAAGTTTGATGAAGATTTTGTTACGGGTACAATGCAGTAGGTGTAGTTTCGACTTTGCATTGGTGTGATAGAAAGAACTACCACATCTCTAAATACAGTGTTAAAAAGCATTTTTATATGTGACGATACTTTTGTGTCATTTTTGTCGAAGCAGACGCTTGCTATATGCTCCGATTAATTATTTCGTCAAACTGAGGAAATTCATTTTGTCGTTTTTTTTTTGCGAAATTTATGTAATCGTAAATGAGGAATTTAAATAATATAATAATCCAATTTCGACGAGCTGACTCGAATCCCGGACCTCGTTTCAGATTCCAACGCTCGATCCTCTCGGCCAAGAAGGCTCGTTCGAATTATGACAACATAAGTATAAGAACCAAATATGAGCTGATGACACAGAAAAGGACCGAAAAGGAGTCTGAGTGAAATACTTTGTTCAAAATTAGAGGATTATTGTTTCGTCAAAAGTAACTTGATTCAATGACGAAAGGATTGTCAAATATAACGAAAGCAGCCTTGACTTTCGCCGAATTCTGAAACATGAGAGTGTTGGTTCTTTGAAATGTGTCGGATTTTTTAACTTCTCTATTCAATTAAGAAAGGTGTTACCCAAAATCGTAATTTAATATTCCTCTTTCTCAAACACTGAGCATCACAATTTTTTTCATCAGCAATCTTCCAAATCAACTATGCTAATTTATATTTCAAACTATTTGATCGATTTTCTTTAGGTTTCTGGCATTTGATTGTGTTTTTGCATTATAGATGGGATATTCCCTATGAATTCGAAATTGTTTATAAAGAAATGTTCTAACTTTTAACCTTTTATCTTGTCGATAATTTTCATCGCGTATTTCACAAATATTAATAATATTCTTCTACAACAATTTGAGACTGAACAAAAATTACTAGCTCGAATAAAGGTAATCTTCTTTTTTAACCGACTGCCCAGCGCGCCCACCAAAACTAAAAAAAAACCTCCAAAATAAAACCGCCAGAAACTTTAAATTAAAACTGCCAACGCGCGCCAAGTCGAAAGGTTATAGATTCGACCTTTATGTATTTTTTTTTATGTATGTGCGCGCGGGATTTCGATTCTACTTCAGATATTTGAACAAATTTTTTTGTTGGATAGGGGATGTTTCGAAGGGAAGCAATTCGAAAAAAATATCCGGTTATCCGGTATTTAACTATCCGGATTTTTCAATTAACCGGACCGTTTAATAAAAATTTTCGTCCGATTTCGAAAATTATTTTTTTGTTGGATAGAGAAATATCCACTTAGGCAAAAAATAATAGGTTATCCGGCTGTTATATATCCGGAAATGTCGATTAACCGGATTTTTTAAACAATTTATCCGATTTCAAAATATTTTCATTTTTTAATGGAAGTTGTACAACAATGACATTTCGTTTACCATGCATTTATTAGCTTTGTTAGGGATTGTTTTAAAATATTCATTGTTGAGCACAAGTTGCTACTAGAATTTCTTGGTGAATAGGGGGCGAAGCCCCCTGCTAAATTAAAAACTAAAAAGGGAAAAATAAAATTATCTTTCTAAAAAAAAGGAAAACCGACTTTAAGAAAAATGCGCTAAAAAGTAAAAAATAATTTTTAATTTTACGAATGAGTTGAAAAAATTGAATTATTGAATATCAATTTTATACATAGTACAACTTTTGGAAGTTGGTGCCAATTTACAAAAATCATACCTAAATTTTGGCGCCGATTTCAAAAAGTTGTACTAAGTATAAAATTGATATTCATTATTTCAATTTTTTCAACTCATTCGTAAAATTAAAAATTATTTTTTACTTTTTAGCACTATTTTCTTAAAGTCGGTTTTCCTTTTTTTTAGAAAAATTATTTTATCTAACGACCGATTTTGATTCTTGTCTTTCTGTCACATTACATGTTACTAAAAGTGTTGTTTAAAATACAATTAAAAATACAATCTATAACAATAAAAGGGTCTGTCTGTGGCACGCAAAACACTATCTTCCACTGCTCGGACATGTCTGAAAATTTATGTACAAATACTATAGAACCTTTAATTGTGCACCTGAGGCTTGACATTTAAAAAAATTCCATTTAGTTTTCGTTTATAACCATTTATATCAGTTTTAAAAGCTATTTTTAAATGGCCACTTAAAAGTTAGTATCTACATTGTTATAAATTCATAAGTTCCTGACAACAATGAAATATTTACAAATAAATTAATATATATTTATTGTTTTAACCCTTTGCACTCCGAAGGCGCCTCTCATGCGCCAACATAACGACCAGTTCTTTTGTTTCCCTGTTCTTTAAAATAAACGAGAACAGCAGGATATTGTGTTTAGAATATTTCAATCTTTTTTGCAACTTGTTCTCTTGCAAATACAAGACAGATTAGGATTTTTTCACTTTATGAGTATAAAAAAATCTGTGGAAAAGAAGGTAAAGAGAGGAATAACTGTTCCATAGAAATAACACAAATCGCAAAGTGTTCGTGGAGTGCAAAGGGTTAAACAATTGAAAGTTGGTGATCAATAATTGTTTTTGCGAAATAACTCTTTCTGACAATTATGCTTCAACGTAAAAACTAATGGAAGAGCTAAAATTCGGAAATGAACCGGAGATATTTGAACAATAGACCAGTTATTTTACCTTCGAGAAAATAATAGGGAAGGAATAACCGGGGCAATCGAACCTATAAGTAAATTTTTTAACACGTCCGTAAGTAAATAACACCAATTTAATTTCTTGACTATCATTAATTACCGTAAAAGTGTCAATATAGCTTTAAAATATTTAACGCAATATTCAAATAATAAAATATTAAACGCACATCATTTGCAATATTCAAATTCAATATTCAAATAATAAAATATTAAACGCACCCCTAAACCTTAACGTTAACTATAATAGAGCAAATAAAATACCAAGCTATTCTATTTACTGTCCCAGGCAAGAAAGTATCATTATTTCTCCTTTAAATAACAACGTTTGAATAGCAATTCTCACGTCTTGGCACCCCAAAAATCCCGTTTCTCGTGTGTTGACAGAAGGCTTGACATGCAAATAGAATCTCCAGAGAGAATTCGAATATTGCGAATGTCTAAAAATGTGTCGCAACCGTAGCCCCTTGGAAGTGGGCTGACAAACAGTGAAGTTGAAAATAGCATATTTCTCCCGATTCTTTGGCAACACATCGAGAAACTGTCGCGCGTGGATAAGGATATAGGAATTTCTCCTTTGAACGCTGGTATTTGGTTGGGTTTGAGAACTGTTCCGCTGTTAAAAACTGAGTCGTGTTTGATGTTGAATTCGAGTTAGTTTAAAATAGGGAATAGTTATGTGTTGTGTTCAGTATTTAATTTTCTGGACTATATTACTATTTATTTGACAATAAATTCAATAATCCATATATTTATAAAATATGATAAAACGCAAGTGATTTTTATATTTATTGATTCTCTTTTAATTGACGTTGCACTGGAGCTGCACAGTGAGATATTAGAGCTGGTCGTGATCTATCTCCAGAGCAAAAATTTGGAAACTCTGTGTCGTAGTTTTGAATCATAGATAGATGACGAGACCAGCACCTGAGTTGGTGTCCCACTCTTCAAACTTAAACACATCGACAAACTTATGGCCATTAAGATCATATTAAATTTAACACCCACCAGTCCCTTCTACTCAGCGGATGTTTGGAGGTTAACTCACAATACTAAGATTACTAATTCGGCATTTTCCTAACCAGGCCACATCTGTCCCGATACAGCAGTCATAAGCGGCTGCGTTTTAAACGCCAATATTTTACTGTCGAGTTATAGCAATCGATCAAGCCCAGAGTAGTTTTCGTGCACTTGAAGTGACTACCACAATATCACTTGCTCAGTGATTTAGATTATGTAACATTTTAATAGCACCCATGCAGCATATTATGTGGGTGAAGAGAAGCCGTGATAACAGAGCGTGTCTAGACTGAATTCCCAATATAGTGCTGTGTATTTTTGAAATGTTTGGAATAGTACATTGGGTGATAGGATGCTGCAATATATTGATACTTTAATATCGTCGAGTTAGAGCTAATATTAATTAATCAAAAAGTTAATTACTTTTATTCGAAGTGAGTTTTCTGTATATTCAAAAAATTAGATACAAAATTTTAAGGACACTTGGAAACGAAAACACAAAATGCATCTTTTTAAATATTGCACTATTTTAAATACCATAACTTGATTATATTGATCTGATAATTGTTTACAATAGTTGAAAAAAATTGTGAAATAATAACATAGTTTCAATTTTAAATATAAAGGTAATTCAAACTGTTAAACATTAGGAATCATGAAATACGAGGTGCCCTAATACCCTTTCTCCCAAATAATATATCAGTAAGTTTTAAGCAAATAATTCAATAACGCAAATAATTAAATTACACCGCCTACAAAACAACATAAAGTGTATACTTAATATTCGTTTAAGTGATTGATAAAAAAATTCCAAACAGCAAGATGCAAACTAAAACCATTAGAAAATTGTATGAAAAAAAATATGTTAACTACCAAAAAAATTATAAATTATTATATTTTTTGTACGTTAAGACATAAGAAATGTAGGCTTGTTTCAAGTACTGTAGATAGAAGTGTGAAAATAATAGATATTGAAGCCAGTAAAAAAAAAAATGTTTCAATTGTTTATCTTTTTTTAACAACATCTCCAAATGTTCCCTTTTATATATTTAAATACACTCCAAAACTTTCCGATGGGTATTCTCGGAAAATTTATTAAATCGTGGATTCATCATTTAAATAGCGATGCTCTTGTGAAAGATAATTCCTACATTACTTCTAAATTAATTATTCTTTATTTGCTGACTTGTCAATAAAAGTTATATCATAAAAATAATATTTAAGTTTTTACTTACGCAAATTGAACAACGATATCCTTTCAAGATTGCTTTAAAGCAGAACAGTCAAGAAGTTGAAAATATAAAAAAAATTCATATAAAGGAAAAAGTTTAATTTAAAATTTAATACAAATTTAAACGGTTCTAATATACGTATAAAGAGAAAACAAACTTTTGTTGAAAAACTTTATATAATTTAAATACTATTTAAAAATAAAGGTACTTTTAAATATTCAAATGATAAAATTTATTTAAAACAAGTTTTGTCTCTAGATAAAATTGCGCAAACGTCAAGCAAAAATCGCAAAAATCTCTTTTTTTGGTATTCTCTGCATATGAATTGGTGAAGTGGAAAAACTCGTTTCACGGTTCGAATATTTAAATCTACGTATAAAAAAAAGATAACAAACTTTTGTTAAAAACTTTATATATTTAATTAATATTTAAAAATGTAGGTTTTCTTTAAATATTAAAATGATAAAAAAATATTTAAAACACGTTTTGTTTAGAGATAAAATTGCGCAAACGTCAACGAACAATAGCAAAAATCCCTTTTTTGGTTTTCTCTGCATACGAAGGGTTGTCGTGGAAAAACCAGTTTCACGGTTCAAATCTACGTATGAAGAGAAAACAAACTTTTGTTGAAAAACTTTATTTAATTTAATTACTATTTAAAAATAAAGGTAATTTTAAATATTAAATTGATAAAATTTATTTAAAACAAGTTTTGTCTCTAGATAAAATTGCGCAAACGTCAAGCAAAAATCGCAAAAATCCCTTTTTTTGGTATTCTCTGCATATGAATTGGTGAAGTGGAAAAACTAGTTTCACGGTTCGAATATTTAAATCTACGTATAAAAAGATAACAAACTTTTGTTGAAAACTTTAAATATATATTAATATTTAAAAATGAAGGTATCTTTTAACTATTAAAATAATAAAAATTTATTTAAAACAAGCTTTGTTTTGAGATAAAAGTGCGCGAACGTCAACGAACTATCGCAAAAATCCTATTTTTGGTTTTGTCTGTATATTAATTGGTGACGTGACAAACCAGTTTCACGGTTCAAGTCTACGTATAAAAAGAAAACTAAATTTTATTGAAAAACCTTATATAATTTAATTAAAATTAAAAAAAAGTATCTTTTAAATATTAAAATGATAAAAATTTATTTAAAACAAGTTTTGTGTTGAGATAAAAGTGCGCGAACGTCAACGAACTATCGCAAAAATCCTCTTTTTGGTTTTGTCTGTATATCAATTGGTGACGTGACAAACCAGTTTCACGGTTCAAGTCTACGTATAAAAAGAAAACTAAATTTTATTGAAAAACCTTATATAATTTAATTAAAATTAAAAAAAAGTATCTTTTAAATATTAAAATGATAAAAATTTATTTAAAACAAGTTTTGTGTTGAGATAAAAGTGCGCGAACGTCAACGAACTATCGCAAAAATCCTCTTTTTGGTTTTGTCTGTATATCAATTGGTGACGTGACAAACCAGTTTCACGGTTCAAGTCTACGTATAAAAAGAAAACTAAATTTTATTGAAAAACCTTATATAATTTAATTAAAATTTAAAAAAAGTATCTTTTAAATATTAAAATGATAAAAATTTATTTAAAACAAGTTTTGTTTCGAGATAAAAGTGCGCAAATGTCAACACAAATCTGTTCAGAACGTTTGGTGAATTTTCGAAGTTACTTTTAAAATTTGCTATTCCCGTAGAGTCTCCCCCTCTTTGCTCTATGCAAATACCGTGTAACTGCACAAACAGACCGTAATTAGAGAACTCATTTACCTATCTACGGTGCTTTAACTCTTAACGCATGGAAGAATCGCGTTATTTTCCCTAAAATCTGTCGTTACTAACCTCGCCATCAGATGGCGCTGTGTTCCGAGAAACGAGCTTGTGCATGTCAGGCCAGTAATCACAGAACTTATTGGAAATGTCATTCTTATTGTCTAACTCTGCTTTCCTTTTCCTCACTCTTCAAACGAAGAATTTCTTCGTATTTTTCAGGACTGAACTTGACAACATGCGAACGTTGATGAGATTGCGTTATAAACACTTTTTGACACAGTTGTTTTGATCCTTTCATTTTTAGACGTCGCTGGATTGGGTTGTTTCGTCAAAGAATTGGATTTGTACGTGGAATAAGATATTGCCCAGTGAAAGTTTTAGTAGATTCAATTTGGAATAGATAAATTTTGCGATTCGTTCGCTTTAGTAAATTTGTTTTAGAAAATATATTCTAGTTATATTCAATTTTCTATAATATATTAATAAAGTTAATTTGCTTTTTATGAAAAACGTCAAACCTATATAAAATCGTCAAACCTATATAAAATACTCGTTAAAGCAAATTCAATACCATATTTAGAATAATACTATGGACATGAATCGCATGAATAAAGTTATTTTCATATAGCGATTCTTTTTGTTTTTATTTAAACGAGTGACATTTTTAGATATTTTTATTTACAGTATGATTTAACTAAGCCAGATTTTTTAACTTTTTCAAAACCAACTAACTTTACATGCCATTTTAAAACCAACGTTTAAAAATAATTATGCATAAGGGGTTTTACATTTTTTTCCTGTAATATCTAAGTGTTCCACTGAAGCGTTCCGTTGGGCGTAAATCAATTTAAGACAAAACTATTTTCAACTCAGATACAATTAAAAAAGGAAAAAAGTTATTCCATCATATATCATTGTGGAAGACTTAAAGATATTTATTTTAAGAGTTTTGATTTTAAATTATTTTTATCTATTCATTGTTTTGTCATTAAATATATATTGCTTATTGAATTGATTATATACGTCAAAAGACTTCTAGTGTTTCTAACAATAAACTTTAAAATCATAAAAATATTCAATGTCGAAATATATTTCAAATCTGAAACATTGGGGTGTCTCCTGGAAGCTATAACTATTAAAATAGTAAAATTTTAATTATATATATATATATATATATATATATATATATATATATATATATATATATATATATATATATATATATATATATATATATATATATATATATATATATATATATATATATATATATATATATATATATATATATATATATATATATATATATATATATATATATATATTTATATATATATATATATATATTAGGGGTTGGATTGGCAATTTGTTTTTAACATTGCTAATACAGAAAGAGCTCTATTTGACTTTTCAATGCGGTCCTACCCCCTGATGAAGTACCGTTTTGATTATGTCTTTCACCTTTTAGTAAAATATTTATTAGTATAATTTTTACTTTAATAATTCATATTTTAGTTTTATTACCTGGATTTTTCACTTTTGCCATATTTTTTATTTTAATTTAACTAAAGTGTTTTATTTTTATTTATATTTTTTTAATTTAATATATTTTATTATATATATATATATGCATAGTAAATATAAAGTAACCATTTTGTAAAGAGATAAACTTTACAATTTTATCCTTTTTCTAACCGCTTAGAGGGTTAAAAACCCGTAAAAATGAATTATTTTAAACGATTTTTTTAAAGAAAAATTTGATATTTATGAGGAGATGAAAGTACGATTCGTCACTGACGCATGACAATTCTCTTTCTTTTCATACCCCATATGTTAAGCTTCATAGCGTGTAAGGGCACAAAAGGGATCTTTTCTACCGAAATAATATATATGATTTAATAACGCTCTCAAAAATATATTGCAAACCTTTTTATATCTATAAACAATTCATGAGGCAAATGAAGTTTTAAAAATACGACGATCGCAACCCACTAAACATAAAATTCACAAATAAAAGATCTTCGTGTAAGATCGATCCATCTATAATTGCTATTTAATTGCTCTACCGGCATGCAACATTCTATATGGACGTGCGAGGGTGACGTCATTACGGTGTGTTCTTACCTCGCATTTGGCGGGATGAAAGCAGAAAGTGCGATCATTAGTGACATCTGGCAAGCCAAAAAATCCCCAGAAAAAGATTTTAGGGAAGAAGTAAGGGAAAAAAGTAAAAAAGCATTTCAACGCGTATTTGAAAGGTCTTTTGAAATTCATGCGATGCCACGGTTTGGCTGTTAAAGGCATATAATGGGGATTTGCTTGACTGTGGCTTCTTTCGGGCTGTCCGCTGTTCTTTTATTAATGCGATTGGCAGCAAAGATTTCAAGTGAATAGAAAAGAAAATTGGAGTTATTTTTTTTCGCCAAACATCTGGTTTTTAGATGAAAAGTTTGACAGTTGAAATTTAATTTTTTTTTGTTTGGGATATAAAATATGAATTTTGAATTGCCATTTTTTTATTAATTTAGAATTTGTTAATTAAAAATATTTTTTAAATTTTAATAAAGAAAATAAAAAATTTTGGCATAGAAATAACTTTTATATTTGAATTATATGTTAACTCTTTGGGCGGTTAGAAAAGGGCAAAAATTATAAACTTTTTTTCTCTGCAAAATAGATTACTTTATATTTCCAATGCATGTATTTTATATTTCGTTCAATTTTTTTATTTTAATAGATATAGCTACCAATAAAAACCCCAAAGCTCCACTTTAGATTTGAAAAAATATTTCAACATCGAATATTTTTAGAAATTTAACCCGCTGAAGCTCGCGCTATTTTTGCAATTGTAAAGTTGTTTTCACTGTTTAGCAGTCTAAATATTTTTTCATAGGCGTGCATTTTGATATTTTTACCGAAATTTTAATTAATGTTAAAGTGATAGATTTTAAGTTATACCTAAAAGAATTAACTTTTAAAAATATTGTAAAATGGAGTATTTTTATGAGTTTAAAAACTGGATGCATTGATGAGAAAACTGGAGATCTCTGGACGTGATATCACGTCTATGCGCTTCAGAGGGTTAAATTTAATGTGTATTGCTAGAAAACTGCAAATCCATCAACGACTTATGTCGTTCAGCTTTGCCAGAGGGAGAACTTATTCCTAAATTTATATATAAAACTATTATCTGAATCTTTTATTCTAAAATTCCGATAGTAATTTAATTTAGTGCCGTAATAGTCTGATTGGTATGACTTCAAGCTCTAGATTGCTCAATTAGCAATCCAGAATTCAACAGAGGTTGATCGTCCGTTTTTAAATGATTTTTATTGGCTGTAAAATATTTGTTCGAAAAAACATCTTTTCACAACAATGGAAATTGTGCACAACTTTAAGTTTAAAAACAAGTTTAAAAAGCTGGATTACCAACAAAATCATTGTGTAGCAAATGCCTCTGTGATTAAACATTTGAAACACAAAAATTTTATGCAACATTTTTCTGAAAATACCATGGACATCATCTAAAATTGTGCGAACAGCCTCGGTATTTAAATTGTCTAACCGAAGACTTCAATCGTATATAAAGTACCAACATAATTTTTGCATTAAATGTTTCATATTAATCTTAAATGAGCAGGAATCTCTTAAGCATGTTAAATGTTAAATCACTCGTTGCTCATATATCTTAAAGTCAATCGAGGTGTAAATGTTCAATAGTGGAGTGCCATCTTAGATATTGTCCTCCTCGTCTGACTGTAGTTCAATTTTACAAGTGTTCCGTGGTATTTCATTCAGAAAGGCTCTCTAAATGTCATCAATTGTGAATATAATATGAAGTTAATTAATTCAACCAACTAGCTATTAATTTACGACGGTAAATATATTAATGTACGATGCTTGCTTCTAAAACAAATCCTAGTTGCAATATAATATTAGTGTAATTCGATGTAATAAAATTGTACGAGTAGCCCAGTTGCAAAACGTGTTATATCCAAACATTTTAAAAATGTGATTGATATATCAATTCGTATTTTATAATTTTGACTTATATTTTAAATTATAATTAATGAGGAAAAACGTTATTTACTAATTTTAAATTAAACAAAGAAGTTAACGTAGAAGTAAAATCAGTTATATTCACGCTATCCAAGCTGGATACAAATGCAAAAGCAGCTAAATACAGTGAACGTGAGATTTAGCGTCAGTGAACGTGATTTTTAATTAGATGGAAAGTGGAGATAACGGGTTTTGCTTCTTCATCAAAATCAAAATGGTCAAAATGATACGTTTTAAAAAAAACCAGTTAAATCTCCTTTATCCAGTTGCAAAACAAGTTGAGTGAAAATTAAAATTTATATTATAACTAATTCAGTAATCAGAGAACACTCACATTTTAGTAAAAATATGTTGTTCTATATCTTCATTTTTACCAAAAAAACATAAAATTTCTTAATATTTGACAATTTTTCACAATTCACTACAAAAAAAAAAGTTAAAAGTGCATTTAGCTTTTTTCATTTGGGCTTCACCTATGAGCTCTATATATTAATAAAATTTTAAAGACAGAAAATTAGTACATACTATTATCTATTTACTAAACAAGTATTAATGACTTTTATGTCTAGACTTTTCGAGTATAAGAAAAAAAGCAATGAAAAACTTCGTGCTCGAACTAATAGTTGAAGGTTCAACAAAAGAAATATGATGGGAAGAATTTACCCTGAGAATTTTTTAATAAAGATTCCATTGCGTGATTTCCTATTGAATAAGGTGGTGAATTATAAATAATAAAAAGCCCTATTACTTCCTATAACTATGCAATCATTTTTCATGCTTCTGGAGATATAGAAATATTTACAATAGTACGAGAGTTTTAAGAACTTTTTATGTTCTGAGGTATTTAAAAAACTTTTTATGTCTTAAAGAGGCTCAAAACAAATCTTTAAAAGATGTGTGTTATATATTATTGTTTTAAATAAATTAAAGCTTATACTGAATTTTTTTTCACAAAATCTTTATTCCTATTGGTTGCAAGTTTAAAGATCAGTTTGGACAAAGATAAAAGTCCTAATAAAAGTATTTAAAACTGATAATTTTATGAGTATTGTTAAATAAAAATTCTATATACTTAGGAAATTTTATAATTTTCGTCAATTTTAACGTTTTTAAAAGATAATTGTGGTAAGGGCATTAATTTAACTTTTTTATTCCAACAGTGAAGGTGTATAAAAAATTTCACAAAATATTTATTCCTATTGGTTGCAAGTTTAAAGATCATTTTCGACAAAGTTAAAAGTCTGAGAGTATTGTTAAATGAAAATTATTATATACTAAAGAAATTTTACAATTTTCATCAATTTGAACGTTTTAAAAAGATTTTAGGTAATGGCATTAAATTAACTTTTTTAGTCCATCAGTGAAAGTATATAAAATCTTTGAATAACACAATTAAAAGTTTTAAAATATTTTTTTTATTAAACTGTAAAAATTAGTGCACAAATTATGGTAAAAATAACAGTTAAATATACTATACAGAATTAATCTATTGTCATGAATACATAAAATTGTATTATAAAAAGTATTTACCAAAAAAATAATACAGAAAAATGAAAGAAACTAATTTTCAACATTTAGAACAGGAGCAGTATTTAAATGGAATAACCAAAAATTTAACATTGACAAATCATTGTTTTCGCTTGAATATCTTAGAAACATGTTCGGGAATAAGCGAATATTTGCCAACAATGTAAGGTAATCGTTTTCTCAAGTTGAAATATTAAATTATTAAAGACAGATTTACATCCAATTTCTAGAGAAATTTGCTATACCTCTTCTCTGGTTAAATGATGGTTTTTACCCCACCCTTTGAATTTATCCCCCCACGTTATCGGGTCTCCTGAAAACTGGAGTTTCCCGTTTGAAATTAAGCACTGACAACGGCAGCTCCGATGACGCAACATCAATCTCAATCAATCAACTTTCAAACCCAAGTTGCCGCTGTTCCAGGGCGTTTAAGTTCCAGAGAACCCCTCCGAATGGGTTGTAAGTTTCGGGGGGTTGGGGGGGGGAGTTGTATGGCTTGTTTGAGTGGGGGTTTGGAACGAGGATATAAAGTTACCGCTCTAAAATAATAGAGAATGGAGAAGTCATCAATGTTTGCCTTAGTGTCTTTATCGATGGGAATACTTCTCTTAAAAATCAGATTTTAAGGAAAAATCTTTTGGTTAAGCGATAGTTGAATCGTTGTGGGACACACATTGTCTTTAAACTGGGACATGTGTCTTTTTTTTCTAAGAAATTGATTGGTAAAAATGTAAGCTAATTTTTACGCTTACTTTTGGATGTTACTGAGTACAAAAGCCGTATTTTATCGAATCTAATCGTATTATATCGGATAATATCATATCTTTAGGCTA